>JAWDJD010000002.1:372545140-374945140 GCA_035047305.1 Bradypodion pumilum
AGATACTCACTTGAAGAACAAATGTTGCAAAAAGCAACCTCTTTTCCCCTTGTTTGTTTGTGGAGTCTACACGCAAGCAGAATCCTTCTTCTCTCTAAATACATTGCTGCCCGTGCCAATAAAGTGATAAGGGAGGGATTGGGACTAGCCTTTCTCCTGTAATCAAGTTTCTGATTCCACCTCCTGGAATTATTGGATGGGTTCTTGCATTTTCTAATGTGTGTTTAGACTATTCATTCATTCATTTACATTTATACCCTGCCCTTTTGGTGCAAGCACCACTCAGGATGGCTTACACTGCATATACTATATTGTATATATATATTTTAAAATCATCTCAATAAAAACACAAGAAAAAACAACACAGGAAACCAAGCCAGACGGCATTTAAAAAACCTTAAAACCATAAGATTATTGTATTCAAATTAAATCATTATCCGCAGCAGTAAAAGGAGGTAATATAAATTTTAAAAGTCCAAGGTCAAGATTGCACCATTCTAATGATCTTATAGGCCTTAAAAGGCTTGCTGACACAGGTAGGTCTTAAGTGATTTACTGAATGTTAACAAGGTTGGAGCAGTTCTGGTCTCCACTGGCAAGTCATTCCAGAGGGTGGGAGCTATGGCAGAGAAAGCTTTCATTGTGGTTATAACCTTTTTAGGCTTTCTTTCTTTCTCTGACATCACTTGTGATTTGTTCTCCTCTTTGCTAGACAGAGGCAACAGCACTTGGGGCCTCCAGCAAGAGCAGAACGTACAAGCATGGACACCAGCTGTAATGATGTGTATAAATGAGATTAGCTATTTTTTCCCAGTTTAACTACAAATCGCAGGGTGGGGGTTGGATTTTGGGACCACTAGCTATATTTCCTGGAAGATGGACTGCCTCATAAGAACTGGAAATAATGTGTTTGGACACAGCATGATGAACTTCATCAGGAGGTCTTTCAGTTGAATTGTGATGGGGAGAGAGATGCAAACTCAGAGGAAAAGATAGATGAAGATGTATGCACAATAAAAGGAACGAACCGAGCAACTCTAAAGTAGCCAAATAATAGTCTTCATAAAAATGTAACAAAGAAAGCAGACCACATATTACACAATCTCCAGTGTCTTTATGAGCATGAGAAGCAAATAAGAAGAACTGGAAATTTAAGTTCAAAAGGGTATATATGACTTCATACGGTTAGTTGAAACATTTGAAGGATGTCTCCCATGATTAGAATATAGAAATTGAAGGATATAAATTGTTGATAAAGTACAGAACAGAATGTGGAAATTTGACCAAATATCAAAAATGCACATTCCTGCGCAGAATTACAAGCGGATGGGTTTGGACCATCTGGATTAATACAACGGGTGAAAAACAAAAAAGAAATGGCAGTTGAAGTCTACTACCAACTGCCCAGTCAAGTAAAATATATTATTTAATCATTGGAAGAGCAAATTACAAGAACTTCAAAGAGAAGAAGAGTTCAAGATGGGTGAGAATTTCTTAAAATGGAAATTCTAATGGCAGGATTACAAACAATTCCAACAAAGAAGAAAAAAAGTGTTTGTGATTTTACAAAAAGCTCAGAGAAAACCTGAAAATAAAAAAAGAGCATGTATAAGAAGTGGAAGGAAGGCCAGACCACAAAAGAAGAGAACAGGCAAGTAGCAAGGAATCGCAGGGATGGTGTTAGGAAGACAAAAGCTGAGAATGAACTGAAGTTAGCAAGAGACACTAAAAGCAAGGAAAAAAGGAATTTTTCAGATACGTGCATAGCAAAAGACAAAGAAAAAAAATTTCTGACAATGTTAACTCTACCCACAAAAGCTAGAATTAAAAAACAGTAGTTTGTCTTTAAAGTGCTACAGTTTTGTTTTCTTTTGCTTTGTTTACTCTCTGATATAAGAAAAAATAATGATTCAGCAGCTTCATGGGGATTGGAAAATGATAGCAGATAATAAAAATTTCATGTCAGAAATTATTCTGGGTTGAAAGGATTTTTGTGGGAGAAACTCCGCTTGGAGAACGCCTAAATCAGGCTCCTTTCATGTCACCAAGAGCTGGGACAGAGACAGACGCTCAATCCGTCATGCAGTACCTGGGTTTCAAACTGCTGTCTTGCCAGCCTTCCAGCTAACAAGGTGAACTTCTTAACCACTGAGCCACTGCAGCCCCTATGATAGCAGATGACAAAAAGCAGCTCAATACCTACTTTAGATTGATTTTTTTTTCCATTTAAAATTCGGTCTGTGACCCTAGGCCAGTGGTGGTGAATCTATTGCATGGGTGCCAGAGGGGGCTCTCAGAGCCTTCTCTGTGGGCATGCGCAACATCACCCCAGCACAGAGTTCATCCCGCCTCTGCCCAGTAACCCAATGGGAGTGCTTCCTTCCCCAGCACAGAGTTAGCACCGCCTCTCTGCCCAGCAGCCCAATGGGAGTGCATCCTTCCTCCCCCCAGCACAGAGTTTGCCCCACCCCTCTGCAGGGCACATGGCAGCCTGCTGAGTTTGGCCACTTAGTCTCTAAACGTTCGCCATCACTGCCCTAGGCAAAGATGAAGAACACGTAAAGGGGATATTGGCTTGAGATTGCTAAATAATCAACCTTATTCCTTTTAACGGGTTTAAGTCTCCAAGGCCAGATAAACTGCATACAACAGGATAGAAGTAATTGGCTGAAGAGATCTCAGAACCACTGCCTATTATTTTCTTTAAAATTTGGAGGATGGATGAAATGCCAGATGAGTGAAGGAGGGCTAATATTGCCCCTGTCTTCAAAAAAGGCAAGAAATAGGAACCTGGGAATTACAGACCAGTCAGCCTGACATCAATCCCTCGGAAAATTCTGAAGCAGATTATAAAGTAATCTGCAAGCACTTGAAAATAATGCAGTAATAATTAGAAGCCAACACAGATTTGTCAAGAACAAATCCTGTCACACTAACTTTATTTCACTTTTTGATCATGTAACCTCCCTGATAGACAGTGGAAATACTGTAGACATACTAGATTTTGATTTCAGCAAAGATTTTGATAAATTGCCCCATGAGATTCTGATTAACAAACTAAGTAGGTGTGGGCTGGATAGCACAAATGTCAGTGGATATACAGTTGGTTACAGAGTTGTATCAGTGGCTCCTTCTCAAACTGGGAGAAGTTAACAAGTGGGTTACCAGAAGGTTCATTGCTGGGCCTGGTGTTCTTCATCATTTTTATTAATGATCTGGACAAATGGGGTGCAGGGAATGCTTATCAGGTTTCCAGAAAGCACGAAATAGCTAATACTCCTGAAGTCAGAATTGTCATTCAAAAAGATTTTGTTAGGCTTGAGTACTGAGCCAAAAAAACCAGAATGATATTTAACAGAGATAAATGCAAAGTATGCATGGGGGGGAGAGAGAACACAAGCACTAGGTTACATGATGGGGGAATACTTGGCTCAGTAATGCTATGAGAGAGAAGGATCTTGGATTTGTTGTAGATTACAAGCTGAATCATAAGCCAATAGTGTGACAAAAAAGGCCAGTGCTATTTCAGGCTGCCTTAACAGAAGAGTATTCTCAAAATCCCATTAAGTACTAGTTCCCCTGTATTTGGCATTGGCTAGGCCTCATCCTAAGTACTGTGTCTAGTTCTGGACACCGTACTTTAAGAAGGATTCTGACAAACTGGAACAAGGTCAGAGAAGGGCTGGAAACCAATCCCTGTGAGGAAAAATTGAAAGATCTGGCATGTAGAGCCTTGAGAAAAGAAAAATGATGACAACACTTTTCAAATACTTGAAAGATTGTCATACAGAGGAGGGGCAAGATCTGTTCTCACTCATTCCAGAGTGTAGGATACATAATAATAGGCTCAAGTTACAAGAAGCCAGATTTCAATTGAATATTAGGGCGCAGGGGGGGGATCCTAATGCTTACTACTTGTCTTCTGTTAATCCTAATAAATCACATTTTTTAAAAAAATTATTTTGTGAATTGATAGCAATAGCAGAAGCTTCTTCTTAATAATTTGTTTTATTTTAATTTTCAAAACACATAAAAATACACACATAAAATATAAAAAGCGAAACAATAGAAAAATACAACAATATATGGCTTATTACGAGATTCACATTAATTAGTCATCTTCATTAATATTTCATAAAACAAATATAATGAGCATCACACAGTGTGGTTGAGATGGCATTGGTCTACAATGGGGGAGTGAAGTAGAGAAAGAAAAGAGGAGGACACAAGGAATACATGAACGGAATAAGGGTATAATAGATTTGTCAGCTGCAGTGTGGGAGAAGGAATGCGGTATGCCCTTTTTTCAGAATTAGAATAGATGCCAGATAATATATGGGAAGCAGATGGATATCAAAAGCAGAAGAGTGTAGTTAGCATATTAAATGCGGGGTGCGTGGGCTAGTGCAACTGGAATCCCTCTTGCAGCCCAACCTTACTCATGTGTTTATTTGCTGAAAATATTTCTGTCCAGTGTTTCCATCTGAAACTCTCAGGATGGTCAGCAATGTTGTTGAACACAATTGAACAGAATAAATTTAGTAAAATGGTTAACAATCAAAATAGAATAAAAGCCATAAGCAATAGAGTAGAAGTGCTTGCAGCAGTAGTAAAATCAGATTCCATTAAGTGCTAGAGACAGTAGAAAGCTCATCAAGAATCAGCAAGAAACAGTGATTGTGGGTGCCTCACACATTGAAAAAAGATGGGGAGTTCCAAAACCAAGAGATACTACAGCCAAGGAAGCCCCTGCTTTACGTTCTCACCTCTGCTGCTACCACACAGCCGACAGCTATTAATAGGCTCTGTTTATTAGATATCTCTTTCTGGTATTCTATGCTTAGGGTAATAAAACCTTGTTGTTTGCGACCAACTCTGGAGGGAGCAAACAAATACTTGCTGAGGAACTAACAGTTTTAGAGTTGCATGTCTTCCAGCCAATTCTTTACATCTTAGTATTCCTTCTGCTTGCCAACACCATATTTGACTTTTTGCCATCTATAACAGTAACTCTTGCCAGAGAGTTATCTGACTACTTGTAAATTTGCATCCTTTGAAATGAGAGAAGGGCTGTTGTTGGAAAAGCTTCGCCATGCTTATTACAAGGTCACTTGTGGATCTTGTAACAAAAAGCTTCTCTTTCTGTTAAGAATAAAAATAGAAAAATGCCACATTAATTTCATTCAGCAGCATCTATGTATTCATGTATTTTTGAAATATCCTCCTTTTTCTAGTTACAGTATATCCACAGTCTCCATTCCTGTTTTATGTTCTTAAAGCAGCATCAGGTTTATATGATCTTGAAGTTGCTGTTGTGGAACAAAGAAACTTCAGACTAATATGAGACACACAGAGACTGTTGAATTACAATTCATGAGAAAATTATAATCTGTCACTACAAGTCTGAACTGGGGTAATGGGTTTTTATTAGCAAAAATTGTTAATATTGTGATGTTACTAATGTAATTATAGCAGGGTTGATAACTTATTGTGCTAAGAGTACCTACAGCAGGGTTTCTCAACCTTGGGTCCCTAGGCGTTTTTGGACTTCAATTCCCAGAAGCTCAAATCAGTATACCACCTGATTGAGGCTTCTGGGAATTGAAGTCCAAGAACATCTGGGCGTCCAAGGTTGAGAAACCCTGACCTACAGTATCTGAGATACCACTTCTGAATACTTAATCTCTAGAAAATCCAGAGAAAGTTTGCTGTAATTTGGAACCAACAAGAAAACAAACAAACATCACTGTCAGAACCTTTCATATATAAATTCCCAATGATCTCGCTATTTACTACCATACCCTTAACCACATATACTGTATATATACCCCAAATTCTAAATGGTCCTCTGATAGATTCAGTTATAATCCACAAAATCCAATGTTTTAATGTATATTTTAGTCTTTCCATTGCCATAACCTCTTTTTTTGTTTATTCAATAGATTAGCATGGCAACCCTTTTTGGAAATGATTTCTTTTGTTCTTCCATCCATCTCATCTGTAAATAGGCTTGAGTAGAACCAACAATTACAGATGATACAGGTGGCAGCTGCAAATCATTATCTTTGTGTCTGTCTCTTCACCCTTTCTCACATGGCTAATGAAAATTACTACAGCATGTGACATCACTAGTGGTAACCTTTGTTACAGTCTACTTATTGGTGGCTGGCTGGTGCTAATAAGAAGTAGTGGACCTTCCATGTTATGTCATGTGCGGCAAATTTCATAGCATTATCATCGTCGGCAGCTACTCATGTCCGAGCATACTTCCCCTCCCCCCCTCTAAATCATTATTTCCTCCATTGATGGAGGTGTCTCTGGTGACTCAATAAGCCAATCTTGGCATGAAACATACAAACACACACATTACACTGAATAGATTGGTGGAGGGGATGGTTAAGTTTGGCGAAGCTGGCGTGCTTGTCACTTACCCTCTTCATGTCTGCATCGTTCCCCTTCGAAGTGATCGGTAGCAGCAGAGATGTTTGCCAAAGTAGGAAATCAAAAAGTAAATGGAGTAACAGGCAAGTTTGGTCTTGGAACATAGAATGAAGCAGGGCAAAGATTGATAGAGTTCTGCCAAGATAATGCACTAATCATAGCAAACACCCTCTTCCAGCAACACAAGAGGCAACTTTACACATGGACATCACCAGATGGCCAACATCGAAACCTGATTGATTACATACTCTGTAGCCAAAGATGGAGAACCTCCATACAGTCAGCAAAAATGAGACCTGGAGCAGACTGTGGCTCAGATCACAACCTACTGATCGCAAAATTCAGGCTTAGTTAGACTAAAGAAATTAGGGGGAACAATTAGGCAGACAGATATGACCTAGACAACATCCCTAAGGAATACACGGTGGAGGTGTGGAACAGATTTAATTGCTTGGACCTGATAGACAGAGTGCCAGAAGAATTATGGACAGAGATGTGGGACATCATGCAGGAGGCAGCAAGGAAAACCATACCAAAAGAAAAGAAGCATAAGAAAGCAAAGTGATTGTCTGATGTGGCTCTTAAAATAGCAGAGGAAAGAAGGAACGCAAAAGGCAAAGGAGAAAGGAAAAATACAATCACTTGAATACAGAATTTCAAAATAAAGCAAGGAGAGATAAGGAAAACTACCTAAATGAACAGTGCAAAGAAATAGAGGAAAACAACACAAGAGGCAGGACTAGAGATCTTTTCAAAAAATTTGGGGAAATCAAGGGAACGGTTAAAGCAAAAATGACCATGATAAGGGAGAAAGACGACAAGGAGTTAGCTGATGCAGAAGAGATTAAGAAAAGATGGAAAGATGGAAAGAGTACACAGAGGAACTCTACAAAAAGAACCTCACAACCCCTGATAATAACAATGATGAGGAAAATTCAACTTGAGCCAGGTATCCTAGAGAGTAAAGTCAGAAAGGCCCTAAAAAGCACTGCGAACAACAAAGCCAGTGGAGATGATGGTATCCCAGTTGAATTTTTCACAGCCCTAAAAGATGATGGAATCAAATTATTACATTCTATATGCCAGCAGATTTGGAAAACACAACAATGGCCACAGGATTGGAAAATATCAGTATATGTTCCAATCCCAAAAAAAGGGTAATTCCAAAGAAGGTTCAAATTATTGAACAATTGCACTCATCCCACATGCTAGCAAGGTGATGCTCAAGATAATACAGGATAGACTGCAGCAACACGTGGAGAGAAAACTACCAGAAGTGCAGGCTGGGTTCAGAAGAGGCAGGGGGACCAGAGACCACATTGGCAACATACATTGGATCATGGAGAAAACAAAGGAATACCAGAAACAAGTCTACTTCTGTTTCATTGACTACACCAAGGCCTTTGACTGTGTGGACCACAACAAAATGTAGCAAGTAATTAAAGAGATGGGAATATCAGAACACCTTATATGCCTCATGAGAAATCTGTACATGAGTCAAGAAGCAACAGTTAGGACAGAGTATGGAATGACGGAGTGGTTTGGAATAGGAAAAGGAGTAAAACAAGGCTGCATTTTATCACCCTGCTTATTCAACTTATGCAGCACATAATGCGCAATGCAGGGATGGAGGAATCACAATGTGGGATCAAAATTGTTGGGAGAAACATCAACAATTTGAGATATGCAAATGATACTACCCTAATGGCAGAAAGTGAGGAAGACCTAAAGAAGCTCCTGAATAGGTTGAAAGAAGAGAGTGCAAAAGCTGGCTTGAGACTCAACATCAAGAAAACCAAGATAATGGCAACAGGCCCTATCAGTCCCTGGAAAATAGATGGGGAAAAAGTAGAAGCAGTGACAGATTTTTCTTTTTTAGGATCTAAGATCATCGCAGATGAGGATTGCATCCATGTAATAAAAAGGCGACTGATTCTTGGGAGACAAGCTATGAGAAACCTGGGGAACATAGTGAAAAGTAGAGACATCACATTGCAAACAAAAATTCATATAGTCAAAGCAATGGTATTCCCGGTGGTAATGTATGGTTGTGAGAGCTGGACCATTAGGACAACTGAGCACAGAAGAATAGATGCCTTTGAAATGTGGTGTTGGAGGAGAATTTTGAGAGTATCCTGGACAGCGAGGAGAACAAGCAAGTCAATCTTAGAAGAAATTAGCCCTGACTGCTCCTTAGAAGGTCAAATAGTAAAGATGAAGCTAAAGTACTTTGGGCATGAAATGAGAAGAGAGGATTCACTTGAGATAGCCTTGATGCTGGGAAAGTTGGAGGGCAAAAGAAGAAGGCGGTGGCCAAAGATGTGATTGCTAGATTGTATTGTAGATGCAATGGGCACAGAGCTGGGCAGGTTGAGGATGGTGGAGGACAGAGGTGCCTGGAGGAAAATGGTCCATAGGGTTGCAAAGGGTCACAATTGATTGTGTGACTGAACAACAACAAGAAGAGATGGTTTGGTGCCAAAGTGGGCTATTTTCGGCCGCTGCCTCTCAAGTTTGTGGGTTTATGCCTGACACCTTCATGGTTTGTTTCAGCTGGTCCTTATAGCGCTTCAAAGGAGCTCCGTGAGCTAAGCTCCCCTTAATGAATTTGGTGAGGAAGCCTGGAACCATCCATATGGTGGACATGCACTATCCATCTAAGATGATGTTCTATGATGGAAGTTTCAATGTTGTTTAGATTTGCCTTCTCGAGGACTGCAATGTTGGTGACATAGTCATCCCACTAGATGTTCAAGATGGATTTTAACTTCTGTTGGTGAAAGCACTCAAAGTTTTTGATGTCCTGGCGATAGTGTCCATGTTTCACAGCCATACAGTAATGTTGTGATAACATGAGCTTAGTCTGGATTGTTAAATCCAGCATTATAGGGAAGAAGAACCGTAATAGATATGGGAATGCTATTACAGGTATATATAATATTTATTTCTACTCATACTCTTGGAATGCGATTCCCAGCACACGTGAGTGCCCCCGTTGTTGTTTGACTGGTTCATCTCAGAGATCTAGTGTAATAGGCAGAATGGTACTGTTGATTTATTGAACACAGTGAACTCCCAAACAGCTATTTGCATTGAGCAGCACTGACATTGCTTGTTTGTTTTCCTCCTTCAGACTTAATAACCTTTGTGTGAGTTCAGTTCCCACGTGGTAAAGTCAAGAACATAATTGGGGTGACTGCTGCCCCATAAGAGCTTATACTCTTGGCAGCAGCAAGGAGAAAAAAGAATTGGGACTTGGTTGACGGCAGGTGGTAAAAGTGGGCAAAGGAATGCCTCTTAGGGAGTTATTTGTATGTGTGGAAGAAAATTATCTTGCGCCAAGCTGTTTTAGGGCACCAGCTGTGGAGCAGTAAGCCATCCTGTGTTTGCTCGTGTTTCTTGTTAGCTGCCCTTTAAACCAGATGGAGAAAGAGATCTGAGATAAAGGCACCAGAGTGACAGAGATAGCTAATTAGTTGGGGGCACAGGGAATAGAAGTATGTATATGGCAGCTCCTCTCCTCCACAAATAATACAAACTGGACTAAAGACGTAAAGAGGCTTTCTTCTAGTTGTTGATCCTTCAGAGCAACCCATATTGTCTCGAGAATATTCTCATCTATCTTTTCCAAAAGCTTTTGAATTTATCTAGTATTTATATGCTTTCATCTATGTCTCCAAGTGCAGCTATGGCATACTTATGCCTTTCCTACCTGATGTGCACGTTGGATAGTCCAGTTCAACACTTGGGAAAAAGACATGAGAATATACAAGGCAACTAATGCGGTTAAAGGGACTGTAGTCGTTATGTGTTACTACATCTCCATGATGGAATTGGAATTTCTAAAGCCAATATCTAGACCTTAAGATTTTAGGGAGACACCTGAGGGGGACAAAATGAAAAAGATGACAAAAATTTCTCATTTTTAGCATTAATGGGATATATTTCATGCCATTGGTTCAAGAAATGGAGGGTGTCTGTACACAATTTGAGGCTTCTGGGCTTCCACAGCACACCATTCTATCCAGACCTAAAGGATTTGACATCAGAAAGTTGAATAACGGATGCATCCACAACTCCACGTATGATAGTTCGTTAATACGTTTCTTTGACTTCTACATACGAACTGCTATTCTATATGAATTTCTTTTCTACAGAAATTCTATTCTGCACCTGCATCTGCTAACTTTAGACCCTGCTGCTGGCTGACCCACACTCATTAAATCCTATTTAGCATCTGTGTATTGCTAGCAAAGCACCAAAAGCAGAATTCATCTTGACAGGTTACACTAGCTCATTGACTAAGTATCATGCCTAAAGAACTGTATTGCCTTTATCCAGTCACTTTATTTATTGATTAGCTGCATGCTTAACAAAAGAAGATTTCAATTTATCTTTTAACCATCATTTTCTCTAGCTACATTATTGATTATTATAGAATTGTCATTAAATTATGGTAAGCTTCCTCTCTTTTTTTCTTTGTGTGCTCTGTAGGTGTATTTCATTAATTGCATTTTAGCTGGTTTTCTTCCCCCAACACTGACGTATTTGCTAGTGAATTATTTTCTCAGCTAGCTATGCCACTTTGTCGAGTTCCAACTGACCACCTGCTGGCTCTCCATGATTAGCTGTAACTTTCAGATTTTGTCTCAAATCTCTTTTTATTTTACCCCATGTTCCTGTAAACTTCCAGTTTTAAAGGGTACCCTTGCTCTTTTTCCTTTTCTGCCTGTTACTTTTATTTATTTATTTATTTATTTATTCTTCAAATTTCTATTACCACCCAATTCGGCAACGACTCTGGGCAGCTAACATCAAACTAATTAAAAGCCCTTAAAAACCCCATTAAAAATTCAAAATAATTTACCCACTCACCCCATCCATTAAAAGAGAGAGAGAAATCTTAATTATATAAGCCAGCAGGTGGGGGTCACCCCTCCATCGGTGCCCCACACCTGCCCTGCCAGCTCTGGTTGGACGGACAGATGTTCTTGGGGTGATGCTGTCTCTTAGATATCCTGGCCCACTACCATGTAGGGCTTTAAAAGTCATTACCAGCACCTTGAATTGCACCTGGAGGCATACATACCTGTCAACCCACGGCTCTGGAAAAAACGGGACCTGCGCAGGTCGCTTTCCACCCATGCGTGGAAGGGTTTTACACTTGTGTAGAACCCTTCCATGCATGCGTGGAAGTGCTCCGCCGCTTGCATAGGGTCTGCACAAGTGGCGTAGCGCTTCCACGCATGCGTGGAAAGCGTTTCCCCCGCTGCCAAATTACGGGGTTTTGGCAGTGCGGGGCGGGTTATGACGTCAATCGGCGTCAAATTCCGTGGTAATCCCGGCCAAATCGGGATGGTAGACAGGTATGGAGGCATACCGGTAACCAGTGCAGCTCTCGGAGCAGTGGCGTGGTGCGGGCATAGCGCCTGTACCCCATCACCACCCGGGCAGCCGCATTCTAGACCAGTTGCAGCCTCTGAATGGTCATCAAGGGCAGCCCCATGTAGAGCACATTACAGTAATCTAGTCTAGAGGTGACCAGAACATGTGTGACCATGAGCAAGGAGTCCCGGTCCAGGAGCGCGCGCAACTGGCGGATCACACTAAGTTGTGCAAAAGCCCTCCTGGCCACGACTGCCACCTGCTCTTCGAGCAGTAGTTGTGAGTCCAGGAGGACCCCCAAGTTACGCACTAGGTCTGTCTGGGCCAAAATAGCCAGAACCAAAGATAGTAGCTCCCGAGATAACGCAGGGCCCCTAATCCTTAGCCATTCAGTCTTGCTGGTATTCAGTTGTAGCCCGTTGTCCCCCATCCAAACCCCAACAGCCTCCAGACACCTGGATAGGACTTTGACAGCATCGCTTGGATCAACATGGGCCAAGTTGATACTTCACCCCGTGGGAACGGATGATCTTTAAAGCTTAGAAAGTCAGAAAGGTCCCACAGAATGCAAGAGAAGAAATAACACTGTTACTCCTACAGAGAGCAAAAGTGTTGTTTCAGCTCAATGCCACCATCTGGCAATTACTTCATTAATCTAGCCTTGAGACTACATGCAAAGTGAGATATGTCATGCCTTAATTTGTTATAATTGTGATGATCATGGTGTACAGCGTACATGAGATTATGTGATGATTATGGGGTACATGAAATTGGGAGGTTGGGGTTTCCATAAGCATCAATATTATAACAAAGTAAGGCTTGAACTATCTCGCTTTGTATGTAATGAGTCTATCTCATATATTTGTTTCACCTTTTAAGTTGCATTACTGAACTGAATGAACAATTGCACGATATTCTAATTTTCTGAGTTTCACCTGTAGATGTTAAATAGGAGAGGGGAGAGCCCTGAGCCCTGAGGTACTCCATATTGAAGGGGCCTAGGGCTGGACCTCTCGCTCTCCAACCACACCGACTGGGTCTAGCCCTTCAAAAATGAGGAGAACCTGGACCACACAGTGCCCTGGATCCCCAATCCTTGGAGCCGTTCCAGAAGGATAGCATGGTCGACAGTATTGAAGGCCACTGAGAGGTCAAGAAGAGCAAGGACAGACGGATGACCTCCATCCCGCTCCCACCAGAGGTCATCCATCAGCGCAACCGATGCCATCTCTGTACCATATCCGAGCCTGAATCCTGACTGAAAAAGGGTCCAGGTAATCCGCTTCATCCAGGACCCCCTGCAACTGCCCCACCACTGCCTTCTCCAGTACCTTCCCTAAAAAGGGAAGGTTGGATTCGGGTCTATAGTTAGTTAGTACTTGCTGGGTCAAGTGATGATTTCTTCAGGAGGGGCACACCAAAGCATGTGCAGGAAACACCTGAATTATTCCCAAAGTGAAGAATTAATTATTGCCCCGACCCAGCCACCTGTCACCACCTTGGAGGCTTTCACTAACCATGCAGGGCCAGGATCTAGAGGGCATGTAGTGGCGCGAATAGCTGCAAGGAGCCTGTCCACTTCCTCAGGGACAACTGGATTGAACTGATCCCAGATAACATGGCTAGACTGCAGTCTGGTCAACTCCAGACTCCCACAATCCATGCCAGGATTAAACCCTGAGTAAATCAGAGCGATTTTCTCCATCAGATAATCAGCAAAATCCTCAGCCGATCCCTGCCAATCAGATACAGGCTCCCCTCTACCAAGGAGAGACCTAGTCACCCGGAACAGGGTGGCTGGGCGATTATCTGCAGAGGCAATAAGGGAGGTGAAATATTGCTGTTTCACCACCTCCATCGCCACCAGGTAGGTTCTAATCGCGGCTCTAGCAAATGTTCGATCAGAGTCACTCCTTGTCTTCACCCAGCGGCGCTCTCAGCGTCTCTTTGCCTGGTTCCCATTACTTCCAATCTATCTCTGATATCTTCTCTCTTAGTTATGTCTTTTTGTCTTACTTTATTTTTCTATTTTTAAGGCCAGTGATGATTTCCCATTAGTTTACTTGAGTATTCAGTTTTAATCTATAATCTCCCCTCTTATATCTTTATTTGGAATGTATCATCATAGAAAATCAAAAGTTTAGTTCTCATGTTTCTGACCAGATTGCCATCTAATACTTGCATTTTTGTTATTTGATTACTAATGAGCCCACCTTTGGGATAATGTTTCTTCTGTAACCTCTCTCTTCCACTTTCTTTGATTCAAATCATATGCCACAAAATCCTATGACCAATTTGTTGGGATGCTTCCTTAATTATTTTATCCAACTTCATTCTTCTGTCTCCCGTCATCAATCCCAGATCCTTTATTTATCTTACATTTACTTTCCATTGTTACCATCCTTTATCCTCTGCTGTTTTGATTCAAAACAAAGAAGCTAACGTACACTGACACAGCTAGTTCGAATCAGGTCACTTCTGAATCTTCTGTTGTCTACATTGAGTGGCAGTGGCCACCCAGGGCCTCAAATGGGGCCTTTCCTTTCCTAGCTCTATCTAGAGATCCTCAAAACTGATCTTTGGACTTGTCAACACAAAAAGCATGGTTCTACTCTGAATTATTACCCGTCTCAAAGAATTCCCAAAAATAAATATTATGTTTCCTAATGTCTCACCTTTTCCTCATTTTTAAAAATAAAATAAAGTATTACTATTTTGGGTGCCTATGTCCTTTTGTCTCTATAGTGTAGATATATTTTAGCAGCGTTTACTTTTCAACAATCATGAAAAAGGTATCCTAGAGAGAAAAAGAAGTAGATAATAAAATAGAATAAAATACATTGCAGTTTAATTAATGAGCAATAATTACCACATGCTGTATGTTTCTATTATATCAAATAGCCAATATTGGCTAAAGTTGGAGACTAGGGAAACAGTCATGTTTTCAACAGGAGTAGGAGCAGAAGAGCATTCAAGAGTATTACTATAAAGTTAAATCACTTGTCTGTCATACAATAACCAACTATTTCCCCCTTTAAATTAAGGCATTGTTTTATAAGTCTCAAAGCACATTCTGATCTAATTAATTTCCTGAGAGTAATCATAATCTTTGCCCAGTTCAATACATCAAGAGGTAATTTGAAACAGTGCCATACTAGGTTGCTATGCCTTGTGCTATCATTCCAAAATTGTGGGCTGGTTACTGTAATTATGTTTATGACTTTAAAAAGCCTACTTATTATTTCCTTTTAAATAAACAGAATTTGAAGAATAACCATAGCAACTAAACATGAGATTCTGTTTAGGACAATGTGAGGCATATGAAGAAAGGAATAGTGCTGCCAGTGCATGGAAGTGACACTTCCCCATTGATCTGTTTGCCTGTCATGAGTCTCATACATAAGGGAATAAAATGGAAACTGTCTTGAAATTCCTCTATGACAGGGGTTCCAAACCTAAGGCCTGAGGGCTGGATTCGGCCCATGGTGCCATTTCATGTGGTCCCCCTCCTCTCCAAGGGCATTTGAGGGCCGAGTGGGCGGTATATAAATTTGACAATTAAATTAAAATTAATTTTTTAAAAATGGCTGCCCCTTTGAAGCTGTTGGGACAAAATGGCCACCCCTATCGTGCAGACAGGGGGAAATGGCGCTCCAGCCCTCAAAGTTGACTGAGAGAGCATGACCTGGCCCCCAGCTTGAAATGGTTAGGAACCCTTTCTCTATGACAGGGGTTCGCAACCTACACCCCATGGGCCATCCTGCAGCGATGCCTGTGGAAGTGGATGCACCAGCACATACACACATGCGCCCACTGGCAGGGGGAAACCATGTGTCTGGCCCACTCAGCTGTCTGAGGGGGAATTGTCCAGCCTGTGGTGCGAAAACCTTGAGAACCCCTGCTCTTGAATATTTGTGTATATGCAGTGGTGGGCTTCAAAAAAAATTACTACCACACTGTGGGTGTGGCCAACTCTGTGGGCATGGCCAACTCTGTGGGCACGGCCAGGTGACTGGGTGGGTGTGGTTAAACTGCTGTATTTTAATCTGAGCTTTTGTGGATCGAGTCCACTTCATCAGACCATTAGTTAGCAATTACACTTCGATGCTCTAATTTTCCTTTAAAGAGTAACTGCAGCAGAGTAACTGCTGGCTCAGCCTCACCCTACTCCGGGCACCCGGACCCAGCAGCAAGGATGTTGGAGTCGCATCCGGAGTAGGGTGAGAGGAGGAGGAGGGCGGGGCAGGATGGGGCAGTGGGCGGGGCCAGCCAGTTTTACTACTGGTTCTCCCGAACCTGCTGGAGCCCACTGCTGTGTATATGTGATAAAAGATGATGCTTTCTATTGAAAGGTCCCAGTGAATTTGGGTAGTATCAGTCTAGAAAAGAATGATACTCCATTATCCCCACCCACCCCAAAGACAATCTTTCATTCTTGTAGCGATGTTGGGCCGCTAGGGCGGCGCTAGGTCCCGGAGGAGACTGATCAATGACAACACGAGGCAACAGGAGCGAGATCAGATCAGTGGTTTATTTGGAAAATACATACACCTTTTATAGATCAGAAGGCAGGTAGAAAAAACCATCACCCGAAAGTCAATCACATCACCTGTTTACTCGGGTTAATTGGGAAACCTCTCAAAGGGGAAGTTAATTATTTCGGACAAACACGGGGCGAGAAGGACCATTGTTTAGGGCTTAGCCAGGGGTAAACATATGCGCTGTTTGCACCGGAGATTTTCCTTGGCCAGGAGATGAGTGTTTACCTAATTAGTCACTGGAGTTAGCGATCTGCCTACCTTGCAGAATCGCCGGTCAGGTCATGTAATTGGGTGAATCAAACCCTATCATTTATTCACCCCCCTTGATTTAGCTGCCCGCGGAAGCCACCGCCAGGAGCCTTCTCACCCAAGCAGCCTCCGCAGGGCTGTTCCATGCCAGATGGGCATGGGGAATCCGCATCTCCCCTTACTTTTTAATATTAAGAGCCTGACTGGCGACTCGGCGCAGTAGCGGTATCAGCTGTTGGTCGGGAATGACGTCACGGGGTTTCCTTTTGCGGCAACACTTCGAGATCAGCGGGGGAATACATTGAGCAAAACAGCAAACTGCAATGCCTAGTATAACTATCCCCACCACAACCTTGATCACCGTTTGAAGCCACCCCCATGGGATCCATGACCACATCCACTTCCACAGAGAACTCCACCAAGCCCCCCATGCAGAGCCCTCTGTGATGCCTGCGACTATGGTGTGGAGATCTGTGATCTGGCTTTGAATCTTACGGGAGTTGTCCGTAAGATTAAAGCAGCACATGCCGTGAAAAGACTCGCAGCCCAAGTGATGCAGCAATAAGAGGTAGTCGATAGCCGCTCGATTATCGAGAATGGCGTGGTGAAGTTCCGCCTGCTCCTGATTGAGGAGCGCTATCGCTGAGGAGGTATGGTTGATGGCTTTTGCTAAACTGCAAGCCAAGCGACCGATCCTTTTTGCGTTGCCGACGGCTAAGCCTGGCACGCCAAAGATGCTGACTGCCAAGGAGAGGTATTCGGCAGGTCTCATTACCCTAAAGCTGCTTTCACATGAGCTGTCTAACAGGGTGGTGCGAGGGTGCCGTATGAGTGAGGCAACATTAGATACATTAGAAACATTGGGAACATTAGTGCGTGGGGCAATCATATCCTTAGTAGGAAGCAACAGTGTTAAGCGACTGATACAACATATAGAGTCTGTGATATTAGCAGGAATGTAGTTAAACGTGTACTGGTTACAAGTGAAAAACCATCCAGATGGTAGGGTGATGTGCGCATACTTTGAACCAAGTGACACTGGGTCATTGCAAGTCCAATTGCCGCTGCCTACATCGAGGCAGCGGCGCCGGGTTCGGCCGGGTCCAGAGCAACCGTGTATCCGGCCGCAGGTAGAGTTCGGGCTGACCGCCACTCGGGGAATGTGGAGAGTGGCCGCATCAGCCGGTAAAGTCGTGGTTAGCCGCATCTCCCAACGAGCATATTCCGAGGAGGCTGATGGGATGTATGGGCTGAAGAGTCGCCTCACCAGCCAGTCCCCGTCCCGGGGGTGTGCGCCTGGAGAATGGCACACCGGGACAAGGCAGGTGCTGAGGATTGAGGCAGAGCCGACGTCCTGCCTGAGGCAAAAATCGGACTGGTTGACAAGGGTAGCCAACCTTTCCCAAATGTTGTACTGCATCCGGGCAGAGAGGTCTCCGCCTGGCATGAGGTCGCTGGCCTCCAGTGAGGCGGCCTGGACGCCTCCCCCCAAAAGCAGGGTGAGGGCCAGGATGACGGTGACTGCCATGGAGTTGGCGTGAATCCGGGCGAAGATCGCAACCGCAAAGCTCTCTGGTGTCAGCTCCTCTCCCTCGCGCTGGATGGCATCCTGGGCATCATGGCAGAGGGCCTTGACCATCCCCCAGGTGATCTTCGGTGCTGTCGTCTGCGACCGCTGTCTCTCCCGGCGGGTCCCCTCGGTCAGGGCGAGATCCTGCATCTCCGGGATCGGACTCGGGTCGGCCTGGGTCCACACCATGTGGCTCCAAATGAGGCTTGACGCACCGAGCTGGAATCCAAATGACACCTGTAGGAGACATAACTGCAGCATACCCTCTTCCCCAGGTTATGAGCGGCACCGGGCCCCTCCAAGAAGGGTCTGGTGGCACCCGGTACCGGACCATAGGTCGCGGGAGAGCTTCCGAACGGCGGAAATGCTTCTCCTGCGGCGTACAGTCCGAAAAAACATTAAGGTGATTGTATGTGAACAATACCTTATTCAGACAAAACTGTGCTTCTCCCTGTGATTTGGGGAGGGCTGGTGGCTCCCCCCTTTCTGTTTGTTTGTCAATATAGGACTTTAGCGTCCGATTGACCCGCTCTACAATCGCTTGCCCTTGCGGATTGTAGGGAATGCCGAATGTGTGCTTGATGTCCCAGGTGGCCATGTGTGCTTGATGTCCCCCTTTCTGCGCCGTCGCCCAAAGGAACTGAGAAAAAGTGTCAATGCAGACATGCATGTACTGCCATCTGCCAAACTGTGGCACATGCGTGACGTCCATCTGCCATACCAACTGTCTGGAACAGTAGGACGGCGCGTTGTCCGTTTTCACGTGCCGCGGCTTGCCCATCGCCGCAATGCAGGAAAGGAGGTGCTGCTCCACGTGGGAAGCAGCCTCCCCTTTCTGCGCCGTCGCCCAAACGAACTGAGAAAAAGTGTCAATGCAGACATGCATGTACTGCCATCTGCCAAACTGTGGCACATGCGTGACGTCCATCTGCCATACCTGATTAGCCTCTGTCCCTCGTGGGTTGACCCCCCACGAGGGCCCCCCCGGCGCCCCTGCACAATGCTGGCAAGAGCGAACTATACCTTGGGCTTGAGAAAGTGGCAGATTGAACTGTCTGGCGAGTGCCTTGGCGTTTTGGTGAAAAAAAGCATGACTCTGAATTGGAGTAGTAAAAACTCCCAAAACTGAACGTTGCTGAATTTCCTTTGCGGCCGCGTCCGCTCTGCTATTGCCCGCAGAAATCGGACCCGGTAGGTCTTGATGACTGCGGATGTGGGCAATGTAGAGAGGCTCCGTGCGGTTTCGCAAATGAAATTGAGCAGTGAGAAACAGACTGAGCAAGTTTTTGTCTATCGCGGGAGTGATGTAAGCTCCCGGTAGACTGTGAAGTAAATTCCTAACATATAGACTGTCAGTTATGATGTTTAAACGTTCCTTGGCGAAGGTGCGCAAGGCAAGGTTCACGGCCGCCAACTCCGCCCGCTGCGCGGACTTTTGTGGAAGAGTTAGCAGCGTGTGCCAAGCTTCGCCCTCCTGCCAAGTCAAGACACCATAAGTGCGTCCCCCATCGGTAAAAACTGTCTTGGCCCCCTGAAGTGGGACCAGCGAAAGCAATTCGAACAAGCTGACTGTTCCTGTCTGAAGCGAGACAAGTCTGGGGTCTTTAGGCAAATGGTATGCCAAGCTTCCAGTGAACCCTTCCAAAGCTATCGGAAGCGAGTCACCTAGCTGCATTAACTGATGAATTTGTTCCTTGGTGAACGGGACTATGATCTTGGCTAAATCGTGCCCAGAAATGTCCCTTGCTCTCAGCCTGCCGCGGTAAATCACCGCGGAGACCAGTTCTTGGGGCGGAACAATGTTCCGAGAAGAGGTGTTAGGCAAATATACCCACTCCACAATTTTCGCTCCCTTCTCTGAGTCTACTCCCAGCGCCCCAGTGAACATGGATCCTGACCGTACGATGTACAAATTCAGGATCGGGGCATATGGCCCCTGGGCGATCCTATCCACCCACCTCTGGCTGAGAACTTGGTTCACCTTCTCGAGCGCCAAGCGCGCGTCTCGAGAGATTTTTATCCGGTCTGCCGGCTGCTTACCTAAAGTTAGCAGCGAGAAGAGCGGTTTCAAAAGACCCGTATCTAAACGAAAATACGGTCTGGCCCAATTGACATTTCCCAAGACTTGCTGCAACTCTACAAGGGTGATTGAATCCTGTAAATTTATCTGAGGCAACACTGGCGCTGCAAAAGAGCGGAGAAGCCGATGGCCCAAGTATGAGAAGGGCTCGGTTCTCTGCACTTTCTCCGGGGCAATGAGTAAGCCTTTGTCCCCCAGGCTGGCCTGGAGGTCAGAAAACACTTCGCTGCCAAGCTGTGGCAACGCTACCAAAATGTCGTCCATAAAATGGCAAACTATAGCTTTAGGGTAAAGGCTTCGGAACTTTGCCAGTGCGTCGTGAACGTAAATTTGGCACAGAGTGGGCGAATTGAGCATGCCCTGTGGCAAAAATTTCCACGCATAACGCTGTGTGGGCTCACTGTGGTTCACGACCGGCACCGTAAAGGCGAACCTTTCCCGGTCCCTGGGGTCTAAGGGGATTGTATAAAAGCAATCCTTGAGATCTACGACTAGAATCTCCCACCCCTCGGGAATCATGTTAGGATTGGGGATGCCGCATTGGAGCGGACCCATTGGCTGTATGCGTTTATTGATCTCTCTGAGATCGTGGAGGAGTCGCCACTTCCCCGACTTCTTCTTAATAACAAAAATTGGCGAATTCCAAGGACTCGTGGACTGTTCTATGTGTCCTGCGTCTAGCTGTTCCTTAACTAGCTGCTTGAGAGCAACCAATTTCTCTCCCACTACCGGCCATTGTTCTACCCAGACCGGAGTGTCGGTGAGCCATTTAAGCGGCAACGCCATTACCCAAAGGTAAGGATGGCACCGTACTGTTGGAGAATGTCTCGCCCCCAAAGATTGACGTGCACGTCAAGAATGTGCGGCCGAATTACCGCCGTGCCGTCAGCCCTTGGGATTGTGACTTCTACCCACTCTCGGCTCCTGAACGCTTCCTGAACGCCGCCTACCCCCCACACATCGGAGACCGGCTCAATGGCCCACTCCCTCGGCCACTGGCTCCTGCTTATCACGGACACATCCGCTCCGGTATCGAGTAACCCTGAGAACACTCTTTTGTTCAAAAATACCTCGATAACGGGGCGCTGCTTCCACTCAATGTTGGTCTCCACTGTCGCTAAGATCTGGTATCCTTGCACTGCCTCACTCGCGCTCGAGCGGTCTGCTGAACCGGACTCTGAGCTGTCACTGGGCCTTCCCTGGCTGCCTGCTGGCGAGTGACAAGGAACCATGATCAGTTGCGCTAGGGTGTCTCCCTTGTGAATTGTCTGGGGCAGGTGTGTCCAGAGCTGGACCTGGAGAACGCCTGAAAAATTCGAGTCAATGACTCCTGGAATTATAAAAACTCCGCGTGCACCAGCTACACTACGGGGCAAAACTAAACCTATGAAGCCTCTGGGCAGGGGTCCCATGTACTGGGAGTCGACCAGATAGACTGTGCCCGGCAGATCGCATGTAACATCCGCTTGGCAAGTCAATTCTAGCCCTGTGCTGCCCTTGGGGCTGGCCTGTGCCCTCGCCGTGCCTGGAATGTGCCTGGAACCTAGTCTAAATCCGGGGAGTTCTGGATCTGGGGGAAGGAAGCCTCTGTTTGGACTGGGGCCAGAGACGTGCCCGGATTCCGGTTTCCCGAATTCTGGCAGTACCTGGCCCAATGATAGCCTTTCTTGCACTTCGGACAGAGGGTGTTCGGGGCCTTGGAGCGGCCGGACTTTTGTCCGCCTCCCTTGGATCTGCACTCCCTAGCGAAGTGACCAATCTTGCCACAATTGTGACATGCCCCTTTGTTCTTACCATTAGGTCTTCTCCCTCCTTGCACCACTGCCGCTAGCAGACCCATCTTATAGGATTCTGTGCCAACGTCGGCGCAAGCTCTAATCATGTCCGATAGGGTCAAGTCAGGACGATTGCCTAGGGACTGCAAGATTCTACGGCAGTCCAGGTTGGCATTGTCCTTGGCTAACTTAATCATGAGCTCTTCCTGGGCTTGCTCATTATCAATCTGCCTGCTAATGGCTTCTTCCAGGCGATTGATGAAGTCCATGTAGGGTTCCTGGGCTCCCTGCTTAATGGAGGTGTAATTTTTAGCCGCTTTGCCAGTGGCTGGGACCTTAAAGTAAGCCCTAAAGGCTGCCTCGGCTGACATCTCAAGAGTGGCGAGAGGCAAGTTGATCTGAGCATTGATTGACTCGAAATTACCAGAGCCATACAGCTGCTCAGGAAGCACCGCGCCTCCCATCCTGGCTGCCCGAGTTTGCGCCTCTAGGCGGAACTCACTGTCCCAAATCATGTACTGGCTGGGGGTAAGCATCATCCTCATGACGGCTTTCCAATCATGAGGAATCCACATGGTGGTCTCGCACACTTGCTGAAGCGTGCCCCTCGTAAAACGACTTTGGAGCCCTGTTTCTGCAATTGCCTTCCGCATAGCCATGAGCAGCTTATACGGAACTGGGGAATGGACAATCTGCTGTGCGCCCGTGAGCGCGTCCATCTCCATGCGGATTGGACATATCTGCCTCAGCTCAGCTAGCTCTTCTACTGGCAGATCCCCCTTTCTAAGCTCTTCCTCAGCTGTGCGTTGAAGGGCACTTTTGGTAACTAGGGAAGCCGAAGCTGTCAGAGAAGCGCCTGCGCCTCTCATTCCTTGCATTCCCTCGGTGACGTCTGCAGCTGTCACCGCGGGGAGGCTCCCTACGCTACTCTGCTGGTATCTGAATGTCGGATAGAGCGAGGTGGGCGCAGTCGGCTCGACTGGCTGAACTGATGGCTTATTTAACGGGGGTTCTTCTGCCTCTATCCGGACTGGCTCGATCTGCTCTAAGAGTCTCCTACACTTCCTCCATGTGTGAACTATCCCTCCTGGGGCCTTCGGGGGTTGCTGAATGCAGTCTCCTATCTTATCCCAGAGCTGTAGGGTCAACGTACCTGCTTCTGGGTAAAGCAGGCAGTGTTCCCTAAGGTACGCCAAAAGTCTCGCTAGCTCCCTGCTGTGAAAGCGTGACTGAAATACCCTGGCCAGGATTCTGAACTCTTCCTCATGAGTTCTTTGGCTAGCGGACGGACTTGGTCTATGAGAACAAGTCCCCATATTACCTGCAAGTGGTCCTTTGAAGCTTCCTCCTCGGGACGGGTTGACGCGTCTGGGGGCAAGGTAACCGGTCTTGGCGACGATCGTCTGGGTAGAGCTCGGAGCGTGGCCTCCTGCCACGGGCCCTCGGCGGCCTCTGCGCTGTCAGGGGCTCACAGCTGCCCTGAGCGGAACGCGTTTCTCCCTTTGGTGCAAGTCTCCCCGAAAGCCGGGAGCGAGGTGTAGGGATGTCTATCTGGAATGCCTCGCCGCGGGCCGTCCTCTGACCGGCTGGCTGCCGATCAGAGCGCCGCGCTGTCCTCCGGGCTGGCGGGTCGCGGTTCAAGCGCAGAACCGGACCGCGTGGTTCGTTACTCACGAGTAGACCTCTCCTGGGTCGCTTTACTCACGAGTAAATCACATCTCGGGGTCACCAGATGTAGCGATGTTGGGCCGCTAGGGCGGCGCTAGGTCCCGGAGGAGACTGATCAATGACAACACGAGGCAACAGGAGCGAGATCAGATCAGTGGTTTATTGGGAAAATACATACACCTTTTATAGATCAGAAGGCAGGTAGAAAAAACCATCACCCGAAAGTCAATCACATCACCTGTTTACTCGGGTTAATTGGGAAACCTCTCAAAGGGGAAGTTAATTATTTCGGACAAACACGGGGCGAGAAGGACCATTGTTTAGGGCTTAGCCAGGGGTAAACATATGCGCTGTTTGCACCGGAGATTTTCCTTGGCCAGGAGATGAGTGATTACCTAATTAGTCACTGGAGTTAGCGATCTGCCTACCTTGCAGAATCGCCGGTCAGGTCATGTAATTGGGTGAATCAAACCCTATCATTTATTCACCCCCCTTGATTTAGCTGCCCGCGGAAGCCACGGCCAGGAGCCTTCTCACCCAAGCAGCCTCCGCAGGGCTGTTCCATGCCAGATGGGCATGGGGAATCCGCACATTCTTAATTAGAGGAAACATTCCTTCTTGCTTTCTTCTTATATACCTAGAACTTCTAGATGTTCACCCAATGAATATTTCTCTATTTTTGTGAATCCTGGTGCAGTGGGAGAGAAGTCAGTCCCATTCTCCTCTTTCACCTGCTTTAGCAAGCAAGACTTTGTTTTGTTCTCTTAACCTCAGCATGATAAGCAAATGAATTCATAGAGCAGTACTACAATACAGCACCTTTTCATTAGATTGTGGACCTTTTAAAGAGGTGGAATTATGACCTCTGAACCAACACGTGGCATTTCTGGTTTGTGTGTATCAATTCTGGTTTGTATGTAGATTACAGTCCTTTCCATACTAATCTAAAAGCAAACTCATATATTTTTATATTTTTATATTTTTATATTTTTATATATATATATATATATATATATATATATATATATATATATATATATATATATATATATATATATATATATATATATATATATATATATATATATATATATATATATATATATATATATATATATATATATATATATATAAGAATCAGTCTAGCTTTTGCAAATTAACCTTAGTAACATATTTCTGATCAGGCATGGGCTTTCTAAGTTTTGTTAGATCTTCGAGGGAAAAATCAACCTTATAAGTTGTGCAGGGTGGGACAGGGATTCATGATTCCTAAGTTTTGTCCAATGTACATTGCTTGTCTTTGAAAAATATGCCTCTAGAGGTTTTTTTTGCTATAACCAAAAATATCTTTCTGAGTTTCATTTTTTCTGAAATGCTGCTAGCTGTTGAGTTTAAGGCCCAAGGGAGAGAGCAGCAGGAACATTTCTTGTTTGGTTTGTCATTTTAAAAAATCAACAGTTATGAGACATGTCGGTTTTGCCATGGAATAGAAAAATAATTCAAGCCTTTTTATTTAATGCAGTTCTTGTTCTGTATTTGACTATTTTTCCCCACCTGCCTTGGAAGTAACATTTGAAATCTGTGAAATGTCTGGAAAATTTCCTCATTTTTGTTGGCATCTAGGTGGCTTAGTGGTTTAGATGCTGAACTTGACAACTGGAAGGTTGGCAGGTAAGCAGTTCGAGACCCGAGTACTGCATGACGGAGTGAGCTTACGTCTCTGTCCCATCTCCTGCCATCCTAGCAATTTGAAAGCAAGAAATTGCAAGTAGATAAATAGGTACTACTTTGGTGGGAAGGTAACAGCATTCCATGTACTCTGGTGTCTAATTATGCCTGTCACATGCCCACAGAAATGTCTGCAGACTCAGACAGCACTGGCTCTTTGGCTATGAACGGAGATGAACACTGAGACCTAGAGTCGGATACGACTGGCTTTCGAGCAAGGGCGACCCGACCTTTACCTTTATCAACTTGTTAGAACTATGGTCCTTTCTTTCTTTCTTTCTCCCTCACTCTCTCTCCCTTTTTAACAGACTTGTTGTTGTTGTTCAGTCGCACAGTCGATTCCGACCCTTTGCGACCCTATGGACCATTGATCTCCAGGCACCCCTGTCCTCCACCATCCTCCTCAGCCAGCTCAGCTCGGTGTCCGCTGCGTCCACAATGCCATCCAGCCATCTCATCCTTGGCTGTCCCCTTTTTCTTTTGCCCTCCACCTTTCCCAGCATCAAGGCTTTCTCAAGTGAATTCTCTCTTCTCATTTGGTGTCCAAAGTGCTTCATCTTTACTCTTTGACCTTCTAAGGAGCAGTCAGGACAGATTTCTTTCAAGATTGACTTATTTGTTCTCGTCGCTGTCCAGGGTACTCTCAAAACTCTCCTCCAACACCACATCTCAAAGGCGTCTATTCTTCTGCGCTCAGCCTTCCTAATGATCCAGCTCTCGCATCCATACATTACCACCGGGAATACCATTGCTTTGACTATACGGATTTTTGTTTGCAAGGTGATGTCTCTGCTTTTCACTATGTTCCCCAGGTTTCTCATGGCTTGTCTCCCTAGAATCAGTCGCCTCTTTATTTCATGGCTGCAGTCACCATCTGCAGTGATCCTAGATCCCAATAAAGTAAAATCCGTCATTGCTTCTACTTCTTCCCCATCTACTTTCCAGGTGCTAATAGGGCCTGTTGCCATTATCTTGGTTTTCTTGATGTTAAGTCTCAGGCCAGCTTTTGCACTCTCTTCTTTCAACCTAATCAGTAGCTTCTTTAAATCTTCCTCACTTTCTGCCATTAGGGTGGCATCATCTGCATATCTCAAATTGTTGATGTTTCTCCCAGCAATTTTGATCCCATGTTGTGATTCCTCCATCCCTGCATTGCGCATTATGTGCTCTGTGTATAGGTTGAAAAGGTAGGGTGATAAAATGCAGCCTTGTCTTACTCCTTTTCCTATTCCAAACCATTCTGTCATTCCGTGTCCTGTCCTAACTGTTGCTTCTTGACTCTTGTACAGATTTCTCATGAGGCATATGAGGTGTTCTGGTATTCCCATTTCTTTAAGTACTTGTCACATTTTATTGTGGTCCACGCAGTCAAAGGTCTTGGTGTAGTCAATAAAGCAGAGGCATACTTGTTTTTGATATTCCTTTGTTTTCTCCATGATCCACCGTATATTAGCAATGTGGTCTCTAGTCCCCCTGCCTCTTCTGAAAACCGCCTGCACCTCTGGCAATTCTCTCTCCACGTGCTGCTGAAGTCTATCCTGTATTATCTTGAGCATTACCTTGTTGGTGTGTGGGATGAGCGCAATTGTTCGATAATTTGAACACTCTTTGGCACTACCCTTCTTTGGGATTGGAACGTATACTGATCTTTTCCAATCCTTTGGCCACTGTTTTGATTTCCAGATCTGCTGGCATATCAAATGAAGTAATTCCGTCATCTTTTAGAGCTTTGAAAAATTCAACTGGGATACCGTCATCTCCACTAGCTTTGTTGTTTGCAGTGCTTTTTAGGGCCTTTTTGACTCCACTCTCTAGGATGTCTGACTCAAGTTCAAAGTTCTCATCATTGTGATTATCAGTGGTGTTGAGGTCCTTTTTGTAAAGTTCCTCTGTGTATTCTTTCCATCTTTTCTTAATCTCTTTTGCATCAGCTAACTCCTTGCTGTCTTTGTCCCTTATCATGGTCATTTTTGCTTTGAATGTTCCTTTGATTTCCCCAATTTTTTTGAAAAGATCTCTAGTCCGGCCTCTTGTGTTGTTTTCCTCTATTTCTTTGCACTGTTCATTTAAATAGATTTCCTTCTCTCTCCTTTCTTTTCTTTCAAATTCTGTGTTCAAGTGACTGTATTTTTTCTTTTCTCCTTTGCCTTTTGCATTCCTTCTTTCCTCTGCTATTTTAAGAGTCTCATCAAACAACCACTTTGCTTTCTTATGCTTCTTTTCTTTTGGTATGGTTTTCCTTGCTGCCTCCTGCATGATGTCCCGCACATCTGTCCATAATTCTTCTGGCACTCTGTCTATCAATTCCAAACCATTAAATCTGTTCCTCACCTCCACCGTGTATTCCTTAGGGATGTTGTCTAGGTCATATCTGTCTGCCTGATTGTTTTCCCTATTTTCTTTAGTCTAAGTCTGAATTTTGCTATTAGTAGGTTGTGATCTGAGCCACAGTCTGCTCCAGGTCTTGTTTTTGCTGACTGTATGGAGGTTCTCCATGTTTGGCTGCAGACACAATAACAGACACAATAGATAAATCGAAACAGAACAAAAATTGTATTAAAAGTACAAAATACTAAATAAATATAATTTTAAAATTGAAATGTTTAAGACATTTAGCTACTGAGTATAAGCATCTTTAACATAAAAATAAAAATAAATTAAGTAAAATAAAATAAACTAGTACAGTATATAAATTCCTAAAACTGTTCTAAACTCTCAAAGCATTAATTTACAGAAGCTTGTGATTTTACCAGATAATAGTACTCTCCATCCTCCTACCAAACATGCCAAAGCTGCAATTTACTCATTTTTTACATCTTGCTCTATATTATCTTTATGTCCTGGTGACTTCTTCCAGATTCATGCTGAATTCAGACTTCAGTATGTTCCTTGTTATTTTTGCTTCCACTGGGTAAGAGCCCTGGTGGCGCAGTGGTTAAACTGCAGTCAAAATGTTGTGAGTTCAATTCTGACAAGAATTTTGATTGACTCAGCCTTTCATCTTTCATAGGTCTGTAAAATGAAGAGCTAACTTGTTGTGGCCAAAATGTTAATTACTTTGTGAGCCACCCAGAAAGTGCACTAAGCGCTGTGGGATGGTTTTTCTTTTGTGTCTAGGCCAGATGTAAAACTGGCAAAATGAAGCCACCTTTTGGTGAATTAATTCTGAAGTTTCCTTCACCTGGCCATGGTATATAAGTGTAGTTGCTATTGCTTCAAAGGAATCTTACAAAAAAATATCTTTTCTCAACTTGTCGCCAGGGTTTGACTTTGTGTGCTTCATCAGTGTTATTATTTTTAAGCCATCCTCCCCCCAAAAAATTTTTTTTGTCAGTATGCATGTAACAATATAGGACAGGGGTTTCCAAACTATGGCCCATAGGCCGGATCCTACCCATGGTGCCTAATAATCTGGCCTGCACCGCCCTCACTGCTCCCAGAAGTGGAAGTAAAATGCACCCGCGCATGTGCAAAACGCTGCCGTAAAGCACCCACAGATGGCTGTCTTAGACACATTTATGACAGCTGCAAGTGCATTTACAGCAGCGTTTTGTGCATGCCCGGATGTGTTTTACTTCCAATTTCAGTGGGAAGAACCACGTGACCGGCCCGCTCAACCATGTGTCTGGCCTGTGGCCTGAAAAGTTTGGCTATCCTTGATATAGGCTACCCACGAGCAGAAGGTTGATTCATCTTCTGGCTACAGCTGAACACATGCTGTCCCACTTCTAACAGTAACAATATGATCCTTCCTTGTCAGTCGTGTCCCTAAATCCTGTACAAAAGACACCTCAAGAACGAATTGGAAAATGTTCTGTATAGATCTACTACTTCTGTGTCTAGGCCAGATGTGAAACTGGAAAGCATATGGCAATTTTGCAGTTCATTTTGCCTGACACAGCGTGAGAAAGATTGGCCGGCACAAGGTGGCCATTGCCGATAGTGGTTCAAACATACCACAATCTTCGAGGAGGTTCTTTTGGTGTACCCCTTCTGTATAGATCAGAAGTCTGAATCTCCCAATAAGCTCCTTCGGAAAATAGGAGTAAGGTAGAGACAATAAAACAAAGGAGGAACAGGGAAAACTCCTCTGATGCTCTGCGGAGCTTGAATCACTGGAGACAGATATAGCCTCTACACGCGGTGTTTGTCCCTGAGCATTTACACTTTCCCTCCTTCCAAATGACCTTTCCATTGGGAGTGTGGTGCATTGATGACAAGAGCAGCACCTGACATATGGCAACTTATCTTCTGCTGGAGGAACCCCAGAGAGAAGCAAAATGAGCCCCTGAGCAGCAAAGCATATGGCAATTTCACGTAGGAGTCCCCCAAACCTCCTTCAGGACAAATCCATTATTGTCATCATAACTGCAGACAATTATTTTTTTTTTTTTAATATTTTTTTATTGAGTTTTTAATAGACATACAGAAAACGAAAGGAAAAAAAAGAAAAAAAAACATTAACAATACATTTACAATACAATACACTAACAAATTCTTAATATCATGTTAACAAACATTACTATATGCTAGCACATAACAATATCTATACTCATTAACTGCTATTTAACCACCAAATATTAAAAACCATTATTTCAATATCCTAAATGATAAGAAAAAAAAGAACTTTCTGTACTAGCACTAATCTTTTTTAACAAATAATAATCACCCAGTGTATATATACAATGCCCGGAGAGTTTATTTTTTACTCAGTTCCAGAAGCTTCTTTGTGATGGTACTGGTCCTGAACTATCGCTTGCCATAGTAGAGTGATCCACAAACGGTTTCCATATATTCCAAAATCTATTCTCTTTTAAATTATCTCTTTTGACTTTAATCTCCCAGGTCAATTTATCATTCAGTGCTAAACTCCACATTTCTTTGTACCATTCTCCAATCTGTATATCTATATCGTTTTTCCAATTTTTTGCTATACATTGTCTACCTGTTGTCAATATAATTTCCAATAGTTCTTTTTCCTCCTTATTTAAACCCAAACCTTCCACATTCGTTAAAAGAATGGTACCCGACACCAACTTAACACTTTTACCCAATATTTCATCACACTCATTTTCTATTCTTGCCCAAAAATCCCTTATTTTTTTGCAACTCCACCACATATGTTCGTATGTTCCGTCATATTCTTTACATCTCCAACATAACTTATCTCTTTTGTTATCCATCTGGTAAAGTCTTAATGGTGTCAGGTACCATTGCCACAACATTTTAAAATTATGTTCTTTAATTCTTACAGACATTGTTCTCATAATTCTCTTTTTCCATTTGTTTTTCCATTCAATCTCCCCAATTTTTATATTCAAGTTTTGTTCCCACTTCCGTTTCAAGTCCTCCTGTGGATCTGCACCTCTATTCAATATATTATAGAGCTTGCTTACAAGACCTTTAGTACTGCTTTCCCCTTTTCTAATCTTCCTTACCAATTCCTCAAATTCTGTATGTACTCTATCTATCCCTATTTCTTTTTTATATTTTTTATTCCAATTATCCACCTTTAACTTCTGAAACCAGTTCAAATTTAAAATCTCAAACATTTTTTTCCGCTCGTCATCAACTTCGCATGCTTTTAACCAATCCTTCAATAACAACCTCCCATTTTTATCCAATATTTCCATTTTTTCTTTATCTAATTTTATTGGGAAACACATCATATCAGTCAATTCCAAAATTGGAGAGAGATTCGGAACCATGTCTTTTTTTACCTTCTTCCATACCTCCATGAGACCTTTCATCATAGTATTGTTTGACCTTTTCACCTTATCCTTCATTCCCAAGAAAATCAAGTTTCCAATATTTCTGTACTCTTTCATTTCCAATTGTTCCCAAATCACCTTTTCTCTTGCCAAGATCTTCACAACATTCCTGACTTGAAATGCTCGATAATATACTAGCAAATTAGGCATACCCAGACCCCCTTTTTTCTGAGACATATACCATAGTTTCTTTGGAAGCCTAGATTTTTTTCCTCCATTACAGAACCCATTAAACATTTTTTGAAACTCATTAATTTCTTTCTCTTTTAAATGGATCGCTAGTGTATCAAATAGAAAATTAATCTTTGGTAACAATATCATTTTACACATAGCAATCCTACCGAACCATGACAGCTTTAACTTCTGGAGTTCTTGTATTTTATTCTTAAATTCAATTCTCAAGCTGTCATAGTTCAATCGTTTAAGATCTTCTAATTTGTTTGAAATAATTATCCCTAAATACTTCAGCTTCTCTTTAACTTGTATATTAAGTGTCGACACCATCCTACCCATCTCGCTCACTTTCAAATTACACAACATCAATTCAGACTTGTCCCAATTTATCTTTAATCCAGTTATAGCTTGAAATATTTGTAAATGATCTTTAATCCTATCCATTACCTGTTCCGGGTGCTTCACCATAAGCAATGTATCGTCTGCATACATACTCACTTTATTACCCATAATCCCTTCTATATTTGAGTCTTCCCTTATACTTTTAGCTAAAATCTCCATTGCCATTATGAACAAGATAGGGGATAAAGGACAACCCTGCCTAGTGCCCGCCTCTAGCTTTACCAGGTCCGTTAGCTCCTCATTCACTCTAACCTTAGCATTTCCTTTTTGATATAGTAAATCTATAACCCTATTAAATTTATCCCCAAACCCATATTTTCTAACTATTTCCTTAATTGAAGACCACTGCAGTGAATCGAAAGCCTTAAAAATATCCAATGATAGTAATCCCACTTTTTCCTTTGTTTGATTGACATTGTCTATTAAATCTAATACCCTTCTAGTCAAATCCGCCATGTGTCGTCCTTTTAAAAACCCAACTTGATCAACCTCTATATATTCCCCCATAAAACTATTTAAACGATTAGCCAATATTGCTGTGAAGATCTTCGCATCTTGGTTTATAAGCGAGATTGGTCTATACGAATCCACTCTTTCCAAGTTCTTTCCAGGTTTTGGCAAAAGAACAATTGTGGTGTTATACCATGAGGTCGGAATTGATCCTCCATCCAATATATAATTGTATAATTTCACCAATTTCGGAACCACTACCTCTTTGAATTCTTTATAGAACTCTGTTGATAATCCATCATCCCCCGGGGCTTTCCCTATCTTCAATCCACTTATTACCCCCCTAACCTCTTTATCAGTTATTTTTTCCTCCATTTTCTCCCTATGCTCTTGTTTTATCCCATTTCCTAACTGCCTCTCCAATATCTTCTTGAGTTTTTCTTTATCTATTTCTTTTTTTGCATATAGCTCCTGGTAAAATTCTCTAACTATTTTACATTTATCGCTATTCTTATTGCACCTTGAACCTTGCCTATCCACTAACACCCCAATTTCTCTCTTTTCCCTTTTAACCTTAGCTGCCCTTGCTAATAATTTTGAGTTCTTATTACTAAATTCAAAATATTCCCTATTTAAATAAATCAAATCTCGTTTAACTTTGTCTATATCTTTACCCATTACTTCTGCCTTAAGTCCTTGTAGTTTCAAAAAAAATTTTTTATCCTTACTATTTGCGTGTTCTACCTGTAATTGTTTTATTTCCCTTTCTTTTTCTGTGTACTCTAATTTATTCTTTTTATATTTAAAGCTTGCCAATTTTATGCTTTCGCCCCTAAATACCGACTTCATGGTATCCCACACAACATTAAAATTAACCTCATTATTATCGTTCCATTGCCAACTTTCTTTCCAACTTTCCATAATTAGCTCTTTACTTTTCTGATCTTTAAACAAATTAGGATCGTACCTCCAATTTCTGACTCTTTGAGTATTTTTTTGTACTTTCAATTCCAAATATACTTTAGCATGATCCGATTCCTTGATAATCCCAATTTCCGTGCCTTCTATATCCCCAATTAGGTTTTCCGAAAGAAAAACGTAGTCTATTCTCGAGTAGGTCCCATGCACATGAGAAAAAAATGAGTATGCTCTTTCTAAACCTTTAAACTCTCTCCATGAGTCCTTCAAACCCATAACTTTCATCCAATTATCCATCACCTTCCCTTTCACACCACTTCCACTTCTAGCTATATTTGTACAATCTAATCCTGACCTGATCAAATTAAAATCTCCAGCCACAATAATTTTAGCAACATTTTCCAACTCCACTATTTTCCGAATTTTTTCGAGAAACACTGTTTGGTGGTCATTCGGAGCATAAATATTTACCAACAGGATTTCCTCATCCTCCAATTTTCCTCTTAACAACAAGTACCTACCCTCCTGATCAGCAATCTTTTTTGTGATTTCAAATCCTAACTTTCTAGAAATCATAGTTGCCACCCCTCTTGCTTTAGATGTTCCAAGCGCCATCTCATAGTGTTGCATCCAACCTAAAAAAAGTTTATTCGTATCTTTTGACTTCTGATGTGTCTCCTGTAAAAACAAAATATCTGGTCTATCTTTTTTCAACGCCAATTCCAACCTCCGTCTCTTGAGAACAGAACCTGTACCTTTCACATTCCATGATATTATTTTAATACTTCCCATATCCAATTTCTTCTTCCAACTTTAAACTCTCCATCGGGCGTGCCACCAACAACCCTACCACCATACCACTACATATAACACACATTTTCACTCTCCCCACCTTCCAACGAAAAGTCGCCTCTGTCAACCAAAGAGGGGAGAGGGGGGACCTGCAAGACGTGCCCTACTGCCGGCGCTATGCGCTATTTGCCCATTCTACCTCTATTAAGTACTTAAGCTTGCTACTATCCAGATCTCATTGTTCCTTGCCTATCTCCTCTTCCACCATAATCAAAGACAGCTCCTCCTCCTCCTCCCCTCGCTGAGGTGTTCCACCTGTTGCCCCGCCAGCTTCCTCCCTCCTTTGTTCCCTTCCCAAAGCTCCAGAATCCATCATTTCCTTCTTAAGATTTTTCCATTCTTCTGACTCTGCTTGTACCAATCCCAACATACTCAAGTATTCCAATGGGTTAGTGCCTTCATCAATAACTTGCATTCTTTTTTCATAAAAGAAGCGCAATTGTTGTGGAAATCTCCAATTATACCTTATATTTTTACTCCTCAGCAATTTAGTAACAGGCCTCATCTTATACCTCCAAGTTCTTTCTTTTAATGAAATATCATTATAGACTTCAACCTCTGAACCATCAAATTTCAGCGCATCAGAACCTGCTCTTTTCAGGTGAGCCATTACTTTTAGTTTATCTGCCCAATTTGCAAATTTAACCAGCACATTTCTTTGTGCCATTCTCCCTCTTCTTGGACCCACCCGGAACACACTTCCTAAATCCTCCTGAACAAATTCCTTCCCCATTTTTAGACCATTTAACCATTGAACCACCCTCTCTCTTAACAAATCCGGGGTCCGTTCCGGTACCAGACGGATCAGAATATTCTGCTTTCTCATCAAATCTTCCACAGCATCAATCCTCATTTCTTGTTCCAACATTTTTAGCTTACAATCCCGCACCACCTCCTGGGTCCCTTTTACTTCACTCTTTACAGTATCCACCGCAATTTGAACCACTTTCAGCATTCCCGCAAATTTGCTCAAATTTAAATCCATTTTTTTTGTATAATCATTCAATGTTGACATCATCTTTTCCTGCCCTTTAATTATTTCACTTCTATCTTTCACCCTTAAAGCCTCACTTTTCTCAAATTTTTGCATCAATTTGCCCATTTCCACCATAAGTTGCGTCTGGTCCATTAGTACTGCAGATATAGCTGATGGTTGAGCAGATGGTTGAGCAGATTCACCCACTGTTATTTTTCCAGTCGTTTTAGACTTTACAACTTGCTCTTCCTCCTTCGCTTTTCCTCTTGTAACTTTTTCCATGATAATCCACTGTATTTAAAACCCAATGTTGCAGATCGCTGTAACAATTTATCAATATAGTAAGGCTTACAACACTGCAGTCATTGGTTCCACAGTTACAGCAGGAAAGTTCTTATGCCAACAGAAGGTACCAAAATACTGTAATCCACAACAGTGAAACTAAAGGAAACAACTCTCCAAACAGGCAGATTAAAAATAAAAGAAAAAAAAAATTATTGACCACAACAGATCCTTTCCCCCAAAGCCAGCGGACCAAACAAACGTCTTCCAGCCACAGAAAAAAAGAAGGCTTCAGAGAAACAGTTAGCCCAGTTGTTGAGGGGGGGGGGGGCTCAGGAGGAAAAGAAAAATCCAGCTTCTGAGGATTTGGGGTGATGAGCAAGATGTTCCTCAATCCACACGGTAAAGAAACCAGCAATCAAAGCCATATATTCCTTCCTTTGAGATGGGTATTTATAGCATCATTCTTCAGCGAGTGCCTTAACTTTTAAGTGAGAAGAGGCCCCCCCTCTTCCCCCTCTTCCTGTAAGGAGCAAGCAGCTTAAGCAAAAGAAAAGAAAAAAAAAAAACTCCCACAGTTTCTCCAATATTCCAGCCCGGGAATGAGAGAGAGAGAAAAAAAAAACAAAAATTAATCCACCTTTGTTGATATCAAAACGTGGCGCGGTCCTCTGGAGTATAGAAAAAAATCGCAACCCTTGCACAGTCACTTTCGCTTTCCCAGACCGTCGCCATTTCAAGCCTCCAGCTTTTCCATTTCAAAGACTCAGCTCTCCTTTTTTTTCTTTAAAAGAGAAATCCCAACTGATTTTATAGCTTGCAACTGAGAATGTAGCTCCCCACAGGCACTTACATGCAAATTACTTCGCACTCAGGCTCCTCTTGCCCCTTTCAAAACCGATTCCAAACGCCTTCTCCACAATCTTGCTGATCCCGTTCCACAGCTCCAGCAGAAAAGCCACGACTGCCGCCGTAGCTTCCACCGCCAGAGAGTCACTCGAACTTCGATCAGCCAGCCCCAAAAGCTCACCAAACTTTCCACGGAGACAGGCAAGGATCTTATCTTTAGGCTTTGCCACTTTAAATTTTTTCTGTTCTGCTCCTTTCCATTGTTTACCACTTTGTTAAGCGCGAGCGTCCGAAACTAGATGTTACACAGCGGCCATCTTAGCCAGCCCCCTAACTGCAGACAATTATGATAGGAATATTTTTCTGCTGGAAAAATAATTTCTTGGCACCTTTAATCACTTACATTGCTTATCTGTGAATGCAACAGGATGATTTGATTTACAAACTATTGTGCTATGCCATCATATTGTTTATTCTGACTGAAATGAAAATGGATTTCCTCCTTCAGAAGCAGAATATTTAATGATGTGCTTCAAATAACAACTTCACATCGCTTCTGAACTCTTCCTTCTGGACTCGGTCCTTCGTTGTGGCTGTGCCAGAAGAAGAGGAAGGGTATACAAGCCCAAAGTTTTAAGCAGCTTCTTCTCATTCTCTACCCTACATCCATGAGCATAGGAGTTCCCAACCTTTTCAAGCCCGGGGCTGGGTCATGCTCTCTCAGTCAGCTTCGAGGGCTGGAGGGCCACTTTGCCTTGCATGCATGATGAGGGTGGACATTTTGTCCCAACAACTTCAAAGGGGGCGGCCAATTTGTTTCTTGAATGCCATGAGCCGGATCTGACCCATGGGCTTTAGTTGGGAACCTCTGCATTAGCGTGAGATTCCAAAAATGGCTACTGACTAAAGCTATTGAATGGTTTTGAAGTCAAGTGTTTTATCTTAACTAACTTCAGGACATAAGGACAGCCACAACTCTGGGGAAACATTTTGGTACATGGTTGCCAAGTGTATTAAAGAATTCTGTGAGCTGTAGTTCAAGATTAATTTTCTAGTATCTGATCAATTTTCAGGAACCTCTTCATCCTTTCCTGTCCTTCTGCTCCTTTTCTACCTCTCCTAAATTCTATTTTTGAAGGTCATCTGGTAGGATCTAAAAGGCTATCTATTTTTGACTGATCAATATGTTACTGTATTGAAAGGTCCATTATCTAAGATTGATTTTCAGTTATGCTGATGAATGGATCTTGCATTAATTTTTAGTGTCAGTAGAAATGAACTTCTGTTATACTGTCAGGTGTTACAATATATTATCATATCATTGGCCGCTGGGAAAATATTGCTTTAAAATGGTAATAATGAACAAGAACTCAATTTATTACAGTAACTTTATTACCTCCTGCCTTTTTATAAGCCAAATGCTTTCTATCTCATATGCAATAAGCTTTTTGTTGCCTCTAAAATTTAATAGTGCACTTGTTATAGGAGGCGTCATTGAGTATGCAACTAAAAATAAATGTATTGCACAGGCTTGAATCTGCAAATGAAAACAGTGGCAAGGTTTGAGTGGTAATCTTCATACTCCACGGGGTAATTGTGTTTGCAAGAGACAAAAAGAGAAATACAGTAAAACCTCACATAAAGAGCACCTCGTCTAGAGACTAACTCGCTTAAAGAGCAGATTTTTCTCTGAATGGCCGCCTCACTTAACAACTATTCGCAAACCCACCCCCCAGAAGTCACAATTGGTCATTTACAATGGTGTTTCGCTTAAAGAACAAACTCACTTAAAGAGTAATCCCATGGAATGCATTATGCTCTTTAAGCGAGGTACCACTGTAATCTCTGAATGAGTAAATCACATTTTGTGATTACTTTAGATTTATTTATTTATTTATTTATACCCCGCCCTCCTGGTGCAAGCACCACCCAGGGTGGCTTACAACATATAATACACAATAAACAGTATACAACAAAACCCCAAACAATTACAAAAATCCCATCATTATAAAAACATCTCAGCCCAAATAAAAACATCAGTAAAATCCCTATCTAAAACCATTAAAACCCAATAAAACTATCTGCTAAAAAAAACCTTAACCACCCTCCACACGCACTTAAAAGCTATCAGGACAGAAACACCCACACGCAGTGGCAGGCTAAACATTATAGCCCATGTCCTTCTCCCAGAGGCACCCCCTCCATTTTAGAGAGCTGCAGGCGCAACATCAGAATAATAACTCCTATCAACCTTTTTAACATACATGTTGTCTGTCCTTCTTTCCTGTTACTTCTCCCTTAGGAATCACTCATCTTGATTTTGCAGTTTTAAAAATGTTGTTAGGTTGTATCTACCATATGTACACATGCACACACTTCTCTTCTGTACCATCCCTGCCAGTGAATGCAACATACAGTAGGTCTGTGATGGGGAACTTTGGCATTCCAGGTGTTCTTGGACTTCAATTACCAGAAGCCCAATTCAGCACTTCTGCTGATCAGGGCTTATGGGAATTGAAGTCGAAGAACACCTGGAGTGCCAAGGTTCACCACCACTGCAGTAGGTATTGTAGAGGCATCAGCAATATTAAAAAGTGTGCATAGAGTGAAGGTGTGAAGGTGTCCATGGCGCAGGTGTATGCATGAATCTCTATGTAAGTGAAATGTTGGAATTTCTAACAGGAAAATTATGTGTGGAAAAACTTAATGCAGAAGGGAGCCAATCACACACATTGTATTATATCATTTGACGTGATTGGATCTATATCAAACTTTTATAAGGGACAGTATTTCTTTGCCTTAGCTATGTGCAGAGCTCGTAAATCAGATCCTGTTTGCTTCCTTATCCTCTCGCATATTTGAAAAATGGTGTAGTAAGGGTACTGCAGATGCATTCAGGGAACTGTTTTCATACTGCCTAGCCCAATGGTGGTGAACCTATGGCACATGTGCCAGAGGTGGCACACACAGCCCTCTCTGTGGGCACACATGACATTGCCCCAGCAAGGTGAGGTGACCAGACACCCCACATATCCCCTCTTATACTTACAATTGTGTGTGTGTGTGAATGCCCAAGGAGGAGGAGGTGGGGAGGCATGCACATGCACCTGTGTGATGTCACCGGTGCACTTTGAGCAGTGCACACATATGTGCACATAAATGCATATGCACACACACACACCCATGCGCATGACATAAACAAAAATTTATATTTCTAATAGGTGGTCAAAAATTGTTCTAAGAATTTTTTTTCTAGTTTATCTCTGGAGTACTTTTTTGTTCCATCCAGTGTAATATTTAGGGACAAAAAAGAGTCCCATGTTGTGTTTAAAAAGCCAAGAAGCCTTTAAATCAGTGGTTCCCAACTTCTTTTTGGCATTGACCCACCTAAGCATCTCTAAAATCGTGAACACCCCCCACCCCCACCCCAAAGGAAAAGGAAACAATATTTAGAAGGAGAAGGTAGGGGAGAAATAGTCAGAAAAAACAGTCTGAGATAAGTGAAACCTGATTAAGAGATAGGAAAATTATATCCCATCTTTAGGCCATTATGTCCTTAGTGTTCAGTCTTTTATTTCCCAGTCTTCGACCTTGTGGTCATGCCCTGGTTTTCAACACTTCTGCCAATACAGGGCTGTGTAGCGTTGTCCTTGGCCTTATTGGGGAGTTTGCCTTCCGGCTACAGAGCAGCAAGCAAATTGTACAGTGTGCGACAGAGCCGTGATCAACAAAGACTATTTGGGGACATTCAATGAACTCTGTGCCAGGCTATGGAATTGACATTTACTTAGTGTGAACCTAATCCTTCTTCCCACTCCTTTATAGCTTTTTTACATAGCATCTCATTACCCTCCCCTGACCCTCAGACACACACCTCATGCAAACTGTAAGATATGCCAAGCAAGGCAGCTAATGGGTGGGCAGGGTGTGGGCATTCATTAAAATGGCTAATTGCTCTTTCCATTTGAAGTTCACAAGATTTTGGAGCTTTACTGCTTTGATCCTTGGTGGTTCCAGAATATGCCAGCATTCATTCCAAGTCATGCTTTCACCATCTATGTACTTGCCCACAATGCCTGCTCAGCTGACAGCTTTATGGAGCTTGGTACGCTCCATAACAGCTTTATGGAATGAATCAGAAGACCGTGTCTAAAAGCAACAGTAAAGGAAGAGCTGAGAGACATCTAGATAGACTCTCATGTGGATATTCTGCCTTGCTCCCCAACCCTTCAGAAAAGAGCTGCTTTCATCTGTCTTCCTTGGTTTATATTAATTAGTCAGAGAAGCTCAGAGTGCCTTATTTATGCTGAGGGGAAGAGTTTCATTCGTGGCACTGGCAGGAACCTGCTAGGAGCATGTGGCCAGAATCAGAGTTGCTTGGGTTGGCATTGCTAAGTGTGCTAATAATGGGTAACAGAATAGCATATGTTTTCCAAGATCTACCAAAGACAAATATGAAACCTTGGGCCAGATGAATCACTGGGAGGAAGGTGTTTAAAAACTGAAACTCCAAAGAAAACAAACATAAGGATAACTAGAAGGGAGGAGGTTTTTGCTTATATTGATATATCAATATAAGCAATATATTGGGTATTAATATAAAAATGCTTTTTGGTGTTGCAATAACTCAAGGCACGTCTGTTCCTACAAGCTCCCCCCCTTTTTTTTTACATCGTTTCTATATGTGCAGAATTTTTCACAGGAAATGTCTCAAAGTCTTGCTAGTAAGCACAGGTACAGTAAAACCCCTACTTACGGAAAAAGTCTGTTCCGTAGGCTTTTGCTTAAATCGGTTTTTTATGTAACTCAAAGCAAACCCATAGGAAAAGAATATTTACATAACTCGAAGCAAACCCATAGGAAATCGTGTAAATCGGCACATGGTTTTAGCACAAAATCATTATGTAAGTCGAATTTTATGTAACTCGAGGCATTTGTAAGTTGGGGTTTTACTGTACTTTCAATATGTGAAAACTGAACTTAAGTTGCAGGCAAATACTGTACTTAAAAATGAAAACTGAATACAGGAGCACAAAAGGAAAAATACTTAAGATCAGTATACAGTAAATAAATTGCTTGAAAGGATGTCTCAATTGAAGCATTAAACATTGAAGTACTGTATTAAAATCCTTAGAAATGAAATATTATATATAAAGAAAAAGCATTTTTTAAATACTGAAGTTTTTGAAAGTGAATTTTTAATGATTCTTAAGCTTTAAGCATATTTAAAAGGAAACACACAAAATGACTTCAATAGCACCCCTAAGCCATGCTTATTAACATCTATGAAGAATATAGTCCATGATATAGATATGTTAGGGACTGCAGTGACTCAAGTGGCTAAGATGCCAAATGGGAAGCGGAAGATCAGTTCGATTCCCAAGTACTGCAGGACGGAATGAGCTCCTGTCTTTGTCCCAGCTCCTGCCAACCTAGCAGTTCAAAAGCAAGATGTTGCAAGTAGATAAATAGGGACCACTTTGGTGGGAAGGTAACAACGTTCCTTGCACTCCAGTGTCTAGTCATGCCTGCCACATGACCACGGAAACATCTGCAGAAGCAGACAGCGCTGGCTCTTCGGCTTTGAAACAGAGATGAGCACTGAACCCTAGAGTCAGATACAACTGGCTTTCGAGCAAGGGAAACCTTTACCTTTTACTATTGATATGTTGTGACTTCTGGAGAAACTTGCTACCTTCACTGCTACATGGTGCTGGCATTGTAGGTATCAGCATAGCTTCATGTAGAGGTATGATGTGTTCCTCCCAGGACCCACCTATGGGTGCCTCTGTGTTTTTTGGCTATCCTCATGGCCATTATTTATACCCTTTAATTAACATTGTCTAAATATAAATATTTTCTCAGCCAGCCTTCTCCTTATTTAAGGATGCTGTTGACAGAGGTTGCTGACTCCATAGACATATCTACAGGCCTAGCAAGCCTAGTTGATTTCTAGCAAATGGCCATATCAGAATGACATAATCTGTTTTGACTATATTGACTGATCCAGAAGGGGTCAGAAACAATTACTTTCTGGACCTCTTAATGACACATTCAGAGATTTTATATTTCTAAGATTTTATACCAGTATCAGTAGATCGTTCTATTGTATAAAATGTACTCATTTTCATTCGTAGCATTCAGGTGTTTTTTTGTTGGTAGAATCATTTGTTTTTATAACTTAAGGAAAACACACTTCAACCACCATGTTTTATGACCTTGTTTCCAACCTTAACTAGATAGCAGCTTTGAAACAACTTTAGAAAACAATAGATAACTGGGCAAGCATCAATTTAAAGTGAAACACAGAGTGTACTGTATATATACATACTCAGATGTTACCTTGATAGTTCTTAGGTCCTTCAGTAGGGCTTGAACTGTTAATTTTATACCAGTCCAACTGTGAATCTAATGGTAGATTTTTATTTTTTAACAACAACAAGAACAACAACAAGAAGAACACCCCCCCACACACACATACACAATTAAACAGTACCTCGATGCAGTAGAAGGGCTTGCATGTTCATAAGAACCAGACTAAACCTGTTCCACAACCCATTTAATATGGTGAGAAGACATAATTCTATTCCCATGCTGGCTTGGTCATCACCAAGATTAACAAGGTTCGCAATGGATGCTATGGGTCCTGGGCATCCATTGAAAAATGGACTATAGGGCTCAACTCCCTCTGCTAGGCAACCAGGGCATGGAGTTGATGAGTGACTGAAAGACAATTGAAAAGCTCAGACAAATCTGGACAAGGAAGGCAACGAAGAGGAGGTGTTTGTCCTGGTCTCCTCTGCTTTAGCCACCACCGCTGCCAGGTGAAATAACTGGTCACTTCGCACCCACTTCTCCGCCTGGGTCACTGAGTCCCAAATGGCAAGAAAGAGGAGAATGGGGTGCGAAGTGAACAGTTCTTTCGCTTGGTGGCGATGGTGGCCCCCTAGGCTGTCCGCTTTTAGATCGGGGTGGGTGGGGGTGCCAGGCACCTCCAGCCAGCGCGATCTAAAAGCTGACAGCCCAGGGGAACTCTTGGAGGGTCGGGTGACTCAATCTGCACTGTTTCCGACGTCCTGCGACCTTCTCAGGCGCTGCTGCAAGGCAAAATGCCAGGGGAAACTCCTTCCTCGGCTGAAGGTTTTGCTTTGCAGCAGCGCCTGAAAAGGTTGGGGGACATCGGAAACAGCGTGGATTGGTTTCCCCCGACCCTCCCAGAGGTGGCAGCGGTGGCTGGTGAGTGCAGCCCCACCCACTGCCACTGCGGGGGGGGGAGCCGGCCAAGCACTTGTCTGGCTCCTGCCGGCAGTGGCAGCGGGTGAGCAAAGGGAAGCAGCCAGGCGCTTGGCCACTTTCCTTCGCAGAGGGCCGCACAATGCATCGGATAACGCTAAAATAGCATTATCTGGTCACTTTTTTGCCAAAATATCGGGTTGTTATCCGATTTTGGCGTTATGTGATGCGGTTGTTATCCGAGGTATTACTGTACATGAAATTTACTTAATTGAGACATCCATGGGGTGATATTTTTGAACATTCACAGTACAGTAATACCTCATACAAAGTCCGCTTCGTACAACATCGAATTCATACAACATCGACTAATTCCTTGAAAAAAGTTGCCTCATACAAAGTTGCTGCGACTTTGTATGAGGCATTGGGGTTTTCCCCAGGTTGCATTGTACCTGGGCAGTATAAGAGGCAGGACACATGCGTGCATTGCTCTTGTGGGTTTTGCACAAGGTGAAGAGTGTTTAGGAGTGGTTTTGAGTGTGATTTTGGATTTTTTTGAATTTTTTCATCAGAATTTTTAGAAGCATTCCTGGGATTTTTGCAGCATTCTTCAGGTTCTTGGACAATCAGGGTTGCTTGACATGTTTTTGTAATGTATTTAGCATTTAGACAATGATTTCTTAAAGTTCTGTCAGTTTCCTGTCTGTTTCCTTGACTTTGCCCTGAAGTCTGTGCTGTTACAGTACAATGTATCTCTATGGAAATGACGTTGTATGAGGCATCGCGGCAAGGATTTGGATGTTGTATGAGGCATCGTGGCTAGGATTTTGCATGCCTCATACAAAGTCCAAATCCGTATAAAGTCCAAACTTGTGGAACCAAGTTTGGACGTTGTATGAGGTATCAGTTGATGCCCCCCAACCAGTGCTCTCGCTGCTGGGGAAGGCATGGGTGGGCTGGCCAGTAGCACAAGTCAGAACATGGGAAACGTCACTCCAGCCTCTCTCTGTCACTGAGAGCGAATGAGGCTTCCCCCATCCACTTGGCATGCCCCGTGGAGCAGGGATGACAAGGTGGGTAAGTGAAGCCACAGGGGCTGAGGGGAAGCTGGCTCTGCTTCACTTTGAGAGAGCAGTAGCTTCACGGTTCCCTCTCCCTGCTGGGGCTGCACCCAAGAGATCCCTGCAGCCTGCACCACAAGACAGCCAGTTTTTCACTCTGGAGCACAGAGAGAGAACTGTGGAGCTAATAGCCTTTGCCGTCTGCTTCTCCCAACATGTCTTCGGCACAAGAGAACGGCAGTTCTGTGGTTCTCCCTGCTCCAGAGCGAAAAACCAGCTGCTTGGTGGTGAGGGCCTCTTGTGCCAAAGACATGATGGGAGAAGCGGGCTGTGAAGACTGTTAGCTGCCACTGCCTTCTTCCCTTGCTGCTGTCTCAACCAGGTGCAGAAAAAACGTCTTTCCTGCTGTGTCTTGGGAGATGCCAGTATTCTCCGTGCCCAATTGAGACATGCCAACGACAGGACGGGAGAAGCAGGTGGCAAAGGCTATAAGCCGCTGCCACCTTCTTCCCTCACCACCATCTCAATTGGCCGTGGAGAAAACTGGTGTCTCCCAAGTCGCAGCAAGAAAGGAGTTTTCTCTGCGCCCGATTAAGACACACTGACAACAGCAAGGGAGAAGCGGGCGGCAAATGCTATTAGCCGCTGCTTTCTTCCCTCGCACTTGGTGACCCAAGTATAAGCTGAGTCCACTTTTATGAGCTCATTTTTGGGCTGAAAATTTTGGCTTATACTCGAGTATATACAGTAATTGTATATGAACCAGGTTCACTGCATTAATGGCATTTTTGTCATGATAATTTAGAGCTGATTTAAATCATAACCTTTTCAATTATTTGGCCCACTTGCTGTGGGCGGGTGGGTTCTTTTTTAAATGAAACTCACTGTATTTTATACTGGTGCTCAAAGCAGGTGGTACAGAATTCAGCACAATAGCATATAGATTATCTTCTAAGAAACAGTTCATTGATCTGCTAAGCACTCCCAATCTTTTGCCATTTATTATCTGCTTTATCTCCCAGCCACAAAGCTTTTACTCTTTTCACAAGATGCTTTGCCTTTTTAGAATGTGGTTCCCTGGTGTGAAAATGATAAAGATCAGGGAATTGGACAAATATGTCTTGACATGCATGTTAAGGTTGAGAACATCTCCCTGGAATACAGAGTCTGGAAACTGCTAATCAAAAAAGTCATCCTGAAAAACTATTGAGAGATATATATGTTTTGTGTAAATATAAAGGGAATGATGTGGGGGGAAACATCACTGATTATATGTGTTATTATGTCTTTTAGGAGCGGAAACTATGTGCCCATCCCAGACTAGAAATCTACAAAGGTGACAAAATTTATTTTGTATGCCCCCTTGCCCGTCAAGGGGACTTCTATGTGCCTGAAATGAAAGAACTGGAGAAGCAGAGCAGAGCGGCGGCGGCGGCGGCGGCTGAAGATGCTCAGACAGATATTACAGGTACCTAAGAATCATATACCTTGGATACCTTGGAGTTGTTATTCAGCGAGGAGTCTGCACATTGTTAGACATCTCCACAACAACATTCCACACTTGCAAATGGACCTAAGAAATCAAGTCCATTTGCATGTTTTTTTAAGCCATTTAGGTATCCCATCACCTGCTGACTAGGCCATGTGCCCTCCATTTTCACCTTGCTTCTTTACAGCATCAGACTTTCCTTTCACCATCAGATCCATCCACAGCTGAGCATTCTTTCGGCTTTGGCACAGACGATTCACTCTTTCTGGGGCTACTTGTCCTCCACTGTTCCCAAGTAGCATATTGGACACCTTCCAACCTGAAGGGTTCATCTCCCAGTGTCAAATCATTGAGCCTTTTGATACTGTCCATGAGGTTCTGTTGGCAAGGATACTAGCATGGGTTGCCAGTTCCTTCACCAGTGGATTGTGTTTAGTCTGAGTTCTCCACTATGGCCTGTCTGTCTTGGGTGGCCCTACACAGCATAGCCCATAGCCTCATTGAACCACACACACACCCTCACCATAGCAAGACAACAATCCTTGAAGGGGTGTGTGTGTGTTACAAACATATGTAGTATAGATACCTGTGTTACTTTTCCTGAACTTGATTGACGAGTGGCCTCATCTGGTGCATGATAGCTCATTTCCTACTCTTTGTAGAGGGCATGCTCTCTCTTGAGAAGATTCATATAACTCATTTCTTTGGTACTGTCCATGGTTAATAATATTGACAATTAGATAACCAAACCTTCTGCCTCAAGCATCTAACAAAGAACATGGTTGCACTTATGTCTTTAGTGTTCCTTGAATCAGTCAGAGTCTATCTGTTCTAATAATACAACTTTTTAGAACTCCTATTTATGTCCCTTATTTGGAATTCTGAACAGCAGTAAATGTTATCTTGGTAGAGATAATAGCAAATAAAGTGATTTTTCTGTATATAAAAGAACTGTCAGTAATCTTAGTAGGAGCAGGGAATCAATGCTATCTGAAGCTCTCCTGATACTTCTGCTATACTATCCCAGACTGTTACTGGGATCTGCCCACATGTTCACATCTTGTGGGACAAAAATATACAGAGCTTGCAACTGCTATTTATAATTATTTTATGCCTTACATATGACATATGAATTTTCTCTCATCTTAATCACCATGAAGATCCTTTCCATGTATCTTCAGCCACAAACTTCATAAAATACATGCACTAGCTTAAGATAGTAATGTCTGTATATAACATCTGTAACAATGAGAGATTCTCAGTACTGGGGGAATGCGATCCTGAAAGACACCATGCAGAGAGTTACCAGGTTGATTTCTGTTAAGCTGTTTTCCCTAGCCTACTGCAGATGTTAAGGTGTTGGGGTCCTGGGCCTTTTTTACCTGCTGCTTTTCAGGTAGATAATACACATTGGTTAGGCTGTCTGATGGATATTCAAGTGCTTTTAGTGTATAAGTAGACAGGTGCAAGCCACTCTTTCCTGCTGTCTCATTTCCATTTATCACACAGATATTGTCACCCTCTATGTATCAGATTGGTGGTAGCACAGCCGTAACCAGTCATACAATGCCAGGTTGTACAATGCAACACTCTTCCAGCCTGGCTATAGTAGGGTACCTTATCACTCTCCTCTAGCATAGGATAGAGAGGAGAAAGAAAGTGACATAGTTGGCTATACCAGTCGCAGCAACTTCCATAGACACTATCTGATGCACATGGAGTTGCACACCTCAGTATGCAACAGGTATTTCCTTTGATGATTTATGGCAGTTTGCTGATAATGTTGTGTATCTTGCATAACTCTACAAGTCCAGCCAGAGATACAGGATTAATCCAGATGACAAAAACAAAGCAGAAGTCAAGTACCCAGGAGAATAGACACCTCAGAAATCCTCTGCAATGACAGGATCCCAGGAGGAAGGATCCAGGCAAGACAAAACAACAGCCCACAGAAACAGGGCAGGGAGTCTTCAGAAGGAAGAACAAGGCAGGAGATCTCCTGGAGCAGAAATCAGGAGCAAGGCAGAGAACTTCAACAGCAGGAACAAGGCAAGCAATCCAGGAGCCAAGCAACTGCAAGTCTACTGATCTTCTTTGTTGAAGGCAGCCACTGAGAGGAAGGGTTAGTTCTTACAGTACATAGCTAAGCCACCCAGGATCTCCAGGTGGAGCCTATGAAGGTTCTGAACTTTCCCCAGGTGGGGCTTAGCAACTGCTTTTAGGCTGAGGGCTCCAATTCTGCAGGACTTAGAGAAACAACTGCAAATCCTGAAGCCTTACTGTGAACACTGTAGTGGTGTGCCTTACAGTGAGGCTATTCACATGTTTAAAAAGAGTGCCTTAACTCCCACCCCAACCCATTTGGTAGTCAACATTGGGCTTCCATTTCAGAGCTACTGACTTCAAACTACACTGAGCTCTGTAGCTTTTCTTATTTTTCAAATACAGTAATACCTCGGATAACGTTTGCATCAGATAAAGCTAAAATTGCATAACGTTAAGCAATCTGGGGAAAATTTTTTATCGCATAATGTTAAAATCCTATGAGATGCATCGGATAATGTTCTCTAAAACCTGTGCTGGTTACAGTGTATCTCTATGGAGTTTTAACGTTATGCAATTCATCCCATAGGATTTTAACGTTATCCGATGCATGCATTGGATAACGTTAAAAACTGAATAATGCTAAGACTCGTGGAACCAAGTTTTAGCGTTATCTGAGGTTTTACTGTACAGTGTGTCATAGCCCCCTCAGCTTTCCACCCTGGGTTCCGCTGGTAACTCAGAGTGCACACCGAAGCCAGAAGGCTAATGACCTGGTTAGCGTAGCCTGGGAAAGGTTCTCCTTTATGGAGGACATGGCTTGAATAATTCTCCCGAGCGGAATGAGAGTCATAAGGCTGTTTCTCAGTTTGCCCCAGTGGCAATTTAATGTCCATGTTGAGATTAAGGCTGGCCACACCTTGCTGGACATGTTTCTCATGAGAACAAAGCCCCGTGTTTTCCCTTCTAGACTGGGGACGTCCAGATGGCTTTGAATGGCTAATGCTGGGATGTGTGGGATGCAGCATACCTTCACTCCTAGTTCTGGTATCGGCTCCACGTTGCAGCTTGAATTTCTGGGAAGCTTTGATCCAGCATTGCTAGACAAAGGTCTAGTGTGTGCAAGTTAGCAATTGTACCTCTTTCAGACTCCCAGGTATAATGTGGGAGATCTTAGTAACTTACTAACAAAAATAGCTTCTTTTTGTAGTTTTATTGTGAAGAAATATCACAAGTAAAGAATATAGAAATATAGATATTCTTCCTAGCCATTGGAATCAGCTAGGGGTGCGTAGAATAGTTTCAAAGTAAAGAATAAACAGTTCATATGTGGCCACAGCCTCCCATAGCACTAAGTTGCTTTGGTGGTTCAGCCAGACAGCTTGGTTAACAGAATCCCAAGCTTTCATGATTAGGATCCTTCATGGAATTATTGTTTACATTAAGAACCCTTTTTATAGGGCTCTTATGGGACCCTTTGAAATTCAAAGTGCGTTGTTAATGCGTCAATGCTGTGATTGACAGATTACAAAGCACCCCAAGAATATGATCCAGGTCTCTGCACCTGGTTTCATATCTTGGCTAGGAAATCCCCTAGTGGCAAGGATTTTACCCCATAACCCAAACATGCTGGTAAAGTTTGCATTCTTGCTAGTTGTTGACTCTTCACAGAGTCATACCTGTCAACCGCGGCTCCAGGAAATACAGGACCTGCGCAGAACGGTTCTGCGCAGGTCGCCTTTTACGCTTGCGTAGAACCCTTCTATGCATGTGTAGAAGGCTTCTATGATCCCCTTCTGCGCAGATCGCCTTCTACTCATGAGTAGAAGGGTTCTACCCAAGCATAGAAGGGTTCTAAGCAAGCGTAAAAGCCTTCTATGCATGCGTAGAAGGCGATCTGTGCAGAAGGGATGTGCAGTACCTCTTTCTCCCCCACTGCCAATTCCGGGGTTTTGGCAGCTGCGAGCGGGAAATGGCGCAAATCGGCACCGAAAATCAGGAAATCCCGGCCAATCCGGGAAAGTTGACAGGCATGCACAGAGTGCACTGTTTTCCCTCTAGCAAGCAAGAGAGCTTTCTCTAGCAGAGAAAAGTTGCATCTGCTAAAATGACACAGACACTTCAAAATGGATTCTAGCTGGCTGCTAGAATTGAACCCCAAATTAAGGCACAAAGCTAAACAAAGCATTGGCATGTGATTGTATATCAAGCATCATATTAAAACACTTTAAATTTGAGGCATCTCAATTTATGGGATCCTTTACACAGTGGAACCTCGGTTAAGGTAATTAATGCGTTCTCTGGGATGTTTCTTACAGCAAAAATTACTTTAACCGAATTTCCCATAGGAATGCGTTGGATTCAATTTCCCGTAGGAATACATTGAAAACCAAAATACATTAACCATAGGAATGCACTGAAAACCAATTAATCTGTTCTGGGGGGAAAATCCATAAACCAAGCCACTATTTTTTATGGATTTCCTTTTGTTATGAGATTTTTATGTTAGCCAAGCTGTTTGTTAACCGAGGTTCCACTGTGTAGTACTCTCACCCAAATATATCACTTTGACATCTTTTGTCATCATGAATATGAATAAAATAAATAAATAAATAAATATAATGTCATTTCTCCTGACATTCCAACAATCTTAATGCTTTGCCATCAACTACTATTAAGTCTCTGTCAGTCTTTGTATGGAATGTTCATTCTGATCAAAGCCTGAAACAGGAATTGAATTGATTATGAAAATTTATTCTTCTTCAGGCTTCTTTATACTGGTGCTAAAATGAGCAAGGGGGAAGGGGTGTGTGTGGTCAGTTTTTTGTTCCCTTAATGTTTCAGCAGCTGCACAGGACCTTCATCCAAATAAAACATAAATACATTTTAAAAGTAAAGAAAGAACTATGGGAGGAAAGAAACAATATATGACCAGAAGTCTCAGTTGTTGTTTTTTTAAATGGCCTTTGGTGTGTTGAATGATATGGAAGGGAATTGCATTCTATTTAAATGATGAAGTGTCACTCCTGGAAGCTTCTAACAGTTGCAATTCAACTTTCCCCCCAGAAAAAGAAGGGCTAGATTGGAGATATTAGTGCTCACAAGATTTCTCATTTTCAGAAATTTTCTGAGTCTCTTATTCCAAGATTCCTCATCACAACTTTCCCTTCTGCTGATGAGATTTCACATCTCTTCAGGAAAACAAAACCTCCATCTTGTTGTCTCCTTTCCCCTCTTTCTTCTTCTGTTCTGTGCAGGGGATTGTTGAAAATTGTGCAATTTAATGCTAATTTGAATAAATTCTTGTAATGAATCTGTGGAATTTAGAACATTTTTTTCTTTTAAGGACTACAAAATATTCAAGAAACCACACATTTTCCATGAAATTTCATTGGGGGAGGTAAAGGTAAAGGTCACCCTTGTTCAAAAGCCAGTCGTATCCGATTCTAGGGTTCAGTGCTCATCTTTGTTTATAGCCAAAGAGTTTGTTTATAGCCAAAGAGTTTGCAGGCATTTCCATGGACATGTGGCAGGCATGTCTAGACACTGAAGTGCATGGAACATTGTTTACCTTCCCACCAAAGTGCTTCCTATCTATCTACTTGCAATTTCTTGCTTTCCAACTGCTAGGTTGGCAGGAACTGGGACAGAGATGGGAGCTCATTCCACCATGCAATACTCAGGTTTTGAACTGCTGACCTGCCGCCTCTCAGTCAGTGTCTTAAGGACTTGAGCCACTGCAGTCCCTCATTGGAGGAAGGTATATAATATAAGAGAGATCTCACTATAAGGAGAGGAAAAAGGATCTCTCCCTCAGTTTCAATCTAGGCTACAGAGACTGTGAGATGCACACCCCTACAAGGGCTGGAGAGGGTAAGATAAGCCATTGGGTGCTGGATGTTGCCCCACGGCATCTATTTGTCCAATCCTGCTTTAGTGTGTTTATAAATACTGTAGAAAACATTCCTTGAATAATTACTTCTTCAAAAGCAGAGACTGAAAATTCAGCTTCTTTGTCTTGGGCTCTATGTTCCACTGTATTAATTTTGGATTGTTTTTATCCTCTTTGAGGCTGGCTGTTTTTGAAGTGAAAGGTACAGCTCTAATCTGAATTATCATTTTTAATTAGATGATTTAAAATTCTGGTTATGCTGGCTGTCATATCAAGTATGTCCACATATATGTGAGGAGGGGCCGTGGTAACTTAGTGTTTAAGATGCTGACCTTGACGACCGAAAGGTTGACAGGTCAGCAGTTCAAAACCAAAGTGCTGCGCAATGGAGTAAGCTCCCGTTGTCTATCCCAGCTCCTGCCAACCTAAGAACATAAGAACAGCCTTGCTGGAACAGGCCACAGCCCATCCAGTCCAGCATTCTGTCTCACACAGTGGCTCACCATTTCCTTCAGGGTATTCCCAAGCAGATGCCTTCACCTGCTTAGGATTCCCTGGAAATGGCATTGAGAGATATCCTGCCTATCTCTCCAACCCGGAGGTTGTCCTTAAGTATCCATAATCATAGCCATTGATACTCTTGTCCTCCATGAACTTGTCTAATCCTTTCTTAAAGCTGTCAAGACTGACAGCTGTCACCACTTCTTCTGGCAGGGAGTTCCATAGACCAGTAATCCTCTGGGTGAAAAAGTACTTTCTCTTATTTGTTTGAGAACTAGTACCCAAAAGTTTCATGGAGTGTCCCCTAGTTCTAGTGTTATGCGATAGGGAAAACAGTTTTTCCTTATCTATTTTGTCCACACCATGCATGATTTTATAAACTTCAATCAGGTCACCTCTTAGACGTCGTCGTTCAAGAGTGAAGAGGCCCAACCATTGCAGCCTCAGATGGTAAGGAAGGTGTTCCAGTCCCCTAATCATTCTGGTTGCCCTCCTCTGCACTTTTTCCAGCTCCATAATATCCTTCTGGAGGTATGGCGACCAGAACTGTACACAGTATTCCAGATGGGACCTCACCATAGATTTATAAAGAGGCAAAATGACACTTGCTGACTTATTTTCTATACCCTTCCTAATGATCCCTAGCATTGAGTTTGCTTTTTTCACTGCTGAGGCACACTGGGTTGACACCTTCATTGAGTTGTCCACTAGGACACCAAGGTCCCTTTCCTGGTTTGTCACAGAGAGTAGTAGTTCAAAAGCAATAAATAGTAGTTCAAAAGCAATAAATTGCAAGTAGATAAATAGATACTGCTTCAGCAGAAAAGTAACAGCATTCTGTGTGCTTCGGTGTATAGTTATACCAGACACATAACCATGGAAACATCTGTGGACGCAGACAGCGCTGGGTCTTTAGATGAGCATCGGCCCCTAGAGTTAGACAAAATTGGCTTTCGAGCAAGGGAGACCATGACTTGCCATGCACCCTTCCCCCACAAATAACCCAATTCCTATCTTTAGAGGATTTTTACAAGCATTTGTAATGTGAAGTCTTCACAGCAGGATAGAAGCCTGTGTGGAGATAGACACAAAACATAAAGAGGACCGGGATTGTCTTGCATGGTGATGTGCATTCAAATGCAATGCCGAGGTATAATGTCCTCATCAAGATACACATATTAACACTACAGTTATTGCTTTGTACTAAACTACTTTCAAGACTATTTTCCCTCCTCATAAGGAGCATGAGGACAGTTGCTTTACCAATGAGAAGATCTTTGGTTTTTCTGTTTCCCATATTTCAGCAGCAGGAGACCAGGGGAACCATAGTTTCTTACGAAATATAAGCAATGTATTACTGCCATGTTGGGAAACGCAAGCCAAAGATTCATCCTGAATGTTTTACAGATGTTTCATTGTTAGGCAGGGGTTTTGCACTTAGTGGGTATACTGACATAACTCATGAGACTTGATCAGGCAAAATGCTAATCATTCTGTACAAATCCTGTGGGTCTACTGTGACTTCTACGTAATTTTGGTGGAAAATGTAGGCTGTGGGTTCTGCACATACTACAGGATGGTTCAGCTCTCTTTCTTCACATTTTCCTGCTGATCTTGTCTCATCATTTGGCTGAGACTCTTTATTGATCACATGTTACTCTTTGTTGATGAAAAAGATGCTTCCATGAAAATGAAGAAATCATAACATTGTAAGATAATATCCTCACACACACACACACACACACACACACACACACACACACACACACACACACACCTCGTAGTGTTAGAAAACAATGTTACACACAGGGACATTTTTATTGCAGTAGTTTGATTTAAAAACCATTTTCACTGCAGATGGTGATTGCAGCCATGAAATAGAAAGGCGACTGATTCTTGGCAGACAAGCTATGAGAAACTTGGGGAACATAGTTAAAAGTAGAGACATTACCTTACAAACAAAAGTCTGCATAGTCAAAGCAATGGTATTCCCAGTGGTAATGTATGGGTGTGAAAGCTGGACCATAAGGAAAGCTGAGCGCAGAAGAATAGATGCCTTTGAAATGTGGTGTTGGAGGCGAGTCTTGAGAGTACCCTGGACAGCGAGGAGAACAAACAAGTCAATCTTAGAAGAAATCAAACCTGACTGCTCCTTAGAAGGTCAAATAGTAAAGATGAAGCTAAAACACTTTGGTCATCAAATGAGTAGAAAGGATTCACTTGAAAAAGCCTTGATGCTAGGAAAAGTGGAGGCAGAAGAAGAAGGGGGCGGCCAAAGATGAGATGGCTAGATGGTATTGTAGTAGAAGAAGAAATCCGTTCGTGGCCAATAAGCTTATTGGCTACCAGAAAAGCTTTGGAAATTTACTCTCAGAATCGAATTGTTCACTAATATACCACTTTATACACACAAGCATTGGAATTGATTTTTCATTGTTGTCAATTGTGGATATATAATTTTATTAACTCTGCCTAATGGCCACAGACGGATTTCTTCTACTACTACATTATATTCCGTTCCACCGGATTTCCAATTTCATTGTTTTTGTGGGATCATGGCCACAACCGACAAAGGTTTTGCCTACTCACAAGGAGACCGAGATCATATTTTGGGGTCTATCACCACGGTTAGAACAGAACATAAGAACTTTGACAATAGTCTTACCTCTTTGGAAGCTTTAAGAAAAAAGAGTACTAGCTTGGAATTACACTCTCCTTTTCTCGGCGATTACTACTGAACATCTCAAATACCTCGGGGACTAAGAGTGTACAAGGGTCCTACACTGTTTTCAATGAACCAAGAATTCACGGATAGGTGGGCAGCGATCTTAGATCGCTGCTCTTTCGATCTTATCCTGTTAATCATCGAACAGTCACACAAAGAGAATGAACTTATTCAAGCAGAAATCTTTGCATTTCAAACTACTCTGCAGCATCAAATCCCGCAAACAACTTTTGCGAAGAATCTAGAAGATATTGACCAAAGAATGCAGAGTTTTTGGGAGTCTCTTCTGCAATTCAAATCTAAGAAATTTGAGAGACATAATCAAGACTATACTAATAATAGGGTCTACAAATGGAGATATGCCCCGATGGCTCCACGAAAGAAAAGAGTAACTTGGCAGGGCCCTATTCTAAGTTCGGAAGCAGACACCTCAGACTCCAATGCACCTTCTACTTCTGAAGATGAGGATCCTACAACATTTTATAATCTGAGATGAAACAAGGACAATACTTATACTAACTCAAGACCGTCTGTGGCTAATTCGTCTTCCTCTTCTTTTTTAGGGAAGGGCAGGAGAGGAAGTATAATTTTTAATTTGTCATCTAGATCCCTCACTCAGAGGGAATTACAATTACTGTCTCTAGGTTTGAATTACGTCCCGACACCAGAGTATCGCTCGTTTAATACATGCATTGATTTCTTTAAATTAGTGAGATAATTAAAATTAAAAGTTTTCTACCAAGGCATGGAGTGTGATGCTGGTAATTCCCTAAGACCTAAATCTACATTCTGTCCTCAAATTAACGATCCCTCGATTGAGGTATTTAGTAGACTTATTCTTAGAGACCTCGAAATAGCTGAGAAACGCAGATTTAGACTGAACAGGAACCTATCTACTCAGGACCATAGAATTTTACGTGACTTAGTGACAGACCAGTCAATTATAATTAAAACAGCAGATAAAAGGGGAGGAATAGTAGTCATGGACACCACTGAATATCTAGCGGAAGCACAAAGGCAACTCTCTGATTTTTCTTCCTACAAAATGTTATCTTATAACCCCACAGCCAGGGTTTCAAATATAATCCGGACAGTTCTTTTTGAGGGATTATCTCTTGGATACATTAATGATAATACATACAAATATCTCAATAACCAATACCCTCGAGTCCCTATTTTTTCACCTCATCCCAAAAATTCACAAAACCAGGCAGCCAGGGACCCCCACCCCTTGCAGACCAATTATATCAGGGATTAATTCCCAGTTTGAGCCCCTCTCCAAATTTATAGACAGTTACATCAATAAATATGCCAGGGATACGCCATCATTTGTACAAGAATCTACCCATTTTATCACTTCATTAGAGGGCACATCGATCCCTCATGGGGCAGTTTTTATCACTCTTGATGTAGAATCACTGTACACAAACATACCCCTTGAAGCAGCAAGACTATTAATACAGAACCTCCTTAACACCAGGGAAGTAACATCACCTCCTACCCACTTTCTCATCGATATATTGGACATAGTCCTGGAGAATTTTTTTTTCTGTTTTGGAGACACCTTCTATCTTCAAACTAGAGGAGTGGCAATGGGTAGTGCCCTGGCACCCAGTCTGGAAAATATATACATGATCAATTTCGAAAACACCTTTCTTTTTGATCCGTGTATTAACCCTTTCATTAGACATACTATCATATACAAAAGATACATAAAAGGTAAAGGTAAAGGTTTCCCTTGCTCAAAAGCTAGTTGTATCCGACTCTAGGGTGCAGTGCTCATCTCTGTTTCCAAACAGAAGAGCCCAGTGCTGTCTGCTTCTGCAGACATTTCCGTGGTCATGTGGCAGGCATGACTAGACACCAGAGCGCACGGAACACTGTTACCTTCCCACCGAAGTGGTCCCTATTTATCTACTTGCAATTTCTTGCTTTCGAACTGACGATCTTTTTTTTGTCATGGACTCATCAGAAATCCTAGATCCATTTATACAATGGATAAACACACAGGATACCAACCTGAGGTTTACTCAACATATAAATTCACATAAAATATCTTTTTTGGATCTCTATGTATATACATCTGAAGATAGAAAACTTAGTGTCAGTCCATATAAGAAACTAACGGATAGAAGTCCATACTTAGATTACAGTTCATACCATCCACATCATGTGAGAAATAATATCCCATATGGACTTTTCGCTAAAGCAAAAAGAAATTCCATAACAAGAGATGATTTCCTTAAGACAGCGCAAAATATCAAATCTACTCTTATGAATAAAGGCTACCCCAGCCATATTGTCAACAATAGCTTACATAGAGTAGAATCTACACCGAGACAAAATTTACTGCAATGGAGAAATAAAGGAGGGAGTAAGGGTATATGCTTCTCCATAGAATATTCACCCCTATCTATATATATATTAATTTTTAGATTCCCTGATGAAAGGGTATTATCCCTGAAAAGCTTATTGGCTACCGGAAAAGCTTTGGAAATTTACTCTCAGAATCGAATTGTTCACTAATATACCACTTTATACACACAAGCGTTGGACTTGATTTTTCATTGTTGTCAATCGTGGATATATAATTTTATTAACTCTGCCTATTGGCCACGAACGGATTTCTTCTACTACTACATTATATTCCGTTCCACCCGATTTCCAATTAGATGGTATTGTAGACACAGTGGGCACAGAGCTGGGCATGTTGAGGAGGATGGTGGAGGACAGATGTGCCTGGAGGACAATGGTCCATAGGGTCGCAAAGGGTCCGAATCGACTGTGCGACTGAACAACAACAACAACAAATATAACAACTTTCCTTTGAGGTTCCCTGATCTCTTTATAAACAAGCTGTATTAAAATCTCCTAGATCTGTCTTCATTAATGATTTCATTTTAGGAATTTTTCTAAAGAAGCTGTTGTTTATCCTCCCCATTATTGATGCAGCAGATGTTGTTCAAAAGCTAGCAATCTGTAGAGGTGCCAATATATAATTTGCATTTTTGAAGTCAAGCAATGATCCTGTGACCTTGAAAGAAATGCCATATTTGTCTAGCTATCGAGTGCTTGCCTACCTGTTTTGCCATCCATTCCTCAGATGGCTAGAGTGCCTCCTACTTTTTCTTAAGGCAGAGATTATTGGTGATGCTTGACAACCTTCATGCTGAGGAGTAGGGGAAGGGCTGAGAATTAGCTGAATGGGATCCTTTGTGCTTCTCTTAACATATCAGTGATGGCATGGCTTCGGCTTCTCTGAATACTCATGCTTGAGCACATACTTGAGCACATATAAAGATGTGTATGTTTATGTAGATAATATTCTGGTTATGGTGAGAAAAACTGAGGACAAGTAGATGATACCTGTGCTATTGGGAACGGATCCCTTGTGTGACTCATGAGACTTGAAGGTCAGTAGAAAGAGAGAGGGGTGATTTGGAAGGAGCTAGACTACTTCAGGGGTTTCCGTCAATCATGATTAGCTTTGCTTTGCAATTAATTGTCATGTGATGCCCAAGTACCAGCTATAGGTCCTAAGAATATTCACACTGCCCTTGCTCTTAGCAGGCCTGTCTCCTGTGGTTTGGTATGAGGAGAAATGGGAAGTCAAAGTAAACAAAAGTAGTCTCTTGATATGAGTTTAGGGGAAGAACTGCACATCCCTGAGTGACAAGGGGCTATTTTTTCCTGAAGGTTTGTGCCAATAAGCTTACATTATTTTAGAGATGTAGATAAATCCCACAGGCATGTCTGTCCCCTGTATTTAATCATGAGTTAAGGAAGAAAGCCACCCTTCCCATTTCTGAAGAGGGTTAATTCCCCCAACGTCCAAAGATTTGGGGTGGGTGGGATGAAGGGAGATAATTCCTGAAAGAATGACAGTAATATGTTTCAATAGTGGCACAGGCCTTCAGGGCAGCACCATCAGCCCTGTCACTCTTGTTCTTGATCCCAGCATAGCTTTCCTGATCAGTACATATTAGCAGTTTCTTGTAAATGCCTCCTGTCATCTTCCTTTCCTTCTCTGGGAGTCAGAGGCTTGCCCTGCCCTTGCTCCAGCTATCATCTGATGGTCCAATGAGCCTAAGCAATATACTTGCCTGTTTTAAGCATGACATAGGGCAGTGATGGCCAACTTTGGCACTCCAGGTGTTCTGGGACTTCAATTCCCAGAAGCCCTGATCAGCAGGCATGCTGTCTTGGGCTTCTGGTAATTGAAGTCCAAGAACACCTGGAGTGCCAAGGTTCACCATCACAGATATAGGGTTTCAAGTCTGTCCCCCTAGTTAAAGAAAGCCAGCACCCTCTGTACACATGTGAATACTCTTCTATCCTCTTCCCTTCTCATTCCATCTACGTGAAACTTCCTGCCTCACTGTTCAGCTTGGTAGCTGTTGCCAGAACAATCTGCTTGTCGGCTCTGGCTTTGTCACTGCAAGCTCTCTTCGAAGGCCTGCAAGTGCATCTCATTGTGGGGGGTGACCACGGAGTTGGGCGTGGAGGTTCTTTCCCTGTTGTGTGTGCTGTCACTGAAGGCTGATTATGATCTTGGTCTCTACAGCACACACCCCAAACCGCCGTGTCTGTCCCTACCCATCTCCTTGTGGCTTTTGTGGGGGTTTGAAAAGCTGTGATTAACTGTGCTTTGCCTGTTATTACATTGATCTATTATTTAGCGAGCGAGGAGATGAATATTTGATAGAGCTCAGAGCCTGGCTGGGGAAAGAAGGGCAGAACACGGAAGGAAAGAATTATGGACTGGGTGCATTTGCCACAGCAGGAGCCTGCTGAAGCTGGGCAAGCCCTCCCTTCATGCTCCTCTTAAGAAAGCTTGGGTGGGTGAGGGTGGGGAGGATGAAAACAGTGCTCTGAGTTTTGTTTTGCTTCACTTTTTTAAAAAGTGACTCCCAGACTTTCTGACTAATTCCAGCTTCTCCTAGAGTTTGCATGTCTTTATCAGACAACTTGACATCCTTATCGTGCATAAAGAGAGAAAATGACTATGGCAGCAAACCATGGTGTATGATTTATTGATACAAATGTCAACTTTTGATATGCACATCCAGATCTGTTAATAAGCCACAGGTTTGTTAGAACACCACAAAATGCAACATAAACTCAGTGTTTTTTGTTTTTGTGTTTTTGCTTATGAACTTTGGCTTGTTTAAGCCGTGGCTTGTTGTAATATCTTGAGTCACAGTCACGTCACGGCCTTGGTTTGTTTCTCACCCTGAAACAGGAGATGACAAGAAATGAAGACGAGACAAAAGAAGAAGATAAGTTACAGTTTGTTTGGTTACTATTTGGTGGAACATCTAATACAAAGCTTGGCTTTTCAGAACATTGAATAAGCCCAGTGAGACTTTTGTTCCTGAGTTATCCCATAGTAGGGCTATAAAATTGCTGCAGAGAGTAAAAGAGGATGTCTCATGCATGCTCGTTAGGGATGTGTTTAATCTTAAGGCCATTAGTAACCTTTTTCATCTTCTTTACTTCCTATTTTACCCCTTCAGGTGTCAAGGAAAAACCATTTTAGTACTAGTAACAATAATAATTTCACTTCCATGCCATCCCATAGCACATAGAGCACTCTCTTGGCAATTCACAAGATAATTAGCATTTTTGCCCCCAACATCATTTTACCAACCTCGGAAGGATGGAAAGTTAAGTCAGCTTTGAGTCAGTTGGGATCGGATTCAGATTGTGAGCAGAGTTTTGCTTCAGTAAAACACAACTACACCATGGGAGCATTAGACTCTATAACTCAGGGGTTACCAACCTTTTCATGCCACAGACCGGACCATGCTCCCGGACAGCTGAGCAGGCCAATCACGTGGTTTCTCCTGCCATAAACACTGCCATAAACACATTTATGATAGCCATGGGTGCATTTACGATAGGCACAGGCATTTTTATGCATGCACAGGCACATTTTATGACTGTTGTAAACACATCCACTTCTGGTACCAGCGAGGATAGTGGTGGGCCATATAAAATGGTGCTGTGGGCCGGGGGCGGCCCACAGGCCATAGATTGGTCACCCCTGCTATAACTGGACAGTATTCTACTGCCACAAAATAAGTATATTTGACTACTTTTAAATTTTTGTAGAGGGATAGAAATAATTTTTAAGCAGGTAGAAAGGCAGTAATGAAAGAGTTAGGAAAGTTCATCAAGTTTAAGGCTGGATCACTGGGGACCAAGATCATTCATACTTTTGTACTCACCATTGCAATTGAAGGATTGAGCCCTTATTGTCCAGTAATGATATAGACAGGATGGCTATATTATTTGTATTGGGAGTGTTGTGATAGGGCAGGACATTTGGAAAATAGGATGAATGAATACTCACATGGATAAAGGAACAGGCATGGCCTGATGTCACAATACTTCTTTGACATTTCTGATGCTGAAAATGGCCACAAGCACCACCTTTGTTTGTTATCCTGCCCTGCTTAGTGTAAAACAATTAGTGTGGATTCCATAGTGGGCCAAATAATAGCAGATATTGATTCTGTGGAATTATGTCTCTGGCCTTTCTGATGGACTTGATCAAAAAGGGATTCTAAATGTTATTTGGTTTTGCTATAGCAGGTGTTCATCCACTCCAGTTTGGCATATGCTTTGTTCATGCTTTAGCTTTTTGGGAACATATATTATCCATGTGCCTTCCCAGTGAAGGAAAAGGTCAGGAAATTTTCAATTTAAAGGAGCAAACAATTCATAATCTATGAGTAGAGTCCTCACTGCCTCTGCAGAAGGAGTCTAGGAATAGCTCTCTACAGGAGCAACAGGGGCTTAATTTGAGATCCTCATATTCTGAAAATAAAAGACCTGCTCCCAGAGAGACGTCTTTAAACAGTACAGTGGGACAGATGGAGAAAGAAGCAGCATGGTGAATTTGGCAGCTTGATTTGCTTGGAGCTACTGGATAAAGTATTTCCTGCACATTACCCTTCCATAAACGCTTCAATATTGTTCAAATTGAATGATGATTTTATGGATGGAAGATGCTGCCTGGTGTGCTTTGATTCTTATTTTTAACTTGCAGCCAGGAGACACTCTCCTTTCTTCTTTTTTACTTATCCTTTTAGAGCTTGATGATATAGTGATGGACCACAGCCCCAAACTGTAGACAAAAGTTCCTAAACATAAAATTATGATAATTACAGCCTATATCTTATGACAACTGTGTGGTTGAGGGTAACTGCAATTTGGCTGATTTTCCTTAAGAGTCTACCTTACCCAGAAAATTAGCTTTTCTTGGGCTTAACAAGTCTGAAGCTATCTCCTTTTCATTAAAAAAAAGATTCTGCTTAACTCTACACTTGCACTTAGAGTATCTTTTCTTAGAAGTAGTCTGCCGTTGGAGAAAATATACAATAAGTAGTAGGATGGCTCCCTTATTGCCACTTGCTCTTTTATTACTTTACACTAGCAGGGGTGCCCAGCTTCGCCTGGGTGGTCCCAACCCGGCTAGCTGAGTGCCAGTGTTTCCCAGGAAACCCACTGGCCAGGGGTGAGCCTGTTATGTGAGCTCAGCGATGACATCACAATCACCCCCTGGTTGGCCTAGCACTGGGGCAGACACAAACCCTCCTTTCAAATATACCCCCCTTTGCAGATCAATTTAGGGGGCAAACCCCCCAGGGCTAACCCAGACAGTGACCTGCTCACGTGTGCAAGGTATGTGTGTGCCAAATTTCACGGGGTTTGGTCAAGGGGTGCAGCCTTCCTTACACTGTACCAATTAGACAGCTGTGCAAGGCTTTCTGTCTCTGAGACTTGCTGAAGAGGACCTTAGAAAAAAAGACAATATTCCAGATTGATACCCCACTGATGCTCCAAGAAAAGATGAGGCAGCAAAAATAACTGGAGACAACTTTTTACTTATTTCCCAGCTGTTTCTGGTTTAGCACTTCATAATCTGTGATTCTTAGCTCAATATGCTCTTTTTTATTTCCTTAGCATCTGCCCTGCCATTTAGCATCTTTGTGTCTGCCCTGCTCTTTGCCTTAATTGAGCAATTCATTAATCTTACTAATAAGAAAGGGGGCGGGGGTAAAAGGCATATAACATGGATGATGGATATGGGATAGAATTGAGATGTTTTTGAATTAAGTTGGCATCTAAGGACTGTGGTGGCTTAGTGGTTAAGACGCTGAGCTGGAAGAGTGGAAGGTTGGAGTTCTATTCCCGAGTACTGCATGATGGAGTGAGCTCCCGTCTTTGTCCCAGCTCCTGCCAACCTAGCAGTTTGAGAGCAAGCAATTGCAAGGAGATAAATAGGGACCACTTCGGTGGGAAGGTAAACAGCAATCCGTGCACTCTAAGCATGCCTGCCACATGTCCACGGAAATGTCTGCAGATGCAGACAGCGCTGACTCTTCGGCTATAAACAGAGGTGAGCACTGAACCCTAGAGCACTGATATGACTGGCTTTCGAGCAAGGGCAACCTTTACCTTTACCTAGTGGGCTTAATTGCAACCTCTACTAGCAGAGTGATCCCATAAGAAACCAGGTGCTTCAGCTTTGAACAACTAGATTTTCTAGCCATGCCCTTTTTGTCTGCCCAGAACATACCTCAGCTGCATCCAGGGTGATGAGCAGCTTCTTTTCAAAAGGTAGGTGTCTGCCAGAATGGCCAAGGCTGTCAACTGTGGCTATTCAAACATGATTGAGAGTGACAGAATGGCGAGAAAGCACCTGGCTAAAAGGAAATATGAATGTATTTACTGTCACCCTCGATGCAGAGCAAAGGGATGAGGCTGCTGGGGATTTCTGGATGATGAAGTTGTCTTAAGAGGGTTGGAAACCATAGTTAAATTTTTTCATGGCTTTTAACTTTAAAAGCACTCCTGTTTTTCTTTACTTTATCCTGTCTTATATGTGATTTTGCTACAGCTTTGTGTACACAATTTAAATGAGTTATAAGATGTTTTATTCAGGCTGGATGTGTTTTTGGTTCATTTATGCTGAAATGAAATTTGGAAACCACAAATTCATTCAGTGGGAATTTACGTACATCTCTAGCCTGTAATAAGCAATATAAAGCAGTGTCTCTACCACTGAAGCATCCAGTGGATGCAGACCTGGAGCCTAATGTGCAGCTGAATACTTTGGGTGTAGGTAGTCAGTGTGTGTCAATATATTGAAGGATTTAGCTCTAGGATAACAGATCCTCTTTTCGTTATAAACAGAATCATTCTATGGCTGTGAGATAGGAAGACTTATATGCTGCATGCGTTCTGAGCACATTGCAACATGAGAGTTCAGGTGATTGCTAATATATTGGCTGATGCTATACTCTCTAATAGATCTTTCCAGTTTTATTATAGTAAAGTCCTTCAAACATTATTGTGATTTTAAACTGCAGTATGAACAGCAAAATAAAAATATCTGGTGAAACTAATTTATGTTGAAAGAGTGAATGACAGTGCAAGCCTATATATTTGTCCTTGGAAACAAGTCGCATCAAGTTCAATGGTTGCTTCCAGGTAAAGTAGAAGTAAGCAATATGTGATCCCTAGGGGCCCAATTGCAGCCCTCAGCCCTCTGCCAATAAGAAATGGCTTTGCTATTTTTTGAGGGTACTTAGAATCCCCAAAATATATATTTCGCTACCAGAGAGCTCCAAGACAGCTTTTCTTTTTTAAACCCCAAATTTTTTTAAGAAGAAAGTTAAGGATGTCATGGGATTGGTTAAAGTCCTCCAAGGTCCAGAGAAGGGCATGTGTCCATCAACCAGAGGTTGTCCACCTCTGAAATTAATGGATACAGTTGTGTGCTTTTAAAAAGTTCAGTAACTCTGTCAGAGGCAATCTAGGCAGATCCTCTCTCTTTAAAATACTTCCTGTTTTTATAATCCACCCAGCAACAACTAAAGGCTGAGATGATATCTTTTGACTAGCCATATTATCTGCGTAGTCTACAGCATTGCAAGAAGCCGAAGCATTTCCAGCTTTGTTACTCTTTGTATCTTCTGAATTGACCCATAGTCTAAACTAGTTTGCAATAGGGATGTAACAAGTATTTTTAAAAGCTCTTGTTTTTCACGATTTTATTAATTTCTCCATGCTGAGATGCCCTGATAAGATGTTTCCCATCTCCCCACAAAAATGACCACAAAATCCCCTGACATATCCCATGAGATTCCCTATAAAATTTATGGAGGAAAAATCTCTGAGAAATGTTGCTGTGAGGAGAGAGTGTTACATGTGAGTGCATGTACACACACTCATTTCCTTTCAGAAGTGAAAAACTGCATGTTTCACACTCCTACTATACTCAGCTGTTAAGGTTGCTAGGCTCATGGGCCATGGAGTGATCATTTCCCCCTTTCCTAGCTGTTTTGAGGTTGTTTCTGGTGTATCAGCAGAATCTATATCAAAGGGTATCTTCTTGCACTCTGTTCATTATTCAGAGATCTGGTATGCCATCTCCTTTTCTTTTGGTAATAAATTTGCCCATGACTATACATTCCCTGAAGAAGCATCACTGATAACTTTTCTCTCTGAGCCACAGATGTCTTCTTGCACTTCCAAGACAAGCCCCTTATAAAAAGTGTCAAACTGTCTTTATTGCAGTGATTTAACTGCTGTGTTGGTGAATGAGATAGGCATTCCTAAACAAGCAAACAAAACAAAAACATTATGCAAAGATTTAAACAAGAGAATATGTAGAAGATCCAGAATTGCAACCTTCCCTCCTGGAATACTATTTGTACTTCTCAGCAACTTCCCCCCACAGTTTGTTGTTGTTGTTCAGTTGCACAGTTGATTCCGACCCTTTGCGATCCCATGGACCATTGCACGCCAGGCACTCCTATCTCCCACCATCCTTCTCAACCCACCCAACTATTCACCGTAATATCCCTTTCACCACAATATTTACTTCACCCAGCATTCACCCTTTTGGATTCATACTAACTTACTCCTGTTTCTCTCCCATTAACTCAGTGACACAATAGACCAGTGATGGCTAACCTTGGCACTCTGGGCATTCCTGGACTTCAGTTACCAGAAGCCCAAGTCAGCACTTGGTTTCAGGGGTTCTGGGAATTGAAGGTCAAGAACACCTGGAGTGCCAAGGTTGGCCATCACTGCTATAGACCAGCAGGATCAGCAGCTGATGTGGGCTTCTGCTAATTGAAGTCTGAGAACACCTAGAGTGCCAAGGTTGTCCATTACTGCTATAGACTGAACATGTTCCATGGACTGAAACACCTTCCTTACCATCTGAGGCTGCAAGGTTGGGCCTTTTCACTCTTGAACGACGGCGTCTAAGAGGTGACCTGATTGAAGTTTATAAAATCATGCACGGTGTAGACAAAATAGATAAGGAAAAACTGTTTTCCCTATCGCATAACACTAGAACTAGGGGACACTCCATGAAACTTTTGGGTACTAGTTCTCAAACAAATAAGAGAAAGTACTTTTTCACCCATAGGATCACTGGTCTATGGAACTCCCTGCCAGAAGAAGTGGTGCCAGCTGTCAGTCTTGACAGCTTTAAGAAAGGATTAGACAAGTCCATGGAGGACAAGGGTATAAATGGCTATAATTATGGATACTTAAGGACAACCTCCGGGTTGGAGAGATAGGCAGGATATCTCCCAATGCCATTTCCAGGGACTCCTAAGCAGGTGAAGGCATCTCCTTGGGAATACCCTGAAGGAAATGTTGAGCCACTGTGTGAGACAGAATGCTGGACTGGATGGGCTGTGGCCTGTTCCAGCAAGGCTGTTCTTATGTTCTTATGTTATGACTATCATTCTTATTTAGCCTGGAACACCTATCTCCTTTGCTGGGCTGTCTCCTAACTCCCTATATCAGTATTACCAAGAGCTATTGCTGCCCTAATTCATTTATCTGCCTGTGACTGAACCTTTGTTCTTAGCATTCAGTAAGTTAATCTGATCAAATCTTGAAAGTAATATGTTATTATGGTTACTTTGGAAAAACCATGTGACCATTATTAATGCCATTAGTGAATGTAGCAAATAAAATGTATGCAATTTGAAAATGCTATTTTATGTAGAGAGGGTATTTTTGTATTGTTGAATGGTTTTAAAATGTGCTAGTTCAACTTTAAGAATGAACAGTTTTTTAAAAAAAGTAATGCTAATGCATTTGCTTTTGCAGTTTTTGTAGCTTTCCCAATCTCTGCTATAATAATAATAATAATAATAATAATAATAATAATAATAATAATAATAATAATAATAATAATAATAATAATAATAATAATTTCGTGTCAGAAATTGTTCTGGGTTGAAAGGATTTTTGAAGGAGAAACTCTGCTCAGGGGACGCTCAAATGAGTCTTCTTTCATGTCCCCAAGATCTGGGGCAGAGACAGGCATTCAATCCGTCATGCAGCACCCGGGTCTTGAACTGCTGATTTCTTAACCACTGAGCCACTGCAGCCCTTCTGCTATAATACCATTGTTAATGATATCTTGGCAATCAGGTAGTGAGACTCTAGCAGAATATGATCATGGTTCAGATGCTGATTTTTGTTCTTCTGAAACAGACAAGGAAGTTTAAATCCAGTTCTCTGTCCACTGATATCTAGCAATGAGAAGATAGGACTTTTGCATGCCCCCCTCCTTTCTCTAGTGATGTTCACTGAGACTACTGTTTCTCCATCAATGGGGAAACAGTAATTTTAGAAACAAGCTCAACAGAACCTGGGAGAAAGTTCTGCTTCTCCTATCCCTCTCAGCAATCACTGCTAAGATTACCGTTTTCAGTCCATACCTTTAGTGATCAGATGGGTTTTATGGAAACATAGATGGAGTGCCACCAGCTTTGTAGTTACATCTGAGGTGGCCACAAGCAGCTTGCAGTCCATTGGTTGTGTACTCCAATGCTTTCATTAACTATCAATATCACTACATTCTTAATTTCTTTGGTTTGACCTAGTGTGAAAAAGGATTAGCTGGCAAAGCAAGTTTGCCGTTGCCTGGGGTACGCCCAATTGTAGTTCAAAAATGTAAAATGTACCCACAGTCTTCAAGGAGGCTCTTTCTGTGTACCTCATACTACTGGAAAGATGGACTGATGAGAATTTAATTTTAGCAAACAACGAAGCCAAGAAGGAGGATTCCCTTTGGCAATTTAAAGTTTGATCTGGACAAGAAAAAAGTCTCACTACAGATGATCTCTATCTACACTTAGAATATCCTGGTTGTATCTTGCACTGACTAGAATTTGAAGTTGCTCCACTATTTATTAATGGGCATGTTTCAACTTGTTTCTTCTGATACATCAAATCAGGTGACATTTCTTTAGTTCTTGTACTCTTGCAGATGGAAAAGGACTCATTTCCTACTCTTTCCATGTCCTGTTGCTTGAAAAATATATGCAAGATCAGGGTTAAATCCATCTTATTCTTGATTGATCGTGCAGCTCCAGATTTCCTTGTCCTGGTGTACAGAATGCAATCAAGGGGTGGGTGGATAATACACATTTGAGACTGACTTATAAAGGAGGAGAAAATTTGATATGTTCATAGAGAAATTTTATTCTTTTGCTTTCTCACAGTGTATTGCCTGTTACCAAGCAAATATGATGTACCTTCAGTATTTCTTTTGGGAAACAATTATTCAATTTTTTACCTTCTTCCAGAGAATAGTAACTAGCAATATTATTTCAGCCTGAAGTTTTCTTGAAGAAGAAAAAAAAAGAAACATCCCCAAATGAACAGTGTGTCATACAGTGGTCTGCAGTTCAGAAATTACAACTGTGTCCTTTGCTCTTCATAGGCTGCTATCACATTTTCTCACTGTTCTACAGAGCATGACTTAAATGTCTTTTGTTTGAAGGGACAGGCTTTCTCAGTGACCAAACATGATTGTCTGGAGCCCTGGTAAGTAACAGGCAGCCCACAAACTGCATTTGACTCAAGGGCATGCTGGCTGCGCTAAAAGGGCGCTGGACAGGGAAGGAGGGGCGACGCCTATGGGGGGTACTGCATGATGTCATGGATTGTAGACACCAGGTGATATACTTCTGCCCATTTTGGGGGGGAGGAGGGGGGGTGCCAGTCACTGGGGCAGACCAGGACGTGTCCCTGTATCCCAAATGGCCAGCACGGGCCTGATTTGATTTCCAGGGTCATTTTGTGGCACCTCCTTGGGTGATGGCACCTACGTGCCTTCCACATGCCCCTAAACGTTGGAGGAAGAAAAGGGAATATAATCATGTGCAACATTGGAGCATGGGTTAATTTTACCATGTTTTGAGACTGCTCATAGCCCCAAAATGCTCTTCCATTTAAACAAAAACAGTATTTTTGGCAATCATAGAGTACACAGAAAGTGCCTCCTCGAAGATTGTGATATTTTTGAACCAAAATTGAATGTACTCTGGTAATGGCAACCTTGTGTTGCTGGCTAATCATTCTCACACTAGGTTAGGTGAAAGGAACTGCGGAAGTGAATTAACCAAAAGGTAGCTTCATTTTGGCAGGTTCATGTCTGGCCTAGACACAGAAGGGGGGAGGGCCTTTTTGAGTTTTAAAACTCTTTTTTAGTTAAATCCATTATTTAGTTAACAAACCCCCGCTGTAGCAATATTTAAAGCACACATATACTGTGGTATATCTATTCAAAATGAACAAAATTAAACATGCAAATTATCCCTTTAGTTCCACCCTGATGAAAGAGCAGTTATCCCATTATAGGCAAATCTGGAAAACGGTATATTTAGGTCACCCACAGTGAGTCCATCCTACTCCATTGATAATATTGGGGGGAAATACTGTGATTGTCAAAGGTTCTGTAGAGGCCCTTCCATTCCCAGATGGTTCTGTACCTCAGCAACCTACCCTAAGTAGTTCACCATCTTGTAGAAAGACTATGGCCCAATGCCTGTATTCAGCTACTCTTGAGAATGTAAATTACCTGCACGAGCAAAAGAAGCTTGGGATGACCTCTCTTAATATTCTGCTGCATTTCAATAACAGTGGTTCATTACCATCACCCTTCCCTGTCTTTTTTTGATTACTTGATGTCCATGACACATAATATTCCTTTTCTTGTAGATAAAGCCTGGTCTTAATAGTACTGATTTCCCTCTTTCTGGATGTTTCTTGGCATCCAGAGCGGACCGGAGGGGCTCTCTAATTGTGCCATCGGCCAGGGGGGCTTGCCTCTCTGGCACAAGGAGGAGAGCCTTCTCTGTGTCCGCACCGGCCCTTTGGAACCTCCTGCCTGTGGAACTGCGTCTCCAGACGGAGTTGTTGCCCTTTAGAAAATAACTAAAAACCTGGCTGGCGGGCCAGGTTTGGGGTACAGGTGGAGGGGTGGCTTCCGTTGGGTGGTTAATATAGGGGAGGATGCCTGCCCCACGGTTTCTTCAGTTCCTGCACCCCTCTCTTTTTAGGGGTGGGTTCTTATTGCTGGTTTTTATCTGTTTTATTTGTTTTTATATGTTTTTACCCACTGTTGTGAACCGCCCGGAGTCGGCTTTGGCTGAGTGGGCGGTATAAAAATTTAACAATAAATAAAATAATAAATAAATAAATAAATAAATAAATCTAGAAATCTATGGCTTCTTCTGGTGCTGCTGCTGTGTTCTAGACCAGACATGAAACTGCCAAAATAAAGCCACCTTCTGGCGAGTTTCATTCTGCAGTTCTTTTTGGAGGTGGCCACAAGCAGCTTGCAGTCCATTGGTTGTGTACTCTGATGTATTCAGTAACACTATCAGTATCACTACATTCTTAGTTCCTTTGGTTTGATCTAGTGTGAGAAAGATTAGTCAGCAACACAAGGTTGCCCTTACCAGAGTACACCCAACTGATGTTTAAAAAATACCACAGTCTTCAAGAAGGATCTTTCTGTGTACCCCAATGTATGGATGTAATGGCTACATTTGTGTTGTACAAGGAATGGTCACCTTTGGTCCAAAGATGTGGACCCACCAGAGACCATGTCATCTCTTACCAGCAAAAGCAGAAGTGTTAGGTCACTCCCCATTCTGAAAGACACCTTTAAACGCATTTTATGTTACAGTAAAACCCCGGATAATGACTGCATCGGATAATACTAAAATCGGATAACGACGTAAAGTTTTGAAAAAATTGTTGCACTGGATAACACCATTTTAGTGTTATCCGATGCATCGTGTTTGATCTCCTACCTTTTCACGCTGTTTGGGGACAAAAAAAATCACCATCGTCAGGTGTATATTTTTGGTTCTCTGCCTCCCCTGCAGCCTCTGGGAGGGATGGAGGACCTTTTTCGCACTATTCTTACCTTTTTAAATCCTTGGGCCGCACAACAGCTGAAAACAGTTGTGGCCGCCATTTTGTTTTTTAACCAGCTACCTAACATAGACTTTGACTTAGCAATGTTTATTCACTCTCAATTATGATTCTTGCTAGTATTGGAGTGCAGCAGGAATTGCATCACTTGGAGCAATAGATTGTCACTGATTAAAGATTTCCTTTTGTGATTTTAGGATATGGTGACATGCGACATGCTCTCATTGTACACAAGTCACACATACCCAGGAATTTAAAAAGGAACTCTTTAGTTAGCAGCCCTCTGCCACAGCTGATTATGTCATTCCCTTTGTCTTGGCAGAGCTCCACAAGAGGGCACTGATCTCTATGGTCTTCATCTTGCATCTTTGCTGCTGCTTATGGATGAAACATCTTGCTCACTATCATGTCTTGGTGTACTTCCTGGGATCCTGCAGCCTGTCCATTTTGTCTGACCTCTCTGCTTTCTCTGAATACAGCTTCTTCAGAAATTGTCAAATGTTTTTATGATGTACTGTAGTAGGACTGAACCTACCCCTCCTGCAAAGGCACCCAGACTATTTTTAGTTTTCATATAACATATAAAAAACCTTTTTGACCTTGTGTTGCCATCTTTTATTGCTGCCTGCTCTCCTTCACTATAGCTTAGTATTTGACCATTGCCTTTGCTTCTAGAATTACTGAGTTGTTTTTCTTGAATTATAATCCAACTTTCCCACAGATGCATTTGCTTAAAGAAGTTATTTCAGTTTATTGTATTTTTCAAGGATATATCTCATCATCCTATCACTCAAGATATGAGATGCAAATGAAAGACAGTATCAAATTACATATAAACTTTATATGTTCAGAGAACATTGCCTTTCTATGAATTTCTATATTGGCCAAGATTTAGACTAAATGGTCCTTGTGTTTTTGGAAGATATTGATATTTTTAAAATGTAACGGCTTTCTTCACAACGCTAAATTGATGCCGCTCACAAAAAGAACTGATGTCACTCCTTGCTATGAAGTGCTAATCCATTTCATGGTGCAACTATCTCCTCTCCTCAGCATACTTTAACAAACTCACTTTCTCATTAAACTGAGCCAATTTGCCATATACACTGCCTTTTCCACAGTTTTCTTTATATATTCTACTGAAGGTTCATTTGGAAAATCAGTTCTTCAAAGTCCCTTACCATGAGGTCAAAAGTACAGTAGAACCCCGAATAATGAAAAAACTCCATTCCGCGGAGCTCTTCGCTATGCAGTTTTTTCGTTATGCGAAGCGAATTGGCAATTCCCCGCATAACAAAAAAATGCTCATTATATGGGGTTTCGTTAAACAAGGTATACTTCACTTAATGACAACCCCGCATAACAAAAAAAATTAGGCAGGATATCGCAAATAGCACACGAACGCTTCGTTATACGATTTTTTCATTTTATGAAGCATTCATTATACCGGGTTCCACTGTAGCATTTACTAATCTGTGGCTATCAGCCATTCGTTTGTGACTGCATGAGAAAAGGAGTCAGATTATTTTCATGGAAGCTGTTGTTTAGGGAAAGTACAGTCCACCCTGATTATTGTTGATTATCTTTAATTATTCGACACTTTTCACAGCTGAGGGAAAGGAAACAAAGACACAGAATTTGACTAAAGGTAAAGGTTTCCCTTACTCGAAAGCCAGTCGTATCCAACTCTAGGGTTCAGTGCTCATCTCTGTTTCAAAGCCGAAGAGCCAGCGCTGTCTGCTTCTGCAGACGTATCCGTGGTCATGTGGCAGGCATGACTAGACACGGAGCACTGTTACCTTCCCACTGAAGTGGTCCCTATTAATCTACTTGCAATGTCTTGCTTTCAAACTGCTAGGTTGGCAGGATCTGGGACAAAGGCGGGAGCTCATTCCGTCCTGCAGTACTTGGGAATCGAACTGCTGACCTTCCACATAAGGTCAGCCTCCCAGGTGTCCAGGCATGCTGTCTTATAACCCTGTGGTCTTTTCAGCTAAAAAAGAGAGGACTATTCACAGCAGTGGTTCCCAACATGGGGCACATGCCCCACAGGAGGACTTCGATTCCCAGAAGCCTAAGTCAGTACTTTGGCTGATTAGTGCTTTGTGGAATTGACTTAGCCTTCTGGGAGTTGAAGTCCAAAAACCAAAGTTTGGAAAGTGCTGATATAGAGGGTAAATTAGATGTGAGAGTGAGTGAAGCTCTCTGGTGTCCGGTAATAGGTGTATGCAACACTCAAATCTCTTTGCACTACATCACCATTCTTTTGTTGGGCTCTGGGATATTTAAAAAGGAGTCTGGAACTTTCTGCAAATCATGGTTAAATATATTTACTCTGAAGTTGTTTTATAAAAAGAAATCAGAACCAGCCTACTCACTTTATATTTTCAGCCATATTATGCAGGGCATCTTACCAAAGATGCTGTAGCCTTCTTCTCTCTTCACCACCTACACTTTCCCCGCCTAGTATTCATCTTACCCAGGTATGGTCCTGCTGAACCTTTAGGTTGGTGCCTGTCCAGTTTACTAATTAGGGATATGCTCCCCCCTCAATTGTGTATCCTCCTTCTTTATTCACTAGCAGTGCCTGCTTACAACTCAACTCACATACAGTTTTCCTGTACTGAGTATTCAGGCAAATCGGAGAGATTATTTCCTAATGAAGAGCATATTTTTTTAGCCCAGCAAAAACTTAGCTTTGTCAGGGTTCCTGATCTTGCAAACATTGAATCACAATTTTTTGATATTTTCCCCTCCAGTGAATACATTTTTGTTATATATTTTTGTTCTGGAATCTCAAATTATTTGGTAACTGCTGTCAATCCTGGCCCACATAGGCACAATAACGTTAGCATAGACACCAGCCACATGTGGAATACTGGCGGTGTTCTTCTACCCTTTTGGAAACAAGCGGTGTAACGTGTGGATGACTGGAGGTTTGCTTTTGGCAGCACTGTCCCTGGGACAAAAGAGGCCTGCAGAATTATCTTATCCCCTGTGTGTTCTTACAGTCTGCACCAGTGTTTCCCAACCTTTGGTTTATGGACTTCAATTCCCAGAAACCTAAGTCAGTTCCCCAAACCACTGATCAGCATACCTGTCAAGAATCCCGTATTGGCTGGGATTTCCCATATTTTACTGCTTGTTCCTCCCCTTTCCCGGCGCCATCCCATATTTTGAACGGCAGGGAAAGGGGTTAATGTGCATGCCCACCCATCGCAAAGGGGTTCTGCACATGCACAAATGGGTTCTGCGCACGCGCAAATGGGTTACTGAGCATGCACACATGTACAGTAATTTCCCGTATTTTCCGGAACCGCAATTGATGGGTATGCTGATCAGACAATGTCCTGACTTAGGCTTCTGGGAACGGAAGTCCCCCTGTGGGGTTGGCCCTACATTGGGAATCACTGGTCTACACAGTTGTGTGTAGTTATGTGCATGCCCCCAAGGCTTCCACAGGGAGGTGGCATCAAAGGGATCCACAGGTCCAGGTATTGGGGAAGGTCTTGAAGCTTCCTCTTGGCACAACAGAGTCGTTGTCGATTTGGGCGGCCATTGAAGTATGAGAAATAAATAAATAAATAAATAAACATTATTAACCACTTCTGCAAAGCTCATTGTGGGGTAGTAATGGGAAAACCACTCAAATGTCTCACATACCTTCAAAACCCTATTAGGGCCTTCATACGTTGGATGCAACTTGATGGCACAGAACAAAAACAGGATAGGAATTATTTTGGGCAGCTAAGGAATATGAAAACAGCTCAGTATACAGTAACAGCCTATATATAATACATGAGTATGCAACTCATTTGGACAACGAAGAATAACTGCTAACAGTCATTTCCTCTAAACTTCTCGTAAAACATCCGTCTCTCTTCAAGCTACACTGTGTTAGCTAACATAATTTCTCCCCGCCTCCATTCTTCTGGTAACTAAAAACACACCTATAAATATGCCACCCCATTTAAACTTCCATAAGGTTCACTACAGTCCGATTCTTCTGGTCATCCTAATATAGCCAATACAGTAAAACCTCGCATAAAGAGCACCTTGCTTAGAGACTAACTTGCTTAAAGAGCAGAATTTTCTCTGAATGGTTGCCTTGCTTAACAACTAAAACCAACCAAAAACTCGCTTAACAACTAAATCGGGGTTCACGATCCCCCGCCGCTGCTGCAAGAAGTCACAATTGGTCACTTACAATGGTGTTTTGCTTAAAGAGCAAACTCGCTTAAAGAGCAGTCCCATGGAACGCATTATGCTCTTTAAGCGAGGTACTTAAAGTTAAAGATCTTCCTTGCCCGAAAGCCGATAGTTTCCGACTCATCTCTGTTTTCAGCCAAAGAGCCAGAGCTGTCTGTATCTGCAGGTGTTTCCATGGTCATGTGGCAGGCATGATTAGATGCCAGTGTGCATAGAACACTGTTACCTTTCCTGCCAAAGCAGTACCTATTTATCTACTTGCAACATCTTGCTTTCTAACTGCTAGGTTACCTAATACCTGCCATTAGTCATCTTTAGCCCACAGCCCTTTCACTATCCAACTGCCTGAATTCTTGAAATGGAAACTTTCCTTCAGATCTTGTAAGAGTCTCGAGATAGTTGTCATTCATCATCCATGATATCAGGGTGCTGTCCAGTAGAAATGTGCGCTCCTCATTTTATCAGCAGTGCAGAGTATGCTTCATATGACACTGGTCTGACTTGCTGAGGGAAAGAATTGACCTTTCTCAGTGGAGTCTTTGTTAGAGATTTAAAAGTTGTTTTCTTTTCAAACAGTAGAATTGTCTTTTGTGAAAATCTTCAAACGTTTTGACTCCGTTATAAGAGAATCTGCTCCTTCCTTTGTTTATGAAGGTCGCCATACCTTGAAAGTGATGTCATATTTAAAAATGAGTGAGGGGTTTTGTGTCAGTTTGATCATCTCATTCTTTGTCCTGATAACACTGAAACTTTGCTTTTACTGTGACATGCTTACCTCTTCCTTAATTTCTGCCTAGTCGCACTGTTGGCAAAACTAAGAATATAAATCCACTGGAAGAGTAGAGTGCATGAGGTGTTTGTGACAAGGACTTCAAAGTGTGAGAAAGATAGTGAAATGTAATCCACAAAAGCTAGCACAGCTGTAAGAGAAGTATAAGGGAAAGTTTCCAAAGTTTTATTCCTTATATTTCTAAAATGTGCTAATGAAGAACTGAATTACCATAGTAAGTTCACTGCAAAGCCTTCAGATTGTTATGATTGTTTTTCTTGTTTTTATGCAGGTCTGTAGAAATAGCTGAACTCTTCAGTCAGAGTTTTATGGAGTTAGAGCTTTCCTCCCTTGTACTGGTTGTCTGCTCACAGTGGAATTCTTTACAAAATGATTTTTTACTGCACCTTGGGGCTAACCATGACAGTTAGCTCTGTGCATTCATTGTAGCTTTTGCTGTGAGGTAAAACTGTCCATGTGCCTCCTTGCCTTGAGACTGCTTCAGCTCCCAATGCCCATTCACAAAAGCTTTGCTTGTGGGAAAAGGAGTCACATTTCCCTCACTCTGTTACTCGCTGGTTTCTGGGGAAATGCAGCATCTGTTCCCTGTAACTGTGCTGGTGCCTTCAGGGAAAACATCTGCATGCCATGTAACAGTGGTGGCTCCCTCAAGGCACTTTCATTAACATTTTCTTTCTCTCTTCTCTGTATCATTTTAAGTTTGTGACTTATGACATAGAGGAAAGAATGGCCCTTTTTTAATGAGATGGCAAAGCCTTGAAATACTGCCCTTGCGATTCATTGTTTTCATGCACACATTTTTTCCCCTGTGAATGGATATAGTCTTCAGACATGTGATTTACTGCTTAGCAGTAAGGTAAAGGTCGCCCTTGCTCAAAAGCCAGTCATATCTGACTCTAGGGTTCAGTGCTCATCTCTGTTTATAGCGAAAGAGCCAGTGCTGTCTGCGTCTGCAGACGTTTCTGTGGACATGTGGAAGGCACGCCTCAACACGGTGTCAGGAAACAAGTTTACTCACGAGTAAGACCTCTGCCCACAAGTGGTTGGTTCCTGCTTCTGAGCTGGCTTCCCTCTAACTTAGCAACCCAGGATACTAGCTTAATGTAAATAAGGTAGCACATAGCCAAGTCTTCTGGTATTTTAAAAATATATTGTAATCAGAGTTACAGAAGAAAGTTTTTCAGAAGTTCAGAAAGCTCATCAAAACAAAGAAAGTTTCTCTAATTGAGGAATCCCAAGGCCCCCCTTCTAGCTTAAACCCCTACATGTTGGCTCACCCACAGCACGAAGCATCTGATCAAGAGACCGTCTTGGCCCCTCTCTCTGGGTTTTATTTCCTCACACACGGTCCACCCCCTTGCCATTCCCCTAAAGGAATGCAGCCAATGAACATACAGTATAACATGTCCATCACATATTAGGTTTCATTTCTTATAATCAACAAGTCTAGCATGTTTTAAAATTTCAATCCCTCTAAGGTATGTGCTATAGGTCCTCCCACGCATGGAAATCTCCATCTTGGAACAAGGCTGAACCAGGGCACAAATCGTGCCCTGACACACAGAATGCTGTTTACCTTCCCACCAAAGTGATACTCATTTATCTACTTGCAATTTCTTGCTTTTGAACTGCTAGGTTGGCAGAAGCTGGGACAGAGATGAGAGCTCACTCCATCATGCAGTGCTTGGGTATCGAACTCCAACAGTCTTCAAGTTCATTGTCTTAAGCACTAAGCCACCCAGAAACAGAACACTTAGACTCTCTTTGATGTTGATTTCCTCTTCTACTAATAACAGCTGGTTTGATATTTGCAAATCACCTGATTCACAATGCACTTGATCATACGTAATTCAAGACAATATACTGGCATTGCATGGATACACGAAATTCACAAATCCCTGATGTCGTCTGATTGTCAAATTGATATAAGCTGAGTAGGGGACAGGATCAACTAGGTGGCATGCAATTATTATATACAAACTGGGTATTTCAGGACTTGAGCTCTTCTTTTCTTGCCAACTTGTCTTCATGGCCCATTAACAGAATCCTTTAATTTTTGTCAGCTTTGCCAGTGTGGTCTTTCTTGACAAATATGTTTTATACTTAATGTGCTTGTAACACTCTGGTCCCAGGAAGGAAATGCTGTACTTCTGCCAGAAGTACCACCTTCCTATGCTTAGGTTGCTGCTTCTCTAATAACTTATTCCCTCTTAAGGCTTTGCTGTAGTTTTCACGCAAACACATGTCTCCTTGGGCAGTAACTACCTGTGAGAATTTCGGTTGCAGAGAACATTGTCTGTCTTCATATTTATTTATTTGTTGGTATTTGTATTGCCGCCCCCTCGCCAGGGCGACTCTGGACGGCCAACAACAAAACACAAGCAAGCAACACTATAACCCATTAAAATCATTTTAAAAATCATCAGTCTTAAAAAAACCCACCCCTCCCACCCCCACCCTGTCCTTAAAAAGATGGGAGAACATTCACTTATATAAACCCATCAGCACCCCACACCTGCCCTGCTAGCCAAGTTTTATGCTCTTTCCTAAAGGGCAGCAATTCCGGGGGCGTGGCCAAGATGCCGGCAGAGTAGCACGAACTTTCTTTTGCTCGCGCTGTAAAAGTGCCTTAAGTTTTAAACTAGCGACAAACTGGCGACAAAAAAGCTTTTAAAAAGGCTTAATAGTAAGTTATCCGATCCTCCAGCTGCTGTTGATATCAAGTGGGAGCCACAAGTTTTCGGAGTCCGAAGATAGGGTGTCGAGAGAGACGCGGCGCAAGCCGCGCCGATTGAGGCGCCTGAGGTCGGACGGGAGCTTGGAACATCGGAGCATTGGCGAACAAACGGATCTAAAATCGGAGGGTCGGAATAAAAAGACTGTGGCTGTGATAGTGGCGGGGGATAAAAGAGTGGTCTAATCTGGAGTTCGATGGCCCCAAAGTCACAGTAAGTGCCATGGAATTGAATGGGAGGAAGAAGGAGGAGGGCTGAGTAATGGCGGCTGCTCTTTAGAAACTAAACTTAAGCAGTGCCGAAAGTAGCGGATATCGGGCGTGTATAGAAAGGCTTGGAGACGGTGTTGGTCTTTTGGAGCTGTTTGGAGGAAGAGGAAGAAGAGGGGGAATAAAGGGCGAAATGTTTGTGGCTTGGACTCCAAAGGTACTAAAAGATTAAAGACGAGTCCGAGCTCCGAACTGCGGACGGACGAGAAGAGGAGGGGGCTGCTTTGCGATTTTGCTGCCACGGCCGGGGATACAAGGAAGCCCTTGTGGATGTGGAATGTGAGCTCTTTTTCACTGGATTTGTTTGCTTGATTATGTTTCTAAACTTTTAAACTTTGATATCTCTTTCTTCAGATTCTTTTCCTTTTGATATACAAAGTTACTCTCCTCTATATTGCTACAGTGTGTCCCCCCTTTCCTCTTGTTATGGCAACAGTTTCATAGATGCAATACAAGTGAATTAGTTCCTGGTGGCGTGTTTTGGTTTCCCTTTGTACTTTTGAGGATATTTCTACAAGCATGATTGGATGGGGAAATATTTGTTCTTTAGCAAGTGGATTACAATTTTTTAAGGACATACTGGCACTTTTGAGTTCCCTTTTTTTCTTATTATTTTTTACTTTTTATTAAATCTTTAATTAAGTAAAGGGGATTATAATTATTATTGGTTATTTTGGTATTATTAAATATAAGGACTGGTTCTCAACAATTGGATCATATATTTTTGAAAACTTTCATTATTGGAAATTGTGTGTTTTTGGATTCCTGATGTCTGTGGAATAGAGCAACCAAGTTTTTGCTAAAAAAATAATAACTAAGCCAGGGGATTATAACTATTATTGATTACAGCATTTGCAGCACTGGAACAAGCTCAAAGGGAGGTTTCACCGAGAGTCAAGAGTATTGCAGAATTGAAGCTTTTATTTGACATTACTATGGATAAGGTTACAAGAGGAAAGGCAAAGGACGCAAAGGAGGAGGAGCCTGTGGTGAAATCTAAGAGAAAGGATAAAGCACCAGTGGAGGAAGTACCTTCATCAGCATCACCATCACCCAAACCTTATGATCAGACCCAAATTATGGTTGAATTTGGCAAATTGTTTCAGAAATTTGAGAAAATGGAAGAGGCAAGAGTGAAGGATAAGAATGAAATGTTGAAAAAACAGGATAAGGTGGTTTCAACCGTTGTGGATTTTTCCAAAAAAGTTGAATTAAGCTTGCAAAAAAATAGAAGGAAATGTTAAGTTGATGCAAAATGAGGTGAAAAGTATGAAAGGTGAAATAAAAGAAACTCAAGAAGGTGTGAGGGAGAATAAGATGAAAATGGATGAGCATGAAAAAAGAATAGATGCTATGGAAGAATTGATGAGGAAACAGAACATTGTGATATGTCATTTGATTGAAAGGACGCCAGACCAGTTAAGAGATAGAGTTGTTCAATGGCTAAATAATTTGAAAATGGGAAAGGATTTCATCCAGGAGGATATTGTAAGTAAGTATAGAGTGGGCACAAGAAGGGGAAAAGTTGTTCAAAGAAATGTTCTGGTTAAATTTGCAAATTGGGGTGACAAGCTTAGAGTAATGGCCTTTTTAAAACAAGCTGGGTCTGGTGCTCTGAAAATCGATGGCTCTGATGTTGAAGTTTATAATGATATTTCTATTAAGGAGCGAGCTTGGAGATATAAGATGAAACCGGTAACTAAATTGTTGATGAAAAAAGGTATAACATATAATTGGAGATTCCCACAACAGTTGAGATTTTTCTATGAAAAAAATGCAGGTCATTGATGTAGGGACTGATCCACTGGATTATTTGAGTTTGCTGGATTTGGTTAAGGCGGGTTCAGAGGATTGGGTAACTCTTAGAAAAGACTTGTTGGAATCAGGTGGCATAAGAAGAGATTATGAGGGTGCAGAAGTGGGTGGAGCCACAGGCGGAGGGCAACAGGGACGAGAAGAGGAAGAGCTATCATTGATTGTGGTGGAGGAAGAGATAAGCAAGGGATAGAGGGTAAAATGGTTATGAACTCATATATGATATAAGTTTCTTGTAAATTGGTTTTATAATGGGGAGGATGCACTAGAGCATTAACCTCCAAGTACATCTTGCATGCCCCCCTCCCCTCTTTGGAGAACGAAGGCGGCTTTTTTAAAGAAAGTGGGGAGGTTGGTTTTGTATGTTTTATGTTTTTTTTAATTGTTATGGGTTAAAGGTAGCATGCCTAATGGAGAGCTTGGAAGAGAGAGGAGATGATGTTGAATTAAAATATGAGAAGTATTAAAGTATTAATGTGGAATGTAAAAGGTACAGGATCTGTTCTTAAGAGGAGGAGGTTAGAAGCGGCTATGAGGAAAGATAGACCGGACATAGTCTTTCTACAGGAAACTCATCAGAAATCACAGGATACAAATAGAATTTTTTTAGGGTGGATGCAACATTATGAAAAGGCATTTGGCACGTCAAAAGCAAGAGGAGTTTCAGTTTTGATTTTTACTAGATTAGGATTCGAGATAATAAAAAGTATCTCGGATCCAGAAGGCAGATATTTGATAGTAAAAAGGGAAAAAAGATGATGAGGAAATGACCTTGGTGAATGTTTACGCCCCAAATGAATATCAAGCTAATTTTCTAGAAAAAATTCGTAAAATTGTGGAAATAGAAAAATTGGCAAAGATGATAGTGGCGGGTGATTTCAATTTAGTGAGATCAAATTTGGACTGTACACATGTAACAAGGTGTGGGGTAGGTATTAAAGATAAAATTTTGGACAACTGGATGGATGCATTAGGATTGAAAGATTCTTGGAGAGAGATTAGGGAGCCTGAAAGGGGGTATTGTTATTTTTCACACGTTCATGGCTCCTATTCTAGAATAGATTATATATTTGTATCTGAAAATTTGGTTTAAAATATTGAGGAGATTGAGATTGGAATTTTTAAGGAATCAGATCATGCTAAAGTGGTTTTGGATTTGAGATTACAGAATGATGGTAGAAGAAGGAGGAATTGGAGGTACGATCCCAGTTTATTTAAAGATCAAAAGTGTAAAGAACAAATTACAAAAAGTTGGATGGAAAGTTGGCAATGGAATGACAACGATGAGGTAAATTTTAACATGGTTTGGGATGCCATGAAGTCGGTTTTTAGAGGGGAATGTATAAAGTTAGCAAGTAATAGATACAAAAAATATAGGTTAATACAGAATAAAAGTGAAAAAGAAATAAAACAACTACAGGAAGAACATTCAAAAAATAAAGATAATATTTGCAAAACTGCAAAGATTGAAAGTAGAATTGGCTGGTAAAGAAATAGAAAAGGTTAAAAGAGATCTGATTTATTTAAATAGGGATTATTTTGAATTTAGTAACAAAAATTCAAGATTATTGGCAAAAGTTGCAAAAGCTAAAAGAGAAAAAAGAGAAATGGGAGTTCTGGTTAATGCTCAAGGGGTAAGGTGTAACAAGATTATAGATAAATGTAAAATTGTGAAGGAATTTTACCAAACTCTGTATGCAAAAAAAGAGATAGATGTGGAGAAGCTTAAAAAGTTCTTAGAGAGACAAACAATGAGTGGAATAAAACAGGATCATCGGGATAAAATGAAAGAGCAAGTTTTGGAAAAGGAGGTAAAAGAGGTAATAGCGGGGTTGATGTTAGGTAAAGCCCCAGGTGAGGATGGCTTACCGGCTCATTTTATAAGGAATTTGAAGATGTGGTGGTACCAAAGTTAGCGAAACTGTACAATTATATACTAGATGGTGGGCAAATTCTGACTTCATGGTATAGAACTACAATCGTTTTGTTGCCAAAATTGGGAAAGAATTTGGAGAAGGTGGAATCGTACAGACCAATCTCTCTTATAAATCAAGATGCTAAGATCTTCACAGCGATATTGGCAAATCATCTAAACAAGTTCATGGGGGAATATATAAATGAAGACCAAGTGGGTTTTTTAAAAGGGAGACATATGGCAGATTTGACTAGAAGAGTATTAGATCTAATAGATAATGTGAACCAAACAAAAGAAAAAGTGGGCTTAATATCTCTAGATATTTTTAAAGCATTTGATTCCCTACAATGGACTTCGATTAAGGAAATAATTAAAAGTTATGGATTTGGTGATAAATTCAGAAGAATAATTGACCTATTATATCAGAAAGGGACAGCCAGAATTAGAGTAAATGATGAGGTCACAGGTGAGGTAAACTTAGAAGCAGGTACCAGACAGAGTTGCCCTTTGTCTCCTATACTGTTTATCATGGCAATGGAAATATTGGCAAAAATGATAAGAGAGGGTGTAAAAATAGAAGGGATAATGGGTAATAAAATAAGCATGTATGCTGATGACACACTGATAATTGTTAAACATCCAGAGAGGGTTATGGATAGGATTAGAATACAATTTAAGGAGTTTGAGGATATCACGGGTTTGAAGATAAATTGGGATAAATCAGAAATGATGATGTGTAATATGGGTGAAGGGGAAGCGAGGAAGATAAAGGGATTGAGTAATATTCAAATTAAAGATAAGCTGAAATATCTGGGGATACTTATATCAAATAGAATGGAAGATCTTAAAAGACTGAATTATGATAGTTTAAAAACGGAGATTAAGATTAGAATACAAAGTTTTCAAAAGTTGAAATTATTATGGTTTGGGAGAATTGCACTCACTAAAATGATGTTGTTACCTAGAATTAATTTTTTATTTGATGCATTGGCAATTCAATTGAAAGATAAAGAAATTAATGAGTTTCAAAAGTTGTTCAATAATTTTTGTGATGGAGGTAAAAAGTCTAGATTACCAAAACATTATGGTATTTACCTCAGAAAGAAGGTGTTTTAGGAATGCCGAATCTACTAGCATATTATCGTGCTTTTCAAACTAAGAATGTAGTGAAGATCTTGACAAGAGAAAAATACGATATGGGAGGAGTTGGAGATGAAAGATTTTAGGAATATAGGCAAAAGCATCTTTCTGGGAGCAAAGGTAGGAAAGACAACCATTAATAACACAATGATGAAGGGAGTTATGAATGTGTGGAAGAGATTGAAGAACGATCTGGCCCCAAATTTCTCCCCAATTTTGGAATTAGCAGATATCGCTTGTTTTCCATTAAAAATAGATAAAGAAATAAAGGAAATATTGGGGGGAAAATGATGTTTTCTTGGTGAAAGACTGGTTACGGATTTGTAGAATTGAAAGTAGGAAGAAAAAGTTGTTTGAACAGTTGAAATTGAATTGGTTTCAGATAATGAAGGTTAATAACTGCAATGGCAAATATGTAAGAGAATTAGACATAGATAGAGAAAGGACGGAGTTTGAAGAATTAGTATTAAAAATTAGGAAGGGTGACAGAAACATTAAGGGCCTAGTAAGCAAACTGTATGCTTTAATAAATAGGAAGGGCGATCCACAGGAGGATTTGAAATTGAAGTGGGAGCAGGATTTGAACATAAAGATAGAAAAAGATGCATGGAGAAATAAATGGAAAAAGAGGATAATGAGAACTATGTCAGTTAGAATTAAAGAGCACAATTATAAAATGCTGTGGAGATGGTATCTGACACCAGTGAGGTTACACCAGATTGATAATAAAAAGGATAATTTATGTTGGAGATGTAAAGATACTATAGGAACCTACTAGCAGAGGTTGCCCGGCGTTGCCGGGCTGTTTTTAAATTGTGTTGGAAGGTTAAAATGTGTCAATGTTTTTTTAAAATTGCTTAGTCTGTAATTTTAATTTTTAAAATGTTTATTTATGTAATTTTTTTGGCTTGTCTGTTATTAACTGTGATCTGCTTTTTTTGAGGATTAATAAAAGAACAAAGTATGATATAATTTTTTCAAATTGTTTTATGTAAGCGAATAATGCTTTAGTTTTTTGAATTTTTTTAATTAGTTGTACTGTAAGAAATAATTTTAATAATGTAAAAGTAAATGTTTTTTACATTCAATGTTTTTAAAATGTGTTTAGATGTTTTGGGTTTTAATTTGAGTTAAAACTCAGCATAGGATTTTTAAAAGTTTCTATTGTATTTTATTGACATATGTTTGTGATTTGTGTTAAAGTGTGTTTTAGTGTAATTTTTTTGACTTGTTTTTATTGGTGTGACCTTTTGTGTAAAATTGTCAATTTGTGTTATGTTTTTGATTTGTTTTTACTCTTGTGGCCTTTTGTTTGGGGCTGTTTTGTGTTTTTGAATTGTTTTTACTATTGTGGCCAGCAGGTGGTGCTGGTAGGGGTTATTGTATTTTGATGTTTTTTCTCTCCTGGCCTCTGGGTGGAGCTTCTTCTGGTAAGTAGTCTCTTTCTTTATTCATTTCTTTTCCGGTCCTCGTGGAGGTAGGACATCTTTTGGTAAGTTTGCTTGTTTTCTTTCTTTTGTGTGTGTTGGGGGGGTGGAATTTGTCTTTTTTGTCTGTTTGTTTTGTTTTTTATTGTGTTTTTGTTTACTTTGTATTGTTTTTTGGTGTTGTTTTTGTTTGTTTTTGTGTATTTTTGTATGTTTTTGACTGTGTTTTTAGTAATTTTAAAAAAAATTATTTATTTATTTGGTGGTGGGGAGGGGGCGTGGTCGTTGGAGTTAGGAAGGGTGGGCTAGGTGGTGGGGAGGGGGGCATGGTCATTGGGGGTTTGGAAGGGTGGGCTAGGTGGTGGGGAGGGGGCGTGGTCGTTGGGGTTAGGAAGGGTGGGCTAGGTGTGGGGAGGGGGCATGGTTGTTGGGGGTTAGGAAGGGTGGGCTGGGTGGTGTGGAGGGAGCATGGTCATTGGGGATTAGGAAGGGTGGGCTAGGTGGTGGGGAGGGGTGTGTGGTCGGTGGGGGTTAGGAAGGGTGGGCTAGGTGGTGGGGAGGGGGTGTGTGGTCGGTGGGGGTTAGGAAGGGTGGGCTAGGTGGTGGGGAGGGGGCATGGTCGGTGGGGGTTAGGAAGGGTGGGCTAGGAGGTGGGGAGGGGGCATGGTTGGTGGGGGATAAGAAGAGTGGGGTATGTGGTGGGGAGGGGGGCTTTATTGTGTTATGGTGCTTTGATTGTGTGGAGTTGTGAAAGTAGATTGGGGTTTCCCCTTTAATATCAGTAGGTGGGTGGTTGCGACCCCCCTCTCCTCTGGCTCCCCTGGGGTTGGTAGGTTTGGGGGGACAAAAGGGGTATGTCCCCCCCCCAACCTTTCTGGACCCAGGAGACCATGGAGAGTGGATCGATTCCCCCCCTTCCTTAAAACAACTCTGTTTTTAAAGAGAAGAAACCGCTTGGTTTCTTCTCTTTAAAGATGGAGGGTTTCTTGGGGGGGGGATGGAATCAAACTACTTTCCCTGGTCTCCTGGGTCCAGAAGGGTTGGGGGGACATACCCCTTTTGTCCCCACAAACCTCCCAACCCCAGGGGAGCCAGCGGAGAGGGGGATCGCAACCCCCCACTTACTGATATTAAAGGGGAAACTCCAGTCAGGACCTTCAGGCGCCGTTGGTGAGGGTTGGCGTGGCGCCAGCTTCCTCAGCGTCCTGCGCCCTCATGTCGCGCAGGACTCTGGGGCTTGTAGTTATGGGTTTGTGATTTGTGGTTGTGGTGCATTTTTTTCCTGTGGCTTGATTTTGATTGGCTGCGGCACGTTTCTCAACGTTCTTTGTGGTCGCCCCTCTCAGCCTGATTGGCTGTGGCACGGCGCGGCGCAAAGAACGTTGGGAAATGAAGTTGTTTCCCTTTTTCGCATTTGTGGGGCTCTTGCCCCACTGGCGCATTTCTCAATCTTGCGTTTACCTGCGAACCCAGTTCGGGCGTGTGCACGAATGGTGAGTGCGGGCTAGTAGAGCCTGGCTCAGGAGCCTATGCAGAATAGAATAGAAAAAGAGATTAATGAAATACTGGGCAAAAAGATCAAACTGGTGTCAGGTACCATTATGCTTACAGATGTGGATGGTATGAATTTAAACAAGGAGGAGAAAGAGTTATTGGAAATAATGTTAACAACAGGTAGACAATGTATTGCTAGACATTGGAAAAATGAGGTAATCATACAAACGGAGGAATGGTATAAAGAAATGTGGAATTTAGCATTGAACGATAAATTGACATGGGAGAAAAAAGAAAAAAGGGATAAGCTGAAAGTGAATAGATTTTGGAATATTTGGAAACCTTTTGTGGATCACTCTATTGTGGGGTTAGAAAGAAACAGACCTGTACCGAAACAAAGTAGTTTTTGGAGGTAAACAATGAGACATTCTGAGCTTTCCAGAGCAATGTAAATAAATCACAGGGTGTATCATATGTGTAATTTGGTTTGTGATGGTTGTACCAATACCAAAATACTATTGAACGGTGTAATGGGAATGGATTTAGTGGTAGCAATAAATATAGATTTTTGTGAACAATTTTGGAAGTAGGTCAGATGTTAACTACTAAACCAGTTTTTAATACTAATTTTTTCTTTTTTCTATGGATTGCTTTATTATAAAGATAAGTATAAAAATGTATTGGATCAACTATCAAATATGTCGGTTATTTTTTGTTAAACATATGTATTTTTATGATTATTGTTATTGTACGTTTATATATTTTTGAAAAATGTAATAAAAATGTAATTAAAAAAATTTTTTTTAAAGGGCAGCAATTCCGCCTGTAACCATAACTCTGTCGGCAGGAGGTTCCATAGGGCTGGTGTGGACACGGAGAAGGCCCTCCTTCTTATGCTAGAGAGACGAGCCCCTCTAGCCGATGGTACAGTTAGAGAGCCCCTCCGGTCCGCTCTGGTTGGATGGACAGACATATGACAGTTGTCCACGGAAATATCAGGACTTTTGGAAAGGAAATGTCAATTGTATGCTGATGACCAAGAGGCTGGTGAAATAAAGGCAGATGCAAGCTAATCACAAAACACTTCCCCATACACTTGCTCAGCATCCTTTGAGCATAGACCAAAGGCTATTGGAGATGAACTTTTTAAATTCTTTTCCCAGGCCTCCAGGCCCATCCTATAACCTTAGCTATCCAATGTTCCAACCTCAGTCATCCAGCTCCTTAGGATATTTATAGAAAATGAATGGTGCCCCTTGTTGTAGGCTCTTCAGCAGGTGTGCCCAACATACCTGTCAACCGCGGCTCCGGACAATCCGGAACCTGCGCAGAACTGTTCTGTGCAGGTCGCTTTTTATGGATGCATAAAAGCCTTCTACGCATGCATAAAAGCGACTTGCGCAGAACCGTTCTGCGCAGCTCGCTTCTACGCATGCGTAGAAGGCTTCTACGATTCCCCCTCTGCACAGAAGCCTTCTACGCATGCGTAGAAGGGTTCTATGCAAGCATAGAAGGGTTCTACGCATGCGCAAAAGCCTACGCATGCGTAGAAGCGAGCTGCACAGAAGGGATGCGCAGTAACGCCTCCCCCCCCGCTGCCAAATTCCGGGGTTTTGGCAGCTCCGGGCGGGAAATGGCGAAAATCGCCGCTGAAAAATGGGAAATCCCGGCCAGTCCGGGAAGGTTGACAGGTATAGTGCCCAAACTTTTCAGGCCACAGGCAGGTCACATGATTGAGTGGCCCAGTCACATGGTTCCTCCCACTTGAAGCAAAACATGTATGCGCAAAACACTGCCATAAATGCACCCGCAGCTGTCGTAAATGTATTTATGATAGCTGTGGGTCATTTAAGTCAGCATTTTGCACATGCACAGGTGCATTTTACTTCTGCTTTCATGAGCGGCAAGGGGCAGCATGGTCCGGATGGAATGGCAGTGTGGGCCAGATCCAGCCCATGGGCCATAGTTTGGGCACCCCTGCTCTTCAGCTTATATTAGGAAAATACTAAAAAAAGAGACAGCAGCAAAGTAATATTTAAGTAATCTGAAACATTTGTTACTGGCACTTGATAGATCTCTGGTTAAGTTTGTTTAAAGATCAAGACAACTAGTTTTGTAATTTTATACACACATAGATTTTGTTTCAATTTTTCTTTCTTCTGCATTCTAAACCACAGGTCAACATATCTTTTCATGTATTAGCCTTGTCATCCATTGCACCGTGGTATAGATAAGTTTCACCATTCCTCTGTAAACCTGCCCTTCTTGATGTTATTATTCAAGAAGAGCTTTAGCCTTGTCCAGTCTTTTCATTTATATATTAATGTTGATTAATATTCCATTCTTCATCCAGGAGAAGGAATCAAGCAACTTAGACTGAAATAGTTAAAATGCATAAAATGAATGAAGGCATTTTAAAAAATTAATATACAATTTTCAAAAACCATTAAAAGAAAAATAAAGTATTCATCCAGATAAAAGCCCATTCCACTGGAGCAAAGCCACTTTGGGTCCTTTGGCACTATGCATGCTTCTAAATGTCTTGGAGCTTGGAGCACGTTTTATAAACAGGGAAACATTCTGCTTCATTATTTTTATTGATTCCTATATTGACAAGTCCTAGTTAACAAATTGTATTTTATGGTTATTGATAGATAAGAGGGAAAATTATAAAAGGCTTTCTTTTTTTCTTTCCTTTCCTTTCCTTTCTTTTTTTTTTTTTTTGAGCACTTTCTCCCTTCTCTTATTAACTGCTAACTACTATTTGGATCAGATGGGTGGAAGGAATATTTTTTTCCTTCCATGTCCAGGCCAGATGTGAAACTGCCAAAATGAAGACACCTTTTTTTGGTGAGTTCATTCTGCAGTTCCCTTTGTCTGACCTAGTGTGAGAAAGATTAGCCAGCAAGACAAGGTTGCCATTATCAGGGTGCCCCTGATTGTAGTTCAAAAATACCACAATCTTCGAGGAGGCGCTTTCTGTGTACTCCCAAAGGACCGTTATAAAGAGCATAAAATCATGGCTTTACCATACAGCATGCTTTAGGCCAGTGATGGGCAGTCTTGGCCCTCCAGCTATTTTTGAACTTCAATTCCCTGAAGCCCTGATCAGCAGGAGTGTTGACTTAGGCTTCTGGGAATTGAAGTCCAAGAACAGCTGGAGGGCCAAGACTGCCCATCACTGCTTTAGGCCATGAGGTTAAATCATTTTTGAGCAGCTGATGCAGTTAGACCTATACAGAATTTTTGAGGAGCTGATGGAGTTAGACCATGTGAAGACCTCCAAAATTCCTGTTCTATTTTTATATGTCTCGTATTGCCAGCATCCATAACATACTGTTTGGTAATATTTGTCAATAGTAGTGGAAAGCTCCAGAACTCCAAGACATGAAAGTCTTCACTCCAAGTTGTTCTTGGAGTAGAGACTTACTTGTAAATAACCCTTAATTACAGTTAACCATCTGTGTGCCTCTGTCAGTTGTCACTTCATTGACTTGCTTTCACCAAGTAAGGGGCAAAGGGCAAGCAGGGAGGTAGGGGAGTGGTTGTTTCACAGACATCAGGCATTCTGACTATTGTTTCTAACTGAAATTGATCCCATAAACCGGGAGAAGATGGTGCATTGGACGTTTCATATAAATTAACAATGTTAACCTTAGAGTCAAGGTCCCTACGAATGGCCTCAACTTTAGATCTAAAGTAAGCTGCAAACCGATTACAGTTTGCAACATTAGGTTAAGGTACCATACCTGTCAAGTTGCTGCGGTGAAAAATACGGGAAGCACCGCTGCGTCTGACGGGCATGCATGCACAAAGAGGTTACTGCAGCGGTGTGCATGCGTGAAGGGGTTACTGCACATGCACAGTGACCCATTTGTGCATGCACACCACTGCAGTAACCCTTCACGCATGCGCACCGTTTCCTCTGATGGGCGCGCATGCGCAGTAACCCCTTTTCTGGCTGTTCAAATACGGGATGGCCGCGGGAAGGACCGGGAAAGAGGGGTGAAATATGGGATTTCCTGGCCAATGCGGGATACTTGACAGGTATGTTAGGCACACCTGGCAGATCAAGTTGATGTGGAGCTTTCCTCTAGTTGCTCTCTGGCCTTCTCCTACATTGTTTCAGATTCCAAAGATTGTTATTGTGCTAAGGTGCAGGATGGGACTGAACTGGAGATGGCATTAAAAAAATTGTGTTGTTGGCCCAAGTCACCTCCATGTACCATTTTTTCAACCAAGCCCTCAACAGAAGCACCTACCAATTCAGCTGTAAACAATCCTAGACTGGATGTAAACTAGTCGGATCCACAAGCCTGCAAGGGTTGACCATCCTAATTTGTTTAGCCTCCCTATGGGAATGAATTGTCAAACTCAAGGAAAATGTAAGCAGGTATTGATCTAACCATGACAAGGCAGTGTCACCAAGAGCGCCAGGTCAAGACTATGGCCAGCTATGTGTGTGTTCAATGGGCTGCTGGGACTGCCACACCACACACGTTTGACTCCCAGAAGTAACAATCTGGGAGAGCTCAACACCAATATCTATCTCAAAATACAGTGGATCAGCATTCCAGTTAGCAGCTCCCTCAATGGCTTAGTGGTTAAGACGCTGAGCTTGGAGACTGGAAGGTTGGGTTTCGATACCCGGGAACATGAAAGGAGACTCATTCAAATGTCCCCTAAGCAGAGTTTCTCCAGAAAAAAATCCTTTCAGCCCAGAGTAATCTCTGACACAAAATAATTATTATTAGCATTCCAGTTGGTTTCTCAACACATTTCTCCTTACTTTACTCTATAACATAGTCTAATGAAGGATGGATAGCAATTTTTAAAATAAAATTATCTTTTATTTCTTCTCTCTGTATTCTAGCCTGATTAGTCAGTTTTGCCATTAATGTTGTTTCTCATGTTCTATTTCAAAATCTTTGTAAGGAGAAATCTTGTGCATTCTTCCAGTTCTGGGCAATTTCCTTTTGTGCTGCCCTTGCTGCCATATTTCTTTATTAGATAAAATTTCATTCCCTCTACTAAACTGGGGGTGGGTGGGGGGAGAATAATATTTCATTTAGAAATTTTTTATTGGTTAATTTTTCTAACCAATTAACAATCTCATGCCAAAATGATTCTATTTTTGGACAAGTAATCCACATATATTAGTCTCTAAACCAAAGTTTTGAAACATACTTACTTTGGCTCAAGTATTTGTTTGTTTGTTTGTTTAGCTAGGTATTGGTGATTCCAGGTTCATAAATATCAGTTCATTGCTGCCTTTAAAAACACTGAAAAATAATTTCCTAGATTTCATCATGCACTAACTATGAGGTTTACTTTCCCTCCACGATTGTCACTCTGGGGTTTCCAACTTTTTGGACCCTTTGTGTATGGATTTACATAATGTTAGACAGATGCCAGGCTCTCAAGGGTATACTGAAAGAAATTTCATACAAAATCTGCTAGTTACACTTGAGTGCTGATCAGTTAAGGACATTGTGCTAAGCATAGTTCTTAGCAGAGATTGATTTATTATAAAAGACGGGATTGTGAGATGATCTTTGCCGTTTTTATCCTTCCTCTGTCAGCCCTCTGTGTTTCCTGAAAAATTGCTCTGCAGGGCAGAGAAACCCTCCAAAACAGCATGAGAAGTGACTTGGGACTTCAAGAAAAGGGATAATTAGCAGCAATCACATTCCTCCCACTTTTTCCAGCCCAAAGGACTTCCATTCACAAATTGGCAAATCTTGAACACGTCCCTTTAATCTTCCCTTAATTCACAGCCACTCCTGATGTTTCAAACATCACTCCTCTCTCTGAATTAAAATGGCTGACATTTTGGTTTTCCCCCTGCAACAATATCAGCCTCAATGTTCACAATCTATTATCATGTATTAACAAAGGACAGGATGTGTGCTGCATGGAGACAGATCAGAAGCCTCTTAATACATTTTGATATGGCATGTTTCCAATATGTAGATCTGGCACCAGTGCATTGAGTGCTCATTATATAGTGATGGTTGCAGCCTTTGTCTGTAAGTGCCATGTCATACATTTCTAATAATTTGGCAACATGCAGTTGGGTTACAAGTCAGGCCATAGTGGCATAGCTTTCTTCCTGCAGAAAAATATTACATAATGTATTTATTTATTTAGCTATCCTATTTGTACATATCTGTTGATACATATATCTTGTAGTATATACAGCCTAAATCCAATTGATGGTCCCAGCTAAAATAAATTACATAAGTGTTGACTTACTGTTTGGCAGTTGATTGGGTCTGGCAGTTGGATGTAGGCCAGAATACTTAACCTACTTAAAGACTTTCTGGTTGAAATTTAAATAATATTGATGATATTGCACAACACTGGGATTGTTGGTGTTGCAGGGTGATATATTGCTTCCCATTCTCTTTAAAAATGTACACAGCATTTTATGAACATTAAAAGAAATAAAATTTTCCCCAAACTGTAACACACCAAAACACAGGTACTTAGCTTTCCACAACTCTTTTGTGATATATAGGTCTATTTGCTCATTTTAAAATATTGGTAACACCTGCACACAGAGAGAGGAATTACCATAAACATCTTACCTCTGGTATATTCCATTCTTGTTTTCATGTTGTTCTGTGTCTCCATTGGGAAGATCGTCTTGTATCATAGAGGTGCTTTATGCAAATTTGAACCCTTGAAAATAATGGTTCTCACTCAAACGGAGAGTCTGTATACAGGAGGGCATCCTCTCTAATACAGGTGAAACTCAGAAAATTAGAATATCATGCAAATGTTCATTCATTTCATTTGAAAGGTGAAATAAATATATGAGATAGACTCGCTACAAAGCAAGAGATGTCATGCCTTAATTCGTTATAATTGTGATGATCATGGCATATAGGGTACATGAGATTATGTGATGATTATGGGGTACATGAGATTGGAGGGTTGGGGTTTTCATAAGCTGTAAGCCATAAGCATCAATATTATAACAAAGTAAGGCTTGAACTATCTCGCTTTGCATGTAATGAGTATCTCACATATTTGTTTCACCTTTTAAGTTGCATTACTAAACTGAATGAACATTTGCACGATATTCTAATTTTTCGAGTTTCACCTGTATACCTCTAGTTGTGGTGGTTGACAAATACCAGGATGCTCTGACACTCATTGCTAAGGTAAAGGTCACCCTTGCTCAAAAGCCAGCCATATCTGACTCTAGGGTTCAGTACTCATCTCTGTTTCATAGCCGTGTTATTGTATTATTATTATGTATTTATTGTCCACCATGTAAACCGCCCTGAGTCGGGTTGTACCTGAGTGGGCGGTATATAAGCGCGAAAATTAAATTAAATTAAATTAATACTATATGGAAGAGAAGCAAGGCTGACAGATTTTTTAAAAAGATAAATCTTGTGATGAGAAACTTGTAATTTTTATAAAGTGAAGTGGTCATGTGGCAGGCTAGTCATGGCAGGCATGACTAGACACCGGAGCACACGGAACGCTGATAGGAGTTAGAGACAAGCCATACTACCAACATTGTTTTCAATAGAAGATATATATTGAACCTGGGACATTTTACACATAAAGCATCTTCTCTAACACTGAGCTGTGAGCTTTCCCATCTAAGCGGTACACAGAAAGAACCTCCTCAAAGGTTGTGGTATTTTTGAGCCCCAATCAGGCGTATTCTGGTAACGGCAATGTTGTGTTGCCGGCTAATCTTTCTCACACTAGGTCAGGCGAAAGGAACTGCAGAATGAACTCTCCCAAAGGTGCCTTCATTTTGGGCAGTTCCCCATATGGCCTAGAGACAGAAGAAGTGCTGGTGTGCTTAAAGGCCTTCAGTAGAGGTTGTGTAGAATGTGTGTGCACTGCTCTATTATTTCTAAGATGTCCTGGGACTTTTTTGCACTTTGCTTTTGTCTGATGCTAAACCCCCTGCTTCTCTGTAGGAAGGAGGCAGAACTAAAGATCTTTCACATACAGCTGGGCCATTGCAGTCATTGTTCTCTATCAGTGCATCAGAGAATGGGATGTAGCTCAAAAAGCAGCATTGCCCTCAAGAGAGTTTGCATTTAACAAACTTAAAAGGAGGGGGCAGCTTTCTCTTCAAACATTTAATGTCCCCCTTAGACTTTCATTTGGACCCATTGGCCAGAAAAAAGTGGGGAGGGGGAAGCTTCAGGCACAACATGTTCCCAAAATATAAAATTTGTTTATCCTCGTGTGTCGCTCATGACTGGGGATATCAATGCTAGAGGGGAACGTCTTTAGTACTGCTTTTGTGAAAGTGCAAAGAGCTGGACCTAATGCCCCAAAAAGATCTGAAAAATAAATGGGACCTTTTAAAAAGCTACTCAAGTTTCCAGGCCACTTACTTACTCTTTGACAATCAAAGGCTTTTATTTGCAAAGCATTAAAAATAGAGGACAGCAGAAAACCAGAGTACATCAAAAGTCCCAAAAGTTTGCAAAAAATTCTGTGGTCTTCTGCATTTTTATTTTAAGGGCTAGAAATATTATAGGATTTTATTTCCTTTTGGTTATTACCTTTATTTCATAGAGGATGAGGTAACCTTAGAGAGATCAGCTCACTTTCATCAACTCCCCCCTTTTTAGGATTTTCTATACAGATAAAGTCAATCTAGAAACGTTTAAAGTTTTTAAAAAGCATCTTTACTTACAATAACCATGTATAGTCACAGTCAGAAGGGCAAAGAGGGGAAATGGGGTCTCCAGTGCCCTTCATGTTTATGGCTTATAAGCGGAATGTTAGAAGCTATCAACAAGACCAGTGCCAGCATCAGAAATTTCCGGGCCCGGTACGTGCCCCCCCCCCCCATTTTTGCCATGCCCCTGTGGTTTCCTGCGCATGCGTTGTTTGTTTGTGCATGCACACTTCAGTGGTTTCCCAGCAGTGCTGGGCCCCCGTCATCTCCGGGCCTGGGACAGGAGTCCTGATTGTATCCCCCCGGATGGCGGCCCTGAACAAGACAATGGAAGCAAGAAAAGCAAACAGGAAAATGGGAGGGGTGGTTGCTTCAAAGACCAGAGCAAGAAAAGGACTTTATCAATAAAGTTAGTAGCAAAAGAAAATCTCATTAGGCTGTGAAGCTTCAAAGACCTGAGCAAGAAAAGGACTTTATCAATAAAGTTAGTAGCAAAAGAAAATATCATTAGGCTGTGAAGCCCCCTCCTGCTGATAACCAGTGTTATTGCATGCAAGATTGCTATTATCTCAACAAGAAAAATGTCATTTGCTTAACAGTGGGGAAAGACAGGATAAACAGATTTTAGAAAATCCCAACATTTATCATACAACCACTTTGGATGTCTCCAATGACCTTGTACTAAACTTAGATTGCTCATAAAGATGATTTTCCCTCAGCACATGTTCAAACCATTGCATTTTGAATGCATCTTTGGCTCTAGTGAACTTTTCTGGCCTTTTCTTTGTGTCTGTCCTCAATAAAAACTTTACTGCTACTGAGATTCCATATCCACATAACAAAAAGTACAGAATTAGAATCTTCTACCTTTTATAGAAGAGAACTATTTTGAAGTTTGAGAAAATTAACACTAAAATATGTATGTGCAGAATATTTTCATGTCCTTATAGGATTCTACCTACCTTCCCCTTCTGTCACATGGGTGCCGTGATACATACCTTGGCTGGTCAGCTGACTGTTGTTATAAAGGAATATCTATTTCTCATGGTTTAATTGTGGATCATCAAATAGCTAATTTTTTCATTAATTAATTTTATTTGTTTTATTTATAGGCCACCTCCTGATAAGGGACTCTGGGTGGCTCACAATAATAAAAAGATCAAATTAAAACACAGTTGTATACAATTAAACAGCAGTTAAAGTAAAGTAATAAATTTGGAGTTTAACTCTATGTCTCCTAAATCTAAGCTTTTATTTATTTATTTATTTGTTACATTTATACCCCACCCATCTGGAATATTATTCCACTCTGGGCAGCTAACAGCACATCTAAAAAATCTATACAGTAAGAAATAAACAAAAAGAATAAACAAACTAAATAAATTATAAATAACAGAACAGAAATAATACCCCTCCAATTAAAAATAACCATCAAAAGAGAACACATCTTGGTGACGGGAATTGTTAATCAAAGCCTATTGCTTGGACTTTGGCAGTATATCCCCAAAAGCCTCTTTATAGGGCAGTGATGGCTAACTTCAGCACTCCAGCTGTTCTTAGACTTCAGTTCCCAGAAGCCCTGATCAACAGGAGTGATGACTTGGGCTTCTGGTAATTGAAGTCCAAGAACAGCTGGAGTGCCAAGGTCCACCACCAGGGTTATAGGGGAATGATTAGAGTTGTTTTTAAATATAGGTAGAGATGGAACCTGGTGTCAGGGTTCAGTCTCAGCTTGTTAACTTTGGTCCATTCTATTACCATGGCCAGACAACCACCAAGGCACCGGGCAGACCGCCTCCACTGCAGAAGATGAAAAGGAGAGATAGAGTTGAGTGTCATCCGCATATTGGTGACACCACACTCCAAATCTCCAGATGACCCCTCCCAGTGGCTTAACGTAGATGTTGTATAGTAATGGGGAGATAATTGACCCCTGAGGAATTCCCCATTGAAGTGTCCATGGAGCTGACATAAACTCCCCTAGCTGGACTCTCTGGGTGCGACTGCCAAGGAAAGAGAAAAACCACTGTAAAACAGTGCCCTGATTGATCCCCTTTCACCAATAGTCATCTCAGTAAGATGCCGTGGTCAATAGTATCAAAAGCCGCCAAGAGATCCAGGAGCACCAGGAGAGATGAAGCCCCTCATCAGCTTCCTAGAGAAGGTCATTGTGCAGCACGACCAGGGCGTTTTCAGTGCCATGGCGAGGCCTAAAGCCTGACTGAAATTATGGTTTAGGTTGAATGCCATTCTCTCTTTCTCCCTCACACACTACCTTTTCAGAATGTCTGTTGAATTGCATACTAAATGCAATTTGGGGGATTTTCCTCTGCTTGATGTCTCTTCTGTGAATTGTGCTATGTGAATGGTATATTCTCTATGTGCACGTAGACCATCTTGACTGCTGCCATTGCTTTTGTCAACATTCAAGTTGCCCAATCTTTGACTCTGCAGCCAGATACGTAAACCACTGAGCTATACTGCTGGCATAGTCTGGATAGTTAAAGATTAAATAACCTTAAAATTGGAAGATTAAAATCAATCAATGAAGAATTTATACAACAATGCTTCAGCAATCTGTGTTGTGTTTATTTTGTATGGCTTAAATAATTACACGTAATAGTTCCTGGCTTACCAGTTGTGCTTTATGCAGGTTTAGGGAGCTTTAGCTCTTATTTGCAGTATGCAAACAGTTTAAAAGCAGACTTCATTTTCCTTTATCATTTTAAATTGGGTTGGTATCATAGAATACTTTCAGTCTTCTGAATCATAGAAGGATAGAGTTGGAAGGGGCCTATGAGGCTATCAAGTGGAATCCACTGCTCAATTCAGGAATCCAAATCAAAGCAGATTTTACAGAAGAGTTTGAAGTTAGTAGATGTGTTAAAATTAATCCATTATATGATCTTTGACAGCTTCATATAAGAACTCATTGGCTTCTTTATTCCACCTATAGCTTTTGTTTCACCTCAACCCCTATAACAAAAACGGGTACTTCTTTGGTGGAGTGTATTTGTGTATTTTAGTAAAGGTAAAGGTTTCCCTTGCTCGAAAGCCAGTCGTATCCGACTCTAGGGTTCAGTGCTCATCTCTGTTTCAAAGCCGAAGAGCCAGCACTGTCTGCGTCTGCAGACATTTCTGTGGTCATGTGGCAGGTATGACTAGACACCGGAGCACACAGAATGCTGTTACCTTCCCATCGAAGTGGTCCCTATTTATCTACTTGCAATGTTTTGCTTTCGAACTGCTAGGTTGGCAGGAAACTTATATTGATGGATAAATTCTAAGTTTTTAGTGAAACATAAAGCTGAGAATGTATCATGAGTATCTCTTTATTATTCTGAATTAATTTTCTTTTCCAAGTAACCATTTCTGTTCTTTTTACATAAAGGAGCCGACACCTTGAGTGAGACCAGCTCTGTTAGCATCGAGGCTACAACCGAAAGCAGAGAAACTTCAGTGGCTACCTCTCTCCTGTCTGGCCACAGCCGAAATGAGGTAGACAATCGCAGTGAGCACAGCTACAGTGAGTCAGGAGCCAGTGGCTCCTCCTTTGAAGAACTGGAGTTGGAAGGCAATGGTGATGGGATGGAAGGTCTCTCATCTGACCTTTGTTCTGTTGAGCACCAGGACACCAGCAAGGACAAGTGGACCAAGGAACCTATTGCCCTGGAGAAAGAAAGGGGTGAAGAATAAAGCCATCTGTTTAATTATATTTCTTGGGATTGGAAAGAGAAACTGATCATCTCTCTTGCTTCTTTTCTGTCCAACCAAAATGTTTTGATCACAGATCTATGCTGAGACCTGTTTTACTCTTTGTCTGCAGACAAGTATTTGGGATGTGGAGAGAAGATATAACCTGGGTAACCATAGCTGGTTGCCGGTGTAGCCAGGCATAAGGATATATAATGTAACAGGAGGGTGGGAGTAGGATGACATACAATGGTGGTGGGGAGCTCATGTATTGAACAGTATAGTGTACAGTAGAACCCCAAACAACAAAAAAGCTCCGTTCCACAGAGCTCTTCTCTATGTGTTTTTTTCACTATGTGGATCAAATGGGCGATACCTCACATAACGAAAAAATTGTTCATTATACGGGGTTTAATTAAGTGAGGCATACTTAACGAAAACCCTGTATAACGAGAAAATTCATTATGTGGAGTATTGCAAATTGTGCATGTACGAATTTTTCATAGCACAAAGCATTTGTTATGCGGGGTTTCATTGCATTTCTGTGTGTGTAAAAAAGAGAGAGAATGTGTTGATCAGGAGTGGCCAACCTAGGTGCTCCGGCGGTTCTTGGACTTCAATTCCCAGAAGCCCTGATCTGCAGGTGTGTTGACTTGGTCTTCTGGTAATTGAAGTCTAAGAACAGTTGGAGCCCCAAGGTTGGCCGTTCCTGGTGTAGATGATTGTGCCAGGAAAACTACATAGACTGACAGATGCATTCATATATAGATACTTCTTTTCATTTTTTACCTTTCCTTGAATATCCTTTAATCAGCATATTTTTCAGCAACTTGCACACATTTGATAGGTGTCATGTCTATTAACAACAACAAAAAGTAGTCATAGTTGACACAGAAAAATCCCATCCATCTTTAGATGGACATCTCCAGTAAGATAATTGTTTCCCCTTGAAAGGTGAAGGTTTATGAGTAAGGTTACTCTAATCCTAACTGCAAGGAAACGGGCGAAAACGGTGTAAACACTGAAGAGTAATGAAAACCGTTTTGAAAGAAAAAGAATGCACTGAATGCCGTATTCAACATTTATATTGTCTTTTATGTAATTCTCAGAAAAATTCAACATAAACAATTCCACCATGGGCTGAATAAAAATCTTTATATAGTAAGGCTGTGGGTAATAAGTACTTCCTTATAATAAATAGGTAAGCTACTGCATGGTTAAGTCTGAGAGGCATTGGAGCATATTTGTAAAATACTTGAACATATATAGTATAGATGTGATGTATAATGTTATTAGCTCCCATGTAATAATTAATAATGTTTGTAATGTTTCGCAACTTTTTTCATGTAGATTTCCTGAAGAAGGAACAATAAGTTCGGAAAAGTCAAATTAACTAGTATCGACTTTGAAATGATACGTTTGCATCAGCTGTCTTTAGTGATCACATTGAATTATTACCCACAGTGGAATTATTTTTGTTTGTATATATCAAGAAACACACCATTTTTGTTACATATATCAAGAAAAGCTTTTGATTCAGCCTTACTATATGAAGATTTTTATTCAGCCCATGGTGGAATTGTTTATGTTGAATTTTTCTGAGAATTACATAAAAGACAATATAAATTTTGAATATGGAATTCAGTGCATTACTCTAATCCTAACTACTTGTGTTGCTTCTGCTTCCTTTCCACTTTTCTTTATTACATGTGCAGCCTGTATTCACTGTTTTTCTTTCAGACTCCATGGTCATGAAGTTCTTTTTAGTTCCATCAGACTCTGTTGCTGTAACTCTGAGAACTAGTTTGAAAGAGTTCTTGTTTAGCTTCTGATGTAACAGAGTCCATTTGGAAGAAAAAGACAGGAATGATGTCTTCTTCCAGCAAAAAAGAGTGTAGAAAATGAACAAGATTGCAGCACAAGAGACCAATGCCATAGCAGAAATAACATACCATGTTTCTCCAGGTTATGATGCAGTGGTAATTTATTCAGGCATGGACAAGTCGTCTCTTTAGTGTTCTGACACAATAGATGTCTCTTTAGTGTTCTGACACAATAGATAGCTCCGACATAGTGGTAACTAGTGGATTTGACACGATGTATCTACCAGTACTGGAAGTTCCCAGAACATTTGTGTAATCTGTTCTTGTGCAGGGTTAAAAGTTCCTTCAGTCTTGATTACATCATAATCTTTAGCAAGAATAAAAGAAGGTGGCCTTTATCTTAAGAACATAAGAACATAAGAACAGCCTTGCTGGAACAGGCCACAGCACATCCAGTCCAGCATTCTGTCTCACACAGTGGCTCACCATTTCCTTCAGGGTATTCCCAAGCAGCTGCCTTCACCTGCTTAGGATTCCCTGGAAATGATATTGAGAGATATCCTGCCTATCTCTCCAACCCGGAGGTTGTCCTTAAGTATCCATAATTATAGCCATTGATACTCTTGTCCTCCATGAACTTGTCTAATCCTTCCTTAAAGCTGTCAAGACTGACAGCTGTCACCACTTCTTCTGGCAGGGAGTTCCATAGACCAGTAATCCTCTGGGTGAAAAAGTACTTTCTCTTATTTGTTTGAGAACTAGTACCCAAAAGTTTCATGGAGTGTCCCCTAGTTCTAGTGTTATGCGATAGGGAAAACAGTTTTTCCTTATCTACTTTGTCCACACCGTGCATGATTTTATAAACTTCAATCAGGTCACCTCTTAGACGTCGTCGTTCAAGAGTGAAGAGGCCCAACCGTTGCAGCCTCAGATGGTAAGGAAGGTGTTCCAGTCCCCTAATCATTCTGGTTGCCCTCCTCTGCACTTTTTCCAGCTCCATAATATCCTTCTGGAGGTATGGCGACCAGAACTGTACACAGTATTCCAGATGGGGCCTCACCATAGATTTATAAAGAGGCAAAATGACACTTGCTGACTTATTTTCTATACCCTTCCTAATGATCCCTAGCATTGAGTTTGCTTTTTTCACTGCTGAGGCACACTGGGTTGACACCTTCATTGAGTTGTCCACCAGGACACCAAGGTCCCTTTCCTGGTTTGTCGCAGAGAGTTCAGACCCCATCAGTTTATAAGTGTAATTGGGGTTCTTTGCCCCAACATGCATCACTCTGCACTTACTAATGTTGAAACTCATTTGCCACTGTTTTGCCCACTCCCCCAGTGTCGAGAGATCCCTCTGGAGCTCCTCACAATCTCTCACAGTTTTCACTACCCTGTATAATTTAGTGTCGTCAGCAAATTTGGCTACCTTGCTTTTTACTCCTACTTCTAGATCATTTATGAAGAGGTTGAAAAGCAGGGGTCCCAGTACTGAACCTTGGGGGACCCCACTCTTTACTTCCCTCCACTTGGAGAAGTGTCCATTTAGTGCTACCCTCTGTTTCCTGTCCCTTAGCCAGTTGCTGATCCAGGACAAGACCTGTCCCTTTATTCCATGACTGGTAAGTTTATTCAAGAGCCTTTGGTGTGGGACCTTGTCAAAAGCCTTCTGAAAGTCCAGATAAACAATGTCAACTGGATCCCCCTTATCCACATGCTTGTTGACACTCTCAAAAAATTCCAACAGATTAGTGAGGCATGATTTGCCCTTGCAAAAGCCATGTTGGCTCTCCTTTAGCAGCGCCTTCTCTTCAATGTGCCTATTAATTCTATCTTTTAGGATGGTTTCCATCACTTTACCTGGGACACATGTCAAACTGACAGGTCGGTAATTTCCTGGATCACCCCTGGATCCTTTTTTGAAAATTGGTGTTACATTCGCTACCTTCCAGTCATCAGGCACAAAGCCTGATTTGAGGGAAAGATTATATATTTTGGCTAGGAGATCAGCAATTTCATCTTTAAGTTCCCTGAGAACTCGTGGATGGATGCCATCTGGTCCTGGTGATTTGTTAGTGTTTAGTTTAACAAGACATGCAAGGACCTCCTCCCTGGTTATTTCTATCTGGCTTAATTCTTCGGTTTCCCTCCCTACAAAGATAGGCTCTGTTTTGGGCATGTGGCCTCTGTCTTCTTCAGTGAATACTGAAGCAAAGAATTCATTGAGTCTCTCTGCAATCTCTGTTTCTTCTTTAATAACCCCTTGCCTTCCATTGTCATCTAATGGTCCAATGGCCTTCCTAGTTGGGTTCTTACTTCTAATGTACTTAAAGAAGTCTTTGTTATTTCTCTGAGTATTTTTAGCTATACGCTCCTCAAAGTCTTGCTTTGCTTTCCTGATTGTTGCCTTGCATTTGTTCTGCCAGAATTTGCATTAACAATATTTTTTGAATGTTTGGTTTTGGGTCCATCATGTCACCATCAGAATTGAATGCTGGGCACCAAACCAGATTTTTCATTGCTGTATCCCCTGTTGAAGCTCTTGTACTGAGGAACTGGTTGGTGAGAGTCTATTGTACCATTTGAATCCTCAGTGCTCCACTACTGTGATTGGAGCATATCATCAAAGCAGTGGGATGGAAAGCATGTTGATGCCTGTGTAGAGTAAGAGGTGAAGTATTGAAACATTCTAATCCTCCCTACCCCATTCTTCCTCCACTTCCCTACTTACTTTCTGTAGTAGGCTTTGATCAATGGTTCACTCTGTTTCTTAATGGATGTTGATCCATACAGTGGGCAAAGAGGATTGACATTCAGCCATCTTCAAGTCTGCCTTGTTTCTGAGCATTGGCAAATCCTGAAGGGAAATCAGTGGGATGCAGTGTTAGAACATCTCCCCTTGGGCTGTGTAGTTCACAAGTCTACTCAACTCCCTTCTCCAAACAATCTTCATTGGTACCTTGTTTTCTTTATACTCTTGTTGTTGTGACCTGTAGTTTTTGACTCTACTTTGATTCTCTGCTCCCTTATGTTTAAATCTATATTCCTGTTCTTGATTTATTGTGACATTGACATCAACAACTCCACTTTAGCTACAGTGCTGTTGAAGCTAGAAGGACTGATGGAAGTAGACACATGTTCATTATATATTGGGAACTGAATATGTTTCACTCCTGCTATGCCTGGATTCTATAGACCAGCCCCGGGCTAAGTGTCCAGATACAGTTGGGGGGACCTCCACACTTCATCTACTGGCAGAGCAGATCTTAAATTTTATTGTGCAGTAAATAAAATTACTTGAATTAATGTTATTATTACTGCCCCATTTAGGTGCTCAGGCACTGTCCATGTACTCTTTCACCGCTAATTTAGAATGCCAAATCACAGTACTGTATGTCCGTATCTGTTTGTGTGCAAGTCAATTTGCATGTCCATATGTTCTTTTGGACATATGTCATAACACACATGCTTGTGTGCCTGTTACTTGTGTGCAGAAACCAATAGGTGCTCGTGGCTTCAGGCTTTGAACCAAAGTAGTCCAGAAACTATTTATGCAACTGCTGATTTCATAAATGGTATCTGTCTAGCTTGGTCCTCATACAGTATGCTTGTCAGTGTGATCTCATATGCATTAGCTTTTTTCTTTTTTAGCAATCAAGTTGCAAAATAAAGGCAATAACACAGGAACAGCTGGAGCCATATAGAACTGTAGAATACTTTCCCTGAGAGTTCATTTGACAGGGGAAAAATACGATTCTGTCTCTGTGGTGCTGGATTTCTTTGTGTTTTTGTTCATTTAGTATGAAGTAGGCAAGGATAATATTTTTCTTTTTCATAGTAACTCCTGTTTGTGGATTTTCTGGCAGAAAATTTTCTGGTTTTCAAAGTCTTCTGGGTTATACATGGCAGTGTATACATGTGCCTTGTCTTCGTGTGTGGTGGTGGTGGGCAATGCTCATCTTTATGCATGTCGCCTTGTTTGGGTATGCATTTTTATCCATGTCTGTATCCTGCATCTTTCCCTGCAAATACGTGTAGTATGTGTTCACATATACACCTTGTGCATTCAGCTCTTTCTTCAGATGTGCTCTGGCTGCTGCTGCTGGTTCCTTCCTCCTGCTGCTCCAGGTGGATTTTAAGAGCTCAAAATGGTGGCACCACCATTTTGAGCACTGAAAATTTGATTTTTACAGACCAAAATGGCGGCAGCGCCATTTTGATCTGTAAAAATCTACAAAAACCCCTTTCGTAACTCAGGTTATTTTCTAAATCGGGACCCCGATTTAAAAAATAACCGTTTCGTAACTCGAGTTTTTGGTAACTCGAGTCATTCATAAATCAGGGTTTTACTGTACACACATCTGTGAGACGGCAAAGACAGTCATTGGGTACAGACCTCCACCTGACTGTACCAGTTCTTGATTTGTATGTGAGGTTGCTTCCACTTCAAAATATTGAGCGCTTGTAAAGGAAGAACTTCGCAGAAATAAGTATCCTCTTATTTCTGGAAATATTATTTCAGAGGACATGCCTTAGCCTAATTTTTTGTCCATAAGTGTTCTGTATACCAAAACGTTTTGACCAGAAGTATGTTTTCAAGCAAATAACTCTTCAGGTGCATTCTAAATACCCTGATACCTGGCAGACCAACACAGTGGCCATGCTGTCTCACTGACAGAATGCAAGCTCTCCTGACCTATCTTTGAATCTGACCACCCCTTGCCCTTTTGTTCTTCTTTTCCCCCTGAAGAAGGTTTTGTTTTGAACTGGAAATGAACAAAGATGCTTGGACCACTCGGAGACATTGGCGGATAATATGAGAAGCTGAAATTCTGGAGCAAGCCATTGTGGTGCACGTTGTGTGCTGGGATGAGCACCTGGGTACCTCGCGGTGACTCTTCCTCAAGTGCCTTTCACCAGATTGATACAGAGAGTGGCAGCAGTCCACGAGCCATTTATCCTGAAAGAGCTACTTAATCCAGGCTAGTGTAGATTTTAATAATTGTCTTATTAAAGTCAGAACATGGTTCTCACCCCTTGCATTTTTAATATTACAGTTAAACATCCAAATTAATGAATAGATTGCACTGACTACATACTGCCAGGCATGGACCAAAAACGGCAGAAGGCACCCAGACAGATGCTTTCGACTGTGCTCTGCTTTTATTAGTATACAGTAAAACCCCGATTTATGAAAAAAATCGGTTCCATGGCCTCATTCGTAACTCGATTTTTTTCGTAACTTGAGTCATCCCCATAGGGATGCATAGAAAAATAAAAAATAAGAATTTTTAAAAAGAATTTAAATGGAATGCTCTCCCTGTCTTTTGGCTGCTGCTGGTTCCTTCCTGCTGCAGCTCCGGGTGGATTTTAAGAGCACAAAATGGTGGCACCACCATTTTGAGCACTGAAAATTTGATTTTTACAGACCAAAATGGCACCGGTGCCATTTTGATCTGTAAAAATCTACAGAAACCCCTTTCATAAGTTGGGTTATTTTTGTAAATTGGGACCCCGATTTACGAAAATAAAATTTCATAACTTAGGTTTTTCGTAACTCGAATAATTCGTAAATCGGGGTTTTACTGTATTCACCAAGAATGGTTTGCTTTGTGTCAGAAGCAAAGGTGGGGAAAGAGACATATTTGGATGGAAATTCCTAGAGTACCCCATCAAGCTGAGATATTCAGGCTGTGGTACTCCAAAATAGCAACTTTTGCCCCTTTTGGTAAAGAGTTATCTACACCCATGGCATCTCCAGAAGTGTGTGACTGATGTGTTTCCAGCTTCCTTTGAATTCCTCCTCTTTCCATAAATGGGGTGCTGATCCTAAAATCCAGAGCACAATGCTTTTCCTTGGTCAATTTTCATTCTTGTGATCATCCAACATTTTGCAAATGAAAGGTTTCAGACGGGAGCCCAAAATGATAAAAGTTTGGATATTGTATGCCTCAGTCCCCTGTGACATTTCAGAAAAGGATCTTTGCAGGGTTGAAAGAGAGAGACTTGATCATTAATGTTTCCCAGACAGCTTCAAACATTTGTCCATGCTGCTCCCTTTCCCCCCTGAAAAAAGTTGAATTGCATAAACTGTAGTGTCCTCTTATTAGACAGCTGCCTGGCAACCACCACTAAGTTGCTCTGCTGGTTCTGTGGCTGTCCTGGTATTTTTCTCTCTATGTGTCTTTTGGCACTTCCTGTGATTGTGGAGGGACTGGGTGACAGGGAAATGAATAAAATTACCATCCATCTGTGGTGAGAAACACATCAGAGCATCCCAAGAACCACAAATGCTTCATCTCTGCAGTTCTAACTACACTGTTGACACTGCTTGCTGTACCTGGTAATTATAAATAGATGGGGGAGGGGTTAATCACGAAGCCCATAATCCTCCTTTCAGGGACTCTCATCTGCTGAACCCAGACCTTATGGATAACTAAATTGTGTTCATGTTGAAAGAAGTCCCAGATGATAGGCTTCATTTCTTGGATAGGCTTACCGTTCAGTTGAAAAGCAAGCTGCCCCATTAGCTGCTGGGAAGTTTCCTTTTCAAATAGGGAGTAAAACATGTCCAAGCCACAAAATCTGCCAGCTGGGCCCTCTATTTAAATGAACACAGTTGAGGTGTCTGTAGGTGGGACTCTTGGAAAAAAGAATTATGGGATTTGTAGTTCAAAAAGTCCAAAATGCATATGCTTTGTAGCTTACATCTGGAATAGAATGAGGCATTACATATTTAATGAACATGGACAAAGCGAGGACAAAAAAAAACCCCAAAACCTATCATTTTAATTTTATTGTTGCCTCTTAGAACATTTTAGAGCTAAAACCATGCAGCTCCCCTGACATTTCCTTTTATTAAGCCCAACTCCACTGAAGTCAACATTTCACTTTCATTAGCATTGGTTAAAATGTCATTACTAAGATACTCACTTTTAACAAATCTGTGGAGATGATCAGAAGCCTGTTGAAACTCACAAGAGGCTTTCATTAATTGCGCTAAGGCTGTGATGTTGCATGATAATAGTCTGGGGTCCAGAAATCTAAGCAGCAGATTTTTACAAGATTTTTAGTGCAAAATGCAGCCCATAGAATCATTTTTCTAGGCTATTGTCCGTAAATTTGAGAGAGGTGTAACAGTGAAGCTTTTTGAGTTCTCACAAAATATTCCAAATGTTTGAATATTTTGCTATTGGTTTCTGTTTTGCTTTGCTTTCTTTTAAGATCTGCCCTTTTCTTTGTCCATGAATGTGTGCCATGGCATTTTCAACTGTAGAAGCTGACAAGACTGGACAGAACTATTCAAAACAAGAAAAGAATGCTCCTTGCACATTCTAGTGAGCTCCCATGGTCCAAATGGGGGCCAAGATCTGTGGTGGTTAGTCTTGTACCATCCTTCCATGGGAATGATGAGTCTGAACTCACTCATCTTTATCCCTTTCTGTTGTTCAACATTATACCCTAGCCTTATTTTATAGGTACATAAAAGGTGTAGCGTACAGGGATGTAGGATTCTAAACTGAAAGTTTAAAAGCTCATAGGGTACCTATTGGCCAGAATCCTGGTACAGTATGTACACCCACTGGCATAAGTCCATTGATGTAAATCTCAGTGGTGAATTGCCACTAGTAAAGAAGTCAGTGTGGGCATTTGCTTTGCACAGTAGTCACACAATTAGGCACATAACAACAAATGTCTATGTGGACTTCTTAGCTATCACCAGTTTACTGCTTAAGATAATACTGATGGACTTGTGCTGGCATAATGTTTCATATTGATTCTGTCTGTTAGCAATAGACCTTGAGTGCACTCAAAGTTGGTTGGCCAACAGTGGAGGTATTATGTACAGAAGTACTGTTTATGGTCATTTACTGTGCAAGAGAATGGTTACAAAACTGAAAATGACTGTCTCTCTGTGTGTGTATTTGTGGGTATTCAGGAGGAGGAACTATGTTTGGATTGAAACCTACAGATTGTCATTGATTGAGCAGTCTGCATGGAAGAGTGAAAAGAACTGACAGCTCATTGCTTGTTATTTGTTAAGATCCTGGTAAAGCTGTTAGAGAAGTTTGCTTTTCTGTTTGGTTCTGAACTGAAACTCTTTTTCTGTTATGTATTTAATCATATTTTGGTATAATGTATAAGACTATGTGCCAGATTGGTTTAGAAATATAGGTGTGGGGAATGGGGTGGAATCCTTGTTGAAATTAAAAGTGGCTAACAAAATGCAACCCACTGTCCTCCACAGTCTGTAACCACTCCAGATCAGCAAAACAGTAACTGACTGATCCGTAATGTCAGTAGCCACCTTTTGCAGTCAATAATCTGGACCATTCAGCAAGTGTGGAAGTTATGTGTGATTCTTACAGTGTATGTACACAGCATTCGATACCGAACAATGCCCTTGTATTCATCTTTGGAAGGTTACAACTTTCTGGTATTTCAGGATGCATGAAACTAAGAAAAGTTATTCTCTCGTACACAAGATGAGCCATACTGAATTAGTCCAATTGCCTTTCTAATCCAATAATTTTGCTCCATAGCGGTCAGCCTGATGTCTGTGGAAAGGTCATTAAAAGATAGCACAATAATACCGGGCCACCTACTAATATGCTCAAGTATTTGATATTCAGAAATCCTGGATAGCCATCATAATGAGTAGCTATCAATTGTCTTATCCTCCATGATTGCTGCCCTATAGTTCTTAAATTAGGCATTTGCTCCAAGAAGCATAGCAAAAGCTCCCCCAAGATCTTAGGCAGAGATCTTTTGCAACCCTGTGAGATCATTTAACTGGAGATCTTAATGATTAAGCTTGGGTCATTGGGGTTCACCCAAGATATGGCATCTTTCTTTCTTGAAAAAAAATTATTATTGGCACAGGCTTTGAATGGATGTGTCAGACAACCTGCTCTTTAGTTGTTGATATAAATGGAAAGACAACAAAGCACCCTGAAAACATAATTTTCCCCCAATTTGTAGAAGCTACACTAGGTTGGATAATTTTAGTACTTGGATGGCAGACTCATCAGACAATACCAGGAATCTCCAGTAAGGTTAGGAAAGAATCCTGACTATTGATTTATTTATTTACAGTATTTTTATACCACTTTCCTCACCCATAGGTGACCCAAAGCGGTTTTACAACTAGATAAAAACATCAAGTAAAACATAAAAAAAACCTATCTAAAACCAGATAAAAGCCATATAAAAACTATCTAATAAAACCACCCTTACCCTGCCTCCACCCACATTAAAAGGACTACCAGGACAAATTAACCCCTACGCGGGCTAAACAAGACAGCGGGATTTGGAAGTGGAGCCATTCATGCCCCACACCCGCTGGCATATCCATGTTTTTAATGCTTTTCTAAAGGGGAACAACTCTGTCTGGAGGCACAATTCAGATGGCAGGAGGTTCCGAAGGGCCGGGGCAGACACTGAGAAGGCTCTCCTCCTGGTCCCAGTTAGATATACTTCCTTAGTTGATGGGACCACCATGGAGCCTCTCCGGTCTGCCCTCGTAGGAAATTGCACTAAGAGTCAAAGTTGGCAATACTAGTCTAGACAGCTTTCTGAGTTGTCTTTTTTTCCCCAAACATCTTCAGAATTGGATCTAATTGAACAAATTGCACACTGACTTAACCCAATGGACCAAGAGAATGAAAGAACACATCACTTTGAAATATTCTGCACTTCTGTTGGGACTTGCATTGTACCACTACAATATTGACATGAGGTAGGACTGGCCCTAGTCAACATGGTATCAAGTATGCCCACACTCCCAAGCATGTAACAGCAGTGTAGTTGATTTATTTTAAGCATTTAATGTTCTTTTCCTGAGGGCACTTTGAGACAATATGGGATATCTGAAGCTGTGTTGGGCTGATATCCACCTGACACTGGTTATACAACAAGCTATGGGTAGTCCAAATTCCCTGTATGTTTACTCTTTGGTGAAGTGGTGGTAGTTGCCTAAAGATATTGGGTGTTGACACTGGCTTTGCCACGAGGAATTGGTTTCCATCCAAGGTGAGTGCAGCTGAAGAGAAGAGCTTACTTCGTATCTGAGATGATACAGCAGTCTTTCCAAATCCTTGAGGAATTATTATAGCAAATGAGAGAATGACCTTTGCAGAGAGTCTTTTTAATGGTCTCTCCTTTGAAAGGATTTTTAATGTGTTAGACTTACCATGAAAAATCTATTGTATGTGGTACAAAGAAATGAGGAGAGACTATAATACCACTCTGCTAGGAAAGAGGAAGGTACCACCTAATTTGAGTTGGAATATACGATTAGTGGAAAATGCAAGCCACCATGTGATACAACTTTAGGACTAAAACAGCTGCAGCATTATTTAGTAAAGGTAAAGATCTCCCTTGCTCAAAAGCTAGTTGTGTCTGACTCTAGGGGTGGTGCTCACCTCTATTTACAGCCAAAGAGCCAGCACTGTTTGCGTCTGTAAACCTTCATGTGGTCATGAAGCATGACTAGACGCTGGAGCATACAAAACACTGTTACCTTTCCTGCTGAAGCAGTAACTATCTACTTTGCAATTTCTTGCTTTAGAACTGCTTAGTTTACAGGAGCTGGGACAGACAACGGGTGCTCACTCCGTCACACAGCACTTGAGTCTCAAACTGCTGACCTCTCAACCTTCCAGTCAAGCTCAGCATTTTAACTACTAAGCCACCATGGCCCTGCAGCGTTATTTAGTACCGTGATGGCGAACCTTGGCACTCCAGATGTTCTTTGACTTCAATTCCCAGAAGGCCAAGCCCCATGAATCTACATGAATGGGTTTACTGCGATTCATCCGGCCCACGCTGCCCTCATCGCTCCTGGAAGCGGAAGTAAAACGCACCCGTACGGGTGCGTTTTACTTCTGCTTCTGGGAGCAACAAGGGCGGCATGGGTCGGTGAATCACAGTAAACCCATTTGTCTGGATTCATGGCATTTGGGCTTCTGAGAATTGAAGTCCAATAACATCTAGAATGCCAAGGTTCGCTATCACGGATTTAGTACAACCTGTCTTGCCCTGAGCAAAACAGATCTCTCTGCTGGGAGATGTATTTCTGTTGACCTCTCAATTTCCCAAATGTAAAATTGCCTAAAGACTGCAGGTAAAAAAAATTCAGGTATTTATCTTGCAGAAGCCAGATTCAAACACAGGTTACTCCGAAACACTTGATGGCATGGTCTGTAGATGGAAAGCTGTCCTGAAAAGGAATTAAGGGCAAAACCAACAGGTAATGTACACTGCAGACACGACTTGTTAAGAACAGTTGATTGGCCTGTGGTAAACTGAAAATGTGGGAAGGTTTCACAGCCAGCTCTGACTTGACTTTCTGTGCTACATTATTCATGTCTAACTACAACTGATGTTTTATGTACAGAAAGACTACTTAAATATCCAATTGCTGCTTCTCATACCATGCAATGGGACTCAGTAGGCACAGGATAAGCTCTGGAAACACTTTTTGTCCATAATTGGATTCAATTTACCTTGTCTGTATCACCTTCTCATAACTAATCTACACTCTAGTAGGAGCAGTAGGCTGTATTTGTGGAGAACAGAAATACCTTTAAGGTGAGAAAATCCCTAGAGCTTCAGAAAGTTATCTCCAAACTGAATGAACGGCATTTAGCAAATGGCACGTGAGGTTTAATGTAGACAGGTATAAAACAATCTGTTTTGAGTTCACCGATATGCTGGAACCATCATCATGTCCTAAATATGCTTGCAAATTCTCATGTTCTAGAAAGAAGATCGTAGTAGAGAAAAACACAAACCCTGTGTGCTGCAGCAGTGAGAAAAGCAAATTAATCATTAGGATGATTCTAGATTTATGTACAGTAATTGGAAATAAAATAAAGGGATAATGTCACATGAGCACTATTACATTTGGAAGAAAAGATGCAGTTCTGACTACGCCGTTTTAAAAAGGTTCTTGCAGAACTGTGAAAGGCAATTAAATGATCAAGAGGATGGAGCATTTCTGTGATGGGTAAGAGCTAGATAGCATTGGTCCCTTTAATGGAAGAGCAGAGAAGGTATGAAAGAAGTTTATGAAGCTAAACAGCATGAATTATGACTAAGAGATTTTTTTTCACCTCCTTTTTTCCCTCACCAATACCACCAGCCTTTTGTTTTATGAAATTTTGTGGACGTGACAGGGACATGCTGGACTCCACATCCCCGACACGTAGGAAACTCAGCAATCACACAGTCAAGAGAGCACTGTACACAAACACACGTTATGTTCAAAACGACCACCCATGAGATAAAACGAAATCAACAACAAGCAAGGGGACCCTGTGGTTCAATCTGCAAAAATAATGAACACATGGAACAAGCATCAATTGGAGACTGAGATCCATATGACAAGGATCCTTGTCCTTCCATTCTATATTGCAGCATATTGGACAACTGTTGATGTAAACGGTTAGCAGAGTGGTATGCAGTAGCCAGCAAGAGGTTCACACCTGGCAAGGTGGTCCCTTGTGAGAACAGGCAGACAGATCTTGGTGCAGAAGAAAAACTCAACGTAGGTTTACTCAGGAAGTAAAAAGGTGCAAGTATATACAGTGCAACAACTGTAACACAAAACATATATTCTCTTGGGCTGCTCAGTTGACCTCACTGAGACAGTTCAGTTGTGCTATATACAAGTCCATACAGTTTAGTAGCAGCCCAGTCCAGCAGGGAAAATGCAACCTGTAATTACAGACATAGCCAAATTGTTCTACAGCTTCTGTCCTCCTGGGGGAGGCTTACCCCAAATAGTCCTTTCTCCAGCAAGCACAGAGGCAGGGCCAGCCTTACCATAAGGCGAACAGAGTGGACGCTCCAGGTGCCCACTCCCAGGAGGCACCGCATGTTCTGGAAGATGTAGGAATCTTCGTCCAGACCGTCAGCAGAGGAAGGTGAGCATTAAAGCTCAGGAAAGTTGAGCATTGTAGCTGGAAGTCTGCAATCCTGCTCTGACCTAAATACACTGGCCCATGGAGCATACCAGAGAAAAGTCCCAGCACCTGTGTGCCCCTGCAGTAGGGTCTTAAAGGCATCACAGACACAATATGCCTTGCAACCAGTTAGGGTGTGAGGCAAAGACTTACATCATCTAACAACAACTGGTGGGCATTCAGATGCTGGACTCGAAACACCTCTCATTCCTCATCATGTCACAATGGTGGCTAGCATGGCCAGAATTGGAGTACAGCAACATCGAGAAGCCCACAATTAGCCCACCACGGTTTAATACTTAAATCGAGATGATTACAGTATAGTTTTAGAGGGGGGGAAGAGAAAGGTACACATGGAGCATGTTCTTCTGGTCGCTCAGTGTGGTTTTTTCAGCTGTTGGGTTAGTCTGGATTCAATGTGTCCAAATTTTGTGTGTGCTGAAGCACCCCAATCTCCCCCTAAGCATTTCTTTAAGAAGCTCCAGGGTGGGGGTTCTGCTTTTTTTACAGTATTTGGGACATCTGGACACTTGGAATGCCATACAGGAGAGGCTTGGAGCCTTCAAAGGATGCTTCTGAAATAAACATCTAGTATGCTAAAGGAGCTAACAGTCATCAACTTCCCAGACCCGCTGGCTCATTTAGCCCATATGGGTTTTTGTCCTGACAGCTTTTTAACTGTGGTGGGAGGGAAGTTGAAACCATTGCTTACAACAAACAGCCAAAGTTTTGATTAATGATAAAAAGAGAAAATGGAGGGGAAATTATCTCCCACCCCTGAACCATTGTAGTGCTACAAAAGTTGGCAAGGGGAGAGGAAGCCAATTACAGTTTTCCTGCTGCTCTGCAGACAAGCAAGGAAGTTTCCCATTTGGCTGCATAGTTCAGGGGAACATCAGCCAAAGGAGAAGGCCACTTTGCATGTTGGGACTGTGGGAGAAGGGGAGCCTTCCTCCCACATCCAAATGTTATGTGAAAATGAACAAGCACATATCACCCAGTAAGGGGCAGCCTGGACATGCTCATGTTTGCTTCCCCCTTACTCAAGATTCAAAACTTTTTCAAACCCCTAAAAAGCCCAACCTCCCCCTCCCCCAATTATATGAGCAGGATTATTGAATTTCCAGTTCCATTAATGCCAGTAAAAGGAACTTTAACACGAGAGATGCACTGGTGATAGCCCTTTCCAGGCCATCTCTCTACCGCTTGTCCTGAAACCAATAAGCTAACAAAGCACCAGAGACAGCAGGGGATACTATGGCACTAATGAAAAGAGCCTCTGGAGATAGCAAATATACAACCAAATGTTACCATCTTCCACCATAGGACTGTTTTGCTCAACTCATTTGTACTACTGACAAATATTTTCTTAATGGAGTAATACCTCTATGGATTACCAGCCATTGTAGACAAATAAATAATTTCGTGTCAGAAATTACTCTGGGTTGAAAGGATGTTTTCTGGAGAAACTCCACTCAGGGGATGGCCAAATGAGGTTCCTTTCATGTCCCCAAGATCCGTTGTGCAGCACTTGGGTATCAAAGCCCAATCTTCCAGTCTTCAAGCTATGCATCTTAACCACTAAGCTACCGCAGTGCTGCTCACTGTAGACTGGTAGGATGGTAATCAGCTTCAAAGTAATCCTAAAGGAAAGTTGATGACTCATTTTAGATACAGATCACTGGACTGATTAGGCTACCTGAGATGAGTAGTCTTCAGATTGTTACTTAACATAGCAAACTCTTGGCTAACCACACCATGACTAAATAGGGATTTACTTTTACTTTACTTTTATATTTATGTACTGCTTTCCTTATAATTTGATAACTCAAAGTGGTTTACACAATAAATAATTCAAAAACACAGCATAAAATATACAATAAAAATATACAGTACAAAAATATACAGTAAAAATTTACACAATTTCAGACATCACCACTAACAAATACCATGTGGCAAAATCCACAAGTGACGGAGCCCCAGCTCAACGCCTTCAGCGAGGGCCCCAGCGGCCTGCAGCCCTTGATCCCTCCTGGCAAGAGCCGGGGAGGGAAAGGCGGAGCACCTGGCAGCTGCGGCATCAGTCCCGGGTGGCGGTCTTTGGCCCACCCCCAGCGGCCAGCAGCCCTTTATCCATCTCAGCAAGGGTGGGGGCGACTGCAGCGTCGGTGTCCGGAGCCCTCAGTGCCAGTCTTTTCACCCCTCCTGGGCTGGGAGGAACTGGTCCCTGAACAGCTGAGCGGCAGCAGCTCAGTGATGGCTCAGTGGTTAAGAAGCTTGCCTTGTTAACTGGAAGGTCCGCAAGTCAACAGTTCGAGACCTGGGTGCTGCATGACGGAATGAGTACTCATCTCTGTCCAAGCAACTGCCAACCTAGCCATTCAACAGCAAGAAAGTGCAAGTAGACCCCTTGCAGAGACCACTTCTGTGGGAAAAGATCTTGGGGACATGAAAGGAGCCCCATTTGGGTGTCCCCTGAGCAGAGTTCTTCCAGCAAAAATTCTTTCAACCACCACACCTTTGTGTGCTGACATGGGGAAACAACCATGACTAAATTAGCATATACATTTTCCAAAATAGTATTCTGAATTTACTTTTGTTCCTGCTAATGTGCAACATGGTAACATTTGGTTGTATATTTGCTATCTCCAGAGGCTTTTTTCTTAAAGGGGAGAAGCAGCTGCCATCCTTTCAGGCCTTCTGAATTGCAAAATGAGTCTTGAAGGAGGAAAGTTACACAAAAGTTTCAGCCAGTCAAAGATGTTAAGAGCAAGAGAGGTGAGACGGGCAGGAATGAAAGAGCAGCATTGAAACCAGACAAGACGGCATAGGAAGAACTGGAAGAACTACAAAGTACAGGAGAATTAATAGGGAGAGGAAACTAGCAAAAAGAGTTTATGTTGAATGAAAAATATCCAGTTAGGGATGTATTCAGCAGAGGCTAGATATAGAAGTGTTTGATCATTGTCTTTTTTTCATCTGTTAAATAGAAGGATTTTTAAAGAGCATTAAAAACATGATGATTTCCACCATAGCCTGTATGATGGTTGCTTTGTAGTTCTTCTCTGGCCTACCATTTTAGTGCAGTCGCCAGAACTTCACCCACAGATGCCCAAGGAGGCCACCAAAGCCCAGTTGCCTAGAAACCTTGATATCTTTGTGTAAGACAATATTTTTTTTATTATATAGAAGCTACGGGGAAAGCAACTCAAAGCCTGCTGTGTTTTATTTGGTGCCAAATTTCATGGACAGCAACCTCATCTTCAGGCATGTATTGCATGTGCAGAAGTGGGCTGTGGACAACAAGCTTTCAAGATTTCACAAGAATTTAGTTGCTGCCTCTGCTGCAAGAGACTACAGGCTAAAGGGGCTATCGATTGCAGGAGAAAAACAACAGGTTCTAGGATGATTTAGAGAAGAACCACCTTTGTTTTCAGAGTCCATGGGACCACACGAGGCTGATTCATGTACACCAAAGCCCTATTACACAAAAACCTCTACATAAGAATTTTTTCCGTTCCACGAAGTTATTTGTATGTTGGAAAAAATTGTATGTCAAAAACATATTGCATTATCAGAAGATACCACTAGATGTCACCACATATTTTTTGTATGTCAAATTTTTCCTATTAAAAATTTGTATGTTGCATTTTTTTTTAGCCAGGATTTCTATTTGTATGTTAATTTTTTTTGTAAGTCGAACTGTTTGTATGTCGGGGTTCCACTGTACAGACAATCATGTGAATACAGGGAATCACACAAATGGTTTTATTTATTTTCTGGCAGCTGGTCAAGCAACAGAAGGAAAGAAAATGTTTGCGAAAATAAAGATGCCCCATCTATAAAAGCAAGTAGCACTGGTATATGTCAATAAGTGGAATCCTTTCCATGACATACTGTATGTCAGCATTTCCCAAACTATGTGCTGCGGAACACTAGTGGTCTTCAATTCCCAGAAGCCTAAGTCAGTACATTTGCTGACCAGTGCTTTGGGGAATTGACTGGGAATAATAATAATAATAATAATCATCATCATCATCACCATCATCATCCTGCCCTACTCGGCACAGGCCGACTCAGAGCGGTTTACAACATGTTTGTGACGATACAATATAACAAAAACCAATATACAATATATAAAGATATATATTGTGTATTGCTATGTTCTTAAGGGTTTTTTAATTGTTTTAAATTGGTTTTAACTTCTGTACACCACCCAGAATCCATTGGATTGGGGTGGTATATAAATCTATTAAATTAAATTAAATTAAATTAAATTAAATTCCAGCTGTATCCCTCTGGGAACACGAAGGGCTTCCTGTTTTGAAAAGATCTGGATTATTTCTCAAATAAGAATTGACATGTGATAATTGTAGAGTATTTTTTGCTCTTGCTGATAAAATATTAAACTGCTCCAGCCTAGATGGAAAATATTTCTCTCCCCATGTGTTTATCTTTGTTCCTCATCATTACAAAACAACCAGCAAAAGCACCTGAAATATTTATGCCCAGCTGTATCTGTAGTTAAGGCTGGTACCTGACTTGAGATTCCATAAAGCTACATCTCCATTGGCCTAGTCAACCATCAGAGTGTCTTATGAAATAACCTCTATGGCACCAGAGAAGATAATGAGAGGGAGGCAATGACTAGATTGTGACACTTTTCTCGTGACCATTCCTTGGCTTGATAATGTCACCCTAAAATGACTTTTCCTTCTATTCAGTCTTTCTGAGAGTGAATAGAAGGAATGACCCTCAAATGATATTGCATTTTAACTGTAATTCTTTACTGATATTTTTATATTGTTGATATATTATGTTATGTTATTATTGTACAGATTTTTTGTATTGATCTACCTTGTATTACTGTATTATCATGTTGTTTATTGTATTGTTTGGGTTTTGATATGTTGTTACCGCGTTGAGTCAGCTTTGGCCGAGAATGGCAGGGTATAAATTAAAATTGTATTGTATTGTAACACGCTCTGAATGGATATAAGCCTCAAGTCTGCTGGCTCAGATCCAGGAAGAGCTTTATGGCAAGAACAAACATTCTTGAGGGTACCTAAGAACAAAACCAAATTAGGAGATTGAGGAAGGAGCTCACTAGACAAGGAACAACATTAAAGGAGGATATATGAGGAACTCAACCTCTCCTATGTCACTTGGAGTACCCTGAATAGGCTGAGGGGCAGAATCCCTAAATGTAAGACTAACATGCTCAAGTGGGAGTTGCTGGCATACAACAACACACTGTGAATGTGGAGAGATACAGAATCCAGTTCATTTACTTGTCTGCTGATTACTGCCGGAAACATGCACCGATGAAGACCTATGTTTGGGAACGACAAAGGGAGGAAAGTGGCTTCATTTTGGCAGTCCAGGGTTTGATCGTGACATGAAAGAAGAAGTCTTCCAAGTTTTACCTCCAGTGCTGAGAACATGCACCAAATATCAGTGTGTAAGTGTATCTGTGAACAAAGACCTTCATGTTAGTAGATGACTTTGGATAGGCACCGCACCTTGATGAGTGGTGCATGGGATTACAATATGTCTCTCTCACATGGTCATCATTCTTCTGGATGGAGAGTGCTTATCAAGTTTCTTTTTGTCTACTGTAACATTTAGTACTAAGTGGTGTAGGGTGTAAGTGGAATGCATTGTATCATATTTTATTAAAGGAGAGCTTAGGAGCCTGGGAATCAAAGAGTTCACAAGTCAGCTGTGCTCATTAATGTGAATGTACAGAAGTGTGTGTGTGTGTGTGCACGCGGACACACACACACACACACACAATACTTAGTCCGTAGCTTTGAATTTTCAAATTATTTCTCGCACAGCATGCCTTATGGACAATATCCACAAATGCTAAAGAAGAGGCCCTGCATAGGACAGGAGAGAGTCCATGCCTGACTGTGGATGGGAAAAGACAGAGGAATAATATTCAGCAACTATGTGATGGCTTCTGACTGTTAAGCTGCTGAAATAGTTTCCCACTCGCATCTCATGCTGATTCTTGAGAGGAGATTTCAAAGAGGTATGAAGCCAATGTGGCTGCTCTAGGAGCTCTGGGCAGGGTCATCTTTAGGAAAATATCACCAGCAGAAACTAGCTCTAAGAGAATGTTTGATCTCACCTGGCAGGGTTTTTTTTTTAAAATGTTTTGCAAGGGTATGAGGAGATAGCAGTAGCTCTGCTCTGTTTGCGTTAACTTTTCATCTGCCCAATATGTTCACATCCCTCATCTAACAAGCACAGGATGAAAGAGCCTGAAATGATTGATTTTGAATATCCCTACAAATGCCAGAAATACAATCATTTCTAGGCAGGCTCCAACTGGATTTCTGTTCAGTCTTCCTATTCAGTCAAGGATTTTTTTCCCCTCACTCGCCTTGTAGATTGCAATACCAGATTGTTCTTCTTCTCCCAGTGTGAGTCTAGCACAGTGATGGGCAGTCTTGGCCCTCCAGCTGTTCTTGAACTTCAATTCCCAGAAACCCTGACCAGCTGGTGTGTTGACTTGGGCTTCTGGGAATTGAAGTCTTCTACCAGAGGATTACTGGTCTATGGAACTCCCTGCCAGAAGAAGTGGTGACAGCTGTCAGTCTTGACAGCTTTAAGAAAGGATTAGACAAGTTCATGGAGGACAAGAGTATCAATGGTTATAATTATGAATACTTAAGGACAACCTCCGGTTGGAGAGATAGGCAGGATATCTCTCAATGCCATTTCCAGGGAATCCTAGGCAGGTGAAGGCATCTGCTTGGGAATACCCTGAAGGAAATTGTGAGCCACTGTGTGAGACAGAATGCTGGACTGGATGGGCTGTGGCCTGCTCCAGCAAGGCTGTTCTTATGTTCTTAAGTCCAAGAACAGCTTGAGGGCCATGACTGCCCATCTCTGGTCTAGCACCTGTGTGGGAAGGACCCTCTTGTGATCCTACCTTGTAACTTATAAGAACATGCCCAAGTGCTTTTATGGCAAAACAGACTCGACTTTGCGTTTAGACGGTGATAAAATATTATCATTCCAGAGCATACCTGTCAACCGTGGCTCCGGAAAATACGGGACCAGCGCAGAACGATCCCCTTCTGCGCAGATCGCCTTCTACGCAAGCGTAGAAGGGTTCTACGCAAGCGTAGAAGGGTTCTACGCAAGCGTAAAAACTTTCTACGCATGCGTAAAAGGCGATCTGTGCAGAAGGGATGCACAGTACCTTCCTCCCCCCCCCCGCTGCCAATTCCAGTGTTTTGGCAGCTGCAGGCGGGAAATGGCGCAAATCGGCGCCGAAAATCGGGAAATCCTGGCCAATCTGGGGAGGTTGACAGGTATGTTCCAGAGGCATATTCTTCATAGTTGCTGTTCTTTTAATAGCATCGAAATGAAACTCAGTGGTGACCAATCAGCAAACAAAAATAAGTGTATTCACAGCTTGCAAAGCTGCAATACAGCACTGAAGGGTAATTAGACATCTACTACTGAAGGCAGCTCCATGTCTGTCTGTCTGTCTGTCACAATGCTTCATTAAACTACCATTCTCTGGTTCCTTTAAGGAAAGCCTAAGGAATACTTCACACTAAAAACAGTTCAGGTTAGCTCTATATCACCCAGATGCTAATATATAAGGTTTGATCCTTTATCCCCAAGTGGAAATACAGACACCTTTGCATAAAAGCCCAGCTTATAGCTCTGTCAAGGTAAAAGTAAAGGTTTCCCTTGCTCGAAAGCCAGTCATATCCATCTCTAGGATTCAGTGCTCATCTCTGTTTCAAAGCCAAAGAGCCAGCGCTGTCTAATTTTGCAGATGTTTCCATGGTCATGTGGCAGGCATGACTAGACACTGGAGTGCACGGAATGCTGTTTACCTTTCCACCGAAGTGGCCCCTATTTATCTACTTGTAATTTATTGTTTTCGAACTGCTAGGTTGGCAGGAGCTTGGACAAATTCCGTCCTGCAGTACTCGGGAATCGAACTGCTGACCTTCTGCCTCCCAGTCAGCGTCTTAGCCACTTGCGCCACTGCAGTACAGTACAGTACAGTAAATACTCTGTACAGGTATTTAATAAATTCTGAGAGCTGGATGTAAAAAAGCACTTTTCCATGTTAGGTACAGAAGTAGGAATCTCTGACAAAGTCAGCCTGAATTGAGCCCTTGTGGCAGCAGTGCACGCACACACAATTTAATTTTACACTGGATTAGTCACCACTGGAGTCAAAGAAGCAATGATATTGCCTGTGTGTAATGCACACTGATGGTTCACTTGAGTTCATGTCCCCAGCCAACTGGTTGTCAAGGAATACAGCTTGTCTGTTGTAGAGGTTGGAGGAGAAAGTCATTGCCAAAATAGACTCGTGTGAAAAGGGGAGAGGGGAACATGGCTTTGTATCCTATCATTAGGCAGCAAACTCTCTGTGCTTGTTCCCTAACATAAAAGGCAAGAGCCAGGTAATGAAGCCAGTTTCTGATTAAAAGCAAAAAGCTTCCAGACTGGTTAGATTGCTTGAGAAAACAGATGTTGCAAAGGATCAACATCTGTGCTACTTGGTTTCCAACTTTGCTTTTCTTCCTCCAAATCTTACAGAGCAGTGTTCGTCAGTCTTCCCCAGCCCAGGCTGGCCACACAACTCTGTGAAGTGGATTAGGCTGGGGGAGAATGATTGCCCCCAAAAGACATCCAGTGGACTTCACCCTCAAGTGTCAATTCAAACTCAAGCTCTCCCTAATCCATAGTCCAAGTCTAACATCATCATTAGCAGTGGGCAGCCCGTGGAGATATTTGTTTGCAGGGTTTTTTTTTGCAGTATTTACCATATTTGGTAGTGTATAAGACACATCTGAATATAAGATGCACCATAGGTTTTATAGACATTTTAAGGAGAAAAAATAATCTACATTTTTACATGAATTTCCAAAATGATTTATTGTACGAAAAAGGGGGGGGGGATCGGCGGCAGCTGGAGTGAGGGAAGGGTGGCTACAAAAAAGATCCTATCAATCTGCACCAGTGGGGGAGGGTTAGGGCAGCTTTAAAAATAGCCTTTTAACCATCTCCAGCTGCTGATCCTCTCCACCCACTGATCCGCACCTTCCCCCACCAAGCCCAGTGTGGCTGACCGCCAGGAAGGTGGGCTCAGCAGGGGAAGAGAGCTACTTTTGAAGCCACCTTTCGCCTGGCTCCAGCCGCTGCTGATCAACATGATAATTTTGATTACCGGCACCTTAAGAGACACTCCATTTTTCAAGTGTATTTTATTTATTTATTTATTTATTTAATGGATTTGTATCCCGCTGTCCTGATGGGAACACCACTCAGGGTGGCTAACAACATACAATACAACATACAGCATACAAAAACAACAAAAATGCAACAACAATTAAAACAATAATAGCTAAAAATGGTCAATAACCTCCCCAGTAAAACAGAATTAAAAACACAGAGGGGAAGTGTGTCTTATACGTCAGCAAATATGGTATATACCACCTGTTTAGTGCATGTCACTACTTCAGGCAGTTTACAAAAGTACAACAAAAATAACTAAATACAACAATTTTTTAAAAAATTAAATATATTACTAATACAAATACATTCAACAAAATATCAAATCAACACTCTTTAAAATCCCTGTTTGCAACAGTGCTTCCTGGAACCTGTATACACTCAAAGCAAAGAAAATGGGGATAAAGAAAACCATACTAAGGACAAAAAGTAACCCTTATCAAGACAAACAATCAACAAAAGCCTTCTTAAACAAATGTGTTTTACTGCTTTTTAAAGATGTTAAAAGAATCCACTAGATGAATTTCTGTTGGCAAATCATTCCACATTGAGGGGGCTACCACCCAAAAGACCCTTCTTCATGTATCTGGATCTCCAGATGTTTCACCATAACCATTGGCTGTGCTGGCTACAGCTGACAAGATTTACATTCCAGCAGTAACTGGAGAGCCACATGAAGTCTAATGTTGAACTATTCCATACTAGATCCTTACTGCTCATAACAGCCTGTCCATCTGCCCAGCAAACTTTTCTGGCTGCCAAAATATTTCTACCTCTGAAGTGGAGTGCAAGGAATTTAAAGGCCTGGGGGTCAGCTGGAAGTCTCCCATGGTGGCAACTCTAAGGGATCTTAGACTATTCTTTTTTTGCCCCCATTGTGGGACCTTTAGATAATGAGGTAAAGCGGTTACATCCATAACTTAACCTTCTCTGCTATCTTATGTATAACTAAATAGTTGGTTTGAGCAAAGCCCTAACTTCAACAACACCCATTATTCCTAGAGATCCAAATCCAAATCCTGAAAGTTCACATCACTTGCATCTAGAAGATGAAGGAAGGAGCTCAATTAGAAGCCTGAGGAAGAAGGATCTAGCTGAAGAACTCCACCTCCCCTATATCACTTGGAGGACCCTGAACAGGCTGAGGGTTGGAGTCCCTAGATGCAAGACCAACATGTTCTAGTGGGGGCTGCTGGTGGACAACAACATAAGAATAGCCTTGCTGGAACAGGTCACAGCCCATCCAGTCCAGCATTCTGTCTCACACAGTGGCTCACCCTTTGCTTCAGGGTATTCCCAAGCAGATGCCTTCACCTGCTTAGGATTCCCTGGAAATGGCATTGAGAGATAACCTATCTCTCCAACCCGGAGGTTGTTCTTAGGTAGCCATAATTATAGCCATTGATACCCTTGTCCTCCATGAACAACACACTATGTGAATATAGAGAGATGTAGAATCTGGCTCATTTACTGATCTTCCAATTACTGCCAGAAACATTTACCAGTGAAGTTTAATTTTGACCAAAGACAAAGCCAAGAAAGTGGCTTCATTTTGGCAGTCCAAAGTTTTATCTGGACACAGAAGAAGAAGAGGAGGAGGAGGAAGAGAAGGTTAATACTGTAACTTAAATTCTTTCATGATGTTCTCCTACAGCAAACCTCATCACACTTTACTGAGGAGGATAAGCCAAGTAAATATCTATTTACAAGTCTTGATAACTGCAATATTTTTGTTTGTAGATATAACACTATAATAATGTTTCATAGATACAACATTTGCGTCCTGCTCCCAGATAGGTTGGTCCCAGACTCATGGTCATGGCAAACTGCAGGACATTTAACATTTTTGACTCTGCATGTGCTCTTAAGCAGAGCTGCTGCTGAGGAGAGCCAAACAAAGGAAGTGAGCACTGGTAAGTTTTGCAGTTGGAGTAGAGCTGCTTTAGAGGCCTCTACTAATTTAAATTGATAATTGAAACTGCTGAGAGCCACCTCTGTTCAAACAGAGGAAGCAGTTTGAAGCTTCCAGAAGCAGGGGGGCAGGGCCACACCAGGCCCTTCCCTGAACTGTGACTCATAGGGGCGGAGCCACACTAGCCTTTAAAAGCTCTGAGCTCTTTCAGAGTCAGCCATTTTGACTCTGCATGTGCTCTTAAGCAGAGCTGCTGCTGAGGAGAGCCAAACAAAGGAAGTGAGCACTGGTAAGTTTTGCAGTTGGAGTAGAGCTGCTTTAGAGGCCTCTACTAATTTAAATTGATAATTGAAACTGCTGAGAGCCACCTCTGTTCAAACAGAGGAAGCAGTTTGAAGCTTCCAGAAGCAGGGGGGCAGGGCCACACCAGGCCCTTCCCTGAACTGTGACTCATAGGGGCGGAGCCACACTAGCCTTTAAAAGCTCTGAGCTCTTTCAGAGTCAGCCATTTTGACTCTGCATGTGCTCTTAAGCAGAGCTGCTGCTGAGGAGAGCCAAACAAAGGAAGTGAGCACTGGTAAGTTTTGCAGTTGGAGTAGAGCTGCTTTAGAGGCCTCTACTAATTTAAATTGATAATTGAAACTGCTGAGAGCCACCTCTGTTCAAACAGAGGAAGCAGTTTGAAGCTTCCAGAAGCAGGGGGGCAGGGCCACACCAGGCCCTTCCCTGAACTGTGACTCATAGGGGCGGAGCCACACTAGCCTTTAAAAGCTCTGAGCTCTTTCAGAGTCAGCCATTTTGACTCTGCATGTGCTCTTAAGCAGAGCTGCTGCTGAGGAGAGCCAAACAAAGGAAGTGAGCACTGGTAAGTTTTGCAGTTGGAGTAGAGCTGCTTTAGAGGCCTCTACTAATTTAAATTGATAATTGAAACTGCTGAGAGCCACCTCTGTTCAAACAGAGGAAGCAGTTTGAAGCTTCCAGAAGCAGGGGGGCAGGGCCACACCAGGCCCTTCCCTGAACTGTGACTCATAGGGGCGGAGCCACACTAGCCTTTAAAAGCTCTGAGCTCTTTCAGAGTCAGCCATTTTGACTCTGCATGTGCTCTTAAGCAGAGCTGCTGCTGAGGAGAGCCAAACAAAGGAAGTGAGCACTGGTAAGTTTTGCAGTTGGAGTAGAGCTGCTTTAGAGGCCTCTACTAATTTAAATTGATAATTGAAACTGCTGAGAGCCACCTCTGTTCAAACAGAGGAAGCAGTTTGAAGCTTCCAGAAGCAGGGGGGCAGGGCCACACCAGGCCCTTCCCTGAACTGTGACTCATAGGGGCGGAGCCACACTAGCCTTTAAAAGCTCTGAGCTCTTTCAGAGTCAGCCATTTTGACTCTGCATGTGCTCTTAAGCAGAGCTGCTGCTGAGGAGAGCCAAACAAAGGAAGTGAGCACTGGTAAGTTTTGCAGTTGGAGTAGAGCTGCTTTAGAGGCCTCTACTAATTTAAATTGATAATTGAAACTGCTGAGAGCCACCTCTGTTCAAACAGAGGAAGCAGTTTGAAGCTTCCAGAAGCAGGGGGGCAGGGCCACACCAGGCCCTTCCCTGAACTGTGACTCATAGGGGCGGAGCCACACTAGCCTTTAAAAGCTCTGAGCTCTTTCAGAGTCAGCCATTTTGACTCTGCATGTGCTCTTAAGCAGAGCTGCTGCTGAGGAGAGCCAAACAAAGGAAGTGAGCACTGGTAAGTTTTGCAGTTGGAGTAGAGCTGCTTTAGAGGCCTCTACTAATTTAAATTGATAATTGAAACTGCTGAGAGCCACCTCTGTTCAAACAGAGGAAGCAGTTTGAAGCTTCCAGAAGCAGGGGGGCAGGGCCACACCAGGCCCTTCCCTGAACTGTGACTCATAGGGGCGGAGCCACACTAGCCTTTAAAAGCTCTGAGCTCTTTCAGAGTCAGCCATTTTGACTCTGCATGTGCTCTTAAGCAGAGCTGCTGCTGAGGAGAGCCAAACAAAGGAAGTGAGCACTGGTAAGTTTTGCAGTTGGAGTAGAGCTGCTTTAGAGGCCTCTACTAATTTAAATTGATAATTGAAACTGCTGAGAGCCACCTCTGTTCAAACAGAGGAAGCAGTTTGAAGCTTCCAGAAGCAGGGGGGCAGGGCCACACCAGGCCCTTCCCTGAACTGTGACTCATAGGGGCGGAGCCACACTAGCCTTTAAAAGCTCTGAGCTCTTTCAGAGTCAGCCATTTTGACTCTGCATGTGCTCTTAAGCAGAGCTGCTGCTGAGGAGAGCCAAACAAAGGAAGTGAGCACTGGTAAGTTTTGCAGTTGGAGTAGAGCTGCTTTAGAGGCCTCTACTAATTTAAATTGATAATTGAAACTGCTGAGAGCCACCTCTGTTCAAACAGAGGAAGCAGTTTGAAGCTTCCAGAAGCAGGGGGGCAGGGCCACACCAGGCCCTTCCCTGAACTGTGACTCATAGGGGCGGAGCCACACTAGCCTTTAAAAGCTCTGAGCTCTTTCAGAGTCAGCCATTTTGACTCTGCATGTGCTCTTAAGCAGAGCTGCTGCTGAGGAGAGCCAAACAAAGGAAGTGAGCACTGGTAAGTTTTGCAGTTGGAGTAGAGCTGCTTTAGAGGCCTCTACTAATTTAAATTGATAATTGAAACTGCTGAGAGCCACCTCTGTTCAAACAGAGGAAGCAGTTTGAAGCTTCCAGAAGCAGGGGGGCAGGGCCACACCAGGCCCTTCCCTGAACTGTGACTCATAGGGGCGGAGCCACACTAGCCTTTAAAAGCTCTGAGCTCTTTCAGAGTCAGCCATTTTGACTCTGCATGTGCTCTTAAGCAGAGCTGCTGCTGAGGAGAGCCAAACAAAGGAAGTGAGCACTGGTAAGTTTTGCAGTTGGAGTAGAGCTGCTTTAGAGGCCTCTACTAATTTAAATTGATAATTGAAACTGCTGAGAGCCACCTCTGTTCAAACAGAGGAAGCAGTTTGAAGCTTCCAGAAGCAGGGGGGCAGGGCCACACCAGGCCCTTCCCTGAACTGTGACTCATAGGGGCGGAGCCACACTAGCCTTTAAAAGCTCTGAGCTCTTTCAGAGTCAGCCATTTTGACTCTGCATGTGCTCTTAAGCAGAGCTGCTGCTGAGGAGAGCCAAACAAAGGAAGTGAGCACTGGTAAGTTTTGCAGTTGGAGTAGAGCTGCTTTAGAGGCCTCTACTAATTTAAATTGATAATTGAAACTGCTGAGAGCCACCTCTGTTCAAACAGAGGAAGCAGTTTGAAGCTTCCAGAAGCAGGGGGGCAGGGCCACACCAGGCCCTTCCCTGAACTGTGACTCATAGGGGCGGAGCCACACTAGCCTTTAAAAGCTCTGAGCTCTTTCAGAGTCAGCCATTTTGACTCTGCATGTGCTCTTAAGCAGAGCTGCTGCTGAGGAGAGCCAAACAAAGGAAGTGAGCACTGGTAAGTTTTGCAGTTGGAGTAGAGCTGCTTTAGAGGCCTCTACTAATTTAAATTGATAATTGAAACTGCTGAGAGCCACCTCTGTTCAAACAGAGGAAGCAGTTTGAAGCTTCCAGAAGCAGGGGGGCAGGGCCACACCAGGCCCTTCCCTGAACTGTGACTCATAGGGGCGGAGCCACACTAGCCTTTAAAAGCTCTGAGCTCTTTCAGAGTCAGCCATTTTGACTCTGCATGTGCTCTTAAGCAGAGCTGCTGCTGAGGAGAGCCAAACAAAGGAAGTGAGCACTGGTAAGTTTTGCAGTTGGAGTAGAGCTGCTTTAGAGGCCTCTACTAATTTAAATTGATAATTGAAACTGCTGAGAGCCACCTCTGTTCAAACAGAGGAAGCAGTTTGAAGCTTCCAGAAGCAGGGGGGCAGGGCCACACCAGGCCCTTCCCTGAACTGTGACTCATAGGGGCGGAGCCACACTAGCCTTTAAAAGCTCTGAGCTCTTTCAGAGTCAGCCATTTTGACTCTGCATGTGCTCTTAAGCAGAGCTGCTGCTGAGGAGAGCCAAACAAAGGAAGTGAGCACTGGTAAGTTTTGCAGTTGGAGTAGAGCTGCTTTAGAGGCCCGCGCGCCTAACGGCGCGCGAGATTACAAACTAGGAACATAAGAAGAATATAGTCTTACTAGGTAGAAAGGTAGTAAACGTGTACATTTTTGAGGCCCAGAATACTGCACTTGTTAAAATGGATTCTGAGGGAACAGCTGTAGTTACCTGCAATTCTTGTGCCATGTTTGTGTTCTTGCCAAAGCACATGGAGAACTACACTTGCAGCAAGTGCAAGCTGGTTGCACTACTAGAAGAGAAGGTCCAGCAGCTAGAGGCCCGCATATCTAACCACCAACAAATTAAGGAGCTTGAGCTGTTCTTGGACAGAGCGGAGCAGACTATGCTGGACAAAGAAGAGACAGGGCACAGTTCTGAGGGAGAAGGCCCTTCACTAACTCAGGAGGGAGATGGTTGGAGGAATGTGACTCAAAGGAGGAGAAGAGTAGGGGATCACTCTGAGAGTCTGAAATTACAGAATAAATTTGAGGCTCTTTCCCTTATCACACCTGACGAGGAACACACAGAGGAACAACTGGTTCCACCTGATGATCTCTCCTTCATCACACTTGATGAGATCCAGGAAGATAAACAACAGGAACAAACTGAGTTTCTCTCCCTTAATATGGTTGATGAGGTGCATGTAGATGAACAGATTGCAGGAGAGAGGCTCCTTGTACTAGGCGATTCAATAATTAGAAATACAGAGAAATGGATTTGTGATGCACATGATAACCGTATGGTGACTTGCCTGCCAGGTGCAAAAGTTGCAGACATCACAAGAAATCTAGATAGATTGTTAGAGAGAACTGGGAACGAGCCAGTTGTCATGGTACACGTTGGTACTAATGATGTTGGGAAGGCCAAGCGGTCTGTCCTGGAAGCCAAATTTAGGTTGTTAGGAAGAAGATTGAAGTCCCGGACTTCCAAGGTAGCATTTTCAGAAGTGCTGCCTGTCCCTCGCGCAGGACCTACCAGGCAGGCAGAGCTCAGAAGCCTCAATGCGTGGATGAGGCGGTGGTGTCGAGAGGAGGGCTTCAGATTTGTCAGGAACTGGAGAACATTTTGGGACAAGCCAAATCTGTTCAGGAGGGATGGGTTGCATTTAAACCATGATGGGACCAGATTGCTGGCACTCAACATCAAAAAGGCTGCAGAGCAGCTTTTAAACTGATAACTGGGGGAAAGCCGACAGGAGCTGGGCAGCATCCGGTTCGGGAAAGTGTGTACTTGGGTAGTGAGGAGGATGCAAAAATTACTGAGCAGAGCGAGGAGCTAGTCACTAGCATTCTAGCAGAAGGATGCAAGAGGCAGTCTAACAATGCAACTGGACACAAAAGACTGTGTCAGAAAAGCATATATAAATGCTTGTATACAAATGCCAGAAGCCTCCGGAACAAAATAGGGGAGCTGGAATACTTAGCAATAGATAAAAATATTGATATTATTGGTATCACTGAAACCTGGTGGACGGATGATAACCAATGGGATACAGTTATCCCAGGCTACAAACTGTACAGGAAGGATAGGAAGGGGCAAACGGGAGGTGGTGTAGCCTTGTATGTCAAAGAAGTGATAAAATCTTATGAATTGGAATATCTAGGTGATTTAGAGTCACCATTAGAAGCTCTGTGGGTAAGAGTACCAGGCCACAAGGATGGTCTAACAGTAGGCATATACTATCGGCCTCCGACCCAAACTCTTGAGGGAGACTGGCAGTTGGAGAATGTTGTAAAGGAGGCATCCAAGAAGGGAAGCCTGGTTATAATGGGGGACTTCAATTACCCTCACATAGACTGGGTGAACTGTTGTTCAGCACATGATAAAGAGATAAAGTTCCTAGATATGCTAAATGATTGTTCCCTGGGACAGATGGTTGAAGACCCAACTAGAGGTACAAGAATCCTTGACTTGATCCTGAGTAATACTCAGGATCTGGTGCAAGATGTTAATGTGACTGATCCAATAGGGAACAGTGACCACAACTCAATTATGTTTAACTTGATCATAGACCGCAAGTCACTGATAAAATCTAACACAGAGACCTTAAATTTTCAAAAAGGAAATTTCCCAAAGATGAGGAAACTAGTAAAAAAGAAACTGAAAGGGAAAATTGAGAGAGTCCAAACACTCCAAGAGGCATGGAGGTTGTTTATAAAAACAATAACAGAGGCCCAATTGGAATGCATACCCAAAAGGAAAAAGGGCACTGCCAGGTCCAAGAGGACTCCAATGTGGCTTACAGGAGCTGTTCGGGAAGTGATCAAGAGCAAGAAAAGCTCATTTAGAAGATGGAAGGCTTGTCCAAATGAGGACAGCAGGCAGAAACATAAATTCTGGCAGAACAAATGCAAGGCAACAATCAGGAAAGCAAAGCAAGACTTTGAGGAGCGTATAGCTAAAAATACTCAGAGGAATAACAAAGACTTCTTTAAGTACATTAGAAGTAAGAACCCAACTAGGAAGGCCATTGGACCATTAGATGACAATGGAAGGCAAGGGGTTATTAAAGAGGAAACAGAGATTGCAGAGAGACTCAATGAATTCTTTGCTTCAGTATTCACTGAAGAAGATAGAGACCACATGCCCAAAACAGAACCTATCTTCGTAGGGAGGGAAACCGAAGAATTAAGCAAGATAGAAATAACCAGGGAGGAGGTCCTTGCATGTCTTGTTAAGCTAAACACTAACAAATCCCCAGGACCAGATGGCATCCATCCACGAGTTCTCAGGGAACTTAAAGATGAAATTGCTGATCTCCTAGCCAAAATATATAATCTTTCCCTCAAATCAGGCTTTGTGCCTGATCACTGGAAGGTAGCGAATGTAACACCAATTTTCAAAAAAGGATCCAGGGGTGATCCAGGAAATTACCGACCTGTCAGTTTGACATGTGTCCCAGGTAAAGTGATGGAAACCATCCTAAAAGATAGAATTAATAGGCACATAGAAGAGAAGGCGCTGCTAAAGCAGAGCCAACATGGCTTTTGCAAGGGCAAATCATGCCTCACTAATCTGTTGGAATTTTTTGAGAGTGTCAACAAGCATGTGGATAAGGGGGATCCAGTTGACATTGTTTATCTGGACTTTCAGAAGGCTTTTGACAAGGTCCCACACCAAAGGCTCTTGAATAAACTTACCAGTCATGGAATAAAGGGACAGGTCTTGTCCTGGATCAGCAACTGGCTAAGGGACAGGAAACAGAGGGTAGCACTAAATGGACACTTCTCCAAGTGGAGGGAAGTAAAGAGTGGGGTCCCCCAAGGTTCAGTACTGGGACCCCTGCTTTTCAACCTCTTCATAAATGATCTAGAGGTAGGAGTAAAAAGCAAGGTAGCCAAATTTGCTGACGACACTAAATTATACAGGGTAGTGAAAACTGTGAGAGATTGTGAGGAGCTCCAGAGGGATCTCTTGACACTGGGGGAGTGGGCAAAACAGTGGCAAATGAGCTTCAACATTAGTAAGTGCAGAGTGATGCATGTTGGGGCAAAGAACCCCAATTACATTTATAAACTGATGGGGTCTGAACTCTCTGCGACAAACCAGGAAAGGGACCTTGGTGTCCTGGTGGACAGCTCAATGAAGGTGTCAACCCAGTGTGCCTCAGCAGTGAAAAAAGCAAACTCAATGTTAGGGATCATTAGGAAGGGTATAGAAAATAAGTCAGCAAGTGTTATTTTGCCTCTTTATAAATCTATGGTGAGGCCCCATCTGGAATACTGTGTACAGTTCTGGTCGCCATACCTCCAGAAGGATATTATGGAGTTGGAGAAAGTACAGAGGAGGGCAACCAGAATGATTAGGGGACTGGAACACCTTCCTTACCATCTGAGGCTGCAACGGTTGGGCCTTTTCACTCTTGAACGACGGCGTCTAAGAGGTGACCTGATTGAAGTTTATAAAATCATGCACGGTTTGGACAAAGTAGATAAGGAAAAACTGTTTTCCCTATCGCACAACACTAGAACTAGGGGACACTCGATGAAACTTTTGGGTACTAGTTCTCAAACAAATAAGAGAAAGTACTTTTTCACCCAGAGGATTACTGGTCTATGGAACTCCCTGCCAGAAGAAGTGGTGACAGCTGTCAGTCTTGACAGCTTTAAGAAAGGATTAGACAAGTTCATGGAGGACAAGGGTATCAATGGCTATAATTATGGATACTTAAGGACGACCTCTGGGTTGGAGAGATAGGCAGAATATCTCTCAATGCCATTCCAGGGAATCCTAAGAAGGTGAAGGCACCTCCTTGGGAATACCCTGAAGGAAATGGTGAGCCACTGTGTGAGACAGAATGCTGGACTGGATGGGCTGTGGCCTGTTCCAGCAAGGCTGTTCTTATGTTCTTATGTTCTTATGTAACAATAGGTGGATCCTACCAGGGGATTTCTGGAGCCAAAGCTAAAAGCAGAGTCCAACCAGACAGTCAGATAAACCAGATACAAAAAATCCAAAACCAAAGGCCAAGAACAACCTGGATTCAAGACAATCCAGCAGTAGTAAGCAAGCAAGCAAGAGGAATGCACTTAAGACTATTCAAAATCATCTACAGCCCAGAAAGTAAAGACACGGAACAGGCATGATATGGAGCTTAAAAGATATTGTTTCCAAGAAATTCAGAAACCTGGGCCTGGGATTATATAACTGAGTTTGATCAGCTAGTAGAGGAGCTCAGGTGCCAGATTTTGGCTGCTCATTTCCCTCAAAGGAAAAAACTTTCATTCAGGCTTTGTCCCAAGTAAGTCTCTTCTACAAAGTCTTCTTCTGTAGTTTTACATGGGGCTTCTAGATGAACTCCTACCTTTATTCTTGGATGTTCTTGGCATGTAGTAGATGCAATGATGACCAACCGTGGCATGCCAGATGTTCTTGAACTTCAATTTCCAGGTTACTGACTTGGGCTTCTGGAAGTTGAAGTCCAAAAACATCTGGAGTGCTAAACCTGGCCATCACTGTATTAAGGGGTCCAGGCTACTCCTCCAGTTCTAGCACGGAGCTTCCTTCATCTTGACTTTCAATCCAGGATCTGTCACTTATATTTGGTTTGGGAGATTCCAGCTCATACATACTGGTGGGCTCATCTAGTGAGGATTTGACAGCCCTGCACCTAGCAGAGTAGCATACAGCTACAAGACAATGCTATATTTTGACAAGTATAGATCTGACTCGGGAAGAAAAAATTCATTTAAATGCCATGAACTATTGATTTACAAAGATGTACAGTGGTCAGCAGGAAAATCTAGCAATGAAACTCTATTGGTTAATAATATTCTTTTGTCTCAAGACTCAGTTCTTGGCCCTGATACATCTGGCATACATTCTTATTCTTGTCTCTCAACTCTACCTGGGTTTCAGCTGCATTGCCCAGTGCTTGGTGAGGAACGCCTATCTAATCTAAATCTGCTGGCTGCTGAAAGGAAAGTAGAATCAGTGGATTCCCTGGGAGAGAAAGTATCTTTCATCCTAAAATGTCCTCATGGGGTGGAGTGGGGGCATTGGATGACTATTTGCAGTTTCCATGCAGTTACCAGGGGTGTGGTAGAGAGTGAAATGCAAAGGAGGGCATTAGGGAAATAAGGAATATATTCCTTTTCTTAAAGCAATTTTTTAAAATAAATTCATCGTCCCAAGTCTCTATATTTTAAATGATGCAAGACTGCTTTTTTAGATAGTGATGTGTGTTTATGAAGTGTTATACACACAAATGTTTATGTGTTTTAAAAATCTTATGTTTTGTGTCATAAGTGTGGCTGAACATATCTTTGGCTGCCTTGGCATCTCCTTCAACAACAATAATAATAATAATAATAATAATAATAATAATAATAATAATAATAATAATAATAATAATAATAATAATAATAATAATAATAATAATAATAATAATAATAATAATAATCATAATCATAATCATAATCATCATCATCATCATCATCATCATCATCATCATCATCATCATCATCATCATCATCATCATCAAGATTAGCATCCTGCAACAGTGTGTGGACTGAAGGCATGAATTGTAATCCATGAAAGCCTACACTTATTGATCCTCATTGCTCTGTCTTCTGGTTATAAATTCCATAAATTAATTGTGCACTGTGAGAAGTAAAACTTTATTTTCTCTGCCTTGAATCAACTGTCAGTCAACTTAATGGTGTGTGTGTGTGTGTGTGTGTGTGTGTGTGTGTGTGTGTGTGTGTGTGTGTGTGTGTGTGTGTGTGTGTGTGTGTGTGTGTGTGTGTGTGTGATGTATGTGTGTGTACTCTCCAAAGTAGAAAAACTGAGTTTAAAGCAAAAAATATTGTCAAAGCTATACTTCAGAAAATAAGGAAGTTCAGACTGCAGATAACTTTTCTTACTTACTCAAAGCATGGATATGTTTATACACCTTTGGGGGAGTGGTATTTTAACTTTCACCTCAAATTAACAGAATAGGTGAACTTCATTCTTTGATTTCCTAGAGAAGGGTGGGTGTTGGAGAGAGAGAACCTACCTTGGCAGATAGAGACTTTCCCTAAAATACAGATCAGCTGGACTGGTTAGCAAAGATTATGTAACTCTACATAAGACTGTTCTGCAAATCTGATGTATGGCGATGTTATTCTCATGAAATACTATACTTCTTGTCCAGTTTCCCCCACCAGGAGTGATGTGCTCTATAGGGTATGGGATAGGTAGTGGAAATAAGCTGTAGTGCTTACTTGAAGTTGAAGCTAAGGTTCAAGAAAAGTGCATTGACATGCCCATGTTTCAAGTTGAATAAGCAGGTGGGAGGTGATATGAATTTCCTAGCTCCAACCATAATTTTTTCACTTTAAAGTAATGTGCGTTTCTCCTCTTTGGGCCATGGGTGGGGGATTTCCTTATTTTGTTTCTATAATACAAGAATGTGGTCTGCCCCTGTGACAGGATGGTGGGGGACACCTTATTTGTGATTTCACAGCATGTCAAGTCATGCACCTTCTATGCACAGGGACACATAAAAGATAATGTAGGAGGAAGATAGTCTGACCTTACAGATAAGATAATTTCTTTTCATCTGCCATATGAGTCAAAGAACAAAGAAGTCAAAAGCACAAACCAACATCATCCAAATGAGCCAGATCTCTGATGGAACCATACCAACTCACAAAGAAGTAGTTGCCATTTAAACTTCAGTCAGTAAAAGATAGGTCTTGCACACTACACGGTGCAATTCATAGATTTCCCATGAAGAAACAGTTTCCGGTATCAGATATGTTCTACCAAATGTTAGAGCCAGCCTGGTTGAGGAAAAGGTTAACAGCTACAGTTCTCACAATTGCTATTCTAAATTGCCCATTTAGGTAAAAGGCACAAGTAGAGACTTCAGGCTTTCAGAAAATAACATGATTGAAATATTCGGGTGATTTAAGTAGGATTGATACAAAGGCCACCACAGACTAAAGGTAAATGACATGACAGTGATTGTAAGGAAAGGGGTTGAAAATAGGACTGGTAGTATTGTAATGGTTTTATATAGAGAGTGCTAGCATTTGGGATAATAGGTATAGATGAGTAGTTCCCAACCTTTTTTTTGGCCATGCCCCACCTAAGCAATGCTAAAATCCCCATAATAATAATAATTTCAAATCAGAAATTACTCTGGGTTGAAAGGATTTTTGCTGGAGAAACTCCACTCAGAAGACGCCTGAATGAGGCTCCTTTCATGTCCCCATGCAGCCCTCGGTTATCAAAACCCGATCTTAAGCTCAGCGTCTTAACCATTAAGCCACCGGAGAAGCTGTGCTAAAATCCCAATGCTACACACACATACATGTGATGTGACATATAATTCTTATTATTCCAAAAGTGATCTCCTTTTCACTGTTAATACCTCATTCGTGAATTGCGCCCCCTGTTGGAAACTATGGTTATAAAGTATAATATTTCTGGTTCATTCATTTTAATTTTTTAATTTAATAGTCATATTTATATATATTCATCCCAGAAGGAGAACAGAGGCGAAAGAAGGAACTGTTTTAATACCATATCAGACCACTAGACCATTTTTAGATCAATCTTGCTTACTCTGATTGGCAGATCTCTCCATATTTTCAAATAGGGCTCTTTCTCATCCATAAGTGGAGACTCTGAAATTTCAGTCCGTAACTATCTGCATTGGCTTTAGAAAGAGCTGTGGTGTCTCAGTGGTTAAGATGCTGAACTTGACGACTGGAAGGTCAGCAGGTTGGCAATTCGAGCCCAAAGTGCTGCATGATGGAGTGAGCTCCTGCCTCTTTCCAAGCTCCTGCCAACCTAGCAGTTTGAAAGCAAGAAATTGCATGTAGATCAATAGGAGCCACTTCAATGGGAAGATAAACAGTGTTCCGTGCCTAGTCATGTCTGCCACATGACCAGGGAAATGTCTGCAGATGCAGACAGTGCTGGCTCTTTGGCTGAAAACAGAGATGAGCACTGAACTCTATAATTGGATACGACTGGTTTTTGAGCAAGAACAACCTTTACCTGAATGCAAAGCCTGATCTCACTGCCTTTCCCACTGATAGAAAATGATGGAGCTGGAGGAGGTGCTGAAAGGAACAACCAAAATGAAGAGGTGTATGCATGGAAATGTGAGCTTTTTCACTAAAAGAAGGCCTCACATGTTTCAACCATTTTAGTTTTGAAAAAAAAGGTGACAAAAAGATTAAATAGGTGTCATGATAGAGTTTTATCAAATAGATATACCTTCTTCTCCCTTCATGCATGGAATGTCTGATAGTCCAATTAAGTTGATTGACAGTTGATTCAAGGCATACAAAAGGAAGTTTTACTTTCCAGTGCATAATTAATTTATGGAATATACTACTAGAAGATATAGCAATGATGGCCAGTAAGACAAATGCCTTGGAAGGAGGCATGTCTAGGACAGTGGTGGTGAACCTATGGCATGCATGACAGAGGTGGCACTTGGAGCCCTCTCTGTGGGCACCCATGTGGTTGCCCCAGAACAGAGTTTGCCCCACCCCTTTGCCAAGCAGCCCAATGGGAGCACTTCCTCCCTCCGCCAGCACAGAGTTTGCCCCACCCCTCTGCCCAGCAGCCCAATAGGAGAGTCTCCTCCCTCCCCTGTTGCCGTGTTGGCACTTTGTGATAAATAAGTGGGTTCGGGGCACTCGGTTTCTAAAAGGTTCGCAATCACTGATCTAGGCTGTATGGCCACATGAGCTATTTTTAAAAAAAGAAAAAACACATCTCCACTTTGCTGATGTTTGGTCAGTGTTCACAATGTTCAAAATTGCAGGGAATGATAATACAGACCTGGCTAGTGAATGCTGTTGTCTAAAAATGGTACATTTTCTGTATTCAGATGGTGTCTAAGACTGAGGAAAGAAAGGTAAAATATGCTATACTGTCACATTGTTGTTCATTATATGAACCACAGGAATATGAAACGTTGTGGCCGAACGACAGAAGGAAACTTTTTGGGAACTTGCAGCTAACTGATGATTGGGAATGGGGTTAGAATCAGCAGAAATTCCAAATGCTTCAGATAATTCTGATTGTTCTGAAAAATTTTAATCATCTTTTTCTTTATTTTTTTAAAAAATATACCCTTGGGTGCAGCTGAATGTGCTTTTTAAAGAATTTCCTAGCATGGATCTTGATTTTGGTTCCTACTATTCTTTGTTTACGGTTCTGGGTTTCTGTACTGTCTCTCACTTGAAGATTCCAATGTAGTTCACAGTTAGAATCAAAACATAATCCTAATCATTCAATGTAGCGATGTCTGGCCGCTAGGGCGGCGTTAGAGCCCGGAGGAGACTGATCAATGACAACACGAGGCAACAGGAGCGAGATCAGATCAGTGGTTTATTGGAAAAAGGCAACATCATTTATAGGGAACAAAGCGCAACGGTGGCAGGCTGTCATCTGACAGGAAAGTTACCTCACTCACGTACACAGGTTAATGGGGAATTCTTCAAAGGGAAGTTAATTAACTGGGGCAAACATGGACTTAGGAGTCCCATTGTTCAGGGATTAGGCAGGGGCAAACATAGCCCTTATTTGCACCGGGCATAACCTTGGGTAGCAGGTGAGTCATTACTCAAATGGATAACTGGGGTCAGCGAGATGAGCTCCTCGCAGAATCGCTGGTCAGGCAATAAGCGGCCGGATTAATCCCTGCCATTAATCTCCCCCCTTGCTCGCCGACAAAGGCCAGAGGCCAGGAGTCTGCTCACTGGTTTAACCTCTGCCAGAGGCCACCGATGCCCAACCGGGCACGCGGAATCCTCATCTCCCCTTTCTGTTTAATTTAAGAGCCTGGCCGGCGATCCCGCGCAAAAGCGGCATCAGCTGTTGGGCGTGAATGACGTCACGGGGTTTCTCCTTGGGGCGGCACTTAGAGATCAGCGAGGGAATGCACTGAACAAAGCAACAAAGCGTAATGCCTAGTATGGCTATCCCCACCACTACCTTAAGCACCGTTTGCAGCCACCCCCAGGGGATCCACGACCACATCCAATTCCACAGGGAACTCCACCAAGCCCCCCATGCAGAACCCTCAGTAATGCCCTGGACTATGGTGTGGAGGTTCGTGATCTGGCTTTGGATCTTACGGGAGTTGTCAGTAAGATTGAAGCAGCACATTCCATGAACAGACTCGCAACCCAGGTGGTGCAGCAAGAGGAGGTAGTCGATAGCCGCTCGATTGTCAAGAACGGCCTGGCGAAGTTCTGCCTGTTCCTGATTGAGGAGCGCTATCGCTGTGGAGGTATGGTTAATGGCTTTTGCCAAACCGCAAGCCAAGCGGCCAATCCTCCGTGCGTTGCCGACGGCCAAGCCTGGCACGCCGACAAGGCTGACTGCTAGGGATACATACTCAGCGGGACTCATTACTCTGAAGCTGCTGTCACAAGAGCTATCTAACTGGGTTGTGCGTGTGTGCCGTATGAGTGGGGAGACATTTGAAACATTGGAAACATGTGGAGCATTAGAAACATTTGTGCTTGGGGCAATCATGTCCTTCGTAGGAAGCAACAGTGTCAAACGACTGATACAACACATTGAGTCCGACAGATTCGCAGGAATATAGTTCCATGTGAACTGGTTGCAGGTGAAAAACCACCCTGAAGGTAGGGTGACGTGAGCGTACAGCGAAGTGAGTGTCTCTGGTTTATTACAAGTCCAGTTGCCGCTGCCGGGGTCAAGGCAGCGGCGCCGAGTCCGACCGCCTGGGGTGCAGCCGGTCATTCGGGTGCAAGCAGCGTCCGGGCTGACCGCCACTCGAGGGGTATGAAGAGTGGCGGCGTCAGCCGGCAAGGTTGACACAAGTCGCCGTCCCCCCCAGCGGGCGTACGCTGAGAAGGTGGTAGGAGTGTGTGGGCCAAAGAACGCCTTCAGCAGCCAGTCGCCATCCTTGGTGCGCGCGTCCAGAGTGTGGCACACGGGGATGAGACAGGTGCTGAGGATAGATGCAGAACCAATGTCCTGCTGTAGACAAAAATCGGACTGGTTGACGAGACCCGCCAACCTTTCCCACAAGTTGTACCGCATTCGTGCGGAAAGATCTTCACCAGGCGGCAAGCCGTTGGCCTGGAGTGAAGCGGCCTGAACACCTCCCCCCAAAAGCAGGAGGAGGGCCAGGAGGATGGTGTAGATCACCGAATTGATGTGAATCTGGGCAAAGACAGCTGCAACGAAGTTCTCCGGCGTCGGCTCCTTCCCCTCGCGTTGGAGGGCGTCCCGGGCCTCACAGCAAAGGGTCTTGACCATCCCCCAGGTGATCTTCTGTGCCGGGGTCCGCAGCCGCCGCGTCCCCCGGTGGGTCTCCTCGATCAGAGTGAGGTCCTCCATCTCCGGGATCGGACTCGGGTCGGTCTGGGTCCACGCCATGTGGTTCCAAGTGAGGCTTGACACACCGGGCTGGAATCCAAACGACACCTGTAGGAGACATAACTGCAGCATACCCTCTTCCCCAGGTTATGAGCGGCACCGGGCCCCTCCAAGAAGGGTCTGGTGGCACTCGGTACCGGACCATAGGTCGCGGGAGAGCTTCCGAACGGCGGAAGTGCTTCTCCTGCGGCGTGCAATCCGAAAAAACATTAAGGTGATTGTAGGTGAACAATACCTTGTTGAGACACATCTGTGCTTCTCCCTGTGACTTGGGGAGGGCTGGTGGCTCCCCCCTTTCTGTTTGTTTTTCAATATAGGACTTTAGCGTCCGATTGACCCGCTCTACAATCGCTTGCCCTTGCGGATTGTAGGGAATTCCAAATGTGTGCTTGATGTCCCAAGTAGCCATGAAGGCGGCAAACTGCCTGGAACTGTAGGCCGGCGCGTTGTCCGTCTTCACGTGCCGCGGCTTGCCCATCGCCGCAATGCAGAAAAGGAGGTGCTGCTCCACGTGGGAAGCCGCCTCCCCTTTCTGCGCCATTGCCCAAACGAATTGAGAAAAAGTGTCAATGCAGACGTGCATGTATTGCCATCTGCCGAACTGCGGCACATGCGTGACGTCCATCTGCCATACCTGATTAGCCTCTGTCCCTCGTGGGTTGACCCCCCACGAGGGCCCCCCCGGCGCTCCTGCGCAATGCTGGCAAGAGCGGACTATACCTTGGGCTTGAGAAAGCGGCAGATTGAACTGTCTGGCGAGTGCCTTGGCGTTTTGGTGGAAAAAGGCATGACTCTGGATCGGAGTAGTGAAAACTCCCAAAACTGAACGTTGCTGAATTTCCTTTGCCGCCGCGTCCGCTCTGCTATTGCCCGCGGAAATCGGACCCGGTAGGTCTTGGTGACTTCGGATGTGGGCAATATAGAGCGGCTCTGTGCGGTTCCGCAAATGAAATTGAGCAGTGAGAAACAGACTGAGCAGGTTCTTGTCTATCGCGGGAGTAATGTAAGCTCCCGGCAGACTGTGAAGCAGATTCCTTACATACAGACTGTCAGTAATGATGTTTAAACGTTCCTTGGCGAAGGTGCGCAAGGCAAGGTTCACGGCCGCCAACTCTGCCCGCTGTGCGGACTTCTGTGGAAGAGTTAGCAGCGTGCGCCAAGCCTCGCCCTCTTGCCAGGTCAGGACACCATATGTGCGTCCCCCATCGGTAAAGACTGTCTTGGCCCCCTGAAGCGGGACCAGCGAAAGCAATTCGAACAAACTGACTGTTCCTGTCTGAAGTGAGACAAGTCTAGGGTCTTTGGGCAAGTGGTATGCCAAGCTTCCAGTGAATCCCTCCAAAGCTATCGGAAGTGAGTCACCGAGCTGCATCAACTGATGGATCTGTTCCTTGGTGAACGGGACTATGATCTTAGCTAAATCGTGCCCAGAAATGTCCCTTGCTCTCAGCCTGCCGCGGTAGATCACCGCGGAGACCAGTTCTTGGGGCGGAACAATGTTCCGAGAAGAGGTGTTAGGCAAATATACCCACTCCACAATTTTCGCTCCCTTCTCTGAGTCTACTCCTAGCGCCCCAGTGAACATGGATCCTGACCGCACGATGTACAAATTCAGGATCGGGGCGTATGGCCCCGGGGCGATCCTATCCACCCACCTCTGGCTGAGAACTTGGTTCACCTTCTCGAGCGCCAGGCGCGCGTCTCGAGAGATTTTTATCCGGTCTGCCGGCTGCTTACCTAGGGTTAGCAGCGAGAAGAGCGGTTTTAGGAGATCCGTATCTAAGCGAAAGTACGGTCTGGCCCAATTGATGTTCCCCAAAACTTGCTGCAACTCTACAAGGGTGACTGAGTCTTGTAAATTTATCTGAGGCAGGACTGGTGCTGCGAAAGAGCGGAGAAGCCGATGGCCCAAGTATGAAAAGGGCTCGGTTCTCTGCACTTTCTCAGGGGCAATAAGTAAGCCTTTGTCCCCCAGGCTGGCCTGGAGGTCAGAAAACATTTCGCTGCCGAGCTGCGGCAACGCTACTAAAATGTCGTCCATGAAGTGACAAACAATAGCTTTAGGGTAAAGGCTTCGGAACTTTGCCAGTGCGCCGTGAACGTAAATTTGACACAGGGTGGGCGAGTTGAGCATGCCCTGTGGCAAAAATTTCCACGCGTAACGCTGCGTGGGCTCACCGTGGTTCACGACCGGCACTGTAAAGGCGAACCTTTCCCGGTCCCTGGGGTCTAGGGGGATTGTATAAAAGCAATCCTTGAGATCTACAACTAGGATCTCCCACCCCTCGGGAATCATATTCGGATTAGGGATGCCGCATTGGAGCGGACCCATCGGCTGAATGCATTTATTGATCTCTCTGAGATCGTGGAGGAGTCGCCACTTCCCCGACTTCTTCTTAATCACAAAAATTGGCGAATTCCAGGGGCTTGTGGACTGTTCTATGTGTCCTGCGTCTAGCTGTTCCTTAACTAGCTGCTTGAGGGCAACTAATTTCTCTCCCACTACCGGCCATTGTTCTACCCATACCGGAGTGTCGGTGAGCCATTTAAGTGGCAACGCCATTACCCGAAGGTAAGCGTAGCACCGTACTGCTGGAGAATGTCTCGCCCCCAAAGGTTGATGTGCACGTCAAGAATGTGCGGCCGAATTACCGCTGTGCCGTCAGCCTTTGGGATTGTGACCTCTACCCACTCTCGGCTCCTGAACGCTTCCTGGACGCCTCCTACCCCCCACACATCGGAGACCGGCTCAATGGCCCACTCTCTTGGCCACTGGCTCCTGCTTATCACACTCACATCCGCTCCGGTATCGAGTAACCCTGAGAACACCCTTTTGTTCAAAAATACCTCGATAACGGGGCGCTGTTTCCACTCAATGTTGGTCTCCACTGTCGCTAAGACCTGGTATCCTTGCACTGCCTCACTCGCGCTCGAGCGGTCTGCTGAACCGGACTCTGAGCTGTCCCTGAGCCTTCCCTGGCTGCCTGCTGGCGAGTGACAAGGAACCATGATCAGTTGCGCTAATGTGTCTCCCTTGTGGATGGTTTGGGGCAGGTGCGCCCAAAGCTGGACCTGGAGAATGCCTGAAAAATTCGAGTCAATGACTCCTGGAATTATGAAAATTCCGCGTGCTCCAGCTACACTACGGGGCAAAACTAAACCTATAAAGCCTCTGGGCAGGGGTCCCATGTACTGGGTGTCGACTAGATAGACTGTGCCTGGCAGGTCGCATGTAACGTCCGCCTGGCAAGTCAGCTCTAGCCCTGTGCTGCCCTTGGGGCTGGCCTGTGCCCTCGCAGTGCCTGGAATGTGCCTAGACTCTAGTCTCGGTCTGGGGAGTTCTGGATCTGGGTGAAGGAAGCCTCTGTTTGGACTGGGGCCAGAGACGTGCCCGGATTCCGGTTTCCCGAATTCGGACAAAACCTGGCCCAATGGTAGCCTTTCTTGCACTTCGGGCAGAGGGTGTTCGGAGCCTTGGGACGGCCGGACTTTTGTCCGCCTCCCTTGGATCGGCACTCCCTAGCGAAGTGACCGACCTTGCCACAGGTGTGACATGCCCCCTTGTTCTTGCCATTGGATCTTCTACCCCCCTGCACCGCTGCCGCTAGCAGACCCATCTTGTAGGAGTCTGTGCCAACGTCGGAGCATGCTCGAATCATGTCCGTTAAGGTTATGTCAGGGCGATTGCCCAGGGACTGCAAGATTTTACGGCAGTCCAAGTTGGCGTTGTCTTTGGCTAGCTTAATCATGAGCTCTTCCTGGGCGTGCTCATTGTCAATCTGCCTGCTAATTGCTTCTTCCAGGCGATTGATGAAGTCCATGTAGGGCTCTTGGGCTCCCTGCTTAATAGCGGTGTAATTTTTGGCCGTTTTGCCAGACGCTGGGACCTTGAAGTATGCCCTATAGGCAGCCTCGGCTGACATCTCTAGGGTGGCGAGAGGCAAGTTGATTTGAGCGTTGATGGACTCAAAGGCACCTGAACCGTACAACTGGTCAGGGATTACCGCGCCTCCCATCCTGGCAGCCCGAGCTTGCGCCTCTAGGTGGAACTCGCTGTCCCAAATCATGTACTGGCTGGGGGTAAGCATCATCCTCATGACGGCTTTCCAATCATGAGGAATCCACATGGTGGTCTCGCACACTTGCTGAAGCGTGCCCCTCGTAAAACGACTTTGGAGCCCTGTCTCTGAAATTGCCTTCCGTAAAGCCATGAGAAGCTTGTACGGGACTGGGGAGTGTACTACCTGCTGTGCGCCCGTGAGCGCGTCCATCTCCAAGCGGATGGGACAAATCTGTCTGAGCTCAGCTAGCTGTTCAACTGGCAATTCCCCCTTCTTGAGTTCTATCTCAGCTGTGCGCTGAAGGGCACTCTTCACGACTAGGGAACCTGGGGCTGTCAGGGAAGCGCCAGCGCCTCTCATTCCTTGCGTTCCCTCGGTGACGTCTGCAGCTGTCACCGCGGGAAGGCTCCCTGCGCTACTCTGCTGATAACTGAATGTCGGATAGAGTGCGGCGGGCGCAGTCGGCTCGACTGGCATGCCTGATGGCTTCTCTAACGGGGGTTCTTCCGCTTCTACCCGGACTGGCTCGATCTGCTCTAAGAGTCTCCTACATTTCCGCCATGTGCGGACTATCCCTCCTGGAGCTTTCGGGGCTTGCTGAATGCAGTCTCCTATCTGATCCCAGAGCTTCAGGGTTAACGTACCTACTTCTGGGTAAAGTAGGCAGTGTTCCCTGAGGTACGCCAAAAGTCTCGCTAGCTCCCTGCTGTGAAATCGTAACTGAAAAACCCTGGCCAGGATTATGAACTCTTGCTCCCGAGTTCTTTGGCTAGCGGACGGACTTGGTCGAGGAGAACAAGTCCCCATATTACCTGCGATGGTCCTCCGAAGTTTCCTTCTCGGGACGAAGTTCGACGCGTCTTTGCAGGCAACAGGTTCGGGCGACGGGTGTCTGGGGTAGACCTCGGAGCGTGGACCTTCTGCCACGGGCCCTTCTAACGGCCTCTGCGATGTCAGGGGCTCACAGCCTGCCCTGAGCGGAACGCGTTTCCCTCTATGGCAAACCTCTCGAAAGCGGGGAGGAAGCGGTAGGAATGTCTCTCTGGAACGCCTCGCGGTGGGCCGTCCTCTGTCCAGCTGGCTGCCGACCAGAGCGCCGCGCTATCCTCCGGGCTGGCGGGTCGCGGTTCAAGCGCAGAACCGGACCGCGTGGATCGCTACTCACGAGTAGACCTCTCCGGGGTCTCTTACTCACGAGTAAATCACGTCGGGGTCACCAGCTGTAGCGATGTCTGGCCGCTAGGGCGGCGTTAGAGCCCGGAGGAGACTGATCAATGACAACACGAGGCAACAGGAGCGAGATCAGATCAGTGGTTTATTGGAAAAAGGCAACATCATTTATAGGGAACAAAGCGCAACGGTGGCAGGCTGTCATCTGACAGGAAAGTTACCTCACTCACGTACACAGGTTAATGGGGAATTCTTCAAAGGGAAGTTAATTAACTGGGGCAAACATGGACTTAGGAGTCCCATTGTTCAGGGATTAGGCAGGGGCAAACATAGCCCTTATTTGCACCGGGCATAACCTTGGGTAGCAGGTGAGTCATTACTCAAATGGATAACTGGGGTCAGCGAGATGAGCTCCTCGCAGAATCGCTGGTCAGGCAATAAGCGGCCGGATTAATCCCTGCCATTAATCTCCCCCCTTGCTCGCCGACAAAGGCCAGAGGCCAGGAGTCTGCTCACTGGTTTAACCTCTGCCAGAGGCCACCGATGCCCAACCGGGCACGCGGAATCCTCAATTCAATATAAAACAGCAGTATGATAGTAGTTAAAAACAATGGACAGGATAAAAAAAGAAATATCAGATGAGGAAGAATTTTATTTTATCTCTCATTTATTTATACCCTTCCATTATAAAACTCAAAATGGTTCAAAATAAATGGATACACCCAGATATAGTTAAGAAGAATTAAGTTATAATATAAAATCACAATTAAACGAATAATCAATGAAAAACCAGCTGCTGAGTTAAATCTAAAGAAAGAGGACAAAAAGGAGTGAAGGAGAACAGATTTACAATATTGAACTTAATTGATCGTGAACCTGAAGAAATGTGGATAAAAACCAGATATGTAATCAGAGACTGCAAAAAGGCTATTCCTGCAGTCAAAAGAAAGTTAAAACCTTGATAGATGACCAATGAAATTATTGAAATTCTTAAGGGCAGATTAGAAAGAATAGTAATGTAATAGATGACAGCGTTGACAACCTAAATCAGGGGTTCCTCAACCTATGGCGCATGGGCCCACAGCACCAAATAATCCAGCCCCCAACCTCGCTCCAGCTGCCACCAGCACCACCAAACTTGGCCACAGACTAAGTTACAGCCACATAAACACATTTATGAAAGCCATAAATGAGTCCATGGCCATTATAAACTCATTTACGACTGCTGCAGATGCATTTTACAGCACCAGTCCAGCCCTCTCAGCTGTCTGAGGGGGCGTGGTCCGGCCTGCTGCTGAAAAACGTTGAGAATCCTTGTCCTAAATGTAATTTTTCAGTATCTGTCATATAGGAATAAAGAGAAGCATTACAATAATCAACACAATGAAATAGAAGAGAACTACAAAAGAGGAAAAACAGGGCTTATCTTTTATAAGATTCAAGAAATGAAAGGAAACTTTAAATCAAGGTTAGAAATATCAAAGTGAAATATCATATCTGATAAAGATAAAATAAAGAAAAGATGGAAACAGCTGTGAGGGGTCCCGCCTTCCCTCCCTGCTCCATAGGGAGGGATAAAGGGCCGCCGGCCGCCGGGGGCAGGCCGAAGACCGCCGCCCGGAGCGCTGCGCAGCTGCGAAGGGTCCCACCTTCCCTCCCTGCTCCATCAGGAGGGATAAAGGTCCATGGGCTGCCAGGGCCAGGCCAAAGACCGCCGCCTGGAGTGCCGCGCAGCTGTGAGGGGTCCCACCTTCCCTCCCTGCTCCATCAGCAGGAATAAAGGGCTGGGGGCAGCCAGGGCCAGGCTGAAGACCGCCGCCTGGAGCACCATGCAGCTGCGAGGGGTCCCACCTTCCCTCCCTGCTCCATCGGGAGGGATAAAGGGTCGTGGGCTGCCAGGGCCAGGCCGAAGACCGCCGCCTGGAGCGCCGCGCAGCTGCGAGGGGTCCCGCCTTCCCTCCCTGCTCCACTGGGAGGGATAAAGGGTCATGGACTGCCAGGGCCAGGCCGAAGACCGCGGCCCAGAGCGCCGTGCAGCTGCGAGGGGTCCCGCCTTCCCTCCCTGCTCCATCGGGAGAGATAAAGGGCCGGGGGCCACCAGGGTCATTCAGTGGAACTGTTGAGTTGATGGCTCCATTACCTGTGGAATTTTGTCCTTTGGAATTTTGGTATTTTTGATATTGTATGCTTTGATTATATTGTTGCTATTGCTGTTATACTGTTTTTTATGGATCTTGTATTTTTAATTTTGTTTGTTTTCTCTTGCTGTAATTGAAGTGTATATTTTGTGGGTTGCGTTTTTGTAACTGTACCTTTGGAGATGGGTTACTGTATTATTATTGTATTATTGTATTATTATTATGTATTTATTGTCCACCATGTAAACCGCCCTGAATCGGGTTGTACCTGAGTGGGCGGTATATAAGCAGAAAGTTAAATTAAATTAAATTAAATTAAATTAATACTATATGGAAGAGAAGCAAGGCTGACAGATTTTTTAAAAAGATAAATCTTGTGATGAGAAACTTGTAATTTTTATAAAGTGAAGTGAAAGCTGCTGTCAAAGCATTTGAAATTAATAAATCAGCATGATTTGATAGGATATCAAAAGAAATGTTTGAAGCTAGTAAAGGTAAAGTTCTTTGCAGGCGCACCCCCCAATAAAGGACTCAGACACTGATAAAAGTGGATAACGGCATTGGGCCACATTTATTGATTCATGCCCTAGTCCGAATTATAAATTTCTATTGGTAATTGACCAATCATAATTCTTAAGGCAAGCAGGCCGAAGTAACACTGGTAAGGTACCACCCAAAATTGCCAACGGCAATTGCTACAATGTATCTATTTGTATCACTTTGTTTGTTGACAACAAACAAATTGTTGACCGTAGTCAATATCTAACTAATGACCCCACCCTCTGACGCGTATCCGTAAAATCACGGGGTGATGCATGCTGTCTAGCTATAGCCATCACCCCGTCGCCTAGTTCGTCGTTGACCGGACAACGTTTAACCAACTTATGCCTGTCTAGTGTTGTCCAGTCAATTGCGAACTTGACCTGTGGGTCATAATGTTTACCTTACCAGTGCTACCCGCCACACCGAGGGGCTTCAAAGAAGGCTCGACGCCCCCCCCAGACCGTCAGCTCGGTCAACAGGCCTGCTCGCCAATCACCCAACAGGAGGTCCATACCTCCTCGCGACAGATGGACCCCATCCCCTGCATAAAGGTCATAATTTCGCAGACTAATGGCGGGGTGAGGGCTAACCCTCCACCAACCCCTACCGACAATGAACCGGGCCACAGCCCTGTTCACCATGCGTCTAGCCCGGTCAAGGGCCGGGAGGTCGAACCCTCCCCTATACGTGTGCCGCGGCACCACATCCGACCAAACAATGGTGGTGGCGGGCCACACGTAATGCAAGTAGGCGAGGTCACCGCAAATCGCATGCTTTAGCGATAAGCTGGTGACCTGGCCCAAATCATTGCCCCCAAGGTGTATGATGAGAATGTCAGGCGGGTCAGCATGCCGACCTGAAAAAGGAATGGCAACAGCTCCCGCCATAACATCCCAGGCTTACCATACCATGTGAGACTTGCGTATGCACCCAGTCCCAGTCGGGGTCCCCACTCTGTCGCCGCAGCGTAACGCGCTGCCCTGTGCACGTAGCTATGGCCCACCAGCCATACTGTCACCGGTGTAATACGACACCCAGGGTCTGTCAAGGGAAAAAACGAGGGAGAGAAAAAACGTGGTGACCAGGCTGGTACTCACTGTGGGAGAGGGCGTACATAAAATTGAAAACACCGCGAACCCCACCTTCCCATGCTGCGTATTTCAGCCCTGGAGTACCCAAAAGCAGCAGCAGTGGAGGCCGCCCCTATTCTGAACGAATGGGTGCCGTAACGGGCCCCCGGGAGGCCTACACTGGCGAGCGCTTTGCCTGTCACCTTCCAAAACTGAAACTTAGTAAGGGGAGACCCATCTTGGTGACAGAAAAACGGGCCATGGTGCGTGCCACGCAGTGCAATAAAGTCATGTAGGGCACCAACCGGACAGATGTCTGCCAAAGAACACCGTAGCAGTCTCACACCACTGCCTACGCCATGCTGATCCGTCTTAGAGGAGCGTATCCTCAACTGAGCCCAGTCTTTGGCAACATAGACATCCTCGAGTTCCAGTGCCCTACAACTTGCATCCGCCTTAGACAGCATCACAAGCTCGCTGATGCGGAGCGCTCCAAAAAATGCCACCGTTGTGGCTGCATGAAATAGTATCTATCAAAACAGAGGCCAGGCCAGCCCTGGGCCAGTTGGGTAAGAACCCCTGGGGAAATCGGGTGGCGGTCGTCCGGGCAACGCCCACGCTCCCGCCTCCACCCCTCCAAAACATGTCTCACACGGAAGTCAGCGGTACTATCCACATGACCCCCCACCTTGGCCATAAAAGCCAAGGCTGACAGCCTGGATGCTATGGTGCGAGGTGCAAGGCCCTGGGCATGCAGGTAAACCATGAACTGAAGTACATTGGTCACTGGGATCGGCCAGGTTTCTGGCAGCCGGGATTGAATACAGAAGGCTCTGAAAGAATTGAATGCATGGTGATACGCCTTACGCGTGCGTGGCGCCAGTGACAAGCCAATCGCCCGGTTCACCTCTCCTTGCCAATGGTCTATATCTCTTCCGGGAGTGGCGAGGGAAATTCCTCCGCATCCGGGGCCAAGGCACGGAACCGGGAGATCTGCAGGCGGGACAAAGCGTCAGCAATATCATTATTGACCCCCGGGACATGCCTGGCCCTGAAAAGGACGTTGAGGCGCAGGCTGCGCAACACAAACTGGCACACTAGGTCCATGACCCTGGGCGATTTGGAAGTCTGTGAGTTGACAATGTGGACGACGGCCGCATTGTCGCACCAGAAATGGACAACCGAGTTGGCCCACTCTTCGCCCCATAGCATCAAAGCCCCCAGGATAGGGAAAAATTCCAGATACGTGAGATCACGCAGGCGACCCGTGCCTGCCCAGGCTGGTGGCCACCCACCATAGGCCCACTTCCCATTGAAGTACATCCCATAACCCAGGGACCCTGAAGCATCAGACTGTATCTGAAAGCGAGGGGAAGCCAGGAGGTCAGACCTCCAAAATGACACTCCATTGAACTCCCTCAGGAACTGGAGCCAGATAAACATATCTGCCCTGATACCCCGGGTGAGTCTAACCCTAAGGTGGGGCCTAGATAAGCCTGCCATGGCGTCGCACAAGCGCCGAGCAAACGCCCTGCCCGGTGCGACCACCCTGCAAGCGAAATTGAGGTGACCGTGTAGCACCTGCAGTTCTCGCAGGGACGCCTTGCGTTTAGCAAGCAAGTCCGAGATAAGGGCCACAATCCTTGACACCTTATCCCCCGGTAACCTAGAAGCCTGCGCTACCGTGTCAATCTCCACCCCCAGAAATACTAGCTGAGTAGATGGGCCCTCGGTCTTTTCGGGTGCTAAAGGGACACCGAGTTCCTCCATTAGCGTCTGAAATGTGTTGAGGAGACGTGTGCACGTGTCCCAGCCCCGTTCACCCCCGAATAAAAAATCATCCAGGTAATGGGCTACAGACCGGGACCCTGACCTGCGGACAAAAGCCCACTGTAGGAACGTGCTAAAACGCTCGAAAGCCGAGCATGATATAGAACAGCCAAAAGGCATGGCCTTATCAAAGTAATATTCACCCCGGAACTTGAAACCCAGCAACTCAAAATCGCCCGGGTGCACTGGCAAGAGGCGAAACGCCGACTTAATGTCGCACTTGGCCAACAGCGCACCCGGGCCACATGAGCGCACCATGCGCAGCGCGTGGTCAAAAGATGTATACCTGACTGAGCAAAGGTCATCAGGGATAGCATCATTGACCGATCGGCCGGCTGGATAAGACAAATGATGAATCAGGCGAAACTCGCCCGGTGATTTCTTGGGTACCAAGCCCAAAGGTGACACCTTAAGATTGGGAAACGGGGGTGTAGGGAACGGGCCGGCAACCCTGCCCATATCGACCTCCTTAGTAATGCTGGCAGCAGCTACCTCCTCCCGCCCCCTAAGGGACAAAAGGTTGGGGGCATCCTGGGGGGACCTGTCGCCCACAAAAGGGATACGGAACCCCCGTCTAAAACCTTGAAGAAGGTAAACCGCATCCTCCTCCCTCGGGTACAATGTGAGCCAACACTCCAACATGTCCACATTAATTGGGGAGGGGGCCTTTTGGTGAACCAGCTCCCTCCACAGCAGTTTTGCCAGCCCCCTGTCCGCCCCTTCCTCTGCCCCGCATCCCCCCAGGCCTGGGACAGGCAGAGGCCGCATGGGGGCCAGCGCAGGAGGGACACTCATGTCTGTACTTGCAGTTCTTCCTGTTGCAGGAACCATTGGACGAGAAAGTCCAGCACAGCAGGCGGGCTGGAACCCCCTGCCCCGCCACCTGGCGGGGAGCCTGTGCTGGGGCCACTCGCTGGACCGCATGTCCACAATGGTATCTTTCCTTGGGCGCAGGGCGCGTGGGAGTCATGTACAGCAGCCACAGCCGCTGGCAGGGCTCGTCCCACCTCATCTCTGGGTGCAGGGGAATCCGCATACGGAATTCCTCATCGTAAGCCAACCACGACGGGCCCGGGAAGTCAACCATCGCCCGGTAAATGTTGTCCAAATACTGGACCATCGGAATCGCCAAATCAGGCCGGGCCCTGAGGTATACCGCCATGTAGATGAGGTAGGCCGGCAACCAATTGGCCCACGTACGTGGTGGCTTGCGACGACGCGCTTGCTCCTTATCCTTCTCATCTTGCCCCTCCCTCTCCTCCTTGGTGGGCTCTCTGTTAAGGAGGGAGAAGATGTCCACATACTCCCCCCGCCAGATCTTCTCTCTGGTGGCCTGTGCCAAATGGTCACCCAGTGGCAAAGTATATCCTGCCGTCAGCAAAGCCGACACAGGCACGGTGGAAACTGCGGGCATCTGCGGAGGAGCCTGGACTAACCCGGTCACCCCTAGAAAATTCCCGACCGGGTAAGAAGGACCCCCTACCCCGGGGCCCAGGGTGATAGTTGAAGTCACCGGGTGGGGCGTCGGTGACTGGACCACCGCCCCACCCGTGCGAGGCCAAGGCCATTGAAAAGCCCCCCCCCAACGTGGCCATGTGTGTTTGTGCACTATTTTGGACCGCATACTCACACGCTGCGCCCCCATGGGCCGCCCCCACCGGGGGTTCCGACCCACTGGGAGCGTCGGAGCTCTCGACCGCCCCAGAGCTCGTCGATGGGGCTTGATCAGCACCGGCCTGTTGATTGGGGAGCTGCGGGGCAGTGGCCGAAGCCGGGCCACGCGCCTCAGGCAGCTCAACCCGTCCCACCGCCTGCCGCTGCCCAGCAGACGATGGACCGACCGGCCCCACAAAAGGGGCCCCAGGGTGACTAACCCGGGTCAGGGATGCCTCAAGGGCCGCAACGCGGGCCAGGAGGGCATCCACGCTGACATAGCCACCTAAACCAAGGGGGGGGGGTAAAGGGCCAGCCGGCCCACTAACTACAGGCGTCGGCACCGGTCCCTGTACCCCGGGGCCGGAATAGGGCCACGATCCAAAGCCCAGGCCCGGTAGGGCCGGGGAAGAACCCTGCCATGGAAGGGGGCCACCCCACCCCCCAAGGCTGGAAGCCCCCGCATTAAGCTGCGCCCCAACGGAGGAAGGCCCAGCAGAATGGGTGACGCCAGCAGCGGCGGCCGCCGCTTGCAGGCCGGGAGCCGCGGCCCCTACTGTGCCCGCACGCGGACCCCCGGCCTCCGGCCAAGGGGGAATCAACCCCATCCCACCGGTCCCGGTGGGTTCGAGCAGAGGAGGCTGCTGGGGAGGCGCAGCCGCGGTCCTCCGACCCGAAGTGCGCCTCCGCGCGGAACGAGCCGCGTTCACAGTCGCCTTCTTCTTCGAGGGCATTGCAGCTGGTCAATGGGAAGCCTAAAAGGAGAGAATCAGCAGCCAAGAGGCTCAGGTGGACAAGCGACGGAGGTAGGAGGGAAAAACTTCTCCGCTCCGTCGCTTCGCAAAATGGCAGCTCGGCTGCCTCGTGGCCACCCCTTTTATAAGGGAGCTGGCCACGCCCCTAACTACCCGGATGCCTTCGTCCGGTGGGGGGGCCCCCGCAAAGAGCGCGGCGGCCATTTTGGCGCCGCGCTTGCATTCTTGCTCGAAAGCCAGTCATATCCGACTCTAGGGTTCAGTGCTCATCTCTGTTTCAAAGCCGAAGTGCCAGCGCTGTCTGTTTCTGCAGATGTTTCCGTGGTTATGTGACAAGCATGACTAGACACTGGAGCACACAGAAGGCTGTTTACCTTCCCACCAAAGTGGTCCCTATTTATCCACTTGCAATTTCTTGCTTTCGAACTGCTAGGTTGGCAGGAGCTGGGAAAAAGACGGAAGCTCATTCCATCCTGCAGTACTCGGGAATCGAACTGCTGACCTCCTGCCTTCTAATCAGCGTCTTTGCCACTTGCTACAGATACTGAATTTATCAAATCCTAACAAGAATATCCAAACAATAGCTCACAACAGGAAATATTCAATATATGTTCGTGTTCAAAGACAGGAGACACCAAGCTAAAGGTAAAGGTTTCCTTTGCTCGAAATCCAGTTGTATCTGACTCTAGGGTTCAGTGCTCATCTCTGTTTCAAACCAAGTACATATCAGACCATTGTGACCATTGCGACCATTTGCTATACATGGAATGAGAAATGCCCAAAGGATCCAGAAAGGGAAGAGGCTTTGTGCTGCTTGAAATATAATACCTCTCATCTGAATGAGCTGATGGATGGTGAATCTGGACCATCAATTATTTTCCAGCCCTCATTTGAGGGAAGACCAGCACCTGAAAATACATAGAATTGCCTCCCCCTTCCTCCAGTGTCCAATTCTGCTAAGATAGATGGTTCAGCACAGCACTAGTTTGCACCTATTTCCCAGCACGCAAAGGCAGGAACACCCAGAGAAGAGCCTCAACATACTTTAGGTATAGAAGCCAATATGTCATCTGCCAATATGTCATCTGCTAGCAGACTCTAGGGGTCTGCTACTGCGACCCCTAGAGATTTATAGATATTTTGGGTTGAGTTTGAGGATGGGATGGAAATCAAGTGAACTCTTTCAGCACCAGCAAGGTAAGTTTCCTTAAAAAATCTAGATACATCTTTGGAGCCAAGCTTCATGCAGTGGGTGGGAGATCCCAAGGCTGTGAAATTCCAGCTGCACATCTCAAGAGACAATGTGCATTCTACAACTCTGTGTAGAGGCTTGTGTGGTGCCATCATTAGAATTTTGGGCCACAGCTTGGAAGGTGTAGGTTCTAAAGCCTGTAGACCAGTGGTGGTGAACCTATGGCATACATGCCAGAGGGGACACTCAGAGTCCTCTCTGTGGGCATGTGTACCATTGCCCCAGGACAGAGTTCACCCCGTCCCTCTGCCCAACATCATCATCATCATCATCATCATCATCATCATCATCATCATCATCATCATCATCATCATCATCATCATCATCATAATGTTTTATACACAAAATTCAAAAAATACAGCATAACAACAATATAATAAAAATACAATATTAAAGATACAATTAATAACAATAAATAACAGGAAAGATCCAAGACCACCCATGAAAACCCTCGCCTTTAGAGACCTCCAAGCTCACCCAGGTGCCCCCTCACCTTTGAGTCCAGGGGTGAGGGGGAGGGCAGGGCCCAAAGAATGTCGGCCAATGGAGTGGCCGGTGGAGTGGCCCTCTTCGCTCTCACCATGGCAGAACGCGCAGCGGTGGCAGCAGCTCACCCGGGTGCCCCCTCCCCCCTGGACATCCCAATGGGAGCACTTTCTCTCTTCGCCAGCACAGAGTTCGCCCCACCCCTCTGCCCGGAATCCCAATGGGAGCACTTCCTCCCTCTCCCAGCACAGAGTTCTCCCTGCCCCTCTGCCCAGCAGTCCAATGGGAGCACTTCCTTCCTCCCTCCAGCACAGAGTTCACCTTGCCCCTCTGTTTGGGCACTCAGTCTCTAAAAGATTCACCACCACTGCTATAGACCTTTGAAATCCACGGAGCAACCTTGGCCCAATCCCTTTCTCTGAGTCTGACCTATCTCACAGGGTTGTTGTAATGATAAAGTTGAAAAGAAAGAAGTCATCTATGCCAAATGAAACAAATTGGAGGAAAAGTGAAAAAATAAGCCTAACTGCTAAATAAATAATTCTATTTTCTCTCCATGAGTCAATTTGATTAAGAAAAAAGGGGGGTGGGGAATAATTGTAGGAACCTGGAGCACGCAAGACATCTATGTTACCCTCTGAGAGTTTATTTTTTAAAAAATATAATTTTATGCAGGTTCTGTAGTAAAGATGCTCAATTAAAAAACACCTATTTGAAAGCGAAAGATGGTCTGCTGACTAAATTGTTTTCCCATAGCACATAATTAGTGGCTGATTAAAGAGACTGTTAACATAAGGGAAAGGAGAAAACATGTCAGTCCTGAACACAAACTATCCCTAGATTGGAAGCAACTCATGAGAATAATTTGCTTTCCACACCATCAGGCTGATCGGCCCATTTAGTGAATTACATTCACTCAAAACCACAGGCTTATTCACCAGCAGGATGTCATTAAACCTAAGAAAATGACCAACCCCATTAATTAAATTGGTATTTTTCATCCCTGCCTAGGGATCGCTGTAAGGTCTGGTTACAAAATCTCTATTGAGCTTTACATCTATTCTAAAGTAAAGTTGTGTTTCTTGGAGAAACTTCCTTGCCTGAATTATGAACTTGTGAATCCCAATGTAGACCACCTCTGAGACCCAAGCAAAAAAGAACGTTAATAGGGAAAGAGCATGAACAGAGATTATAATGAAATTAAGTGAAAGTAATAAACTTTTCTACACTTGATTATTCTATTTACTGACAAATTAATGGTACTCTTTTTTTAAAAAAAGTGTTGCCACTGGAACACTTCACATTGTAAGATTGTGGTGACTGTTTGAGAAGATCGGCACAGAGTTTTGTTGTTGTTCAGTCAACATAGTCGAGTCTGACCCTTTGCGACCCCATGGACCACCGCACGCCAGGCACTCCTATACTCTTACCATCCTCCTCAACCCGCCCAGTTTTGTGCCCACTGTGTCAACAATACCATCTAGCCATCTCATTCTCTTCTGTCCCTTTCTTCTTTTGCCCTCCACCTTTCCCAACATCAAGGCTTTCTCAAGTGAATCCTCTCTTCTCATTTGATGACCAAATTACTTTAGTTTCATGTTCAATATTTAACCTTCCAAGGAGAAGTCGGGGTTGATTTCTTTTAAGATCGACCTATTCATTCTCCTTCCTGTCTTTGCAGAGCTTTGGGTTGGACATTAATGCTAGGCATTTCCTCTCCCTTGAATCTCCTGCAACACCATTATCTGCTGTCTCTCTTCACATTTTCTCAAAACAGCAAATTAAGGCGGTTGCAAATGTGCTCTTACAACACTTGGTGAACAATACCCACTAGCTTGCGGCATATCCGCACACATCCTACACCTACAAAAGGAGGCTATGGGCAAATTCCTTTATTGAGATCTGTCTTCTAAATCAAAGTGCAGGAAGAGTAACTCTTCCCTTTTTGTTGTTCAGTCTCACAGTCAATTCTGACCCTTTGAGATTTTATTTATTTATTTTTATTTATATTCAAATTTATATGCCGCCCAATCAGGTAAACCCGACTCTGGACCATTGTCCTCCAGGCATCTCTGCCCTCCACCATCCTCCTCAACCCACCCAGCTCTGTGCCCATTGCATCTACAATACCATCTAGCCATCTCATCTTTGGCCGCCCCCTTCTTCTTTTGCCCTCTACCTTTCCCAACATCAAGGCTTTCTCAAGTGAATCCTCTCTTCTCATTTGATGTCCAAAGTACTTCAGCTTCATCTTTACTATTTGACCTTCTAAGGAGCAGTCAGGATCAATTTCTTCTAAGATTGACTTATTTGTTCTCCTCACTGTCCAGGGGACTCTCAAAACCCTCCTCCAACACCACATTTCAAAGGCGTCTATTCTTCTGTGTTCAGCTTTTCTAATGGTCCAGCTCTCACAACCATACATTACCACCGGGAATACCAATGCTTTGACTATACAATTTTTTATTTGCAATGTGATGTCTCTGCTTTTCACTATGTTCCCCAGGTTTCTCATAGCTTGTCTCCCAAGAATGGGAGTCACCATCTGCAGTGACCTTGGATCCTAGGAATGTAAAATCTGTCACTGCTTCTACTTCTTCCCCATCTATTTTCTAGGGACTGATCGGGCCTGTTGCCATTATCTTGGTTTTCTTGATGTTGAGTCTCAAGCCAGCTTTTGCACTCTCTTCTTTCAACCTAATCCGGAGCGTCTTCCCTAATTCCTTCTAATGGTCAGGATTCCAGACGAAGAGGGCTCCTTGCTGTAACCGTTTCCTGTGATATCCTTGTGATGGGTTGAGTATTTTAGCAAACAGTTTCCAGGCACAGATGCCTGCCTGAAGCGTTGGGTCCTCCTGAGCCCACACCCCACCTCTTGTGCCCCGGGAGGTTGCCTTCAGCACCACGTTGTTGGACAGCTCCCACCGGGCAGGGAAGCCTTGCGCTCCTCCAGCCCCGAGCGCGGGGAGTTTGATTTCAGCACCCCCGGCTCGGACAGCTCCCCGCCGCGAAAAGAAAGGCTTTGACAAGGAGCTTTGACACGCCGGCGTCTTTGGGGGAGTTTCCAGTGCGCATCAAATATGTGAGCATCGCGGCGAGCCAGCGACCAGCTTGTGCGCTAAGCAAATCAAGAGGCTTTCCACACCAAGAGCTGTGGGCAGCTACTTATGCAAGAGAAGAGGATTCGGAGGCGCAGCACCTCCAGTACTTGTCAGCGGCGCATCTTTACAGCAAGCAGCAAGGCACCCAGTCCTTCAGGGAAAGGAGACGTCTGGGGGGGACCTATGGGCGAGCTCACCTGGGAAACCTCGAAAGAATCCAGCCTCAGAGAGACACGCGTCCCCGTCGCCTAACAGGTGTCTCTGCTTGGCAAGGTAGGCTTTGTTATTCAAATATGTTGGCTATGCGTGGAACAAGGAGCCTTTACCTTATCTTCTAGTTTGTCATATATACAATATATAATTGTCCTTAGGCACTCTTGGTGTATTGCACCTTTTGGGATGGAGACACCAAGGGTCTCTCTATAGTATTAGCTGGTTCTCTTATTTCACAGAATCAAACGGTTGTTTTTGTTCCCTAGCCGCTTTTCCGTTCCTTTCCCCCCTCTGGCATTTAGATGTGGTGGGATGAGCTCGCCCAACATGCTGCTATTTAATCCTATAGATATCCTTGGCATCTAATCCTATTCTTCCCAACAGATTTAGAAGCTAACAGAAGATTTCATTTGGAGCTAGGTTGACTCTCTGCCAGGCACCCGCTGCCATTTCTGGTAATTAATTTTGCTTTAAAGTTTAATTTGGATGGCATATCAAGCCACTTCAGAGCTCATTGTCGGGGGCTGATGCAGGAAACTGTTTTGAGATCTCACAGGCAGCAAAAACATTAAGTTTTGTAATGGGTATTCCATAATAAAAAAACTATTATAATCAGCTGCAGAGCTGTAGTGAGCCTGTTTGATAAGAGTTCCTGGAGTGTTATAAATTCATGATGCTTTAGGGGACAAGGCTGAGGAGAGTGTGCAAATTTGAAAGCTCCTATTAGGATTAGATTTTCCACATGAAGGCAATATAATGAAATAATGACAAAGGAAATATGTGGAATGGGACAGACCTGGAGACAGAAATTTTTGTTTGCTTTCCTGTGCCCCAAGCCCATTACATCTTGTCACCTCATTATAGTGTACAAATCCATTTACTTCTTTATTGGTTTAATATCTTTAACATTTATTGTTCCATATTTTGTAGATGAGTGCAGAGGCAAAAAGTGAAAGTATACTTACTAGTTTTCCCTCCCATTTTTCAACGCTTCCAGTAAATCAGAAAAGTCACAGAAAAATTATCATGCTATAAAAATAAATTGGATCAGAAAAACTTTCTTTCTTTTTCTTTCTTTCTTTCTTTCAAGATTCATTCCTAGCAGGATCATGTTTTTTAATCTAGAGCTAGATGGAGGCTAAGACGTCAGTACTAGGGCATTTAACAAACTCCTGGAGGAGATGATGCAAGATAGATTGTGCCTAATTTCAAAAGAACTAGCCAGTAGAAGCCCACATTGTAAGCCATAACTTACTCATTGCTCCAAATTTCTTGAAATATGTTTGTGAAAAGGAGTGGGGTGGATTAGATTGACATGACTGTTTTCCCACTGGCATCTTTGAAATATTCTGTTTCAGCTACTCTGGAAGGCCGTTTGAATTAATCTATGTGAATTTAAAATCACCCTGAACTGTCATCAATCAGGCAACCCCTGACAGATGCTCTTCCTCTCAGAAAGCTCTCCCTGCAGAACATCTCTTTTGAGTGATGCACAAAAGTGACTGATGGTGTCAATTAAGCAAGGAGGCTTAGGAGCCTGGATCTTGCCCTCAGAATCTCCTTGCATATTTTAGGATGTAAGAGCTCTGATATTTGGGTGTTGAATGAGAACAAAGCAGAGCAGCAGGAGGATAAAGCTCCCTGGCAGCTTGCATGTTGCTATGTCTTTGACTTGGAAAACACACGGATGTCTGTTTCCTTTACAGCTCATGCTGCACTGATGCCCTTTGCAGCACTTGTAGGTTTTAGAAGGCATTTGCCAAATGCCTTGGCAGAGATCGTTAGCCTCAAGCAAGCACAGGCAATGGTGCAACTGCCCATAAGGACATGGCATTGCCAAAAGAGACACTTGACTTACTGCATTTTTTGTTGTCTAGGAATACCTCTTAGGTATGTGCTGAAGTTGAGCTGAAAATCTGTTTACATAGGAGCTGCTGTAGCTACTGGATATACTTGATCCCATAAGACTGGAGTTTAATTTTCCATATTGGGTGGTACTGAGTAAGTCACTGATTCTCAGTCTAAGCTACCACAGCAATGCTGTTGTGAAGAGAAAATGGGAAAAATACTTCTAAGAGTCATTAAAAGACAATATTGGATAAATGACCAAACAAACAAACAAACAAACATGACTTTATCTCAGCTGCTGTGGATGCATTTTGGTCTTTAAAAAATATGGATACAGATGGACTGTTTCCATTGACAGTGAATGAGAGGTTCTTTTGACAGAAGAGGAACTGGGAGATAATAAACTGAATAGGGAGTTGACCCTCTGTGAACAAAAAAGTGTTCTAGCAGCCAAGCTGGTTGAGAAATTTCAAGGCTTATCATCCTTAAAAAGGAATGGTTTGGCCAACTGGGACAGCAATAAGCCAAACACAGATAGCACTAGATGTTGCTTAACATGAGTCACTGAGGAACAAAGCTGGTCTTTAGAAGGCTGACTCTTCTGCCTCCTTGATGGGACCTTAGAAACCTGAAAACATGAAACATAGTGTTGTTGTATGTTTGTAGCATCAAGACTTGGTTCTTTAAAACAAACAACAGCATCAGCAACAAACCACACACACTGCACATTAGCCTTTAGGAAGGAAATGGAGAAGAATAATAACAATATCCAAGCCATTATATACATCCATTTAATGTCTACACATTCCATTTCCAATTGATATTTGGGTTGCATCACCCTACCAAAACAAGGATCTGGCAAAATAGGGAAGTGTATTTAGAGAACATAGAATATGACTATTTTATTTATTTATTTATTTATTTATTTATTTATTTATTTATTTATTCATTCATTCATTCATTCATTCATTCATTCATTCATTCTGATTTATATTGCTGCCCAACTTCAAAGATTCTGGGCGGCTCATAGAGAATAAAACCAATATTACATTTTAAAACCAATAAAAACCCCACTAAAACTGCTACCAAAAGTTACCCCAACCCCTACAGATTAAAAGAGATTAAAAGTGTGTGTGTGTGTGTGTGCGTGCGTGCGTGCATGCGCGCACTCTTACAGAATCAGCCAGCAGGCAGGGGTCACCACATCACCTGTGCCCCACACTTGCTTTGCCAGCCAGGTTTTTAGCCCTTTCCTTAAGGGCAGCAACTCTGTCTGGAGACGCAGCTCAATTGGCAGGAGGTTCCTTAGGGCCGGATCAGACACTAATTATGTATGTCTCACTAGGGGGATATGGAAGAAGTCACTAGGCTGTATATGACTATGAACAGCCTAAGTGATGAGAGAAAAATAATATAATCCCCCTCCCCAGTACTGAAGGTTTCTTAGTTAACTTAACAAACAGCTAGGGAAATAAAATTTATTATGAATCCTACATCCTAAAAATGTTCTCTGGACTCCAGTGTCATGGAATTGATTTACTCATTATTGGGAGACAGACAAAAGAAGTAGCCCTCATGCCCTATTTTGGGGCTTCCCAGAAGCATTTGGCGAGACACAGTGGGAAATAGGATGCCATAAGAGGCAGACTTCTTTAATGACCCAGCATGGCTCTCCATTGCCACTAATGCAAGATTTAAAATAACAACAACAACAAGGCTACTTCATAAACAAGATGAGTATTGACAAAGACTATTAATTAAGGCTAAAGCTGCAGATATTTCTAAACATAGAACTGCTGGAGGCTCAGAATGATTGATAGAGAAGAGAGATGTTGCTTTCTTCTGTTAAACATTTTGTTTTAATCAGGCAGAAGTAGTCATTACTAAAAATGGGATGCCAGGCTAAGTATTCACTTGGCCACATCCAATTATGATTTTTTAAAAGAGGAAGTGGAAGTAAAAAAAATGCTTGAATGTTCTTCCTTAAGTTTCAGTTGGGACCACATAGTAGAGTGTGTGTTTGCAACATAAATGAATAAAGTCTTTATGGCAGTTGTTCTGGTAGGAATAGATATTACAATATGAAGCTGAAGGAGGTGGGATGGTTTTTTTTCCTCCAAATATAATCCTAGGTTCCTGAAAATAACTATGACAGTCTTTAGCTGGGAGCACACTTTCTATAGTGAAGCAGTTTGAATCCACCCAGGTGATTTGTGGCTCCATATCTTTCAATACCACCAATGTGCTAGGAAATTCTCCTAGAAAAACAAGGATATAATGAAATGCTGAAGACTCCCATAACTCAGCAGTGATGGGATGATGCTCTGGGTCTTGGAGTATCATCCTGCCACTGTACAGCTATGAATGGCTTCAGCAAATTACACTCATTCTTCCTAAAATAAACTTTCCAAGCTTTCTTCTGAACTTCAAAGAGCAAGTTAAACAAGAATCAGTCTGTTGACTAGGGTTGACCAGAACTGGTATAGTGAAAATGGTTACATCCTGTGCTCTGGTAACAACCAAATGTCAAATGGCTGCAGATTATCACAGTTATGAACTTGGATCTAGCACCAAAATATTAACACTGCCTTATATTGAGTCAAATTATTGGTCAATGCAGCCCAGTATTGTAAATTCTGACCATGACAGGTCTTCAAGGTTTCAAGCAGGATCCATTCCTTGGAACCCTAACAAGTGATTCCTCGTATGATCTGCTGGTCTCCCACACAGATGCAGACCTGCCTAGTTTCTTAAACACAATGAGATTAGATGAAGTTTGTCCAGCTGTGAAAATTTAATTTAATTTAATATTCACATTTATACGCTGCCCACTCAGGCGAACCCAACTCAGGGTGGCATTACAACAACATTTAAAAACATATAGAAATACATGAAACCCCTAGTTATCCCAACCACCCATCCCACCCACTGTAAAAAAAGATACAGAGAGGGCTCCTGATTGCTATCTTGTTGTGAGCCAACAGGCGGGGACCGTATTCCCATTAGGGCCCCACACCTGCCCTGCCAGCCAGGTCTTCACACCTTTCCTGAAGGGCAGTAATTCTGTCTGTAGTCTTAGATCTGTTGGCAGGAGGTTCCAGAGAGCTGTTGCGGACATGGAGAAAGCCCTCCTTCGGGTACTAGATAGATGTACCCTTCTAGTTGATGGCACAACTAGAGAGCCCCTCCGATCCGCTCTAGTTGAACGGGCAGACACTCTTGGATTGATGCGGTCTCTAAGCAACACATTTATTTTTTTGTAATTTTAGAGGGTGTTGTTCTAGGGGAAAGCATTGATTGCAACCTGAGAACTAATGAATCTTATCCCTGGGTGCCATACTACATGTTACACACCAATCAAGCTAATAAAACTGAAATCTGGGGCATTTTAAGCAAAGAGGAACAGCTGGGGGATGAAATGCTTAAACAGAACTTTTTTTTTTAACTATACTGGTCAGATTCCCTGGAAAATTCTTTACAGGCAAAAAAAAAAGCTTTCCTAAGCAGTGGCTCAAGTGGCTAAGATGCTGACTGGGAGGCGGAAGGTCAGCAGTTCGATTCCTGAGTGTTGCAGGATGGAATGAGCTCCCGTCTTTGCCCCAGCTCCTGCCAACCTAGCTGTTCGAAAGCAAGAAACTGCAAGTGGATAAATAGGGACCACTTTGGTGGGAAGGTAAACAGCATTCCGTGCACTCTGGTGTCTAGTCATGCCTGCCACATGACCATGGAAACGTCTCCAGAAGCAGACAGCGCTGGCTCTTCGGCTTTGAAACAGAGATGAGCACGGCACCCTAGAGTCGGATATGACTGGCTTTCAAGCAAGGGAAAGCTTAACCTTTACTTTTCTCTTCTTTGATACTTTCCCCTTGCAATTCCAGCTAGTTTTTCTCCTATGCTGAGTGACTATGTGAACCTCATCCAAAGACAGTATGTCTAAAAAATCCTAGAAGTGGGGTGTGTAGCAATGGAAGGTGAGATGCATAAAATAGTAGCTGGGGATGAACTGAAGACCCACTCCTCTGCTCTACAAGAACTCCCCTTCCCCAACACTGCTTTGGTTTCATAACTTTTAAACATGTAATGTGTTGTTTGGACCTCTGGATTTCTTTGCTCTGGAATGGAGATCCATATCCAAACCCTGGACTCAATTATTAACCTGTGTTCAAAAATGGTGTGTTCCTTTTTGAAAACCTAAGTATTTACTTTCTTTGCCGTGCTGTCACATTCTTTGTTTTTCCCTTGCTTGCACCAAGAATCAATTACATCTAAAGCCGTGTGATGGCTGGCTGAATGGTTGGTTGAGTTGTTGCAGGTTAGAAGGTCAGCAGCTGTTGTCTTATTTTGCCAGAGGAAGGCAGAGATATATAACTTGATGTGCCATAGTTCAACATTAGAATATGCTTTTTGCATATGTCTTTGGTTTCCCCACTTAAGGCTGTCAGGTGATAGTTCAAGAGATGACCTCTTCCTGACATCTCATTCATCCAGTGCCAATTAGACTAGATAATCCTGTGGTAGATGAGTACAAAAGAACTATATGACTTTAATGTTTACCATGAAGAAATTGAAATGGTTGAAAATATAATATATGCCAGTTTAGCCATCAAACTAGCTTGGAGGGAAGCTATGAAAGAATTAGAGAAGATCACCAAATGTAAAGATGTGTCACTGGAGACCAAGGCCAGGATTATCAACTCTACTGTAGTTACAATTACTGCGTATAGAGTGAAAACTGGACAGCAAGGAAAGCTAACAGGAAAAATATTGATTCATTTGCAATATGGTGCTGGAGATGCTGCAGATACCTTGATCTGCCAGAAAGACAAAGAAGTAAGTCCTACATCAAATCAAGCCTGAAGTCTTTCTAAAGTAGCAAACGACAAAACTGAAGGTCTCATGAGAAGACAACACACACTAGAAAAGATAATAATGCTAGGAACTGCTGTCAAATGTATGGAATCAATCCAAAATGTAAGCCACAGCCTTGAGTTTGTAAGAGTTGAGCAGGGCTGTTAACAACTAGAAATTTTGGAGGTCACTCCTTCATAGAGCTGCCATAAGTAGGAAGCAGTTTGATGTCACATAACAATTCAAAGATGAGCCAATTGTCTAATACAGGGGTTGCCAACCTTTTTACGTCAGGGACCAAGTCACGCTCCCTCAGACAGTTGAGAGTGCTGGACTGGTGGTTCTCCCCCCCCTCCCCCCTGCCGTTTATGGCTGCTGTAAACACATCCACAGCTGATTCTACTGGTGGTGGCAGTGGTGGTGGTGGCGGCAGCGGCTGGAGCGAGGGCGTGGGCCTGTTGAATTGGCACCATGGGCTGGATCTGGCCCCAGGGCTGTAGGTTGCTGACCCCAATCTAATACATGGTAAGTAATCTTTCTTTGTCCATAGCTTGTTTATATGTTTCCTCAGTGATCACCAGGGATCCTTTGTATTTTGTGGGTAGAGTTTGTGGGTGTTGATTGGGTATGCAAGTTCTTGTGTGTATCTCTTCAATTTTGCACAAAGACAAATGTGTGCAAATATTGCTGATGTGTTAGTATTCAAGGGATACAAATACAAGTGCAAAATGATGTAAGCCATCTGTCAGATGTAAGAAGATAAAGATAGGTGCTGCCTAAGCAGGAGGTGCCAGGTGCTACGGCTGTGTCCTGAATGCCTTCAGAGCACATTCTGAAAACTCAAAAATAAAATCCAGCGTGAAGGTTTGGAATATGGGAAGAGTCCTGCTGGATAATGCCAAAAGGGTTGTCTCACCTAGCATTCCATTCACATAGAGCGCAGAGTGGCCTGTTAAACATGCCTGGTAAACCCACCAGGAGGAATAGTGGGAAACAATAGCACTTACTTCTACATGAGCCCCACCAGTATTCCCTAGCAACTGGTATGCAGGGTAGATTCTGCGTAAAATGAGGTGAAAATTTATAACCCTGAACTTCACATGTCTTCCTTGTCCTCCAATGCAAAAGGAGGATAAACACACAAGGCCACCTTTAAAAAATGAACCATTTCACAGTTTGCTGGAAAATTGAAGCTACTAGCATAAGAAATCCATCTCAAGAATGCAGTCGTGATTTTTGTTATGCGGGTTTCTATGGAGTTTCCAGCATAACAACGTTTTTAGCGTCATTGTCCGGTTATTTTAGCATTGTTGTCCGAACAACGACACTAAAAATGTTACTATGCAGGGGAAAATGTGATGCATAATGACATGCTGTTAAGCAAAAATGATGTTATCCGAACATGTTGTTATGTGAGGGTTGACTGTAGTTACAATGTTATCCTAACAGCTGAGTCTCCCTTCTAGATACTGCAAACATAGCTTCTTAAAGTGAACACGTTCCTACAAAAAGCAACTCAAGTCATAATCTTGGTTTAACCCATGAGGTGATAAGGAGTTGAAGAAATGGATGTAAAAAGCCTCCCTATGTAGTAGATGTCTATCCACATCAATTTTCTCATGTTTCCTGAAGTTGGCTTTTTCCAAAGCCACAAATCTAATGTTGTCCTCAGTGTGGTTCTTTTCCAGAAAATGGGCTACTAATGGGGCAGTAAGTATCTGACTCTGAATCCGGGAGTGGTGCTCCATAATGCGTACCTTCAAGGGCCATGAAGTTAGGCCAATATAATATTTTTCACAAGGACAAATCACCATATAGATAATAAAGCGGGAGTTACAATTGGTAAAACTCTGCAACCTAAGTGTGCAATCTTTGCCAGTAAAACTTACAACCTTTGTCTCCCATGAAAACCTACAAATCGCACAGCCAGAGCAGCGGTAATGCCTTTTAATAATCGATCGGACAGGAGCTGACTGAGAGTGGGAGTCCCATGAAGTTAACATATTTTGCGAAGACTTGGTACATCTAAAACCAACAATAGGCTTTTCCGAACAGCCAGGTACATCCTCCAAAAGATGCCAATGTTTCAAAATTGCTTTTTTTATTTTGAAAGCTACAGGTGAGTATTCCAAGGAGCAAAAAATCCTAGTTGGAGATTTTTTTGGTTTTTGTGTCAAAAGCTGTGCCTGAGGTACCTTCTTAACCTTATGCAATTGACAATCAATAACATGTTTTGGATATCCCTTTTCAGACAAGAAGGAGCTAATGGTGTGGGCTGATGTTAGAAAATCACTTTCACATGTTGAATTCTCTTTAGCCCTCGAGAATAGGCTAAAAGGAATGTTGGTCTTTAAATGTGCTGGATGGAAGGAACGATAGTCTAAGTATGAGTTGCGGTCAGTGGGCTTCCTATAAAGACACATCCCCAGTTTACAATTTGATAGACACATCCAAAAAAGGTACACACTTTGCATCAGACTGTCCTGAAAATTTCAGATTATTGTCCAGACTATTAATCCATTCAGTGAGTTCTGCAATTATTTCTACTGAATCTAACAAGAAAAATAAATCGTCAATAAAACACTTATAAACAATAATGTGATTAAAAATGGATTAACAGTAGCATCAAAAATAAAAGTTTTCTCAAAGTGTACCATGTATAAGTTTGCAACCGCTGGCGCTAGTGAACTTCCCATAGCCATACCCCTAATTTGCATATAGAAATCGTGTTTAAACCTAAAGAAAGTATTCTCTAATACTACATCCATGTGATCAAGCAAAAAGTGGGTGGGTGGGTGGGTGGGTGGGGAAATGTCCTGGTGTCCAAAACTGTCTCAACAATGGGTCTCACACTGTCTAAAGGAATATTAGTGTACAGAGATTGTACATCGAGGGTCAGAAGCCCAGAATTCCCAGGCACATCCATACCTTCTAATTGGTCAATCAAATCTACAGAATCCCTCACAAAGGAGGGTGTCTCTTTTACAAATGGATTTATAAACGAATTAACATATTTGGCTATGGGTTCAAGAAGGGAGCCAATCCCGGCTACAATGGGACATCCTGGAATGATAGAATGTTGTGAAGTGACCTTATGAATTTTGGGAAGAGTATAAAAAACAGTTACCTTAGGAAACCTATTATAAAGATACTTAAACGTTCTCTCCGTGATATAATTCAATGCCAGCCCTTCGTAAAGTACTGTCTTAACAACTGTCGAAACCTTAGGGGTTGGGTCTGAATCCAATTGACGCTGTCCGCAAAAGTACACAAGACCAGATTGTGGGGTGACTCTCCCAGGGAGATGGAAAACAGCGGATTCGGGCATGACTAGACATAGAACAGAGCCAGTTTGATATAGGGGGTCAACCGTTTGCTTTGAACCAGGGAAATGTGAACTCTACTTTCTACCCAACCAAAAACATAAGCTTGGGCTTATGTTACTGAACTGCTGTTCAAGCTTCTTCATATGATTGTATCTGAAGAAGTGGATTTTGATGCATGAAAGCTCAGATTGAAACAAGATTTTTGGTGTTTAAAAATGTCACAATCTTTTGTCCTTATCCGTATCCCATTTAATTTTGCCAACGCATTTCTTCATAAGATGAGTGTAAGGATAAAATGAGATAGCTGACAAAAGAGTTGAATATAGAGGCAATCATAAAACAAACCAAAGAACCAAAAAGTACTTACACTAGTATTCTTCTGGTGTTTAGCAGCCTACTTTGTTCAAATGGAACTCCACAGCATTGTTCTTCTAATCCAGTACTATCTACACCAGTGGTTCCCAGATCCCACAGGGGGACTTCAATTCCCAGAAGCTTAGGTTAGTACATTGGCTGATCAGTGCTTTGGGGAATTGACTTAGGCTTCAGGGAATTGAAGTCCAAAAACCAAAGGTTGGGAAACACTTGTCTACACTATCTATCTCATTGCATGGTGTCTAGCTCTTTTTAATTAATGATGTCCAAGATTTAACTTGGATATATTTGTAGGCCAAACATGTAGTTTGCTACTGAATGGTACCCCCTTAATTTTGTCCCTAGTAGTAGCTCATTATATGAAACTAGATCTGTGAGGCTGCCTGAATTGACCTTATTTTCATTACCCCATCAAACAGTAGCATCAATATGATTGCAAACGTGGAAACAGTTTTGGGGATAGGAGCTGAAGGAATATTGGCATGCTCAAGTGGCCCAGGTGGAGAGGGGGCTCATAACGATAAAGTACTTGCAATTTTCCCATCACTACCTTTGAAAATGACAGAACTGAAACAGAGGAAGTTTTCTTGGACATGGGCATCAGTTGCCAATTCCAGTGTCTCCTTCAGGGAGATGTGTTGTATGGTATGTGTTGCATCTTTCCTGTAGCCTTTAAAAATATTGGAAGAGATTCATTGTGGACTCTCTGAGTGGTGATGTAACAATACAAGCCTTACTCTCGAGAAGGCCCTATTGTTCTTCTGAGTTGCAGCTCCTTGGCTGGACAACCAAGGCATCTAGATATGTGTAGATAAGGTAGCGTCGAGCCAAATAACCACTCCAGTCGTTCAGGTATTTTAAAAGTATATTGAAAGCAGAGCAAGATGCAAGATACACTCCATCAAAAGCTCAGAAAGCATTTCAAAGCAAGGAAATAAAGCAAATTTATTTCCTTGTTCCGAAGACGACGACGCCGGTGTGGTCCGTGCTCTCCCCGCCCCTTCCATCGGCGGGGAGATAAAAGGGAGCCTCCGCGGCCCGGAGGGCTCCAAAGACTCCCCCACCGGTGTGGTCCGTGCTCTCCCCGCCCCTTCCATCGGCGGGGAGATAAAAGGGAGCCTCTGCAGCCCGGAGGGCTCCAAAGACGCCGCCGCCGGTGTGGTCCGTGCTCTCCCCGCCCCTTCCATCGGCGGGGAGATAAAAGGGAGCCTCCGCGGCCCGGAGGGCTCCAAAGACGCTGCCGGCGGTGTGGTCCGTGCTCTTCCCGCTCCTTCCATCGGCGGGGAGATAAAAGGGAGCCTCCGCGGCCCGGAGGGCTCCGAAGACACCGCTGCCAGTGTGGCCGTGCTCTCCCCGCCCCTTCCATCGGTGGGGAGATAAAAGGGAGCCTCCGCGGCCCGGAGGGCTCTGAAGACGCCGCCGCCGGTGTGGTCCGTGCTCTCCCCGCCCCTTCCATCGGCGGGGAGATAAAAGGGAGCCTCCGCGGCCCGGAGGGCTCCAAAGGACGTTCGGCCACGACGTAGCTCTCCTGGGCCCCCACCATCGGCCCAGGATGGGAGCCACCTGCGGACATTGGTCAGGGGAGATGGGAGCACTGGCGCAGTTGTGCATTGTTCTCGGCGGGGACTTTGGAAGCTGCTGCCACCGAGACACCACCTCAGCTCTCTCCCCTGGTCTGTGGTGAGGGGAGGGGGCAGGGAGGGAGACAGAGGGACTGAGGCTGATGCTTGCCGCACCTGGGGAAGTTGGGCTGGGCACCATATGGGATGTGAGCTGTGCTTCACCCCTTGGGGATTTTGTTAATATTGATATTGATTATTTTTGATGCTTTGTACTTATGTATTATGTATTATTTCTGATGCTTTGTACTTATGTATTGATATTGTGTGTTTTCCCCCCTGAATTCCTCTTGATGTAATTGAACTGCATTATTATGTGTCATTGTATTATTATATTGTATTTATTGTCCACCATGTAAACCGCCCTGAGTTGGGTTGTACCTGAGTGGGCGGTATATAAGCGCGAAAATTAAATTAAATTAAATTAAATTGGTTCTAAGGGATAGCCCAAGGCTATACATTTCTCAAGCCTCTACATTTTTGCAATTCAAAAGCACAGCATTCCAGAGAGTGTCTGAGTGTGTGCGCGTGAGTCTCTGGGTTATATCTCCTCCCACAGGGTCCACCTTTGGCCCTCCCCATTAGGGATTCCAACCAATGATCTTACAGCAAGACATGTTAATCATACATTAGGTTTCATTTCACTAAGACCACTAGGCAACTCATGAGGCAAGGATGTTTACATTCCATTTTCTCTCCCCCTGATCTGAAATCGCCATATTGGGGGAAATCGCTAAGGGAAAAAAGTTTCAAGGACTAAGCTAGAGTGCAAGTATTACTGCAGGTCAATTTGTAAAAATTGCTTTTTGCATGGATACTATGTTTATATTTTAACTGGTGAAACATAGGATATATTTATACTCAATAAGGAATTTAAATCTGAATAGAGCCGTATGCTGCAGCTGATGGATGGTGGCTGCAACTGTAAAACTGCATCCTTGGATTCCTTGCCTTGACTATTACATAAAAAATAGTGTGACATGATGTGGTTGCAGTTTTTGTTGCTTCTAGAAATGGCAGCCAGTGAAGAACAAAAGGGACAGATATTTTGATGGTGCTCCCTCACATAGTTTTGTGTGTTAAACTTTGGAGAGGGGAGAATAGGAATGAAAAGGGACATGTAGCTGCTGTTTTCAGTCATTCTACCTTTTGTATATGACACAAGGTCAAAATTTCAAGAGGAAGGCAAATGTAATGTTATGTTAATGTTATCATACAAGGCCCTATACGGTTTGGGACCTTGCTATCTGACGGAGTGTCTCTCCCTCAGAACAACTCCCCGCATCATTCGATCATCACAGTTGGCACAGCTCCAGGTGCCAACCCTGAGGAGACCCTTGAAAGTCTTTATCCATAAATAGAGCCTTCTCGGTGGTGGCACCAACACTGTGGAATATACTACCAGTGGAGCTCGCCAGGCCCCATCACTGGCTACCTTAAAAAAAAATTAGAAACACTCTTCTTCAAGGAGGCCTTTCAGGGCGTTATTCTCTTATTGATAAATTAGCCAGTTAGGTTCAGTCCCGATGTCTTCAGACGCCAATTATTTTAGTCTAGTCTAGTCTATGATGTATTTGGTGGTGGTGGGTTTTGATTTGCTGTGGGTATTGTTGTTATTTGTTTTCTGTTTGTTCACCACCCAGAGTGGGATAACACCCAGATAGGTGGTATAGAAATTAAATAAATAAATAAATAACATTTAGAAGGGCATTTGGTTTCTCTCTCTCTCTCTCTCTCACACACACACACACACACACACACACACACCATATGTGTAGGTCAAGACCACTTTGGAGTCTATCCCCAGGCAAATGGTGATTCTAGGCTTACAGGTGTGCTGTCAATCCAGTCTTAATTTTAGTCTCAGTTTTACAAGAGCTGCGTGCTGAGCCTATCTTGTGAATTGGAGTAAATAGTTTCTGCAAAATGTGTCCTGTGGAGCCATGCTCCCTCCCCTTGTAACCTAGAACCACTATCTATCCCTGAAGTTACCTTTACTGGGCCATATGGAAAGATTCTCCACCATGACTCTTTCCCCACCAGTGTTGCTCCCAATTTGTGTGAGTATATCTGAGGGGAAGCTTATCAGAGTGCAGAAGGAAGAGAAAGAGGCAACTAATCAGGAGGGATTAAACCAGACCCTACTGTGTACTAGATGGTGTCTTGACAATGCTTGTTGCCTGATTAACAGTCTTCATGTCACAATGTGAACACTGGAAGAATGTCAAAAAGTAGTCATTTGAAATTTCAGCATGCCTAGTTCTGCATTCTAGCTGAAGCTCTACAGTCCTGAAACCTATGGAATGTTTATGATTACTCTTCCCTTGTCTTGTTTGGATGCCCAGTGGCCACTTCAAAACCTGAGAGTAGCCAAATGGTTTCATTTTTTCCAAAAAAGATGCAGACTGAGAACTGCAAGGGATGTGGCATATATGGGTAAGAAATAGTGTCAAAATGAAGGAAGGAAAAATCTCTTGATTCAGACTATTCCAAGGTACAGCATCTCATTTTAATCAGAAGTTCTGTGGTTGTCTAATAATGTCACTAAAAACCAGCATCTAGAGACTCAGCTGTCATTATTAAAAGCCTGCCTCATGAGATGGGTTTTCAGTTGTTGTTGGAAGGATAAAAGGGAGGTGGCCCAACTTAACCTCCTGTTGTGTCCAAATGCTTTATTGCTTTAATTCTGAACCGCCATTAAGTCTTTGCTGTAAAAGCACACCCTTTTCTGTAAGGTGCCAAATTCATATCTTGTCAATGTAATCTGATTGGTTCTAGCACAGGTTTCCCACGTTAGCAAAAGCCCGGGCAAATGTTTCACTGTAACTGCTGTTCTGTCTGTATATAAGTTGCTACCTCGTCCCCTTATTCTCCAGTCTGAACAAGCCTTAACTGATCTGATAATAAATCACTAATGTTTAACTCTGAACTTGCTGTCGCGTTGCTAATTACTCTCAGACTCAACACCTCCCGAAAGAGAGAATTCCATAATCTGGGAGCTGAGGTGGAGAAGGTCCCATCACACATACTTCTGATGGCAATGGGACTAAGATGAGGGTTGTACATTCATATTTATTACATTCTTTAAATTAAATTTCACCGAGTTTGGCCTTTTATGTATGTATTTGTCTGGCCCACCTTAGACTGCAGGTTACCATCATTACTGAGAAAAGTGGAAAACCAAAGTAATACAGTAGACTGAATTAGTGGCTCCAGATAAGAAAGAGAGCAACAGCTAAGCCCTCTGATAAAGGCAAAGATCTCCCTATATACACAAACCTAAAATGAAATGTTTTGATGTAAAAAACAATGTTTGCTAGCATATTTATATCTCATACAGTCACATGTGTTCAGTAGCCAGGACCGACTCAGTGACACACCCAGGCTTGCTGTTACATGAAGTATCAAGTGTATCCCACAGAAGCATCTTTGTGCAAAGGGAAGAATGTATAACATCCAGTGCATAGTGGTAGACAGTGACATGGCCGCCACAGCCAGCAATGATATGTAATACAGTACCAAGAGTCTGTGTTTTGGATAAGCAAATATTGGAAACAGAGATCAAGAGGAGTCCTTAGCTAGCTATCTACTGTGAAATCAGCTTCTCTGCAAACATGGAGACCTGTGGACGTTATTAGCATTCCTCACCACGGTTCCTACTCCAGAAGGGGGGAGTGGCGAAGTGTTTGTCAACAGCCAAGGAATTGCCTGCTTGCAGGCTGTATGCATTTATAATTCACACGTGGAGCATAAGAAAATATGTCAGCTGTGAGCAGTGAGATGAAAGGATGTAAAATGGGGCAGGTGTTCTCCATGGAGAGGGCAAGGAAAGAAGCAGCACAACACATGAGCAAGTGTGAATCCTCAGCAAGAAGGTTGATGCTGTGATCCCATCAGAACAGATTTCTTCCAAGCAGTCTTTACACGTAAACAATATTCTGAGTGTGTTTATACAAATGTACAATTGGTAGACATGTACACAGGGAATTAAATATCAACCACAAATTCTTCAGCAGCTCAACATTGCCGAGTTTGCTCCACATGGTCTTGAAACAAGAAGAGACGGACAGACAGAAATGCCTAGTGATTTTGCTTAATCAAATAATTGCATACAAAAGGATTGTGGAAGGAGCCAATGTGTTTCCAAACATATATTCAACCTAGCTCCTTTGTTGTTGGCAATATTTTAAAATAAATTCTCACTCCTTGGATTCCTTGATTAGGGAGTCTAGCAATCTGATGCTAGGTACTCAATCTGAAGGGACTGTGGTGGCTTAGTGGTTAAGATGCTGAACTTGATGACTGGAAGGTCAGCAGTTCGAGACTTGAGTACTGCACAACAGTGTGAGCTTCCATCTCTGTCCCAGCTCCTGAAAACCTAGCAGTTCAAAAGCAAGAAAGTGCAAGTACAGTAGATAAATATATACCACTTTGGTGGGAAGGTAAACAGTGTTCCATGATCTCCAGTGTCTAGTCATGCCTGCCACATGTCCATGGAAACTTCTGCAAATGCGGACAGCGCTGGCTCTTTGGTTGTAAACAGAGATGAGCACGGAACCCTAGAGTCAGATATGACTGGCTTTCGAGCAAGGGTGACCTTTACCTTACTCAATCTGATTTGTCTATGTGACATCACAGAGTCAATTCAGAGTCTTTCATGGACTCCACCTCCATCTCAGCTATGTTATGCAGCGCTGAAGTAAGAACAAATACTTTCTACCACAGCTACCACCGCCAAACCACTGTGTGCTGCTAGCAAGGTGAATTCTGACCTACTGCTTAGAAGTAGAGGCATGGAGAGGGGCTTATGCCACAAAACCTTTGTGATGAATTATGCATTGGGTCAATTAAGTCTTTTTTCCCACTTGAGGAAATAAGCACTTTGTTGCATTTATGCATTACTGAGAGTCATTCGGTAAAAAAATTCCCCGGTTTTTCTCTGGCTGTGAATGCCAGATAAGAAGAGTGGTCTTGTTAGAGACTATCACCCCACCTGTTTAAGCAAGGAGTTGCACAAGAGCCCCATGAAGTAACATGTCACAGCTAGGAAGCCTTCAATGTGAAAGAATGCCAGTGCCTTGTTTGGACCTATCTACCTTCAGCGAGTCTCATTTCAACTACATTAAAAAGAAGGAAATAAATTTTCCTAACCACATAGTAACAATCCAGGGACTAAAAGAAGCACAGAGCTACAAGCAACATACATCATCATCAGCTGCAATCATATCCTAGAATTTAATTTAATTAAATTGTAAATTAATTTAATAGTCACACTTATACGCCGCCCACTCAGGTAAAACCCAACTCAGGGCGGCATTACAACAATTTTAAAAACATATAAAACACATAAAACCCCTAGTTATCCCACCCACTGTAAAAAGAGACAGAGAGGGCTCCTGATTGTTATCTTGCTGTGAGACAGCAGGCGGGGACCGTATTCCCATTAGGGCCCCACACCTGCCCTGCCAGCCAGGTCTTCAAACCTTTCCTGAAGGGCAGCAATTCTGTTTGTAGTCTTAGATCTGTTGGCAGGAGGTTCCAGAGGGCTGGTGCAGACACGGAGAAGACCCTTCTTCGTGTGCTAGAAAGGCGGGCCCCTCTAGTTGATGGCACAACTAGTGAGCCCCTCCAGTCTGCTCTAGTTGGATGGGCAGACACTCTTGGGGTGATGCGGTCTCTAAGGTATCCTGGCCCACTACCATATAGGGCTTTAAAGGTCAAAACCAGCACCTTGAATTACACTCGGAGACAAACTGGTAGCCAGTGCAGCTTCCGAAGTAGCGGCAAGGCGTGGGCATATCGTCCGCACCCCCTTGAAGAAGGAAAAATGCCATTAGCGTGAATTTGTTTAAGTTGGATCCCAGCTTGCCATGAAGTGACCCACACACTATGATCAGGATTCAAAGGTTTTAGGTTAGTAATACCTCTCGGTAAGTGCATCTTATGCCAGCACAAAAACATGCCTTGGTTGAGTTCAGTATGGCAAGACACAATATATGCTTTACCTGTATGCAAATTGCCTGTATGCAATTTCCTTCTGATGTCTTTTACATACTTCTGTGGTTTCCATGGCCTAGAGGTGACCCTGGATTCCTGAAGGCTGTGTGAGTGGAGAACTACCTCTGACAAGTTCTCCCAAATGTTGAGTACAAGCCTACAAGCAAACGGATGGTGGTTCTGCTCTTTGAAGTCTAGCGTAGCTAAACCTGGACAGGTCCATCCTGAGAAGCTTGGCCCCTGGTGACAAATTGCCCACAATGACTATGAAAACAGTGAGGATGTGAAATAGTTGACATCACCACCAGTTGAGGGCTGTCTCTACTGATGGAATCAGAGCTCTTCCAGACATCCTGTATGCAACATAGCTGAGTTTTTATCATGGATATCTACTGAACAGTCAGCTGGGACATCACAGGTAACAAGAAATGCAACTCCTGCCCCCATTTCCCCCTAGCAAACCATGCTGAACTCTGATTTGTTTTCTTCTTCCTAATACTGTATTTCATTCTACTCCTAGGCAGACCTTTTTTCTCCTATTCCACATAAACATTTATATCTCCCATTAAGAGAAGTGCCAAAGATGCTCTCTTGCCCTCTGGGCATAATGGGCTACCATTTCTTGAATAGTTTATTTTCATTTTTTTTCTCCTGAAAGATACAGTGGCCCTTTTCCAGGACCAGAACAACCCCATGTGTACAGCTTTCCTCATAATATAGGACAACAATCCAAAAGAACAAACCCATCCCTTTCCCTTTCCCTCCCTTCCCATGCATAGGCCATCCATCCTCTATTATGTTCTCTTCCTACTCTCTCGTGCAACCAATGCCACAACAGACCTAGAGGGAGCAGAAGAAGAAAAATGAAGCCAAATTGTTCTCATTACTTTTAACAAAAAATTATACAAGCTCTAATGAAAGGCAGATGTAGGATTCTTTCTGATTATCTCTACCCACTTTATACGCTCCTCAAGGCAGTTCCTTCTTCAGAAGCTTTGATGCATCAGTATTAGATAATTGGGGCCAATTCCTACTGGCAGCCTTCTAGAGAGCATTTAGCACTAACGACTGCTGGATGTACTGTGTAGGCTTTGTGCCGCCTGAGGGGAAACAATTAAACTACTAATTGATGCTGCCTGTTACCTTTTGTTCCTCCTCCTTCTCACCTCTTTTACTTCCAGTATGAAATCTTGTGCCGTCCTAACCCTCCTTCATGCTCCCTTGGTTGTTGTGTCTAGATTAGAGATTGCTCTCTCTTGCTCTCGCTCTCACTCTCACTCTCTCTCTCACACACACACACACACACATGCATGCACACACACATGTGCATGCACATGCGTGCACGCGCGCACACACACAATTCCTCAAAGAAATGTCATCACCCAGAACACTTGATTAGCAGGGATCTAGCTTTGATCACAAACTATTTTCTATTGCCTTCAAGTGAGAGAAAGAGGAATGATGCATATAAAGATTACAACCATTATGATTGAAGATTTGCATACAATGGGAACCATCAGAAGGTTATTGGTATAATACTGAACGTGTATACAGTTGTATTTCATGCACAGTGTTCATGTAATCCTTATAGTACCACTGTAATATATGCAAGTATTATTACCCCCATATTGCAGCTCTGAGGATCAACGGGAGTGGTTTGCCTAAGATTTAAACCCGGGGGGGTTGGGAGTCAAACTCTGTACCAACAGGGAATGTATGCAAGACAAAGAGTACAGAAGACAAATATAGGATAAGAACATAAGAACAGCCTTGCTGGAACAGGTCACAGCCCATCCAGTCCAGCATTCTGTCTCACACAGTGGCTCACCATTTGCTTCAGGGTATTCCCAAGCAGATGCCTTCACCTGCTTAGGATTCCCTGGAAATGGCATTGAGAGATATCCTGCCTATCTCTCCAACCCCGAGGTTGTCCTTAGGTATCCATAATTATAGCCATTGATACCCTTGTCCTCCATGAACTTGTCTAATCCTGTCTTAAAGCTGTCAAGACTGACAGCTGTCCCCACTTCTTCTGGCAGGGAGTTCCATAGACCAGTAATCCTCTGGGTGAAAAAGTACTTTCTCTTATTTGTTTGAGAACTAGTACCCAAAAGTTTCATGGAATGTCCCCTAGTTCTAGTGTTATGCAATAGGGAAAACAGTTTTTCCTTATCTACTTTGTCCACACCGTGCATGATTTTATAAACTTCAATCAGGTCACCTCTTAGACCCCATTGTTCAAGAGTGAAAAGGCCCAACCGTTGCAGACTCAGATGGTAAGGAAGGTGTTCCAGTCCCCTAATCATTTTGGTTGCCCTCCTCTGCACTTTTTCCAACTCCATAATATCCTTCTGGAGGTATGGCGACCAGAACTGTACACAGTATTCCAGATGGGGCCTCACCATAGATTTATAAAGAGGCAAAATGACACTTGCTGACTTATTTTCTATATCCTTCCTAATGATCCCTAGCATTGAGTTTGCTTTTTTCACTGCTGAGGCACACTGGGTTGACACCTTCATTGAGTTGTCCACCAGGACACCAAGGTCCCTTTCCTGGTTTGTTGCAGAGAGTTCAGACCCCATCAGTTTATAAATGTAATTGTTTTTTTTTGCTCCAACATGCATCACTCTGCACTTACTAATGTTGAAGCTCATTTGCCACTGTTTTGCCCACTCCCCCAGTGTCAAGAGATCCCTCTGGAGCTCCTCACAATCTCTCACAGTTTTCACTACCCTGTATAATTTAGTGTCGTCAGCAAATTTGGTTACCTTGCTTTTTACTCCTACCTCTAGATCATTTATGAAGAGGTTGAAAAGCAGGGGTCCCAGTACTGAACCTTGGGGGACCCCACTCTTTACTTCCCTCCACTTGGAGAAGTGTCCATTTAGTGCTACCCTCTGTTTCCTGTCCCTTAGCCAGTTGCTGATCCAGGACAAGACCTGTCCCTTTATTCCATGACTGGTAAGTTTATTCAAGAGCCTTTGGTGTGGGACCTTGTGAAAAGCCTTCTGAAAGTCCAGATAAACAATGTCAACTGGATCCCCCTTATCCACATGCTTGTTGACACTCTCAAAAAATTCCAACAGATTAGTGAGGCATGATTTGCCCTTGTAAAAGCCATGTTGGCTCTCCTTTAGCAGCGCCTTCTCTTCTATGTGCCTATTAATTCTATCTTTTAGGATGGTTTCCATCACTTTACCTGGGACACATGTCAAACTGACAGGTCGGTAATTTCCTGGATTACCCCTGGATCCTTTTTTGAAAATTGGTGTTACATTCGCTACTTTCCAGTCATCAGGCACAAACCCTGATTTGAGGGAAATATTATATATTTTGGCTAGGATATCAGCAATTTCATCTTTAAGTTCCCTGAGAACTCGTGGATGGATGCCATCTGGTCCTGGTGATTTGTTAGTGTTTAGCTTAACAAGACTTGCAAGGACCTCCTCCCTGGTTATATCTATCTGGCTTAATTCTTCGGTTTCCCTCCCTACGAAGATAGGCTCTGTTTTGGGCATGTGGTCTCTGTCTTCTTCAGTGAATACTGAAGCAAAGAATTCATTGAGTCTCTCTGCAATCTCTGTTTCCTCTTTAATAACCCCTTGTCTTCTATTGTCATCTAATGGTCCAATGGCCTTCCTAGTTGGGTTCTTACTTCTAATGTACTTAAAGAAGTCTTTGTTATTTCTCTGAGTATTTTTAGCTATACACTCCTCAAAGTCTTGCTTTGCTTTCCTGATTGTTGCCTTGCATTTGTTCTGCCAGAATTTATGTTTCTGCCTGCTGTCCTCATTCGGACAAGCCTTCCATCTTCTAAATGAGCTTTTCTTGCTCTTGATCACTTCCTGAACAGCTCCTGTAAGCCACATCGGAGTCCTCTTGGACCTGGCAGTGCCCTTTTTCCTTTTGGGTATGCATTCCAATTGGGCCCCTGTTATTGTTTTTGTAAACAGCATCCATGCCTCTTGGAGTGTTTGGACTCTCTCAATTTTCCCTTTCAGCTTCTTTTTTACTAGTTTCCTCAACTTTGGGAAATTTCCTTTTTGAAAATCTAAGGTCTCTGTGTTAGATTTTATCAGTGACTTGCAGTCTATGATAAAGTTAAACATAATTGAGTTGTGGTCACTGTTCCTTATTGGATCAGTCACATTAACATCTTGCACCAGATCCTGAGTATTACTCAGGATCAAGTCAAGGATTCTTGTACCTCTAGTTGGGTCTTCAACCATCTGTCCTAGATTTAGCATATCTAGGAACTTTATCTCTTTATCATGTGCTGAACAACAGTTCACCCAGTCTATGTGAGGGTAATTGAAGTCCCCCATTATAACCAGGCTTCCCTTCTTGGATGCCTCCTTTACAACATTCTCCAACTGCCAGTCTCCCTCAGGAGTTTGGGTCGGAGGCCGATAGTATATGCCTACTGTTACACCATCCTTGTGGCCTGGTACTCTTACCCACAGAGCTTCTAATGCTGACTCCAAATCACCTAGATACTCCAATTCATATGATTTTATCACTTCTTTGACATACAAGGCTACACCACCTCCCGTTTGCCCCTTCCTATCCTTCCTGTACAGTTTGTATCCTGGGATAACTGTATCCCATTGGTTATCATCCGTCCACCAGGTTTCAGTGATACCAATAATATCAATATTCTTATCTATTGCTAAGTATTCCAGCTCCCCTATTTTGTTCCGGAGGCTTCTGGCATTTGCATACAAGCATTTATATATGCTTTCCTGATACAGTCTTTTGAGTCCAGTTGCATTGTTAGACTGCCTCTTGCATCCTTCTGCTAGAGTGCTGGTGACTAGCTCCTTGCTCTGCTCAGTAATTTTTACATCTTCCTCACTACTCAAGTACACACTTTCCCGAACCGGATGCTGCCCAGCTCCTGTCGGCTTTCCCCCAGCTATCAGTTTAAAAGCTGCTCTACAGCCTTTTTGATGTTGAGTGCCAGCAATCTGGTCCCATCATGGTTCAAATGCAACCCATCCCTCCTGAACAGATTTGGCTTGTCCCAAAATGTTCTCCAGTTCCTGACAAATCTGAAGCCCTCCTCTCGACACCACCGCCTCATCCACGCATTGAGGCTTCTGAGCTCTGCCTGCCTGGTAGGTCCTGCGCGAGGGACAGGCAGCACTTCTGAAAATGCTACCTTGGAAGTCCGGGACTTCAATCTTCTTCCTAACAACCTAAATTTGGCTTCCAGGACAGACCGCTTGGCCTTCCCAACATCATTGGTACCAACATGTACCATGACAACTGGCTCGTTCCCAGTTCTCTCTAACAATCTATCTAGATTTCTTGTGATGTCTGCAACTTTTGCACTTGGCAGGCAAGTCACCATACAGTTATCATGTGCATCACAAATCCATTTCTCTGGATTCATGAGGACCCAGCCAGAACTCTCACGAGAAAATGAACTTGTCTAAATGGATGGAAGGCTGAGCTGAGCCATAGACCATGTCAAAAGTGTTAAAGAAACACTAGGCCAGGAAAAACTATCATTGCTGAGGCACATCTTGACATCATGCCTTTATCTATTCCTATAAAAATCAAATGTCCCCGTGTGGGTCCCTAAAACCAGCAAACACCCCTTAACTGTCCCTGTCCACGGTGTGCACACTACTTGCCTATCGTGGGAGAGACAGTCAATGTTGGGGTCTGCACCATGGCTGGGGGCTCTGTGCCCCACTCAACGAACAAAACAAAACAACTACAACCTCCAGCAACCAGTGTGACGTGCCATAGCCAATCTGTGAGGATGGAACGCATGCCGCAGCCAATCGGAGAGGATGGAAGAAGCAAAAAGAAATGACCTATTCCTGATACATAGCAGGCACCTTTAGAAAAACAATTCTAGACCGTATCTTGGACTTCAATTCCCAGAAGCCCAAGCCCTGTGAATCCACATGAATGGGCTTACTGCGATTCATCTGGCCCACGCCGCCCTCATACAAATCCGGCTCAAGTCACCTTCAATGCATAATGGCATTGATGGGCAATGCCATCATGCCCTTTTTTCTGGAACACCCTAATTTTATATTTCAAGATAAAAAGACAAACACTGGAAAGAATCTGATATTTATCAGATTTGAAACTTGTTTATAAGAGGAAACCCATTTTTAGTAGGACAGTTAAAAGAAAAAATAACTCAAATAAAAACTAATTGGCTCCAAATAATTCAAAAAAAGTGTTTTTTTAAATTTTTGCAATTCAATTGTATAACACAGGGCACTTTTAAAAAGAGCATTGATCTAAGTCATTTATAAGAATATTATTAATGATTAACATGGTGGTAATATAGGAGTTGATGATTGAGGGAATCAAAGCTAAATACCAGAGGAGACTTAGGCAAAAATATGGGTTGTGCAGCCTGATCAACAAAATCTAAGAAAATGAGATTAAAAACAGTGTGTGCCCTATAAAATCTCATGAAATTAATAAAGCAGTATCAGACATGTGTTGGAAAAATTCAGGTTCAGAAGGATCATCATTAGAATATATCAGGATCTCCTTTCAGGAGGTCAAATTATCCTGACATGAAGCAGGGGTGTGCTGGGCACCTTGGGAGGGCGGTGGACAAGAAGTGATTGGGAGGTTGGGGGGAGAAATCTCATCCATTCCCATTACCTCTGTCTGCCTCTGGGGGCACCAGTCACTGGGGCATACCGGGATGAGTCCCTGTATCCCTGTGGGCCAGCACATCACTGGCATGAAGTAACAGACTGGATGAGCAACTTAATGTTGGAAAGAACAGTGCCTAATGAGACTTTGCTATTCTCATTATTCACAGGGGAGAATAGAACACCTGACAAAGAGTGGGTGGTATTCTTTAGAAGAACTGAAATTGCTAGAGTTTGGCAAAATGCCCTAGGACCATGATGGCGAACCTTGGCACTCCAGATGTTCTTGGACTTCAATTCCCAGAAGTGTTTTACTTCCGCTTCCGGGAGTGATGAGGGTGGCGTGGGCCAGATGAATCGCAGTAAACCCATTCATGTGGATTCACGGGGCTTGGGCTTCTGGGAATTGAAGTCCAAGAACTTCTGGAGTGCCAAGGTTCACCATCATAGCACAGGGATTCTCTTTTCTGAGTTGGATATGAGTGGCTGCAGTGATGGCGAAACTGGTTGCTCCATTTAGATTAATAAGAGAAGATAATTTTGGAAAGATTTAGTACCCTTTGTTGATTTGGGGTTTGGATTTAAATGGGTAGGGTGAGGGTTTGAAAAAGCTGGATTTCTGATGTGCTGCCTTTTAATGTTGAGAGAATGATTGTAGGGATTAATTGTATCATTCTGAGATAAATTTATTGTTGTGTATTTGATTGTATGGGGACTGTGGTGGCCTAGTGGTTAAGATGCTGAACTTGATGACTGGAAGGTCGGCAGGTCAGCAGTTAGAGATCTAGATACTGCACAACAGAGTGAGCTCCTGTCTCTGCCCCATATCATGCCAACCTAGCAGTTTGAAAGCAAGAAATTGCAAATAAATTGTTGTTGTTCGAACCCTTTGCAACCCCATGGACCATAGCACACCAGGCTCCTCTGTCATTTACCATCATCCGCAGCCTGCCCAGATCTATGCCCATTGTGTCAGCGATTCCATCCATCCACCTCACCCTCTGCCACCCCCTTCTCCTTTTGTCTTCAATCTTTCCTAGCATCAAGGCCTTCTAAAGTGAGTCCTCTCTTCTCATTTGGTGGCCAAAGTACTTGAGCTTCAGCTTCAGTATTTGTCCCTCCAATGAGCAGTCAGAGTTGATTTCCTTTAGGATTGACTGATTTGATTTCCTTGGAGCCCATGGAACTATCTACTATCTACTCTGCAAGTAGATAAATAGGTACCACTTTGGTGGGAAGATAAACAGCGTTCTGTGCACTCCAGTGTTGAGGCATGCCTGCCACATGTCCACGGAAATGTCTCCAGACACAGAGAGCACTAGCTATTTGGCTATAAACAGAGATGAGCAGTTCGATATTTGAGTACTGCACAACAGAGTGAGCTTCCGTCTCTGTCCCAGCTCCTGAAAACCTAGCAGTTCAAAAGCAAGAAAGTGCAAGTACAGTAGATAAATAGATACCACTTTGGTGGGAAGGTAAACAGCGTTCTATGATTTCCAGTGTCTAGTCATGCCTTCCACATGTCCATGGAAACTTCTGCAAATGCAGACAGTGCTGGCTCTTTGGTTGTAAACAGAGATGAACACTGAACCCTAGAGTTGGATATGACTGGCTTTTGAGCAAGGGCGACCTTTACCTTTATTTCATTGTATAGTAATCTATACCTATAAGGAGGGATGTGGCCATACGTGTGCCTCAATCATGGCCACACCTTCCTTCCCTGACAGCAATGGTTTGTGCGAAGGTTCAGAGGTTGAAGGTGGGCCCTGTGCCCCACAAAATGGGAAAAGGAAGGAAACTACAACTTCCATGGTGCCATGGGAGAAAAATGGCAGTTTAACAGCCAGGCCTGGAAACAGAATGTTGGAGAGAGCTGATTTGCATGTTGGACTGTGATTGGTTGAGAGTGAATGACTGATGGGGTTAGGTCCTGAAATTCCTGAGAGAATCTAGCCAGGCCTGGAAACAGAATGTTGGAGAGAGCTGATTTGCATGTTGGACTGCGATTGGTTGAGAGGGAATGACTGACGGGGAAAGGTCCTGATGTGGATGGAACAAACCCATTCCATTTAAGTCTCTACAGCCCTGGAACGAGAGAGAGAGAGAGAGAGAGAGTCAGTCTCTGTGTGACCATCCCCACCCCATGGGTTGACCCCCCCAAAAAAACTCCCATTAAAGATGGGCACCTATGCGAGTTGGATTATAAGTCTTTGCATTCCAAATTCTTGTATTGTTTCCTCCCAACAATTGTCAATAAAAAGGGGGAAAACACTCTGACCCTGGAAGCAGTTATGAAATCTTGTCCATCTTATCTATGTGGCATCACAGAAGCACCTACCTGTGACACTACAGGAACCCACCCCCTGTTTTTACATTTTGGCTTTGAAATCTCTCAGCATGGGATATTGTTGACCAGGATACCTTAGAGACCGCATCGTCCCAAGAGTGTCTGCCTGTCCAACCAGAGCGGACCGGAGGGGCTCTCTAATGGTGCCATCAGTTAGGGGTGCACATCTGTCCAGCACCTGAAGGAGGGCATTCTCCGTGTCCGCACCAACCCTCTGGAACCTCCTGCCAACAGATCTAAGACTTCAAAGAGAATTGCTGCCCTTCAGGAAAGGATTGAAGACCTGGCTGGCAGGTCAGGTGTGGGGCCCGAATGGGAACACGGTCCCCGCCTGCTGGCTTATGTAAAGAATTAAGAACTCTCTCTTCTTCTTTTTATATTGGGTGGGATGGGTGGGTGGGATATGGGTCTTTTAAAGTGGGTGGGATATGGGTCTTTTAAAGTGTTTTTATGTGTTTTTAAAACTTGTTGTAATGCCGCCCTGAGTCGGGTTTGGCCTGAGTGGGCGGCATATATAAATATGACTAATAAATAAATAAATAAATAAAAATATTCCATTCTTTATTCCCACCAGTTCCTGAGAGGAAATCAGACAAAGCCAATGTTTTACAAAAAAGATAGAAAGCCAATTTGCAATGGACTTCCCTGATCTAATAAGATAAAAGCTTGTTGCCATTTTAAGGGGGAAAGGAGACAGAAGCCCTTTTCATTCTGCTAATATTCCAGACATGAAACACTCATCTAGAATGATTTTGGCACAGATTCCCCCCCCCCCAGTCCAATTAGAAACAAACAGCATAATTGTCCAAAACTGTTGCTCTCATTGACAAGGGCATCAAAAGGTCAGGAATTTATCAGTGACTTTGCCTGGAGGAAGGCCAAAACAAAACAAAAAATAGTACCCTGTAAAATTATTCATTATGGCAAAGGTTCCGTTTTCATTCACAGAAGTCAGTAAAGAGACCAGGGTAAAGAAACAATAAATTACTGGGGATTTTAATTTTTCTTGTTGTAAGTCTTAAAATCTTGCCCACTTCCACAGGTGAAAGGCTTGTATTTCCCCGTCGACCTCATTCAACCTGTGCTTAATGCTTTGGGATGTTTTGATGCAGTTCTCAAATGCCACCCCACATAAATAATCCTGTATCATAGCCCTGTGTTATTATTTCAGCCTTGCCAGTTGTGAGGCAAAGGCCAGAACTGCAATAATAGTAACCTGCCTGTGGCCACTCATAGAGCTCACAGCTTGGAAAATAAATCTGAGTTTAAAATATATTGGCTCATATTAGTTGCCTCACAGAACAATGGCCACCAGCGCCAGCCCTATCGTTAGGCAGAATAAAGCAGTCACCTTAGGCATAGGATATTGAAGGTCACCTTAGACATAGGATATTGGAGGTCATCTCAGAGCAGCAAATGGTTAGTTATTTGCTTTGGTGTTATTCTATTTTTTTAACTACCAAGAACAAAGAAAAGGCACTTATGGGATTTTTTTTCCCTGCTTTGTATAACAAACAAACCTGGTTGGCTTTGGGTAATATGCATCCTGATTTGGGTGTCTGAAGCCTGCATTTGCTAATCTTTTCAGGCAGCAAAAATATACTGGGCCAGACTTGATAACCCATGTGTGATGGCTTGCTTAGGCTTCAACTCGAAGGGGCAATTTTTAAAGTATCTAGGCCAGGAGCTACAAGTTAACAATAGTTGATCATCATGTGGTGATGACAGTCAGAGGAGCCACACAAGGGAGCTGTAATTAGGTAGTTTTGCCAAAGTGCTGTTGAGGTGACCCAATATTGGGTGGATGTCATCTAGTCCTTTTAATTCCTTTTTGTTTTAGATATGTTAATTTTAGCTTTGTATGTTATTATATGCTGGTGGTGCCTCTGACACGAATAAAGAAAACAAGCCAAAGTGGAGACTCTTTATTGTACAGGAGTTGTTAATCTTCCAGTCTCCTAATCACTGCTTTGTGAATGCAAATGTTTGATTGGGAACAATTGAGATCACAGAAATATAGTGAGAACCAGAGGGTTGGTATGGGACAGATCCATGATAAGAAGGCCAAAATAATGTTGCTCTTGCAGCTCAAAGCACAAAGAATGGCAGTCCTTTACCAAACAACAACTAAATATCTGATTGTCCTCAAAGCCTTTCCCTGCAGTCAGCCTTCCATTATCCAGAGGTGCAACAATCTACTTGGTTGATCAGGATGATCGGTACAACTCAGTGAAATCGCTGTACAGTGCATTCTGTGAAGTCAGGGTGGACAACATTGGTAGATTAGGTGGCCATATTCTTCTCCCTAGGCCAGAAAAATCCTTTCATTAAAAAACAACACAACAACCCTATTTCTATTTGGTACTATTAAGGGTGTGTGGTTTGGGGTGGGGTGGGGTATTCCCTGGAATTCCCTAAATTCCAAGCTACCAAACCTGGAGTCCTTCAGAAGAAGAAACTATTCCTTATTGCCCACCCTTTTTGTATTGTTTTAAACTGGAGGGCTCTGGAGTTACTTTGAGTCTGGAGTTACTTTGGGTGGGGAGGCAGCAAAACTGGGATTGCATAGAGGGTACAGAGTTCACCCAAAACTGAATTAGACTAGGAGGCACCTCACAAATGTACTATGAGGATGAATGGGGTTGAGAGAGAGAGTTGTTGCATAAAGAATAATGAGCCTCTCCTAACCCCGTGCAATGGAGGCATGAAATACACACCATAACAATTAGCAGCACTTCCTGACACTTGCACGTATGCTGTCCAGAGATAAGAAAGTCTCTATACAACACAAATCAACTTTAAATGGTGAATGTCATTCAAATACAACCTTGCCTCTGGTTGCAAGTTGTTAACCCCTTGAACCAATGCAGGGGACACCTGCTGCATCAATCATGGGCTTATTTTAAGCAGAAATGTTATATGTGATACTTGTTTGGAATGTAATAAAAGGGTCAATAATATCTGGGAATTGTCACCCCGTTAGGGGCAGGAAATGCTGAATTGTTTATAATGTATTTTTCTATCTAATAACCTTGGTAAGGTGTGAATCCAGGTGGTAGGAAACTATCACTCTGAGACACAAATATTGGTAACAGCTCTAAATTACATTAAAATATATATCATACAGGATGTTGCTTCAGGAAATTCCTTTAGAATAAAGGCCCTTTGCAGGCGCACCCCCCAATAAAGGACTCAGACACCAATGAAAGTGTGTCGTGGGCTGCCAGGGCCAGGCCGAAGACCGCCGCCTGGAGCGCCGCGCAGCTGCGAGGGGTCCCGCCTTCCCTCCCTGCTCCACTGGGAGGGATAAAGGGTCATGGGCTGCCAGGGCCAGGCCGAAGACCGCAGCCCAGAGCGCCGTGCAGCTGCGAGGGGTCCCGCCTTCCCTCCCTGCTCCATCGGGAGAGATAAAGGGCCGGGGGCCGCCAGGGTCATTCAGTGGAACTGTTGAGTTGATGGCTCCATTACCTGTGGAATTTTGTCCTTTGGAATTTTGGTATTTTTGATATTGTATGCTTTGATTATATTGTTGCTATTGCTGTTATACTGTTTTTTATGGATCTTGTATTTTTAATTTTGTTTGTTTTCTCTTGCTGTAATTGAAGTGTATATTTTGCGGGTTGCGTTTTTGTAACTGTACCTTTGGAGATGGGTTACTGTATTATTATTGTATTATTGTATTATTATTATGTATTTATTGTCCACCATGTAAACCGCCCTGAATCGGGTTGTACCTGAGTGGGCGGTATATAAGCAGAAAGTTAAATTAAATTAAATTAAATTAAATTAATACTATATGGAAGAGAAGCAAGGCTGACAGATTTTTTAAAAAGATAAATCTTGTGATGAGAAACTTGTAATTTTTATAAAGTGAAGTGAAAGCTGCTGTCAAAGCATTTGAAATTAATAAATCAGCATGATTTGATAGGATATCAAAAGAAATGTTTGAAGCTAGTAAAGGTAAAGTTCTTTGCAGGCGCACCCCCCAATAAAGGACTCAGACACCTAGTTCGTCGTTGACCGGACAACGTTTAACCAACTTATGCCTGTCTAGTGTTGTCCAGTCAATTGCGAACTTGCCGGATACCTGTGGGTCATAATGTTTACCTTACCAGTGCTACCCGCCCATGTGACCAAAGTCAACAGCAGCAACAGAAAAACCCCTATGTCAAACCATAGCAACAGTGTGGGATGGGCGAAAAAACCAGGACCCGGAAGCCAATATGGGTCCCAGCCAAAAATTCCCACCTGGCCCCGAAGCGACCAAAATATCACACTGTTAACTAGGGAGGGGGTGGAGGGGAAAAACTTCTCCGCTCCGTCGCTTCGCAAAATGGCAGCTCGGCTGCCTCGTGGCCACCCCTTTTATAAGGGAGCTGGCCATGCCCCTAACTACCCGGATGCCTTCGTCCGGTGGGGGGGCCCCCGCAAAGAGCGCGGTGGCCATTTTGGCGCCGCGCTTGCATTGCAGGCGCACCCCCCAATAAAGGACTCAGACACCGATGAAAGTGGATAACGGCATTGGGCCACATTTATTGATTCATGCCCTAGTCCGAATTATAAATTTCCATTGGTAATTGACCAATCATAATTCTTAAGGCAAGCAGGCCGAAGTAACACTGGTAAGGTACCACCCAAAATTGCCAACGGCAATTGCTACAATGTATCTATTTGTATCACTTTGTTTGTTGACAACAAACAAATTGTTGACCGTAGTCAATATCTAACTAATGACCCCACCCTCTGACGCGTATCCGTAAAATCACGGGGTGATGCATGCTGTCTAGCTATAGCCATCACCCCGTCGCCTAGTTCGTCGTTGACCGGACAACGTTTAACCAACTTATGCCTGTCTAGTGTTGTCCAGTCAATTGCGAACTTGCCGGATACCTGTGGGTCATAATGTTTACCTTACCAGTGCTACCCGCCACACGGAGGGGCTTCAAAGAAGGCTCGACACCCCCCCCAGACCGTCAGCTCGGTCAACAGGCCTGCTCGCCAATCACCCATCCATACCTCCTCGCGACAGATGGACCCCATCCCCTGCATACAAGTCATTACTTTGGAGGCTAATAGCGGGGTGACGACTGACCCTCCCCCAAGCCCTGTCGACAAGGAAACGCGCCACTGCCCTATTCACCATGCGTCTAGCACGGTCAAGGGCCAGGAGGTCAACGCCCCCTCTGTAGGAATGGCGCGGGACCATGTCCGACCAAACAAGGGTTGTGGCGGGCCAGACGTAATGCAGGTAGGCGAGGTCCTCGCAAATCGCATGCTTCAGCGACAAGCCGGTGACCTGGCCCAAATCATTGCCCCCCAGGTGTATGATCAGAATGTCAGGCGGGTCAGCATTCAGGCCTGAAAAAAGGAAAGGCAGCAGCTCCCGCCATAACATCCCAGGCTTACCATGCCATGTGAGACTTGCGTATGCACCCAGTCCCAGTTGGGGTCCCCACTCTGTCGCCGCAGCATAACGCGCTGCCCTGTGCACGTAGCTATGGCCCACCAGCCATACTGTCACCGGTGTAATACGACACCCCGGGTCTGTAAAGGAAAAAATTAGGGAAAACAGGTAAGGTGACCGGGTCGGTACTCACGGGGGGAGTGGGCGCACATAAAATTGAAAACATTGCGATCCCCACCGTCCCATGCTACATATGTCAGCCCCTGAGTACCCAAAAGCCGCAGCGGTCGAGGCCGCCCCTATACGGAATGAATGAGTGCCATAGCGGGCGCCTGGGAGGCCCACACTGGCCAGCGCTTTGCCCGTCACCCTCCAAAATTGAAATTTAGTAAGGGGAGACCCATCTCGGTGACAGAAAAACGGGCCATGGTGCGTGCCACGCAGTGCCAGGAATTCCTGTAGGGCACCAACCGGACAGATGTCTGCCAAAGAACACCGTAGCAGTCGCACACCACTGCCGACGCCATGCTGATCGGTCTTAGAGGAACGTATCCTCAACTGAGCCCAGTCTTTGGCTACACAGACATCCTCGAGTTCCAGTGCCCTACGACTTGCATCCGCCTTAGACAGCATCACAAGCTCGCTGATGCGGAGCGCTCCAAAAAATGCCACCGTTGTGGCTGCATGGAACAGGGCTGCCTCATATGCGTCAAAACAGAGGCAAGGCCAGCCCCGAGCCAACTGGGTAAGGACCCCTGGGGAAATTGGGTGGCGGTCGTCCGGGCAACGCCCGCGCTCGCGCACCCACCCCTCCAAAACATGTCTCACACGGAAGTCAGAGGTGCTGTCCACATGACCCCCCACCTTGGCCATAAAAGCCAACGCTGAAAGCTTGGATGCTATGGTGCAAGGTGCAAGGCCCTGAGAATGCAGGTAAACCATGAACCGCAGAACATGGGTTACCGGGATTGGCCAGGTTACTGGCAATTGAAATTGAGTACAAAATGCCCTGAAAGAATTAATTGCGTGGTGATACGCCTTACGGGTGCGTGGGGCTAGTGACAGGCCAATCGCCCGGTTCACCTCTCCTTGCCAATGGTCCATATCTCCTCCGGGAGTGGCAAGGGAAATTCCTCCGCATCCGGGGCCAAGGCACGGAACCGGGAGATCTGTAGGCGGGACAAAGCGTCAGCAATATCATTATTGACCCCTGGGACGTGCCTGGCCCTGAACAGTACGTTGAGGCGCAGGCTGCGCAACACAAATTGGCACACTAGATCCATAACCCTGGGCGATTTAGAAGTCTGTGCATTTACAATGTGGACCACAGCCGCATTGTCACACCAGAAATGCACAACCGAGTCGGACCACTCCTGGCCCCATAGCATCAAAGCACCCAGGATAGGGAAAAATTCCAGATACGTGAGATCACGCAGGCGACCCGTGCCTGCCCAGGCCGGTGGCCACCCACCATAGGCCCACTTCCCATTGAAGTACATCCCATAACCCAGGGATCCCGAGGCATCAGACTGAATCTGAAATTGAGGGGAAGCCAGGAGGTCATGCCTCCAAAATGAGACCCCATTGAAGTCCCTCAGGAACTGTAACCAGACAAGCATGTCTGCCCTGATACCCCGGGTAAGCCTAACCCTATGGTGAGGCCTGGATAATCCTGCCATGGCATCGCACAAGCGCCGGGCAAAAGCCCTGCCCGGTGCAACCACTCTGCAGGCAAAATTAAGGTGACCATGCAGCACCTGCAGTTCCCTCAGTGATGCCTTGCGCTTGGCCAACAAGTCCGAGATAAGGGCCACTATCCTCGACACCTTATCCTGCGGTAACCTAGATGCCTGCGCTATCGTGTCAATCTCCACCCCCAGGAAGACTAGCTGTGTAGATGGGCCCTCGGTCTTTTCGGGCGCTAAAGGGACACCGAGTTCCTCCATTAGCGTCTGAAATGTGTTGAGGAGACGTGTACACGTGTCCCAGCCCCGTTCACCCCCGAATAAAAAGTCATCCAGGTAATGGGCTACAGACCGGGACCCTGACCTGCGGACGAAAGCCCACTCTAGGAAGGTACTGAAACGCTCGAAAGCCGAGCATGATATGGAACAGCCGAAAGGCATGGCCTTATCAAAATAATATTCGCCCCGAAATTTGAAACCCAGCAATTCAAAGTCGCCCGGGTGCACTGGCAAGAGGCGAAAAGCCGACTTAATGTCGCACTTAGCCAGCAGCGCACCCGGGCCACATGAGCGCACCATGCGCAGCGCGTGGTCAAAAGATGTATACCTGACTGAGCAAAGGTCATCAGGGATAGCATACTGGACCCCTGCTCGGGTCCCCGGCCTCCGGGGGTAACATCTTCGAAGGCATCTCAGTCGGACCTAAGGGAAGCCGAAAAGAGGAAAATAAGCAGCCAAAAGGCTTCCCGCTCGAGGTAAAAAGCGACGGGGGAAGAGGAAAAACTTCTCCGCTCCGTCGCTTCGCAAAATGGCAGCTCGGCTGCCTCGTGGCCACCCCTTTTATAAGGGAGCTGGCCACGCCCCTAACTACCCGGATGCCTTCGTCCTGTGGGGGGGCTCCCGCAAAGAGCGCGGCGGCCATTTTGGCGCCGCGCTTGCATTATCTGGCTACAGAAGCTCCTAAATTTATGAGTAAACAAAACAAAAAAAAACATTGTGGCACTTTACAGACAAACTGCTGTATTTTAATGTTAGCTTTCATGGATCAGGTCCACTTCAACAGATATAGGAGTGAGACTCCTAATTCTGCATGTCTGTTCAATCCTTTATGAAAAAGCCCTGTGAATCTGGTATTTCTACCAAGGAGGAGGAGGAAGCAAGAAGTAACCTCAGATGGAGCGGTCGAAGGAAATAAGCCTAGTGATACTGATGATACTGATACTTTTTGATACTGTGATTTGGAATGATTTGTGATGATATGTTGAAATGTTTTTGTATTATGATAATGTGGAACCTTGTAATTGTAATTGTAACTGTATATTTTGTATCTTTGTTAGCTACCCAGAGTCGCTCTGCGAGTGGGGTGGCATACAAGTATAATAATAATAATAATAATAATAATAATAATAATAATAATAATAATAATAATAATAATAATAATAATAATAATAATAATAATAATAATAATAATAATAATAATAATAATAGCACTCTACTCATAGAGTTAGAGAAGACAAGGGGAGAAATAAACCTGGTCTGTCTCTCTGTCTGTTCCTACCCAATCTAATTCAGATCACTTGCCACATGCTTTGCTATTTTGTTTCCAACATAACCAGTGAACCAGGAAACTTACCTGTGCTAGTCCTACTAAAACGAATGGAAGCAGTGTCAAAGTGTTCCAAATCAAACTTTTAGAGGTGAATTTCCCATTAGATCCTGTCTTGCTTCCAAACAAGAAGGTAAATTATCTACAAGGCTGACTTCTGAGATCCAGAGACTATTGGAAGCAAAGCAGTGACCCAGTAGGAGAGATATTTGCTCATAACTGAAGAAAGCAACTTCACCCTTTACCAGAGATTGATGTTTTTATGCTGTGTTGTTCAAAAGGATAGAGAAGATTCTTTTTTTAATTCCTTTTTCCTCCATCTGCCTGTATTTCCTTCTTATGCTAATAAGGACTAGAAACTCTACAGATGATAATGTGTGTTTGAAAACACCCAGAGTGTTTATTCTATAGGGTGGGGGTTCACAACCTGTGGCCTGCGGGCTGGCCCCGGCCCCCAACACCATTCCATCTGGCCCATAGTGACAACCCTGGAAGCAGAAGCAGACACGTTTATTTCAGCCATAAACACGTCTGCACATGTGCATACACACACACTCCCATGGTTTATGGACACATTTACAATGGGGGAACCACATGTCTGGGCTGCTCAGCTGTCTGAGAGGGAGTGGTCCAGCCCATGGGCCGAAAACTTTAAGAACCCCTACTATAGGGAGAAGAAACCCAGCATCATATTTGAAAGGAAGTCTTTATTTTGTTTCAAAGGTATGGTTAAATGAACAACAAAACATTCCCTTTGTTGAGAAAAAACAATTAATCTCTGTGGAGACTTACTGACAAAAAGGGGAGGGACTGAGTGTGTTGGAAAGGCTTTGATTCTACTGCCCCTGCACTCATTTGTACAGAGTGTTGTATGTTAATCTGATATCACTTAATTTGTGATGAATTTGTTTTTAAATTTTTAAAAAGGAATCTGTACATAATTTGGGGTACCCCTGGGACTGGGGAAGGGGGAAGAGATGGCAAGAAACAAAACAGTGCCTTATTGGCTATGAAAATAAAAACCATTAAGGAAACCCACAAGAGTCCTCTTACTTCTGTTATTCTGAAATGATTATATTGGAAACAAAGAATTAATTAACTGAACAGAATGCATAACTTGTCTCAGAGAGAGCTCACAGCAATCTATTTGGCATTGTGATTTTGCATTTGCAGTCTATCCAGAAGCTTCATTGTTTGAGGTCTGTGCCACACATTACCATGCAATGTGCAACTATAGAAAACGGTGTCTGAAAACATGTATTATTGGCAAATTTGTCAAAGATCCAGAGTTGGCTGCATTTTTCTGCTGAATATACATCTGCTGCAAATCTGGATTGGTTACCATATAGGATAGGGTATAAAATGAAAGGACCTTGAGACCTCCTTCCTATATTCTGCTTTGTAAATGTGCTGAGTTCTTTAGGAGTCCTCGTTTTGTGACCACTATTTTATTTGCCAATGAAATAATCATCTAGATCAGGGGTCCTCAGACTTGGCTCTCCAGGTGTTCTTGGTGTTCAGTTACCAGAAGTCCAAGTCAGTGCACCTGCTGATCAGGGCTTCTGGGAATTGAAGTCCAAGAACATCTGGAGAGCCATGTTTGAGGATCCCTGATCGAGATAATCAGTTAGTCTGAATATTAGATTTATAAGGGGGGGAAAGGCATATGAAATATAAGCTAGTGTGACTGGATAGTTACAGCAAGAGAAGGATCTGGTCCATAATATGGGAAAGCTCCAGCCCCAAACCATACTCACTGCTGCAAGGTCATTTCCCTATACATCACTAGCCTCTTGGGCAGGGGTTCTCAACCTATGGCCTGGGGGGCCAGATGCTGCCCACAACAACATTTCATGCCCCCCCCTGCCTCCACCACACCCGGAAGTGCCATGTGTGGCAGGTAGAGCAAAATGGTGGTCCGGCCCCTAAACTATCTGAGGGAGCGTGACCCAGCCCTTGGCTTGAAAAGGTTGAGAACCCCTCCTCTTGAGATTAGGCAAGCATGGTGCAGGCTGGGGTATCCTGCTGTTGTCATTAACCACTGACTGGAGATAATATTAGGATTTTCCCTAATCTCTAGTGCTGCTTTCCCTTCCACGCATGAATGCCACTGGGATATATGAGAATCTACAGTATTATCTCAAATCAGTGTTGGATTAAGAGCCCCGAATTTGTAGGAGGAAGCTTGAGCTCAGTGGCTTTCTCAGAACTGTTGTCACAGCATAAAATGACAGAGAAGGAAAATTTATTCACTGCTCTGAAATTCTTCTTGGAGGAAACATTAAATATAAATTAATAATAATAATCAAAGAGAACCACATGGTCTTTACGCAATAGAAATGCACTTCAGTATAACTCAACTGTGCGACTGAACAACAACAAATAATACAGGTCGAATAAAGGTCTCACCTTGCTCCTGCATTTGTGCAATAAATAACTGAATTAACTGCTCTTCATTTATCTTACTTTTCCATCAGCAGTAACTGAAGCATATTTTTCCCCATATAGAATGTGACATCCCTTGAAAAATACTTTTAGTTCTCTGTATGCCCCCAGAAGAAACCTCATCTATCATAATTTAAACAAAGCAGAGCATCAAATGTATAACAAAAGCATCATACATATTCCTGCTCCTCAATTCCCTCTGCATTGTTTCTTGGACTAACAGTCAATTCATCTGGCTTGTAGTAATTCTGAAAACCTCCAGCCTCCATAAGGCACAAACACGTTCAAAATGAAGTGAGAGGAATAATTTGGAGCATTTGCCTCTGCTGAGGATGAACATATATAATCAGTTTGTTTTCTGTGATGGAACAGCTGGATAAGGGAACAGACATACATTTTAAGATTTGAACTATTTCACTTGGCTGTTTGTCTTCTTTACTATTGCCTTAAGCCAGGGGTGCCCAAACTATGGTCCGGGGGCTGGATCTGGCCCCTATGCCAATTCATATGGCCCACGAAGCCCTCGTCTCTCCCGGAAGCGGAAGTAAAACATGACCATATGGATCTGGCCCACAAGCCATAGTGACCAGCCCCCTGAACCATGTGACCGGCCCACAGCTTGAAAAGTTTGGGCACCCCTGCTTTAAGCAGTCCCGTGGTATAATGCTTGCAATATATTTAACAATGTCGTTAGGTGGCCTTATATTGTCATAGTTAAAAGAGAGTTCTTTCAGTCTTCATGGTAAAGTGGGTGAAACCGCTACTGGCATGAAACAATTGTTTCTCTTCTTTACAAAAAGAACCACCAAGAAAACCAAAAATAACATACAGTACTTCTGTGAAAGGATCTTCAGTAAGGAAGGAACCAGATACATTTTTAAATCTGAGCTGTAATATCTGTCAAAATGACACATGGGATATTGTTGTAGAAAATAAAGCTCTAAGGCTCTGTGTGATATTTGTTTCTTTAATTTGTGGCTCATTCCATACAGTAAATGGAAGGCAGTAATGCTGTCTTTTCATGAGTAGACATTATAGATCTATGTCGATCTACTGCTGTGAATGGATTTAGTGATGCAACTTAAAGCACAGCTTGGAAGAGGAATCTGTGGTGGTGTCGCGCCATTCTGCATTTCAGCTGAAATTCAGTTTTGAGTCTACTACTAGGTATTTAACATGGAGAGTTGTACATCAATATATTTAGCTCTGGGATGGCCAAAAAGAAAGTTAAGAATGTGTATACAAACTATTTCCGGGTCCTGCTGTCATTTTGTTTGTGGTAATTTGCATTTCAGCCACATCATTTGCATTTGCATTTCAGCCACATAATTCCTTGGACAAAGGTTTGCAAGGTATACAGCAGGGGTGCCCAAACTACAGCCCGGGGTCAGATCCAGCCCAATGACAATTCATCCAGCCCGCGAAGCCCTCATTGCTCCTGGAAGTGGAAGTAAAATGCATCCGTACGGACGCATTTTACTTCCACTTCCAGGAGTGACAAAGGCTTTGTGGGCCGGATGAATTGGTGTCAGTGGCCAGATCTAGCCCCCAGGCCATAGTGACCTTTCCCTGAACTACGTGACCGGCCTGCAGCCTGAAAAGTTTGGGCACCCCTGGTATACAGCATTCGATGAACCTTCCTGTGTGGGTGCAGTCACACAAATTAGGACATCACATAAACATCCTTGGATAAGAGGTGGATGGCAAGGATGACACTTCTCATACTGAAAGTCCTTGGCTAAAAATTCCTAGCATTTCCAGTAGAAATTATTTCAGATCAGCAGAAGCTGAGGGAACACCCTTGTCTGAAACCTTGGAGGACTCCTGTCAAAAAAAGACAAGTGCCCTTTACCTAGAAAGGCCAATGATATCATTCAGTTTCACATGTTCGCTTGCAGTGTATTGTTTGCTCAGTGGAGGTTGCAGACTCTGATTTTGTGAGCTTGATGAATCTGCTCCAGTTTTAGCTCTGAACATTAAATAGGTTATCCAAGCTACTGAGTGTGTTTGCGAAGAAAGGCTTCAGAAGCTTGGATAGTTCCTATTAAATAGGTCCAATATCTGTTTGGTGTCTGGTCGAAATCTGCTCTCCAGGTCATTCTGCAGAGATGTACATAAGATTTTGGTGTGCATGTAACTGAAATAATGCTTTAACAGTTGTATTGAATTGTTGGGATCGAGTAATCCTCCATTTTGTGTTCTTCTTGGAACTTAGCTCTCGCGGGACTTAGGCTCCCGCCCTTTCTAATGAGAAGCGTGAAAGGCTTCACGGTCTCTGGTCACCCCACGATCACCCTACTGTTCTCCCAACCAATCCTGTTGCTTCCCGCCCGAATATGTCTTTCCTATTGTTGCATATAAAGGTGCTGCTGCGCCATTGCTCTCCATGTTCAGTTCCCGAAATAAAGTTGTGTTTGGCCCTGTTATGCTGGTTGCTGCGTATCAATTCCTGAACATCAAAGATTTTATTTATTTATTTATTGTTCCTGGCTGCCAGGCAAACCCTTAAAGTAGAAACTTCCCAGAATGCCCTTGCTGCAGCGTTGATTGTGGGAGCTGTAACCCAATAAGGGACCTTTCTTAAGTCTTGAAACTTAAGGTATATTATTTGATAGAAATTTCAGTGGCACTTCTAGGTTTAAGTGAGTAAGCTGGACAAGATGTTTTCCAGTTCCACAAACATACTGTCACTCCTCTCTCTCTCTCTCCCACTTACAAAAAAGAGGAAAGGATGCATCCTTCTTTTCCCTTCTTTTTTAGTTGGACCATAAGCAGGTGCCAACTGAGTTCTGCAACTCAACGTTCCTATTCAGGAAAAGTAAAAGGAAATGGAACAACATTACAGTGACTGTTACCAAAGAGGTGTTGTTATTCCCAAGGAGATCTGGGAGGTCCTGAATACCACCACCCACCACGGTTGGTCCTTGTGGAACTACTAGAAAGTTTTATATTTTCCAGGTCATTCTTGTGAGGTCACTACAAAGTTTCAGTTTTCAGATCTGTTCCAAGCAAAGTCCACTGAGCCTGGATTTTTATTTCACTTTGTTTTACAAGTAGAGTTGTCCTTTATTCATTGACCATATCAGCCAAGACTCAGGGCACAATGCTTTGGTGTAAAATTGACTAGTAGAAACAGAGTTCCTTTCAGATGTAGCTGTTTGTATAACTTTTTAGCAGTGGAAACACACACAAGAATGCTATACAACAAGTTAGTCCTTTGCTGTGCTCATAGAAATGGCTTCTTAGGCCTGAAGACAAGTCTATTTGGGGATGAAAAGGTCATACTATAAACTGTCACACCTTAGTGCTGAAACAGCTTCAGAAGGGAAGAAAGGCCTTGTGCAGGTGGGAGAGGCTGGCATGGAAAGGGAATCCAGCGTTTCCCACATAAAGCATTCCATAAACTTCTGGAATCAGCACAGTTGATACAGAAGTATCAGAGGATGAAGAGTGTGCAATAGACACAGCAGAGCCCATTTGTCCCAGAGAAAGACACAAGGTGAAAAGATTAGAGCAAACGCATTTCAAGTGTCTCTAACTGCTGATAGGAAACAGCTGGATCCTGGGAGATATGCATTCTGTGCGTTCTGTCAGCAGCACTGTTTTAGGAGCCATGGTGGAGGTCCACTTCTTGTCTATTATTCCATGCTGTTTTTGACTCTCAGAACCTTTGATGGACATGCTATCAATGACCTTGGCTCTGCCTAATCCCTGTTGTGAGAGTGACTGATCTGTTTGGACTGAACTAATGGCTTGACCTTTGACAAGTAGTGACCTCTAGCTTATGTATAAGGAGCCTCTTCAAATGACATAGCACCACTGCTTGCTGCCTGACGCATGACATAAAATGCTAAAGGGCCTGAGATTCATGGGATACACCTTCACATTGAGTCAAATCATTGAGGCATCTAGCTCCATACCAGTATTGATCCTGAGTATCAGCAGCTCCCCAAAGTTCCAAGCAGGAGACTTTCCCCACCTCTATCTGAAGATTCATAAAGCTGAAACTGGGACCTTTCGACTGCAACACATGGGCTCAACCACTGATGGTTAGCTTTCCTACAAAGCCCTACCATCCTCATTTTGTGCTGGCATATTTTTACATGCACATACGGTGCAGCTGCCTTTCCCAGCCTGTTGCTTCCAGACAACCTTCAATAGGGCAAATGGACATGGTAGGTGGGAATGATGAGGTTGTAGCCCAGCAAATCTGGAAGGCAAGGCAGCCAGTGGGGGAGCATGAATCAACATAGTCAATGATGGAAGATGTAGACCAGCATTTGAAAAGTCACAATTAGCCCACTCCTTAGCTAAATTCTGATTTAATAATGTCATAATAATTATGTTTTAGTATTTGTAATGTACAGTACTTTTAATTGTCCTTGTTATTAATTATATTGCAAACTTCATTGCATCCCAGATTTGGGAAACATTTGAAATAGTAGCTGTGTTGATCTGTGTTTCAAACATATCAGAGAGTAAACAAAACAAAACGACAAAAAATGTTGTGGCACTTTAAAGACGAAATGGACTTGATCCATGAAAGCTAACATTAAAATACAGCAGTTAGTCTTTCAAGTACCACAACGTTTTTTTGTCTTTCTGATTTGTTTTGTTTACTCTCTGATAGATTTGGGAAATAAGGTAGAATAGAAATCTTTTTTTTTAATTAAGAAAATTAAATAAAGCCTTCTTATGCTTCTGCTATTGTTTTGTGGAAACATTTTGGTGATCTATGAATGCCATTTCAGAGGTAAAGCTCACCACCTGCCAAAAAAGCGAAGAACAGAAAATAGACAGAGGAGGAGGAGAGGGGAAGGCCATTCAATCCCATCTCTTCTCCGTGTTTTCTTTCTTCTCTCTCTGTAATGAGCCCAGGATGACAAGTCTGTTGAGCTTTGCCACATGTCATCTTTTCTGTTCCCAAGGCATGCCCTGAATGGATTAACTGCCACCCACCTAGCGTCACTTTGGGTTCCACAGCTTTTACTGATTCTGCTGTTGGAGGCATGGAAGAAGAATGTGTGGATGTGCTTTTTAGAGGCTGAGGTACATAGAAAGAGCCTCCTTGAAGATTGCAGTACTTTTGAACCACAATCGGGCATACCTTGGTATTGGCAAATCTTTCTCACACTAGGAACTGCAGAAATAACTCACCAAAAGGTGGCTTCATTTTGGCAGTTCCATATCTGGCCTAGACACAGAAGAAGGAGAAGGTTTAGATTCAGAGGAACAAAAATGAAAATTGGTAGAAGAAACATTAACAAGATATACAGATATTACCATGTAACTGTCAAAAAAAAAACTGCAATATCCTGAAAGAACTGCTGAAGAAAATGCAAGAAGGACATTCAATCATAGGACTAAAGTTAAACATTAAGAAGACACAGATCATGATTATTGAAGAATTATATAACTTTAATATTTATAATAAAGAAATAATTTTGAAGGCTTCTGTTACATTGGTTCGATCATCAATCTGGTTTGGTTATAGATTTGACCAGAATCTCTTGAAAATTGTTTGTACAGCTGCCTCTTTCAAGACACCTGGGATCACTTGTTCTCAGAAGGAGATGACTCCTTTCCCTCTTCTAACACTGGCCACAATACTTAAAGAAATAATATGGGGCTTTTCATTCTGATGCTGTTATTGCAGTTTAGTTAAAAGTGTTACCACAAATTTTTCCTCCAATTCCAAAATGTCTGGTATTTATCTGTATGACCCATTCTGAGCTCTTTGGTAATGATCTAAAGTGAAAGACTTCTAGGAAACAAAGGATTTGGGGAGACATATTGTCCATCTCTGTACAGCTTTGTATCAAAATGAATTCATGCCAACTGAGGTGCTTCTAGATCATGGCTGAAATCCTGTTGGACAGTCATGGAAATGGCATAACATTTTGGAAGCCAATTGGCCTAAGTTAAGAAATCTCTATAGACTTTTATCTGTTGCTTATTGCAGGCGCACCCCCCCAATAACGGACACAGACAACATTGAAAGTGGATAACAGCAAAGGGCCACATTTATTGATTCAATGCCCTAGTCCGAATTATAAATTTGTATTGGTAAAACGACCAATCATAATTCCTAAGGCAAGCAGGCCGAAGTAACACTGGTAAGGTACCACCCCAAAATTGCCAACGGCAATTGGTTACAATGTATCAAATTGTATCAATTTGTTTGTTAACAACAAACAAATTGTTGACCGTAGTCAATAACTAACTCATGACCCCACCCTCTGACGCGTATCCGTGAAATCACAGGGGTGATGCATGCTGGTTAGCAATCATCATCACCCCATCGCCTGATTCGTCGTTGACCGGACAACGTTTAACTACTTTATTCCTGTCTAGTGTTGTCCAGTCAATTGCGAACCTGCCGGATACTTGTGGGTCATACTGTTTACCTTACCAGTGCTACCCGCCCATGTGACCAAAGTCAACAGTAGGAACGAAGAAAGACCCCTATATCAAACCATAGCAACAGTGTGGGATGGGCAAAAAAGCCAGGACCCGAAGCCAATGTGGGTCCCAACCAAAAATTCCCACCCGGCCCCGAAGCGACCATAATCACACTGTTAACTAGGGAGGGGGTGGAGGGGAAAAACTTCTCCGCTCCGTCGCTGAGGCAAAATGGCAGCGCGGCTGCCTCGTGGCCACCCCTTTTATAAGGGAGCTGGCCACGCCCCTAACTACCCGGATTCTCTGTCCTGTGGGGGGGGCCCGCAAAGGGCGCGGCGGCCATTTTGGCGCCGCGCTTGCATTGCAGGCGCACCCCCCCAATAACGGACACAGACAACATTGAAAGTGGATAACAGCAAAGGGCCACATTTATTGATTCAATGCCCTAGTCCGAATTATAAATTTGTATTGGTAAAACGACCAATCATAATTCCTAAGGCAAGCAGGCCGAAGTAACACTGGTAAGGTACCACCCCAAAATTGCCAACGGCAATTGGTTACAATGTATCAAATTGTATCAATTTGTTTGTTAACAACAAACAAATTGTTGACCGTAGTCAATAACTAACTCATGACCCCACCCTCTGACGCGTATCCGTGAAATCACAGGGGTGATGCATGCTGGTTAGCAATCATCATCACCCCATCGCCTGATTCGTCGTTGACCGGACAACGTTTAACTACTTTATTCCTGTCTAGTGTTGTCCAGTCAATTGCGAACCTGCCGGATACTTGTGGGTCATACTGTTTACCTTACCAGTGCTACCCGCCACACGGAGGGGCTTCACAGAAGACCTGACGCCCCCCCCCAGACCGTCAGCTCGGTCAACAGGCCTGCTCGCCAGTCACCCAACAGGAGGTCCATACCTCCTCGCGACAGATGGACCCCATCCCCTGCATACAAGTCACAATTTTGTAGACTAATATCGGGGTGATGACTAACCCGTCCCCAAGCCCTGGTGGTGAGAAACCGCGCCACTGCCTTATTGACCGCGCGCCTAGCTCGGTCAAGGGCCAGGAGGTTAACGCCCCCTCTGTAAGAGTGGCGCGGAACAATGTCCGACCAAACCAGGGCTGTGGCAGGCCAGACATAATGCAAGTAGGCGAGGTCCTCGCAAATCGCATGATTGAGCGATAAGCCGGTGACCTGGCCCAAATCATTGCCCCCCAAGTGGATGATTAGAATGTCAGGCGGGTCAGCCCCCAGGCCAGAAAAAAGTAAAGGCCGCAGCTCCCGCCATAACATCCCAGGCTTACCGTGCCATGAGAGACTGGCGTGGTCACCCAGTCCCAGTCGGGGTCCCCACTCTGTCGCTGCAGCGTAACGCGCTGCCCTGAGCACATAGCTGTGGCCCACCAGCCATACTGTCACCGGTGTAATACGACACCCAGGGTCTGTAGAAAATTGAGAAAAAGGAAGGTAAGGTGACTGGATTGGTACTCATGGCGGGAGTGGGCGCACATAAAACTGAAAACATTGTGAGCCCCACCTCCCCCTGCTACGTATGTCAGCCCCAGAGTACCCAAAAGCAGCCGCTGTAGAGGCTGCGCCAATACAGACGAATGTGTGCCAGAACGGGCACCCGGTAGTCCCACCCTGGTGAGGGCTCTGGCAGTCACCTTCCAAAACTGAAATTTAGTAAGGGGAGACCCATCTTGGTGACAGAAAAACGGGCCGTGGTGCATGCCACGCAGTGCCAGTTATTCCTGTAGGGCACCAACCGGACAGATGTCTGCCAAAGAACACCGTAGCAGTCTTACTCCACTGCCTACGCCATGCTGATCTGTTTTAGAGGAGCGAATCCTCAACTGGGCCCAGTCTTTGGCAACATATACATCTCCGCGTTCCAGTGCCCTACCACTTGCATCCGCCTTAGACAGCATCACGAGTTCGCTGATGCGGAGCGCTCCAAAAAATGCCACCGTTGTGGCTGCACGCAATTGGGCTGCCTCATAATGATCAAAACAGAGGCCTGGCCAGCCCCGGGCCAACTGGGTAAGAACCCCAGGGGAAATAGGGTGCCGGTCGTCCGGGTAACGCCCGCGCTCGTGCACCCACCCCTCCAAAACGTGTCTCACACGGAAGTCAGAGGTGGTATCCACATGACCCCCTACTTTGGCCATAAAAGCCAACGCCTAGAGCTTGGATGCTATGGTGCGAGGTGCAAGGCCCTGTGCATACAGGTGAACCATGAGCCGCAGAACATGGTCCACCGGGAGAGGCCAGGTCTCTGGCAATTGAAATTGAGTAGCAAAAGCCCTATACAAATTGAATGCTTGTTGATACGCCTTACGCGTGCGTGGCGCTAGTGACAGGCCAATCGCCCGGTTCACCTCTCCTTGCCAATGGTCCACATCTCGTCCGGGAGTGGCGAGGGAAATTCCTCCGCATCCGGGGCCAAGGCGCGGAACCGGGAGATCTGCAGGCGGGACAAAGCGTCAGCAATATCGTTATTAACCCCTGGGACATGCCTGGCCCTGAACAAGACGTTGAGGCGCAGGCAGCGCAGCACAAAATGGCGCACTAGATCCATGACCCTGGGCGATTTAGAAGTCTGTGCATTGACAATGTGCACCACGGCAGCATTGTCGCACCAGAAATGCACCACCGAATTAGCCCACTGTTCGCCCCATAGCATCAAAGCCCCCAGAATGGGAAAAAATTCCAGGTATGTGAGATCCCGCAGGCGACCTGTGCCTGCCCATGCCGGTGGCCACCCACCATAGGCCCACTTCCCATTGAAGTACATCCCATAACCCAGGGATCCTGAGGCATCAGACTGGATCTGGAAATTGGGGGATGCCAGGAGGTCAGACCTCCAAAATGAGACCCCATTAAACTCCCTCAGGAATTGCAACCAGACAAACATGTCTGCCCTGATACCCCGGGTAAGCCTGACTCTGTGGTGGGGCCTGGATAACCCTGCCATGGCGTCGCATAAGCGCCGGGCGAAAGCCCTGCCCGGTGCGACCACCCTGCAGGCAAAATTGAGGTGCCCATGTAGCACCTGCAGTTCCCTCAGGGATGCCTTACGCTTAGCCAGCAATTCCGAGATAAGGGTCACTATCCTGGACACCTTATCACCCGGTAACCTAGAAGCCTGTACCACTGTATCAATCTCAACCCCCAGGAATACTAGTTTGGTCGACGGGCCCTCGGTCTTTTCGGGCGCTAAAGGGACACCCAGTTCCTGCATTAGCGTCTGAAATGTATTGAGGAGACGTGCACACGTGTCCCAGCCCCGTTCACCCCCGAATAAAAAGTCATCCAGGTAATGGGCTACAGACCGGGACCCTGACCTGCGGACGAAAGCCCACTCTAGGAAGGTACTAAAACGCTCGAAAGCCGAGCATGATATGGAGCAGCCAAAAGGCATGGCCTTATCAAAATAATACTCCCCTTTAAATTTAAAACCCAGCAGTTCAAAGTCGCCCGGGTGCACCGGCAAGAGGCGAAAAGCTGACTTAATGTCGCACTTGGCCAGCAAGGCACCCGGGCCACACGAGCGCACCATGCGCAGCGCATGGTCGAACGATGTATACCTGACCGAACAAAGGTCATCAGGTATCGCATCGTTGACCGATCGACCGGCTGGGTAGGACAAATGATGAATAAGGCGAAACTCACCTGGGGACCTTTTAGGAACCAAACCCAATGGTGAAACCTTAAGGTTGGGAAAAGGGGGTGCGGGAAAAGGTCCGGCGACCCTGCCCGCGTCTAACTCCTTTTTAATGCTGGCCTCGGCTACCTCCTCCCTTCCTCTGAGGGATAAAAGGTTGGGAGCATCCTGAGGAGATCTATCACCCATAAAAGGGATACGAAATCCCTGCTTAAAACCTTGGATGAGGTACTCCCTATCCTCTCCCCTTGGGTACGATGCGAGCCAGCGCTCCAGCATGTCCACCTTAATTGGGGAGGGAGCCTTTCGGAGAACTAGCTCCATCCGTGGCAGGCTTGCCAGCCCACTGTCCACCCCTCCCTCTGCCTCGCCCCCCCCCAGGCTTGGGACAAGCAGAGGCTGCATGGGGACCAGAACATGTGGGACACTCGTGCTTATACCTGCAGTTCTTCCGACTGCAGGAACCATTGGACGAGAAAGTCCAGCACAGCAGGCGGGCTGGAACCCCCTGCCCCGCCATTTGGCGGGTAACCTGCGCTGGAGCTGCTCGCTGGACCGCATGTCCACAATGGTATCTATCCCCCGGGGCAGGACGTGTGGGTGTCATATACAAGAGCCACAGTCTCTGGCACGGCTCATCCCATCTCATCTCGGGGTGCAGTGGAATCCTCATACGGAATTCCTCATCATATGCTAGCCATGAGGGGCCCGGGAAATCTACCATCGCCCTGTATATGTTGTCCAAATATTGGACCATGGGAATAGCTAGATCCGGCCGCGCCCTCAAATACACCGCCATGTATATCAAATAAGCGGGGAGCCAGTTAGCCCAGGTACGCGGCGGCTTACGGCGGCGTGCCTGCTCCTTGTCCTTCTCATCCTGACCCTCCCTTTCTTCCTTAGTGGGCTCCCTGTTCAGGAGTGAGAAGATATCCACGTACTCCCCTCGCCATATCTTTTCTCTGGTAGCCTGAGCCAAGTGATCACCCAATGGCAGGGAATACCCTGCCGTCGGCAAAGCCGAAAAGGGGATAGCTGGCCTACCGAAAGGGGCCTGAGTTAACCCTGCCACCCCAAGTACGTTCCCAGCAGTGTAAGAACCAATGCCCACCCCAGCGGGCATGGTGGCAGTAGTTGTCGCCGGGTGGGTCGCCAGCGGCGTAGCCCCTGCACCACCCGCGCGAGGCCAAGGCCACTGAAAGGTCCCCCCTATATTGGGAATGTGTGTGGATGTACTCGTTTGCACCATATACTCACATGCTGCACCCCCGCGGGCCGCCCCCAACGGGGGTTCCGGCCCACTGGGGGCGTCGGAGCTCACGACCGATGTAGAGCTCATCACCGGGGCTTGACCCGCGCCAGGTTGCTGGCTGGGGAGCTGCGAGGCAGTGGCCGGAGCCGCGCCACCCGCCTGCAGCAGCTCAACCCTCCCCGCCGGCCGTTGTCCTGCTGCCGATAGCGCCTCCAAAGGTACCCCGAAAGGGGCACCTGCCTGACTGGCCCGGGCCAAAGACTCCTCTAAGGCCGCAATACGGGCCAGTAAGGTGTCTACGGTAACCATGGGTAAAGAGCCGGCCGGCCCACCTGACCCTTGCATGGGGACAGTTCCCTGCACCCCATGGCCCAGATATGGCCATTGGCCAGGGCCGAAGCCCGGTAGGGCTGGTGAGGAAACCTGCCAAGGCGGGGCACCGGGCCACCCCCCAAGGCTAGAGGGCCCCGGGAGAGGCTGCGGCCCAGAAGTAGTCGGCCCAACGGGTTGGGCGGAAGGAGGAGCGGTGTCCACCGCTCGCGGGCCGCGGGCCGGAGCGCCCTCCGCGCCCGCACTCTGAACGGGCCAAGGGGCGATAGACCCCAAGCCACTAGCCCCGGCCGGGGATGGCAAAGGTGGCTGTTGAGGAGGCGGCACCACGGTCCTCCGACCTGGGTTGCGCCTCCTAACAGCCCTAGCTGAATTCGCAGCAGCCTTCTTTTTGGAAGGCATCTCGAGCAAAAAAGGGAAGCTAGCTAAGCAAAATCGACCCAAAAGGCTTCCCGGCAATACCAACGAGCGACGGAGGCGCAGGGGGAAAAAACTTCTCCGCTCCGTCGCTGAGGCAAAATGGCAGCGCGGCTGCCTCGTGGCCACCCCTTTTATAAGGGAGCTGGCCACGCCCCTAACTACCCGGATTCTCTGTCCTGTGGGGGGGGGCCCGCAAAGGGCGCGGCGGCCATTTTGGCGCCGCGCTTGCAATATGTTATGACTCTACATGCAACAGATAATGCCTATAGAAAGTTCTTTATTTACAGCAATTTGCCTCTAAAGTTATACTGTTTGTGTAACTGTGCAACAAGATTTCAGCCATGGTCTAGTTGGCATGAATTCACTTTGAATTAACAAGCAAAAGTCATGCAACTGTTCTGTGAAAAGAAAAACAGAAAAAGCTAAGGAAAACCACAAGAGAAATAGAAACTTATCTCTTCTAAAATGTAATACTGATTTCAGAAGAAGTCTCCTCTGGAAGCTTACATTGGTCCATGTGGTAAAGAAGTTTTAGCTTCATAGTAAGTGAGTTGCTTGCATGGATGTAGATATAGCTTATGTGTTCCTTATATACCAGGAATGAGTAAATGTGGCCTTCTGGATGTAATTGAACTATAATTCCCAGCAATTTCACCCCCACCCATAATGGTAGTTGCAGTCCAACAACATCTGGAGAGCCGCAGTTGCCCATTCCCTGATCTAGGTAGAGATGTTGTATGCTTAGACTCATGTTCCTTTGCTGGAAAGGTGTTGGTGACAGGAGGCATGGGTTAGTGCATTCCTCACTCCCTGTGAGACTGTATCACTTTGCCTTTTGGCTACAGATGGAGTCAGCAGAAGAAAGTTATATCAGAACTGTTTAATTCTATAATTAAAAGCTTGTTAAGAGGAAAGCAGTTCTGTTTATAGCGATAGAGTGAATGGAGTTTGGCATTACATTGCCTTACCCTTTGGCAGGAGTGAGACTAAAGAAGCAGCCAGGAGAAATGTGGAGCAATCTGAAAGGGAATTAGTCCAGAAATCAGGATCAGTTGTACACACTGCAGCAACTACTGCTGCTTCTCCTCTTGCCTAAGTGAAGATATGGAAAGTTACTTTTTTAGATAGGATGCCCAGCATACCTAAACCAGAAAGAACTGCTGCCCAAGGTGCTGAATATTTGGGGACCTCTCCTTCCAAAAATATTTTTAACCAAGTTTGAATTCAAGGAGTGTTGTTAAATTTAGGTGAAATGAGCGCTTTTTCAAGTGATATAGGGAGAATGTCTATGAAAGATTGCCCCCTTAATATGCACTAGATAAGGAATTTGGCCCTCCAAATCAAAAAGTGGAGGGAATAACAGGCAAATTTGGTCTTGGAACACAGAATGAAGCAGGGCAAAGATTGATAGAGTTCTGCCAAGAAAACGCACTGGTCATAGCAAACACTCTCTTCCAGCAACACAAGAGGCGACTTTACACATGGACATCACCAGATGGCCAACACCGAAACCAGATTGACTACATACTCTGCAGCCAAAGATGGAGAACCTCCATACAGTCAGCAAAAACAAGACCTGGAGCAGACTGTGGCTCAGATCACAACCTACTGATCGCAAAATTCAGGCTTAGACTAAAGAAAATAGGGAAAACACAAAGACCAGAAAGATATCACCTAGACAGCATCCCTAAAGAATACACGGTGGAGGTGATGAACAGATTTAATGGCTTAGACTCGGTAGACAGAGTACCGGAAGAATTATGGACGGAGATGAGGGACATCATGCAGGAAGCAGCAAAGAAAACCATACCAAAAGAAAAGAAGAGTAAGAAAGCAAAGTGGTTGTCTGATGAGGCACTTAAAATAGCAGAGGAAAGAAGGAACGCAAAAGTCAAAGGAGAAAGGAAAAACTACAATCATTTGAACACAGAAAAACTACAATCATTTGAACACAGAATTTCAAAGAAAAGCAAGGAGAGATAAGGAAAACTACCTAAAAGAACAGTGCAGAGAAATGGAGGAAAACAACAAAAGAGGCAGAACCAGAGATCTTTTCAAAAAAATCGGGGAAATCAAGGGAACATTTAAAGCAAAAATGACCATGATAAGGGACAAAGACGGAAAGGAGCTAGCTGATGCAGAAGAACTTAAGAAAAGATGGAAAGAGTACACAGAGGAACTTTACAAAAAGGACCTCAACACTCCTGATAATCACAATGATGAAGAAATTGAACTTGAGCCAGTCATCCTGGAGAGCGAAGTCATAAAGGCCCTAAAGAGCACTGCAAACAACAAAGCTAGTGGAGATGATGGTATCCCAGTTGAATTTTTCAAAGCGCTAAAAGATGATGGCGTCAAATTACTGCATTCAATATGCCAGCAGATTTGGAAAACAAAACAGTGGCCACAGGATTGGAAAAGATCAGTATACGTCCCAATCCCAAAAAAGGGCAATGCCAAAGAATGTTCAAATTATCGAACAATCGCGCTCATCCCACATGCCAGCAAGGTGATGCTCAAGATAATACAGGATAGACTTCAGCAGCATGTGGAGAGAGAATTACCAGAGGTGCAGGCTGGTTTCAGAAGAGGCAGGGGGACTAGAGACCACATCGCCAACATACGCTGGATCATGGAGAAAACAAAGGAATACCAGAAACAAGTTTACTTTTGTTTTATTGACTACACTAAGGCATTTGACTGTGTGGACCACAACAAGATGTGGCAAGTAATTAAAGAGATGGGAATACCAGAGCACCTCATATGCCTCCTGAGAAATCTGTACATGAACCAAGAAGCAACAGTTAGGACAGAACATGGAATAACAGAGTGGTTTGGAATAGGAAAAGGAGTAAGACAAGGCTGCATTTTGTCACCATGCTTATTCAACCTATACACAAAGCACATAATGCGCAGTGCAGGGATGGAGGAATCACAATATGGGATTAAAATCGCTGGGAGAAACATCAATAATCTGAGATATGCAGACGATACCACCCTAATGGCAGAAAGTGAGGAAGACCTAAAGAATCTCTTGATTGGGCTGAAGGAGGAGAGTGCAAAATCTGGCTTGAGACTCAATATCAAGAACAGGTCCGATCAGTTCCTGGAAAATAGACGGGGAAGAGGTAGAAGCAGTGACAGATTTTACTTTCTTAGGATCAAAGATCACTGCAGATGGGGATTGTAGCCATGAAATAAAAAGGTGACTGATTCTTGGGAGACAAGCCATGAGAAACCTGGGGAACATAGTGAAAAGCAGAGACATCACATTGCAAACAAAAATTAGAATAGTCAAGGCAATGGTTTTCCCAGTAGTAATGTATGGATGTGAGAGCTGGACAATTAGGAAGGCTGAGCGCAGAAGAATAGATGCCTTTGAAATGTGGTGTTGGAGGAGGGTTTTGAGAGTCCCCTGGACAGCGAGGAGAACAAATAGGTCAATCTTAGAAGATATTAACCCTGAATGCTCATTGGAAGGTCAAATAGTAAAGATGAAGCTAAAATACTTTGGACATCAAATGAGAAGGGAGGATTCACTTGAGAAGGCATTGATGTTGGGAAAGGTGGAGGGCAAAAGAAGAAGGGGGAGGCCAAGGATGAGATGGCTAGATGGTATTGTAGACACAATGGGCACAGAGCTGGGAGGGCTGAGGGGGATGGTAGAGGACAGAGGCGCCTGGAGGAAAATGGTCCATGGGGTCGCAAAGGGTCGGAGTCGACTGTGCGACTGAACAACAAACAACAAAGCCTCCCTCCTTTGGAAGCCGGCGGGGGGCTAAAAGCATTCCTACAGTGCATTAACATATTATGGATAGTTCTGGGTCAATGTGCACCTTGATTTTCGAAGGGTGGGCGGACCCATTTGCTGCTTTGAAAATGAGACAGTTGCCCCACCCCCTCCTCAGTTTAAATAATGTTGCCTCTGAATGATAAACACACCCATCCAGCAAGTAGAAGTGGAAGTAGATGGTTGCTTATATGAAAGGTTGTGCTGTGTTATTTCTATATAGTGCCATTTTATTTTTTTACTACCTGGAAACTGCAGTTGTCGAAGCGCTAACAAAGGCTGGGTTCATGCTGAGAATTGTTCTGCAGTGGTTGTAACATATAAATTGTCATTTTTAATTGCAGGCTATCGGCTGGTGCTTTGAGAGGCTAGTGACAGCAGTTATTTAAGCTTCCCAGGGCACACCTAGTGCACTTTAACAGGTGCTTCGATGCTTTTAAGCAGAAGCCTGAGGCAAACGTTTTAATTTTGCTTTTTTTAAAATATGTATAATTGTATTTAAAGTATTGTTCAGGGACACATTGGCTAATGTTGACTTTGTTTTCGATTGCCACTCTGTGTCTGGGGGAAGAAAGAAACTAGATTAATTAGCTCCACCTTGGGAACTTGAAAAGACTGACCAGCCATTGCTTCATCTTCTGCTGCTGCTGTGTCTAGACCAGATGTGAAACTAACAAAATGAAGCCACCTTTTGGTGAGTTCATTCTGCAGTGCCTTTCTCATAGTGCACAACTATTTCAAGCTGGAGCCTGGGTCACACACTCTCAGTCAGCTTCAAGGGCTGGATGGCCATTTTGCACTGCCTGCATAGTGGGGTGGCCATTTTGTCCCAACAGTTTCAAAGGGGGTGGCCATTTTGTTTCTCAAATGCCCTTGGAGGGGTGGGGGGCACATGAAATGGCACTGGGGGCTGAATCCAGCCCACGAGCCTTAGGTTAGGAACCCCTGATCTAGTGTGAGAATGATTAGCTGACAATACAAGTTACCAGGGTAGTCCAAATGTGGTTAAAAAATACCACAAACTTCAAAGGGACTCTTTATGTGCACCCCACCAGCCATAACTAAAACATATGAAGTAATAATGGGGGTGGAGAGTGCCTCCAAATTTAGGTCTTATTGTTGGGTGGATAGCTCAGTGAGTTTAGGATCTGGCTATAGGAGCCTGAGATTGGGAGTTCAATTTTACACTGTGATTTCCAGAAGCAGAGGCAGCCAATGTAGCCCCTGGCAAGCTGCATAGCTCCAGTGTACCCTGGTTTACAAAGCCCTTCTTCTGACTACTCTCACCTAGAAAACTTTGAAAAGGGTCACTGTAAGTCAGAATTGACTTGACTGCATGTCTGTTGCTATTATTAGACATGTATAGTCCAGTCACCAGTGGATAACTACATTCTGGATCCCATGTGCCTCAGATTACAAAGCCCGATATCTATACAGATTACACGCTGTGGCTTTTAGATTCCCATTTTCCTGTTTGTTTCAGAATCTGAAGTCTTCATTTACTAGGTACCTGTCCATAATATGAAGCAGAAGATGGTTAACTATTGTCCTTATGCCACTGAGGTGTTCTCTCCCCCCCCCCCTTTATTTGAACTACTATTGGGAAAACAAATCTTTTTGAACCAGAATGTTCAGAATGTCTGCTCTTCTCTGCAAATTTTGAATATGTTATGATATAGTTCAGGGGTGCCCAAACCTTTTGGGCTGAGGGCCGGTCATGTGGTTCAGTGGGCCGGTCACATGGTTCCTTCCGCTGGAAACGGAAGTAAAATGCACCTTGCAATCTGTTTTGCAACAGGATGAGATTTTTAAGCTGCTATTTTCTCTGCCTAAACCAGGGGTGCCCAAACTATGGCCCATGGGTCAAATCCGGCCCCCGATGCCAATTCATCTGGTCCATGCCACCCTCATTGCTCCCAAAAGTGAAGCATTTGCATAGTTTGGGCACCACTGATATAGTTAAACATGATTGTTGGGGGACTGAAAATGCTCCAAAACTAAATGCAGTTGGAGTTGCTTTTGAACATGTGCATGTTGGGCCGACAAATAATTAAAGCAAGAATCAAAACATACAGAGATATTTCATGCTATTTGCAACTCAGGAAGAGCACCCAAAGCTTGAAAACAATCCCACTTAGCAACAGGAGAGAGAGATTTGAAGCCCTTGTTGGTATGTGGTATGTTTTATGAGTGAACTTGATTGCTCAGTTCTTCCACACAGATGCCAGGGACAATTTCTCATTCCCCATGAGTGTATGCTATTAATATTTAATCAAATACAATTTTGATATACACATTGGGACTGCAAGGGGGGAAATTAGCAATATTTTTGAAGGATAATTGTACTGTGAACAGATTAACAGCAGTGACTGATCTTGTACGCTCTTACACTTAATTTCACCCCCTATGAAAGACAGTCTATGCATGTGGCATTACCGTAGATTGGCAGGCCTGGCCGTACTGCTAGGCAGAGCAAGGCAGTCACCTCAGGCAGCAGATGGTGGAGGTGGGCAGACTACTGTGAAAATGCCTTTGTCTCTACCCCAGAGTGAAACTTTAACAGACAAGTCATAATGTCTGACAAACGTTGAATGCCTACAATAGCATCTTGAACAAGATGTAAGGACTCAAAGTTAGAGGAGGAGTCTGTTGTGTCCTAATAGTGTATCCTTCTACATGTAATATCAATGTATCTGAAACAATGTAACCTTGCCAATGAGTAACAATGTAACCTTCAGCTGTATCACATAAACCCTGTAATAGGACGCGAGCTGATGACCACCAGCTGGCAGCAGCGAGCGTCCAAGCTCTCTTGGTTCAAACCCATCAAAGACCGCGGCGCGGGAAGTTTCCCGCCGCTACCTACACCTGGACAAGAAGGGCGTGACCAGCCATGACGTCACGCGGACCAGTAGCCAACGGGCTACCGTGGAGCCACATTCAAATACGTTACTGCCTTATATATAGAGCTGTTCGTCCGCCATTACCTCATGTTCCCTCTGTCCACCATGCAATAAACCTGAGTTAACCCAGCCGTTGGCTGTGCTTTGTGTCTTGACTCTCATACACTAAATTGGCGACGAAGGTGGGATGATGGATCCCCACGGAGCCAGGACACAGAGCGGGTTCAACATCACCAAACCGCAGGACTGGGAGCTCTTTGAGATGGACTTCCAGGCGGCATTGGTGGAGCTCAAAGTCAAAGAAGACGACGAGGAAAGGAAGAGGGCCATCCTCACTCGCATGCTTGGGATGGAAACCAAGCGGACGCTGGTGGGCATCCTTGCACCGAAGAAGATGAGCGATTTCAAAGCCGGTGACATCATGAAAATGCTGCGTGAGCGTTTCCGACCCTCGAGGGCAATGTTTCCCGCTCGGAGTGCGTTTTGGAGGCGAGTTCAAGCGCCGGACGAGTCGGTAAAAGCCTTCGTAACGGCTATGAGGGTAGCCGCCGCCCCCTGCAAATGGGACCACATCCTAGAGATGGCCCTCAGGGACGGAGTGCTGTGTGGCCTGAAGGACAAGGAAGTACAGCGCAGCTTGATGAACAGGGAGCCACCACCCACACTGGAAGAGGTTGTAGAGGCCGCGGAAGCCGCGGAGTCCACGAATGCTGGAGTAGACGAGATGCACAAGTGGCGTGAGTGGCGTCCGAGGGCCGGCAAGGCGGAAAACTCATCGCACGGGAAGTCCAGTCAGTCGGTGCATGCAACCCGACCGACCTTGAAATCGTCGTCAGAGAGTAGCGATGGCGAGGAGGTCCAGAAGGTCCGGAGAGGCGGGCGCCGCTGCGATGGTTGCGGAGCGGCCCATGAGCGCGTGAAGTGCCCATTCAGGAAAGCCGAGTGCTTCAACTGCGGACGTCGGGGGCACATCGCCAAGGCGTGCAGGAAATGGAAAGAGGGCCGGAGACATTCGCAAGACCGTTCAGCCAGACCGGACCGTCCAGCGAGGCCCAAAGATGGCGCCCGGGCCACGAGGAAGCAGGACGGCGTGGGCCGCATCTCGGACGACAGCGAGGGCGACGCTCCTGTGTTCAACGTGTCTGCGGGACAGCCCCATTACTTTGTTGAGGTACTAGTACAAGGGACCCCTATTAGGATGGAAGTTGACTCGGGGTCCTCCTATTCTATAATTTCCCAGAGAGAGTTCTTGAAAATCGACCCCCACGTGCGGCCCAAACTTAAAGCGTTGAGGGCCACACTACGGGACGTTCAGGGGAACAGCATTCCAGTGTTGGGGGTCGGGACGTTCCGGGTTCGCTTTAAGAGACATTCTGCGGAACTTCCCCTAGTGGTGCTAAAAGGGGGGAGTTGTAGCCTCCTCGGAACACAGTGGTTTCAGCCCTTAGGCCTGTTCATAGGGGGGGTGCATGCCGTAGGCGAGGACCCAATACAAGCAGTATGTGACGCACACCCCGCCGTTTTTAAAAGTGGACTGGGAAAGTTCAAGGGACCCCCTGTAGCCTTCGACTTAGACCCGGAGGTCCGCCCGATAAGACTTAAACCGCGCAGGGTACCGTTCGCGCTTAAGGACAAAATAGAGGCGGAACTGGACAAACTGGTGGGTCAAGGAATTCTCGTTCCTGTGGATTCCGCGGAGTGGGAGACTCCAATTGTAACAGCACTGAAGGCTAACGGGGAGGTGCGCATTTGCGCTGATTATAAGTGTACCATTAATAAGGCAATCCGCCCTAATGCATACCCGGTGCCAGTGGTCAGCCACCTTCTGGCCAGGCTGAATGGGGGAAAGTGTTTCGCTAAACTCGATTTAGCACAGGCCTACCAGCAACTCCCAGTAACCCCCGCCACAGCGGCGGCACAAACAATAGTCACACATAAGGGGGCGTTCCAGGTGTCGAGGTTACAGTTCGGCGTGAACTCGGCACCTGGCATCTTTCAGTCGCTAGTGGAACGCCTCCTGAAGGGGCTGGAGGGGGTGTTGCCATATTTTGATGACGTGTTGATAACGGGGGGGGAGTAAGGCCGAACTGGCCCACAGATTGGATAAGGTCCTGGCCGTGTTCGAGAAAGCGGGGCTGCGACTGAGAAAAGACAAATGTGTATTTTACGAAACAGAGGTTGAGTTTTTAGGGTTCCGTGTCACACCCGAGGGAATTAGGCCGTCCAAATCCAAGGTAGCCGCCATTAAGAAAGCCCCTCGCCCCACTTCCAAAGCCGAGCTTCAGTCATTTCTGGGGCTTCTCAATTTCTACCATACCTTCCTTCCACGGAAGGCGTCTGTTGCCGAGCCGCTTCATCGGCTGCTTAAAAAAGAGGAAAAATGGCTGTGGGGTGACGAGCAAGAAAGAGCGTTCTCAGAGTTAAAGCAACTCCTCACATCCGAGGCCATCCTGACTCATTTCGACCCCAAACGGCCCATAGTTTTGGTCTGCGATGCATCCCCGGTGGGGGTGGGGGCGGTGCTTTGCCACGTGTTAGGCGACGGAAGGGAGGCCCCGATAGCCTTTTACTCAAGGTCCCTGTCCCAAGCAGGGCGGAATTACGCACAGACCGATAGGGAGGCACTAGCGATAGTAGCGGGAACCAAGAAATTTCACGATTTTCTGTATGGTCGGCCGTTCAAGATCGTTACTGATCACAAGCCCCTGTTAGGGATCTTCACTGCAAATAAGCCCACGCCACAGATCCTGTCCCCGAGGATGCTGCGGTGGGCTATTTTTCTTAACGCATATCAACATGAATTAGAATACCGGCCAGGGAAGGAAATCAGCCATGCAGACGCGCTCTCACGGTCGCCGTTACCATTGTCGGACGACCAGAAGGCAGGGGTAAGAAGAGACCGCCAGGTATTGCTAATAGAGGTTTTAGAGTCACCCCCGATAGTACCGGCCGACATTGCCAGGGCGACCGGAAAGGATAGAACACTAGAGAAGGTGTGCTCGTGGGTACAGAAGGGGTGGCCGGCGTCATCCCCAGGCACGGAATTCGACCCATTCTTCCGGAAGCGAGTGGAGTTGTCTTTAGAGAGGGGGTGCCTGTTGTGGGGCCAACGGGTGGTGGTTCCTACGTCCCTACGGCCGAAGGTGCTAAAACTGTTGCACGTCAGCCACCCGGGGATCGTCCGTTCCAAGGCGTTGGCCCGGAGTTACTTCTGGTGGCCCCAGCTGGACGCCGACATAGAGCAGATGGTTGGCACTTGTGAAGCATGTCAATGTTCTCGACCGGAGGTGGCCCGCCTACCACATAGGGAATGGGACGCAGCGAGGGGACCGTGGTCCAGGGTGCACGTAGATTTTGCTGGCCCATTCCGGGGTACCATGTTTCTCCTGGTGGTGGATGCATACTCTAAGTGGCTGGAGGTCATTCCGGTAAAGAGCACATCCTCCGCCACTACCATTCGCCAGCTAAGGAGGGTCTTTTCCACGTTCGGTTTACCCGACACTTTGGTCAGCGACAACGCCAGTTGTTTCACGTCCGCTGAGTTCGCGGCATTCATGGAGGCAAATGCAATTCGCCATGTCACATCCGCGCCGTTTCACCCGGCCACGAATGGCCAAGTGGAACGGTTAGTGCGCACCACAAAAGATGCGTTGCGGCGCATGGGCTCGGGAGATCTACATCACCAGGTTTGTCAATTTCTATTAGCGTACAGAGTGACCCCCTTAGCGTCTGGTTATTCGCCGGCCGAGCTGCTGATGCGGAGGAAACTGACCACACTTTTGTCCAGGCTAGACCCGTCGAGGGTCGAGGACAAAGGGAAGAACATAGGGTTAGCGGTCTCGAAAGGTTTCGGTATAGGCGATCCTGTACATTGCAGGAACTATGCCAACGCAGGCCCAGCCTGGGTGCCAGGGACGATAATAGAACAGACGGGGCCAGTGTCCTATCGGGTGGAAACTAGCACCGGCCTCCTCTGGAGGAGGCACGCTGATCAACTGAGGCACCGAGTGAGCGAGGGACCGACCAGTGGAGCACAGCGACAGGATTCAGCGATAGGGTTCTCCCCCACCCGTTTAGCCCAAGGGGGAGACAGGGGGGAAAGCAGCGAGCCCGACTCATATCCTTTTGATACCCCAGTTCTATCCGAGCCCGGGGGGAGGGAAAAGGAGTGTGCGGCCGCCGCTGCCGCTTCCCCCGAATCCGATTTTGATTTTGATTTTGCGAGCCGGGGGGTTTTTTCGGAGTGTTCCCCCACCCGTCCAAGCGAGAAGAGGGGTTTTTCGTTAGCCCCCAGTGCCCCCGGTTCTTCCCAAACAAAGCACACACCTCCCAACAAAGCCGCTGAGCCGCGGCAAACCACTAACAAGTCATCCTCTCCGATTGCAGGGCAGGAAGCCAGGGAGCAAGGAGGAGGGAGCGAAGCCGGGGCAGGGCAGCCCGCGCCGAGACCCCAGCGTGTTCGAAATAAGCCATCTTGGCTGAGAGACTTCGTCTCATCCTAGGGGGGAGGAGTGTTGTGTCCTAATAGTGTATCCTTCTACATGTAATATCAATGTATCTGAAACAATGTAACCTTGCCAATGAGTAACAATGTAACCTTCAGCTGTATCACATAAACCCTGTAATAGGACGCGAGCTGATGACCACCAGCTGGCAGCAGCGAGCGTCCAAGCTCTCTTGGTTCAAACCCATCAAAGACCGCGGCGCGGGAAGTTTCCCGCCGCTACCTACACCTGGACAAGAAGGGCGTGACCAGCCATGACGTCACGCGGACCAGTAGCCAACGGGCTACCGTGGAGCCACATTCAAATACGTTACTGCCTTATATATAGAGCTGTTCGTCCGCCATTACCTCATGTTCCCTCTGTCCACCATGCAATAAACCTGAGTTAACCCAGCCGTTGGCTGTGCTTTGTGTCTTGACTCTCATACACTAAAGAGTCTGAGCTGGCTCAACTCTTAGTCACAGTGAAGTAATAACCCCAAATCAGCAGGCTTTTGTGGTTGGGTGGCCAGCTTATCAACAGGCAACAGATTCATTCATTTATTCAATTTGTTCATTTGTTCATTTGTTCATTCATTTACCACCCATCTGGGTAGTTTTTTCCACTCTGGGCAGTGTGCAATATTTAAACATTTAAAAATTTACTGCAGGGATTTTCTAACCAATAGACCAAAATAAGCTTAACAACTATGCACTTAGACATGACAAGGAGTTTGCATTCCTACCTTGGATATCAAAATGCCTTGGGTTGCCCTTGAAAAGAGAATCTCATTACACCAGGAGAATTCTGTAAACAATATGCTGGGTGAATTTTTTAATATATATTCTAGTCTACATATCTCAGTCTAAAATGGGGTAGAGTGGTACCCAGAACATATTTGGTACAGGGAGAGAACAAATACTTCCCTTTCTACCCCTTCAGTCTCCAAAAATGTATTTGTAGATGATGTCCCTTTCCACCCATCCTTCCAGCCTGGGTTACATAGACTTAATGTTCCACTGAATTCAGTAGCGAGTGAAGGAGCTTAAAGAAGGGCCCTTCGTCAATGACTATTCTGATCACATTGCTGTGACAGGATATAGCTAGAAATTAACCTGCACAATCTATCCACAGTACACTTCTACCTATGTAAGTAATTACTTACCCTGGTAAATTAAAATCAGTTCCTTGTTTTCAGTGACAAAGGTATAACTACATGTTACGGATAATGCCATTCCTTTTGTGGTACAACTTAACTTTTTAATAACTGTTATCCTTAGAGGAAAGGAAGGATTTGAGAAAGATATATATATAGAGAGAGATACACACACACAATGAGGTGTGTGTGTGTGTGTGTGTGTGTGTGTGTGTGTGTACATACGTACACGTGTATACACATGCATGCATAAAATAACACACATACTCAAGTTTTATCTACAGTCTTCACATGGCTATTTTTCTGCTTGACATAACCTCAGTCTTAGCAGAACTTCCTGGAAACCACTTGATTGGTGATAAGAGAATATTTGTGTAACCAGCATTTCAACTAGTGTATTGTCTCCAACACTGTATAATATATATATACTAATGATCAACTAAGTTCCTTATAATATAAAACTATTCATCTATGTGGACGACACAGCAATGACTGCACAAGGATCAAGCTTTGACGAGGTAGATGGAAAACTTACTGGAGAACTTGAAGAATTAGGACAGTATTACAACATCAACCATTTGAAGCCTAATCCAAGTAAGACTCAAGTGTGAGCTTTCTACCTTCAAAACCGAGAGGCAAGGGTTGAGTTGGATGTTATGTGGCAAGAAAACCAATTACAGCATTGTTCAGCAGTAAAATACCTTGGCATGACACTTTGACCCTGAGTGTCTCCACAGTAGAGTATGCTGCTCCAATATGGAGTTCATCCACATATGGAAAACAAGTTGACATCACTGTTAATGAAACCATATGTATAATGACAGGATGCCTCAAGCCTACACTAGTTGAGAAAATATACACTCTTGTTGGTCTCGCTCCACCTAAGATCAGGAGAGAAGTAGCAGTGGACGCAGAGAGAACTAAGCATGAGAATGACCCTCAACATCTTCTGAATGGATATGAGCCTCAAGTCCACCAGGAAGAGTTTTATGGCAAGAACAAACATTCTTGAGGAAATGCAAGAGCAAAACCAATTTTAGGAGATGGAGTAAGGAGCTCACTGGACAAGAAACATCATTAAAGGAGGATATAGCTGATGAACTCAACCTCCCCTATGTCAGTTGCAGGACTCTGAATAGGCTGAAGGTTGGAATCCCTAAGTACAATGCCAACATGCTCGAGTGGGGGCTGTTGGCAGACAACAACCCACTGTGTGAATGTGGCGAGATACAGAATCCGGCTCATTTACTGGTCTGCCAATTACTGCCAGAAACATGCCAATGAGGACTTAAGTTTGGCTAACGACAAAGTCAAGAAAGTGGTTTCATTTTGACAGTCCAGGGTCAACCGCTCCTTATTTGTCTCAACAATGCCACTGTCATTTTCAAAGCACATTACAAGTGCAACTGTCTCTGTCTTTTCCCCATCCCATTTGGTCTCAGCCATTGCACCATTTCCTCTGTGTATATAAAGCTGTGACCTAACTATTTTAACGTTCCATGTAACAGAGAAATGGAAAGAGGAAGTAGACTATAATTCATGTGAAGCTTCCACTGAAATAAATCAATTATATCTTTAAGGTGCCACAACTCTTTACTTTTAATTTTCCCTACATAGCATGTTGTGCTAATTCACAGTGTGGTTATAAAGAATGTAATAATAGTAATTACAGTAACTGCATGCTTTCAAGTCAGTTCTGACTTATGACAACCCTTTCCAAGGTTTTCTAGGAAGAGAATACTCAGAAGTGGTTTACTATTCTATTCTTCTGGGGGTGTCCTGGGATTGTGCAACTTGCCCAAGGCCACACAGGGTGGCTCTTCTCTCAGGAGGTACACAGGGGAATTGAACTCACAACTTCTGACTCTGCAGCCAGATTCCTAAACCACTGGGCTATCCAACCACTGGGCTATCCAACCTGAACGGACACTTTGAGACTGAAGGCAGTAGTGAATGTGTGATGAGCTCTGCACATGCAGCTGATGAGTCCGGAGCATCATCATATCATATGTTTAATGGGGGCATGTCTCTGTCATCACAAACTCATTAGCTGCCTTCTTGTGTGGGCAGCAATTCCTAGGAAACCCTGGAAAGGGTAATCTTAAACCAGAATTGACTTGATGACACATAATCATAATCCTAATCATCATCGCCGCCGCCACTACTACTACTAGAGTGGTAGCAGCATACCATGACATACAGTATTGTAAGCAAAGGACTTCTCCAGTCATTGTAAAAAGGAGTTATTTTTAGAGCACTTAATGTAGTTACTTTTATCCTTCATGATAAACAGATATGTGCACAGCTAATGATCTGGAATGAATGATCTGAAATGTTAGGGGCAAAGCCCTATGCTTGACTGCTGATTCTCTCTTAACTCCCTCATCAACTGGAGCAAAAATCACAAAGGGATGGAAAGATGAACAAAAAGAAGACATTGGGTGATTCCAATCAAAAGGTTCCTTTTGAACTCATCTACCATATAAAAGGCACCGCACAGCTCTTCTGGTTTTTCTTCTCATTAATGGATTGTTCATTTATTTTAAAAAATGGAAACAATTGTAAACCTGAAAGGTAGTGGTGGGCTCCAGCAGGTTCGGACAGGTTTGGGAGAACCAGTAAAGCTGGCTGGCCCCACACACTGCCCTGCCCTGCCCCGCCCACCTCCTCCTCACCCCACTCCGGAGGCAACTCCAACATCCTTGCTGCTGGGTCGGGGCGCAACGAGTGGGGTGAGGCTGAGCCAGCAGTTACTCTGCTGCAGTTGCTCTTTAAAGGAAAATTAAAGCATTGAAGTGCAATCTTCACTTAAGTCGTCCACATCCACTTAATTGTGTATGTATGAAATGTACTATGGAATTGTGCTCAAGTTGTTATGGTATTATTGTGTAAATTTGTATCTTATGAGGTTGACTCTTTGTGTAATTCTCATTGTGATATTGCTTAATTATTTATATTTTGTATTGTATTTTTGCATATTCTGATGTTTTGATTGTATTAATTGTGTATTGCCTTCTGTAGTTTATTGTATACCCTGCTCTGTTTATTGTATTTGTATATGTTGTAAGCCGCTTTGAGTGGCACTTGTGTCAGGAAAGCGGGATAGAAATTAAACTTAATAATAATAATAATAATAATCGCTAATGGTCTGATGAAATGGACTCGATCTACGAAAGCTCACATTAAAATATGTGGGATCCGCACACACAATTGGCATACTGTCCCTGACAGAACCACGGCTTGGGGGAACACTCCTTGGAACCCTGGTTCCGAAGGGACAGAAATTGGGGAGCGGATTAATAGTCATAGTTTAATTCACCGATCGCTGACCTGGCAGGCAAGCTCGGACAATAGAGGGCAAAAGATCACCGGGTGATGAACTCGATAAGCATGTAATGGGTAATCTTGTATCCGCAGAGGCTCTGAGTCCAAGAATCAACCTAGGTACATGTTTACTCCCGATAGCAGTAGACAATGCATGTCCCCCGGTAGTAAATTAGATAGATAAGGAACTTCCCCCGGTGAGGTCACCCCTGATGAGCAACTTGTGTAATCTTAAAGTGCAGACCTGCAGTTTTCCTGTAACGGCCACGCGCATCCTATGCACGCCATCGAGCTAGGCAGGGTATAAAGATTAGAGCCTTCTGATAAATAAACACTGGTCTTCGCTCCATCTTGCCTCATGTGTCTTTACTTGACCAGTCTCCTCCAGGACCTTCCAACCCGCATCGGGCCCCGATCCAACAAAAATACAGCAGTTTAACAACACCCACCCAGTCACCTGGCCATGCTCACAGAGTTGGCCACACTCACAGAGTTGGCCACACCCACAGTGTGGTAGTAAATTTTTTTGAAGCCCACCACTGCTGAAAGGGGTTATAAAATGAAGACAACAATCCATAGACATCCCATAAGTTTCCAAGAAAGGCAGTGGGGATGGGAAATGCTCATCTAAAAGATCCCATTGTTTTGTCATTTTTTGGTAATGCAGAGTCAGTTTTATTGCATTAGGACTTGTAAAGACAGGCTGACATTATCTCTTAGGGTACTTTTATGGCTCCAACCCATTCTTTGCTTTTTGTGTTTACAGTTTATTTTTTCAAAGCAGAGATAGGCAGACTTCAGGCTGTCCATTTTGTTTTGGATGACAACCCTGAGGTCTATCAAGTAGAGACAGAAGCAAAACAGCAACTCAGGTAGAAACATGCTAAAAGTCAGGGACAGGGGAGGTCAAACTGCAATGTGTTTAGTACTTGTTTTTGAAGAGGTACTTTCCATAATTATACTTACCTCTGTATCTTGGGTTTAGTGTGCTTTGTTTTACAGCTGGTCTTTGGAAGGTAAGCACAGGTTTAATTTGAAAAACTAAGAGGGACTGTGGTTAAGATACTGAACTTCATGACCAGAAGGGCGGCAGGCAGGCATGTCGAGACCCGAGTGCTGCATGATGGAGTGAGCTTTCATCTCTGTCCCAGCTCCTGCCAACCTAGCAGTTTGAAAGCAAGATTTTGCAAGTAGATAAATAGGTACCACTTTGGTAGGAAGGTAAGCAGCATTCCATGGACTCTGGTGTTGTTGTGTATTGAGGCACAATTGCAAGTAGCATGAGCAACGCCTTGCAAAAGGAAAATGGCAGTATCCCGCCATCAAAATTAGAAGCCTAAAGTGGCGCAAAAAACCCCTGCACAGTGCGTGCTCATTGTGCTAATCCAAGCCCTGTGATTGGTTACAGTTTTGGATCCTGTTCTCCATTGGTTAATTACATATATACCCTGTTATGATTGGTTAGTCATGGTTATCCGGTGGGTCGCTACTTTGTATCAAGGGGCCACCGCCAAGGAGACACTATATAATCCCCACGAGTAAACAAGGTTGGGGCCGGACCAGATCTACACTTCCCACTCCGTACAGGTAGCCAGCAAGTGCTAAGCCTGGGTCTCCTCCATTATGCTACGCTTGTATGATAGCTAGTCTTTGCCTCCTACACGGCAAGAGTCTGGAGGGACTGATTCCACTGGGATTGTATAGCCATCTGTGTCCGGAGTGCCTTGTAAGCTCATCTCTAAAAAACTGTTGAATAAAGACTTGTTGCTGTTTTGTTCATCATTGTCTGGACTGGTGCTTATAAGGGCCGGACATAACAGGTGTCTAGTCATGCCTGCCACATGTCCACAGAAACATCTGTAGATGCAGACAGTGCTGGCTCTTTGACTATAAACAGAGATGAGCACTGAAGCCTAATGCCAGATACAACTAGCTTTAGAGCAAGGGTGACCTTTACCTAATTTGCCATCTTGAAAGAAAGCTTGAAATTGTCAGGAAAGCAGAAAGAATAGACAGTCTAATTTACTCCTGCTTAGTTCAGGAATTTATCACCATGTCTTGAACCAAGTTCACTATTTCTTTTACCACCATCCCCAGAGTCCTTTTTGGAGCTCTTGTTATTAGACAATTTGGAGTCAGAAAATCTTGCCAACTCATTGCAAACTACTCTTGTCCATGGATTCTTTTTCAGCAATCTTATCAGATACTTAAATATACCTTTCCCACTGTGTTTGATAAGGAAAGGAAAGATGAATAACAAAAAGAAAATTGAAAGGGAAATGGGAGAGATCCTGACTGGCAAAGTGAGGTGAATTTAACATGCTTTTGGGAAGCAGGGACCACAAAGCTTTCCTTTATTTTCCTCAGGCACCTGGATTGTGCCAAGCAGCAGGTAGGCAGATTGGCAGTGGGTGAAGAAGAGCAATGATGTCCAGAATGGTTTGAGATCCCAAACTACCTAAGTAGGTCTTGAAGCATTAAAGGTTCAATTCACTCAAGTGGCTAAGACACTGACTGGAAGGCAGCAGGTCAGCAGTTCGATACCCGGATACTGCAGGACGGAATGAGCTCCCATCTTTGTCCCAGCTCCTGCCAACCTAGCAGTTCGAAAGCAAAACATTGCAAGTAGATAAACAGGTACCACTTTGGTGGGAAGGTAAACAGTGTTCTGTGTGCTCCGGTGTCTAGTCATGCCTGCCACATGACCACGAAAACATCTGCAGAAGCAGACAGTGCTGGCTCTTTGGCTATGCAACAGGGATGAGCAATGAACCCTAGAGTCAGATATGACTGGCTTTCGAGCAAGAGTGGCCTTTACCTTTACCTTAATCTTCGTAACTTTGGCAAACTCTCAGGGCAAAAAGCTAGGGAAAACAATACAGACTGAAAGGCAGGCTGACCTTTCCCCTGGAATAGATTTCACATTTTATATAATTACTTAACAATACAGCTGGTTCTGGAGACACCAGTGGACACCTGTCTTTCTGTCTGTCTGTCTGTCTGTCTATTTCCTAGTTACTATGGTGACAAGGAATCCTGAAAGTTCAAAATCAAGAATTTCTTCAAAGTAAATGGAGAAGGAAAAACAAGTTTAACAGTCTTAAGACACATAAAAAAGATAAATGCTATCATTTTCTTCTTGTGCATATGCAATATTCCAAAATAAATATGTTGTGGTTTATTGTACTTTTGGATAAAGAGCTGTTGTTTAAAATAAGTGACACAATTTACAATAGAGGACTGAGATTGTCTCCTGGGTTGTTTTGCTTCCACCTTCTAGTGAGCTTGTTCAGTATCGTCAACAGTGGACAATACTAAAAGGTCCACTTTAGAGTTGCCTGCAGATAAAGGTCAGATACTGTACTTTTTTCCCTCCTCTGAGAAAGATATTGACCTTCAAAGGAACAGTATGGAGGCCTCCTGGGGAATTTGGGTTATTCTTTTATGGGTATAAAAACAAAAATAACACCACAGAGAAGAAGTGTGAGAGAATAGCAAAAGTCGCAGACCTAATCCCTTTGCAGGGACACCCCCCCCCCAAAAAAAAAGGGCTCAGACAACGGTATAAGTGGATAACGGCATTGGGCCACATTTATTGATTCATGCCCTAGTCCGAATTATAAATTTCGATTGGTACTCAACCAATTATAATTCTTAAGGCAAGCAGGCCGCAGTAACACTGGTAAGGTTCCTCCAAAAATTGCCAACGGCAATTGGCTACAATGTATCCATTTGTATCAATTTGTTTGTTTACAACAAACAAATTGTTGACCGTAGTCAATAAACTAACTACTGACCCCACCCTCTGATGCGTATCTGTAAAATAACGGGGTGATGCATGCTGCCTAGCTCGTGCCATTACCCCATTGCCTGGTTCGTCGTTGACCGGACAACGTTAACCAACTTGTGCCTATCTAGTGTTGGCCAGTCAATTGCGAACCTGCCGGATACCTGTGGGTCATAAATGTTTACCTTACCAGTGCTACCCGCCCATGTGACCAAAGTCAACAATACATAAACCCCTGTATCAAACCTTAGCAACAGTGTGGGATGGGCAAAAAAGCCAGAACCCGAGAGCCAATTGTAGGTTCCAGCCAAAAATTCCCACCCGGCCCCGAAGCGACCAAAATATCACACTGTTTACTAGGGAGGGGGTGGAGGGAAAAACTTCTCCGCTCCGTCGCTTTCGCAAAATGGCAGCTCGGCTGCCTCGTGGCCACCCCTTTTAAAGAGGGCTGGCCACGCCCCCTAACTACCCGGATGTCCAAGTCCGGTGGGGGGGGTGCCCGCAAAGAGCGTGGCGGCCATTTTGGCGCCACGCTTGCATTATCTCAGTAACTAGCCCTTTGTTTAGTAAAAATCATTCTAGAAGCATTTAAAAGGGAGAAAGTATTTTTATTTACAGTTATGATCTGTAGTTACAGTTAGAAGAATAAGAGAAAAGGGTTGGTGTCTGTCATACAGGAAACTTTGTCAATGGGTTAGTGGCACAAGACAATCACTTTGGATTGCAAAAGCCCATCCCACTTATGTCCAGTGTTAACACATGCAAGACTGTTGTTTTCCCAACATTTCTTCTGAAACTTGTATGTGGCGCCTTGTAAGTCCCATTTTCTTCTCTCATAATGATTGCTTTGGAGAAGCTTTGACAAATATCTACTATCATTGCTCTGCTCAGTAGCCCTACAGCTGTAGCTCTGTATGGTCTAATAGTGGTTGTTAAATACAAAAACGTATCTACAGTTAGTCCTACAGGGCATTTATATATTTGTAGTAGGAAAGGAAGCAAGCACTTCTTTCCCCCATCACTTTCAGGGCTCTGTCATCCACCCTTTTCTCTCCCTATGGTTAGCAGGATTCCAGATGTTCTGCCCTGGGGAAAAGGAAGGAAGTAGCTGATAAGGCTGGGGGTGAAAGCAAGACAAGTGAGGAGCCAAACACTTCAAACCCTTCTTCCATGACTGGGGGCTTAAATGGGGATGCTCATTTTGTAATGTCTACCATGAGATTCTCTGAGGATTTTGCTTCCTTCTGGCAACACCTTAGGAGGATTAAATCAAAGTCAGGAAGACGGAGGAATTCTTTTGCAATTTTCTTTTTCAGCATTCTACTGTGCTCTAAGCTATAGACCTCTAGCATGCCCGTTATGTTTATCCTTGGAGCAAATGCAAACATCTAAGAGCAGGGGGCCTCAAACTTTTCGGGCCAGGGGCTGGTCACATTGTTCAGGGGGCCAGCCGCTATGGCTCATGGGTTGAATCTGGCCCCAACACCAATTCATCTGGTCCGCAAAGCCCTCATTGCTCCTGGAAGTGGAAGTAAAATGTGTCCATATGGGTGCATTTTACTTCCACTTCCGGGAGCAATGAGGGTTTGTGGGCCAGATGAATTTGTGTTGGGGCCATAATCCGGCCTATGGGCCATAGTTTGGGCATCCCTGTTTTAGAGGGAATGATGTCTCTAGGAAATTGTGGGTGCTGGTAACATGGCATTAATTTTTTATAAAAAATGGTAGTACACAGACGGAATTTTGAAGAAAAGAATTGTGAACTAGGTATTTAAATGTATTTTAGTAATAAAACCAAGAGCAACTTCCTCTGTGTGTGTGTGTCTGTGTGCGTGCGTGCGTGCACTATGACTGAAATAGTTGTAAAGATCTCATTTTCTTCTTTGGCTTTGTACATTTTTAGAAATTGCTTTAAAAGAAAAGGGACATCTGGCATTTTTCTACAAGTGCCCAGTGTATGGAAACCAGAGGGGGAGAAGAGCAAGATGTCATGGCCACGTTGCCAAATGAGGAATTAAATGAATAAAAGCGCCCACTTTTATAAAGTACTGTACATAGGAGAGCCTATGGACATCCCTATGGATGCACAGGCTATTCTATGTGCTTTAGAGATGTTGGTGGCAACTCCTCTTCAGCAAATACCATTTTCTTTGTAAATAATTGAGCAAAATCTGTGGAATGACTAATTCAGGACTTCGCTACTAAAAGTGATAGTATTTGTTGCCGTTCTCTTTCTCATCCTAAATCAGAGAATAAAGCCAGAGAGGATCTCCACTCCAGGATTTTCATATGATAACTAATCACCTCCTCATTCTCTTTCTTTCTCTCCTGCTGCAGGTGGCTATTTCCTGCTCCACAGTGGCTTGTAAAAACACAGTTCCTCGTGCCAGTAATTGCTTCCATTGGAACTTATGGGAGACCGAAGCTTCTTTGAGGAAGGCATCGAACCCATGTGTTGAACTAAAGTCAATCTCTCTCTTCGGTAATGGTTTAAACTGCTCATGTTAGGTTTGGCTGCTCTAGGCCAATGATAGGCCACCTGAGACCTTTGCTCTGATTGGGGTGGTTGAGAGAAGCTTTTGCTGCCTTTCTGGAGCAGTGTACAATGGCCTTCTCCGCCACCGTATGGATTCTGTTGGTCTCTCCCATTGTGTGCCATGCCAGCCCTCATAATCCCAGCTACACCGTAGCAGCGACTAAGAAGGAGATCAGCTTGGAAGGTGATCTGGTTATTGGTGGCCTTTTCCCAGTTCATGAGAAAGGAGGACCTACAGAGGAATGTGGGAAGATCAATGAGCATCGTGGTATCCAACGCCTTGAGGCAATGCTGTTTGCCCTAGATGAGATCAACAAGGACCAACGTATTCTGCCAGGCATCAAGCTAGGGGCACACATCCTAGACACTTGCTCCAAGGACACCTATGCCCTAGAACAGTCTCTCGACTTCGTCCGTGCCTCTCTGACCAGAGTGGATGGTTCTGAGCACATTTGCCCTGATGGATCTTACGCCATTCATGATGATGTGCCTACAGCTATCACAGGGGTCATTGGGGGCTCCTACAGTGATGTTTCCATTCAGGTACAATGGGCAAAAGAGGAGAGTTGGTGGGAACACAGAGCATGGTGGTTAGACAGAGGAAATGTTATAGCTGAAATCCAGTAAGGTAAAGGTAAAGGTCACTCTTGCTCGAAAGCCAGTTGCATCCAACTCTAGGGTTCAGTGCTCATCTCTGTTTATAGCCAAAGAGCCAGCCTTGTCTGCATCTGCATACATTTCCATGGACATGTGGCAGGCATGCCTAGACACCAAAGTGCACAGAACACTGTTTACCTTCCCACCGAAGTGGTACCTATTCATCTACTTGCAATTTCTTGCTTTGGAACTGCTAGGTTGGCATGAGCTGGGACAGAGACGGGAGCCCAGTAGAAAGGAATAAAAAAAAGGAGACTAAGCATGTAACTCAACAAAGGCAGGTTGGTTCACTCCTCCTGGGAACCATGTGACATAAATATCATCATGAACCAGCCCATCTCTGATGCATGCCTATCTATACATTATTATTTTTTTGGTCCCTCTCATGGGCTTGTTTGTGTGCATTTAGTTGTGATTGCTCCATTTTGGTTGGTCCCAAGATTAGCGATCTCTGGAATCAAACCAAAGTGGATTGCTTAGGCCACTTGATGATAGTGGGAAATTCAAAGCCTCTTCCTACTCCTCCACAGGGGAGGGGGGGACACAAAGTTGGGTAGGTGTTATTTTTTGAAGCCTTGCAAAGGCAGCACTTATTCACTATATCTTTTAGCGGGTGATTTAATATGGAAAGTATATTCTTGGAAACAAGAGGAAATAAAAAGGGACAAAGAGGAGAAACATTTTGTTTTTCTTTGTTATTTTCCCTTCCATCTCCCTCTCTCCATTATCTCCTTTATGGAGAAGAAAGACCAAATAGGGTCACTTAAGGTGAAACATGTCTTCTAGATCCAAACCTTGCAAAGTGAATGCAAAAACCTCACCCAATGGCCTACTACCCTTTCAAGTGACCTCAAGTGACTCAAGCCCACTCCAATTTGACTGTCTAGCCCAGGGGTTCCCAACCTATGGCCTATGGGCTGGATCCAGCCCATGGCACCATTTCATGTGGCCCCCACCCCCTACAAGGCCATTGAAGAAACAAAATGGCCACCTCTTTGAAGCTGTTGGGACAAAATGCCCCCCTATTGTGCAGACACAAAAAACCGTTGGTGCTGGCGCAATGAAAATAATCAGAATAATGATGTACTTGACTTCAGTAAAGTAAAAATTGTATTGAATTCATACACGTGCTATAACAAGCTTCTCGTGGTCTTTTCAGCAGTTTTACAATATAAGTCCAATGTCAACCAAAAACAGATATATTCTCTTCAACTTAATTATCTTCTTATATATTTTAAATCAGATAAATCCTCTTCAACTTAAGTCCTTTCTTGTATATCTTTAAATTATTCAACACTCCCGATGTCTAGCCGGTTAATTTTAGACATTTCAACTTTTCATCAGGGGAGTATTAATCACATCTGAAAAATTGCAAAATTACAAAGATTAACATGTTTCATAAATTGATTCCTAAAACAAACATGCAACTCGGTATGCACTATCAACCTAATGCAGCTTATCAGTTTTTTCTATCGCGTCCTTCTGATTTCAACAGTTTCTTTGCGGGACGTTACCTTCCCTCTGTTTGCTAACCTTAAATAGATCAACACATGTAGCTCCACCTGTGCTTACTTTGGGGCCCCGCAACTCCCTACACCTGTGTCATAATGAATTTTTTATAGAAAACACGAAAGATCGGATTCCTGATTTAGTCCCTTGGTGTGCATGGTATTTAATCTATGGATGTAATATGCTTCTTTTTGTAGTAATAGTTGTTCTATATCGATCCCACTCCCACTAGCAACAGTCAGCTTCTCCAATACAACAAAAGTAAAATCTGTATCCTGGTGATTTTTTTCAAGATAATAGCTCACTAATGGTGCCTGTTCCACCTGCCCCCTAATCCGGGAGCGATGTTCCGTCAGTCGAATTTTCAGTTTGCGAATTTTCAGTTTGGGTGGTTCACAAGTTAATTTGCATTTTGCCCCCAACATGATGGGCACTCATTTTACCGACCCTGGAAGGCTGAGTCAACCTTGATCCACGCCAGGACTGAACTCACAATGTTTTGGCTGCAGTACAGCAGTTTAACCACTGTGCCACCAGGGAAGTCACAACCACAATTCTTATTCCAAGAAAATAACAAAGCTAGTGTTTATTATACAGAAGTCAATTGAGATAAGAAAGAAAAAAGGAATCCTAATTCTGCCTAATTAAAGTGGAGATGCAGAGAGCCATGCCTTCTTATCTCCCACAAAGGCAAGATGTTGCTTCTGTCCTCTCCAAGATAGGATCAAGAAGAAAATATGAGACGAGACATCAGCAGCCAGAGCAGATAAAGGACAATCTAGGAAAATGAAGTAGGTCCTTTTTTTCTCCATCAACATCTCCATGTATCTTCTTCTGTCTAAACTGTATTCCCTTCAGTCACTTTCAACCAGTCTCAACCCTTTACATGTTTGGAAACCAGCACCTTAGGTGTAGATGCCCACCTAGGCTCAGTCCGGGAACAAGGATGCTATCATTTAAAATTCTCATCATACCTTGCAAAAAAGCAATGTCTGGCCTTGTAACAAACTCAGGAGTCCATCCTCTGAATTCGACTAGAGGACACTTTGCCCCCCCCACCCCTGCCCATTTCCACCACATTTCTCCCTTAATACCCTTGATGCTTCAAGGTGCATGGAAGTTTAGATCTAGGGAAATCTCATTTAGGTTACTCCTGTCTTATAGCTAGAGACAAAATCCTTTCCTGATTGTTATTTCTGCAGCAGATACTCCTCTGCTTTACTGTGAGAAAAAGACATATTGCAAGAATAATGTGTTTTTATTGTACATGTGCTGTGGCTAAATGTAGGACAGAAGAGAAGGCTCATATGATTACATAATGGTACCCTATTGAATGTGGTAATAACAACAGTAATTGCCATGATTTTATGGCCTTGCTGCTACATCATAGGCTTGTTGCTTTGTCTCATGCACCATAGGCACATCAGATAAAATAATAATTTAGTGTCAGAAATTATTCTAGGTTGAAAGGATTTTTGCTGGAGAAACTCCACTCAGGAGACACTCGAATGAGGCTCCTTTCATGTCCGCAAGATCTTTTCCCACTGAAGTGGTCCCTATTTATCTATTTGCAATTCCTTGCTTTCGATCTGCTAGGCTGGCAGGAGCTAGGACAGATACAGGTGCTCAAACCGTCATGCAGTAGCTGGGTGTCAAACTGCTGTCTTGCCGGCCTTCCAGCTAATAAGGTGATCTTCTTAACCACTAAGCCACCGCAGCCCCTATCAGATAAAATGGATTCCTCTCTTTTAGGTGTAACAGATCCAACATTATGTTTTGTTTTAGATTTTTTTAAAAACAGATGTAAAACATTGGGAGCAAAAGGATTTATCTCATCTTTAGCCTATATACCTTTACCGTGGGAATCCAAACTGTGTAGATTCCAAAGCCATGGCAAATGGTTGGACACGGAAAAATGAGAGAGGGTGGAGGTTTGCTAGAGTATATTCTTGGGATGGGATGGGGGAGAGTCAGGTGTGTGAATGGCAGTAGATGTACAAAAACCTTGGTAACATAAAACTGGCAGGATATATTTAGAGTATACATTCTGAGCAAGACACCAGATGGTCATTGGGAAAGTAATGCAGAGCTTATGGGTAGGTTTGGAATTGAGACGTGCAAATCTAAATCCAACAGGGGCTTTGTATACTCAGGATTTGTGAGTGTTGTTTTGACATTGTCTTGACATTGTTTTGTTGACATGTCCTGAGGTGGAGTGAAACGATAATCACAGGCTGATTCAAATACCTGTACATGGCACAGAGTCGCATTGTTTTCAAGCCCACTGTGACCACCACCTCTGCCTTTGGGGTCATCCTTCTCAACGAAAGCGCTGCCTGATGTTAGGCTTGCTAGCATCCAGATGACAAAGTAATTAGCTGCTGCTCCTGAGAAGCCACAAGGATGTATTAATGGTATAATTAATGCAAATTAATATATCATTATCACATACAGAGAAAGCCCATCACATACAGAGAGAGGCAGAAAGAGAAACTTGACTGTTGCTAACGATCTCATACACAGAGAGAGAAAGAGCCAGTTGCCAGGGTTTTGCTATTAGATCTCTGGCTCATTTCCCCAAACACAGAAGTAACACATAGAGAAAGAACTGACGGTGTTTTTTTTTTGAGGTGACTTAGAGACTTCCATAAGTGGTTAAGACACTGAACTTGACAACTGGAAAGCTGGCAGGTCAGCAGTCCAAGACCCGAGTACTGCATGACAGAGTGAGCTCTGGTCTTTGTCCCAGCTCCTGCCTGCCTAGCAGTTCCAAAGCAAGAAATTGCAAGTAGATGAATAGGTACCACTTTGGTGGGAAGGTAAACAGTGTTCCGTGCACTCCGGTGTCTAGTCATGTCTGCCATATGTCCACGGAAATGTCTGCAAACACAGACAGCACTGGCTCTTTGGCTGTAAACAGAGGTGAACACTGAACCCTATAGTTGGATATGACTGGCTTTCGAGCAAGGGCGATCTTTATCTTTATGAGAGCCTTCCATTGTGGACTTGTTTCCATCAGCACAATTGAAGCCTCAGCAATTCCAATTCAAAAAAAAAATCTCTCTTTGTCGCGCTCCTTTTCACATACACAGCTTTCCCATCTAGCTACTTTTGAGCACTGCAGCCTCATGCTTTGTTTGTTTCAGTCTCAAATTTGACCCACCCACCCCCCCACCCCATTCCTATGAGGCTGGAAAATGGCAGGATTCCTCTAAAGACACCTGAGACCATTGCCATCTGTTACTTCATTTCAGGAGTTTTCCTACACATATGCCATGACAAATTCCTCCTCCTTTCTCTTTTGCTAGTCTAATGCCATAGAATGTACTAGTTACAGCCAGCGTTTAGGAAATGTCCTTTACCAAACAAGACTTAAAGACTTGAAGATTTTATATTCTGGGAAGCGGCAAATGAACCCCCAGACAAGTTCCCCATATGCCTCTTGGGGTTGGTCATGCACCATCTTTCTTTGATTTACAACTACCACATGCATGAAAGCAGGTAACGCAAATGGAAGAACAACACAGTTGCTGTTGCTATTGATTTGCTGGGCTCTGCAGGCAGGTTGTGGGTTGCAGTTATTGAGCCATATGGGTTGTGAACCAGTGGTGGGATTAAATTTGTTTTACTACCTACTCTGTGGGCGTGGTATGCTCGGGGTGGCCAGGGGAAAGCCCTGTGTTGCACCAGAATTAAGACTACTTTATTCCAAAACTTGGATGGGTGGGACCAGCTGGAATTTCTGCTACCAGTTCTGGTGAACTGGGGCAAACCTGCTGAATCCCACCACTGTTATGAACAGAAACTGTACCCTTCAATGCTACACTCTCCCCACTGTTGTCCACCCCACCCCCCGAAGGATCACAGGCCACTTCATAACTCTTTGTTTCTTCTACACAAAAGTACAGCAGGAGTTGACCTAAACTTGGGTGCGCCAAAGGATTCCCATTCCTTTAAAAACCAAATCAAGAAACTGCCTGCTTTTATTTGTGGAATTGTATTGTACTAGGGTCCAAACATTGCTGTCTTCAACTTATAGTCCTCTTCTGTTTTCCTACCTCTTCTATCTTTTCTCCTTAGAAAATCTGACAAGGAAGAAAATAGGCAATCTGCTGTAGTGGAACCTTGGTTAACATAATTATTGCGTTCTCCGGGATGTTTCTTACAGCAAAAATTACTTAAACCAAATTTCCCATAGGAATGCATTGAAAACCAAAATACTTTAATGTTTCCCATAGAAGTGCATTGAAAACCAGTTAATCCATTCCAAAAACATTTCCATAAACCAAGCCATTATTTTTCTATGGATTCCTTTTATGCGATTTTTATGTTAAGCAAGCCATTTGTTAACTGAGGTTCCACTGTACAATGCGTTTGGATTTTCTTGTAATGCTTGCCTTCTAGTAAGATTCAGTAGTACTCTCTAGCTTCCCTTAAGAAAAGATACAGGCCAGAATCATATTGCTATGTAAGGGAAATTGCATATGCCTCAGTGGCAAATTGCTACTCATTTAATGAGGAGCTCACCAAGTGCCCGGACATACACCTCATAGGAAAGTCACACTCTCGGGGACACAATCAGTAGGCTGTTAATAAGTGGCAATTTGACATCAAAACGTATGCAATATCATTTATGCAAGGGTAATAGGATTCTGGCTATAAACCTGGAAGGATCCAAATTATTTTACAATGAAACACAACTGATGCTTAAGGTATAGAGTTTTAACCAGCTATCTTAAAGATAGCAGCAATCAATTTCTTCTCTTTTCCCCCTGCTGTTTCTGGAAGCTACAGGCCTCCTCCCATAAATCTTAACTCTTCATTCCCCATAGTGGTGTTGCACTTACTTTATCACAACTTTGGAGCAGCAGGAGCAGAGTCCAAGCAATGTTCGAGTGGGCAGTATAAATTCCTAATAGGTACCATAGTTCACAACAAGACCACAGCCTGTCATTGCAGGCGCACCCCCCCAATAACGGACACAGACAACATTGAAAGTGGATAACAGCAAAGGGCCACATTTATTGATTCAATGCCCTAGTCCGAATTATAAATTTGTATTGGTAAAACGACCAATCATAATTCCTAAGGCAAGCAGGCCGAAGTAACACTGGTAAGGTACCACCCCAAAATTGCCAACGGCAATTGGTTACAATGTATCAAATTGTATCAATTTGTTTGTTAACAACAAACAAATTGTTGACCGTAGTCAATAACTAACTCATGACCCCACCCTCTGACGCGTATCCGTGAAATCACAGGGGTGATGCATGCTGGTTAGCAATCATCATCACCCCATCGCCTGATTCGTCGTTGACCGGACAACGTTTAACTACTTTATTCCTGTCTAGTGTTGTCCAGTCAATTGCGAACCTGCCGGATACTTGTGGGTCATACTGTTTACCTTACCAGTGCTACCCGCCCATGTGACCAAAGTCAACAGTAGGAACGAAGAAAGACCCCTATATCAAACCATAGCAACAGTGTGGGATGGGCAAAAAAGCCAGGACCCGAAGCCAATGTGGGTCCCAACCAAAAATTCCCACCCGGCCCCGAAGCGACCATAATCACACTGTTAACTAGGGAGGGGGTGGAGGGGAAAAACTTCTCCGCTCCGTCGCTGAGGCAAAATGGCAGCGCGGCTGCCTCGTGGCCGCCCCTTTTATAAGGTAGCTGGCCACGCCCCTAACTACCCGGATTCTCTGTCCTGTGGGGGGGGCCCGCAAAGGGCGCGGCGGCCATTTTGGCGCCGCGCTTGCATTGCAGGCGCACCCCCCCAATAACGGACACAGACAACATTGAAAGTGGATAACAGCAAAGGGCCACATTTATTGATTCAATGCCCTAGTCCGAATTATAAATTTGTATTGGTAAAACGACCAATCATAATTCCTAAGGCAAGCAGGCCGAAGTAACACTGGTAAGGTACCACCCCAAAATTGCCAACGGCAATTGGTTACAATGTATCAAATTGTATCAATTTGTTTGTTAACAACAAACAAATTGTTGACCGTAGTCAATAACTAACTCATGACCCCACCCTCTGACGCGTATCCGTGAAATCACAGGGGTGATGCATGCTGGTTAGCAATCATCATCACCCCATCGCCTGATTCGTCGTTGACCGGACAACGTTTAACTACTTTATTCCTGTCTAGTGTTGTCCAGTCAATTGCGAACCTGCCGGATACTTGTGGGTCATACTGTTTACCTTACCAGTGCTACCCGCCACACGGAGGGGCTTCACAGAAGACCTGACGCCCCCCCCAGACCGTCAGCTCGGTCCACAGGCCTGCTCGCCAGTCACCCAACAGGAGGTCCATACCTCCTCGCGACAGATGGGCCCCATCCCCTGCATACAAGTCACAATTTTGTAGACTAATATCGGGGTGATGACTAACCCGTCCCCAAGCCCTGGTGGTGAGAAACCGCGCCACTGCCTTATTGACCGCGCGCCTAGCTCGGTCAAGGGCCAGGAGGTTAACGCCCCCTCTGTAAGAGTGGCGCGGAACAATGTCCGACCAAACCAGGGCTGTGGCAGGCCAGACATAATGCAAGTAGGCGAGGTCCTCGCAAATCGCATGCTTGAGCGATAAGCCGGTGACCTGGCCCAAATCATTGCCCCCCAAGTGGATGATTAGAATGTCAGGCGGGTCAGCCCCCAGGCCAGAAAAAAGGAAAGGCCGCAGCTCCCGCCATAACATCCCAGGCTTACCGTGCCATGAGAGACTGGCGTGGTCACCCAGTCTCAGTCGGGGTCCCCACTCTGTCGCCGCAGCGTAACGCGCTGCCCTGAGCACATAGCTGTGGCCCACCAGCCATACTGTCACCGGTGTAATACGACACCCAGGGTCTGTAAGAAAATTGAGAAAAAAGGAAGGTAAGGTGACTGGATTGGTACTCATGGCGGGAGTGGGCGCACATAAAACTGAAAACATTGTGAGCCCCACCTCCCCCTGCTACGTATGTCAGCCCCAGAGTACCCAAAAGCAGCCGCTGTAGAGGCTGCGCCAATACGGAACGAATGTGTGCCAGAACGGGCACCCGGTAGTCCCACCCTGGTGAGGGCTCTGGCAGTCACCTTCCAAAACTGAAATTTAGTCAGGGGAGACCCATCTTGGTGACAGAAAAACGGGCCGTGGTGCATGCCACGCAGTGCCAGTTATTCCTGTAGGGCACCAACCGGACAGATGTCTGCCAAAGAACACCGTAGCAGTCTTACTCCACTGCCTACGCCATGCTGATCTGTTTTAGAGGAGCGAATCCTCAACTGGGCCCAGTCTTTGGCAACATATACATCTCCGCGTTCCAGTGCCCTACCACTTGCATCCGCCTTAGACAGCATCACGAGTTCGCTGATGCGGAGCGCTCCAAAAAATGCCACCGTTGTGGCTGCATGCAATTGGGCTGCCTCATAATGATCAAAACAGAGGCCTGGCCAGCCCCGGGCCAACTGGGTAAGAACCCCAGGGGAAATAGGGTGCCGGTCGTCCGGGTAACGCCCGCGCTCGTGCACCCACCCCTCCAAAACGTGTCTCACACGGAAGTCAGAGGTGGTATCCACATGACCCCCTACTTTGGCCATAAAAGCCAACGCCTAGAGCTTGGATGCTATGGTGCGAGGTGCAAGGCCCTGTGCATACAGGTGAACCATGAGCCGCAGAACATGGTCCACCGGGAGAGGCCAGGTCTCTGGCAATTGAAATTGAGTAGCAAAAGCCCTATACAAATTAAATGCTTGTTGATACGCCTTACGCGTGCGTGGCGCTAGTGACAGGCCAATCGCCCGGTTCACCTCTCCTTGCCAATGGTCCACATCTCGTCCGGGAGTGGCGAGGGAAATTCCTCCGCATCCGGGGCCAAGGCGCGGAACCGGGAGATCTGCAGGCGGGACAAAGCGTCAGCAATATCGTTATTAACCCCTGGGACATGCCTGGCCCTGAACAAGACGTTGAGGCGCAGGCAGCGCAGCACAAAATGGCACACTAGATCCATGACCCTGGGCGATTTAGAAGTCTGTGCATTGACAATGTGCACCACGGCAGCAGTGTCGCACCAGAAATGCACCACCGAATTAGCCCACTGTTCGCCCCATAGCATCAAAGCCCCCAGAATGGGAAAAAATTCCAGGTATGTGAGATCCCGCAGGCGACCTGTGCCTGCCCATGCCGGTGGCCACCCACCATAGGCCCACTTTCCATTGAAGTACATCCCATAACCCAGGGATCCTGAGGCATCAGACTGGATCTGGAAATTGGGGGATGCCAGGAGGTCAGACCTCCAAAATGAGACCCCATTAAACTCCCTCAGGAATTGCAACCAGACAAACATGTCTGCCCTGATACCCCGGGTAAGCCTGACTCTGTGGTGGGGCCTGGATAACCCTGCCATGGCGTCGCATAAGCGCCGGGCGAAAGCCCTGCCCGGTGCGACCACCCTGCAGGCAAAATTGAGGTGCCCATGTAGCACCTGCAGTTCCCTCAGGGATGCCTTACGCTTAGCCAGCAATTCCGAGATAAGGGTCACTATCCTGGACACCTTATCACCCGGTAACCTAGAAGCCTGTACTACTGTATCAATCTCAACCCCCAGGAATACTAGTTTGGTCGACGGGCCCTCGGTCTTTTCGGGCGCTAAAGGGACACCCAGTTCCTGCATTAGCGTCTGAAATGTATTGAGGAGACGTGCACACGTGTCCCAGCCCCGTTCACCCCCGAATAAAAAGTCATCCAGGTAATGGGCTACAGACCGGGACCCTGACCTGCGGACGAAAGCCCACTCTAGGAAGGTACTAAAACGCTCGAAAGCCGAGCATGATATGGAGCAGCCAAAAGGCATGGCCTTATCAAAATAATACTCCCCTTTAAATTTAAAACCCAGCAGTTCAAAGTCGCCCGGGTGCACCGGCAAGAGGCGAAAAGCTGACTTAATGTCGCACTTGGCCAGCAAGGCACCCGGGCCACACGAGCGCACCATGCGCAGCGCATGGTCGAACGATGTATACCTGACCGAACAAAGGTCATCAGGTATCGCATCGTTGACCGATCGACCGGCTGGGTAGGACAAATGATGAATAAGGCGAAACTCACCTGGGGACTTTTTAGGAACCAAACCCAATGGTGAAACCTTAAGGTTGGGAAAAGGGGGTGCGGGAAAAGGTCCGGCGACCCTGCCCGCGTCTAACTCCTTTTTAATGCTGGCCACGGCTACCTCCTCCCTTCCTCTGAGGGGTAAAAGGTTGGGAGCATCCTGAGGAGATCTATCACCCATAAAAGGGATACGAAATCCCTGCTTAAAACCTTGGATGAGGTACTCCCTATCCTCTCCCCTTGGGTACGATGCGAGCCAGCGCTCCAGCATGTCCACCTTAATTGGGGAGGGAGCCTTTCGGAGAACTAGCTCCATCCGTGGCAGGCTTGCCAGCCCACTGTCCACCCCTCCCTCTGCCTCGCCCCCCCCCCAGGCTTGGGACAAGCAGAGGCTGCATGGGGACCAGAACATGTGGGACACTCGTGCTTATACCTGCAGTTCTTCCGACTGCAGGAACCATTGGACGAGAAAGTCCAGCACAGCAGGCGGGCTGGAACCCCCTGCCCCGCCATTTGGCGGGTAACCTGCGCTGGAGCTGCTCGCTGGACCGCATGTCCACAATGGTATCTATCCCCCGGGGCAGGACGTGTGGGTGTCATATACAAGAGCCACAGTCTCTGGCACGGCTCATCCCATCTCATCTCGGGGTGCAGGGGAATCCTCATACGGAATTCCTCATCATATGCTAGCCATGAGGGGCCCGGGAAATCTACCATCGCCCTATATATGTTGTCCAAATATTGGACCATGGGAATAGCTAGATCCGGCCGCGCCCTCAAATACACCGCCATGTATATCAAATAAGCGGGGAGCCAGTTAGCCCAGGTACGCGGCGGCTTACGGCGGCGTGCCTGCTCCTTGTCCTTCTCATCCTGACCCTCCCTTTCTTCCTTAGTGGGCTCCCTGTTCAGGAGTGAGAAGATATCCACGTACTCCCCTCGCCATATCTTTTCTCTGGTAGCCTGAGCCAAGTGATCACCCAATGGCAGGGAATACCCTGCCGTCGGCAAAGCCGAAAAGGGGATAGCTGGCCTACCGAAAGGGGCCTGAGTTAACCCTGCCACCCCAAGCACGTTCCCAGCAGTGTAAGGACCAATGCCCACCCCAGCGGGCATGGTGGCAGTAGTTGTCGCCGGGTGGGTCGCCAGCGGCGTAGCCCCTGCACCACCCGCGCGAGGCCAAGGCCACTGAAAGGTCCCCCCTATATTGGGAATGTGTGTGGATGTACTCGTTTGCACCATATACTCACATGCTGCACCCCCGCGGGCCGCCCCCAACGGGGGTTCCGGCCCACTGGGGGCGTCGGAGCTCACGACCGATGTAGAGCTCATCACCGGGGCTTGACCCGCGCCAGGTTGCTGGCTGGGGAGCTGCGAGGCAGTGGCCGGCGCCGCGCCACCCGCCTGCAGCAGCTCAACCCTCCCCGCCGGCCGTTGTCCTGCTGCCGATAGCGCCTCCAAAGGTACCCCGAAAGGGGCACCTGCCTGACTGGCCCGGGCCAAAGACTCCTCTAAGGCCGCAATACGGGCCAGTAAGGTGTCTACAGTAACCATGGGTAAAGAGCCGGCCGGCCCACCTGACCCTTGCATGGGGACAGTTCCCTGCACCCCATGGCCCAGATATGGCCATTGGCCAGGGCCGAAGCCCGGTAGGGCTGGTGAGGAAACCTGCCAAGGCGGGGCACCGGGCCACCCCCCAAGGCTAGAGGGCCCCGGGAGAGGCTGCGGCCCAGAAGTAGTCGGCCCAACGGGTTGGGCGGAAGGAGGAGCGGTGTCCACCGCTCGCGGGCCGCGGGCCGGAGCGCCCTCCGCGCCCGCACTCTGAACGGGCCAAGGTGCGATAGACCCCAAGCCACTAGCCCCGGCCGGGGATGGCAAAGGTGGCTGTTGAGGAGGCGGCACCACGGTCCTCCGACCTGGGTTGCGCCTCCTAACAGCCCTAGCTGAATTCGCAGCAGCCTTCTTTTTGGAAGGCATCTCGAGCAAAAAAGGGAAGCTAGCTAAGCAAAATCGACCCAAAAGGCTTCCCGGCAATACCAACGAGCGACGGAGGCGCAGGGGGAAAAACTTCTCCGCTCCGTCGCTGAGGCAAAATGGCAGCGCGGCTGCCTCGTGGCCGCCCCTTTTATAAGGTAGCTGGCCACGCCCCTAACTACCCGGATTCTCTGTCCTGTGGGGGGGGGGCCCGCAAAGGGCGCGGCGGCCATTTTGGCGCCGCGCTTGCATTCTGTGCCTATCTCAGGCATCATCTATATAGTACCTGTAATTTATTCTCCTCCCCCTCCTTCACCACAGTAATGGAAACCTCAGCCTGAGTTGGATTCCCTAGATTTCTAGGCCAACTCTAACTATAATTTACTACACTGAGCAATAAGATTTCAGCCAATATTTCCCCTCCTTCTGCTATTTCCTTTCATGACGCCACTGTTTTCCACACTGAAAAATAAGCTGGATCATTTCCCCTTTCCTTTTTATTTCAAGGATATTTGTGCTGTCTGTTTGAATTCTTGCCCTGTGGCAAAGACAAACACTCCTTTTTAAGGTTTCCTGGGTTATGAGGAAGCTGTTAGGGAGAAGTGGAAAAGAAAGGTACTTCCAGATGGTGCCACTACCCTGCCAAAGTCTGTGTCGGAGGGACGGAGAGAGAGAGAGAGAGGCTTCTTCCCATTTGAAACCTCACATCCTCAAATTCTCTACTACCACTTTCACCTTTTTCCTTTGCCAAAGAAAATCTATTAAGAAGTGAAACATACCATAAATGCTTGACTATAAGTCGTCCCGAATATAAGGTACCTAATTTGGACCTCTAAAACTAGAAAAATAGATTGACCCGAGTATAATTTGGGGATGGAAAATGTAGCAGCTGCTAGTGAGTTTCAATAATTAAAATTCATGAAAATATGGTAAAATTAATTAATTTAGACAGTTGTGTGGGTATGTTTTTGAGTGTTTATGTTGACCCGAGTATAAGTCGAGTCCCATTTTTGGACCTCATTTTGGGAGCTAAAAACCTGACTTATACTTGAGTATATACAGTAGTCTGCATGATTTAAGGTTTTATTATTTTGCTGGTATTAGTTGTGTTATTTTCCTTGTTGCTTTGTATATCTTTTAGCTGTAAATCAGAGTAGTATATTTACCAAATTGGCAGTGTGTGAGTGTGTGTCTATGTTTGTAGTTAGTTAGTTAGTTAGTTAGTTAGTTAGTTAGTTAGTTAGTTAGATAGATAGATAGATAGATAGATAGATAGATAGATAGATAGATAGATAGATAGATAGATAGATAGATAGATAGATAGATAGATAGATAGATACCCTCCATCTGAAGCCCTTCAAAGAAGTAGGTTAATAAACAATGGGGAAAGGTTAATGTGGGGTCAAAACTGAATTAAAAGGAAAGACTACTCCAAAGTAATATAGAAAGCAAGAAGAAGATGATGATGATGATGATACAGACAAAGAAGAGATAGGATAGAGAAGAAAGGAACTGATGATCTCCCCCTTCTTCTGTCTTCTTTGATGATGATATTGGGGGAGACAAAGCATAAAAGGTACAGTATGCAGCAGGACAAATCCCTGCACAGGATTCAGCCATCTCAAGGCATTAGCTAAACTGACAACCCCAAAGTTGGGTAAACACAAAAGAAAGGCAAAGATTTATACAAAGTGAGAGGAGATAGATAGATAGCAAGATAATTAGGCAGCTTATTAAAAAAGATAAGCAGATAAATTGGCTACAGTGGCAGTCGGACTCTCTCTGTCATGCTGCCAATAACACAAAGCCACTTATTAATAATTCTGGGTTCTTCTCTCCGGCTGCTGTCCCCTGTGCTTTGTGTCCCTTCCAGGCAGGAGGAAACTAGAGTGCTTTCTGTCCCTGAGTCTCTCCCACACGTCCCCTGGGGTTTGCCACACAAAAGCTGCAGATTTGATCCAGCTGAGCCACTGTATGTTTAAAAGTAGGCAATGGATTAACACCTTCCCTGCTTACCTCTCTGTTCTCTTAAGAGCAGCTGGACAAAGGCTGTTTAGAAAAAGGTAAGGCTGAATTGCAAAGAGTGATGGACAAATCCTATAACTATACATGTGCCCTCATTTGTATGTTTGTTTGATCTTCTGCAGCTTGATTCACATCATGATGGAGCTAATTAAACCAGGGGCAGTTGATTTGGTGGCCACATGCAGCTATTCTGCACCTTAGATCAGTGGATCATCTTTTTTGACTCCTCCACTCCACACACACACACAAAAGCGCAAGCAAGCAAGCAAGCAAGCAAACGCGCACACACACACACACGCACGCACACACACACACACACACACACACACACACACACACACACACACACACACACACACACACACACACACACACTTCTTACACAAATGGGAAGGGTGTAGTGAAAAAGCCTTCTCTAGTAAAAGAGAAGGGGGGAGCTGGGGTCTGAGGAAAACAAGAAACATACTTTCCAGGAGACTTTTTGAGCAAAAATATTACATTTGTAATTCTTCTTCCATGTCCAGGCCAAATGCGAAACTGCCAAAACAAAGACACCTTTTGGTGAGTTCATTCTGCAGTTCCTTTTACCTGACCTAGCTTGAGAAAGATTAGCCAGCAACACAGGGTTGTCGTTAGGGTATGCCCGGTTGTGGTTGAAAACTTCCACAATCTTCAAGGAGGCCCTTTCAGTATACCTGACATTCGTAATTTAAACAATATATATTTTGGGGTGTGCTGGGGGTCCCACAGCCAACTGACAAAGTGGCCCCCAACCACCATTTTTTAAAAGTGGCAGGAGATCTCCCCTTCACGTGACAACACAACTTTAAGGATCACAGGTTAGGATCAAATGAGATCAAGTGGTCACCTTCACAATTGGCAAGCACTGTCACAGCTTCCTTTATGATTCCCTAGAGAGGGGACATAAACTCTGGACTTAGCGGCAGGTCAAATGTACCCAAGCTCCAGGTCTCAGCTTTGGCCTTTGGCACATCAAGTTAAAAGCTCCAGGTGAAACAAAAGTCCCTGGTCCAGATGAGGCCCCCGAGTAAAAGCAGACAGCTCTGCATGGACTCTTGCACTCTGGGGTGGCCCCAAAGCAAAGTAGCTAACAGTAGTCTCCCGGTGGAGTTATAAAACATGCATTTATTTCACCCACTGTGTCTGACTCCGTGACAAATCTCCTCTGCCTTCTACATGGAGTGTTTTTACTTTTTTTACCCAACGACAATCTCAATATTCAGATCTATGCCATCATGTGTCAGGTTGTCAAGAGAACAGACACTGGACTCTCTCCAGAAGCTGTAGTGCCGCCAGTGGTTTTGGATGACCTGAGCTGCCTTTTGATACTTCTTGTAACGGGTTTTCATCAGCCACATTCTGAACATGGACTGCAAAAGGACGGTTGACCTCTCAGGCCAAATATACGTCACCAGTTTCCTTATTCTTCTCTCCTCCTGGAGTTTATTGTAAGTGTAATGCCACCACCTCTGGATCACCAGTGCACAAAGTGTGGCATGCAGCAGACTGCGCCGGACCAGCACCCCACGCCACCACTTCTGGATAATGATGGCAGCCTAGAAAACAGAAACTGTGGATGTAATGCAAGCAAAAGGCTAGTAGGAAGAACAAAAAAAAATCCTGGCTGGATTGTTGTGTTTTTGTGTCCCCACCACCACCACCAAAAAAGAACTGTAAAATATTGATAAATAGCAAATTATTCTTTTTCATGGTTTTCATTCACTATGTAAGATTATACAAACATAGAGATGCAAAACTGGACACTATTTATTATATAGATAGAAGGATATCTTGACATTTTATTCAATGAAAAATAATACGTGATACAGTGGAACCTCGTATAACGAATGTCCTTTATAGCGAAAAAATCGCATAGCGAAAAGAATTGAAGAAAAATGGTGCCTTGTATAACGAAAATTTTACTATGCGAAAATAGCACTCCTTCTGGGGAAAACTCATATAACAAAAGTTTTTGCTATGCGATACAGTGTCCCTATGTGGGGAAATCGTATAACAAAAATTTCTATGGGGGAAAACGCTTAGCGAAATTTTTTCCATTATACAATTTTTTCATAGAGATTTTCGATATACAATTTTTTCCATAGGGATTTTTGTTAAATTGGGGGGAAATCATATAACAAAAAAAAATCATATAGCAAAAAGCCTGATAGAATGAACCATTTTCATTATACGAGGTTTCACTGTGCCTGAAAGCTATAATGAAGGGGTACATGCTTCCAAAACTGCTTGTTGTCCAAAGTATGGAAAGTTGCATTTTAACAATAATTAGTTACAAGTCTGAATGCTCTTTAAAAAGATAGGGTTCTATAGCGTTCTAATTCAGTTTCAGCAAGTCTTCTCAAAGATTGTGGCTTTTTAAATCACAATCGGGCGTACCCTGGTCAACAGCAATTTTGTGTTGCCTGCTAATCTTTCTCACATTAGGCCAGGTGAAAGGACCTGCAGAATGAAATCACCAAAAGGTGCCTTCATTTTTGCAGTTTCATGTCTGGCTTAGACATGGAAGAATAAGAAGAAGACTCAGTATCAGCTGAGAATTTTATTGCACCAGGAAGCAGAAAAAAACTTCCCATGAATAATGAAGAACATTTTATAATCGTAATTGTTCAGAGCTTAAGAACAAGGGGACGATGAGCTACAACTTGAGATACGCTCAGGAATGAAAAAGGTGTATGTCTTATAAATAAACCTGCCTGCTGTCCTTTATCATCCAGGTTGAGGGCAACTTGAAAAACTAAAAAGTAGAGACATAGAGGGAGAATGGCAAAGTAGAAAAGAATATATAAGTAAACAACTGTACATGGGGCAACCTGCGAAGAGGATCCAGGATCTTCCACTAGGGACACATGCAGCAGCTAGTCTTCTAATTGGTGCATGTTATCATAATTGCATGTTCCAAATACTACTACTTTTTTGTGTCTAGGTCAGATGATAAACTGCCAAAATGAAGCCACCTTTCCGTGAATTCATGCCTTAGTTCAGGGGTCCTCAAATTTTTTAAGCCGGGGGCCAGTTCATGGTCCCTCAAACTGTTGAGGGGCTGGACTATAGGCATCATCTTCCCCCATAAAACTATAGTCCCTTCACGTGCCCCCCACCATGCTCGGAGCATGAAGGGGCCACTGCTTCTCATACGCTTTGGCTGACCTGTCTGGCCTGTGGTCTGGGCCCCTAGCACTAGGCCCAGCTCAGCGCCATGGCATTTCCTAGACAGCAAGTGGTAAAAGTGAGCTGATTTCCACAGAGCAGCAGCAGCAGCCGCCAGGGCCCTCCTTCTCAGTGGCAACTGTGAAGGGCCAATGGCTCCTCCTCAGCAGTCCGAGCGGAAATAGGACTGAGCACATGGGGAATCCCAGAGCTGTCACCAGGGGTGCCCCAGTCACGTCCACTGGACTCTCTCATTGGGTCTTGCTGGCAAACAGCCTGTAAACAGTTCTGCCCTGGACCTGTCAACAAGGAAGAGTCGGGAAGATGGAGGCACACTGCTGGTGAGCTGTCAGGAGATGGGAGCTGTGACAGACTCAGCCACACATGCCCAGAATGGAGCTCTGTGCGACACATGCACACCATGACAACCTGACAGTAGCCATAGCTCCTGATAACAGAGGGCTATGGCTGCTAATTATCATTAGATGTGGCACCCATCGCACCAGCCACAGCTGCAGTGAGGGCTTGATTTTTCGATGCGGAGTGCTGGATACAGCCTGCGGGCCATAGTTGAGGACCCCTGCCTTAGTTCCTTTCATCTGATGTAGCGTGAGAAAGATTAGCCAGTACAACAAGGTTGCCATTGCCCAGGGCATGCCTGATTGTGGTTCAAAAATACCACAGTCTCCAAGGAGGCTCTTTATGTGTATCCCAACACTGCAAGGTGTGCACTGTTTGCTAATTGTTTACCAGGTGCAATTCAAGGGTTCGGTTTTTATCTTTCAAAGCCCCAAATAACTTGGGTTCTGGCTATCTATGGGACCTCCAGCCTCATTATGCGCCTGTCTTGATGTTGACATCTTCAGCATGTCCTCTTAAAAATAGCAACACTTTTAAAAGATCTCTCAGAAGGTATGCAGGAAAGGGGTTCCTCCTGATCCATCGGCTGCACTTCCTTCCAAGTTGTGAGCTGTTCCCACTCCAAATGACTTTAAGAAGAGAGGAAAGATTCATTTTTTAAAGAACTGGCACAGGATATCTAACCCTCTCTGCTGTGACTTTAATCTGTGTATTATACTGATTATACCATTTTTAATGTACAGTAGACCCTCACATAAAGACGTTACTTGGTTCCCCAAGTAGCGTTGCTAAGCGATTTTTGTTGTTATGCAGGTTTCTATGGAGTCTCCCCGCATAATGACGTTTTTAGCGTCGTTGTCCAGTTATTTTAGCGTCGTTGTCCGGACAACGACACTGAAAACGTTGTTATGCGGGGGAACATGTGGTGCATAACGACGTGTTGTTAAGTGAAAATTATGCTATCCGAACGCATTGTTATGTGAGGGTTGACTGTATTTGCTTAAATTTAATAGTTTCTACAGTGGGGTTGATTTATAACATTTTATATTTTTAAATGTCTCTGATCTTATCTGTTATCTTTAAGTTTGTAAGCCCCATTGAGTGCTACCTTTTAGTGGAAAGATGGGGTATGTATCCACTATGTTCACTAGATATTCACAAGCTAGGAATTAGAATCCATTTGAAAAGAACAGTTCCTTTTAAAATCCTTAGGTGACAATGAAATGAGCAGGGAGAGGGCACATTTTGTACCACAGGCCAGCAGCTTGTATCATTTAAATCCCCCCTCAAAGAACTAAAATATTTTTAAAAAGAAACTTTCAATCTTACTCACTACTTTGTGGTAGATTGATTAATTACTCCTTTTCTAAAAGCATTTTGTGCTTTCACGTTACTGCTTGCCTTGTATTTACCAGCATGTCAGAAAATACCGGGCATTAGAAGTACTCTCTAGTTACTTCTAATGCCTAGTTCTGATGTTACATCTTGAAAATACAAGAATATAAAACTGTGTGGGGGTGTGGGATGTGGGGGTGCTACCCTAGTTATATGGGTTGGACTCTCTAGCCTTGCTCCTATACAAAATCAAAATAATACAGTACTACTCTTGCTTCTTATGATTGCCAAAAGAATCATTTAAAACTTGAATAATCAAACTGTGTCTTAAAATGCCCATTGAATGAAACATTTGACAGTTGATATAATATAATATAACTAGCAAAGATTGCCCGGCGTTGCCGGGCTGTTTTAAATGGTGTTGGAAAGTTTTTGTTGTTGTTAATGTTTGTAAAGAAGAGGTTAGTCTATAATTGAAATTTTTAAAATTTTTATTTATACAAATTTTTTTGGTGGCCTGTTATAAACTGTGATGAGTTTTGTTTGGTGTTTTGGTTTTGTGGATGAAAAAAAGAATAAAGGATGATATGCTTTTTCCCAAAAAATTATTTAACCCAATATTTTTAGTATGTATTTTTTAAATTGTTGTACCGTAGGTAATAATTTTAAAAATGTGAAAGTACATGTTTTTCACAATAAATGTTTTTAAACTGTGTATTGATGTTTTTGCTTTTTATTTGAGTAAAAATTCAGCACAGGATTTTTGAATATTTTTTATTTTATTTTATTGACATGTTTTTGATTTGTGTAAAATTGTGATTTGTGTTATTTGTTTTTACTTGTTTTTACTCTTGGGGCCTTTTGTGTGGGGCAGTTGTGTCTTTTTGATTTATTTTTTTTACTATTGTGGGCAGCAAGTGGTGCTGGTAGGGGTTATCTTGTATTTTGACTGATTTTTCTCTCGTGGCCTCTGGGTGGAGCTTCTTCCAGTAAGTAGTCTTTTTCTTTATTCATTTCTTTTCCAGTCGTTGTGGTGTGAGGTCGTGTGGTGATGAGTTGGCTGTTTTTCTTTATTTGGGGTGGTGGTGGTGGTTGGATTTTGTGGTGTTTGGCTGGGTGTGTTTTGAAATTTTGGTTTTTGTTTACTTTGTCTTGTTTGTTGGTGTTGTTTTTGTTTGTTTTTGTGTATTTTTGGATGTTTTTGATTGTTTGTTTTTGTGTTTTTTGATGTCCTACGGGGGGATCCCCTCTCTGCCGTCTCCCCTGGCTCTGGAAGGCTTGGGGGGACAGACCCCTTTTGTCTCCCCAAACCTTCCAGACTCATGGGACCCAGGAGAGGGGATCGAATCCAGGCCACCCTCTGATATTAAAAGGGAAATCTCAATTGTGGTTTCCCCTTTAATATCAATGGAGGGTGTGTGATCCCCCTCTCCGCTGGCTTCCTTGGGTTTGGGAGGGTTGGGTGGAGAAAAGGGGTCTGTCTCCCCAACCCTTCCGGACCCAGGAGAGCCATCGGAGAGGGGGATCCCCCCCCAAAAAAACTCCATTTTTAAAGAGAAGTAACCATTTGGTTTCTTCTCTTTAATATGGGGCGTGTATGTGTGTGGAGAGGGGAATCCCCTCTGCCAGGTCCCCTGGAGTCAGGAGGGTTGGGGAGACAGACTCCTTTTGTCCCCCCAAACCTTCCAGACTCATGGGACCCAGGAGAGGGATTGAATCCAGGCTACCCTCTGATATTAAAAGGGAAATCTCAATTGTGGTTTCCCCTTTAATATCAGTGGGGGAGGGGTTGTGATCCCCCTCTCTGCTGGCTTCCTTGGGTTTGGGAGGGTTGGGTGGAGAAAAGGGGTTTGTCTCCCCAACCCTTCCGGACCCAGGAGAGCCATCGGAGAGGGGGATTCCCCCCAAAAACTCCATTTTTAAAGAGAAGTAACTGCTTGGTTTCTTCTCTTTAATATGGGGCGTGTGTGTGTGTGGGGAATCCCCTCTCTGCCAGGTCCCCTGGGGTCAGGAGGGTTGGGGAGACAGACTCCTTTGGTCCCCCCAACCCCAGGGGAGCCAGTAGAGAAGGGGAGCACAACACCCCCCCAGTGATATTAAAGGGGAAACTCTGATTAGAAGCTTCAGGCGCCGTTGGGGAGGGGGGCTTTGGTTCCCGTGGCTTGGTGGACTTGCTCTCCCGGTGTTTTTGTTTGTTTTAATTTTTGCGCGCCGGCTTCCTCAGCGTTCTGCGTGCTCATGGCACGCAGGACGCTGGGGCTTGTAGTTATGGGTTTGCGTTTTGTGCTGCAGTTTTTTTAAACGGTTTTCTTTTGATTGGCTGTGGCGCGTTTCCGAACGTTCCTTGTGCGAGAGCCTCTCAGCCTGATTGGTTCTGGCACGGCACGGCGCAAGGAATGTTGGGAAATGAAGTTGTTTCCCTTTTTTGTGTTTGTGGGGCTGTTGCCCCACTGCCTGTTTTCTCAATCCTTTGTTGACCTGCGGACCCAGATCGGCCGTGTGCACGAAGGGTGAGTGCAGGCAAGTAGGGCGAGGCATAGCAACCTATAGCAAGTTCCAACGGTTAACCCTTGGTTTTATAGGTTAAGATATAATATAAACGCAAATAACTGTTACATTACTTTTACAGTAAAGTTTAGTTCATCCTTCTTCCCCTAAAATTAACCTGCTGCAATTAATGTCATTGCTTATAACTAGTCACTTTTTTTGTAAAAGTAACTATTCCATTTTTCTTTCCAGAAACAAGCATCACATTTTAAAACTGCACCTATAATAGTAGATCTATACTTTGAGAAATCAGAACTAAGACTATAACTAATTATTTTCATATAATAGTCAATGTGAATAGAATGTTTGCTCAGGGACTCAAGAGATCTGTATTCAGATCCCTGCTCAACCATGGAAATTCATTAGCATAGGTTGGCAGTGGTAAAACTGTCTCATAAAATATTTCATGTACAGTACCCAGAAATCCTGCAAGGGTCACTCTGAGTCAAAATAAATGGATATCACACAAAGTGGACTTGATACAGGAAAGCTAACATTAAAATAAAGCAGTTAGTCTTTAAAGTGCCGTAATGTTTTTTGTCTTTTTGTTTTGTTTACTCTCTGATATGCTGGGAAAGGTGGAGGGCAAAAGAAAAAGGGGACGGCCAAGGATGAGATGGCTGGATGGCATTGTGGACGCAGCGGGCACCGAGCTGAGCGGGCTGAGGAGGGTGGTGGAGGACAGGGGTGCCTGGAGATCAATGGTCCATAGGGTCGCAAAGGGTCGGAATCGACTGTGCGACTGAATAACAACATGCTTGAAATACAGACTAACACGGCTACCATTTCAAAAATCAATGGAATGGCACATAACACACACACGCGCGCACATTTATATTTTTTTATAATTTACCCTTCTAAACACAACGGAAAACTACCCCCACAGGTATTATTAGGAAGGGGAGGAACCTGACTACAATTGTTAATGTAGCAGCATAGGCCAAGGGTAGGCATCCTACAGTCTGCAGATTAGATCCAGCCTGCAGTGCCAAATAATCTGCCCCCCGCCCTTGCTCCAACTGCCACCGCTGTCGCCATTGGAAGCAGCCACAGATGCATTTAAGGCAGCTGTAAACACATTTGTGACAGCTGCGGACACATTTACAGCCGGGGAGGGGGCATCAGCCTAGCCCCCTCAACTGTCTGGGGGAGCATGACCCTGACTTTAAAAGGTTGATGACCCCTGGCATTGACCATCCTTACTTCAAATAAACTATTGAAATGTATTTTCAAATTAATTACCGTCAGCCACAAGCCATACATTTCCAATCCCTCCGTTGTCGTGTGCATGTGGAATAAGTTCTTTTGCATTGTCCAAGGTTTGTCTGAATGTTACAGGACAGTGGTGAGATTCAAAACTTTTTACTACCTACTCTGTGGGCATGATATGGTGGGTGTAGCCAAGGGGAAAGCCCTATGTTATTTCAAAACGTAGATGGGTGGGGCCAGCCAGAATTTCTGCTACCAGTTCTGGTGAACTGGGGCGAACCTGCTGAATCTCACCACTGTTACAGGACCAATTCATCTATTGAATTTGCTCTTGACTTATTGGCTGAAATTCCATTGCTTATCAAAGTAAGTTGCACTAGATGAGACCCAGAGAATCAGTAGGGCTTTGAAGAGCGTACTCTAATTGCAGCTTACTAGGATATGCAACAGGATTTCAGCTATTGTATCATTCTGAGCAAAATAGAATTTACCAGATCACTTTAAAATTGACTACTGGGAAAGCTTGGCATGTACCTTAATTTGCTTTGCCAGTCTTTCAGCTTTATGGTCCACAGCAGGTTTTTTTGATAAACATGGACAGATCTTAGCCTGAAAAGGGAAGGAGAGCTGGTAAGTAGAGGGAAAAGCCAAAGTACTGTGCATTCAAGCTGTCATTAACTAGTAAGGGTTCTGCTGCTCTTCTGTTGCTTAAGTAATTTTGCATTAGTTTTTTTTTTTTTTTTTGGGAGGGGGAAGGAACGTGCAACTTGCACCGAAGAGTTATACAACCCAAGTGTGCCAGAAAACTGTCATCACTTTCCTACCTACCTACCTTCCTTCCTTGCTTGCTTGCTTCTTCCAATTGAAACTGTGTATTGTCCCTGAGGTCTATGGCTATGGCTACATGGCAACGGGCAAAATGCATATGGCTCTTGTTCAAAAGTCCTCTTTATTATTACAGTACTTCATGTTCTGCAGAGATAGTTTTGTCTTTCAAAACAGTTTCTAGAATTTAATTTTGAGAACTCTAACTCAAATTAATTTGGGTGAATTTATGATCAAAATCACTGCAGAGGGAAGGTCAGCCTTCTTTATTGTCTAAAACAATGTTTCCCAATCTTTGGTTTTTGGACTTCAATTCCCAGAAGCCTAAGTCAATTTCCCAAAGCACTGATCAGCCATGTACTGACTTAGGCTTCTGGAAACTGAAATTCCCCTGTGGGGTCTGGCCCCATTCTGGAAACCACTGGCCTAAAAGAATCAGGCCATGGCAGTAGGCAGAAAGTTTCTTACTTTGTGGTGCTACCACCGTGCACAGAATGTGGATTGTTTGAAGGAACATCATGTGATACTCAGTGGGGTATAGTGGATGAGACTTGATCTAGGCCTCGGGAACTTAGGTACAAATCCCTCTTAACCTTGAAATTCATGGTGGTGGTGAGGAAAGTGGATATAATAAACGGATCCATAAACATATTGCATACCTTGAAAACTCTGTTAAGATCGCTAACCAGTCATTGCTGGTTGGATAGCTCAGCGTTTTAAGTGTCTGGCTGCTGAGCCAGAGATTGGGAGTTCGATTCCTCACTGTGCATCCTATGAGTAAAGCCAGCCTGTGTGGCCTTGGTTAAGTTGCACAGTCCCAGAGTGACCCCAGAAGAAGAGAATGAAAAAACAATTCTAAGTATTCACTGCCTGGAAAGGATCACCATAAGTCAGAATTGAATTGAGAGCACATAATTATTATTACTAAGTTGCAAGTCATTTGATGGAACAGAGACACATAAATACCAACATGTTTTGCTTGGTAGAGGGAAAAAAAGGAGGAAATTATCTATCTTGGAATAAATAACTTATTCCTGAAGCCTTTGTGCATTTCTGACATAACTACAGGATTCCAAAGTATCTAAAGTGCAAATTTGTTGTATGTGTTCAGTGCTCCTTGGCCCTATCTTTTCACAGCCCATTATTTTATTTTCTACTGGATTTATTAAAGTTTATTTACACTCCCTAGTGCTAGACAGAAAACTTCTTATTTTGGGATCCCTAAAGCTAGCATACAGCAGCTTGCTTCAAAAGATGTGATATTCTCCAGGTAATGATTTGCATTTCTCCCATGGTCAAGGAGGATAGGTTTGGTGAGGTTTCATCAGCAAAAACTATCATTTAAAAATCATGGCTACCTGACATACCTGTCATCCAAAACATTGCGGCAAAGCAGAATGGCCAGGGAGAAGGCACAGCTACCCTTGCAGACCTTTAAATGGGCTCTGTGAGAGATTTCTCTCATTGCAAGGACAGGTACAAGGCAATTTAACAAGCAATATAATGAGGCGGCTATGGCTTTTCTTGCTGTATTTCTGAAATAGCTGTTTTTCTTCTGATCAGAAAGTGCTGCTTTTCTTTCAAAAACTAGCTTAAGACATGGTGTTTGTGACATATGCCTAAGTATCTCTCTCAGTGCTCCTAGCTTCATAACGATGGGTGCCCAATAATTTTAGCCCCAATGTTGGTGGCTGGGATGGAGGCTACATTAACATGGATGCACACACATTGATGTAGGTGGAAAAACAGAAATCTTGGAAGTGAGTCACGGGGGAGGTGGTGTCAGAGAGTCTTAGGTCTCTTCCCTCTCCCAGCAGCTTCAGAAGCAAAGGATGATTTTCATTTGATGGTGAATGGTGTCCCATTGGTTTCCAGGGCTGCACAGAGTAGCTGAGGGCTGCGCTTCGGGTCAGGTTTGTTTGGGCCACCAGGTCCTGCTCCAATCTATGGACTGCTTTCTTCAATGGCTCTATATCAGGGATGGGCAAAGTTTAGCCCTCTGCCTATGTTTGCCCCCTTAGGCTGTTTTTGGGACTCTCAGTCCTTCTCTAGCCTCTTCTTTTTCTGGAAGGAGAAAGGGAATTGCATCTCTTTGGGAAACCTCCAGGAACACAAATTCACTCCGAAGAAAAAAAAAGCTCAATGATTCTCCAGCACTATTTATAGTACTGTACTGTGCAAAAGTCTTAGGCTATCACCAGCTGGTTGTGGTGTGTGTGTGTGTGTGTGTGTGTGTGTGTGTGTGTGTGTGTGTGTGTGTGTGTGTGTGTGTGTGTGTGTGTGTGTGTGTGTGTGTGTGTGTGTGTGTGTGTGTGTGTGTGTGTGTGTGTGTGTGTGTGTGAATTAATTGGAGGGCCACAACTCAGATACCCTAACTTCAAACTTCACCAAATTGGACAGGGGTGAGAAGAGAGACAGCAGATGACTCTTTACAGTTTTGGTGTGTCTAGGTAGCTCAGGAGACTGAGTTGTTGTTGTTGTTGTGGTGGTGGTGGTGGTGGTGATGGTGGTGGTGGTTCAGTCACACAGTCAAGTCTTACCCTTTGTGACCCCGTGAATCACCACAAGCCAGGCTCCTCTGTCATCTGCCATCCTCCATATTCCACCTAGATCTACGCCCACTGCTTCAATGATGCTGTCTAACCATATCATCCTCTGCCGCCCCCTTCTTCTATTGCCTTCAATCTTTCCTAGAATCAGGGGCCTCTCCTCTCATTTGGTGGCCAAAGCACTTGAGCTTCAGGTTCAGTATTTGCTCCTCAAGAGAGCAGTCAGGGTTGATTTGCTCTCTTTGAAGTCCAGGGGACTCCAGCACCACAGTTCAAAGGTGTCTATTCTTCTGCACTCAGCCTTCAATATTGTTCAGCTCTCACAGCCATACATTACTACTGGAAAGACCATTGCTTTGACTATGTGGACTTTTTCTTGGCAGGGTGATGTCTCTACTAAGCTCCCCCGGTGGCTTAGTGGTTAAGGTGCTAGGCTTGGAGACTGGAAAGACAGGTTCGATACCTGAAAGCTGCACAATGGGGGACATGAAAGGAGCCTCATTTAGGCGTCCCCTGCAAAAATACTTTCAATCCAGAGTAATCTCTGACACAAAAATGAATGATTATGCTGCCTAGGTTTGCCATAGCTTGCCTCCCAAGAAGTAAGCACCTTTTTATTTCATGGCTGCAATCACCATAAGAACATAAGAACAGCCTTGCTGGAACAGGCCACAGCCCATCCAGTCCAGCATTCTGTCTCACACAGTGGCTCACCATTTCCTTCAGGGTATTCCCAAGCAGATGCCTTCACCTGCTTAGGATTCCCTGGAAATGATATTGAGAGATATCCTGCCTATCTCTCCAACCCGGAGGTTGTCCTTAAGTATCCATAATTATAGCCATTGATACTCTTGTCCTCCATGAACTTGTCTAATCCTTTCTTAAAGCTGTCAAGACTGACAGCTGTCACCACTTCTTCTGGCAGGGAGTTCCATAGGCCAATAATCCTCTGGGTGAAAAAGTACTTTCTCTTATTTGTTTGAGAACTAGTACCCAAAAGTTTCATGGAGTGCCCCCTAGTTCTAGTGTTATGCGATAGGGAAAACAGTTTTTCCTTATCTACTTTGTCCACACCGTGCATGATTTTATAAACTTGAATCAGGTCACCTCTTAGACGTCATCGTTCAAGAGTGAAGAGGCCCAACCGTTGCAGCCTCAGATGGTAAGGAAGGTGTTCCAGTCCCCTAATCATTCTGGTTGCCCTCCTCTGCACTTTTTCCAGCTCCATAATATCCTTCTGGAGGTATGGCGACCAGAACTGTACACAGAATTCCAGATGGGGCCTCACCATAGATTTATAAAGAGGCAAAATGACACTTGCTGACTTATTTTCTATACCCTTCCTAATGATCCCTAGCATTGAGTTTGCTTTTTTCACTGCTGAGGCACACTGGGTTGACACCTTCATTGAGTTGTCCACCAGGACACCAAGGTCCCTTTCCTGGTTTGTCGCAGAGAGTTCAGACCCCATCAGTTTATAAATGTAATTGGGGTTCTTTGCCCCAACATGCATCACTCTGCACTTACTAATGTTGAAACTCATTTGCCACTGTTTTGCCCACTCCCCCAGTGTCAAGAGATCCCTCTGGAGCTCCTCACAATCTCTCACAGTTTTCACTACCCTGTATAATTTAGTGTCGTCAGCAAATTTGGCTACCTTGCTTTTTACTCCTACCTCTAGATCATTTATGAAGAGGTTGAAAAGCAGGGGTCCCAGTACTGAACCTTGGGGGACCCCACTCTTTACTTCCCTCCACTTGGAGAAGTGTCCATTTAGTGCTACCCTCTGTTTCCTGTCCCTTAGCCAGTTGCTGATCCAGGACAAGACCTGTCCCTTTATTCCATGTCTGGTAAGTTTATTCAAGAGCCTTTGGTGTGGGACCTTGTCAAAAGCCTTCTGAAAGTCCAGATAAACAATGTCAACTGGATCCCCCTTATCCACATGCTTGTTGACACTCTCAAAAAATTCCAACAGATTAGTGAGGCATGATTTGCCCTTGCAAAAGCCATGTTGGCTCTCCTTTAGCAGTGCCTTCTCTTCTATGTGCCTATTAATTCTATCTTTTAGGATGGTTTCCATCACTTTACCTGGGACACATGTCAAACTGACAGGTCGGTAATTTCCTGGATCACCCCTGGATCCTTTTTTGAAAATTGGTGTTACATTCGCTACCTTCCAGTCATCAGGCACAAAGCCTGATTTGAGGGAAAGATTATATATTTTGGCTAGGAGATCAGCAATTTCATCTTTAAGTTCCCTGAGAACTCGTGGATGGATGCCATCTGGTCCTGGTGATTTGATAGTGTTTAGCTTAACAAGACATGCAAGGACCTCCTCCCTGGTTATTTCTATCTGGCTTAATTCTTCGGTTTCCCTCCCTACGAAGATAGGCTCTGTTTTGGGCATGTGGCCTCTGTCTTCTTCAGTGAATACTGAAGCAAAGAATTCATTGAGTCTCTCTGCAATCTCTGTTTCTTCTTTAATAACCCCTTGCCTTCCATTGTCCAATGGCCTTCCTAGTTGGGTTCTTACTTCTAATGTACTTAAAGAAGTCTTTGTTATTTCTCTGAGTATTTTTAGCTATACGCTCCTCAAAGTCTTGCTTTGCTTTCCTGATTGTTGCCTTGCATTTGTTCTGCCAGAATTTATGTTTCTGCCTGCTGTCCTCATTCGGACAAGCCTTCCATCTTCTAAATGAGCTTTTCTTGCTCTTGATCACTTCCCGAACAGCTCCTGTAAGCCACATCGGAGTCCTCTTGGACCTGGCAGTGCCCTTTTTCCTTTTGGGTATGCATTCCAATTGAGCCTCTGTTATTGTTTTTGTAAACAGCCTCCATGCCTCTTGGAGTGTTTGGACTCTCTCAATTTTCCCTTTCAGCTTCTTTTTTACTAGTTTCCTCAACTTTGGGAAATTTCCTTTTTGAAAATTTAAGGTCTCTGTGTTAGATTTTATCAGTGACTTGCGGTCTATGATCAAGTTAAACATAATTGAGTTGTGGTCACTGTTCCCTATTGGATCAGTCACATTAACATCTTGCACCAGATCCTGAGTATTACTTAGGATCAAGTCAAGGATTCTTGTACCTCTAGTTGGGTCTTCAACCATCTGTCCCAGGGAACAATCATTTAGCATATCTAGGAACTTTATCTCTTTATCATGTGCTGAACAACAGTTCACCCAGTCTATGTGAGGGTAATTGAAGTCCCCCATTATAACCAGGCTTCCCTTCTTGGATGCCTCCTTTACAACATTCTCCAACTGCCAGTCTCCCTCAAGAGTTTGGGTTGGAGGCCGATAGTATATGCCTACTGTTAGACCATCCTTGTGGCCTGGTACTCTGTTGTGTTCTAATAGTGTAACCTTCCACATGTGATATCAATGTATCTGAACCAATGTAACCTTGCCTATGAGTAACAATGTAACCCTCAGCTGTATCACATAAACCCTGTAATAGGACGCGAGCTAATGACCACCAGCTGGCAGCAGCGAGCGTCCAAGCTCTCTTGGTTCAAACCCATCAAAGACCGCAGCGCGGGAAGTTTCCCGCCGCTACCTACACCTGGACAAGAAGGGCGTGACCAGCCATGACGTCACGCGGACCAGTAGCCAACGGGCTACCGTGGAGCCACATTCAAAATACGTTACTACCATATATATAGAGCTGTTCGTCCGCCATTACCTCATGTTCCCTCTGTCCACCATGCAATAAACCTGAGTTAACCCAGCCTTTGGCTGTGCATTGTGTCTTGACTCTCATATACAAAATTGGCGACGAAGGTGGGATAATGGATCCCCATGGAGCCAGGACACAGAGCGGGTTCAACATCACCAAACCGCAAGACTGGGAGCTTTTTGAAATGGACTTCCAGGCGGCACTGGTGGAACTCAAAGTCAAAGAAGACGACGAGGAAAGGAAGAGGGCCATCCTCACCCGCATGCTTGGGATGGAAACCAAGCGGACGCTGGTGGGCATTCTTGCACCGAAGAAGATGAGCGATTTCAAAGCCGGTGACATCATGAGACTGCTGCGTGAGCGTTTCCGACCCTCGAGGGCAATGTTTCCCGCTCGGAGCGCGTTTTGGAGGCGAGTTCAAGCGCCGGACGAGTCGGTAGAAGCCTTCGTAACGGCTATGAGGGTAGCCGCCGCCCCCTGCAGATGGGACCACTTCCTAGAGATGGCCCTCAGGGACGGAGTGCTGTGTGGCCTGAAGGACAAGGAAGTACAGCGCAGCCTGGTGAACAAGGAGCCACCACCCACACTGGAAGAGGTTGTAGAGGCCGCGGAAGCCGCGGAATCCACGAATGCTGGAGTAGATGAGATGCACAAGTGGCGTGAGTGGCGTCCGAGGGCCGGCAAAGCGGAAAACTCGTTGCACGGGAAGTCCGGTCAGGCGGTGCATGCAACCCGACCGACCTCGAAATCGTCTTCAGAAAGCAGCGATGGCGAGGAGGTCCAGAAGGTCCGGAGAGGCGGGCGCCGCTGCGATGGTTGCGGAGCGGCCCATGAGCGCGTGAAGTGCCCATTCAGAAAAGCCGAGTGTTTCAACTGTGGACGTCGGGGGCACATCGCCAAGGCGTGCAGGAAATGGAAAGAGGGCCGGAGACAGTCGCAAGACCGTTCAGCCAGACCGGACCGTCCAGCGAGGTCCAAAGATGGCGCCCGGGCCACGAGGAAGCGGGACGGCGTGGGCCGCATCTCGGACGACAGCGAGGGCGACGCTCCTGTGTTCAGCGTGTCTGCGGGACAGCCCCATTACTTTGTTGAGGTACTAGTACAAGGGACCCCCATTAGGATGGAAGTTGACTCGGGGTCCTCCTATTCTATAATTCCCCAGAGAGAGTTCTTGAAAATCGACCCCCACGTGCGGCCCAAACTTAAAGCGTTGAGGGCCACACTACGGGACGTACAGGGGAACAGCATTCCAGTGTTGGGGGTCGGGACATTCCGGGTTCGTTTTAAGAGACATTCTGCGGAACTTCCCCTAGTGGTGCTAAAAGGGGGGAGTTGTAGCCTCCTCGGAACCCAGTGGTTTCAGCCCTTAGGTCTGTTCATAGGGGGGGTGCATGCCGTAGGCGAGGACCCAATACAAGCGGTGTGTGACGCACACCCCGCTGTTTTTAAAAGTGGACTGGGAAAGTTCAAGGGACCCCCTGTAGCCTTCGACTTAGACCCTGAGGTCCGCCCGATAAGACTTAAACCGCGCAGGGTACCGTTCGCGCTAAAGGACAAAATAGAGGCGGAACTGGACAAACTGGTGGGTCAAGGGATTCTTGTTCCTGTGGATTCCGCGGAGTGGGAGACTCCAATTGTAACAGCACTGAAGGCTAACGGGGAGGTGCGCATTTGCGCTGATTATAAGTGTACCATTAATAAGGCAATCCGCCCCAATGCATACCCGGTGCCAGTGGTCAGCCACCTTCTGGCCAGGCTAAATGGGGGAAAGTGTTTCGCTAAACTCGATTTAGCACAGGCCTACCAGCAACTCCCGGTAACCCCCGCCACAGCGGCGGCACAAACAATAGTCACACATAAGGGGGCGTTCCAAGTGTCGAGGTTACAGTTCGGCGTGAACTCGGCACCTGGCATTTTTCAGTCGCTAGTGGAACGCCTCCTGAAGGGGCTGGAGGGGGTGTTGCCATATTTTGATGACGTGTTGATAACGGGGGGGAGTAAGGCCGAGCTGGCTCGCAGACTGGATAAGGTCCTGACCGTGTTCGAAAAAGCGGGGCTGCGACTGAGAAAAGACAAATGTGTATTTTTCGAAACAGAGGTTGAGTTTTTAGGGTTCCGTGTCACACCCGAGGGAATTAGGCCGTCCAAATCTAAGGTAGCCGCCATTAAGAAAGCCCCTCGCCCCACTTCCAAAACCGAGCTACAGTCGTTTCTGGGGCTTCTCAATTTCTACCATCCCTTCCTTCCACGGAAGGCGTCTGTTGCCGAGCCGCTCCATCGGTTACTTAAAAAAGAGGAAAAATGGCTGTGGGGTGACGAGCAAGAAAGAGCGTTCACAGAGTTAAAGCAACTCCTCACATCCGAGGCAATCCTGACTCATTTCGACCCCAAACGGCCCATAGTTTTAGTCTGCGATGCATCCCCGGTGGGGGTGGGGGCGGTGCTTTGCCACGTGTTAAACGACGGAAGGGAGGCCCCGATAGCGTTTTATTCAAGGTCCCTGTCCCAAGCAGAGCGGAATTACGCACAGACCGATAGGGAGGCACTAGCGATAGTAGCGGGAACCAAGAAATTTCACGATTTTCTGTATGGTCGGCCGTTCAAGGTCGTTACTGATCACAAGCCCCTGTTAGGAATATTCACTGCAAATAAGCCCACGCCACAGATCCTGTCCCCGAGGATGCTGCGGTGGGCTATTTTTCTTAACGCATATCAACATGAGTTAGAATACCGGCCAGGGAAGGAAATCAGCCATGCAGACGCACTCTCACGGTCGCCGTTACCCTTGTCGGACGACCAGAAGGCAGGGGTAAGAAGAGACCGCCAGGTATTATTAATAGAGGTCTTGGAGTCACCCCCGATAGTACCGGCCGACGTTGCCAGGGCGACCGGAAAGGATAGAACACTAGAGAAAGTATGCTCGTGGGTGCAGAAGGGGTGGCCGGCGTCATCCCCAGGCGCGGAATTCGACCCATTTTTCCGAAAGCAAGTAGAGTTGTCTTTAGAGAGGGGGTGCCTGTTGTGGGGCCAACGGGTGGTGGTTCCTACGTCCCTGCGGCCAAAGGTGCTAAAGCTGTTGCACGTCAGCCACCCGGGAATCGTCCGTTCCAAGGCGTTGGCCCGGAGTTACTTCTGGTGGCCCCAGCTGGACGCCGACATAGAGCATATGGTTGGCACTTGTGAGGCATGTCAGTGCTCCCGACCGGAGGTAGCCCGCCTCCCGCATAGGGAATGGGACGCAGCAAGGGGACCGTGGTCCAGGGTGCACGTAGATTTTGCTGGCCCGTTCCGAGGAACCATGTTTCTCCTGGTGGTGGATGCATACTCAAAGTGGCTGGAGGTCATTCCGGTAAAGAGCACATCCTCCGCCACTACCATTCGCCAGCTAAGGAGGGTCTTTTCCACGTTCGGTTTACCCGACACTTTGGTCAGCGATAACGCCAGTTGCTTCACGTCCGCTGAGTTCGCAGCATTCATGGAGGCAAATGCAATTCGGCATGTCACATCCGCGCCGTTTCACCCGGCCACGAATGGCCAAGTGGAACGGTTGGTGCGCACCACAAAGGATGCGCTGCGGCGCATGGGCTCGGGAGATCTAAATCACCAAGTTTGTCAATTTTTATTAGCGTACAGAGTGACCCCCTTAGCGTCTGGATACTCGCCGGCTGAGCTGCTGATGCGGAGGAAACTGACGACGCTTTTGTCCAGGTTGGACCCGTCGAGGGTCGAGGACAAAGGGAAGAACATAGGTTTAGCGGTCTCGAAAGGTTTCGGCGTAGGCGATCCTGTACACTGCAGGAACTATGCCAGCGCAGGCCCAGCCTGGGTGCCAGGGACGATAATAGAACAGACGGGGCCAGTGTCATATCGGGTGGAAACTAGCACCGGCCTCCTCTGGAGGAGGCACGCTGACCAACTGAGGCACCGAGTGAGTGAGGGGCCGATCAGTGGGGCTCAGCGACAGGATTCAGCGATAGGGTTCTCCCCCACCCATTTAGCCCAAGGGGGAGACAGAGAGGGACACCAGTCCGAAGCCAGGAGGGAAAGCAGTGAGCCCGACTCATATCCTTTTGATACCCCAGTTCTATCCGAGCCCGGGGGGAGGGAAAAGGAGTGTGCGGCCGCCGCTGCCGCTTCCCCCGAAGCCGATTTTGATTTTGATTTTGCTAGCCGGGGGGGTTTTTTGGAGTGTTCCCCCACCCATCCAAGCGAGAAGAGGGGTTTTTCGTTAGCCCCCAGTGCCCCCGGTTCTTCCCAAACAAAGCACACACCTTCCAACAAAGCCGCAGAACCGCGGCAAACCACTAACAAGTCATCCTCTCCCGTTTCAGGGCAGGCAGCCAGGGAGCAAGGAGGAGGGAGCGAAGCCAGGGCAGGGCAGCCCGCGCCGAGACCCCAGCGTGTTCGAAATAAGCCACCTTGGCTGAGAGACTTCGTCTCATCCTAGGGGGGAGGAGTGTTGTGTTCTAATAGTGTAACCTTCCACATGTGATATCAATGTATCTGAACCAATGTAACCTTGCCTATGAGTAACAATGTAACCCTCAGCTGTATCACATAAACCCTGTAATAGGACGCGAGCTAATGACCACCAGCTGGCAGCAGCGAGCATCCAAGCTCTCTTGGTTCAAACCCATCAAAGACCGCAGCGCGGGAAGTTTCCCGCCGCTACCTACACCTGGACAAGAAGGGCGTGACCAGCCATGACGTCACGCGGACCAGTAGCCAACGGGCTACCGTGGAGCCACATTCAAAATACGTTACTACCATATATATAGAGCTGTTCGTCCGCCATTACCTCATGTTCCCTCTGTCCACCATGCAATAAACCTGAGTTAACCCAGCCTTTGGCTGTGCATTGTGTCTTGACTCTCATATACAAAATACTCTTACCCACAGAACTTCTAATGGTGACTCCAAATCACCTAGATATTCCAATTCATACGATTTTATCACTTCTTTGACATACAAGACCACACCACCTCCCATTTGCCCCTTCCTATCCTTCCTGTACAGTTTGTAGCCTGGGATAACTGTATCCCATTGGTTATCATCCGTCCACCAGGTTTCAGTGATACCAATAATATCAATATTCTTATCTATTGCTAAGTATTCCAGCTCCCCTATTTTGTTCCGGAGGCTTCTGGCATTTGTATACAAGCATTTATATATGCTTTTCTGACACAGTCTTTTGTGTCCAGTTGCATTGTTAGACTGCCTCTTGCATCCTTCTGCTAGAATGCTAGTGACTAGCTCCTCGCTCTGCTCAGTAATTTTTGCATCCTCCTCACTACTCAAGTACACACTTTCCCGAACCGGATGCTGCCCAGCTCCTGTCGGCTTTCCCCCAGTTATCAGTTTAAAAGCTGCTCTGCAGCCTTTTTGATGTTGAGTGCCAGCAATCTGGTCCCATCATGGTTCAAATGCAATCCATCCCTCCTGAACAGATTTGGCTTGTCCCAAAATGTTCTCCAGTTCCTGACAAATCTGAAACCCTCCTCTCGACACCACCGCCTCATCCACGCATTGAGGCTTCTGAGCTCTGCCTGCCTGGTAGGTCCTGCGCGAGGGACAGGCAGCACTTCTGAAAATTCCATTCCATTCCATTCCACTTTATTTTTGTATACCGCTCCACTCTGCCCGAAGGAGACTCAGAGCGGTTTACATAGGTGCATGCTATCTGAAAGCAGACAGCAGCAAAAAAGTATACAATAATAGAGATATAGAAATTACATCAGAACACAATACAATAAAAGCATAATCAAGTACAAAATACAATGTTCAAAATACATATAGTCAAGAGCCCCAAATACACAATTAAGTAAGAGAAGAACCTGCGCTTACATAAAAAAATAGAATCTGAGAGACGGAGTCCTTTAGCATAATGAGGACCCCAGCCGTGGAGGCAGGGGTCGGAGGAGAGCAGCCCAGGTGCCTTGGATCCCCTTGGCCGGTGAAGTCCGGGACTTCAATCTTCTTCCTAACAACCTGAATTTGGCTTCCAGGACAGACCGCTTGGCCTTCCCAACATCATTGGTACCAACGTGTACCATGACAACTGGCTCGTTCCCAGTTCTCTCTAACAATCTATCTAGATTTCTTGTGATGTCTGCAACTTTTGCACCATCTGCAGTGATCTTAGATCTCAAGAAGGTAAAGTCTGTCACAGATTCCATTTCTTTCCCTTCTATTTGCCATGGAGTGATGGGGCCGGATGCCATGATCTTGGGTTTTTTTTATGTTGAGTTTTAAGCAAGCTTTTGCACTCTTCTCTTTCACCCTCATCAAGACGCTCTTAAATTTTCTTCACTTTCTGCCATTAGGGTAATGTCATCTGCATATCTCAGGTTGTTGATATTTCTCCCAGCCATCTTAATTCCTGCTTGTGCTTTATCCAGCCCTGCATTACACATGATGTACTCTGAATACAAGTTAAATAAACAGGGTTACAATGTGCAGCTTTCCCGTACTCCTTTTCCTATTCCAAACCAATTAATTGTTCTGTATCCTATCCTAACTGTTGACTCTTGACCTGCATACAGATTTCTCAGAAGGCAGATGAGGTGGTCTGATACTCCCATCTCTTTAAGGACTTACCACAGTTTATTGCAATCCACACAATCAAAGGCTTTGGTGTAGTTAATGAAACAGAAGTAGATGTTTTTCTGGTACTCCCTTGCTTTCTCCATGATCCAGTGAATGTTGGCAATGTGGTCTCTAGTTCCCCTGCCTCTTCGGAACTCAGCTTGTACTTCTAAAAGTTCTCAATTCACACACTGCTGACGTCTAGCTTGTAGGATCTTGAGCATGACCTTGCTAGTGTGTGAGATTATCACAATTGTATGATAGTTTGAACATTCTTTGGCATTGCCAGTCTTTGGAATTGGAACATAGACTGACCTTTTCCAATCCTGTGGCCACTGCTGCATTTTCCAAACCTGCTGGCATATTGAATGCAACACTGATTTAGGGAGACTGAGTTATGCCCCCCCCCAAAAAAACCCACTCATTTTTATTTTCCCCAAACCAGCTGGTGGTGACCAAAGACTTTTGCACAAGGCTGTAACTCCTCAAAATAACCAAGTTGACTTCTCATTATGTCCAGATGTCAGGTGGCCTGTGTGACTCCTGGAGATAATTGATCCCTGGACTTTCCTGCATTGTCCATTGCTTTACATTTAAGGACCAAGCTACAATGATGTTGAATGGGTCACTTGATGTTGCGTTAATGGTTTCAAAGGGGCAAAAAATGCCTGGCAAAGCAGGATCCAGATGGAGGAGTGGTGTGCCAAGATAGGGGTATCCATCCTTTCTACATGAACCATTATGTTGACATGCAGAGCTAATTTCTCAAGTCATGTTTGATTTGAGGAAGACCCTCCCCATGGGTGCAAATGTCAGTGTCTGTGCACAGTGCAACAAAGAGATCAGCTACCAAACATAATGTTTCCACCTGGAGCAACTATAGCTTAGAACATTCTGCGGGTGCAAATTCTATTCAACGTACACATTTTTTACATACCCAACATCTTTTGCAGCAGTTTCCCATTTCTGGTCCTGAGAGAGACGGTTTACTCCCAGCAGCTGCAGCTCTACAGGAGGAAAAGCCGTGCCTTGCACTGTAAACTCTGATGTCATAATGAACAGGCTGACACCCCTATCCTGACGCTCACTGAGAGAGGATCAGCTAAGGATGAGCCTGCCTTAACAAGGATTTGTTTCATCTCTAACTGGCTGGGCATGGGAAATGTCATTCCTGAGTATGCCTGTGCCATGGAAACAGGAGAAGGTTTCATTTGGGGAGCTGATTCCTTAATTGGCACGGAGGCGGCAAAAGCAGGTCTTAGAGGGACGTTCACCCAAGCAAACAAATGCATCTTCTAATAGATAGCGTATTAATCATCCCTTTCTTTCCCAGAGTTGCCTGTGGCTGTAGGTACACATGGCTCAGATTAATGCTGTTTTTGCCTTCACACCCATAGCCAACCTGTCCTGTGATTTATATCATCAACATTACTGTTTTTTATTTTTGATGTTCAGGCAGGAGTCTCCAGGATAATGCAGCTCAAGGAGAATGCTCTCCCACCCACCCACCCCACCAGCACCACATGCTCTCATTCTTTCTCACACAGATACAGAGAGATGGTTGCGAAGAGTTCTGACGTTTGCAGAAGCACAAGATACGAGTGGGAGGAAAACGCCCAAACAAGTCCACTTGATCAGATACAAGCAATGTTACCCCAGCTGCCCAACTTTATTTACATACACAGGGGTGTAGAAAGAGAAAAATGCCAACACTGACGTCAGAAGGAAATTGAACAGGGAAAATTCAGACTCTGGTAATTATGCAGAAGCTTAAACTTAAAAGTAATTACTGGCACCACTTGCAAAAGAGTGGTGAGAGTAACACATACATGGGGCACTGGCAACCTAGTAAACACTCACTCAGTGGGGTGAGATTCAAGCCAAAGGTTACAGAATTCAACTTCTTTATCCTTTATTGTTTCTGCAGTTTTCTATGCTGGGATCTCCCTTTGCCATTTCCTCATGCCAGTATGGTCATATTCACTCCCTGGGAGAAGTCATGTCCCATGCATCTGACAAAGCGTATGCTCATCCACAAAATACATTGTGGCTGTGCAGCATGGGGTGTTTTGAGCATTAACAGTGAGGGGGAAAATAGTAGTATCCCCCATCTCTATTAAGAAACAACATAATGTTTCTTCTTAGATATTTTCGTTGCAAACTAAAGCCATTACAGCCCCTTGCAAAGTCTCACTTGAGCATCTACAACCTTCTCTCCCCACAATGTTTGTCCCTCCTCCCTGTCTCCTCCTGCCTGTCTTTTATAATATCTTACCTGGTTAAAAAAACCTTTGAACCATGATGGCGAACCTTGGCAGTCCAAATGTTCTTGGACTTCAATTCCCAGAAGCCCAAGCCCCCGTGAACCCACACAAATGGGTTTACTGTGATTCATCCAGCCCATGCCACCCTTGTTGCTCCCAGAAGCGGAAGTAAAATGCACCCATACAGGCGCGTTTTACTTCCGCTTCCGGGAGCAGCGAGGGTCGGATGAATTGCATTAAACCCATTTGTGTGGATTCACGGGGGCTTGGGCTTCTGGGAATTGAAGTCCAAGAACATCTGGAGTGTCAAGGTTCACCATCACGGCCCTAGAAGCTTGTACTTTACATTGTGACTTTTGATTTGGTCTAAGCAAAATATAATGAATAACAATGTGCTGTCAGTTCATTTCCAATGTATGGTAATCCTCACAGGGCTTTCTCAATATAAAGTACTCAGAGGTGGTTTCTGGCAGCATGTTCAGGTGTTAGGGCCATACCTGTCAACCCGCAGCTCCAGAAAAATGGGACCTGCGCACATCGCTTGTGCACAGGTCGCGTTCCACGCATGCGTGGAAAGGTTTTACCCCTTCCACACATGTGCGGAAGCGCTACGCCACTTGCGCAGCCCTTACGCAAATCGGGAAGGTTGACAGGTATGGTCAGGGCAAGTATTGGCTTTACAGTTCCAGATGACCTAAAGTGGCCTCTCTTTAAACAGGCATAGTATGAATCCAAACTCCCAGATCCTTATTATTCATCTGACACTCCATCCACTACACCACACCTGCTTGCTTACAAGGCTGTGATCAAAGGGCCTCCTTTCCATTCTAAACTGTTAAGGTAATTCTTCTACCAGAGTTCTTTATTAGAGAGAATAATTCCAACTGAATGTACTAATAGACTTCGTCCCGGCCATCTAGTGAGAGAGCGGCACGCAGCCGTTGAGGAGCCCTCGGACCTTCCCTCCCTCCTCGGCTTCACCCACCATGGCCTCCGCCTCTGCCGCAGAGGCTGGGTGGCCATTTCCAGAGGGGAGACGGCCTCCTCCACAGCTCCTGCGCCCTCTGGGCCCTGTCAAGGGCCTTCATCGTCACCGCAGTGCTAGCCCGACCAGGTCCCCCATTTACCTTCCACCTACTGTAAAAACTACAGCTGCGCTCAGAGGGCTACAGCTGAGCTAGTCAGATGATGTCACAATCTCAATCTACCTGGGACTATGATATCAGATCAGTTACATCACTGGGAAACACACACATTGTATAGATCAATTGCTTCCCAATTTGGGGGGTGTACCCCCCCCCCGAGCTTGTGACCCCTGTAGTGCTGATCTCTCCAGCCCAAGATACGTATGTGCCAAATTTCAGCAGGATTGGTCCAGGGGTGTGGGAGCCTTTAGAGCCCATACAAGACCACACCTCTGTTTTATAGATATAGATGTACTGAATAGGCTAGAAGTTTTCAGGAAGCACTGTAAATCTTCATCTGTGCAGGCATTATCACAGTGTCACACTAGCAATTCAGAATCCAAGCCTAACAAATATGAAAAAAATGTCCTGTTCCCCCTCTGTCCACCTGCATTCTGTGGTTAAACATAAGACTTAAGGTCAAGCACCCTTGACATTGCCTGTGGCCTTTTCAGAGCCACCAAAGGGCAATTTGCAGTCCCTGGGTGGTACTCTTGCTACCATAGGATGTAATATTCTGAATGTACTAATAGACTTCATCCCTGCCAAAATAATCATATAAATGTAGAATAATGGAGTTGGAAAAGGGCTTATAAGGTCCTCGAGCCCAATCCCCTGCTCAGTGCAAGAATTCAGATCAAAGTATATCTGACAGATAGCTGTCTAATTTTTTCCTGAATGCATCAAGAGTTTGAGTGCTCACTTCCTTCCAAGGGAATTGGTTCCATTGCCATACTGTTCTAGCAGTAAGGAAGTTTTTAAATCAAAATCTTGCTTTCTGTAATTATTATGTGTCCTGTAATCTGGAGTAATTTAAAACTGACCCTGCCTCTCCTCTGTATTTGGAAAGTGCTATCATATCTCCCTGTGGCCTCCTTTTCTCAAGGCTAAACATTCCCAGTTCCTTCAGGGCTTGGTTTCTCAGAGGACTTAGTTTCCAGTTCCCTGATAATCCTTGTAGCCATTCTCTGAATTTATTCCAGTTTGTGAGCATCCTTCTTAACGTATGGTGACTAAAATTGGACACAGTATTCAAGATGAGGCCTGCCCAGTGCTGAATAAAGGGGAACTAGTATTTCACAGAATTTGGAGGCAGCCTAAAATAGCATTTGCTTTTTTGCAGCCACATCACACTGTTGGCCTATATTCAGCTCATGATCTACAACATTTCAAAGATCCTTGCTGCTTGTAGTATTACTGAGTCAAGCATTCCCAACTTGTATCTGTGTGTTGGGTCCCCCCTTAAGTATAGAACTTTGCATTTATCCCTGTGCTAGAGCCTACCAGGTTTTTGTTTGTTTTTGAAATTTTATTTTTGTCTTCCAGAGTACAGTGGAACCTTGGTTTACAAACGGTTCATTTAACATAATAATCGGTGTGCAATATGAAATCCAGAGAAAATAGTGGCTTGGTTTAAGGATTTATTTCACATGACAAAGTTTTCTGGGGGCTTCTTGGGCACACACACACACACATACACACACACGTGCGCGCGCACACACACACACACACACACACACACACACACACACACATGCTGCTTTCCATGGTGGTGGGAGGGTATTCGGAGCATTTCCGCTCTGTTTCTGGTTTTTTTGCTGCTTCTTTGCTGCATTTTGGCAGCTTAAAAGCAGTGCTCAGCACTTCTGAGATGGCAGGGAAACTAACAGCTGATCGTCGGCGATGAGTTATCAGAGCTGGCCACTAGAGGTTGCTGTCGGAAGTGCTGAAAATGCATTGAAATGCATTGAAAACTAATTCTGGATCTCAGAAATAAGTGGGGGAAACGTCTTTTATCTGTTCAGATCTTTTTATGAACAGAAAAAAGATGTGATGTCTCTCCGCCCGCCCCCCTTATTTCTGAGCTCCAGAATGGATTAATTGGTTTCCAATGTATTCCTATGAGAAACCGCATTTCAGTTAAAGTAATTTTTACTGTAAACAATGTAATGGAGAACACATTAATTATGTTAACCGAGGTACCACTATATAAGCTATTCTACCCAATTGTGTGCCATCTGCAAATTGAATAAGCATTCCTTGCACCACTCATTCAAGTCACTAATAAAAATGTTGACGAGTACAGTGTTTGGGATTGAGCCTTCTGGTACACCACTTGTTACCTCCTTCTAGCATTTATTTATTTATTTATCAGAAAGTGATATTCATCTGTGGGTTTTATGAGCATAGCTGTCAAGTATCCCTTATTGGCCGGGAAAACCCCTTATTTTACCCTCTTTCCCGTCATCATCCCTTATTAATTAGACTGCAATGCCCTATTGCCACCATTGGAGGGCAGCACAGGATAAGCATAGCTGCCAAGTATCCCGTATTTGCCGGGAAATTTCCCTTATTTCCAAATCCAAAATTTGACAGGTATGTTTATGAGTGACAGCAATCCTTCCATCAGATCTCTAATTTGTCTTCCAAAGAGATAGTATGTCTGGTAGGTCCATAGAGCTTCCTGGGATATATCAGTTTTAATCCCATGCTGTATGAAATCTCCTACTACAAAAATCCCCCACCCCTCTTTTTCTTTTCTTTTTCTTTCTGTAGAGTGTGGATTCAGTGACTCTGCTTGGCTTTTCATTCACTGTTATAGCTTTAAGCATGGTCACTCACTGCTCCAGTTCTTTCACTTTCTCTTCTAACACTGCAACCCAGTTACCCTTTGCTGACAGTGTTGTATTATTTTCAGGCACAAAGACAGACATTCCACACACTTTACAAATCACCACCACAGAAATGTGTCCTACCTTCCATGAAGCCTGTTACCTTTCTACTTTCTTCTGTTTACCTATAAAGTGCCCTTTGCTTTGTCTTGTCTGCCATGAAGGATGCTTAAAAAGTCCACTCATACAAATAATTCTATCCAGAAACCAGAATTTCTGACCAAACTTCTGTTTGCTTTCTCTGGTGGCTCGACCTCTGGGTCTCTCTGTTTTATTCTTATGCTTTGTCTATAAAGAATCAGTAAACAGAATCCAACTGCTCTGTGCTTTTTCCCTTGGAAAAAAGCTGCTAATGAGTGGTTGCAGCTAAGAGATAAATAGTCCTCACTAAACAAGCCTAACTGACAACCAGTGTGGCTGCCACCAATCATTTTACAAATGAACAAAAGAGTGCACATAGTTCCACCCCAGCTGTTATGGAGACAATTTCCCTCTTTATCATTGCCGTTAAAGAAACAACAACCCATTAACAAGAGAGGAAGGGCTGCATTATTGCACGCTAGCTGATTACCCGGCTTTGCTCAGATTTTTCATTTCTTTAACGTAGGCCAGCCTTTCCCTCTTGGAAACCTCGTGGGGTGTATGTGGGTCAACCTTGCCTCTCTTCCTCCATCTCTCTCTTCCTTCACCCATCCCACTTCTCCGTCCACGGTCACTTACCGCCCTTATCCTTCCCATACATGTGTCCGGCCATCTAGTGAGAGAGCGGCATGCAGCCGTTGAGGAGCCCTCGGACCTTCCCTCCCTCCTTGGCTTCACCCACCATGGCCTCCGCCTCTGCCGCAGAGGCTGGGTAGCCATTTCCAGAGGGGAGATGGCCTCCTCCACAGCTCCTGCGCCCTCTGGGCCATGTCAAGGGCCTTCATTGTCACCACAGTGCTGGCCTGACCAGGTCCCCCATTTACCTTCCACCTACTGTGAAAACTACAGCTGCACTCAGAGGGCTACAGCTGAGCTAGTCAGATGATGTCACAATCTCAATCTACCTGGGACTATGATATCAGATCAGTTACATCACTGGGAAACACACACATTGTATAGATCAATTGCTTCCCAATTTGGGGGGAGCTTGTGACCCCTGTAGTGCTGATCTCTCCAGCCCAAGATACGTATGTGCCAAATTTCAGCAGGATTGGTCCAGGGGTGTGGGAGCCTTTAGAGCCCATACAAGACCACACCTCTGTTTTATAGATATAGATGTACTGAATAGGCTAGAAGTTTTCAGGAAGCACTGTAAATCTTCATCTGTGCAGGCATTATCACAGTGTCACACTAGCAATTCAGAATGCAAGCCTAACAAATATGAAAAAATGTCCTGTTCCCCCTCTGTCCACCTGCATTCTGTGGTTAAACATAAGACTTAAGATCAAGCACACTTGACATTGCCTGTGGCCTTTTCAGAGCCACCAAAGGGCAATTTGCAGTCCCTGGGTGGTACTCTTGCTACCATAGGATGTAATATTCTGTTTAAAATCTATTTACACCTGTTAATTATGCAACAAGGTTTCAACACCTCCTGATCTGTGAAGTGTATTTTGGCTCTCAATTCCGAGGAGCCTATCCGGTGGCCAGCTTTTTCTCTAGCCTGCCTCTTTTGTAGTCTGCATTTTTAAGAACCTCATTAGTGAGGATTTTCCCCCTTTGAAGATAACGAGCCTAACTGCAGAGCATCTGGAAGGAGCAGAGATTGTGTGGAGCACAGCGCAGTGCCCGTTTTAACTGTCATCGTTCATGATGCTTTAACAGAACCAGCAGCTGCTTGTCTCCTTACAGGGCCAGTGCAGCCGAAAGACAGGCGTCATTGCACAGCGTTCCTGGGAGGCAGGAAATTATTCTGGGATGGCTTCAGAAGAATGAAAGCACACCACCATAAATCTGTGAAATGTAGCCTCGTAAAACAAGTTAGAAGATGACTTCAGGCCACAAGGGAATAATGACAATGAAAGTAATCTCAGGAGCAAAGTATTTCATCCACTGATCATTAAGGCGATGACGGTGGTCATAATGTTGCATTTCCATCAAGCTTTATTGCTCAAGTATCACTGCATCAGGTTGTTTAAGAAAGAGGAAGGCTCTGAGAGGTGTTCCCCCGTTGTTTTCCTCCTTCTGTCTCCTATTCAAAGACTCTATAACCATGGTTGCAAATGTGGGCCATGTGCCCCATGGGTGGTGGTGGTGATGGTTGATTTTTAAGGGGGGTGGGCAATTCGTGAATGAGAGTAAATGGCATTTTAGGCTTCCTCCACATGAATAAGAGTTCACTTTTTGAATAATAAGCATTATATGCCATGTGGGGCAGGCAGGTCTGTTGCCAGGATTCTAGATTGGGGTGGGTGGGTTCAGGAGGGGCAACAATCTCTCTCTCTCTCTCTCTCTCTCTCTCTCTCTCTCTCTCTCTCTCTCTCTCTCTCTCACACACACACACACACACACACACACACATCATTGGCATGCCAGGGTAGTGGGGGGCTGTTAGCTTAGGAAGGTTTTTTGGGGCCCTGGCTACGGGCATGGGGGCAGGGGCATCAAGATTTTAGAGATGCTTAGGTGGGGCATGGCAAAAAAAAGGTTGGAAACCACTGCTCTAGAGCTTAACAACTGCCTGAAACAGAGACATTCTACAGGTAAAGATGCCCCCATCATTGCACCTGCATGCATCACTAGTTGAATTTAGCAATAGCAATTACACCTCTATACCGAGGTGGGAGATTCACAAGGTAATTAACATTTTGCCCCCAACAGCCTGGGTACTCATTTGACTGATGGAAGGCTGAGTCAACCTTGATCCGTTCAGGATCAAACACACAACATTTTGGCTGTAATACAGTCATTTAACCACTGCACCACCAGGGTTAGGAGAAAGTTTTGTCCTTCCTGCACCCCCCCCCCCGGTTCATTATATCCCAAAATGCCAACTGGTGGCTGGATAGCTCAGTGAGTTAGGTATCTGGCTGCAGAGCTAGAGGTTGGGAGTAAAATCATTCTGTGTGGCCTTGGGTGATCTTGCACGGTCCCAGGATGTCCCAAGAAGAAGGGAATGGTAAACTGACTTGATGGCACAGTTGTTGTTATTATGAAAGGTCAATTACAACTAATCCATCTCTCTCATTTCTCAGTACATGGCCAAAGTATTTTCTTATTCTGCTTTTAAAAAAATGTTATGGTTTCTTGGCCTGTATTTATCTTAGTACAGTAGGTATTTGTTGATCACCCTCTCAGATAAAGAAATTCTGAGAGTCTTGCAGTATGAGGTGCATAAAATACAAGAAAGGAGTAACAAAAGGTTGGCAGGTTGGGGTGAAATAGTCTTGTTCTTTCTCGCAGTTAGTCCCAATGAAATAATAAAATAAAGTAAGGCCAAATTTTCCCTGTAAATTAGCAACTCTAATTATTATTTTTATCCCAATTTTTTCAAATTGGTTAAAGTTCAGACATTGACCTAATTGAAATCTGGGAAATGATTATCATAATATTATTACCATTATCCTTAAAAATGATTATGCTGATATCATAACCAATATCCTTAATTACTATAGCTACTCAGAATATTGATATCTCTTCCCAGGTCTGATGATTTTTGTTTTACAGCATTATACATTAGACAGATGCCCCTACCCACAAGCAAGCATATGAAGCACATCAACTATATTGCAGCTTACAATTGTTGGTATGCTTACACTCACCATAGTAGTATGTTCCTAACTGCTTTGCTAACAGCAAAAAACAGACTCCCTAAAGAAATTACTTCAATTAATTAGCTTTTTAAAGAAGATTTCTGTTCCAGATTCAGGTCTGATGTAGTTCCTCTCCAGTTCTTACAAACCACCCCAAACCATCTCAGTTGAGGGAGGGTGGAGTTGGGGTATGAAGTTCCTAAAAAGGTAAAGATTCCCCTTGCGCAAAAGCCAGTCATATCCGACTCTAGGGTTCAGTGCTCATCTCTGTTTCAAAGCCAAAGAGCCAGCGCTCTCTGCTTCTGCAGATGTTTCCATGGTCATGTGGCAGACATGACTAGACACCGGAGTGCACAGAACACTGTTTACCTTCCCACCGAAGTGGTCCCTATTTATCTACTTGCAATGTCTTGCTTTCGAACTGCTAGGTTGGCAGGAGCTGGGACAAAAGACGGGAGCTCATTCTGACCTGCAGTACTCAGGAATCAAACTGCTGACCTCCCACCTTCCAGTCAGCATCTGAGCCACTTGAGCCACTTGAGCCACTGCAGTCTGGAGGTGTTGCATGGCAAAAGAACTGCCCTTGAAAACACATTAGCTGGGTTCTTGCCTGGGGCAAGAAATAAAGAGGGTGCTGGAGTCCATTTGATGGCTCAGTAGTTATTGATTGCACTCTGCGCATTAAGCTAGACCCAAGAAGAAAGAAAAGCAGTTCATGTGTCTTTAGCCTTCTTCCACCAAAGTTCTGTAGTTGTTCACTTCATTGCTAACAGCAAAAAATTAACTTCCTAAACAAATGAACTTCCTAAAGAAATGAACTTCAATCAATTGGCTTTTCAAAGAAGGCTTCTTTTCAGTGGTGGGCATCAGCAGGTTCGCACCAGTTCGCCAGAACTGGTAGCAGAAATTCTGGTCGCTGGCCCCACCCACCCAAGTTTTGAAATAAAGTAGTCCTAATTCAGGTGCAATGCAGGGCTTTCCCCCTGGCCACGTCCACCATACCACGCCCACAGTGTGGTAGTAAATTTTTTTGGAGCCCACCACTGCTTCTTTTCCAGATTCAGGTCTGATGCAGTTTTGTTTAATTTATGTTGTTTTTAAAAGACAAAACAAGTCTTTACTTTGATTACCAACCACTCTAAATTGTGCAAATTATATAAATAGCTTGGCAAAGCTGCAGAACTGACTAGTCAGAAAGAAAAAATGCTGTTTGCCCAGGGCACTGTTTATTTTGCTTAAAGCTAAATTTGCTAGGACTGCTGCTTTAAGATTAAGAATGGCAAAGAGTAGCATGATTTTTCACTGCCAAGGCGATTTATTTATTTATAGATGTCTGATAGATCAAATTGCAAAGTAGCTGTCTCTTTTAGGAACACTTGTTCCAATTTCATCATTAATAAATAATAAAACATACATGTGTGTTCCCAAATCGTAACTGCCCCTGGTCTGAAGCATAGATGGCAGGGCATGCTTACCCTTAAATGGTTCCCCTGCCATATTTAAAATTCCAAACTGATGTTCCAAGATGGATGAATTTGAAGAGCCCAATATTAAGAAGCAGGGTTGTTTCAAAGCTTGTTTTGTTGCTAAACATTGTCTTTGGCCAATTTCCTATCTACGTGATGGACATTTGTGCTAATTATGTGGGGGGGGGGGTTAACTAGGGAGACAGCAAGTGGGATGCTTTATGCATATATTAATTACAACCATTTGCGCTATCCCAGTCCAAAGTCCACATGTGCCTGATAATAACTCTATTAGTCTTTGCCCTGCTTCATTCTGTGTTCCAAGACCAAACTTGCATGTTATTCCATTTACTTTTTGATTTCCTACTTTGGCATTCCAATCTCCTATGATAATACGGACATCATTTTTTAGTCTCTGTTCTATGAGGTGTTGTAGGTCTTCATAGAACTGGTCAACTGTGGCTTCATCTGCACCTGTGGTTGCAACTAATATGCAGATATAATAGTATAACTGTTCCGGTGGGGCTTTCAACTGACGGCCGGCCGCAGCTGCTCCACTTCTGCTCCTGGGACTAATTCCACCTTTTTTGTCTCGGCTGGAGCCGATGCCAGGATCAAGATCTCGCCGTGGGGCTGCTCCCGACGCTGGTGCCTTCCTCCGCCTTGGACTGCCTGCCTGGAATTGAGCCCAGCTCACCTGCACCTGCTGCCACCCTCTACGAGCCACGCTTGGCCAGAAGGGTGAAAAAGCCGCCACCACCACCACAAAGGTCCCATGCTTTCCCGGAGCTACACCATCACCCCGGGGAATTGAAGCCACTTGGGGACCTTTTGACATAACTGAGGACCGTTTACCTTTTATCCTGGCTGGGCTTCATTGTTTGTATCTTGTCTTTTGTTTCTATTTTATCACTGCTTTCTTTTGATTGTAACTTTATGTTTTGACACTTTTTGTATATTTTATATTGTATTTTTCTTGTTCACGTTTGCTGCTGTCTGCTGTGCAGACACCATGCGCCAATGTAAACCGCTCTGAGTCGCCTTCGGGCGAGTAGAGCGGTATATAAATTAAAGTTTATTATTATTATTATTATTATTATTATTATTATTATTATTATTATTATTATTATTATTATTATTATTATTATTATTATTATTATTATTATTATTATTATTATTATAAATAATCATGGCTCGTCTGTTGGCCAAGTAAAAGGACTTTAGCAGACAATATATGAGATAGTGAGAGTCCAGAAAGGCTTGCTGTTTTTCTCTTTCCACTTATGAAGAGTCTGTCGTTTGAGGCTAATAGTTCAAGTGGCTCACTGCATACAACATACAGTATAATAACCCTGCTTTATTCGCCCATTACAATAGTTTGAGATGATTTAGCCTAGTGATGAATAAAGGGGCTACCAATGCAGGTAAAGCATCATATGTAGGTCAGGATATATAGCAGAACCATGTTATACCATCTTCTGTGGTGCTGTTTCATCTTGCCATCGTTAGAAAGTTCAATTCATCTCCCATTGAGTTCGGTGGCAAAATGCATATTCCTCTTAACCTGAATCAGATTAAATCCCAGTGATTTTAAGATGTTATCTTTGATGAAGGTGATGTAACTCTTTTTTTAAAAACCTAGGAAATATGTATATTCAGATCTGAATCCAGAAGACTGTCAGATATTTGTCAGTGGCTCTGTCTTACCGTTAATAGAATAGGGGTTCCAATCCATTCTTGGGTGAAGATCACGTGCCACTTGTCCCTGTTTCCACATCCTGTGAGAAACCTTGCCTAAATGGATTTATTTATTTATTTATTTATGACATTTATGACATTTATACCCCACCTTCCTCATCCCTGGATGACCCAGATATATATATATATATATAAAAGCAGCCAGGAGTTGTGGGGGCAAACTGCTAACTGACTATGCCTGACTACAATCCTGCACCTGACATACAATACCAATTTTAAAAAATATTTTTTTACTTATTGTTCTTCTTTCATGTCCTGATCATGTCCTGGACTGCCAAAATGAAGCCACTTTCTTTACTTTGTCGCTGTCTAAACTTAAGTCCTCATTGGTGAATGTTTCTGGTAGTAATCAGCTGACTAGTAAATGAGCTGGACTTTGTATCTCTCCACATTCACACTGCGTGTTGTTGTCCACCAGCAGCCCCCACTTGAGCATGTTGGGCTTGCATTTAGAGAATTCAACCTTCAGCCTATTCATGGTCCTCCAAGTGATGTAGGGGAGTTTGGATTTCTTAGCTATATCCTTAAATGATGTTCCTTGCCCAGTGAGCTCCTTCTCCATCTTTTAATTTGGTTTTGCTCTTATGTACCCTCAAGACTGTTTGTTCTTGCCATAAAGCTCTTCCTGGATCTGAACTGGTGGACTTGAGGCTCATGTCTGTTCAGAGGATGTTGAGAGTCATTCTCTTTCTTAGTTCTCTTGGCGTCTACTGCTACTTCTCTCTTTATCAAAGGTGCAGTAATACCAACAAGATGTTATATATCATCAACAGGTGTAAGGTTGAGGCATCCTGTCTTTATATATATGGCTTCATTAACAACGATGTCAACTTGTATATTTTACTTTTATAGCGTTACAATAGTTCTTTGCTGTGGCAGTTCATCATTTAACTTTCATAGTGCAATAACAGTAAGGATCAGGGAGGAGACATTTTTTGGTTGTGGCAAATCTTGCAAACTTTGCAGGGCAAGTGGCACAATACACAATATGTGCCAACATAAGCATGCACACAGAAGAACACAGTGGTTTAGGAATCAGTACACAATAAATTACCCCTGCCAGATGTTTTAAAATAAACTGAATTTTGGCAAGGTAATACATGCCCCAGCTGTGCATCGTGTATTTCTCGGCATTTGAATCCATTACAAATTTGACCAAACTGATTTTATGTTGATATTCTTTGTATTTGTTTTTATGTTTTTTATCTGTCAGCTGCCCGGAGTTGCCTCGGCGAGGGGGCTGTGATACAAATGTGAACAATAAATAAATAAATACTGATGCAAATGTAGGTCTTTTAGCTAATCAAGGCACACCCATCGTCTTCATTAAATGCCCAATTCATCTCAGTGAGGGGCTAATGTCAAAGTTCTGGGAAGATAACATAAACTTTTTGTACACCACAGGGCATTTCAGTTGCATTGTATACAGTTCAAACTACTGCCATTCATAGGACATTTATTATCTGCTTTTTGTGTGTGGTGCGAACATTTCTGAGGCATTTAACACAGTAACACCCCATCATTTTTTTTTTAAAAAAAAGATCTTTTTAGTGTATAAAATACAGCCGAGCTGAAGTCTAAATGCTGCACTATGTATGTACCATAAACAATTGCTAATCTCTATAAATCTAATATCTTATATAAAGAAGTAAAACAGGTTGCAGTTGCAGTTAATAATATGTTCTCAAGACTGAAGAATCTCAAACATATGTTTTGAACATTTAATTGGCAGTTTGCCCCATTATTTGTGTGAGCACTTCACAGAGAGGACTGCCTGGCACAGAATGTAGTCACATCTAAATCTAGGTTGTAATTTTAAGTACTGTATTAGTTTTCTAGTCTTCATAATTATACATGAGAAAAAATGTATGTGGTATCTGCTGGTAGGATAGAGGCTAATGTCAGGAATCTCACACCTTGCAAAGCTTGCTTTCCTTTCCTCATCTCATTAAACCAGAGACACTTAAAGGTTATGAGTAAGTAAACATTTTAGAGCTGGTTGGATAGCTCAGTGGTTTAGATATCTGGCTGTGGAGCCAGAGGCTGAGCTTTCAATTCCCTATTGTGCTTCCAGGGAGAAGAGCCAGCCTATGTGGCTTTGGGCAAACTGCAAAGTCTCAGGATGCCCCCAGAAGAAGGAAATGGTAAACCACTTCTGAGTAATCTCTACCTAGGAAACCCTTGAAAGGGTCACCATAAGTCTGAACTGACTTGACGGCATGCAAAAAATATATATTTGATTTAGACATCAAGCCAAACTATGGATTGTGCTCATTATCTCCTTGTGCTAACTATTGTACTTTAGGCAAGCCCTGGTTTAAAGTTGTTGGTTGTTGTTTTTATCATCCATCTGCTCAGCACTCAGTTTTAGAGAGTTTGTGTGTCTTTCGATCATTTCCTGTGTCTAAAAAATAATAGCTAGAATCCTACTGGTGTTCATGTAAGGTCCTAATAGCTTGATGGGTCTAGTAACAAATCTATACCTATAAAATGGTGTGTTAACTGTTGGAATGTGACAAAGGATGTTGCACCAGGCCCCACTAGCCCCGTCCGAGCCTCCGTGCACTCGCCTGAACGGGGTTCGCAGGTAACTGTCGGGTTGAAATTTTCGGCCGGGGGGCAAGAGCCCCCCGGACGCAAACAAAAAACCGGAACTTCAATTCCCAACGGCAAAAGGAAAGTTCGGAAACGCGCTGCGGCCAATCAAAAAAAGCCACAGAAAAAAACCCGCTGCAGTAACCAAACACGCGCAGGCAAAACTACAAGTCCCAGCGCCCTGCACGCCATTAGCGCACAGAACGCTGAGGCAGCCGGCGTGTGAAAAATAAAAGTTTTAAAAAAAACCGCCGCCACTGCCCTTCCTTCCAACGGGCCAGCCAGCATGGCCTGTGGAAAAGAAAGCCCCCCCCCCCGCCGCTGCTGCCCTTCCTTTCAACGGGCCAGCCGGCGTGCGGGAAAAAAGAAAAAAACCCGCCGCTGCCCTTCCTTTCAATGGGCCAGCCGGCATGCAAAAAACAGGAAAAAAACACCACCGCTGCCCTTCCTTTCGATGGGGCAGCCGGCGCGCGAAACCCCCTGCCGCCGCCACTGCCCTTCCTTTTGATTGGCCAGCCAGCACACAAAAAAAGAAAAAACCCACCACCACTGCCCTTACTGTCAACGGGCCAGCCATCGAGCCTAGCCAGTAAAAAAAAACCCGCCCTTTTCTTCCCATGGGCCAGGGATTGATCCTGGCCCATGAACCCCCCCCCCAAAAAAAGACCACCACCCCCACCCTTTTCTTTCCATGGGCCAGGGATCCAGCCTGGCCCACAAAAAAAAGACCCCCCCCAAAAAAAAAAGTACACACAAAAACATTCAAAAACAGTCAAAAAGAAACACAAAAACATTCAAAAAGTAACCACAAAAACATCACAAAGACACCCCCCCCAAAAAACACACACACACACACCCCAAAAAAAACCAGAGAGCTTACCTGGAGACGTCTTCACTCCATGACGACCGGAACTCAACTGAGAAAATAATGAAAATACTTACCGGAAGTGACACCCAGAGGACAGAAGAGAAAAATTGTAGAGAGGAAGAAAAGCTCACCACCCCGACCCAGAGGCCACAAGAGAAAAAACATTCAAAAATATTGAAACTAATAAGATTAATTCCCAAATTAATCAAATAAGTTATCAAAACATTCAAAAATATTCACACTAATCTCAAAAAATACCAAAAACAAACAAACAAACAAACAAACAGAAATCACTTTTCACTTAAAAAAACCAAAACACCAAAACAAAAAATAAAAAATGCGTAGAAATAAAGATTTAAAAAACCAAAATTATATTTTAAAGTAAAAAAAAATAATTTACATTAAATAAATAAAATTTTAAACATTTGCATAAACATAAAACAAAAACCTTCCAAAACCAATTTAAAGAGCCCGGCACTGAGGAAGCCGGCGCGCAAAAAACAACAACAACACACACACTGGGAGCGCAAGTCCGCCGCAGGCGGATGCAGCGCCTCGAAGCCACAAAATCACAAAACCTTTCAACACCATTTAAAACTGCCCAGCACCATTGGTTCAAGAAAAAAAACGAAACCCTTTACTATCCGACACAATTTTACAAAGCCCGGCACCGCCGGGCAAAATATGCTAGTAACTGATAATGTGCTGTGGCATGTCTCAGATGCAAGCCTAGTTATAAAATTAATTGAACAAGCAAGATATGCCCTGGTATTTTGTCAATTAGCTGCAATGAGTTATAGAAATCTTAGGTAAATATTGACAGGATTCTGGCCCTGTATTGAGGCACTATTGCAAGTAGCCCAGGGAGCGCTCTTGCAGTAGGAAAATGCCAGTTTCCCGCCATCCTAATTAGAAGCCTAAAGTGGCGCGAAAACCCCTGCAAAAGGGCGTGCTAGTTATGCTAATCTAAGCCCTATCATTGGTTACAGTTTTGGATCCTGCTCTCCATTGGATATCTTCATATATCCCCTACACTGATTGGTTAGATACGTTTGTCCGGCGGGTCGCTACCTTGTGTCCAATAGCCACTGCCAGGGAGACACTATATAAGCCCCATGGATAAACAAGGGTGGGGCCAGACCGGATCTATACTTCTTACACCACACAGGTAGCCTGGGTGGCGCTAAGCCTGGGTCCCTCCTTTATGCTACAATTCTCCATAGCTAGTTTATTGCCCATTGCCGGGTAAGAGTCCGGAGGGCCTGACTCCTTTAGGTCCGTGTCCGCACCAACTCTCTGGAACCTCCTGCCAATAGACCTAAGACTCCAAAGTGAACTGCTGCCCTTCAGGAAAGGAGTGAAGACCTGGCTGGCAGGGCAGGTGTGGGGCCCGAATGGGACTATGGTGCCCGCCTGCTGGCTTGTATAAGAACTTTCTCCTCCTCCTTTGTATAGTGGGTGGGTGGGACATAGGGGTTTTTAAAGGGGGTGGGTTGGGGGGGTTTTTTATAATTATTTTTTATATAATTGTTTTTATGTCTTTTGTGAATTGTTGTGATGCCGCCCTGAGTCGGGTTCTGCCTGAGCGGGCGGCATATACAAATTTGACTATAAACAAACAAACAAATAAATAAATAAATAAAATTGTATAGCCATCTCGGAATCCGGAACACCTTGTAAGCTAATCTCTACTGACTGCTATAATAAAGCCTGTTTCTGTTTGTTCATCGTTATCCTGGACTCATGCTTATAAGGGCCGGATCTGCCCATAGTTTGGTCCTAAAACAGGCTTAGGAGTCTTGATATATCCTTTCTTTCTTTCTTACATTTATATCCTACTCATCTGGTGAATTCACCACTCTGGGTGGCTTATAAACAGTAAGAAACTCAATCAATCATTCAATAAAATATCATATACAACAGATCAATAAACCATGCCTCACAGGCATCAGCAGCATTGTTAAAACAATTAAAGCAGGTACCCAGTCAATCTCTCCATATTACAGCACACAACAATCTATCAAACAATCAGGGGTCAATCCATCATGAATCTCAATAACTAGCAAACTATGAAAGGAAGGCTTCGTGAAACAAAAATGTTTTCAAGGATATCCAGCATGCCAGCAGAGTTGGAGCAAATCAAAATCCTACTGGCAAATTGTTCCACAACCCATGGTAGATATTGTCCTTTCTTACATCTTTAGGGATGATCACCCAAAGTTTAAATCAGAGGTGCCCAAACCTTTTGTGCTGGGGGCCTGACCACACCCCTAGAAGCAGGTGCATTTGCACATACATGTCCACAACCACTTCCGGGTGCAGTGGGGCACATTTGCATAAACGCAGGCATGTTTGCAACCACTTTTGGGAGTGGCGTGGGGGCACTTCTGGGAGCGGCATGGCTCGCTTCTCTAGGACAAGAAGGAGGGCCTTCTCTGTGTCAGCTCCGGCCCTGTGGAACCTTGGATTCGCTGTATTATATTTAGATTTATTGTATTTTTATGATGTAATTACGTTGTGTAGTTTTTTTGCATTTTGATAGTATGCTTACCTGTATTGCTCTCTATTTTAGATTTATTGTACCTCTGTATTGTTATTTTGTATGATTATATTGTTAGCCGCCTTGAGTCGGCCTCGGCTGAGGAAGGCGGGATATAAATTAAACTGATTGATTGATTGATTGAACCTCCGGCCAACCGAACTTCGCCTGCAGGCAGAGCTTTTATCCTTCCACAAGCGCCTTAAGACCTGGCTGGTGCAGTGGGTGTGGGGGGCGGCTGTGGAGATAGCCACCCTGGGCTGGCTTGTTTAACTATTGCCCGGGCTGCCAGTTTTAGTATGCAGCATTGGGAGGGCATTTTTAAAAAAATTATTTTTTTAAATTTAAACAATCCAATTTTATTGCTATTTTTAATGTTTTTGTAAGTTTTTATTTGTTGTAAGCTGCTCAGAGTTACCTTGGCGAGGGGGCAGCGGTAGAAATACAAATAATAAATAAATAAATTTTTGCATGCACGGACGCATCCACAACCACTTCCGGCAGCACGGGCATGTTTGTGCATGCACAGGTGCATCTGCAACACTTCCAGTAGCAGTGCAGGCCTGCAGGTGCATTGGCAGTCATGTCCCCATCCACTTCCGGGAGTGAAGAAGGTGACACAGGCCATAGTTTGGGCACCCCTGGTTTAAATATTATATTTCCTAAGGAAGAGGTGCTCCCTCAGATAGCATGGTCCCAAACCATTAAGGGATTTATAGATAACAATCAACATCTGGAATATGTAGACTAACCAAAGTGATATGGTCAAACTGACCGATACCAACAATCAGCCTGGCTGCCGCATTTTACATTTGTTGAAGTTTTTGTACAAGGGTAGCCCTATGTAGAGAGCATTGCAATAGTCGATTCTGGAGATTACCAGTGCATAGTTCAATGTCAATAGGGACTTCCTGTCTGGGAATGAGAGGAGCTGGGCAATGCACTACAGATGGAAAAATATAGACCTGACCATCAATGACACCTATTGTTCCATGGTCAAATAATAGTCAAGCTGCATTCAAGATTACGGATGCTTTTTCTGAATGAGAGTGTTGTCCCTTATATTAACAGAAATCAGCTCAACCTGGGGCCAATTGCTCCCAATCAACATGACCACTGTCTTGTCCTGATTCAGTTTCAGCCTGTTGTCTTCCATTCACACCATAATTGCCTCCAGGCATTCCTCCAGATTCCAGACAGCATCCACTGCTGAGGTGGAAAAGAAGAGATAGAGCTATGTATTATTAACATACTAATGAAAGCAGACTCCAAATCTCCTGATGACTTCCCCCAACTCCCTCATACAGATGTTAAACAGCATTGAGGAAATCACAGACTCCTGAAGTCAGACAACTTCTCCCCAAGTTATACTCTCTGAGCATGCTCCTCCAGGAAGGATCGGAGCCATGCCAGAGCATGCCCCCTGATAACTATCCCAGCAAGCCTATTCAGGAGGATACTGTGGTTGATGGTTTCAAAGGCTGTTGAGAGATAGAAGAGGACCAACCAAGAGGAATCCCCCTGTCAGCCACCCTCAGAAGGTCATTGAGTAGGGTGACCAACAGTGGTGGGATTTGAATTTTTTTACTCCCTACTCTGTGGGTGTAGTATGGTGGGCATGGCCAGGGGAAAGCCCTGTGTTGCACCCAAATTAAGACTACTTTATTTCAAAACTTGGATGGGTGGGGCCAACCAGAATTTCTGTTACCGGTTCTGAAGGACTGGTGCAAACCTGCTGAATCCACCACTGGTGACCAATACTGTCTCGGTACCATGGTGAGGCCTGAATCCAGACTGATATGGGTCAAGGCACTCAGTATTCTCCAGGAACAACCTCAACTGGTCTGCAACCATCCTCTCCACCACCTTTCCCATAAAGGAGAAGTTGGCGACTGGATGATAGTTGTTAAAATTGTCAGTCACCAATTTGGATTTCTTCTAGTGGAGCTGTATAATTGTCTCTTTCAGCCAGGCTGGTAATATACCTTCCAGAAGAGAGGAGTTAACAATCTCCTTGACCTATCCTGTCACCCCTTCCCCAGCCGACTTTACCAGACAGGATAAACAAGGCAGGTACTGGTGGTCCTGAAGCCAGAGAGTGTCTTGGAGATTTCCTGAGATGTTGCAGGCTGAAACCAATCCATAAAACATGGAACAGATGGTGCACTAGACATCTCCTTATGCTCTCTTGTACCAAACATGGAGTCACAGTCCCTATGGATAACCTCCACCTTAGATCTTAATTGCACTGCCAACAATTGTCAGCTGTGCATTGTAGCCCCTTTGATTACTCCACCTCAATTAACTTTGAGGCTCTCTGAAATAGCTCCTTCTGTTGGTTTCTTGTGTCACTGATTCGTTGGATGTTATACTGCTTAAACATCAGATGACACTCCCAAAGCATCTGGGGTGTCCCCAAATCAATCTCAAAACCTTAAAAAGTATGGAGGGACTGCAACTCATAAACATTGGAAGGAGAATGGACCCTGAAAAGCCAGAAATTGCCCTTTCCTGAATTAACCCATACATAAATCTCTTTAACCATGATTTAATGTGATGTCTGAATGTGAACTTTAGAAGTAACTCTAGGGTCCAAAGCAGAGGTGGGCAAACTCCAGAGGTCAAGAAACTGCATATGCTTGTCCCTGGATTTTAGAAGACCACTCCTGCCATTATGACTGACCCACCCACCCATCAAACAAATTACCACTTTTAAAAAAGAAAACACAAAAATTGAGAGTTTTTAAAAGAGCTCCTTATCTCTTTACTATAGCGGAATATCTGGGGGAAGACTATAGCGGCCAGACACATAAGCTTTTAAAACGTTAATGTGGGAAGGGCAAACCTAGCATACTATGTTTATCTGATGATTTTTGGTATTGACTCTTTGGGTTATGTTGGGGATGATAATTATTGTAGTTTTTTTATACAGACTTTATTTTATGATATTGGTTATTGGTTGTAATGTATCTTTTTCTTTGAATGTTTATATATTGTAAGCGGCCCTGAGTGAGGTACACAGAAAGAGCCTCCTCAAAGATTATGGTATTTTTGAACCACAGTTGGGTGTACCTGGGCAATGGCAACATTGTCATGTTGGCTAATCTCATACTAGGTCAGGCAGAAGGAACTACAGAATGAATTCTCCAAAAGGTGGCTTCATTTTGGCAGTTTCACATCTAGCCTAGACATGGAAGAAGTTACCCTGAGTGACACCAGAAGGGCAGGCTATAAATGTAAATGAATACAACAAACAAACAAAATTGCCTGTCCCAGAGAGTACAAGGAGAATTTTTGTGCATTACCGCCCAAAAAAACCAACAACATATTGAACTATATAGATGCTGCTAAGGTCCACATTTCATCATCAGGTGTGAGAAAGAACCCAGATGATGTTTGTAGTGAATGCAACCTACGCAGTGTTGCCCACCCCAGTTTACAGAGGACATTAGTGTCCCCCTTTTCTTCTTCAGAGGCCAAAAAGAAATCTTCTGGGGCATTTAAAAGGTAATATTTTATATCTGGATTACAAAGAATCAGTCTTCTGTGTGCATCTTCAAAGTTACTCATCAAGTCCCTCTGTTCCCTGCTTTCTTTCAGGTGGCTAACTTACTGCGACTGTTCCAGATCCCCCAGATCAGTTATGCCTCTACCAGTGCCAAGCTCAGTGACAAGACTCGCTATGACTACTTTGCTCGTACTGTCCCTCCGGACTTCTATCAAGCAAAAGCTATGTCTGAGATCCTGCGGTTCTTCAACTGGACCTATGTCTCCACGGTAGCTTCAGAAGGCGATTATGGAGAAACGGGCATCGAAGCTTTTGAACTGCAAGCCCGGGCTCGCAACATTTGCATTGCCACCTCTGAAAAAGTGGGCCGATCCATGAACAAGAAGACTTTTGATGGGGTGATTAAGGCCCTCATGCAGAAGCCTAGTGCAAGAGTGGTAGTTCTATTCACCCGAAGTGAAGATGCACGGGAACTCTTGGCAGCTGCTCAGAGAATCAATGTGTCCTTCACCTGGGTGGCCAGTGATGGCTGGGGTGCCCTTGAGAGTGTAGTGGCTGGTAGTGAGCCAGTAGCTGAGGGGGCCATCACGATTGAATTGGCCTCCTACCCAATACAAGAATTTGCTGTCTACTTCCGGAACCTTGACCCCTACAACAACAGCCGAAACCCTTGGTTCCGGGAGTTCTGGGAACACAAGTTCCAGTGCAGCTTCCACCACCAGAACTGTAGCCGCTTCTCCTTGAAGACAGGCAAGTTTGAACAAGAATCCAAGATTATGTTTGTAGTCAACGCTGTCTATGCAATGGCTCATTCCCTTCATAACATGTATCAAGCACTATGCCCCAATGCCACCAAGCTTTGCGATTCCATGAAGCCAGTGAATGGCAAGAGGTTCTACAAGGAGTTCATGCTCAATGCGACCTTTGATGGTAAGCCAAGGGTGTGGTTTGGAAACTACCCAGACTTAAGAAATGATCCAAATGATGGGGGCAAATATAGGAAATATGATTTGGCTTCAGTTCAAGGTAGTTAGTGACATTTCAACATTACTTCTCATTTTATATGGGTAAAATAGCTGTTTTCTCAACATGCAATTTGAGGCCTATCTTGAGATTTCATGGAGCACAGATTAAACCATTTGAAAAACTGTAGAGGTTGTACTACACATGCACAAGTGCTCTGGTGAGAGGCTACAAGTGGTCCTCAGTCATTGTGGGTCTAACCTACATCTTTCTAGTATAATCTGTGCTTGTGTTAATACATGCTCTGTATGTGCTAAGATGTGTGTGTTTTGGGAGAAAGAGACTATGAATGTATGTGTGGACATGTGTATGAGTGCATGTACACATGAAGTTCCTTTCTCTCTCACACACACACTTCTGACATCAGATGCAGTCTTTGGGGTAGAAGAGGTTTTGGGGTGGCTTCTCTTCTGCTGCACGCATCCGACTATAAAACACACTTCGTTTTTCCGGTGTATTTTAAAGGGGGTAAATGTGTATATATGCTGGTAAATATGGTATTTGCCAACATACAAGACACATCTGAGTATAAGTCACACTCCATTTTCACTGTGTATCTTAAGGGGGAAGTGCATTTTATATGCCGGCAAATACGGTAATTCACTCCTTAAGTTGCTTCTGATCAATGAGTGCAAGTGTGTAAGGTACTGATTTCTGAAACTTTTCTAATAACATTTTACTAACATGAAAATACAATTATATAGATACATACTTGCACTTAGTTTGTGACAGGTCTTCAGTGATTTCTTAGATGGCAAAATAACAATATGGAAAGCAAAAGTAAGAGAAGAGAAACAATAAACCCATAAGGCAGCGATGATGAACCTTTTAGAGACTGAGTGCCCAAACTGCAGCCCAAAATCCACTTATTTATTGCCAACACAGCAACAGGGGAGGAAGGAAATGTTCTCATTGGGCTGCTGGGCAGAGGGGCAGGGTGAACTCTGTGCTGAGTGACTGCATGGGTGCCCACAGAGATGGCTCTGAGTGCCACCTCTGGCACGTGTGCAAAAGGTTCACCACCACTGCCATAAGGCACGCTGAAGCAGACATAATATTTTCAAGTGAAATTATAAAAAGTCCAAACTTCCTGTTTTCTGCTTTGGTATACAGTACTTGTAAACTACTGTCTTCACCTTTCATTTTAATTTAATTAAGCAAATATTTGTTTTAAAAAATACACCCTAATGAAATATTTTCTGCCCAAATATTTCTTTTCCTTGGTGACCTATTTTGTCAGTGCCAGTAGGAAGAGGTTTTCTTTTCAAAGTATACTAAACCGTTTTAGTTAATGCTCTGTAGAGAAAAATGCCTTGGGAAACAGATTGGCAGGTATGTGCAGAGCCAGATTCAATTAACTGTCAACATCATATCAAGAATAAACAAAACAAAAACACTGCAGCACTTTAAAAACTAACTGCTGTATTTTAATGTTAGCTTTTGTGGATCAAGCCGCTTTATCATACATGAAGTCTCACTCCAATGTCTGATGAAGTGGACTTGATCCACGAAAGGTAACATTAAAACACTGCATTTAGTCTTTAAAGTGCTACATTTTTGCTTTTGTTTTGTTTACTCTTGATATGCTTGAAACACAGATTAACACAGCTACTATTCCAAAAAATTCAACTGTGAACATCCAGTGTCGTAACAATTTGTTTTCCTACAATTTGAATCAGATTTCTGTATTCTACTTCACAGCTCCCTTTCGACCCTCCTTGGACACCAAAAGTACCGTACGATTTGACCTCTGTGGAGATGGAATTGGTCGCTACAATATCTTCAACTATCACAAAACCAATGGGCGGTATCACTACCAGAAAGTGGGCTATTGGGCTGAAGGACTTCTTCTGAACACGAGCCTCATCCCATGGGTAAAGACTTTCATTCCTGTTTCCCAGTGCAGTGACCCCTGCAAGAAGAATGAAATGAAGAGCATGCAACCTGGAGACATGTGCTGTTGGATATGCATTCCTTGCCAGCCTTATGAATACCTGCTGGATGAGTTCACTTGCAGGGACTGTGGTCTTGGCTACTGGCCCAATGAGACTCTAAACGGGTGCTATGAGTTGCCCCAAGATTACATCCGGTGGAAGGATGTCTGGGCCATTGGGCCAGTCACTATTTCATGCCTTGGTTTCATCTCCACTCTGTTTGTTTTTGGGGTCTTTGTTAAGAACAATGACACTCCCATCGTGAAGGCCTCTGGTCGTGAATTATGTTACATCCTGCTTACAGGGGTACTGATGTGCTATAGCATGACATTCATCTTCATTGCCAAGCCCTCCACAGCAGTGTGTACTTTGCGCCGTCTGGGCCTGGGAACCTCTTTTGCCGTCTGCTACTCAGCCCTATTGACCAAGACAAATCGTATTGCTCGGATCTTCAGTGGGGTAAAAGAGGGAGTGCAGCGCCCACGATTCATAAGCCCCGCCTCACAGGTGGTCATCTGCATGGCTCTTATTTCTTGCCAGCTAATTATTGTTGTCATCTGGCTTATGGTGGAGACTCCTGGCACACGAAAAGAAACAGAGGCTGACAAAAGATATATTGTCACCCTCAAGTGCAACAATCGGGACTCAAGCATGCTAATTTCACTTACTTATAATGTTCTCTTGATCGTCTTATGTACAGTCTATGCCTTCAAGACTAGGAAGTGTCCTGAAAACTTCAACGAGGCCAAGTTCATTGGGTTCACCATGTATACCACCTGCATCATATGGTTAGCTTTCCTGCCAATCTTCTATGTCACCTCCAGTGACTACCGGGTGAGTAATCTCTTGCCCTCCATGAAAAGGGATCCTGTGCTATTGTGTTATAGAGTTGAGTAACAGTGGCCTGCCCTCCCAAGTTAGGTAACCCAGCTCCCTCTATCACATTGATATGGTCAGCGTAGTCTTGTAGCAACAATTTATTAATAAATTCCTGGTGCAAGGGTGAAGCCACACCAATCAACATGGGATCCCCCACCATATCCAACTTGAGCTAACCAATCTTGATCCTGTTAGTGAGGTAGAACAAGCATGAAAACAGCAGGATGAGTCACTGTCAGTAGAAAACTAGTATCTCAGAGCGTAATTATTGCTGTAATTTTCATAGCACGGATGAGCATACATCAGGTTCATGGGATCCAGTTCAGAATCCTCAGATCTACCAAAAGAAAAAGGTATACTTGGAATTAAAGAGGTTCTGTAGGGAGACTTCCTCACTATTATCACCAGAAACCATAAAATAAATTATTGCCCCACTTTTTTTTTGGTTCTTCTCCTTTGTATTTCACATCTGTGTTTAATGGTTTACCAAAATACAGTTGTCATGAATTTAAAGGCAAGCTTAAATATCATTGTGGATCTTCAGCTGTACTGTTAGGTCTTGTAATAGCTAATTAAAGCATATTAGAATATTAAGGAAAACGAATAATACAGGTAGGTTCTCAGCTCCCTTTACTCCAGTGTTAGTTAACTGGTAATTCTTTCTTCCTGGTCAGGAATCTCATTGTCTTATTCATTCCCAATTACTCCTGAGGTATCTGGGATTAGGCTTCACTGAACACACCAGGACAGTGATGGTGAACCTTTTAGAGACTTAGTGCCTAAACTGCGACACCGCGCATGCTCACAGATACAGCTCTGAGTGCCCCCTCTGTCACACATGCCATAGGATTGCCAACACTGCACTAGGACTTACTTCCCTGCAGACCTACATAGTTACCCCAATATTATCTTTTGTATCCATGGCGTCTTTCTACCTAACAGAAGACTGTCTGATCCAGAGAAGGCTATTGTGTGTTGTCAAACCAATTCTTACTTATGACGATTCACTAAATTTCTTGCCCTTGGCTTCACAGATTGAGCTCCCTCACAGATGCTGACCTGATGAGAACTGTACTGTTATTCGAGAGCTAGATTTTCAATACTCATGTGGGTCTGCAAAAGACTAATCATCTTGACCCACATTTCAAATTTTTCAGTTGTCCTATCACAGCAACTCTAATTTTAGTGAAGCTACTTGATGTCCTTTTGGTCTCTCACCCCCTACACACCTCTGGCTTGTCCTCCTGATATTACTGTGATCTTCCAACCACACTTCAATCAGTGTTTTATCTCATCAAGATTTTAATCCTGTCCAGTCATCTTTTCTGCTAGAATTTCAGGTTTTATCTGTCATCCAGGAAATTCCACTGGTTTTGTTGCAGCACAATCCAGACTTCCTTCAGAAGACTGGATTGTGGTGTTTTGGGAAAAATTCAGTGCAGTTTCCCCAAACCAACCTACACATACCATAAATAAAAGCTTGTAAAAATGTATTAAACATAACAATGTTACTCACTGCTTTGGAAAAGGAGGAGCAATGTCATTACTCTTAAATGCTGAAGAAAAGCTAGGCACATATCAGGATCTGGATATATTTTTATTTGGGATACTGAGTAGCATTTACTCATTGTTGAAGAAACATTAGTTATATGGCAACTTGTATGGAAGGCTTGGCCATTTTAGCCACTTTTAGTGGCTTTTTAAAAAGATTAAAAACTTCATTGACTGGAAAACTTTTGTGCATTACAATTACTCAGAAGCAATGAGTAATGTATTCCTTGTAAAAATTATTGACTAACAAGTGCTGGATTGTTTAAAAAAAAACAAATTGTTAAAGTAACGATTCCAAGGTCTGAGGGAAAGTGTTGCTGAGCTTTTTAAGGTCTCTTGTCATGTATCTTTAATTAAACACCTCCAGTATTTGTAGGTTTAAGCTTATGTTATTAGTATCTCAGCAGGAGTTATGAATAGCTAATTAATTGTCCCTTGAATAATCTTTTTTAATTGCCTTGGATAAATTTCTGTCCCTCTCTCACACAATGTTGATGGTAATGGATTTTCATTTTCTGTTCTGAAATGGTGCTACTTCAAGAAAAGAAAAAATAGAAGGCATTAATCACAAGGTTTTGACATTCTCTACCACCAGATACTGAGACATCTTAGCAAGCTTAATCAAGCAGCTAATCAGTAGACTTAATTAATTAATTGCATGCCAACACATTGATTCCAAACAGCGATGCACTGCAAAAAAATTTACTACCTACTCTGTGGGCTGGCCAAATCTGTGGGCAGGGCCAAATCTGTGGGAGGGGCCAAACATCTTGCATTATGGGCTATGGAGGTGGGCGGGGCCAACCAAGTGGGTGTGGCCTGGGGGAATTTCCACTACCGGTTCTGCAGAACCTAACAGAACCTACTGCAGTGCATCACTGATTCCAAATTGTGGTGACCCTTTCCAGAATTTTCTAGGTATACAGTACTAAGAAGTGGCTTAGCATTCCCTTCTTCTCGGGTCACCCTGGGACTGTGCAGTTTATCCAAAGCCACACCGACTGGTTGTTCTCCCAGATGGCTCAGTGGAGAATTGAACTCCTTACTTCCAGCTCTGCAGCCAGTAAGCTATCCATCTAGTTAGCCATGATCTAGTTATCCCATGATAATCAAGATTAAGTTGTAGTTGCCAGAATATTTTGTTGAAGGGACCTATCAATGAATAAACACTTCAAAGAAGATCTCGGCTGTGGGTACAGTCATTGCTGTATAATATACAGTAGTTCTTTATTAACGGATGATGTGGAACCTTAGTTTAAATTATACTTTGAGTTAATTATAAAAAAGAAATGGTACATCAGTGGACTTTAGCATGGAAACAAACTGGATCTTCTGTTCTTGGATCAGTCCTGTACACTAAATCTGACTGCAGGATGTCCACCACTTTCACTTGCTTCTCTGTTTCTGGGAATTTTCTTGAACACTAATTGGCAGAGGATAACAGACTGTACCCACATCACAGGTGTTGTTGCGATAGCTACAATTTTTTTCCCATCACATAATTAGAAGCCAGGCACAATTTTATTTGTTCCCATCACCAGGGCTGTGGCCAGGGGATGGCCAGGGTGGGCTTGGTCCACCCTGAAGTAGCAGTTTGCCCACTCTGGCAAAATGGGGTTTCCCATAGGAATGTACTGAAAAAAGTCTTTGTTGCACACCCTGAAAAAATATTCGCCCACCCACATATAGAAACCTGACTATGGCCCTGTCCATCACATGACCTGCTCTGAACTGATGTTCATGACACTTCTTACAGATTTGGATGCAATCCTTTCTTTGGCCGAAAAGCAGTGGTTCTTGTCCTTTGGCCTTTTGACTCTGCATGTGCTCTTAAGCAGAGCTGCTGCTGAGGAGAGCCAAACAAAGGAAGTGAGCACTGGTAAGTTTTGCAGTTGGAGTAGAGCTGCTTTAGAGGCCACCACTAATTTAAATTGATAATTTAAACTGCTGAGAGCCACCTCTGTTCAAACAGAGGAAGCAGTTTGAAGCTTCCAGAAGCAGGGGGGCAGAGCCACACCAGGCCCTTCCCTGAACTGTGACTCATAGGGGCGGAGCCACACTAGCCTTTAAAAGCTCTGAGCACTTTCAGGGTCAGCCCTTTTGACTCTGCATGTGGTCTTAAGCAGAGCTGCTGCTGAGGAGAGCCAAACAAAGGAAGTGAGCACTGGTAAGTTTTGCAGTTGGAGTAGAGCTGCTTTAGAGGCCACCACTAATTTAAATTGATAATTTAAACTGCTGAGAGCCACCTCTGTTCAAACAGAGGAAGCAGTTTGAAGCTTCCAGAAGCAGGGGGGCAGAGCCACACCAGGCCCTTCCCTGAACTGTGACTCATAGGGGCGGAGCCACACTAGCCTTTAAAAGCTCTGAGCTCTTTCAGGGTCGGCCCTTTTGACTCTGCATGTGCTCTTAAGCAGAGCTGCTGCTGAGGAGAGCCAAACAAAGGAAGTGAGCACTGGTAAGTTTTGCAGTTGGAGTAGAGCTGCTTTAGAGGCCACCACTAATTTAAATTGATAATTTAAACTGCTGAGAGCCACCTGTGTTCAAACAGAGGAAGCAGTTTGAAGCTTCCAGAAGCAGGGGGGCAGAGCCACACCAGGCCCTTCCCTGAACTGTGACTCATAGGGGCGGAGCCACACTAGCCTTTAAAAGCTCTGAGCTCTTTCAGGGTCAGCCCTTTTGACTCTGCATGTGCTCTTAAGCAGAGCTGCTGCTGAGGAGAGCCAAACAAAGGAAGTGAGCACTGGTAAGTTTTGCAGTTGGAGTAGAGCTGCTTTAGAGGCCACCACTAATTTAAATTGATAATTTAAACTGCTGAGAGCCACCTGTGTTCAAACAGAGGAAGCAGTTTGAAGCTTCCAGAAGCAGGGGGGCAGAGCCACACCAGGCCCTTCCCTGAACTGTGACTCATAGGGGCAGAGCCACACTAGCCTTTAAAAGCTCTGAGCTCTTTCAGGGTCAGCCCTTTTGACTCTGCATGTGCTCTTAAGCAGAGCTGCTGCTGAGGAGAGCCAAACAAAGGAAGTGAGCACTGGTAAGTTTTGCAGTTGGAGTAGAGCTGCTTTAGAGGCCACCACTAATTTAAATTGATAATTTAAACTACTGAGAGCCACCTCTGTTCAAACAGAGGAAGCAGTTTGAAGCTTCCAGAAGCAGGGGGCAGAGCCACACCAGGCCCTTCCCTGAACTGTGACTCATAGGGGCGGAGCCACACTAGCCTTTAAAAGCTCTGAGCTCTTTCAGGGTCAGCCCTTTTGACTCTGCATGTGCTCTTAAGCAGAGCTGCTGCTGAGGAGAGCCAAACAAAGGAAGTGAGCACTGGTAAGTTTTGCAGTTGGAGTAGAGCTGCTTTAGAGGCCACCACTAATTTAAATTGATAATTTAAACTGCTGAGAGCCACCTCTGTTCAAACAGAGGAAGCAGTTTGAAGCTTCCAGAAGCAGGGGGGCAGAGCCACACCAGGCCCTTCCCTGAACTGTGACTCATAGGGGCGGAGCCACACTAGCCTTTAAAAGCTCTGAGCTCTTTCAGGGTCAGCCCTTTTGACTCTGCATGTGCTCTTAAGCAGAGCTGCTGCTGAGGAGAGCCAAACAAAGGAAGTGAGCACTGGTAAGTTTTGCAGTTGGAGTAGAGCTGCTTTAGAGGCCACCACTAATTTAAATTGATAATTTAAACTGCTGAGAGCCACCTGTGTTCAAACAGAGGAAGCAGTTTGAAGCTTCCAGAAGCAGGGGGGCAGAGCCACACCAGGCCCTTCCCTGAACTGTGACTCATAGGGGCGGAGCCACACTAGCCTTTAAAAGCTCTGAGCTCTTTCAGGGTCAGCCCTTTTGACTCTGCATGTGCTCTTAAGCAGAGCTGCTGCTGAGGAGAGCCAAACAAAGGAAGTGAGCACTGGTAAGTTTTGCAGTTGGAGTAGAGCTGCTTTAGAGGCCCGCGCGCCTAATGGCACGCAAGATTGCAAACTAGTAACAAAGGAAGAATATAGTCTTACTAGGTAGAAAGGTAGTAAACGTGTACATTTTTGAGGCCCAGAATACTGCACTTGTTAAAATGGATTCTGAGGGAACAGTTGTAGTTACCTGCAATACTTTGCCATGTTTGTGTTCTTGCCAAAGCATATGGAGAACTACACTTGCAGCAAGTGCAAGCTGGTTGCACTACTAGAAGAGAAGGTCCAGCAGCTAGAGGCCCGCATATCTAACCATCAACAAATTAAGGAGTTTCAGCTGTTCTTGGACAGAGCGGAGCAGACTATGCTGGACAAAGAAGAGACAGGGCACAGTTCTGAGGGAGAAGGCTCTTCACTAACTCAGGAGGGAGATGGTTGGAGGAATGTGACTCAAAGGAGGAGAAGAGTAGGGGATCACTCTGAGAGTCTGAAATTACAGAATAAATTTGAGGCTCTTTCCCTCATCACACCTGATGAGGAACACACAGAGGAACAACTGGTTCCACCTGATGATCTCTCCTTCATCACACTTGATGAGATCCAGGAAGATAAACAACAGGAACAAACTGAGGTTCTCTCCCTTAATATGGTTAATGAGGTGCATGTAGATGAACAGATTGCAGGAGAGAGGCTCCTTGTACTAGGCGATTCAATAATTAGAAATACAGAGAAATGGATTTGTGATGCACATGATAACCGTATGGTGACTTGCCTGCCAGGTGCAAAAGTTGCAGACATCACAAGAAATCTAGATAGATTGTTAGAGAGAACTGGGAACGAGCCAGTTGTCATGGTACACGTTGGTACCAATGATGTTGGGAAGGCCAAGCGGTCTGTCCTGGAAGCCAAATTCAGGTTGTTAGGAAGAAGATTGAAGTCCCGGACTTCCAAGGTAGCATTTTCAGAAGTGCTGCCTGTCCCTTGCGCAGGACCTACCAGGCAGGCAGAGCTCAGAAGCCTCAATGCGTGGATGAGGTGGTGGTGTCGAGAGGAGGGTTTCAGATTTGTCAGGAACTGGAGAACATTTTGGGACAAGCCAAATCTGTTCAGGAGGGATGGGTTGCATTTGAACCATGATGGGACCAGATTGCTGGCACTCAACATCAAAAAGGCTGCAGAGAAGCTTTTAAACTGATAACTGGGGGAAAGCCGACAGGAGCTGGGCAGCATCCGGTTCGGGAAAGTGTGTATTTGAGTAGTGAGGAGGATGCAAAAATTACTGAGCAGAGCAAGGAGCTAGTCACTAGCATTCTAGCAGAAGGGTGCAAGAGGCAGTCTAACAATGCAACTGGACTCAAAAGACTGTGTCAGAAAAGCATATATAAATGCTTGTATACAAATGCCAGAAGCCTCCGGAACAAAATAGGGGAGCTGGAATACTTAGCAATAGATAAGAATATTGATATTATTGGTATCACTGAAACCTGGTGGACGGATGATAACCAATGGGATACAGTTATCCCAGGCTACAAACTGTACAGGAAGGATAGGAAGGGGCAAATGGGAGGTGGTGTGGCCTTGTATGTCAAAGAAGTGATAAAATCGTATGAATTGGAGTATCTAGGTGATTTGGAGTCACCATTAGAAGCTCTGTGGGTAAGAGTACCAGGCCACAAGGATGGTCTAACAGTAGGCATATACTATCGGCCTCCGAACCAAACTCTTGAGGGAGACTGGCAGTTGGAGAATGTTGTAAAGGAGACATCCAAGAAGGGAAGCCTGGTTATAATGGGGGACTTCAATTACCCTCACATAGACTGGGTGAACTGTTGTTCAGCACATGATAAAGAGATAAAGTTCCTAGATATGCTAAATGATTGTTCCCTGGAACAGATGGTTGAAGCCCCAACTAGAGGTACAAGAATCCTTGACTTGATCCTGAGTAATACTCAGGATCTGGTGCAAGATGTTGATGTGACTGATCCAATAGGGAACAGTGACCACAACTCAATTATGTTTAACTTGATCATAGACCGCAAGTCACTGATAAAATCTAACACAGAGACCTTAAATTTTCAAAAAGGAAATTTCCCAAAGTTGAGGAAACTAGTAAAAAAGAAGCTGAAAGGGAAAATTGAGAGAGTCCAAACACTCCAAGAGGCATGGAGGCTGTTTACAAAAACAATAACAGAGGCTCAATTGGAATGCATACCCAAAAGGAAAAAGGGCACTGCCAGGTCCAAGAGGACTCCAATGTGGCTTACAGGAGCTGTTCAGGAAGTGATCAGGAGCAAGAAAAGCTCATTTAGAAGATGGAAGGCTTGTCCGAATGAGGACAGCAGGCAGAAACATAAATTCTGGCAGAACAAATGCAAGGCAACAATCAGGAAAGCAAAGCAAGACTTTGAGGAGTGTATAGCTAAAAATACTCAGAGAAATAACAAAGACTTCTTTAAGTACATTAGAAGTAAGAACCCAACTAGGAAGGCCATTGGACCATTAGATGACAATGGAAGGCAAGGGGTTATTAAAGAGGAAACAGAGATTGCAGAGAGACTCAATGAATTCTTTGCTTCAGTATTCACTGAAGAAGACAGAGGCCACATGCCCAAAACAGAGCATATCTTCGTAGGGAGGGAAACCGAAGAATTAAGCCAGATAGAAATAACCAGGGAGGAGGTCCTTGCATGTCTTGTTAAGCTAAACACTAACAAATCACCAGGACCAGATAGCATCCATCCACGAGTTCTCAGGGAACTTAAAGATGAAATTGCTGGTCTCCTAGCCAAAATATATAATCTTTCCCTCAAATCAGGCTTTGTGCCTGATGACTGGAAGGTAGCGAATGTAACACCAATTTTCAAAAAAGGATCCAGGGGTGATCCAGGAAATTACCGACCTGTCAGTTTGACATGTGTCCCAGGTAAAGTGATGGAAACCATCCTAAAAGATAGAATTAATAGGCACATAGAAGAGGAGGCGCTGCTAAAGGAGAGCCAACATGGCTTTTGCAAGGGCAAATCATGCCTCACTAATCTGTTGGAATTTTTTGAGAGTGTCAACAAGCATGTGGATAAGGGGGATCCAGTTGACATTGTTTATCTGGACTTTCAGAAGGCTTTTGACAAGGTCCCACACCAAAGGCTCTTGAATAAACTTACCAGTCATGGAATAAAGGGACAGGTCTTGTCCTGGATCAGCAACTGGCTAAGGGACAGGAAACAGAGGGTAGCACTAAATGGACACTTCTCCAAGTGGAGGGAAGTAAAGAGTGGGGTCCCCCAAGGTTCAGTACTGGGACCCCTGCTTTTCAACCTCTTAATAAATGATCTAGAGGTAGGAGTAAATAGCAAGGTAGCCAAATTTGCTGATGACACTAAATTATACAGGGTAGTGAAAACTGTGAGAGATTGTGAGGAGCTCCAGAGGGATCTCTTGACACTGGGGGAGTGGGCAAAACAGTGGCAAATGAGTTTCAACATTAGTAAGTGCAGAGTGATGCATGTTGGGGCAAAGAACCCCAATTACATTTATAAACTGATGGGGTCTGAACTCTCTGCGACAAACCAGGAAAGGGACCTTGGTGTCCTGGTGGACAGCTCAATGAAGGTGTCAACCCAGTGTGCCTCAGCAGTGAAAAAAGCAAACTCAATGCTAGGGATCATTAGGAAGGGTATAGAAAATAAGTCAGCAAGTGTCATTTTGCCTCTTTATAAATCTATGGTGAGGCCCCATCTGGAATACTGTGTACAGTTCTGGTCGCCATACCTCCAGAAGGATATTATGGAGCTGGAAAAAGTGCAGAGGAGGGCAACCAGAATGATTAGGGGACTGGAACACCTTCCTTACCATCTGAGGCTGCAACGGTTGGGCCTCTTCACTCTTGAACGTTGGCGTCTAAGAGGTGACCTGATTGAAGTTTATAAAATCATGCACGGTGTGGACAAAGTAGATAAGGAAAAACTGTTTTCCCTATCGCATAACACTAGAACTAGGGGACACTCCATGAAACCTTTGGGTACTAGTTCTCAAACAAATAAGAGAAAGTACTTTTTCACCCAGAGGATTACTGGCCTATGGAACTCCCTGCCAGAAGAAGTGGTGACAGCTGTCAGTCTTGACAGCTTTAAGAAAGGATTAGACAAGTTCATGGAGGACAAGAGTATCAATGGCTATAATAATGGATACTTAAGGACAACCTCCGGGTTGGAGAGATAGGCAGGATATCTCTCAATATCATTTCCAGGGAATCCTAAGCAGGTGAAGGCATCTGCTTGGGAATACCCTGAAGGAAATGGTGAGCCACTGTGTGAGACAGAATGCTGGACTGGATGGGCTGTGGCCTGTTCCAGCAAGGCTGTTCTTATGTTCTTATGTTCTTATGTTCTAAGCCATTTTGAACTTCAGTAAAGTTCCTAAAAGCTCCAGCCAGCTCAGCCATTTTGAAGGGATCCTAGAAGTCTAAAACATCTGAAAGACTAGAGGTTGAGAACAACTAGCATAAAGGCTGACTCCTCACCTGATATGGATCATCTTTACATCTGCCCATGAGCATGAATCTTATCTTAATCAGCTATTGTTGCTGAGCATCAGATTTTTCTAGCAACTGATTTGCTGCCTGGGTTCTGAAAAGCAGGGGGGAAAAAGAATTCTAACAGAAGATTTGTGGACAATGCTCAACAAATAAACAGCAGAGCAATGTCCAGTCTGATAGGGTCACATGCTGCTTCCCCCCCCTCCCCCAATTTGATAAACAAATGATTATCCAGTCATTTATGGCATTTTAGTTTAAGATTGATCCTTCAGTCAATTCCAGGGATTGGAAATAATGCATTGGATTTAACCTATTAACATAATTTTTTTGTTTTTGTTTGAGGGGCATTGGCAAATAGAAGGAAAATTTTGTTTGTTTGTTTGTTTGTTTGCATGTACACTGTTATGTATGTACAATGTTGCTTTAAGAAATGTATGAATGTAACCTGACCACAATTACAATGTAGCTCAGCTGTTAAGGAACGCGAGTGAGCTGCCCATAGAGGGCAGCTGCGAGCGTTCAACTCACATGGTTCTCATTCCTCAAATCACCGGCAGCCACGGGAACTCTCCCGCACTATCAATAACTACAGAAGAGGGGCGTGACTTGGAACGATGTCACGCCGGTAGCAGCCAATGAGCTACCGTGCAACAAGATTCAAATGTATTGTACTGTTGTATATAATGTGATGTACCTCCGCCATTACCACATGTTCATGCTGACCATCAATCAATAAACCTGTGTTAGTCCTTACTGCGACTCCTTCTTTGTCTTCCGTGCAAGACACCAAATTGGCGACGAAGGTGGGATAGATGGCGAATCCCAAGGTCAAGCCTTACCAGTTCGATGTCAGCGAGCCCGAACAATGGGACCTCTACGAGTGCCAGTTCTGGCACGCGATGGAAGCCGCGGGTGTCGATGACGACGCGAAAATGCGCTCCCACTTCCTGGCCCAGGTGGGGCCGGCCACGCTGCGTATCCTGATGAACCTGGTAGCCCCCCGGAAGGTGGACGTGGTGCCCATTGACCGCATTCTGGAGTTGTTGGGCGAGCATTTCCAGCCTCCCGTCTCGATCTTCCCAGCCCGGGTCGCGTTCCACAGGTGAGACCAGCGACCGGGCGAATCCGTGTCCGCCTACGCGGCGGCCCTCAGGCTTGCAGCAGTGCACTGCCAGTGGGTTGACCTGGACCAGGCCCTCCGAGACCGCATGCTGTGCGGTCTGAGGGACGAGGAGCTCCAGCGGAAGCTGATGACCCGTGACTACCGCCTCACATTCAACGAGGTACTGCGGGAGGCCCAAGCGGCCGAGGCGGCCAGGAGCGGGGTCAGGCTGTTCAAGTCCCGAGGGGCCACGTCCGAAAGGGCCAAATCACCAGTACAGGCGGCCCAGCGGACATCAGCGAAGGCGGCCTGGCGGGCCCCCAAACCGCCCGCTGGCACACCAACAACGTCTGAGGAGTCGTCCACGACGGCAGACCCCTGCTCCAGCGAGGACGACGACGTCCAGAGGATCAAGAAACGAGGAGAGAAGCGGCAGACCCGCGAACGGCAAGACCGCCGCTGCGACGGTTGTGGGGCGTCCCACGACCGCACGAGGTGTCCGTTCCGAAAGGCCGAGTGTCACAATTGTGGCCGAAAGGGACACATCGCCCGAGAGTGCAGGCGCGGGAGAGTCGAGGACAAGGGAAATTCGAGCCATCCCCAGATGCACCAACGGAAGGTGGCCGGCACCAGGAAGGTCTCAGCCAACGACAGCGAGGCAGGCGTGAACCGCGTGGGCCTGGAGCACCGGCGGTTTTTTGTTGAGGTACTGTTACAGGGGTTCCCAGTGAGGATGGAGATAGACTCGGGGTCATCTTATTCCATCCTGTCCCAAAAAGAGTTCATGCGTATTCCCCCAGATAAGCGGCTCAAGCTGCGGGCCATGAAGTCACACCTTCCCACAGGGAAATGGGATCCCAGTGTTGGGGGTGGGGAACTTCAAGGTGAGGTTCAAGAACTACTCCGAGAAATTACCCCTAGTGGTCCTCAAGGGGGGGAGATGCTGCCTTTTGGGAACGCAGTGGTTCGCTCCCCTGGGAATCGAACTGTCCGGCATTAACGCCATCGAGACTGACCCAATGCGGGACGTGTGCAACGCACACCCGGACGTTTTCAAGAAGGGGCTCGGGACTTACAAGGGGCCCCCAGTCTCATTTGACTTGGATCCAGAAATCCGACCCATACGCCTCAAGCCAAGAAGAGTGCCTTTCGCCCTCAAGGACAAGATCGAGGCGGAACTGGACAAATTGGTGGGGCAGGGGATTTTGGTTCCAGTTGATTCGGTGGAGTGGGAAACGCCGATTGTTACAGCCCTTAAGTCAAACGGGGAGGTCAGGATTTGTGCGGACTATAAATGTATGATCAATAAGGCCATTCGGCCAAATGCATATCCGGTGCCCGTGGTCAGCCATTTGCTGGCCACGTTACATGGGGGGAGGTGTTTTGCCAAGCTAGATCTGGCCCAGGCATATCAGCAGCTCTCTGTAACCCCGGCTGCTGCCGCCGCGCAAACGATCGTGACGCACAAGGGGGCGTTTAAGGTAACGCGCCTTCAGTTTGGCGTGAATTCGGCCCCCGGAATTTTCCAGTCCCTCGTGGACCGCCTTTTAAAGGGGCTTCCAGGCGTCCTCCCATACTTCGACGATGTGTTGATAACGGCGGGGAGCGAATTAGAGTTAGCAAAGAGGCTAGATGGGGTCCTCTCAGTGTTCGAGAGGGCAGGACTTCGACTGAGGAGGGACAAATGCGTATTCTTTGTGAGGGAGGTCGAATTTCTAGATTTTAAGGTAACCCTGGATGGAATCAAACCCTCCGAGTCCAAGGTCACGGCCGTGAAAAACGCCCCTTGCCCCACCGCGAAACCGGAGCTGCAGTCATTTCTAGGGCTCCTAAATTTCTATCATTCCTTCCTACCTCGGAAGGCATCGGTCGCGGAGCCACTGCACGTGCTACTTAAAAAGGTCGCGGCTTGGCGGTGGGGACAGGCAGGAGAAAGCGTTCAAGGAGCTTAAGACACTCCTATCCTCAGATGCTGTCCTGACCCACTTTGATCCAAAAAAACCAGTGGTTTTAATCTGTGATGCGTCCCCAGTGGGGGTGGGGGCGGTTCTGTGCCACGTGTTGGAGACCGGGCGGGAAGCCCCGGTGGCGTATTACTCAAGGTCCCTCTCGAAGGCCGAGCAAATTACGCGCAAACAGATAGGGAGGCCCTGGCCATAATCGTGGGAACAAAGAAGTTCCACGATTTCTTATACGGCCACGAGTTTACGGTAGTGACGGATAACACGCCGCTGCTGGGGATCTTCACTACCGGCAAACCAACCCCACAAATTCTATCCCCCAGGATGCTGCGTTGGGCCATTTTTCTCAACGCCTACCAATATGAGCTGGTCTATCGCCCAGGGAAGGAGATCCCCCATGCGGACGCACTGTCCTGATCTCCCCTCCCTAGTTTAGGGGATTCCGCATGCGAGGTAGAGCAGGACCACCAAGTCCTGCTGATCGAGTCCCTCGACTCACCCCCCATCGTCCCAGCCGACCTCGCCAAGGCCACGGCGGCCGACAAGATGCTGGCCCAAGTTAGTTCCTGGGTTAGGAAAGGGTGGCCCACTACTCCCCCCGAGGAACATTTCAAGCCGTTTTTCAGGCGTAGAGTAGAACTTTCCCTGGAAAGGGGCTGCCTACTCTGGGGCCAACGGGTAGTCATCCCAGAGAAGCTAAGGGCAAAGGTACTAAAGCTACTGCATACCAGTCACCCGGGAATAGTGCGCTCCAAGGCTCTGGCCAGGAGCTTCTTTTGGTGGCCCCAGATAGATGCGGATATAGAACGCTTAGTGGGCACGTGTGAGAGCTGCCAGAGCTCTCGGCCCGAGGAGTCCCGGCTACCCCATAGGGAATGGGACACGGCCCGCGGGCCATGGTCCCGGATCCATGTCGACTTCGCTGGCCCCTTCCGCGGGTCCATGTTTCTGCTGATAGTCGACTCCTATTCCAAGTGGTTAGAAGTAATTCCCATGAGCAGCACCTCCTCTGCGGCAACCATTAAACAGTTGCGCAAGGTCTTTGCCTGTTTCGGCCTGCCAGACGTCCTGGTTAGCGATAACGCTAGTACCTTCACGTCTGCGGAGTTCAAGACGTTTATTGAAAGAAACGCCATCAGGCACATTACCGCTGCCCCGTTTCACCCCGCCACAAACGGTCAGGTAGAGCGCCAAGTGCGCACTACGAAAGACGCACTGCGGCGCATGGGTCCCAGTGAGTTGAACCTCCATCTCTGCCAGTTCCTCATCTGCTACAGGACAACCCCCCTAGCGTCAGGGTTTTCGCCAGCCGAACTCCTCATGAGGAGACGTCCGGTAACACTTTTTGACCGGATGGATCCGTCCAGGGTCACAGATGAAGGGAGAAATATAAACATAGGGGGAGAGAGCTCCAAAAGCTTTTCAGTAGGGGACCCGGTTCACTGCAGGAACTACGCGGCCTCGGGGCCAGCGTGGGTACCAGGGACGATTATTGAGCAGACGGGGCCAGTATCCTACAGGGTCGAGACTAGCTCAGGTCTACTCTGGAGAAGGCACGCCAACCAACTCAGAAGGCGAGTCACCAGTGAAGGGGAATCAGCGTTAGGGTCCTCCCCCACCCGCGTTACCCAAGGGGGAGACACGGCGGCATCAGCGGATACAAATGCATATCCTGGGTTCTCAGCCACAGAGGAGGATACTTTGGAAGAGAGGGATGAGTTTGATTATGGGTTGCAGTACCAGGGGGGTGTAGCGGAGTGGTCCCCCACCCGTCCTAGCGAGAAGAGGGGTTTCAGTTCAGCCCCTGGTACTTCCAGTCCCCCCAGTCCTTTTGTTTTAGAATATACCATAGCTCCAGCTCCCCGGAGACAAACACCCCCAAGACAGGCAACAGGGGGGAGTCCGCCCACCACAGTCTCTAGAACTCCCGAACAGGTAACAGGGGGCGGCGAGGCCACGAGGGCCTCTTCGTCGGTCCCGAGATTCGTACTGGGGGGAACCCCAAGCTCCTCGAGCGGTAGGCAGAGGTTCACGTCCCAACTGTTCATTCCATTCCCGTCCCCCAATGCAAGGTTACCGCAGAGTCCCCACCGAGCCACTAATGAGTCCCCCCTTTCCGTTGCAGGACAGGACTCCGCGGAACCAGGAGCCTCCGGCTCCCCTGTGTTAAGTCAAGCGGCCGCACGCCCCAGACGCACGTGCGGCAAACCACAATGGTTGAGGGACTTCGTCCCATCCTAGGGGGGAGGGGTGTTATGTATGTACAATGTTGCTTTAAGAAATGTATGAATGTAACCTGACCACAATTACAATGTAGCTCAGCTGTTAAGGAACGCGAGTGAGCTGCCCATAGAGGGCAGCTGCGAGCGTTCAACTCACATGGTTCTCATTCCTCAAATCACCGGCAGCCGCGGGAACTCTCCCGCACTATCAATAACTACAGAAGAGGGGTGTGACTTGGAATGACGTCACGCCGGTAGCAGCCAATGAGCTACCGTGCAACAAGATTCAAATGTATTGTACTGCTGTATATAATGTGATGTACCTCCGCCATTACCACATGTTCATGCTGACCATCAATCAATAAACCTGTGTTAGTCCTTACTGCGACTCCTTCTTTGTCTTCCGTGCAAGACACCAAATACACCACTAAAACTTCCTGTGTGTCCAAAATCTATCTCACTTTCTCAGGTCTGTGTGAAGCCAGTGTTAGTGGAGGGATTTCTTTTCCTAGGGGTGAGGAACTGAGATTACATGTTTAGCAGTTTCAACCTCAACCTCATGGTTTTCAGACATGTTGCATTCCATCTTCTGCCACTAAGAATTGCAGTGTGAGTTTTGTAATCCAACAGAGGAAAAAGTGTGAGATAGAGAGAGATAATTCTGAAGAACCAAGGAGAGCCTTTTAAAAGTCAGTTTTCAGAATTAACGATTAAATCAACGTGTAAATAATATTAGCTCAACAAATTAAAAGTTTTCAGTCTTGAACATGAATTAGTTTAGTTAATATTTTAACTAAACTAACAAATTAGTTTTTCAATTCCATTGATGAATTAATTTTTCAACCTAACTCTCCAAGCTTGGCTCAGTCCACATAATGGAATGTCACAAACATTTTCCATTTGCAATGATGCTGACATGTTAAAATGGACTTCTGAATGCTCCATTGCATATTCTTCTACTCACCTACTGCATTTTGAAAGATCTTTGATGGAAGAGATTTCTAATCATAGCTCATTTTATTCTGCAAAAATTAGTAGCAAGAGAGAAATCACAATTTTCTGGACACATCATAGAATTCTCAGAGATGTGTTGATTGTCCCAGAGTACAATATAGATGCTCATGTACAACTAGTCATTTAAATAATCTGAGGATACCATTAATATATTTCTGCCTACCTGAAAAACTAAATCAACCTATGTGTACAATCCAATGCATAACACCTGCCAGGTAGTAAGATGCATTCAATATATGAGCACCTCTAAATAAAGATAGGACTGTGGTGGCTCAAGTGGTTAAGATGCTGAACTTGATAACTAGAAGATCAGCAGGTCAGCAGTTTGAGACCCGAGTACTGCATGATGGAATGAGCTCCCATCATCTCTCCCAGCTCCTTCCATCCTTGCAGTTCGAACGCAAGAAATTGCAAGTAGATAAATAGGGACCACTTTGGTGGGAAGATAAACAGCATTCTGTGCACTCTGGTGTCAAGGTATGCCTACTATGTGTCCACAGAAATGTCTGCAGATGCAGACAGAGCTGGCTCTTTGGCTGTAAACAGAGATGAGCATTGAACCCTAGAGTCAGATATGACTGGATTTTGAGCAAGAGTGACATTTCCTTTACTAAATAAAGATAGATAGAATTTTTCCCTGCATTCTTGGGTTGGAGTGGATCAAGGGGGAAACCTAGAACACTGCTTATTTTTGTAAACACATTATCATCGTACTGAAGATTTTGCAGTTCAGCTATTGTTGAGGAACCTTGGGACCCACATTTTGTTTGTAGGTCTGCAGCTGTTTGATCAAAAGAGTACCAATTTGGTCAAAAATAGCACAATCTCATTATTTTTCCGAACTGAAGAATGTACTTTGCCAACCGTAACACAAATGATAATCTGCAGTTCAATCATTAGGAGCTATGGCATAATTACTTTCTGGGCCTTCAGGCAATCTGAGAAACATCTCTACACCTTCCTTCTTCCTGCTCAAGTCTCTCTGTAGATTGGCCTCCATGTTCTTTCACAGGAGAAACAGCAGCCTCTGGCGGCTACCAGAGAACTATGCAGAATATCCAGGGGTTTCTTTGCAATAGCAGAGAAAGTTCCAAGACAGAAAAATAATTCTGGATGTTAATAATAGAATAACACAAGAATGCATAATAATGATACTATGCCTCTAGAGTTCATTTTCAGAAGGTAAAGAAGACTCAGGAATTCTTCATTCATGAAATGAGGTCTATAACATTTGATTTCTCTTGAGGAGTGCAGAACCTCAGTGAAACGCCTTTTGCAGCTTAACTGCCCTCTTGCTTTTGTGCTATTGCACACGAATTGGGAAAATCTGAAGATGTACTGTCAAGTTTTAGTTTTTCTCCTGTGTTGCAAGCTTGGCTTCTGCTAGGCTGCCTGACGTGTGTGTCTCAGGTGCACTGAGGTCATTTATCCAGCATGACAAGTAACCTCATTCCATAGCAACACCAGCTCAGCTTGGAATGGTGTAGACTAGAGCAGGTCTAAGTCATACCTGTCAAGTATCCCGGATTGGCCAAGAAATCCCATATTTTGGTACGCATTCCTCCCCTTTCCCGGCACCGTCCCATATTTAGAACGGCAGGGAAAAGGGTTACTGCACACATGCACACGCACAGAACCCATCTGTGCATGTGCAAATGAGTTCTGCGCATGCACAAAGGAGCTTTTGCTGTACATGCACACCCGGGTCAGAGCAGTTCCCGTATTTTCCAGAGCGGCGCTTGACGGGTATGGTCTAAGTACAATCTTCCAAATATAGACCACTGCTCCCTGCATCCTGCACCTTTGGCAATGCCAGCAAGAGCTCTTGTTGTCCACTATCACATGAAGGAGGGTTCTTTTACCACCCATGATTTGGGATGGCCTCCCCCACCCCGCATGCCTGCCCACAAAGGCTGTAATTCCTAGAGGTATAAAACTAATAGAGATGCAAAAGTTCTACATGCAGTGGTAAAAAAAAATAACTTTTTGTCTATGGCTAGAGGCCATGGTGGCTTAGTGGTTAAGACACTGAGCTTGATGACTGGAAAGTTGGCAGGTCAGCAGTTTGAGACCCGAGTGCTGCACAATGGAGCAAGTTCCCATCATCTCTCCCAGCTCCTTCCATCCTAGCAGTTCGAAAGCAAGAAATTGCAAGTAGACTTTGCTGGCATGAGATGCAGGCACTCCAGCTTGTAATTTGAATTGGCTGATAGAGAAGTCCTGCTATGTAGTTACCTTCTGATGTGCTGAGTGACAGCATTGTCTATGACCCTGAGCTCCCAGAACTATTTTAGAAGCTAGGTCAAAATAAAACATAAAGCTCCTTAAAAACATGGTTGTCTGTCCCTCTCTTTCTTTCCCTTTCTAAGCTGCACTGCTGTGAGTAAGATGGAACAACTGAGACTTGGTCCCCAGGTAATCTAAATTTAGATGGTATCAAAATCTAGAGGTGAATCTGCTGTTGAGTGGTAAGAAAATAAACAACAGCACTGCTGCCCCCTTTATCTTTATTTCATGGCGCACCACATCCTCTTCTGTTTTCACAGATAGGGGAGGGAGATGGTTTTGCTTGCTCCAAAGCCTGCCAAAGATGTTGGTTGCCTGCATCTCTGCTAAACTTTCCATTAGAGCCTTAGACAAATGTAAGCAACAAACTGGAGGTCTACCATGGGGCTGCCCCAATCTGCCCCTACTTGGCCACCTTCAGTTTCCGTACTGCTGAACAAAATTGACCGGAGCACATTATTTTGACCATGTTTGATAAAGCAGGGTTGGGCTTTTTGTTTTGTGAACAATGCATATGCTATGATACACTACGTGTTTTGTGCCAGTATGCATCTAGACCCGTGATGGCGAACCTTGGCACACCAGATGTTCTTGGACTTCAATTCCCAGAAGCCCAAGCATCCTGTGAATCCACACAAATGGCTTCCGGGAGTGACGAGGGCAGCACGGGCCGGATGAATCACAGTAAACCCATTCGTTTGGATTCACAGGGGGCTTGGGCTTCTGGGAATTAAAGTCCAAGAACATCTGGAGTGCCAAGTCGCCATCATGGATCTAGACCTCCGAAACCAGAAAAATGAAAGGATCACCAGGGAAGGTCATGTTTACTAGATCAGGGGAAGAATCAAAACAAGAATAAGCAAAAGAATGAGGAGTGACAAAAATAGATTAAACTTTCCCCACCTCACCCTCAAGGTATGAGGGAAACACAGGTTTCCTTGCTCTTGCCAGCACTTGCCTTGCTTGGTATATTAAGCCTGAGAATCAGAGTAGACCAGATTTTTTCTTTCCCTCTTTCTTTCTGTGAAGTGCTTACACAAGTTACCTGCTGTAGCACTTTCTTCGTTGTCTATGTACCCTGCATTTGGTGAAATTTGTCTTCTGACAGGCATAAATGTGGAAGTCAGATTGCTGAGGCTCCTATATCTGTGGAAGAATCCCATTGTAAGAGGGAATGACTCAAAGAGTTAATCATAGGGAATATAAATTCTCTTTCTTGTCTAGTTTGCCGTGAGATGGTCAGTTGAACACAGAATGATCAGCAGAGCAGGCGTGGAACTTTCTTTAGTGCATTCCGTGGCCACAATTGGTTGCTAGCTTCAAGATATGATCTGATGTTTCAAAGCTGACATACATTGCTAGTTAGCATGCATCTGAGGGAAGGGGCTGTAGTCAACTGCAAGCTCATGCTAGAACTATTTTACTAGTCCTAGAACCTGTTAACATTGAGCATTTATTCAGCTTTCCTTCCATCCTTGAACCTAGTGCTGCATCCTGGTGCATATACTCAGCAGAACTGAAACATAAGTAAACAGAGGCAAAGTGGAGCAAAAACATGCCTTCAGGGTCGTTGTTGTGTGTGTTTTTACACCACTGCTGGATGGACATATATTTTTGTTTCTTCTCTTTTGCTCTGACATTCTCCAGTACAGGGTCTGGTCCTATGCAGACTTTAGTCCTGTGTTGTTCCATGCTGACTTATGCACTTTGTGGGTGTGTGCCAGTTGATGATATTTCCATTTCTGCTAATCTCTGTGTCCCACGATCAAGAGAGAAGGGAAGAAAAAATGTCTGCCAGTTGTAGATTCTCCACTGCCATGAGCCAAAATGGCCACTGCTAGACTGGAAAGGTGGTTTAGATTTTCACAGCAGCATTGTTGATACTGGAACAACCTGATCCTAGAGGCAATGCTGGGTAATCTCTACCTGACTGAGACTACCGTAGGGGCTTTCTGTCCCTCAGTTCTCCTGCTTGAACGGCTGAACAGCTCAGTGATTTGGGCAGGGCCGCCACCAGAAATTTCTGAGGCCCGTACTGAGCAATCCTATTGCCCCCCCACACACACACACACACTTTTTGCTCTCCTCGCATTGGGGTGGCGGCGGCGGGTGGAATACACAATTTCTCAAAAGAAATCGATGGGCAGTTGTATCCAACTTTAGAGTTCAGTGCTCATGACTGATTGCAGCCAAAGAGCCAGTGGCCTTGATCCACAAAAGCTCACATTAAAATATAGCAGTTAGTCTTTAAGCCTTGCTTGAAAGCCAGTTGTATCCAACTTTAGAATTCAGTGCTCATCTCTGATTACAGCCAAAGAGCCAGCGCTGTCTGCATTTGCAGATGTTTCCATGGACATGTGGCAGGCATGACTAGACACTAGAGTGCACAGAACACTAATTACCTTCCTAATGATGAGCTCCCGTCATCCGTCCCAGCTCTTGCCAACCTAGCAGTTCGAAAGCAAGAAATTGCAAGTAGATAAATAAGGATATCTACTAGCAATTTCTTGCTTTCGAACTGCTAGGTTGGCAAGAGCTGGGACTGAGATGGGAACTCATCATTACACACACACACACACGCACACACCCTCCCCCTCCATCCCCCCATTTTACACACACACACACACAGACACACACACACGAACAAAAGTAATCAAAACAAAAAGACAGACTTACTCAGAGGAGGCAGGCGGCGGAGCGCCCTCTTCCTCTAGGGACCAGGAGGTGGAGAGGCAGGAGAAGCGGCTGCCGCCTCTGCTCGCCCAGAGCAGCATGACTGAAAGACCTCTCACCATGCTGCTCTGGGATGCCACGCCGGGCTCAGGAAGACCCTCGGTTGTCCTCCAGACAAGGAGGAGGAGTCCCTAGCAGCCAGGCTCACCATCATGACATGCTCTCTCACCTCCGAACTTCCCACTTGCCTTCGGGGGGGGAGGTGCATGGGAAGTGTTGCCCCAACTTGCCCGCACTGCTGGGAGAGGGAGGCCGCCAGCCCACCATCCCGCCCAACCCCGGCTCGAAGGTGCATGGGAAGTGCAGAGGTGAGAGCATGCCAGGACGGTGAGCCCCCTGGCTGCTCTGGGACTCCTCCTCCTTGTCCAGAGGACAACCGAACCGAGGCTCTTCCTGAGCCCGGCAGTTGCCTCCTCCTCCACAGCAGCAGTAGCAGCAGCAGTCGCCTCGTCTCTACTCTGCCAGAGTCCAGAGTCAGACCAATGTGCACCTCCTGGGCTGAAGCCTTGACCCAGATATCCGGGTCAAGATGGAGCTGGGAGGCCTCTGGAGGGGCATGCGCAGTGGTGGTGCCTGCTGGGCCCATGCACTGCGTTTTTTAAAAATGTTAAAAATAAGTTTAATTTTTTTTAAAAAAAATCACAAATCTGAGCTTTGTGGGGCGCCCACCGCCGGGCCCCCTGCCAGCTCTGGGCCTGGGGTGGGAGTCCTGGTTGTCCCCCCCCCCCCGACGGCGGCCCTGGATTTGGGTGTTTGGCTGGGAGTTTGATTCCCCACTATGGCTCCTAGATAAGGGCTTAGATCCCTTACAGAAATGAAGACAGCTCATGCCATGCCTTGGACGTTTGCAGGTCTGAAAGCTTATGGTAAAGTTTTTATGTAGTAGTCTAGTAATGCTTTCTGAGATGAAGCAGTGAAAGTCTTCAGTCTCTGCTCAATTCTGACAAAGTGCAAGGTTTTATTTATTTATTTGTGCTATTTCTATACCGCCTTCCTCGCTTAAAAAAGTGATCCAAGGTGGTTTACAAAGATAATAAAAAATCACGTAAGAACAATTACATAAAAACATCAAATAAAATCTGTATATCTAAAACTACCATATTAAAATCACATAAAATTATCTAAATAAAACTATCCTTACCCTCCCTGCACCCACGTTAAAGAGCTGACATGGTCCGAACCTCCCTTCATGGGCTAGACAAGCCAGCGGGAGTGGGAGGTCGTACCATTCACGCCCCATACCCGCTGACATAGCCATGTCTTTAGTGCTCTTCTAAAGGGGCTGTCTTACTGAACTTAGGATGGGAACAGTAGGGACAGAGCTTCACTTCTCTCTCTTGACAGGTTGTTGGCCAGACAGGAAACAAAAAATGAACATTTTATTATGTCTCCCTATCACTTGGTCTCAGAAGGCTCTAAAGTCAGACAGAGATTTCATCGGAGTTTTGCTAAGAGGGCATCAAGTCCTATTTCACACAAGCCTTAAAATTTTAAGAACAGTTACATAGCACATTTATATTTCAAACTACCCCTGAATATGTGGCATGGCATAAGAGCTGTTTCCCAACTTAGAGTTTGTACAATGTTTAGACATTGATAAAATACATTTGCCTCATTTCTGTTGTGACTGATGTTCATATATTTAAATTGATGCTTTTCTTTCTTTTTTTAAGTGGGGAGACACACACAGCAGGGGAATTAGAGATTTCTGTATCTGATTCTTCTTCTTTTATATATCATGGCATAAGGGACATGTAAATAAACTCAATAAAAATATTGCACTGCCATCGTTTCCTTGAAGAGTGAAGGTGAGATTGTGAGTTTTCTGCTGTATGTTATAAAACTCATTTGATGGGCTATTGTAGCATAAAGGTCTCCGTTTCCCAGTCATCCAGGGGAGGGGAGAGAAAGAGGTGATTATAGGTGTTAAATGCATCGTTTCGTGTTCAAATATGAGGCTTTATGCAGAAGAATTCTGTCAGAAAGCTTCTCACACAAGAGGTAAATAATGAATAAGTTTAAAAAAGATGTTATGCATTTCTGAGCTAATGTGAAAATCAGCAACTGAGATTTCTTCAATGGAATTTAAAGTGGGAATGCAGATGGTTGTAATTAGATTGCTAACTTTGCTGAAGAGATCATACTTCACAAGCCCTCAGAATAAAGCAACAAGGTTCCTAAGATGTTATTTGGAAAGTTTTTATTGATTCAAATGTCTAGATTCCATCCTGTGTCTTCATGTTAATGGGTGACCATTGGTGGAGCACACAGTAGACCAATTTGCAGTTGTAATCTTCTGCTTATACAACAGCTCCATATGTAGCTATGAACACCTTGCAACAGGGTGGGTCATGGGGAATCAGCACCCCCTACATTTCCAGATTCCCTTGGGGGGGGGTGGAGTTATTTCTGTTGTTGTCACGTGCCATCAAGTCATCTCCAACTTATGGTGACCCTATGAATCAGCAGTCTCCAAAATGTCTTGACTTCAGCCATTCCCGGTCTAAAGGAAGCTGTGGGGTGGCTGGCTGAACTTTTAACTGAATTTACAGGGTATGCAAGGCATGCAAGCAAAGAGGAGAACTCAGACCTGGAAATGCAGGTTTAGCCCAGAATAAGCGAGAGATGGAGCTAAGCATAGAGATTGTTTTTGCCTGCCTTGTAAGCTCTGGAATGTTAGATCTATGCAACAGAACATCTGCATGTCTTGGGTTTTCCTTGAGTAGAGGCTACACTCTAGGGCAATGGTATGCTAAGGCCTCTTTGTGGGCATGCACGCTATCACAGGCAAGCCCCACCCTGCCTCTCCAGCTTGTCTGGTGGAGGGGGCTTGTTAGGGGCGGGGCCTGGTGCAGCAGGTGGGGGGGCTTGCCGGGGGGGCAGTGTGAAACTTGGTGGTGTGGGAGTGGTGCCCATGCATGATGCCTGCCACCCATCTCCCCCTTCCCCCTTGGGCACTCAGACTCTAAAAGGTTCACCATCACTGCTCTAGGGTGAGTACAAAGCTGGGGAAGGAATGCAAAACTAGTAATAACTGTGGACCTATTCAGAATGAAGGTGTATTTTTAAAAAAATAATAATCAGAGCTTAGATCTGAAAAATGATACCTTCCTTAGACTCCTGGCTTCAGTCAATTGGGGCTGATGGATCAACCATCATGAACTCAAGACATACCAAGGTTTGCAAAGCAAATGAAGAGTGAGAGATTGATTTGAGACATTTCATTACTTGAGGTAGAAAAGTAAAATGTATACACAAACATAAATCATATATAGTATTTTAATATGTCAGGCAGAAGATCTTACAAGCAATTCTCCTTATTCTTCGGCGTAAAAATTCAATAATAAATTCGGAAGCTAAAAATTGACTGCCGAATGGTAGGGTTGGTATACCAGGAGGTGCTTTAAGGTTCTTGTCTTGCAGATAAAGAGCTTATTGAAACAGGGTAGCCTAAGTTCTTTAAAACATATATATCTACATATTAATCCCTGATTGTTCTTTTTGAGTTAGTTTTTTTACTGATAATTTTCTCTCCATATTTCTTGCCTAGTGCATTAAATAATTAAATATATTGTAGGAATTAAGTCAATATTAGGATTACATTGATTGAGAGCAAAATAATTATATTCATTTTATATTATGGTAATGTATTTGTACCTTTAGTAATTCAAAGCAGAGATACTCAAGATTTGCCCTTCTCATTATGGAAACTAATATGTTAGTTTGTGCTTTGTTCCGACCACACACTACACTCAGTGACATGTAGGGGATAGAGTGAAGGACATGGGCTCTTGAGACCATGGTTCAAATCCCCATTTGGCCATGGAAGCTCATTGGAGTTTAGAACAGATAAAACCACTCCTTAAATATCTCACTTACCTTGAAAACCCTGTTAGGGCCACTATAGCCATCCATTCCAACTTGATGACTTGTAACTAACTGACCTTTAAAATATCATTAAGCATTTAGAAAATTATTTTGTACACTGACTTGTTTTGAAACTACAATGGTGATGGTGAGGCACCTTAATGGAGAAATCATCATGGCAAAATCTTGTGAAGATGTTGCAGAGTAACCTCAATGGCTGAGAAGTGGCTCATTCTCTTCTCCTATCCCCATATCCAATAATATGAGCTGATTTACTATCCCAGCTACAATTACACTTCAGCTACAATGGCTGATGTAGTTTCAGAATATGATGCAACCTTTTCTGACAACCCACTCAAAAGTCACATTTCAACCCCCACTGCTGACAGAACACTAACAATGGAAAAAATTTATGTTGCAAAACCAAGGGGGGGACGTGAACCACCAGTCACTTCAGTGTGATGGCTTCAGGGTCTAGCCCAGGAGTGGGGGAACTGCAGCCTTGAGGGGAGATTGAGCTTCTGGGAATTGAAGTTCCAGAACCCCTGGACTCTAGAACACCTGGAGGACTAGCCTGTTTCCTCTAGGCTAGGGTTTCTCAACCTTGGGCCTCCAGGTGTACTTGGACTTTAATTCCCAGAAGCCCAGGCTTCCCTCAAGGCTGCAGGTTCCCCACCCCTGGACTCTAGCCACTCTTGTGGTGAGTGACAAAGACATCATCCATGGTAGATATGACATTGAACTAATTGGACTCCTTCTCCACCTGCAGAACACCATTCTTGCAACTCAGCCACCTTTCTGGGAAACACAGAATTGTTCCCTTGTATCAAATTGTTTATACATCATATATAGACATTAGAGAGGTGCATTGCAAACACTTGGAACTCCACACACACCCCTTACTGTACATGGTCTTCCGAGTGAGGCACCCTTTTTGTTTCTGTGTTTCAAGCCTTGATCGTTTCATTTAACACAAAAAAGACCACCTCTATTGGGTATTTTAATTTTAGTTTTCTCCATTTGTTTCCCATTGCTAGTCCCAAAAAGCCTTAAATAACTCATATTACCTGCAAGGAGGAGAGGCAAGTCAGAAGAGAATTGGTCTACTCCAAAAACAGGCAACTTTACCAAGAACAAAAGAAGCTCTAAAGAATGTATAAAAACCATCTCTGTACTCTCAAAACCAAACATAGCCAAACTCTAATGAATCTATGGGAAGAGGAAGTGTCTCCTCTCTCAGAAGAAACCATCTTGTTTTTCTGAGCCAACCCTGCCTGGAATGTTTCAACCCTGTCACCAAAATCTCTCTGCATGGGCTCTCTGATAAAACCTGAGCATGTTGTCTGAATATTCTCATCAACCCCAGGAAGCATAGTTAGAGGCCAGACATTATGAGGATTTTAATTTAATAATATTTGGAGGGCACCAGATTCCTCTTCCTACAATAGCCTGATGGCCTACATTATCTTAGCCTGTATGCTCTGGTTAACCTATGAGATTCTGGAAAATATATTCTTAGGTAGTCATGCGTCTGCTAGCCTGCAATCCCATCCTGCTTTACTACTACTCCATTTAGAGGAATGACCTTCACCTTTAATGTGTTCTTTGATGCACTGGTGTGTTTTTTCTTCTGTCCCCAGGTCCAGACCACCACCATGTGTATCTCAGTTAGCCTCAGTGGCACAGTGGTTCTTGGTTGCCTCTTTACCCCAAAGCTACACATCATCCTCTTTCAGCCTCAGAAGAATGTAGCTTGTCATCGTGTTTCCACCAATCGCTTCAGTGTGACGGCTGCAGGGTCTAGCCACTCTCATGGTGAGTGACAAATAACCCTCCTCTCTAGTGATGCACTGCAAAAAAAATTACTACCTACTCTGTGGGCTGGCCAAATCTGTGGGTGTGACCAAATTTGTGGGTGTGACCAAACATCTTGCATTATGGGCTATGAAGGTGGGCATGGCCAACCAAGTGGGCGTGGCCTGGGGGAATTTCCGCTACTGGTTCTGCAGAACCTGCTGCAGTGCATCACTGCTCCTCTCCTATCCACCTTAGCCAACTAATTTATGCCACAGTGGCTGCACTGGACATCTGGGAATTGCAGTGTGTGCAACTGGATGTTATTCTCATGGACAAAGCAGTATTGTGGAGTTCATCACCAGTAAAGTACAAAAATATATTACTGAGCTCAGCTTTCAGGCTGAGTTTTGTTTCTTCAGCATTGGCTTTATTTGCACACAGTAGTAAACGATCTTAAGTTGACTCCGGCATCCAAATGCAGGACCATGGTATTACAATTTTAACTTAGACTGGCCACTTAAGTGCCAATACACTGAACAAAATTGGCAACAATGAGTAAGCCACTCTGTCTTCATAAGTGGCAGCTTGCTTGTTGGTTTCCTTTCATTCATTCATTCATTCATTTATTCGATTTATACCCCGCCCTACTCGACCAGGGCCGACTCTGGGTGGCTTACAACAAGTAAATCAAATACAGTATACAAAAATTACAAATGGTACAGTGTTGCAATACAGCAAATTAACAATAAATATTAGAAATACAAGATCCATAAAACACAGTATAACAGCAATAGCAACAATGTGATCAATATAATCAAAGGATATAATTACAAAAATACCAAAAAATACAGAAATGCAATAAAGACATAAGCAGCAATAGTAATACAATAATTAATCAAAAAATACAGTTAAAACGATCAATACAAAAATACATACATAGGCCAGAGGGCACGAAAGGAAAGTCCTCAATTCCAACTGCACAACAGTTGCAAGTAGCCTAAAACCCCAGAACAGTGTAAGAGTTCCAGGGTAGGCAGGAATCCCTCCTCGCACCGTCATCTCCACCGGCGGGGAGAGCGCAGCTGCGGCTCCGGCGGCGTTTTCGGAGCCTCCCGGGCCACGGGAGGCTCCCTTTATCCCCCCGCCGGTGGTGGGGGCGGGGAGAGCGCGGCTGCGGCTCCGGCGGCGTTTTCGGAGCCTCCCGGGCCACGGGAGGCTCCCTTTATCTCCCCGCCGGTGGTGGGGGCGGGGAGAGCGCGGCTGCGGCTCCGGCGGCGTTTTCGGGGCCTCCCGGGCCACGGGGGGCTCCCTTTATCTCCCCGCCGGTGGTGGGGGCGGGGAGAGCGCGGCTGCGGCTCCGGCGGCGTTTTCGGAGCCTCCCGGGCCACGGGAGGCTCCCTTTATCCCCCCGCCGGTGGTGGGGGCGGGGAGAGCGCGGCTGCGGCTTCGGCGGCGTTTTCGGAGCCTCCCGGGCCACGGGAGGCTCCCTTTATCCCCCCGCCGGTGGTGGGGGCGGGGAGAGCGCGGCTGCGGCTCCGGCGGCGTTTTCGGAGCCTCCCGGGCCACGGGAGGCTCCCTTTATCTCCCCGCCGGTGGTGGGGGCGGGGAGAGCGCGGCTACGGCTCCGGCGGCGTTTTCGGAGCCTCCCGGGCCACGGGAGGCTCCCTTTATCCCCCCGCCGGTGGTGGGGGCGGGGAGAGCGCGGCTGCGGCTCCGGCGGCGTTTTCGGAGCCTCCCGGGCCACGGGAGGCTCCCTTTATCCCCCCGCCGGTGGTGGGGGCGGGGAGAGCGCGGCTGCGGCTCCGGCGGCGTTTTCGGAGCCTCCCGGGCCACGGGAGGCTCCCTTTATCCCCCCGCCGGTGGTGGGGGCGGGGAGAGCGCGGCTGCGGCTCCGGCGGCGTTTTCGGAGCCTCCCGGGCCATGGGAGGCTCCCTTTATCCCCCCGCCGGTGGTGGGGGCGGGGAGAGCGCGGCTGCGGCTTCGGCGGCGTTTGCCTTTTGTTCTTGATTAAAGCATCACGTGACCAGGTTTTGCTGGATTAGATCAAGGGTATATTTAGTAGTCCAAGTATAGACAACCGGGTGCCCACCAAATGTTTTAAACATTACTAAATCTTTAGCCATGCTGGTTGGAGTCTATTGGAATTTTAGTCCAAAACAGCTGGAGGATACAAGGTTGCCTATGCCTGCAGTCTTGCAAGCTCCACTCATTGTTGTGCAGAAACATTGAGGAAAAACAAAATCAGTGTATGAGGTCAAGTTTTTTTGTAAAATAATGAATGGTAAAGGCAAATATGTGCACAATACGTGTCTTAAAAATATCAAAGTTCTAAAGAAAGACAACTCACATCCTTACATACACAAAAGCTATTAATGTAGTATGACAGGGCTAAAAGTTTTATCTGGTCTTTTAATATTGACTTCCCTGATATGCAGAACTTTGTACCAGAGCAGGTAAGAATGCTAAAAGTAATAGCTGTTTGGTAGTTTAGCTGTGATGAACAGTAACTCAAACACGCATTCCAGGATACGTAGCTGTGGTTGTGATTAGCAGCAAGCAACTGTTCAGATATGGTAAGCAGCTACTGTTCTCTGAAACCTCCTCCACATTCTCTGTCCTACAGGGTCATCATCCCAATATGTCCCAACAGTGTGCAATGGCCGTGAAGTGGTGGACTCCACAACATCATCCTTGTGAACATCTGCCTTGTCCACCAGTGAGTGTGTTGTTGTCTCTGTGCTGATTCCCTTGGAACACACGCTTCCTACTTTTCCATTGGGCCTTCTATTTCCTTTTACAAAGATCAGTTACCCAAGACCATTTGTCAGATACATTTTACCCAAGGAAAAGAAGCAGGCCCATGAAAGTTGAAATCAACCTTTTACTCAAAAAGACCAGCATCAGCCAAGAAATTTAGGCAGAGCAGAAGTGGTATATGTAAATAACTCATGATGTACCCTTAAAACTATGGCGAAAGGACTGAATGACGTGGTTTTGCATTATCACTATTTAGACAACAAAATAACGACCTTATGAAGAAACTATATACTTATTAATCTTCCTCCTTTTCTCCCAAAACTTGAAATGGAACGGTGAAGAATTGTTTATGCCATTCCACATACTCCCAAACTCCCCAACATTTGACACAAAATACTTCTGCTCATAGAGGAAGGGGACAGAGAGACTAAAGCATCCACTCTGAGAAGAATACTAAGGAATTCATGGTGCTAACTACCGAAGAGGTGTGGCAGAATCTCTTCCCTTTAAACACCTGGTGGCACATAGACATGTTTACTATATCATTAAACTTAAATAACAGTGTACTCATGTTTACCTGTTGTTTTGCAAGCTTAGTCCAGGAACGGAGATTTCTAAAATTAATGAACAAACATCTGACAGTATCTGAGAAGGAAAGCAAAAGCATACTGGGTTTCAACCTCACAGGATGATTTATTTATTTTTGCTGCTTTGTAGAACAGAACATATGCTCCAGGAGAAGAAAAACAACATATACATACACACCACAGAAGACTACTGCATTAGTCATGATAAAAGCAGTAACACAGAACGATCTGAACACTGAAACATCTCCAATAGGAGATCATTGGCAATAACAGACTAAGACACCATTGGGGAGGGCTAGCAAGAATTCCTGAATGCATATCGAAGCAAGAATTTGGACCAAATTTCCCAAAAGGTATTCCCAGATAATCTAGGATGTAAAGAGAAGGGGTACACTTCCGGTGGCAAAGAAGTTTTATGGAATGAGCTCACTATAACGCAAGCAACAATATAATTCCATGGGATCAAGTTCATCGTTTAGAAAGAAGAGATTATCGGTAAATTTAAGTCCACAAACTCTGACCCTTTGAATAGACAGGCTGCATCATGTGAAGAAACCATTGGGTAGAATTCCACTGTACCAGAATTGAATAGAGCACATGGAAGAAGCAAGTCCTTCTGTCAAAAAGAATGCATCTGCTGCTTAGCTTTTATGCTGACATTTTTACAGAAGCTATCAATCACCATTTTCCTCATATTTGCGCTTTACTACAATATTCTGCCATCTCCACACGCTTCTCTGGCTCCCTGGATCCTTGTGCCAGATACGCTAGTAAAGGGAAAGGTTTCCCATGCTCGAAAGCCAGTCATATCCGACTCTAGGGTTCAGTGCTCATCTGTTTCAAAGTCAAAGAGCCAGCATTATCTGCTTCTGCAGATGTTTCCTTGGTCATATGGCAGGCATGACTAGGCACCAGAGTGCACAGAATGCTGTTACCTTCCCACCGAAGTGGTCCCTATTTATCTTGCAATTTCCAGATTCCTTGAAATACAGTAAAGGAAGCTACAAGAAAACTACAGAGGAAATTCAGTAATTAGTATGAAGCTGGAAGAAATCAAGCAAAGGAGATGTACCCACTTCTTTGCACTTTTGAGCTTTTACTTATGCATAGCCTGATCCCAGCTGATCTCCTATGGCTGCTGGTGAAACTTCTTCTGAGCGCTTAATGGAAAAGCCACTGCCACCCTCTGTTTTCACTGTTTCCGCCATTCCAGCCAACTATTGCATACACGAGCTTACATAGAAAGGACTGTACGCATTGCCCATTTAACTAGCGAGTGGAAAGCATAGTGACACTTTTTACACCCTTTCTGAGCTCTAGGTGAGATCTTATTATTTCACTATCAGACGTACCTCTGAGAGGCCTTCTTATATCTGCAAGCAGGAGCTACAGATGTGGCAGTGACACATATGATTTAATAAGCAGTTATCCCAACAAACATAACCACATGTCTTTCTTTATGTAAGCGAAAGTAGGTTTCACTCTGAAAGATTCCAGCCCAAATCCAGTTGAATAATTACATTGGCATAGCTCTTATTGCTGTAAATCTCAGTTGTGGTTTGCTGCTAGTTAAAAAATTGACATTTACATTCTTGGTCACACCCTGACATAAAGTGGTGTAGGACAGAAATCACAGTGTTTGATTTCTTCACCTCTGAGATTTATGGGGATAGACTGAATGTTGGCAAGCATGTGTAATATGATTGTGACCACTGTTTGCCAGCAGCCGTCAAAAAGAATGTGAAGATGGCCAAGCCTCTGCTTTACACATGGTGCTAGAAGACTCCTGATTGGGCTGAGAATATATGGGCCTGGCCTGAACCTTATGACTGCAGGCCTGCTTTGCCAGTTATTAAGTCTGTTCATAGCCACCCTGCACTGCCCATCTTAAGCAAGTATAACATACAAGTTTAGCATAACAGAGAGTAAACAAAACAACAAAAAAGTTGTGGCCCCTCAAAGAATAACTCCTGTAGTTAAATGTGAGCTTTTGTGGACCACATCCACTTTGTCAGACATAAGAGTAAGACCTCGACTGACTAAGCGGACTTGATCCACAAAAACTCATTTAAATACACAAGTTAGTCTTTAAGGTGGCACAATGTTTTTTTTGTCTTTTTTGTTGTTTTGTTTACTCTCTGATATGCTTGCACAGACTAACGTGGCTACCACTTCAAAAATTTCATATATATTTAGGTTGATTCAAAGTTTAATTTCTATACCGTTTTTCCCCCCCAACCCTCATGGGTGACTCAAAGCGGTTTACACAAGTAAAGAAACAATATATATAAGCAACACAATTCATATAAACATCGAAATAATACAAGATAATTGATACAGCATAATTAATACAATCAAAGATAACAGTGAACATTAATCATCACGAATACAATATCGACTCAATAAGCTCAATAACAGCATATCGGTACTCTATGATACTCTGTTGCCAATTTCAGGCACTAAAGCATTTCCTGAAGCTCTTTAAATTTTTCTAAAAGACATTGCCAACAATAGGAAGCTCTTCAGAGCACAAACAATGCAGGTATGAGGCAAATATACTCCAGTCTGTCTTCAGCTGGCCATAAAAAGGAAAAAAATAACAAGAGATGGTAGATGGAACAATGATTTGAGTAAAATCAAATTTTAAACACACACAAGCACTCCTCAGATGACTGCACTAATATATTACTGTTATTTAGCAAAACTCCTTTCAACCCAGAATAATTTCTTACACAAAATTATTATTATTATTTAGAAATGAGGAGGGAGTCCTTCCATCTGCACTTTTCTAGTTACATTCCAAAATCACAGCACAATCTTTTGCCTACCTTGACAGCACAAGTACAAAGTCTATGTGGCTGATCTCTAAAATAAGGAAACATGAATGGAAAAATTATAGCTGCAAATTTGGGTAAAAGAGTTCAAACTTTGGGCGACCCTGCTGCCCTCGGGATGGAAAGTCAAATTGTGGCTAACACTTATGAAGACGCTTCATGGTCTTATTGGGATCTGTGCTAGTTGAACGTGAAAACCAGCTGATGAGGATCGGCAGCATCAATATAGCTTCAAAATCAGTCTCCTTACAAGAAATAGAAACAGCTTTAGACATCACACCATTCCCTCTGGTTAATCTGAAGACTTGACATGCAACCCCTTTTTTCCTTTGCTGATAGAGGGGGAGGGAAGGTTTATTAAAAAAATAACATAACAAAGATACTATTAATCAAGCCGTTTGAAACCTTGAGCTGTTTTCGTTATACACCTGTTTGACTCCAATGCTCGACAATCACTTGAGAGGATATTTCTCTTTATGAATGGTTTGAACACCCATTTTCTGGAAGCTGGCAGAAAAATGAAACCTCCCATGTTAAAAAAAAAGGGGGGGGGAGACAGGGACAACATGATTGTCTGCAACTGCATGTAACCCTCAAATCAGAAGGGGGGGTGACATAAAGACAAAGGACTAAGGAAATGCTTCAGGGCCTTAGTTGTTCATTACCAGAGAAGCTATAATAAGAAAGTCAGAAGCACAATTTTACTTCTCGAAAGCAAATCAATTTATAATCTCACGCCACAGGATTCTATGTTACAATATGACTTCTAGTTCTAAACCCATGAAGCTGGGAGGACAGTCTTTTGCCCCTGCAAAGAGACTTTATGTCTCACTCTATTTCCCCGAAATGTTGTGGGGGGAAGATGGAACTACCTCACAATCCCAGGAAGACCAACACATTAAATAACAGACTTTTTCTAAAAAATAAAATAAAGCCCAAATTTGGATTCATCAATGGCTCACCTTTCAAATGTAACCTGCATCTATCTTCCTGCCAGAGCCATCAGAAGAATGGATGGCAAGCACAGTATTCGAAGATATGACAACGCTGAAAATGGTGACTTGTGTGTCTTAAAAGGTATTTGCAAATTGCAGTATTTCCTGTGTATTCATGTATGTGTTTGAGCCAGGCAATATATCCTGATGAGTTGCAGTAAAAATGTTTTTAGAAAATACTTACTTAATAACTATTTAAACTGTTGTGCCAGTGCCACTTTAAAAAAAAAACCCAGTACAGTACTGTATATCCATGGCATGTTTGTATTAGATTATCTCTGCAAGTTGATAACAACTTGAGGCACCTTCAATATAGTGTGCATCTGCCTCAGCTGTCATCTATATTGATAATTTATGTAAACTATTGTTGGTGCCATATACTAAGGCTCTGTGCACTGTAGCAAGATGAAAACACGTGGAACTTCCCCTTGCTCGATAAAAAATGAAATCTGTATAAATGTGCCACCAATACCACACGTGAGCTGCTAACCATGTGCTCTTCTTTCTTACTTACTGGGAAAGAGTGGAAGGATTTGCTTCCTTTTTTTCTGGATCAGAATTTGCATACAAATCTCTGGGCCAGAGATTTACAATCTGACATAAAACACCAAATAAACTAGAAACAAAGGTTTTTCTTTCCGTCTACTGATTAGCAGTACTGTACAAATGCAGTTGCAATATTCTATGAGATATATAAGAGGCAAGAAAAAGACACACACACTCCAAAATTTTCCTTTCTCTTTTTTCAAGTTAAAGGAGCAGGTTGAAAACCAAAGGTAACAGCCAGGCACCACCAAAGACAAATCTAAGTCTAGCCCAGTCATAGGCTAAGCAGTGATGTCAAACCTTGGCACTCCAGCTGTTCTAGTACTTCAATTCCCAGAAGCCCTGATCAGCAGGTGTTGACTTGGGCTTCTGCTAATCGAGGTCCAAGAACACCTGGTGTCAAAGTTTGACATCACTGGAAAGTCTGGTTACTAATCAAGCTCATAGATGAGTCTATCATCAAACCATTGGAGTAATCACAAGGCAGAAGCTAGTTAATACTTGTGGGGCTAGTTCCCAGGTCATCAGAATAAAGTTTTCTGCATCCACCCCTCTAAGCAAAGACAGTACTTGGTTTTAATACTGTACCTTATACTCCTATTATTGCTTCCTTTATTCTTGCTGTTAAATCCAAAAGTGCACCTTTTGCTTAAGGATCTCATCTATCATCTAATAACACCACTACTAAATTTTTACTGATTTGAAGGAGATAAAAAATGTTGAATCTAAAGAATTTGTGGATGAATATTGAATTTGTATTGTAATTAAGAATTGGTATTGGGGCAGTAACTTTTCTCAAGGACTGTAATATGCTAAGGAAAGATTCCTAGGAGTACAAGATTGTTGCGTATCATGAGCATGACAATTCAACACATGCATGCTCTGGTGTTTAAGATACTATGAAATGCAGAGCTTCCAATATATATTTTACCCTAACCTTGCACTGGTGCTTTTAGTAACAAACTAAAAAAACCATAAACAAAGACAGATGCATGATCCTTACACAATACAAATGGAGAAAGGTGATACCTTTATTGGAACACTACCAAAAAATAATAATCAAATGTTATGCAAACTTTCATGATTCAAGACCACTTTCTTCAGGCATACACCAATTTCTTGTGGCTAGAGCAGTAAATTATCAAAGTCCCAAAGGTTCCTGGCAAAATGTTGTGCCAGGCTTCGTTTCTTAGAAGTGAGTTGGGGAAACTAAAAAATATCAGACACATATGAAATAGGTGAAGATTTTTCCTAAGTACTGTCTGTGCAAGGAAAACATTTCCTGAACAGATTATGGATGTTGGACTACTATTGAACAAAAACTACACACATTCAAAATTACAGAAACCCCTGTGATCATATGCCACAATAAAAGGTGCATTCCTAAAGTGGAAGAATTGTGACTATTATCTCACTCAGCATTATAGCATGATTCAGGTACATATATAGTCTAAAGGTTGAGGCTGATAATCCTATCAAGCCTAAAGCTGTAACAAATAGCCAGCCAAAATTTATTCTATATTCAGGTTTGAGTTCCAAAATATATCCACAAGACTTTTCCTTCTAATTTTCCCAACTTCTGGTCATCTGTGCCTTGGCAACTGAACTAACTGATGGGATCTGAACAAGTGGAAGATGACTTGCTCAAACCAACCCCAGGGAAAGAGAGGAATTTGCCAGAATTGTTCCAGCCAGTTAAGGGCCCAATAAAAGAGATGTCCAGTTTTATCCTGGAGTATTTTGGTTTTAATGTATAGGTAAGAGAGAAAAGTAGGGCCTGCGGTGGCTTGGTGGTTAAGACTCTGAACTTGATAGGAATGTTGGCAGGTCAACAGTTCAATACCCAAGTGCTGCATGACAGAGCAAGCTATTTATTTGAGACTATTTATTCAAGGAGTAGCTGGTGGTGCATGTAAGTTCTCCCTTTCCTGTTTTTATGTTCACAATTACCTTATGAAGTATGGGAGGTTCAGTCAGTGGCTAAGCCAAGATCAACAAGTAATGGTCCAGGCTAAGTAAGAATTTTAATTTAATTCTTCCAAGTTTCAGCATTCTGTCTAAAGGGAGACCAAAGAAACTAGTAAGTCTTTCGGAAAGGACGTTTCTGCTCAAATGAGCCCTTTGGTTGTCAATACAGCATTCTTCATAGAAGAACTACTATCACCAATCATATCAGAGAATAAACAAATCAAAAACAAAAACGCTGTAGCACTTTGAAGACTGTTATATTTTGAGGATAACTTTCATGGATCAAGTCCACTTTGATCAGAGGTTCACAATTTGTAACTACAGTCAACCCTCACATAACGCGTTCAAATAGCATCATTTTCACTTAACAATGTGTCATTATGCACTTCGTGTTCCCCCGCATAACGTTTTTAGTATTGTTATCCGGACAACGACGCTAAAATAACTGTCATTATCCGCTAAAAACGTTGTTATGCGGGAAACTCCATAGAAACCCACATAACAAAAATCGCTTAGCAACGCTACTTGGGAACCAAGTAACGTCATTATGTGAGGGTCTACTGTACAGTAAAACCTCGAGATACAAAATCAATTCATTCCTTGAGGTTTTTTATATCTTGAAAAAATTGTATCTCAAAACATGGGTTCCCATAGGAATGCATTGAAAAGCAAAAAAAAAAAAACCTGTTCCGGAGCTCAGAAAAAAGCCAAAATACATATATTTTTTTCCCTGTTCAAAACTCTTCATAAAGTGCACTTTGGAATTTTTCACTGCGCTTTGGTCACTTTATAAAGAGATTTGAACAGATAAAAGACGTTTATTTGGCTTTTTCTGAGCTGCGGAAGTGTATTTTGGTTTTCAATGTACAGTATATTCATCACATTTCCGACAGCACCCTCTAGTGGCCAGCTCTGGTAATTGCTGGCTCAGTACCCGACTATCACCTGTTTCAGAGGGGGGAATTTTCAGCACTTCCTGGTTGCAGGGAAAGCTTCTGGCAGTGCCAAAACGTGATGAAAAATTCCAAAAATGGAGCGGAAATGCTCCAAACACACCACCACCACCATTGAAAGACCCCAAAAATGGTATGCGAAAAAAATTGTATCATGAAGCAATTTGTTCCTGAGATCTCCTTTCGTATCGAGAGTTTTTTGTAAGTAGAGCCATTCGTAATGTAAGGTTTTATTGTAATTAAGGAGTAAAGCATCAGAGGAAGGGTATTTGTAATGGGAGCAAGCGGTGGCACCTGCCACCTTGAAAGTTTATGTTTCCTCCTCAAACGACAAGAACAATGGATGAAACAGAAACTTTTAATTACAACCCTGACAGCTACATTGAAAGGGAAGGGGGTGGGGAAACCCAAGGACAAAATCTTGTGGCACTTTAACAAATTTGTTGCATTATGAGCTTTCATGGATCAGAGTCCACTTCTTAGGACACATGACTGAGAAATCTTTTCAGTGCTTTTATGTTTTCAATTTCATGGAATATTTACACAGCATCAGAAAAGTGTAAGGGGGAAGAAAGAGATAAAGTGCTGCTACACATAATGTTTGAATGTGTGTTTTATCTGAATTAAAGAAAAAGTGTTATTGTGAATCATATTGTTAAAAAAACAAGTTTAAAGTAATTTTTTCTGTGAAGAAGTTTGTGATTTTTTGTAATTTATGTAAATAAAGTGCTTTTTTATTACTTAACTCTAAAGTGAGAAGGCCTTATCTAGCTTTGAGGTAACTGGAGCTGAAAACATAAAAGATCCAGAGTTGTCTAAGACAACATCACCCCGCACTGAAGCCTGGAAGCTTTCCCTCCTTTAATTCTCACCAGAACAATGACTGATTACCATTTTGTCACCTGAGAATTTTGCACACTATAAGGAGCTTATAGGCAGAATTTAATTTACTCAGCCACACTGAAGAAGTGTCTGCTCACCCACACACAAGACTAAATTTGTGAAGGAAATTCATCAAATTAGATGGCCAGCTTAAATTGGAACAAAACAAATAAAAGGTATTTGTAAAGGCAGTAAACATGAGCTAGCCATTAATTTAGTATACATCTCTCTTCTTTTAAAAATCTCACAAGACAACTTCTAAAATCCACTACCACTTATCCACTATCCACTTCTGGCAAGAAGACATTCTCAAGATAAAAGGGTTTTCAAACCAATTTTATCCAATTTGTGGTCTGTGAACTTATTAATGACACTGTATGCATACATTCAATTTCTTGTCACCCGAATATTTTAGTTATATGCTGTCTTTCCTCCAGTATGCTCTAAGATAGTGTATACAGTAAAACCTTGTATAACAACTGCATCGCATAACACTAAAACCTCGGATAATAACCGCATCAGATAACACTAAAAATCGGATAACACTAAGACTTGTGTAACCAAGTTTTAGCGTTATCCGAGGTATTACTGTACCTCCTCACCAAAGCAACCTTATGAGGTAGGCCTTATTCCAATGACTAAACTAAGATCGCCAGTGTGATGACTTGAGGATGGATCTCCTATATTCTAGTTCAGTGATGGGCACTCTTGGCCCTCCAGCTGTTCTTGAACTTCAATTCCCAGAAGCCCAAATCAGCACTCCTGCTGATCAGGGCCTCTGGGAATTGAAGTTCAAGAACAGCTGGAGGGCCAAGACTGCCCATCACTGTTCTAGTTCAATATACTTTACATGAGCATCAGATTTTCACGCAAACACACACTTCAGGTAATATATATACAGTATATAAGTCCACAACTGAAGTGAATATCTTTGAAAAATCAGATGAATGTGTAAAAAGGTATATATTTAAGATACAGTAGATGTGTGCAGAAATGGACACAAATTTCCATGTGGGGAAAAAAACCAAAAGCATCACAACATAACACAAAACAGAAGGAAAAATAGGTGGGATTAAGAGATATATAAAGAAGATTAAGACAGAAAGATCTTCACATCCTTATTCAAGGCTGCAAATAAGAAATTCACTGAACTGTGCAAAACAATGCTGAGATTAGTCAGTCTTAAGGTCTTAGATGAGAATCACAGAGGCCAGTGCAAAGAGAAGAGGTGGGGGGAAAGGTGTTTCACATGTACAACTCTTGCTTTAATCCAATGATTTTCAATCTTTGGCCCTTTAGTTGTTTTTGACCAACTTTCAGATACTAACATACTGGAGTCAAAAACAGCTGGAGCATATAAGGCAGGACTGATGTTTCCAGGCAGAATAAATAAAAGTGAAATCTTACAATCTAACTCCCGTCTTCCCTCTTTAACCAAGTAGTATATGCTCAAAAGCCAACAATCCTTTGGGGCAGGTTGGTTTCCACAATCAGCATCCAGATTCTCTCTATGAATGCCTAAACCAGAATTCAGCAGCCCATTAAAACTATTTCCCAAGACGGCTTTCCTGAATAGGAAGGTAATCTGGAAAAGTGTGATATTACAGCCACCAAATTTAGTAGTCTTTCAAAATTACTGTTAAAAAAGCTTTCATTTTTTGCTTTTCTTTATAATACAACTCCCCTTTCATAAGCAGTTTTTAGTTAAATGCTGATGGCCAGAATTCTAGAGGCATTCGCTTAAGGTATGTGAAACTTGCCATGACAAGATGTAAAATTTCCGGAAATTTTGAAGCTCGGGAAAAAAAACCCATTTTTTTAAAGGGGAAAAACGAAAATTTTCAGAAAAATTGAAAATAATCTTTTTTTTAGAAATGATTTATAAAATATTTGAACCCGGCCTTATCTTAAAATATTTTATTCATCATGTTAAAATAAAACATTCCATAACATATATTTTTTTATTTTTCGCAAAAAAAAAACCAAAAAAGGCTTCAGAAAAAAACAGAGGGTTTCAGAAAAAAACAGTTTCCCCCCGAATTTTTTCGGGTTTTTTTCTGGGCCTTCACATCTCTAGCTACAACTGACTGAGCAGGTGCTAGAGAGAAATCTTGATTATACTATCAGGCACATAACTGGGTAGGTGAAACAGCTGTGCCCTGGCAACTCATCAATTAGCCATGGTAATCAGGAATTCTGAAAATTAAGTTTCAAAGAAATGAATGACATTTGAGATATAAAAATAGATATACAGTATGTCCCCAAATTGCTCTTTTGTCCGGTTTCCAAAATGACCCATTGGAATGGCAAAAAATAATTTTACTTATAAATATTGTTACAGCAGTAAGGTACATTATTGCTAATACTGTCCTATTCAAAAGGGAAAGGTCAGACACAAGTGAAAGAAACATTGTAATTCTGGAGATAAATGGGGTACTACAATTAGAGGGGAGAAAGAAAATTGGTTTTTACATTTGGTCCTAAATTGGTTTTTCTAAATAGTCCTTAGGGGTGGAGCACAATGTTATTTTTTTATTCTTTATTTGAATGTAATTTTTTACATTTTATATGAGTGTAAACAACAAGAAAAAATTGAGTTTGGTGGTTGTAGAAAACTGAAGAACCACCTGAGTTTTCTAGTTTGTTCCCAAAAATTGTTTTAAGGCACCAAAAGGTGCCTTCGTTTTGGCAGTTTCACATCTGGCCTAGACACGGAAGAAGGCACCCAACAGTCCTACAGATGTCAATCTGGCTATTGCAAGCCTGTGAACCTCATTTACTTTCTGAACTCTAAGAGAGGCATGACTCTATAGCAGGGGTGCCCAAACTACAGCCCACGGTGCCAAATCATCTGGCCCATGCCACTCCCAGAAGCGGAAGTAAAATGTGTATGGGCATAATGCACCCACGCATGCCCATAACAGCTGTTGTAAACGCATTTATGAAAGCCGTGGGTCATTTATGGCAGCATTATGCACATGCGTGGGTGCATTATGCACATGCACATTTTACTTCCACTTCTGGTGGGAGGAACAATGTGACCGGCACTCTCAACCACGTGGCCGGCCGGCGGCCAGAAAGGTTTAGGCACCCCTGCTCTACAGACCACCATAGAGGGCTGTTCCTCTTGTTTCAGAAAACACAACCCACTTTTAAAATATTATTGACATCTGTGGCATAACACCAAATGAAAAGTAAGAAGTGGCCACTACTATTTTAAAAAGACAAAAGGCAGTTTTAATGTACAGGTTAATTCAGGAGGATCCCACCAAACTATTTGCAGAAAGATAGCATTAGGAGCCTTCACTGGGTATCACTGTGTTGTTTCCTGTAGTCTTCTTGAGAGGGACAATACAGATGCTGTTCTTGGCTTCTTTGATCCTCCACCAACGACCCAACCTGCAACATAACACAGATAAAGTAAGTCCTCCATCAATGCAGACTGCAGTGGCTCAAGGGGCTAAGACTCTGACTGGGAGGCAGCAGGTCAGCAGTTTGGTTCCCAAGTACTGCAGCTCCTGCCAACCTAGCAGTTCGGAAGCAAGACATTGCAAGTAGATAAATAGGGACCACTTCGGTGGGAAGGTAAACAGTGTTCCGTGTGCTCCGGTGTCTAGTCATGCCTGCCACATGACCACGGAAATGTCTGCAGAAGCAGACAGCGTGGCTCTTTGGCTTTGAAACAGAGATGAGCACTGCACCCTAGAGTCGGATACAACTGGCTTTTGAGCAAGGGAAACTTTTACCATCAATGAAGCACCCATTTCAGAACTGAGATCTACGACTCTGAAAATTGCTGACGCAATATTGAAGCAAACATTTTTACTAGCCCCTACATGCTGCAAGATCCTGTCCAAATATACAAAGCTGATAAAACAGATGTACAGTTAGATTTGCAGATATATTAATAAACTCTGGTGTAGCGAGAGGTGACACAGCAAGAACTGGGATCTCGGCTCCAAGAATGGTCTTTTGTTTCAAACGCATTCATAACACTTTTGTTTTTTCAAGGCCGTAAGGCTGAATTTATGGTACCTGGTGTGGAGCTTCATTATGTTCTTTTTTATACTTGAAGGAGGTACTCAATCTCATTCCTAAACAGACCTTAAACACTGAACTCAGACTGAATCGCAGCTTCCTTTACTATTTCAGAGTAATCTTTGAAATGTCTCTCCCATGGTGTGTCACGCCAAGACTGTTTTCCCCACGCAGGAAGGAGTGGAATATTTCTTATTAATTTATGGGCACATCAGTTACAAGCAGTTTTTTTTTATTATTATTATTATTATTATTATTATTATTATTATTATTATTATTATTATTATTATTATTATTATTATTATTATTATTATTATTATTATTATTATTATTATTATTATTATATTCACATTTCTATACCGCTTTACTTCCCCTAAGGGAACTCAAAGCGGTTTACATGTAAAATACAATATCCACAATACAGAAACAGTATACAAATCTAAATTCAAACAAAATCCAAAAACACAATTATACAATTATAAGATAATATATAAACATCAATTAATCACATCAAAAAGTACACAGTATAAAAAATACAAAAAGTCAATACAAAAAGTCTAAGTTCCACAACTGAAATGGGGGAAGCTCAAGAAACAGCAGGTTTAACTGTAAATGCAAGTTATGCCCTCAGAATACACAATATTGATGTATACATGGTGATGTATACATGATGTATACATGATGATGTTTTGACAGTTAAAGATGTTAAAGTCAATGAAAATATAATCAATTCAGTAGAAGAGTCCTAATCTTGCCTCTGAGCTACCATTCTGGAGGAAGCATTGGGGAAGAACATTTTAACTCAGTTTACATTTGGTCCTAAATTTGATAGTGAATGTATGCTAAGCCAATTGGAATTCATGTCCGCACAGTAATTTTTAAAAAAAGACTACTAACCTATGTTCTTGTCCAACTCCAGCAACAAGGAAATTTCCAGAATTTGAGAATTTCAAGCTATTAACGAAACCAACCTGGGGAGAAAAATACATGCCACATTATCAAGAACTAGGAAGGCATTTACCAATGGACACACTTGCTGTCAGTGCCTGTAGTGCGCTTACACCCCCACCCACATGCTTTGATATGCCTATGCTACAGACATCAGAAAGGAACACCATAATGTGAGATGAAGCCAAGGTTCAAATTCACTTCAATTTAGCATTAACAAAACAAAAAAGCTGCTACCTGACTGAGTTATGATATTCACGAGTTCTTTACATTCTCCCAGATTCGTGTCACACCTTAAAAGTAACATTTATTATAGCATACAATTCTGAAGTAGATTATAGCAACTTCTTCTTCTTACATATTCAAATCTGAATAATGGCAATCCTCATGGTAATCAGCCATGAAGACTGTCCTGAGAATATAATGCAGTGGCCTTTCATATTCCTTCCGCATCGCAGCGTGACACCCATACCACTGATCCAGTTCAAGTCACTTTCTGGTCCTGAGCCCTTTTGACACAGAAAGTCCTCATTGGCCCCAGGCCAATATTGATTAAGCTGCTGCCCTCCATTAAAATGGATTCAAGGTGGGATTTAATCCAATTAGGGACTATCACCCCATCCATGTGAACGTTGGCACCCAAGCTGCTAGTCCTCAGGGTTGTCAGGTTAGTTAACCGCCGCCTGACACTCGGCTTTGAGTCACTGGGAGTATAGTCTACTCTATTACCATAGCAGGATAACCTGGCCAGACACAAGGACTATACCTTAGGACTCCTATTCTCACAGCAATTTACTAACACTACTAGAATTCTGAAAATAGTTGCTAGGATTTTATCTTTGCCATCCAAATTGTGAAATACCACATTTGTTCCTGATTACTCTTATGTCCAATGGAAGCAGACACATCTGTTGTCAAAGTGTTTCTAAGAGCCCCTTCCATGTAGTCCACCATGCTTTTCTACAACAGTTCACCAGTATTGGTTATGCTGCGATAGTACAGTAAAGGTAATGATTTCCCTTGCTCGAAAGCCAGTCGTATCCGACTCTAGGGTTCAGTGCTCATCTCTGTTTCAAAGCCGAAGAGCCAGCGCTGTCTGCTTCTGCAGACGTTTCCGTGGTCATATGCCAGGCATGACTAGACACCAGAGTGCACAGAATGCTGTTACCTCCCCACCGAAGTGGTCCCTATTTATCTACTTGCAATGTCTTGCTTTCAAACTGCTAGGTTGGCAGGAGCTGGGACAAAGACGAGAGCTCATTCCGTCCTGCAGTACTGCTGACCTTCAGCCTCCCAGTCAGCATCTTAGCCACTTGAGCCACTGCTCAATATGCTGCGACATTTCCCCCCTTATATTGAAATATTTTACAGGGGGGAATACTGTAGAACAGGCAAGCAAGGTCCCCCCACTTTGGGCATTTTCCTCACCAAGGGAATTTCAAAGAGTGGCTCCAACCTCCGGAATCCTTCTCCACACTTCCACAATTTCACATTGGCATTGTGGGAACCTGCAAGAACAAAGCATGTGAGAGTTACCTTTCATATTCAAACAGTCTAGAGGGGTTCCAAGCACTGATATTCTCCTACATTAGCTGACAGTTCTGGAGATCTATGTTTGCCACCCGGGTAAAGACAAGTATCTTCTCAATCCTGGTCTACTAATGCTGGTGCATCTTCAGGTTTTTCTCTATTCTCTATCAATTGCTGAGTACCTTCATAAATCTGAAGCTATTAAAAGTCTTCAGTTAATCATGATTCAGAAGACTTGTGCTGATAGGCGAATAAAACCTAAGTTGTCAGACATACAGTTCTAAATCCAGTTGTTAGAATGGACCTAGTAAATCCATGGGAACTTACTTGGGTAAGTCACATGTAGATGTAAGTTACAAAATTCAGATTTCCCTCCCAAAAGCACCCACTTGTTTCCTCTGTTATAATAGATCAAGATACCCATCCCACGAGAGCAAACCGAGAGGGCACCCTTCTGGTACCATCTGCTGGGGAGGCTCGCCTCTCTAGCACAAGGAAAAGGGCCTTCTTGGTTGTAGCCCCCACACTATGGAACCTCCTCCCAGTAGAACTACACCTCCAGGCCCAGTTGCTACCATTTAGGAAAGAATTGAAGTGGTTGGCAAAATGGATCTGGAGCTGGGATTGTCAACAAGGTCCCCTTTTTGGCTCCTCTGAGGCTCCCCCCTCCTATAATTTTTTTTTTAATGTTAAGGTTTTGTAGATTTTATATTTGTTGTTTGATAGTAAATGGCACAGCGGGGTGGTGGTGGTGTAATATTGCTATGTTTTTAAGGGTTTTTAATTGTTTTATATTGGTTTTAACTTGTGTACACCACCAGTCCATTGGATAGGGCGGTATATAAATTTATTAAATTAAATTAAATCAAATCAGAACAACCCTGGCTAATAGCACCCAGGTGGGGGGAAACATGAAGCGATTCAATTAAAAGGGCAACAAAAGAAGCATGCTGGCTTCCTTAAGGAAGCCCACATGAAAATCGGAACAGGATAAGGAAGGCAAACGTTAATGTCTCCAAGATCCACTTATACCTTAACAAAGATCTTAGGGTATCTAAGGAAGTCTTGCACACTTGCTGTCAGAGTCAGTTGGAGGCAGAAGATGGCTTTCTGCAAAGCTTTTCAGACAGGTGTAATCCTATTCAGACTATGGCACCACTAAGTTCAACTGGTAAATGTCTCCCTTGCTCGGAAGCCAGCCGTTTCTGACTCTAGGGTCATCTCCATATATAGCCAAAGGGCCAGCACTGTCTGTGTCTGAAGGCGTTTCCGTGGTCATGTGGCAGGCATGACTAGACACCAGAGCGCATGAAACACTGTTACCTTTCCTGCTGAATCAGCACCTATTTATCTACCTGCAATTTCTTGCTTTTTAACTGCTAGGTTGGCAGGAGCTAGGGCATACAATGGGAGCTCACTCCATCACACAGCACTTGGGTCTCCAACTGCAGACCTGCCAACCACTAAACCACGGCCCTATCTTCAACTGGAGTTCAACTGGACTTCTTCTATTTAAAAAAAACCCCACTCTGTAGGACTTTAGAGGAAGACACCCTGCCAGGCTCTTCCCTGCCTGACCCCAGCCCAGGCCCTGAAGCAAAAGAAAAAGCAAGTCGCAGTAACCTGTGGCTACGAGGTCACTGTTGAGCAAGGCAGCAACTGAAGAGATCCAATAGGGCTGCTCCAGGCCTTGGGTACCATGCATGCTGTGGGCTTTCTTCACCGTGGCAAGTGGCTTCTTCTTTGAGAGACCCCAGAGGGCTACCGAGCTAAAGAAAAGGAAAGCAAGAAATTACTGTGACACACACAGGAACCCCTAAATAGAGGCAATTGGCAAAGTCAAGTCTCCAAGAGGGACTTACCCATCGTCTGCACCAGATACCATATGCTCCTCGTTGATCAGCTGAATACAATCAATAGAGCCCCTAATTTAAAAGAGAAGCCATGATTGGTTTTGAACTGCACACCACAGCCTATTACAGGAGAAAACGGAAGAGTCTGGACTAGGCAAAATCGGTACAGCAGGTGCTGTGTGACAAACACATAAGTGTCTGGGGAAATTGAACTGAAACTCACAGCTATCAAAGCACAGCAGGTATGCTTGGGAGCCCCTTTTCTTGCTCAAAATGAAAGATTTCAGTGCCCAAACTACCTAAAGGCAAGATCGGATTCAAGGGAAGGTAACATACTCGCATACATCCACCTTCATTAAAAAATGAAGACATTCCATATATCTGAATGGGTCAACATTTAGCATAAAAGCAGCTGTCCCAGAAGGAATGGTTTCTATTCCAGTCAAGGCACATAACAATATTGCCATGACCCTGAAGACAGCAAACTTCATTTCAAGGAAGAAAGCTAGCTCCAAATGTGCTTTTTAAAGTCCCTTTCTCTTTTGTTTGCTCAAGCTTTGAATAAACACCAAATCCCCCACCCCACTCCACCTGCCAGCCAGGTTTTGAGCTCTTTCCTAAAAGACAGCAACTGTCTGGAGTTGGCAGGAGGTTCCACAGGGCAAAAGCCGAAAAGGCCCTCCTTCTAGTGCTAGAGAGACAAGCCTCTCTAGCTAGTGGTGTTTTTAAGGAGCCCCTCCAGTCTGCTCTAGTGGGATGGACAGATCACCTTGGGGTGATGCGGTCTCTTAAGTAACCTGGACCACTACCATGTTGGGCTTTAAAAGTCATCACCAGCACCTTGAATTGCACCCGGAGGCACACTGGCAACCAATGCAGCTCCCGTAGTAGAGGTGAAGCATGAGCATAATGTCCACACCCCATCACCACAAGGGCAGCTGCATCCTGCACTAGCTGCAGCCTCCGAATGGTCATGGAGGGCAGCATCCTTTAATTTCTCTCCTTGCCCAGACTTCTACTAAGCCCTTTTCTCCTTCATTTCAATCTCTCTCTCTCCACAACACAACACATTGTACAAGATGAAGCTTTATATCTCAGCTGTTACATATCCCTGCCTTTTCTGCTCTACTTAACAAATATCCATACCCCATTCTATCAGATTGGTAAGATGTGGGTGGAATGATATACAGTTAGTTAGCTAGGACTGCATTGCACTGGTTTATCTGCATGTATTAACTGATTCATTTACATTCACTTTATTCTATTTCACTGTTATAATAAAATGCAGTTATTCTAATTCACCCGAAATGCTGTCTCTGATTACACAAGGAACTGTCTCAAGTAAAGGTCACCCTTGCTTGAAAGCCAGGTGTATCCAATTCTAGGGTTCAGTGCTCATCTGTTTACAGCCAAAGAGCCAATGCTGTCTGCATCTGCAGACATTTCCATGGACACGTGGCAGGCATGACTAGACACATGGAACACTGTTACCTTCATACCTGTCAAGTTTCAGGAAATTTCTGTCAAACCCCTGTATTTTATGCTCTTTTCTGCCATCATCCCGTATTAGTTAGACTGCAATTAGACTGGAGTTAGACTGGAGGCCAGCACAGGATAAGCATAGCTGTCCAGTTCCCCATTTTGGCTGGGAAATTTCCCTTATTTGACAGAAATTTGCCGAAACTTGACAGGTATGGTTACCTTCCTCACCAAAGTATTGGCTATTTGCAATTTCTTGCTTTCAAACTGCTAGATTGGCAGGAACTGGGACAGAAACGGGCGCTCACTCCATCATGCAACACTTGGGTCTCAAACTGCTAACCTGCTGACCTTCTAGTTATCAAGTTCAGCATCTTAACCACTAAGCCACTGCAGTCTTACTGGTTTTACATAATCACAAATTATGATCCCTTAGTCTGGGTTTGGGGGGGGGGACTCAAATATACTAATACAGTGTATATCATCCTTGATTCACTTATTTTCCAGCCTTAAAGACACTTCATCTATTTTGCCTACATAAGATGTCATTTGATAATGGAAAGGAATAACTTAATATATTGCAGACACCTTACAGGGTGTACCATAAACCTTCAACCATCTGAGGAAACAGATCTTTTGAATATTGGTAAATTTTTACTCATGTTACATTCGAGCTGAGAAGAATCTGGAAAGTATCCAGCTCAGACACCACTACTTTCCCTCTGTCTTCCAACTCAAGAGACTACAGCCAATCCATGCCACAATCCAGACCATTCTGATGGGTTTATTCCCTTACCCACAGGAAGGTTATGGATACCCTTGGCTCCCTCCCCTGGCTCGCCAGGTCAGGGGTGGGTGGGTGGGAGTGCAGCTGACCTGCGTCTCCATAGCTGATGCGGAGTCTCTTCCGCCTGCCGGCGTCTCCTGCCCCACTTCGCCTTTGAACTATACGTTAGGTCTGCTGAACCTTGTGGCCATCAATCACCCTTTTGGACTTGTCTGGGGTTGAGTGTTTGCTTATTTTGCTATATTGTATTTCTGATTTTGTCATTCTGTATCTTCAGATTATATTGTTGTTATACTGTATTTTTGAATTTTGTATCTTTAACATTGTACTGTATCTTTAATTTTTTTGTAAGCCACTTCGAGCCGTCCATTGGATTGAGGAAAGTGGGATATAAATCCTGCTTAATCCTGGCGTGGGCAGTGAAGGTCCGGGGGGGGTGTGTGTGTGCTGGAGCACAATCTTGTGGTGTGATCTGGGATCAGTTTGACCCGGTTGCCCCTGATGAAGTGTACAGGCTCCTTGCAGCAGTGCGGGCCACTACATGTTCTTTGGACCCCTGTTCCACCTGGTTAGTGAAAGCGTCTAAGGTGGTGACAGGAGGCTGGGTCAGGGCTATAATAAATGCATCTTTGCGGGAGGGGATGTTTCCTACACCATTAAAACATGCTTTGGTACGCCCCCTCCTGAAGAAACCGACCCTTGTCCCAGCTGTCCTAACCAACCACAGGCCAGTCTCTGATCTCCCCTTTTGGGGGAAGGTATTGGAGAAGGCAGTGGCGCGCCAGCTGCAGGGGGCTCTGGAGGAAGCGGATTATCTGGACCCCTGTCAATCAGGATTCAGGCCCGGACATGGTACAGAGACAGCATTGGTCGCGCTGGTGGATGATCTCAGGCGAGACCGGGGTGGCGGTCATCCAACCATCCTTGCTCTCCTTGACCTCTCAGCGGCCTTCGATACCGTTGACCACGGTATCCTTCTGGAACGGCTCAAAGGATTGGGGATCCAGGGCACAGTACTGTCCTGGTTTTCCTCATTTCTGGAGGGCCGTACCCAGTCGGTGTGGTTGGAGGGAGAAATCCAGTCCTAGGCCCCTTAAATATGGGGTGCCACAGGGCTTGGTGCTCTCTCCTCTCCTATTTAACATCTACATGAAGCTGCTGGGCGAGATCATCCGTTCCCATGGGGCGCGGTACCATCAGTATGCGGATGACACCCAGGTGTACATCTCGGCCCGTGGGGACCCGTGATGCGGTCAAAGTCCTGTCCGAATGCCTGGAGACCGTCGGGGTCTGGATGGGGGGTAACGGGCTTCATCTGAACCCTAGCAAGACTGAGTGGCTATGGGTTGGGGATCCAGGGTTATCCAGAGTTACCATCTCTGGTCTTGGATGGGGCAGTTCTGCCCCAGAAAGACCCGGTGCGCAACTTGGGGATCCTCTTGGACTCACGGCTGCTGCTGGAAGAGCAGGTGGCGGCTGTGGCCAGGAGGGCTTTTGCTCAACTCAGAGTAATTCGCCAGTTGCACCTGCTCCTGGACTGGGACTCCTTGCTCATGGTCACTCATGCTCTGGTCACCTCCAGATTAGATTACTGCAATGCACTCTACATGGGGCTGCCCTTGACGACCATTCGGAGGCATAGCTGGTGCAGAATGCGGCTGCCCGGGTGGTGATGGGGTGTGGGCATTATGCCCGTTCCTCCCCACTACTCCGGGAGCTGCACTGGTTGCCAGTTTGCCTCCGGGTGCAATTCAAGGTGCTGGTTTTGACCTTTAAAGCCCTATATGGCAGTGGGCCAGGTTACCTGAGAGACCACATCGTCCCAAGAGTGTCTGCCCATCCAACCAGAGTGGACCGGAGGGGCTCCCTAGTTGTGCCTTCAGTTAGAGGGGCTCGCCTCTCTGGCACATGGAGGAGGGCCTTCTCTGTGTCCGCACCAACCCTATGGAACCTCCTGCCAACAGAATTGAGGATAGACAGAATTGCTGCCTTTCAGGAAAGGTTTGAAGACCTGGCTGATGGGGCAGGTGTGGGTGAGGCCCTAATGGGAATATGGCCCCAGCCTGCTGGCTCATCCCCAGCTAGTCCAGTTGTGCCCTCCTTCTGTGTGTTTGCATTCCCTCCCCCTCTTAGCTTTTAGTTCTAGTTTCAAATGGGGTGGGAATAATGAGGGTGGATGGATGGGTGGATGCTGGGGTTTAACATGTTTTTATATGTTTTTAACAGTTGTATGCCGCCCTGAGTCGGGTTTTTACCCTAGTGGGTGGCATAAAAATTGAAATAAATAAATACATACATCATTATTATTATGATTATGATTATTATATGTGAGTAGGATCTGGGGAGAACACTCCCCCTGCTTTTTGAGTTTGGGGGGGCTGTAAGGGATCCAGTGGTGGGCTTTAAAAAAATTACTACCACATTGTGGGTGTGGCCAACTCTGTGGGTGTGGCCAGGTGACTAGGTGGGCGTAGTTAAACTGCTGTATTTTAATGTGAGCTTTTGTGGATCGAGTCCATTTCGTCAGACCATTAGTTAGCAATTACATCTCGATGCTCTAATTTTCCTTTAAAGAGCAACTGCAGCAGAGTAACTGCTGGCTCAGTCTCACCCCACTCCAGATGCCCGGACCCAGCAGCAAGGATGTTGGAGTCGCATCCGGAGTGGGGTGAAAGGAGGTGGTGGACAGGGCAGGGTGGGGCAATGGGCGGGGCCAGCCAGTTTTGCTACCGGTTCTCCCGCCCTGTCCGAACCCGCTGGAGCCCACCACTGAAGGGATCCCCTTGAGCCCACCCATGACCACCACTAAAAGAGGATGGAAATAATCCTTGGGGAACAAGGCTCTAAAAGTAATATCTCCCATTAAATGAAGGACAGCTGGCTGCTTTTGCCTGTAAGTTAGTTTCAGAAATCCCAATGCAGTGGCACACTAAGCATTAGGCAACAGGAGAGCTGCAGCAGCAACAATGTGGTATCTTGTCTGATGTGCCCCAACCTACCCTTCCACCACACACTCTATCAGGGAAGCCCCTGAGAATAAAGGATCTTTCTTACTGGTGCCCATAAAATACCAGCTGGGATTCATCGGGGATCTTCCAGACCCTGACTGTGCCATCCCTGCCACCTGATGTAACACAACACTCCCGGCTCAGACTGTCCAGTCCTGTGATCACATCTTGATGTCCAAACCTGGGAAGGGGGAGGCAAGAATCAAATGGAAAACCAGTTATGGACTGTGGGCAAGAGAGAATTCAGCATTTCTTCTGAAAACCTCACTAGTGAGATGCCATGAAGATTTGACTTGCATGCGGCCTAGTTACATACTGAAATGGTTCCCTCATCTTTTTAGAATAGGAAACAAATCTTGGCAGGGATATGATCATTTACCACTGTTTACAATGGCAAAGACAGCTTGTTGTAAAGACTTTCTTGCATGCTTTGATGCTGTGTATTTATCTACTTGCAATGTCTTGCTTTCAAACTGCTAGGCTGGCAAGAGCTAGGACAGACAACGGGCACTCACTCTGTCATGCAGCACTCGGGTCTTGGACTGCTGACTTGCCGATCTTCCAGTCGTCAAGTTCAGTGTCTTAACCACTAAGCTGCTGCAGTCCCTACAGCTTCCATTACTGCCACCCAATAATGGCTGCACTCTCTCAGGGATGTAGTTGGGCTCACTGGAGGGCTACAGGTCTAACGTAGAGCCCTGCCACTTTCTTCTTACAAACTTGTTGGCAAGAATAGCTATAGATAGTCCTGTTGTCTTGTAGACAGGCAAAAGATGACAAGATAAAACAGCCTTATGGCTCCACTATGCTACTCTCAACCATACAGGCTCCTTCCCTTCCCTTCCAGAAACAGAAATTTCATAATAAAGCAATTGACTTAAGAAAGCAGTACAGCAAACCCCCGGTTAACGATGCTTTCGGACGTCGTTTTTGGTTAATGACGTGTCCTTTTTTGAAAAGGACACTCTCGGTTAACGACGTTGTTATCCGGGAGTGACCATCACCTCTCGGTTAACGACGTCATTATCTGGGGGTGTCCTTTTCACCTCTCAGTTAACGATGTCGTTATCCGGGAGGTCTCCATAGGGAGCCATTTTTTCCTGTCGTTAACCGGGATTTCCCGGTTAACAATGTTTTCCGGTTAACGACACAACGTTGGGAACCAAGGAACATCATTAACCAGGGGTTTACTGTATCTGATTAACATTTTAGCAAACATAATTTCCCAGCTAGTTCAATGTGCAATACCTGTGTGTTCATTGGTCACTGACGCTAACTTCTACCTTGACATTCATATCATCTCAATGTCACACACAGAGAAGCGGGTGACTTTACAGCAGGGGTGCCCAAAATACGGTCCAGGGGCTGGATTCGGCCCCCAACGCCAATTCATCTGACCTGCAAAGCCCTCATTACTCCTGGAAGCCGAAGTAAAAGGCGCCCGAATGGGCATGTTTTACTTCCCCTTCCAGGAGCAATGAGGACTTTGCGGGCCGGATGAATTGGCGTCGAGGGCTGGATGTGGCCCTGGGCCAGTGACCGGCTCTCTGAACCACATGACCGGCCTGCGGCCATGTTTGGGCACTCCGGCTTTACAGTTTAGATACAATGTCCCATGTATGCATTTCTCAGGAACCCTCCCTTAATTTCATGCATCTGGGGGGGGGGGAACGGGTATGTCCCTTACAAGGTCTCCACATAGGCGTTTTCAGCCACATTCCACACTTTGACTGAACGATCATGTGAGGCGCTGTACAGCTGATGTGTGCCCTTCCGGAAAGATAAACCCTGCAGGGGAGGAAAGCAGAAGGGAGAAGATAAGAATAATGGCAGGAAAGGTGAAGTGAACTGGACGACATTCTCACTACCTACCACTTGAGTCCCTCTGTCAAACTTCTGTCTCATCCCACCCTACACCCAACTCAGGAATCAAGGTTTCAAATTTGCTGAATGAGAAACTAATACAAGTGACAAGTATTAGTCAAGATACAAAGCAAAAACAAAGAGGGGGGGACACTGTGGGAACTTAAAGACTAACTGCTATATGTCAATGGGAGCTTTCATGGATCAAGTCCACTTCCGCAAACAAAGGCTGAAAAAGCTAACTCCAGGAAAACCATGCCATTTTTTTAAAAAAAAAAATGAGAACAAAATATTCAGTCTTTCAAAAGCACTAAAATACATTTATGTACACAATGAATTTTATACATTAGGGTATTTTATTTCCTAGCTCACATTTTAAAATTTAGTAGAACACATGTACAAGCAAAGCATGACTCTCAAAGAATCAACCTTATTGTATGTAACAACTATTCCTTGTACATAAAAATATTTTCCCCTCTGTTAAAAGTATAAGATGGTTCAGAACAAAAAAACACTATCAATCTGTACTAGTACAGAAAGTCATGACATTTAGTTGCAATTCCAATTTCTACAGGGCAGAAAGCAATCTATTTAAGATGGCAGCTTGATTGTACAAAATCTGCTTTCTAGGTTCTTTATTCTTTAAAATTCTTTATTCACACAATTCAGCCTTCATTCTAGGAGAAAACGTTAAATGTACCCATTGAAGTCCACATTCCAGATGTGTGTGATTTGATTAATAACACCACTGAGGAACTCACCGACACAGCATCACGATGGCCTGTGAACTTATAGAGATGCCTGCACGTTGCCGCTTCCCAGATCATGATGAGTTTATTTCTATCCCCTGTAGCCTATCATAAAAAGATAAGGCAAGACACTTGTCAGTACTAGTTTTCTATAAAATTACACATTCCAGACACTTTGGGAATCAGCAATAATAAGCCATCCACCGAGAGCTAGGGAGTCAGGAAAATTTTACACATGCTCTAAAGCCTACCCATATTTCAATCACACAGAGGCCCCTAGTTATCTTACAGGCAGGACCAGTAAATGCCCCTTTTTGTGTACTATTGGTAGATGAATAGTATGAATGAATGGAGGGGAAGAATCACTATTCCTGTGAAAGGGCAGACAGACATGGCACATGTGACACATGTCCATTGCACATACTGCTTCACTGCTAGTAACACACTGGTTTATAAGTAATTGCTGGTCTCAAGGACCCCCTTCTAATGGACGCTGGCTCACTCAAGTGGATTGACAGAATTGTCAAACAGGGTGCCTATTATTTTTTTGTTTACATCTCCCAGCTCTGCTAGAGGTGAAAGTGTTTGCTTCCTGAGAAGGTAAATGTCACCCTTACTCAAAAGCCAGTTGTATACAACTCTAGGGTTCAGTGCTCATCTCTACTTATAGCCAAAGAGCCAGTGCTGTCTGCACCTGCAGATGTTTCCATGGACATGTTGCAGGCATGACTAAACACCAGAGTGCACAGAACGCTGTTCACCTACCCACCAAAGTGGTCCCTATTTATCTATTTGCGCTCACTCCATCATGCAGTACTCGGGTCTCAAACTGCAAAGGAAGGGGGGAGTCTGTTTCACTTTACCAGGTATTTGCCATCTGATGATATGGCCATTGAAAGGATGTGTGACGTGTGTCCAACATTACTGTCCTCTGCCCCCTTCTTTCCTCCATGGATCACATGCAGCTTCTTTCCACTCTCCACATCCCCTAAGAGGAAATGACACCTGAGTCAGTTGGACAGTGGTATCCAAATCACTCAGGCCTCTTGAAGAGCCCGGGGTCACCTTTTGTGAGTCCTTCCCAACAGATTTGAAAAGTTGAATTATTCTGATACAAGTTCACAGTTAATTAGAGATCCTTCAAAACAGAGCAGATAACATCTCAGGTGGAAAACTTTCCCCAATTTATAGAAATCCATCAGACAAAAAGAGTGAATTCAAGACTAACAAATGCACTTTGAATACAAGACACTGTGTGTTCACTTTTGATGCACATACACACAGCATCAGGAAGCTGAAAGTGCAATTATAAGAGTAGCTTAATGCCTCAATTTATTAATAATAATAATAATAATAATATGCATTTCAAATTGCCCTTTCACCTTACACATGGGCTTGTCAACAAAAGGCATGTACCGTATTTTCCGGCGTATAAGACAACTGGGCATATAAGATGACCCCCAACTTTTCCAGTTAAATATAGAGTTTGGAATATACTTGCCATATAAGACTACCTCTCTTCCAATGCACACCAAATAAAAACTAACCCATACTCAACCCGAAGACGCGCAGCCCTCCGAGTCGAATGGGCAGGTTCTGGTGGAGAGCCAATCCACGCTCACATTCTCCTCCTCGAGGTACAGGAAGATGTGTACAGCTTGCTCCCCCTTGCTTCATACTCCCCGCACAGAGCAGGGACTCGGCCGCGGCACCCCCCACCATATGCGCCGGACATATGAAGCAAGGGGAAACAAGCTGCAGTTAAGTACCTGTCCTATAAGACGACCCCCGACTTTGGCACAGATTTTTCGGGGTTAAAAAGTAGTCTTATACGCCAGAAAATACAGTACATTAAATCAGATTCTGTTCACACTCCAGATTAAAATGAATCAGTAAATAACAAAACAGATAATAGGGAGAATAAAAACAACCAAAAATCACCCAAATCGCCACTAAGTTCACTAATATATCCCATTTTACTGATTGTTGAACAATGATCCACTTACTTCTGCAAATTGGAAGGACAGAAAAACTATGCATTACATTACAAAATGCCTTAATTGTGGCACTAGTTTATTTAACAACCCTATTTAGGAAATTATAGAATATGCACTGTGCTCTATTCTAGCAGATACAGTCCATTATGTACGGTGCAGCATATTCCATACAATATTCAGCTGCACTGAGAAATGGCTGTTGCCCATTGCATTAATACAGCACCAGCGTCTCTCAAAAAAGGTGTTTTGCAAATGTGAAACCAATTGGTTCACAACAGTCACAAAGACAGAATTACTGCTTTACTCAATTTGATGCTTTGCTGGTATAAATTAGAGGAATCTCAAATTACAGTAATGTGACATTCAATTTTTCTGGACTCCACTTGACAGACCCATACCTGAAGACACCTACATTTTGCTTACCTAGAGAAAGGCCTATCTTATCTGCTCCATGTCCTAGCTCAACCCTGGTTTCCTATTAAAAGGAAGTTGTCCCTTTTTAAAATAAGCCTGGCTGGAGCTATACTATGAAGCCTTTAAGCCAGGGATTCTCAACCTGCAGCCTGTGAGCCAGATACAGCCCACAGCACCATTTCATGTGGGGGCCCCAACGCCTCCACCAAATCAGGATGTGCCATGTGGTGGAGGAAAAGCAAAATGGCCATTCAGCCTCCGAAGCTGTCTAAGGGAGCGTGACCAGCTTTAAAAGGTTGAGAACTCCTGATTTAAGCCCTTCTCCAGGTGAGAGAAATATAGATGTGTTCAGTTGTGGATTGTCAAGTGGAACTCCAAGAATGGAGAATTCTAAGAGCTGGAGTAAAAAAAATCTATATGGCACTGCCCTTTTTTAAAAAAAACCAACATGTTTGTGTATATTTTGTGATGTGTAAACCGCTTCGGGTCACCCTAGGGTGATAAAAGTGGTATATAAATTTAAAAAATATTATTGTTGTTGTTATGAGGAAATGTCATAAAAACCAGTGTCAAAATGGCTACTATCCAGCATACAACCTTAAAGTCAAGCCATACATTCTGTATTTGAAGCAAAGAAGAACCTGGATAAGATTAGCTGCGATAGGAATGCAATCTGATTAAACAAGTGTGTGTAAGAGTTGCAATAGTCCAGGAGGACAAGAAACGGCAGTCACTATGTAAGTCTTCTTTTAAAATAATCAGCCCTTTAACTGAAAGTTAATTCTGCAGATAACCCAGTTCAAGTAAAATTGCAAAAACTGAGAATGCCAAGCTTTGTTATAAAAAGCAAAACACAGGACATGCTCAATATTGTTGTTGTTCAGACACACAGTCGATTCCGACCCTTTGCATCCCTATGGACCATTGTCCTCCAGGCACCTCTGTCCTCCACCATCCCCCTCAGCCCTCCCAGCCCTACAATGTGGCAGTGGGACAGTTTTCATCCAGAGCAAGCCTGACACGTCTGTGGATTAATTTTAGTTATACTTGTTAAGAGCCATCCTCTAGTTTTCCCCTTCCTCTCCACACTTTACCCATTGTGTAAAAAAAACTTACATTTGATGATGGAGCATTCTTTGGCTGCAGAGAAAATGTATTTATCATCTGGTGAGATGACCAGACACGTAATAGGTAGACGATGACCTCGTAGTACTCTGATCTCAGATGGTTCCGGAGGCTGCAGCTTTTTAAAAGAACATAAAAGAAATAGGCAATGACTTTCCTAGCACAGTGAGGGGCAATTACAACTTACAAGCTTCTTTAAAGATGATTTATTATTATTTTAAAAATATTAGATTCACAGTCAAAGAATGGTATAAAATTAACAGTTCAAAAACTAACTAAAGACCTAAGAACTGTTAAGGTATTGTCTAAGTATACAGGCAGTTCTTAGTAAAATTAATTTTTGTAAAATTAGGATATCCAAGTACAATTAATCAAAAAATTCAAAATACTAGGGCAGTGATGGTCAACCTTGGCACACCAGATGTTCTTGAACTTCAATTCACAGAAGCCTTGATCAGCAGCTGTGTTGACTTGGGCTTCTGGGAATTGAAGTCCAAGAACACATGGAGTGCCAAGGTTCACCATCACTGTACTAGGGAGTCCTTTAGATATTGCTCCAAGAGCTTCAATCACTATGGGTACCACAGAAAAGTTTTTTTTTTCTCCATAAATGCTCAACATTAATTTGCAAATCACAATATTGTATTAAACTTTTGATGGAAATCACAATATTGTATTAAACTTTTGATGGCGATACTGCAGCAAAAATGCTGCACCACGAGGGAACTAGAAATATATATTTAATTTAATGTACAGCACAACAGCTGGATTTGAATATCGAACAGGCCAGTCTTGTTGAAATTCATAATCTGGTAATCATTTCTATGGAGTTAAATCAGACTATGAATACCCAAAAGAAAGATAAATTATTATTTTTGAAAGATAAAATAAACCCTCAAGTAATTTCAAAGAACAGAATGGAGGAGGAAGTATTGTGTGGCAATTTGTCAGAGGTAATATACCTCTTTCACTTCAAGAACTACAACAGCTGCTATTTGAAAATGATCCAGGAGGATTCTCCCATAAAAACCGATTCCACTTACAGTTTTGGCAATCTGTCGCTGCAGTTTTCCCTTCTGTTCAAGCTGTGGGAGAAGAATAAAAACAAAACCAGTATAACACTTTTTGCTGTTCAGTTGCACAGTTGAGTCCGACCCTTTGCGACCCCATGGACCACCACACACCAGGCTCCTCTGTCCTCTGCCATTCTCTGCAACCCACACAGATCAACACCCATTGCATCAGCAATGCCATCTAGCCACCTCATCTTCTGCCACCCCTTCTCCTTTTGCCTTCGATCTTTCCCAGCATCAAGACCTTCTCAAGTGAGTCCTCTCTTCTCATTTGGTGGCCAAAGTACTTGAGCTTCATCTTCAGTATTTGTCCTTCCAAGGAGCAGTCAGGATTGATTTTCTTCAAGAATGACTGATTTGATCTCCTTGCAATCTAGGGGAATCTCAAGAGTCTCCTCCAGCACCACAGTACAAAGGTGTCTATTCATCTGCGCTCAGCCTTCCTTATGGCCCAGCTCTCACAGCCATATATTACTACTGGGAATATCATTGCTTTTACTACGTGGACTTTTGTTGGCAGGGTAATGTCTCTACTTTTTATTATGCTGCCTAGGTTTCTCATAGCTTGCTTTTCAAGAATTAATTTCCTTTTATTTCATGGCTGCAGTCACCATCTGCAGTGATCTTAGATCCTAAGAAAGTAAAATCTCTCACTGCTTCCACTTCTTCCCTTTCTATTTGCCAGGGAGTGATAGGGCAGGATGCCATGACCTTGGTTTTTTTTGATGTTGAGTCTCAGGCCAGCTTTTTCACTCTCCTCTTTCATCCTCACCAAGAGGCTCTTTAGGTCTTCTTCACTTTCTGCCATTAGGGTAGTATCATCTGCATATCTCAGGTTGTTAATGTTTCTCCCAGCCATCTTAATTCCTGCTTGTGCTTCATCCAGCCCTGCATTGCACATGATGTAAGCAGGGTGACAATATACAGCCTTATTGTACTCCTTTTCCTATTATAAATCAATCAGTAGTTCCATATCCTGTCCTAACTGTAGCTTGTTGACTCACATACAGATTTCTCAGAAGAGAGATGAGGTGGTTTGGTACTTCCATCTCTTTAAGTACTTGCCACAGTTTATTGTGATCCACAAAATCAAAGGCTTTGGTGTAGTCCAGGAGTTCTCATCCTTATTCTTTTATTTTTCTAATTTGTATTGCCGCCCAACTCCGAAGACTCTGGGCGGCTCACAGAAAATAAAACCAATGGCAGTTTTAAAAAAGCAATTAAAAAACCATTAAAAAACTATTGACAAAAATTTAAAAAGATAAAAAGCTTAAAAGAGAGAGAGTGTGTTCTACTAAATTAGCCAGCAGGCTGGGGTTACCATGTTGCTGGTGCCCCACACCTGCCCTACCAGCCAGGTTTTTAACCCTTTCCTGAAGGGCAGCAACTCTGTCTGGAGACGCAGCTCAATTGGCAGGAGGTTCCATAGGGCCGGAGCAGATACTGAGAAGGCCCTCCTTCTTGTGCTAGAGAGGTGCACCCCTCTAGCAGATGGAACAATGAGAGAGCCTCTCCGGTCTGCTCTGGTGGGACAGACAGATGTTCTTGGGGGTGATGCGGTCTTTTTCAGCCAGGGACCGGGTCACGCTCCCTCAGACAGCTTTGGGGGCCGGACGGCCATTTTGCCCTTCCTCCACCACATGGCACTTTCCTGGTGTGGTAGAGGAGTGGAGGGCCAGATGAAATGGCACTGTGGGCCGCATCTGGCTCATGGGCCGCAGGTTGAGAATCCCTGGTGTAGTCAGTCAATGAAACAGAAGTAGACTTTTTTTCCTGGTACTCCCCTGCTTTCTCCATGGCCCAGCATATTTAGCCCTAGAAAACCTGCACAGTCCAAGGCCACTCCCAAAAGAAGTGTTAAACCACTTCTAAATATTCTGTATCTAGAAAACCTTGGAAAGTTCAATGGATCACTCTGAACAAACTCTGAACTGACTTGATGGCACAAAAAGTATTATTATTACTATGGGATGTGGTCAAGGAGTCGGACCCAACATTTTGAAGGAAACATGTAAAAGATGATTCATGTGTGTGAACAAACTCTTAACCCTAAAATGCAATGCTTTAAGATGAGCAGCTCACTGTATTACTGGCCATTTACATTTGAAAGTAGCCATTATCTCATTATCCCTTCCTGCTTGGCTGTTGAGCCTTACTTAAGCAAACAAGACTGTTCATTTTTCCACCTCCAGGTAATACTGAAGAAGGCCTGTTGTTTTCAAAAGTTTGCCCACAAGGCAGTGAGAGCTACTCTCATTCAGACCATGTGATGTGAGAGAAACGATCCATTTGCTCCTTCTTTCAACACTACACCACCTACTCTGGATGGAGTGTCTGCCTCTCCTCAGCCCAACAAATGTGACAGAGACTCTAACAACCCTCCAGCATTCTCAAATATCCGACTCACCACATCTTCCTTCAATCGACCAGCAACCAAATCCCTCTCAAAAGCTTCTTCTTCAGCCTTTTCCTCTTCTGATGAAGAAACAACCACATCAAAATACTTCAGAAAATACAGAATATATACTGTAATGCATTTATTACCATATCAAAATACTTCAGAAAATACAGAATATATAATGCATTTATTACATCTTTACTTTAATCAGCTAGATTCCCCTTCCCAAAAACAAGCTAGCACAAGTTCTAGCACAAGTGTTCATTAAGGCACTAAGGATCAATCTACTCAAATACATAGCTAAGATTTAAAATTGCTGTGAATAACAGCTTCTCCAAAAACCACTGACTTTGAATGCAATCTGGCTATCATGCACAGAATTGAACATGTTTAGGTTTGTTTGTTAACATAGGAAAATAACAAACACTGATGTTTTACTATCAGTTGATGAGTTTTTTGGGGGATAACAAATGCACAGAACCCATCTCTCCAATAATCTTTTTTAAAAGTGCTTTAGGCACATTCCATATAAAATAGTGTATCAATCCAAGAGTCCTGGATTGTCTGCTTAAATCAAATAGCAGCATAAAATGTGAAACAACCAGCTAGTTTTGTATTAGTAGATGAGTAAACTTTACCTTATTCTGGCTTACAGCAACCCAATGAATAAGAGATGTTCAAAGTGTTCTGACCTAAAACCTCCTGCTCAGCTCTTGCAAATCCAAGCCTGTGGTTTCCTTTAGCAAATCTATCCATTTCACATTTGGCAAACCTCATTTCCTGCTGCCTTCCATCTTTCCTAGCATTATCTGTCCTTTCCAGAGTCCCACCCTCTCATGATGTGCCTGAAGTAGGACACTTAATTTCATCATTTCTGCCTCCAGAGACTTTACAGGCTTGACTTGCTCTAGGACCCACTTGTCTGCCCACCTTATTGAAATATTTAAGTATATTTAATAATCTACTGATGGATGGAGAACTTTTTAAGTTAACTAATTACAAATGTTTCATTACTTAAAACTTGTATCAATTTGCCCTCTCACCTTGCTGTCGAAGCTGCTCCAAGTATAACTTTGCTAATCTTAGTTTCTTCTCTTGGGGTGTTTCATCAATTTCTTCTTCTGCATCACTGATTTTTTTCTTGACTGGACTATGTACAGTATAGGAAAGACATGATCCATGTGGATGAATGTTAGTTCTCCAATACTCATCCATTAGCAAAACAATAATAATTTCCTCCTAATCCCTCAGAGAACCCAGTCCTCTATAGAGACTTGTAAAGGTCAAAAAACTTTGTACTTCACAAATTCTACAGGGGGCAACATTTCACAGGATAGCACAAGTATATTAAATAGATCGGCCTAAGTGGGATAAAGGATTATTTATTTATTATTCAATGTATAGGCCAACTTCCTCGCCTCGGCGACCAAAGGTGGCTCACATCAAATAAAACATCTTGTACAATAAACCCCACTACTAAAATGATAAAATAATTAAAATCTATTTAAAAACCCATAGTCCCTAGTTAAAACCCCAATAGGGCTAAATGAGCCAGCAAGGCTGAGATGTGCTGCCAGACGCACCCCATGCCTGCTGGCAGAAGCCAGGTTTTTAATGCCTTCCTGAAGGAGTACAGTTCTGTCTGGAGGCGCAACTCTGGTGGCAGGAGTTTCCAGAGGGCCAGGGCAGACACCGAGAAGGCTCTCCTCCTGGTCCCGGCAAGATGTGCATCCCTGGCTGATGGGACCACCAGAGAACCCCTACAGTCTGCCCTCGTAGGATGGGTCGAAAACCTTGGGACAATGCGGTCTCTTAGATATCCTGGCCCATGGCTATAACAGTTAAATAAATAACACTATTTAAATAACACTATTTAAAAATTTTGTAGGTTTCTTACCAAGTTGCTTCTTTGCAACTTTTTCCCAAGGGGGTGTAAAGAAAGTTCACTTCTTACCATATATAAAAATGCTATCCAAGATTATATGCATTTTCTTCCAGTCAAGAGAAGAATACCATAGCAGTCTAGCATATTGTTACAGTACCTATCTGTTTCAGAATCACTGGAGATCTCCTCATTCAACTTAGAGCCAGCTTTCTGCCAAGCTTTCTCCTCTGTAACCTGAAGGTGAAAAATGAAGGGGAAACTCATTAACAAATGTGTAATGCCACAACGTTTGTTTTGCATCCGACTACTAACCATTTGCAACTCAACAGGGCCAAACCTCACAGCAAATCTGAATAGCAATCAGAGATCTTTTGTTATGAAGGGTTGTAAAAAGTTTCACTGATTTGAAAACTTATCTGTTATGCTAGCCAACCATTATGTGCCTCTGTACCTGAAGTGTATAAATTAATGGCGTGAACTCTCACTCTTATGTCTGGCGAACTGGACGCAAGCTAACATTAAAATACAGTAGTTGATCTTTAAGGTGCCACAACGTTTTTTTTATCTTTTTCTCTTGTTTACTGACATATTGCACACAAGAACTGCAAATCTACCAGAAGTACCACAACAGGAGGATGCTCTTCCCCCAGTATAAAGGAACCCTGAGTGGCAAGCAACAACAAAGAGCAAATAAAGAGCATCTAGACAACTGGAGCATTATAACCAATGTCTGTTTTACATCTAAAATAGGTTCTACTGAAGGGGGGAAATAGCCAGCAGTCTACTAAAGTCTGCCTACAGTGGCTCAAGTGGCTAAGACGCTGACTGGAAGGCGGAAGGTCGGCAGTTCAATTCCCGAGTACTGCAGGACGGAATGAGCTCCCGTCTCTGCCCCAGCTCCTGCCAACCTAGCAGTTCAAAAGCAAGAAATTATAAGTACTGTACATAAATAGGGGCCACTTTGGTGAGAAGATAAACAGTGTTCTGTGCGCTCCGGTGTCTAGTCATGCCTGCCACATGACCACAGAAACGTCTGTAGAAGCAGACAGCGCTGGCTCTTCGGCTATGAAACAGAGATGAGCACTGCACCCTAGAGTAGGATACGACTGGCTTTCGAGCAAGGGTGACCTTGACCTTTTACAAGGGACAAGGTTCAGAGTGCAAGCCTGTGGAGGCACACGTGGACCCCCTGGCATTTAGGGGAAGACCCCTTAAAAGAGAGTAAGTGTTCCCAAGCTTAAGGCTGTGCCATAGAACTTAATGGGGAACGATCTCCACGGAATCGAGTGAAACTTAAGGACGGACCAGGTATCTACCAAGTGACAAGTGCCAATGGAAAGTGTGTCCGTTGACAAAAGCCCAGTTCCCTCCCCACTGAGGCGCCCAGCCAGCCTCTGCCCCCCACCCCGCGCTGACCTTGCGCTTCTTGGCGGCCGAAGCGGTCGCCCCCCGCGGCTTCTGTTGCCTCCTCTTCCCACCGGCGGCAGCCATGCTCTTAATGCCGCGTCTCAAACGACCGCACCGCTGCTTCCTGCACGTGGCTCTCGGACCCGCCCCTCCGGCGTCTTCCCATAGGCCGGACCCGCCTCTTCCCTCTCTCCATTGGTCGAAATTCCACTTGAAACCCCGCCTTCCCTATCGCCTCCACTTTCCAGAGGAAGGAAAGGAAGCGCACGGGGGGGGGGAGAGAAAGAGCGAGGCAAAGCCACGCCTCCTTTGCCAAGTTCATTCTCATTGGACAGGGAGTGACCAGGAGGCCGTTCTGATTGGTCCGCTTAGCCGCCCTGGGGAAGGGAAAGAAGCGTGCGCCTACGGTTTTCTTCAGTTCCGCCCTGCCTGAAGGCTAGTTGAGCGTTTGGGCGGCAGAGCAGGAGAAAAGCGGTCGTAGGGATGGATGGAGTATGGAGTGACACACACACAGTGGGGACTTACGAGGTTCTGATCTGTCTGTTTAATGCCAACTGCACAAGTGGCTAAGACGCTGACTGGGAGACAGAAGGTCAGCAGTTTGAGAGTGCTGCATGACAGAGTGAGCTTCTGTCTCTGTCCCAGCTCCTGCCATCCTGGCAGTTCGAAAGCAAGACATTGCAAGTAGATAAATAGGGACCACTTCGGTGGGAAAGGTAAACAGCATTCCGTGCGCTCCGGTGTCTAGTCATGCCTGCCACATGACCACGGAAACGTCTGCAGAAGCAAACAGCGCTGGCTCTTCGGCTTTGAAACAGACATGAGCACTGCACCCTAGAGTCCGATACGACTGGCTTTCGAGCAAGGGAAACCTTTGCCTTACACTTCTATACCGCCCCATAGCGCTTAGTGCACTCTTTGGACGGTTCACAAGTTAATTAGCGTTTTGTCCCCGTCCCCAAACATGCTGGGTCCTCATTTTGCCCACCTGGGAAGGGTGGAAGGCTGAGTTCAACCTCGTATCCTGTCAGGATCGAATTCACAACGGCTTGACTGCAGTACAGCAGTGTAACCATTGCGCTACTAGGGCTGTCATGGCGTAGGAAGAATGGTGGGAAATCACTGGTGTCGTAGACCAAAAAATGTAGCAATGGGGGAAGGAGGGGAGACTCGATCCATGAGTGAATGGCCGAGTGATATAGGAAACAGGAGGAAGGAGGGAACCTCGGAGATCTGCGCCTGTCCCTGAATAGGGAGCCTCGGCTTATTTGAGTATATTGTATATTTGTATTGTTATTTATATATTGTATGATTATTGTGTGAGCCGCCCTGAGTCGGGCTTCCTGGTTGGGCAGCATAGTAAAGGTAAAGGTTTCCCCTTGCTCGAAAGCCAGTCGTATCCGACTCTAGGGTGCCGTGCTCATCTCTGTTTCAAAGCCGAAGAGCCAGCACTGTCCGCTTCTGCAGACGTTCTCGTGGTCATGTGGCAGGCATGACTAGACACCGGAGCGCACGGAACACTGTTTCCCTTCCTTTCCCACCGAAGTGGTCCCTATTTATCTACTTGCAATGTCTTGCCTTCGAACGGTGTTATGTATGTCAACTGTGTTTTCTGACAGGAGCAGAATGTATCTTTTCTCATGTACCTATTCTTATGCAGATAAGTGGATCGAAAAATGTGCACGCTCTGTTAGCCAATGGGCTTGTTGTATTATTGTGACTGTTTATCGTGTATATAAGTCAGAGATTTGCCCCATCCAAAGTGTGTTCAAACCCCACTAATAAAGAGCTAAATTTCACTACTTCGCTCGTCTGCTTCTTCATTCCCTGAACATGAAAAACGGCTAGGTTGCCAGGAGCTGGGACAAATGACGGGAGCTCATTCCGTCCTAAAGTACTCGGGAATCGAACTGCTGACCTTCCGCCTCCCAGTCAAGCCACTTGACCCACTGCAGTCCTACAAAATGTGAAGATTAAATTAAATGCGCCTGGAGTCGGGAATCCTCGGCCTCCTTCCTCTCCTTTTTATGGGGGGGCGGGGGGGGCATCGGGGCAGCCGCTGGCATCCAATTCCTCATTCCTCTCCCTCTAGTGCCCTCGTCCCTCTCCCCCCCCCCCCGCATACAGCGGAGCTCCGAGGCTGCCCGGCCTCTGCGGGGCTGGCCTTGGCTCCTTCCCCGAGGCGCCGTCCACATCACACTGCCCCTGTCTATCTAGAGGCGGAAGTCGCCCTCCTGCGAACCGCGCCGGTGGCTGAGCGGATCCATCGCGGCGTGTCTCAACTTGCCCGGGCTGACTTTCTGCGGGCGGGGCTCTCCAGCGGGACCCCCCCCCCCTCCTCCTGGGCTTCGAGGGGGAAGCGCCCTGCCCTCCCCCTCCCTCTCCCGGTGAGTCTGCTCTTTCGCCGCAGGGAAGGGAGGCCCGGGCGGCGAGGAAGGGGAGAGGGCGAGGCTGCTGCTCTCTTTGCTCTGATTTGTTCTCTAAAGGTAAAGGTTTCCCTTGCTCGAAAGCCAGTCGTATCCGACTCTTGGGTGCAGTGCTCATCTCTGTTTCTAAGCCGAGGAGCCAGCGCTGTCTGCTGCTGCAGACGTTTCCGTGGTCATGTGGCAGGCATGGCTAGACACCGGAGCGCGCGGAACGCTGTTACCTTCCCACTGAAGTGTTCCCTATTTATCTACTTGCAACGTCTTGCTTTAGAACTGCTAGGTTGGCAGGAGCTGGGACAAAGACGGGAGCTCATTCCGTCCTGCAGTACTCGGGAATCGAACTGCTGACCTGCCGCCTCCCAGTCAGCGTCTTATCCACTTGAGCCACTGCAGTATCCCACTTATTCTCTAGCCAAGTCTTATTTGCAAGGGCTGGGGAATAAATCTGGCGCTTGAGGCTGGGGCCGGCTTCGAACCCGGGAGGTGGTGGTGACTCAGCCACGGGCAGCTCGGCTTCTTCTTAAACTTGTTTGGTCCGAAAACAATGGGGGGGGGGCGTGGGATAGACCTTTCGCTTTCTTGCCTTCCTAGTATAGGGATCACAAGAAAACTCTGAAGAGGGACTCCTCCCTCCCTCCCTCCCTCCGGGTATGTAAACAAAGATCATCATCATCATCATTAGATTTGCAGTCTAATTCATACCTGTCAAGTTTCGGGAAATTTCTGTCAAATAAGGTAAATTTCTTGGCCAGAATGGGAAATTGGAAAGCTATGCTCATCCTGTGCTGGCCTCCAGTCTAACTCCAGTCTAATTGCAGTCTAACTAATCCGGGGATGATGGCGGGAAAGTGTAAAATACGGGGGTTTGACAGAAATTTCCCGAAACTTGACAGGTATGGTCTAATTGTTAAGGTACCATCTGAGTAAACTGTACAGGTGAAACTCGGAAAATTAGAATACCGTGCAAAATGGTCATTCAGTCCAGTAATGCAACTTAAAAGGTGAAACAAATATATGAGATAGACTCATTACACGCAAAGTGAGATAGTTCAAGCCTTACTTTGTTATAATATTGATGCTTATGGCTCACAGTTTATGAAAACCCCAACCCTCACGATCTCATGTACCCCATTAATCATCACATAATCTCATGTACGCTGTACGCCATGATCATCACAATTATAATGAATTAAGGCATGACATCTCTCGCTTTGCATGTAGTCAGTCTATCTCATATATTTGTTTCACCTTTTAAGTGAAATGAATAGACATTTGCACAATATCCTAATTTCCCAAGTTTCACCTGTATATACAACTCCTAGTAGAGTTGTTTCTTTGGAGAATTAGGATGTTCAAGTCCAAAATGTCCAAATATCTAGGGAGTCTTTTAGGTGTTGCTCCAAGGGCTCCAATCACTATGGGCACAACAACAGGTTTCTTCCTCCATAAACACTCAATAATAATTGTTATTGTTGTGGCATTGTTTACATTTATATGTCACTGTTTCATCAAAAGATAGCACTCAAGATGGCATAAAAAATTCTTGAAAAGATAAAAACCACACTGATTTTTTTTTGGGGGGGGGGAGTCATAAGCTATGTAAACCACTCCTGCTGTAAAACCATCACAATGGAGTAATTGTATAGCCTGTTGCTGGCTGTGTAAGCTCAAGGAGTTAGGCATCAGGCAGCCAAGCCAGAAGCTGGGAGTTTGATTCCACACTTGTGCATCCCAGAAGAGCCAGGAATGTATGTCCATTTTAAAAAGAATAGGTAACTTTCTATTTCTCCCTCTATCCAAGTGCAATGTGTCAATTCTGATTATGCAGGGAGACTAGCAAACTTTGTGGAATATTGACCACTGATCTCTGCAAGGAACAGACCTTTTATTGATCTTCCCAAGCATGTGATAACATGATTATACTGTACAGTACTGTGAAATTAGATGCAGACCTTTCTTGTTGGTTCATTTCAAATCATACTAACATTACACCTGACTTTAGAAGCGTGTGTCCCCCTGCTTATGGCTGAACCTTACATGTACTCATCCATTTTCAAGACACCACTGCCCCCTAGTTGTGATCTCCTCTTCAATTACCTTCATCAACAAATTCTTCCTTCATCCATAGCTCCTTGCCTGTTGCATTCAGACATGCAGTTGTCTTTGTTGTTCTCAAAAAGCCACCTGTTAATTTATCTCCTCTCTGGCAACAGGCCACTACCTGCATGTGTAAAACAGATACATTGCTGGCGTGGTTTGAAACTGTGATGTACATGGATGCATCGTTAGATGTTACAGCATACAAATTGCTAGAGTAAACAGTTGAGGGTTTTCCCCCTACCTCTAGAAATAGCTGTCAAATCAGAAGTTAAGCCATTCCAGTTTTAATCCTACTAGCTGCCAGTTTGGCTTGCAGTAAAGACTTGCCAGCATGCAATTATTAATTGGAGAGATTCTAAGGGAGAGATTAGCAATGAATGATAGTCACGAGAACATAATATCTTCAGTGTCAGACTAGTCAGAGACAGTAAATTGCCTCTTGGTGCCAATTATAAAGGGAACAAGAACTGGAGTGTATTATGGTTGTTGTATCCTCCTTGATGGTTTCTCATTGGTGTCTAGTTGGCTATTGTGAACAGATGATCCTTTGGCCTGATTCTGTGTATTCTCCCTTATATTCTCATGTTCTGGTTGTAAGAAACATTTATCAGTGTCTTGAAAGTTTCAACCAAAGGTTCTAGATTTCTTGAGGATCACTTGGTCGACTATCCAAGTGAAAAGAGACAGAAGCTGGGAAGACTCCAAAAGCCATTAGCAATAGGAAAATCAGGGGGTTTGTTTTTCAGGAATAAAAGTGTGAACAGAATGACAACAAAGGATGATGTCTAAGGACACGTGGCTTGAAGCTGTAACACTGAGTCAGCCTTGAAAAAGCCATTTTGCTTTGGGCACTACAATAGCTACAGAATGGCTGTGGGTGTGGTTTGAGAGCTTCAATTCTCTTTAGCCTGAGAATAGTTCAAGGAGCATAAATATGTTTGAATAAATATACACTACAGGGAAACTTGTTCCCAGTGTGATCTGTCAAGCTGTATTGAAATTTCATACATACATAGTTCTGGCTTGATTGAATCCAAACAGCTTTAGAAGAAGTTGAAAATCAGTTAGGACAGGAACTGTTTCAATCAGTAGGACCGTGTAACAAGTATTTACAGTGACATTGTAACTAGCAACAGTTCATTGCCAAAATATATGCTATTTATGTTATGTGCACAATAGGATTTTGGTTATTAAACAAATAAATACCTGCTAGGCAACAGAATATAGGCTTGGTTTCAATCCACTTTGCAGAAGTCTCTTAATCCTTTGGTTCCGTGTGTGACGTTGTTCTTCCAACAGACGTTTTGAACAGATTTCTCCTTAATGCTTTTAACAAACGGTTCACCGAGAGTTGACTCATCATTGGGAACTGGACTGAGGCGTAAAAACTCTGTCCTTTCTACTGAGAGCGAAGTCTGTACATGTGAAAGATTAACTTGTCTGTCTTTTTGGAGTATGGTTTTGCAGCTGCTTGACAACAGTGAAGCTCCTCGACAGTTCTTGTGTGTTGTGGAAAACAGGCGGAGGCTCCTAGAAGAAGCATGGCCCCCAAACGCAAAGCTCCTACCCAGACCCAGGCTCCTATGAAACAGAAGAAGGTTAAAGAAGAACCAGAGGTGAAGTCTGAGCCTGAGGAAGACAGTTTCCGCTCCACTGTGGCAGCACTTAAAGCAGCTCCCAAAGAGAAGCTAAAGAGCAAAATTGATTCTGCCTGTCAGCTGAGCAAAGTGGATGGTGCTAAGGTGAGAGTAAACAACTCAGAGGTTGTAACGTTCAACTTCTGTCAAGTCCCCACTGGATGGCATGCAGTTGCCTTTCTTGATCTGGTGCCCTCTAAATGTTTTGAAGTACAGTAGAACCCCGTATAGCGATTTTAATCCGTTCCACGGAAATGATCGCTATGCGGTTTTCATCATTGTACGATCTTCTCTATGGGAAAATCCGTATAATGATGTTTGGTGCTAAGCAGTTTTTCCCATTGGAAAATCATTGTATGGATTTTCCCATAGGAACGATCACTATCCGGAACGGCTTTTTCCCCCTCCAAGCCTCATCGCTATGCAATTTCATCGCTGTATGGGGCGATCACTATATGAGGTTCTACTGTATCAATTCTTCCCATTCCTGACCAATGTTGTGCTCTCCATGGCCAGTTGAAGTTTTATTCCAAAACATTTGGAGGTCATCATGTGGAAGGTAGCTACTGCAGAGGGAAGAGTATGCTTCCTTTTTCACCAAATTGCATCCCTGAAAATAAGCCTCAGATCCTTCATCTGTGATTTGTTGGTGGCAACCTCTGAACATGTTAGTGTGGCTTGTCTCTCTTTCAATAACACGGAGGAATAGCCCACAGATTATATTGGATCTATTATTCAGGTTTATTGGGAGGATATGGAAATCAGTATGCAGTACTAGCTTTGGAAATCGCAAGCAGATCATGGTTTGCTTAGCAACTTCCGCTTGCAGCAGGAGCAGTCAAATGGTATGAATCAGCCTGCTACTCACCCAAAATAAACCATGGTTCCCATTGGGATGCATAAATCTAACTAGTGAATTTTCAGGCTTCTTCATATGAAGACTTTTTGATGGAGTGGGTTTGTCTTTTCTTAAATCTGTTTAAGTCTTGTATGGTTGATACAGAAAGAGAGAAATTGAATGAGCCTCAAATGGGACAGGGTGTCATCTGTCACAGCCTCACTAACTAATACAGATTTCCTGGCATAGGACTAGACATTCTTTCTTCCAAGATGCTTTCTGTAAGTTAATGTACTGTTGGGTGGGTGGGCATTATTAGAGAATATAATGTCCTGGATTTCATTAGTTCCCTAACTAACAGAGTGGTAAGGAATCCTCTATTAAGGCAATTAATAATTTTAAAAAATGTAAATTATATATCAAGCCTAGTTCTCACCACAACCCTGAGTGCAGCGTGGCTGTTGTACACCCATTTTACAGATCTCAGGCTGAGTCTGAAATACAACATTTTGCTCACTGCTGTCCATTAGAGCTACGTGAATGATTCTAGGTCAAGACATTACATTACATCCCTTGGGACAGTATGACATGTCCACCTGGCATAAAGGTAAGGATTCATGTTCCCCGTGTACAGTTGTCTCCTCTGTTACAATTTCAGGTTCATGAGGACTATGACTGCATGCTGAACCAAACCAACATTGGCCACAACAACAACAAGTTTTACACCATTCAGCTCATTGAGCACAATGGGAACTACAGCTGTTGGAACCGTTGGGGCCGTGTGGTGAGTATCTTACTTGGAGGGCAACCATTCTGGTTGAAAAATGTGACATTTGTGGCTAATGAGGCCTAACTGCAACAAAGACATCAAGTTGCTAAAATCCTAAAATAAATAATTGGCCTTCATTAGTGTTTGCAGAGATTACAGTGCGCCTAACACATGTTCATCTTGAGCTCCTGGCTAGCAATGTTCCTCACCCATCATATTAAGTATTCCATCGCATAGTTACTTCACCACCCTTATTGCCTCCGCTGATAATCGCCCAGCCGCCCTGTTCCGGGTAACCAGGTCCCTCCTTGGTAGAGGGGGATCGGTGCCCGGTTGGCAGGGGTCGGCTGAGGACTTTGCTGACCATCTGGTGGAGAAAATTGATCGGATTCGTTCAGGATTGAATCCTGGCGTGGATGGGGAGGGTCGGGGGGGTGCCGGAGCACAGTCTTGCTGTTCGATCTGGGATCGGTTTGATCCTGTTGTCCCTGATGAAGTGGACAGGCTCCTTGCAGATGTTCGTGCCACTACATGTCCTCTGGACCCCTGTCCCACCTGGTTGGTGAAAGCTTCCAGGGGGGTAACAGGGGGCTGGGTTGGGGGGATTGTAAATGCTTCTTTACGGGAGGGGGTATTTCCTGCACAGCTAAAACATGCTTTGGTGCGCCCCCTCCTGAAGAAAATGTCCCTCGACCCAGCTGTCCTTAACAACTATAGGCCGGTTTCCAACCTGCCCTTTCTGGGTAAGGTTTTGGAGAAGGCGGTGGCGCGCCAGCTGCAGAGTGTCCTGGAGGAAGCGGATTATCTAGACCCCTTTCAATCGGGATTCAGGCCCGGATATGGAACGGAGACGGCATTGGTCGCACTGATGGATGATCTCTGGCGGGAGCGGGACGGGGGTTGTCCATCCGTCCTTGCTCTTCTTGACCTCTCAGCGGCCTTCGATACCGTCGACCACGGTATCCTGCTGGAACGGCTCGAAGGACTGGGGATCCAGGGCACTGTGTTGTCCTGGTTTTCCTCATTTCTGGAGGGCCGTACCCAGTCGGTGTGGTTAGAGAGTGAGAGGTCCAGCCCTAGGCTTCTCAAATATGGGGTGCCTCAGGGATCTGTGCTCTCTCCTCTCTTATTTAACATCTACATGAAGCCGCTGGGTGAGATCATTCGTTCCCACGGGGTGCGGTACCATCAGTACGCGGATGATACTCAATTGTACATCTCGGCCCGGGGGGACCCCAGTGATGCTGTTGAAATCCTATCCGGATGCCTGGAGGCCATTGGGGTCTGGATGGGGGCCAATGGGCTTCGGCTGAATCCCAGCAAGACAGAGTGGCTGTGGATAAGGGGCCCCACGTTATCCAAGGAGTTACCATCTTTGGTACTGGATGGGGCTGTTTTGCCCCAGACAGACCCAGTGCGCAACTTGGGGGTCCTCCTGGACTCACGGCTCCTGCTGGAAGAACAAGTGGCAGCTGTGGCCAGGGGGGCTTTTGCCCAACTTCGGGTGATTCGCCAACTGCGCACGCTCCTGGACCGGGGCTCCTTGCTTATGGTCACTCATGCTCTGGTTACTTCCCGACTAGACTATTGTAATGCGTTCTACATGGGGCTGCCCTTGACGACCATTCGGAGGCTGCAGCTGGTCCAGAATGCGGCGGCCCGGGTGGTGATGGGGTGTGGGCGATATGCCCATGCCTCACCGCTGCTTCGGGAGCTGCACTGGTTACCAGTTTGTCTCCGGGTGCAATTTAAGGTGCTGGTTTTGACCTTTAAAGCCCTATATGGCAGGGGGCCAGGATACCTTAGAGACCGCATCATCCCAAGAGTGGCTGCCCGTCCAACCAGAGCGGACCGGAGAGGCTCTCTGGTGGTGCCATCAACGAGGGGTGCACATTTGACTAGCACCCGAAGGAGGGCCTTCTCTGTGTCCGCACCAACCCTCTGGAACCTCCTACCAACAGATCTAAGACTGCAAAGTGAACTGCTGCCCTTCAGGAAAGGAGTAAAGACCTGGCTGGCAGGGCAGGTATGGGGCCCGAACGGGACTATGGCCCCCGCCGGCTGGCTTTTATAAGACTCTCTCTCTTTCCCTCTGTGTGGTAGGTGGGACGGGTGATTGGGATGGGTTTTAAATGGGGGTGGATGTTGGTTTTTTCTTATTGGGTGGGTTTTTTATTGGGTGGGTTTTATAAGGTTTTATAATGTTTTTATGTATTTTTTGGAGTTGTTGTAATGCCGCCCTGAGTCGGGTTCTGCCTGAGTGGGCGGCATTTACAAATGTGAATGATAAATAAATAAATAAATAAATAAATAGTTAAAGAAAATGGGATGATAGGCCCGGTACCAAAAAGAGATGAAAAAGGACTTTGGATGAGAGAATTAGTGAATGATGGGAGAGGAAGACCATGAAAAAGATTTAAAAACAATGATGGTCTGATGAGAAGGAATTGAGGCTAAAGAAAGGAACTGGTTCATAAAGTGGCCTTAAACTATTATAATCTATGACCCAGATATTCACTGAAGTGGCATAATAGTGCCTGGGGTTAAGTAGAATTGAGATCATCAGGTTATTGGGCTTCACTAAAATGACCCAGCCCACAATACTGAAGTCTTTTATAACCATTTAGTAATCCTTACTAGCAGTGTTGTGAATTTTTGGACTTGCTTACTTCTGTGTAATGCCTTTCAAGCACAGAGTACCACTAAAGGCAGAGTCTTATTGGTGCAACAGAGAATTGGTAACACACAATATCAGCTTTTACCACTTGGAACATGCCTAGCCTTGTCTGGTATCAGTATTTGGATGAGAGACCAACAAGCTGCTAGGGATTTCCCCGGTAGGGCAGGGGATGTATCCTGTCTAAAACTCACAAATGCTGCTGCTAGTCAAAGCTATTAATCCTGGGCTAGGTGAACCAATGGCCTGAATCAGTATAAGGCAACATTCTATATTTTGAATGACTGGAACTGAACAGTATGTTCCCTTTATTAAGGAGATAGGATCGATACCCCCTTCTTTGAGGCATATATAGTTAACTGTGTTGTCCAGTCAGTTAGCAATAACTCTCTGTGAATTTTCTAAATTATTCTTCTTTCGTGACTAAACTTCCAAAATGAAGCCACCTTTTGGTGAATTCATTCTGTAGTTCCTTTCACCCAACCTGGTGTGAGAAAGATTAGCCAGCACAAAGTTGCTGTTGCCTGGGGTACACCTGATTGTGGTTCAAAAATACCACAATCTTTGAGGAGGCTCATTCTGTGTACCCCAAATTTCCAAATGTAAAATACTAAGAAGTGGTTTACCAGTCCTAGTAACACTCAGCTTGTCCAAGGCTGCACAGATGGTAGCAAGCCCAGCTCCATTAGTCTCTAGGTCAAGGATTCTCAGCCTGTGGGCCAAATGCGGCCCATGACACCATTTCATGTACACACACACACACACACACACACACACCCCACTGCCTCCACCACACCAGGAAGTGCCATGTGGTGGAGGAAGGGCAAAATGGCTGTCCTGCCCCCAAAGCTGTCTGAGGGAGTGTGACTTGGCCCTTGGCTTATAAAGGTTGACAACTACTGCTCTAGGCGATCTTGACTAGCCCTTCTCTCAGGAGGTACAAAGAGATTTGAACTCTTAACTTCTGGCTTTGCAACTGGGTCTTCCTAAACATTGAGCTCCTGCAGTTTGGGGGGTATATATGCTTTTTTTACAAGGTGTCATCTTTTCCAGAATTTGGAAGCACTATGTTTTGAGATTGAAAGTCTCAGAATCCCGCCTGCTAGCATGGCTAATTTTAGTGTTTGAGAATCAAGACAATGGAAACGGCTGTAAGCTAGCCTAACACATCTTTATTGCATAGAGTACAGTACGAACATGTGGTAATGGCGGACAAACAGCTCTTTTTATACGGTGGCTATCTAATTGAATCTGGCTCTTCGACAGGCATTGGCTGCTGTCCAAGTGACGTCATCCTTGGTCACGCCTTTCTTGTCCAGATGAGGTGAGCGCAGGAATCTTTCCCGCGCGGCTGAAGGCATTTGAGTAATGTGAACCATGTGAGCTGGGCGCTCGCTATTGCCCCTGGTGGCCACTAGCTCGCGTCCTCATACAGAAGGTTACAGTGTTACCTGTACCCATTCGTGTGGTTACAAATACATTCAACACACTACATTCAGTACACAACATCCCTCCCCCCTAAGATGGGACAAAGTCCCTTAACCAAACTGGTTTCCCGCATGTGCGTTTTGGCCGTGGGGCCGTTATGCTTGACTCGGCCATGCCCCCTCGTCTGTGTCCTCCTGGTTCTTGTCCTGCAATTGGAGAGGATGACTCGTTAGTGACTTGCCGCGGGCTTGCCGCCTTAGGATGGCCAGGAGAAGGGGGAGGAAGGGTTCCCGACGTGGATGTGGACAAACCGGGGGGACTAGGGGCTAAAGAAAAACCCCGCTCTTCGCTTGGACGGGTGGGGGAACACTCCGAAAAAACCCCCCGGTTTGATAACTCAAAATCTAAATCAGGGGCAACAGTGGCAAACTCATTTCCCTCCTTCGAGGGGCTGGGTAGAACTACAGGGGCAAACTCGTTCCTCTCTTTCAAGGGACTGGATAGAGCTGGCGTATGAAAAGGATATGAGTTTGACCCTAAGCTTCCCCCCCCCCCTGTTTGGGACTGTTGCCCTACGTTTTCTCCCCCTAGGTCTAAACGGGTGGAGGAGAACCCTAACGCTGAGCGTTGCTGATGATCCCCTCTGTCCGGCCCCCCAATCACTCGGTGCCTAAGTTGGTCAGCGTGACTTCTCCAGAGGAGACCCGTGTTGGTCTCGACACAGAATGAGACTGGTCCTGTTTGATTAATGACTACCCCCGGCACCCATGCTGGCCCAGTGGTGGCGTAGTTTCTGCAATGAACAGGCTCTCCTATCTGGAAATTTTTGGTGGGGCTGTGCTCAATATTTCTTCCTCTATCCTCGACCCGGGTGGGATCCAATCTAGTTAATAATGAGTGCAACTTCCTCTTCATGAGGAGTTCCGCGGGAGAGTATCCCGACGCCAATGGCGTCACTCGGTATGCCAACAGAAACTGGCAGAGCTGCCGGTCCAGATCCCCGGGACCCATGCGCCGCAGCCCTTCCTTCATTGTGCGCACCAGACGTTCCGCCTGGCCATTTGTTGCAGGGTGAAATGGGGCTGAGGTAATGTGCCGAATGGCGTTGGACTCTAAGAACGCCTGGAACTCGGCTGACGTGAAACAACTCGCATTGTCACTAATTATGACGTCAGGTATCCCGAACGTGCATATCAGTTTGCGCATCTGTTTTATAGTCCCCGCTGATGAGGTGTTGCGCATTGGAATTACCTCCAACCACTTGGAGTATGCGTCACCACAAGTAGAAAAAATGAACCCCTGAATGGCCCTGCGAAGTCTATGTGGAGGCGGGACCACGGTCCCCTAGCCGTGTCCCATTCTCTGTGTGGAAGGCGGGACTCCTCAGGCCGAGAGCTCTGGCAACTTTCGCAGGTGTTCACCATGTGTTCAATGTCTGCGTCTAGCTGAGGCCACCAGAAGTAGCTTCTGGCCAGCGCCTTAGAGCGCACAATCCCTGGGTGGCTGACATGTAAAAGCCGTAGCACCCTTGCTCTTAATGCCTGTGGGACCACCACCCTCTCCCCCCACAACAGACACCCCCTTTCTGCAGACAACTCAACCCTCTTCCTGAAAAATGCCGCAAACTCGTCTGCGGGGGGAGCTGCGGGCCACCCCTTCTGTACCCAGGATCTCACAAGGGCTAACGTTTTATCCTTGGCCGTTTCGGCAGCAATTTCCTTGGGCAAAATGGGGGGTGCATCTAGGGCTTCAATGAGGAGGACTTGGCTATCCTGTTCTACCTCACACTTTGGGTCCCCCAGGTGGGGAAGAGGAGACCTTGAGAGGGCGTCCGCGTGGCTTATCTCTTTCCCGGGACGGTACTCTAACGCCCCCCTGTATGCATTCAGAAAAATCGCCCACCTAAGCATCCTGGGGGAGAGGATCTGTGGAGTGGGCTTGTCTGAGGTGAAGATACCCAACAGCGGCTTGTGATCGGTGACAATGGTGAATGGGCGACCATACAGAAAATCATGGAACTTCTTTGTGCCCGCAACAATGGCAAGAGCCTCCCTATCTGTTTGGGCGTAATTTCGTTCTGCCTTGGACAATGATCTCGAGTAGAATGCAACTGGGGCTTCTCGCCCCCCCTCTAACACGTGGCACAGGACCGCCCCCACTAGCGAGGCGTCGCAGACCAAGACTACCGGCTTCTTTGGGTCGAAATGGGTTAGAATAGCCTCCGAGGAGAGGAGTTGCTTGAGTTCCCTGAAAGCCCGCTCCTGCTTCTCCCCCCACCGCCAAACCGCATCCTTCTTCAGCAGCCCATGCAGGGGCTCTGCAATCGTCGCTTTCCTGGGCAGGAAGGAATGGTAAAAATTCAGCAGCCCCAGGAAAGACTGCAGCTCCGGTTTCGCGGTGGGGCGAGGAGCGTTTCGAATGGCTGAGACTTTGGACTCAGCGGGTTTCACCCCCTCAGAAGTTGTGCAGAACCCCAGAAACTCCACCTCCCTGGCCAGAAACACACATTTGTCCCTCCGCAACCTCAACCCCGCGGATTCGAAGGCTGCGAGGACCTTGTCCAGTCTCTGGGCCAGTTCTGCTTCGCTCTCCCCAGATATCAATATATCATCGAAAAATGGCAAGACCCCCGGTAATTTCTTTAACAAACGTTCCACAAGAGACTGAAACAACCCCGGCGCCGAGTTCACGCCAAACTGTAGGCGCGTCACCTTGAATGCCCCCTTGTGAGTTACAATGGTCTGTGCAGCAGCTGTGGCTGGGGTTACTGGAAGCTGCTGGTACGCCTGTGCCAGATCTAGTTTAGCAAAAACTTTTCCCCCATGTAGTGTGGCCAGTAGATGGCTAACTACCGGCACCGGATAGGCATTAGGGCGGATCGCCTTGTTAATTGTACACTTGTAGTCAGCGCAAATTCGCACTTCCCCATTTGCTTTCAATACTGTAACAATAGGAGTCTCCCACTCTGCAGAGTCCACCGGCACTAAAATCCCTTGCCCCACTAATTTGTCCAGTTCCGCCTCAATTTTGTCCTTGAGGGCGAATGGAACCCGACGTGGTTTTAGTCTCATTGGTCGGACCTCCGGGTCCAGGTCGAAGGAAACTGGGGGCCCCTTGTACTTCCCGAGTCCCTTCTTGAATACCTCTGCGTGTGCGTCGCACACTGCCTGAATCTCATTCCCCCCGATGGCATGGACGCCGCCTATGAAGATGTCCAGGGGTTTGAACCATTGTGTCCCCAAGAGATTACACCCCCCATTTTTTAGAACTACCAGGGGGAGTTTCCTTCGGAGTCCCTTGTACCGTGTCTCAAAGTCCCCAATACTGGAATCGCATTTCCCTGCACATCTTTTAAGTTCGCCCCCATCTCCTTGAGTTTGGGTCGCTCCTTGGGGGGAATCCGCAAAAATTCCTTATGGGAAATGAGGGAGTAAACAGACCCCGAGTCTATCTCCATCTTAACAGGGACCCCTTGCAACAGTACCTCAGCATAAAAACGTGGTTGCCCTAGAGGCACGCTGTGGACGGCCACGTCGTCTTCCGCGTGCACTCGCAGGCACACGTGGTTCCCCTCTGGGTCGTCGCCGCCATCACCAACTCTGCCGACGCCATCCCGGCTGCTCGAGGCGCGCTTACTCTCTTCCCGGCGTTGCTTGCAGACCCTGGCGATGTGGCCCTTCCGCCCACAGTTGTGGCACTCAGCTTTCCGGAATGGACATTTGCTCCTCTCGTGGGACGCTCCGCACCCATCGCAGCGCCGCTCCCCCTTCCCCTTCTTCTCGCTCAGCCCTTTCCTGACCTTCCGGACCCCCTCATCTTCGCTGGAGTCTGGGGTGGCAGGAGCCTCTGAAGATGTGGGCGAGCGTGGGGCAGGGGTCGCCCTCCAGGCCGCCTGGACGGCGGATGCAGCTGCCTCGACTGGTGGGGGCTTTGCCTTGAGAAGCTTGTACCCGGCCCACGTGGATTCAGCTGCTAGAGCCTCTTGTAGTACCTCTTTAAAAGTGAGGTCGTGGCCTCGGTTCATGAGTTTCCTCTGTGTCTCCCCGTCTCTCATCCCGCAGAGCATCCTATCCCTTAGGGCCACGTCTAGAATTTCCCGCCATTCGCATGGGGTTGCCAAAACGCGGAGGGCCGCTGCATACTCGGATATTGACTCACCCGGCTTTTGGTCCCTCCTCGCGAAAATGACCCTGGCAGAGAAGAAGGATACTTTGGGCTTGAAATGATTCCGCAGAACCCCCAGAATTTCCGTCACCGAAACCTGGTCCACCTCTCGTGGTGCCACCAGATCCATCAGTGCTTGCACGGCGTGGAACCCGAGCATCGTGATGAGAAGACCCTTCTTCTTCCCAGCGTCGGTGATGCCCGCATACGCCACCGTACTCTTGAAATGCATTTCAAACCAGTCCCATCGCTCGGGATGGGTCACGTCGAAAACTGGCTTCTGTGATATTGTCTTGTCCCCGTGGGAATCCATGATTCCACCTTCGTCGCCAATTTAGTGTTTGAGAATCAAGACAATGGAAACGGCTGTAAGCTAGCCTAACACATCTTTATTGCATAGAGTACAGTACGAACATGTGGTAATGGCGGACAAACAGCTCTTTTTATACGGTGGCTATCTAATTGAATCTGGCTCTTCGACAGGCATTGGCTGCTGTCCAAGTGACGTCATCCTTGGTCACGCCTTTCTTGTCCAGATGAGGTGAGCGCGGGAATCTTTCCCGCGCGGCTGAAGGCATTTGAGTAATGTGAACCATGTGAGCTGGGCGCTCACTATTGCCCCCGGTGGCCACTAGCTCGCGTCCTCATACAGAAGGTTACAGTGTTACCTGTACCCATTCGTGTGGTTACAAATACATTCAACACACTACATTCAGTACACAACACTAATAATGATACTTATCTTGGGGTTCTGGAAATTATTACCCCCCAAAAAAGGTTTCTTTTCCAAGCTTTTCTCTTTCCAAAGATAGTTAGGTTCTGTGACTATGATCTTATTGAGTTGAGTTCTTGTATTCTTAAATTGCTTTCAGTTATCTCTCTGAGATCATACAGTGTATTTGCCCGGGTTGTTAATGGTGTAAAACACTAGAAAACTAGAATTGCTTCACAGATAATGTGTTATATTATGCCACCTTCTCAGAGAATGTTCGGTAGAATTCTCATTCACAAATAGGCTGTCTCACAGAACAAAAGATGAACTCACACAATTGTCAATAGATGCTGAAGTTTAAACTTATTAGCAAATGTTTAATGCCAAGTGTTTGTCTTGTATCCTTCTACTATTTGCAATTCAACAGGGCGAAAATTCACAACTAATCCGAATAACAACCAGAGATCATCTGCTGTTACCAGATGTAAAAAGCCATATTGATTTGTATACTGTACCTATCTGTTTTGCTAACCAATCACTCTCAGACATTTCTAACAACTGTTCCAGTGCTTTTAGAGATATATATTTACACTATTCTATTTTTTGCTGTTAGTCTTACATTAATTTTAATATCCTCTGTGTAGTTTTTAATCCTTGCTTATTTATTTTATCTATTTATTAGATTTATATGCCACCCATCTGGGATATGTTCCCACTCTGAGCAGCTTACAAGTAAAAACTGTCACATACCGAATTGTCTAGTACTGGCGGTTTTGTTCTGTGGTCCTGTTCCCCTTAATTATCAGTGTTTAGTTTGGCAGTAAAATCCTATCAGTGTTGGCATGAGGTTTGTGTAGCTCATCGCAGCCAGTTGTTGAGGTACTTGGATGCATGCCTTGTTGTGGAGTTAAATGCATGATCAGGCAAAGAGCTGTGACAGGCTGTGCAAACATTACACAAATGCCAATAGGATTCTGGGCATTTTGGGTTTTGTCTTTTGTTTTTAATTCAGCTCTTCTTCACCTAGAAAAATGAGGTCATTAGGTAGTACAGAAGTATAATAAATAACAGTGTATTGTGTAAACAATATATATGTATATTATATAAAATGTTTTGTTATTACAGAATGGGATGTGAGTTTATATTTTTGTTTGTTTATTTATTTAGATCATTTCTACCCCACCTTCCTCATCCTTGGATGACCCAAGGCGGCCTACACAAAAGTTAAAAAGCATACGTAATCTTAAAAACCAACTAAGCCCTCCGAAACCCCCCCCTAACCCCTTAAGAAAAATACAAAGTTTAAAAGCTCACAAAAAATTAAAAAATATTAAAAGGGATAAAAGATAAAAAGGCATAAGAAAAGGATAAGAACTGTTGTTGTTCAGTTACACAGTCGAGTCCTACCCTTTGCAACCCCATGGACCACCGCATGCCAGGCTCCTCTGTCACCATTTTATATTTATTATAAACAGTGTATAGAGAAACCTAAAGTACTGAACTCTGTAAACTTTTCTATGTGGCTTTTGTACTTTGAGATCAAATTTGCTGCAGGCAGGTTAGAAGCCTGCAGGACTAGGATATCAAATATAACATTAATATAGGGCAATGAGACAAAAAGGATGGATGCATTTTCATTTTTTATATTTGTCTACATAATTTTTTTGCTTCTTGGAGTGCAAATGATTGTTGTCTCTTAACTGTTCCCATAAAACACTGATAGGATGATTTGTTGTTCTAAATTCAGGCCCTGAATCCAGTCGTCTTTTTTCTGTCTGCTGTCACTGAGTTTCTGGCACAAGCCTATTAATTTCTTTTGCTTGGTTGCTTGCATTTTTAGCTTGCATTTTCACTCCTGATGTCCAGTGAGAAAGCATTTGCCTTGAACGCTGAATCCAGGCCAGTCTTGTTGGGATTTATCATTTTAAAAAAACTTTTAAGATGAAGTGGCTTTCAAGCCTACCAATGCAAATATGTCATCCCTTACAGTGCCCTGTTTGAGGCAGAAGTGAGCACATCTGCCAGTTGCCCTTCTCTGCCCAGGAGTCAGGTTTCATAAGGCTTTTATTTCCCAGTATCCCTTTGTCATACTTTGGAAGAGACTCTCTGCTGGAGAAGCCGGCACCTAAGATGCACTGAGTCATTCCTCTTGCATTGGGTCCTTTTTATTTTCCCTTTTCACTAAGTCAGGGGTGCCCAAACTTTGGGGTGCCCAAACTTTTCAGGCCGTGGGCCGGTCACATGGTTCAGCGGGCCGGTTACATGGTTCCTCCCACCAGAAGCAGAAGTAAAACGTGCCTTGCCATCTGTTTTACAACAGGATGAGATAGATTTTAAGCTGCCATTTTCTTTGCTTAAACCAGGGGTGCCCAAACTTCAGGCGGGGGCCGGATCTGGCCCCCAACACCAATTCCTCCAGCTCGCACCGCCCTTGTTGCTCCTGGAAGCAGAAGTAAAGCGTGCCCGTACAGGCATGTTTTAATTCCGCTTCCGGGAGCGATGAGGGCAGCGTGGGCTGGAGGAATTGGCATCGGGGGCTGGATCCATCCCATGGGCCGTAGTCATACCTGTCAACCCGCGGCTCCGGAAAAAACGGGACCTGCGTAGATCGCTTGTGCGCAGGTCGCTTTCCACGCATGCGTGGAAGGGTTTTACACTTGTGTAGAACCCTTCCACGCATGCGTGGAAAGCGTTCCCCCCCCCCCCGCTGCCAAATTACGGGGTTTTGGCAGCGCGGGGCGGGTTATGACGTCAATCGGCGTCAAATTCCATGGTAATCCCGGCCAAATCGGGATGGTTGACAGGTATGGCCGTAGTTTGGGCACCCCTGCACTAAGTGATTGGAGGTGGGATTCCTTCTCATTCTTTCCCTCTTTGTCCTTCACTTGCATACCAAAAAGGATGAAGAGTTTGAAACAGAGGCTGCAGTAGGGGAAGAAAGCTCAGTTAACTTCCCAGCTCAATGGCTGAGTAATATATTCTCTCTAGAATGTGTTGAGCACAGCCAGGACAAAAGGTCACTTCCTAGCAAGTAGCTGTTTACTTGGCTGGCTTTCTTTTACTGGTGCTAAGAATCACGATTTCTCATCTGTGTAGGAGTTTTGCTCTTTTTACCTGATTTCATCTGTGCATGTAACTCCTGGATTATCCTTCATGCATAACTTGGCACAAAAGAAAGGTAAAACAGACGGTGATGCCTTATGGACAGAGAAGAAGGATAGCTTTAACTTGTACAATCAGCTATACTGGCAGAAAACACAGAGAGACAGTATTGCTGCTTGTGTATATGTGCTAAAAACCTCAAATCAATGTGTGGTTTGGGTTATCTCATACAAAAAGAGTGCACAGTTGTAGTGGAATACAACAAACCTCAGTGCACGGTACAGACTGGTGGGATAGGTTTTTTTTCCTTTGAATGTGATGAAGAGGATTAATTTCAGCTATCTATTCTGTGGCATCAATTATATTGTACCTTTAGTGGTATATTACTGTACAGTAATACCTCATACAAAGTCCACTTCATACAACATCGTATTCATAAAACATAGCCTAATTCCTTGAAAAAAGTTGCCTCATACAAAGTCGCTGCGACTTTGTATGAGGCATTGGGGTTTTCCCCAGGTTGCATTGTGCCTGGGTAGTATAAAAGGCAGGACGCATGCGTGCATTGCTCTTGTGGGTTTTGCACGAGGCGAAGAGTGGTTAGGAGTGTTTTGAGTGTGATTTTGGATTTTGACATGTTTTTGTAATGCAATTAGCCTTTAGACAATGATTTCTTAAAGTTCTGTCAGTTTCCTGTCTGTTTCCTTGACTTTGCCCTGAAGTCTGTGCTGTTACAGTACAATGTATCTCTATGGAAACGACGTTGTACGAGGCATCGCGGCAAGGATTTGGATGTTGTATGAGGCATCGCGGCTAGGATTTTGCATGCCTCATACAAAGTCAAATCCATATAAAGTCCAAACTTGTGGAACCAAGTTTGGACATTGTATGAGGTATCACTGTATAGGTACCTCTCTTCTCAGAAGTAAGCCTCTCTGAATTCATTGGGGCTGCTACCCATGTTATTATAGGTTGAAGTGCTGAAACTTTTTTTGGTAGATTTTTAAAAAAATGCTTTTCCATTTTAGAAAAGGTTCTGTGTGCATGTGCCTGCAGACTTTAGTTACTAAGGCTTTAAATCACATTTCCCTTCTGGAGGCAGCTCATAGCAATTACACTCATATTTATTGCAGCTCATATTTATTGCAAGTAATATTTGCTCAGACATCAAGAGAGACCACTCTTATATGATCATTAACTGTTGGCTCTGGCGGAGCGGGTAGAGTTGAGAAGATTTGTAGCACCCCATAACTGGAAAGAAAAGTGGAATGTCTGAGGAGATCAATGGACTAAGCTAGTGATGGTGAACCTTGGTACTCCAGGTGTTCTTGAAGTTCAATTCCCAGAAGCCCTGAACAGCAGGAGTGCTGACTTGGACTTCTGGTAATTGAAGTCCAAGAAAACCTGGAGTGCCAAGTTTTGACATCACTGGACTAAGTACAGTGGTGGGCTCAAAAAAAAATTACTACCACACTGTGGGTGTGGTATGGTGGGCATGGCCAGGGGGAAAACCCTGTGTTGCACCCGAATTAGGACTACTTTATTTCAAAACTTAGATGGGCAGGGCTAGCCAGAATTTCTGCTACCGGTTCTAATGAACTGGTGCGAACCTGCTGATGCCCACCACTGACTAAGTGGACAGCAAAACCCAGTTTCCACATCAGAGATTCTGAGAAAATCCAAATGGCATTCTTATCTCTTTGTAGTTCTTTTCCTTATCCTTCCATCACATGTTTCTCACATTTTGCTTTCAAACAAACACTTTTTCCTTGTTTTCCATTCAGCTGCAGTAGACACATGTAACACACAAGTTGAAGGGCAAACCAGTTGCAGGGGAATGATAGGACTCCCTGGATTTTAAGTTCTTAGAGGGAGGTCCTTTTCCTGATCTAGCTACCATAACGTGCACATTTTCCGAAGAAACAAATGAGGTCTTTCTCAGTGGCTGCTGCCAAGTTGTGAAATGGCCTCCTCTAGAAGCCATCTTGGCTTCCTGTCCAGCAAGTGCAACTAATTTTAGCCAAGCTTTCAGCAATCAGAACCAACAGCCAAGAAAGGAGTTTTGGACTGGTATGCTGTGAGTTTTACAGTTTTCTAGTGTTTTTATATTGTTGCTTATATGTGTCAGGGACTATGGTGGCTTAGCGGGTAAGACACTGAACTTGATGACTGGAAGGTCAGCAGGTCAGAAGTTCGAGACCCGAGTACTGCACGATGGAGTGAGCCTGTCTCTGTCCCAGCTCCTGCCAACCTAGCAGTTCAAAAGCAAGACATTGAAAGCAGGTAAATGGGTACCACTTCAGTGGGAAGGTAAGCAGTTTTCCATGCATTCCGTGTTTAGTCATTCCTGTCACATATCCATGGAAACGTCTGCAAATGCAGACAGCGCTGGCTCTTTGGCTATAAACAGAGATGAGCACTGAAACCTAGAGTTGGATACGACTGGCTTTCGAGCAAGGGAAACCTTTACCTTTTACCAGTCTCCCTGTTGTGTCCTAATAGTGTAACCTTCTACATGTGATATCAATGTATCTGAACCAATGTAACCTTGCCGATGAGTAACAATGTAACCTTCAGCTGTATCACATAAACCCTGTAATAGGACGCGAGCTAATGACCACCAGCTGGCAGCAGCGAGCGTCCAAGCTCTCTTGGTTCAAACCCATCAAAGACCGCAGCGCGGGAAGTTTCCCGCCGCTACCTACACCTGGACAAGAAGGGCGTGACCAGCCATGACGTCACGCGGACCAGTAGCCAACGGGCTACCGTGGAGCCACATTCAAATACGTTACTGCCTTATATATAGAGCTGTTCGTCCGCCATTACCTCATGTTCCCTCTGTCCACCATGCAATAAACCTGAGTTAACCCAGCCTTTGGCTGTGCCTTGTGTCTTGACTCTCATACACTAAATTGGCGACGAGGATGGGATAATGGATCCCCACGGAGCCAGGACACAGAGCGGGTTCAACATCACCAAACCGCAAGACTGGGAGCTTTTTGAGATGGACTTCCAGGCGGCACTGGTGGAGCTCAAAGTCAAAGAAGACGACGAGGAAAGGAAGAGGGCCATCCTCACCCGCATGCTTGGGATGGAAACCAAGCGGACGCTGGTGGGCATCCTTGCACCGAAGAAGATGAGCGATTTCAAAGCCGGTGACATCATGAAAATGCTGCGTGAGCGTTTCCGACCCTCGAGGGCAATGTTTCCCGCTCGGAGTGCGTTTTGGAGGCGAGTTCAAGCGCCGGACGAGTCGGTAGAAGCCTTCGTAACGGCTATGAGGGTAGCCGCCGCCCCCTGCAAATGGGACCACATCCTAGAGATGGCCCTCAGGGACGGAGTGCTGTGTGGCCTGAAGGACAAGGAAGTACAGCGCAGCTTGATGAACAGGGAGCCACCACCCACACTGGAAGAGGTTGTAGAGGCCGCGGAAGCCGCGGAATCCACGAATGCTGGAGTAGACGAGATGCACAAGTGGCGTGAGTGGCGTCCGAGGGCCGGCAAAGCGGAAAACTCGTCGCACGGGAAGTCCGGTCAGTCGGTGCATGCAACCCGACCGACCTCGAAATTGTCTTCAGAAAGTAGCGATGGCGAGGAGGTCCAGAAGGTCCGGAGAGGCGGGCGCCGCTGCGATGGTTGCGGAGCGGCCCATGAGCGCGTGAAGTGCCCATTCAGGAAAGCCGAGTGCTTCAACTGCGGACGTCGGGGGCACATCGCCAAGGCGTGCAGGAAATGGAAAGAGGGCCGGAGACAGTCGCAAGACCGTTCAGCCAGACCGGACCGTCCAGCGAGGCCCAAAGATGGCGCCCGGGCCACGAGGAAGCAGGACGGCGTGGGCCGCATCTCGGACGACAGCGAGGGCGACGCTCCTGTGTTCAACGTGTCTGCGGGACAGCCCCATTACTTTGTTGAGGTACTAGTACAAGGGACCCCCATTAGGATGGAAGTTGACTCGGGGTCCTCCTATTCTATAATTCCCCAGAGAGAGTTCTTGAAAATCGACCCCCACGTGCGGCCCAAACTTAAAGCGTTGAGGGCCACACTACGGGACGTTCAGGGGAACAGCATTCCAGTGTTGGGGGTCGGAACGTTCCGGGTTCGCTTTAAGAGACATTCTGCGGAACTTCCCCTAGTGGTGCTAAAAGGGGGGAGTTGTAGCCTCCTCGGAACACAGTGGTTTCAGCCCTTAGGCCTGTTCATAGGGGGGGTGCATGCCGTAGGCGAGGACCCAATACAAGCAGTGTGTGACGCACACCCCGCCGTTTTTAAAAGTGGACTGGGAAAGTTCAAGGGACCCCCTGTAGCCTTCGACTTAGACCCGGAGGTCCGCCCGATAAGACTTAAACCGCGCAGGGTACCGTTCGCGCTTAAGGACAAAATAGAGGCGGAACTGGACAAACTGGTGGGTCAAGGAATTCTCGTTCCTGTGGATTCCGCGGAGTGGGAGACTCCAATTGTTACAGCACTGAAGGCTAACGGGGAGGTGCGCATTTGCGCTGATTATAAGTGTACCATTAATAAGGCAATCCGCCCTAATGCATACCCGGTGCCAGTGGTCAGCCACCTTCTGGCCAGGCTGAATGGGGGAAAGTGTTTCGCTAAACTCGATTTAGCACAGGCCTACCAGCAACTCCCGGTAACCCCCGCCACAGCGGCGGCACAAACAATAGTCACACATAAGGGGGTGTTCCAGGTGTCGAGGTTACAGTTCGGCGTGAACTCGGCACCTGGCATTTTTCAGTCGCTGGTGGAACGCCTCCTGAAGGGGTTGGAGGGGGTGTTGCCATATTTTGGTGACGTGTTGATAACGGGGGGGAGTAAGGCCGAGCTGGCCCACAGATTGGATAAGGTCCTGGCCGTGTTCGAGAAAGCGGGGCTGCGACTGAGAAAAGACAAATGTGTATTTTTCGAAACAGAGGTTGAGTTTTTAGGGTTCCGTGTCACACCCGAGGGAATTAGGCCGTCCAAATCTAAGGTAGCCGCCATTAAGAAAGCCCCTCGCCCCACTTCCAAAACCGAGCTTCAGTCATTTCTGGGGCTTCTCAATTTCTACCATACCTTCCTTCCACGGAAGGCGTCTGTTGCCGAGCCGCTCCATCGGCTGCTTAAAAAAGAGGAAAAATGGCTGTGGGGTGACGAGCAAGAAAGAGCGTTCACAGAGTTAAAGCAACTCCTCACATCCGAGGCAATCCTGACTCATTTCGACCCCAAACGGCCCATAGTTTTGGTCTGCGATGCATCCCCGGTGGGGGTGGGGGCGGTGCTTTGCCACGTGTTAGACGACGGAAGGGAGGCCCCGATAGCGTTTTATTCAAGGTCCCTGTCCCAAGCAGAGCGGAATTACGCACAGACCGATAGGGAGGCACTAGCGATAGTAGCGGGAACCAAGAAATTTCACGATTTCCTGTATGGTCGGCCGTTCAAGATCGTTACTGATCACAAGCCCCTGTTAGGAATCTTCACTGCAAATAAGCCCACGCCACAGATCCTGTCCCCGAGGATGCTGCGGTGGGCTATTTTTCTTAACGCATATCAACATGAGTTAGAATACCGGCCAGGGAAGGAAATCAGCCATGCAGACGCGCTCTCACGGTCGCCGTTACCATTGTCGGACGACCAGAAAGCAGGGGTAAGAAGAGACCGCCAGGTATTGCTAATAGAGGTCTTAGAGTCACCCCCGATAGTACCGGCCGACATTGCCAGGGCGACCGGAAAGGATAGAACACTAGAGAAGGTATGCTCGTGGGTGCAGAAGGGGTGGCCGGCGTCATCCCCAGGCACGGAATTCGACCCATTCTTCCGAAAGCGAGTGGAGTTGTCTTTAGAGAGGGGGTGCCTTTTGTGGGGCCAACGGGTGGTGGTTCCTACGTCCCTGCGGCCGAAGGTGCTAAAGCTGTTGCACGTCAGCCACCCGGGGATCGTCCGTTCCAAGGCGTTGGCCCGGAGTTACTTCTGGTGGCCCCAGCTGGACGCCGACATAGAGCAGATGGTTGGCACTTGTGAGGCATGTCAATGCTCTCGACCGGAGGTGGCCCGCCTACCGCATAGGGAATGGGACGCAGCAAGGGGACCGTGGTCCAGGGTGCACGTAGATTTTGCTGGCCCATTCCGGGGAACCATGTTTCTCCTGGTGGTGGATGCATACTCAAAGTGGCTGGAGGTCATTCCGGTAAAGAGCACATCCTCCGCCACTACCATTCGCCAGCTAAGGAGGGTCTTTTCCACGTTCGGTTTACCCGACACTTTGGTCAGCGATAACGCCAGTTGTTTCACGTCCGCTGAGTTCGCAGCATTCATGGAGGCAAATGCAATTCGGCATGTCACATCCGCGCCGTTTCACCCGGCCACGAATGGCCAAGTGGAACGGTTGGTGCGCACCACAAAAGATGCGCTGCGGCGCATGGGCTCGGGAGATCTACATCACCAAGTTTGTCAATTTCTATTAGCGTACAGAGTGACCCCCTTAGCGTCTGGTTACTCGCCGGCCGAGCTGCTGATGCGGAGGAAACTGACCACGCTTTTGTCCAGGCTAGACCCGTCGAGGGTCGAGGACAAAGGGAAGAACATAGGGTTAGCGGTCTCGAAAGGTTTCGGCATAGGCGATCCTGTACATTGCAGGAACTATGCCAACGCAGGCCCAGCCTGGGTGCCAGGGACGATAATAGAACAGACGGGGCCAGTGTCCTATCGGGTGGAAACTAGCACCGGCCTCCTCTGGAGGAGGCACGCTGACCAACTGAGGCACCGAGTGAGCGAGGGGCCGACCAGTGGGGCACAGCGACAGGATTCAGCGATAGGGTTCTCCCCCACCCGTTTAGCCCAAGGGGGAGACAGGGGGGAAAGCAGCGAGCCCGACTCGTATCCTTTTGATACCCCAGTTCTATCCGAGCCCGGGGGGAGGGAAAAGGAGTGTGCGGCCGCCGCTGCCGCTTCCCCCGAATCCGATTTTGATTTTGATTTTGCAAGCCGGGGGGGGGGTTTCGGAGTGTTCCCCCACCCATCCAAGCGAGAAGAGGGGTTTTTCGTTAGTCCCCAGTGCCCCCGGTTCTTCCCAAACAAAGCACACACCTCCCAACAAAGCCGCAGAGCCGCGGCAAACCACTAACAAGTCATCCTCTCCGATTGCAGGGCAGGAAGCCAGGGAGCAAGGAGGAGGGAGCGAAGCCGGGGCAGGGCAGCCCGCGCCGAGACCCCAGCGTGTTCGAAATAAGCCATCTTGGCTGAGAGACTTCGTCTCATCCTAGGGGGGAGGAGTGTTGTGTCCTAATAGTGTAACCTTCTACATGTGATATCAATGTATCTGAACCAATGTAACCTTGCCGATGAGTAACAATGTAACCTTCAGCTGTATCACATAAACCCTGTAATAGGACGCGAGCTAATGACCACCAGCTGGCAGCAGCGAGCGTCCAAGCTCTCTTGGTTCAAACCCATCAAAGACCGCAGCGCGGGAAGTTTCCCGCCGCTACCTACACCTGGACAAGAAGGGCGTGACCAGCCATGACGTCACGCGGACCAGTAGCCAACGGGCTACCGTGGAGCCACATTCAAATACGTTACTGCCTTATATATAGAGCTGTTCGTCCGCCATTACCTCATGTTCCCTCTGTCCACCATGCAATAAACCTGAGTTAACCCAGCCTTTGGCTGTGCCTTGTGTCTTGACTCTCATACACTAAACTCCCCTCCCACAGTCTATTTCCATGGCTGAGCAGGAATTTCAATCCTGGTCTTCCCTAGTCCCGTGATGGTGAACCTTGGCACTCCAGATGTTCTTGGACTTCAATTCCCAGACTTCGGGCGCGTTTTACTTCCACTTCCAGGAGTGACGAGGGTGGTGCGGGCCAGATGAATCGCAGCAAACCCATTCGTGTGGATTCATGGGGGCTTGGGCTTCTGGGAATTGAAGTCCAAGAACATCTGGCGTGCCAAGGTTCACCATCATGGGACTAGTCTATCAATCTATTCACTACACCATGCTCTTTTTAATATTCATATGCTTTATTTTTGTATCCAAATTATTTTTCGGCAGTCTTGGATACTTTCCTAAAGAAAAAGGCAGCATAGTAATGATTTTTTTTTTAAAAAAAAAACATGCTCACTGCTACCCTGCAGGTTTTCAAAAGTGGTGCAAAATAACTTGTGTTCCTTTCTGGCTGCAGATCTCCTTTGTTTTTCTGCACCATGAAAAGCCCCATCGTGCAATTTTAAGGATTTTTTGTAAAGATACTTTGTATGTTTTTAGGCTAATGAAACATCTACTCTTATGAAAGCGCGGCGCCAAAATGGCCGCCACGCTCTTTGCAGCCCCCCCACCGGGTGAGTTAGGGGGCGTGGCCACCCCTCTATAAAACGGGTGGCCACGAGGCAGCCGAGCTGCCATTTTAAAATAGCGGCGGAGAGGAGAAGTTTTCTCCATCGCTGTTCCTTCGATTCTTCGGCTCTTTAGCCCTTGGCCCTTCCTGGCTGGGAAGGAAGGAGTTGCACAGAGCCTTTGGCTTGCTGGCTGCTCTGTGCTTTTTGGCATAGGTTGATCCCCGGACAGGGATCCTGCTCTTTCTACAGATATGCCTCCCAAACGGAAGGCCCCGGCAACGAAACCGCGGCCAACGGGGAGGACTTTTGCTGGCCCTGCGCAGCGCGGGGGGCAGCCCTCAGGTCGGAGGACCAGGGCTGCGCCCACGTGGCAGGGCACTACCCCAGCTTTACCCACCAATACCGGTGGGGCGATGCAGGCTGGTGCTTGGCCCTCGGCTGGCCAGCCTCCGACCGGCCCTTCAGGGGCTTCGGCCCTTGGCCCGCAGTTGCCGGGTGCACCTAGTGAGTATCAGGTTCAAGTTAGTGCACCCACATCACAGTCCACTTCCAGTGGTGGGGTTCAGTGCCGGTGACGGCCTTGCCGACGGCTGGTTATTCATTGCCCCTTGGTGATCATTTGTCCCAGGTCACGAGGAAAAAGATTTGGCGGGGGGAGTACATGGATATATTCTCCCTATTGAACCGTGAGCCCACTAAGGAGGAGAGAGAGGGACAGGACGACAGAGACAAAGAGCTGTCCCGCCGTCGTAAGCCACCACGCACCTGGGCCAACTGGTTGCCCGCATATCTTATTTATATGGCCCTGTGCAGCGCGGGGGGCAGCCCTCAGGTCGGAGGACCAGGGCTGTGCCCACGCGGCAGGGCACTACCCCAGCTTTACCCACCAATACCAGTGGGGCGATGCAGGCTGGTGCTTGGCCCTCGGCTGGCCAGCCTTGACCGGCCCTTCAGGGGCTTCGGCCCTCGGCCCGCAGTTGCCGGCCATGGGTCAGGTCAGCGGGGGGGGAGCGGTGCTGGTACACAGCACGTTCCTCCTCCGGCCCCTCATGGGCCAGAGTTTTGGGCATGGCCCTATTCGGGCCCAGGTTCTCATTTTGGGGTTCCTGGTCAAATGCCTGGTGGGCCGTCCGGCCCACCCGGCCCACTCTATACTGGGGGATCTGTGGCAGTGGATGCGTTGCTAACGCGTTTAGCTGTGCTTGAGGCATCCTTGGGGATTGCACACAACCCCGTGACAGGGGGCCCTTCTCTCTCTGCTGGGGGCCCTTCGTGTTCACCGGCTACCTCGACGGCCGCCACACTGCAACAAGCGGCCAGCCGGGTTGAGCTGCTTGAGACGCTCCGGCCGGCGCCTGCCGGTGTCTCGCAGCTCCCTGTTCGTCCAGAGCTACAGCAGGAGAGTGGTCAGGTGTGGCCCCAGAGCTCGATTCCGGTCGCAAGCTCCGACGCCCGCCATGGGCCGGAACCCCCAGTGGGGGCGGCTCACGGGGGTGCACCTAGTGAGTATCAGGTTCAAGTTAATGCACCCACATCACAGTCCACTTCCAGTGGTGGGGTTCAGTGGCCGTGGCCTCGTCAAGTCGAGGCGAGTGGGCAGCAGTTGCCAGCCTATCCCAGTGCCCCTTGGTTCCATACTGGCACAACGTTGGGGGTGGGGGTTTCCGCCCCCGGCGCAGTGCCGGGCATCGCAGGGGCTGTCCAGGTTCCACTGCGTATGCCCCGGGTACCTAATGTGCTGGTGACGGCCTTGCCGACGGCTGGTTATTCATTGCCCCTTGGTGATCATTTGTCCCAGGTCACGAGGAAAAAGATTTGGCGGGGGGAGTACGTGGATATATTCTCCCTATTGAACTGTGAGCCCACTAAGGAGGAGAGAGAGGGACAGGACGACAGAGACAAAGAGCTGTCCCGCCGTCGTAAGCCACCACGCACCTGGGCCAACTGGTTGCCCGCATATCTTATTTATATGGCGGTGTACCTTAGGGCCCGGCCTGACCTGGCCATTCCTATGGTCCAATATTTGGATAATATTTACAGGGCAATGGTGGATTTTCCTGGCCCATCGTGGTTGGCTTACGATGAGGAATTTAGAATGAGGGTGCCCTTGCACCCGGAGATGAGATGGGATGAGCCCTGTCAGAAATTATGGCTATTGTACATGACCCCCACGCGTCCGGCGCCTGGGGATAGGTACCATTGTGGCCATGCCGTGCAGCGAGCTGCTCCAACGCAGGCTTCCCGCCAGCCGGCGGGGCAGGGGGTTCCAGCCCGCTTGCTGTGTTGGAGCTTCTCGGCTAACGGCGTGTGCAATAAGCGGCAGTGCCGATACAAACATGAGTGTCCCTCTTGCGCTGGCCCTCATGCCGCCGCCGCGTGCCCGCGGGCCGGTGGGTCACGGGGCAGAGGTAGAGGTGGACAGGGAGCGGGCAGAGCTTCTGCTAATGGAACTAGCCAGACAAAAGGCCCCCTCCCCAGTTAATGTGTATATGTTGAAGCGATGGCTCTCAACTTATCCAAGGAGAGAGGACGCGAGGTACCTCCTCGAGGGTTTTCAGTGGGGCTTCCGTATCCCATTCAAAGGAGTGCGGGGGCCCCAAGATGCACCCAATTTACTGTCCCTGAAGGGTAGAGAAGAGGTGGCTGCCCTGAGTATTGCTAAGGAGGTTGAGGCCAAGAGGGTGGCAGGCCCCTTTTCTGTACCACCCTTTCCCAACCTGAAGGTCTCCCCTCTGGGGTTGGTACCCAAAAAGGCCCCGGGGGAATTTCGTTTAATCCACCATTTATCGTACCCGGCGGGTTATTCTGTCAATGATGCTATTCCTGATGACCTTTGTTCGGTCAGGTATACGTCCTTTGACCAAGCCCTGCGAATGGTGCGCTCTTGTGGTCCTGGTGCCCTCCTGGCAAAATGCGACATTAAATCGGCATTCCGATTGTTGCCAGTGCACCCGGAGGAATTTGAGCTATTGGGTTTTAGATTCCAAGGGAAGTTTTATGTAGATAAGGCCATGCCTTTTGGCTGCTCTATATCCTGTTCAGCATTTGAACATTTTAGCACTTTCCTTCAGTGGGCCTTTGTTCGCAGGTCCGGGTCTCGGTCTGTAGCCCATTACCTCGATGACTTTTTGTTCGGGGGTGAACGGGGCTTGGACACGTGCACGCGTCTCCTCACCACATTTCAGACGCTAATGCAGGAACTGGGTGTCCCTTTAGCGCCCGAAAAGACCGAGGGCCCATCCACTACCCTCACATTTCTGGGTATTGAAATTGACATGGTCGCACAGGCATCCCGGTTACCCATCGATAAGGTCACCCGGATGGTATTGGCCTTGCTGGCCAAACGTAAAGTGTCACTTCGTGAGCTTCAGGTTCTACATGGCCATCTTAACTTTGCCTGCAGGGTGGTTACACCTGGCAGGGCATTTGCTCGGCGCCTATGTGACGCCATGTCTGGCCTGTCAAGGCGCCATCATAGGGTCCGACTGACCAGGGGCATGTGGGCTGACCTTTTGGTTTGGCTCACATTCCTGCGGGACTTCAACGGGGTCTCCTTTTGGAGATCCGACCTTTTAGTTTCCCCTAGGTTTCAAGTACAGTCGGATGCCTCCGGCTCCCTGGGATATGGGATTTACTTCGAGGGGAGGTGGGCTTATGGCCAATGGCCTCCAGCATGGCGGGGCATGGATCGCCTCCACGATCTTACATTCCTTAAGTTTTTTCCAATCCTGGGAGCTTTGATGCTATGGGGCGAGGAGTGGGCCGACTCTGTGGTCCACTTTTGGTGTGACAATGCTGCGGTAGTGCACATTGTCAATGCTCAGACGTCTAAATCACCCAGGGTGATGGCTTTAGTTCGCCAGTTTGTGTTACGTAGCCTACGCCTGAATGTGCTTTTTAGGGCCAGACATGTACCAGGCATTAATAATGATATTGCCGATGCTTTATCCCGCCTGCAGATCCCCCGGTTCCGCGCCTTGGCTCCGGACGCAGAGGAATTCCCCTTGCCACTCCCGACCGAGATTTGGACATTTGGCAAGGAGAGGTGAACCGGGCGATCGGCATGTCCTTGGCGCCCCGCACGCGTAAGGCGTATCATCATGCTTTCCTTCAATTTATAAATTTTTGCGTGCAACTTCAGTTGCCCGAAGTGTGGCCCATTCCAGTGGAACAAGTTTTACAATGTATGGTTTATCTACACAGTCAGGGCCTCGCTCCCCGCACTATAGCATCCAGGCTGTCAGCACTGGCACTTATTGCCAAGGTGAGGGGTTTTGCTGACAGCATGAACGATTTCCGCATACGGCATGTTTTGGAGGGGTGGACCCGGGAACGTGGCCGCCGCCCGGACACTCGTCACCCAATTTCCCCAGGGGTGCTTACCCACCTTGCACGAGGCTGGCATAAACTGTGTTTTGACAGGTATGAGGCGGCTCTTTTTCATGCGGCTACCACGGTGGCCTTCTTTGGAGCGCTCCGCATCAGTGAGTTGGTACTACTGTCTAAGGCGGATGCGACTCGTAGGGCACTGGAACTCGACGATGTCTATGTTTCTAATGAGTGGGCTCAGTTGAGGATACGGTCCTCAAAAGTTGATCAGCACGGCGTAGGCAGTGGAGTTAGACTGCTACGATGTTCCATTGCAGACATCTGTCCGGTTGGTGCCCTACAGGAGTTCTTGGCAGTGCGTGGCATGCACCCTGGTCCATTTTTCTGCCACCAGGATGGGTCTCCCCTTACTAAATTTCAATTTTGGAAGGTGACCGGTATGGCACTATCCAGTGTTGGCCTCCCAGGGGCTCGTTACGGCACCCATTCGTTTAGGATAGGTGCTGCTTCAACTGCGGCTGCATTTGGGTACTCTGAGGCTGATATACGCCGTATGGGAAGATGGGGATCTATGCGTTTTGCATTATATGTTCGCCCTCTTCAGGTATGAGTACCAGTTTATTCACTGTTCTCTTTTTTCTCTTACAGACCCTGTGTGTCCCCGCACACCGGTGGCAGTATGGCTGGTGGGCCACAGTTACGTGCACTGGGCAGTGCAGTATGCTGCAGCGACAGAGTGGGGACCCCAGCTTGGACTGCGTGCATCCGCATGCATACGTTGGTACGGTAAGCGTGGAATGAGATGGCGGGAACTGTTGCCATTCCTTTTCTCCATCAGGGATGCTGAACCGCCTGATGTCCTTGTACTGCACCTCGGGGGCAATGACCTCGGCCAGGTCACTGGCCTTTCTTTAAAATTCACGATTTGCAGTGACCTAGCTTATTTGCATTATGTGTGGCCATCCACAAGGCTGCTATGGTCGGACATCATACCACGTCACGCTTACAGGGGAGGTATTGACCTCCGTGCCCTTGACCGTGCTCGCCGCTCGGTAAACAGGGCAATTGCCCGGTTCTTGGCAGACAAGGGTTTGGGGATTGTCATCCGACACCCCACCATTAGTTTACAAAATTATGATCTTTATGCAGGGGATGGGGTCCACCTGTCGGCTAGAGGTATGAACCTCTTTTTGGAAGATTTGCAAGCAGGCCTGTTGACCGAGCTGACGGTCTGGGGGGGGGGGCGGTGAGTCTTCATTGAAGCCTCCCTGTGTGGCGGGTAGAACTGGTAAGGTAAATATTTATGACCCATAGGTATCCGCCAGGTTCGCAATTGACTGGCCAACACTTAGACAGGTACAGGTGTAATAACGTTGACCGGTCAACGACGAACCAGGCAAGGGGTGATGGCAGGAGCTTTTCAGCATGCATCACCCCGTGATTTGACGGATACACGTCAGAGGGTGGGGTCAGTAGATAGTTTATTGACTATGGTCAACAATTTGTTTGTGTCAACAAACAAATTGATACAAATGGATACATTGTAGCCAATTGCCATTGGCAATTTTGGGAGGAACCTTACCAGTGTTACTGCGGCCTGCTTGCCTTAAGAATTATAATTGGATGAGTACCAATTGAAAGTTATAATTCGGACTAGGGCATTATTCAATAAAAGTGGCCCAATGCCTTATCCATATACCGGTGTCTGAGTCTTTCTTTGGGGGGGGGGGGTGCGCCTGCAATGCTTCATGTCTGCAAGCCAGCCAGGTGTGGTAAAGCCCTGTCTGATTTCTCTTCCTGTGTTTCAGAGGCTGTCCTACAACATAATGTTGTGCATGAATGCATCAGAAGGAGATTCAAAATTTGCTTTTTTTAAAAAAAAATTTTTTTAAAACTAGCTCACCCTTTAACTGGCTATTCTTGCTTCTAGGGTGAAGTAGGACAGTCAAAGCTCAGCAGCTTTCCCTCCTTGGAAGCTGCCAAGAAAGATTTTGAGAAGAAGTTTCGGGATAAGACAAAAAACAGCTGGGCTGACCGGGAGAACTTTTTAGCTCATGATGGCAAGTACACCCTGATCGAGGTCCATCATGGAGAGGAAGAAGAACAGGAGGTGTCTGTGAAGGTAAAGAGCCAAGCAAGAGTGCAAAAAGCAAAGCATATGCTGGGATAGGGGTGGGAAAGAAGGTACAGTAGATCTGAATCTACTAGTATATATGTGGTTTTTAACAGATCATCAACTATTTGTGATCCTGTCCAATGAATAATAGCTTTTAGAACACCCCCAGTCAGTATTGCTGCTTGCTGGAGGATTTGGGGAATTGTCATCCCAAAGAGCAATTTGTCTCAGCTCAGGTTTCCGATCAAAATGGATGTTGTCTTTCATCTAAGGTGGACGCGGTAGATGGGGTGAAGCTATCCAAGCTGAAGATACGGCCCTGCTCTTTGGATAAGCCTACCCAGGAACTGGTCTCACTCATCTTCAGCAGTGACATGTTTAAAGATGCCATGCAGACCATGAATATAGGTAAGAGGCTCTTCTTTGATGCGGAAAAGAGAAGCTTCAACCTTATCTCCCATTCCTTTGGGACTAATTCCAATTCCAATTTAATTTATATCCCGCATTTCTCAAGCCAAAGCTGACTCAAGGTGGCACACACACACACACCCCTACCTACCTATAAGATAGTGCGTTAACCATTGGAATGTGACAAAGGATGTTGCACCAGGCCCCACTAGCCCTGTCCGAGCCTCCGTGCACTCGCCCGAACGGGGTTCGCAGGTAACTGTCAGGTTGAAATTTGCACCAGGGGGGCAGGAGCCCCCCGGATGCAAACAAAAAAAGGGAACTTCAATTCCCAACATTCCTTGCACCACACCAGAGCCAATCAGGCTGAGCGGTGCGGCAAAAGGAATGTTCGGAAACGCGCTGCGGCCAATCAAAAATAAGCCGCAGAAAAAAAACGCTGCAGTAACCAAAATCGTGCACGCCAAACTACAAGCCCCAGTGTCCTGCGTGCCATGAGAGCGCAGAACACTGAGGCAGCCAGCGCGCGAAAAATAAAATTTAAAAAAAACCGCCGCCGCTGCCCTTACTTTCCACGGGCCAGCCATCGAGCCTGGCCCGTGAAAAAAAATCACCCCCCCCCCATGCCCTTTCCTTTCCACAGGCCAGGGATCGAGCCTGGCTCGCAAAAAAAAAAGACCACCACCACCCGCCCTTTTCTTTCCACGGGCCAGGGATTGAGCCTGGCCCAAGAGAAAAAAGACATCCCCCCCAAAAAAAGTACACACAAAAACATCCAAAAACAGTAAAAAAAAGTAAAAAAGAAACACAAAAACATCCAAAAAGTAAACACAAAAACATCAGAGAGACCCCACCAAAAAAAACCCCAAAACAATCCCCCCCCCCAAAACCAGAGAGCTTACCAGGAGACTTCTTCACTCCATGACGACCGGAACTCAACTGAGAAAATAAAGAAAATACTCACCCCCACTCAGAGGCCACAAGAGAAAAAAACATTCAAAAATATTGAAAATAATAAAATTAATTCCCAAATTAATCAAATAAGTTATCAAAACATTCAAAAATATTCACACAAATCACTAAAAATACCAAAAAAACAGAAATAACTTTTCACTCAAAAAAAACACATCTAAACACAGTATAGAAACATTGATTTAAAAAAACATATTCTTACACATTTTAAAAATGATTATCCAAAGCACAACTATTTTAAAAAAAAACATAGTAACACATTATTTGGTTAAATACAATAATTATAAAATATTTTATCATCCTTCCCTCTTTTGAAAAACCAAAAAACCAAAACCAAAAATAAAAAATGCGTAAAAATAAATATTTAAAAAACCAAAATTAAAAACTAACCTCATTTGCATAAACATAAAACAAAAACCTGCCAAAACCATTTTAATGAGCCCGGCACTGAGGAAGCCGGCGCGCAAAAAATAAAAATAAAACACATACTGGGAGTGCAAGTCCGCCGCTGGCGGACGCAGTGCCCCAAAGCCACAAAATCACAAAACCTTTCAACACCATTTAAAACTGCCCGGCACCATTTGTTCAAGAAAAAAAAAACTTTACTAGCCAACACAATTTTTAAAAGCCCGGCACTGCCGGGCAAAATATACTAGTGTGTGTGTGTGTGTGTGTGTGTGTGTGTGTGTGTGTGTGTGTGTGTGTGTGTGTGTGTAAGGCCACACACACACACACACACACACACACACACACACCACAAACATGCTCAATTATTACCATACACAGTTTACAATACAATTAAGCAATAAAAACAATTTAAAAAACAGAATAACAGAATTAATTACCAGCCTTACTCACAGCTATGGATGCAAAAACCGGGAATCAATCCTGATTGTCCTCCCCTTTTGGGTTATCTGATTCTTCCAACTTATGTGTGAGAACACAAAGCTTCCTATGGGAACACAAAAATTATTCCAACCTTTAAAAGGGACATTTTGTATTTGAGAAAAGAAAATATGTTTGATGTTAGCTTGCTAGATGTTGCAGGCAACTATGTAACTCAAAAGTACAATATTTGAATTATATATACCTGTACATCTAGAACTGCTGGCCAAAAGTATTCTCCAAACATGAAAATCAAGTGGCGGGCAATGCCTCTATTGCATATTGCTGAAAATTTCAGCTACTCATGCTTTTGCAGGTATTATTACTTAGATCTTCCTGGAGCAAAGATGATACCACAGGGCTCTTAACCATATGGTTTCTCTCTTTTGTTGTTGTTCAGTCACACAGTCGATTCCAACCCTTTGCGACCTTGTGGACCATTAGTTTATCTCTATTCTCCTTTTTAAAAAATCAATGATTTTTAAGGAAGTGCTATTTGTTTTTTGGAATCACAACTTCAAGAATTCTCTTGCAAGAGATGTGGGAGTTTCACCCTGCATTCCTACCTCTGAAGACATTTTTGTTTCACTCACCTGGCAAAAGTCTTCTAGTTCAGAGTTTCTCAGAGGTTCTTGGACTTTAATTCCAGCGATGCACTCCAAAAAATGTACTACCACCTCTGTGGGTGGGGCCAAATCTGTGGGCGGTGCCAAATCTGTGGGCATGGCCAACACAATGGACTACGGAGGTGGGCGGGGCCTGTCAGGTGGGTGGAGCCTGGGGGAATTTCCACTACCGGTTCTCCCGAACAGGACAGGACTTGCTCCAGTGCATCACTGTTTAATTCCCAGAAGCCCAAGTCAGCACACCTGTTACTCAGGGCTCCTTGAAACTAAAGTCCAAGATTATCCGGGAACCTAAGGTTGAGAAACCCTGTTCTAGGATGCCATCAGAATCTAGGCCTTATTTTCCTGCTGTAATGCAGCTTGAGAGAAAGCTTCGGCTAGGCTTCTTGGATGTGGTAGTTCTCCAGGAGGCACCTTCTGTAGGATGGACTGTAATGGACAGTGAAATTGCCACCCGTAAGAAGCCTTGTAGCAGTTTCTTTCCAGGCAGAATAGGAAATAAGGCCTAATATCTGATGAAGCTTTGGAAGACTAGTCCTTCTTCCAGGTATCTTAACTTTTTGGTCTCTGGGCTGAAACTCCCAGAATTCTGCGAGCTACAAAGAAAAACGAATGGCCCATCCCTAAAGACCAGCCAGAGTTAAAACAGGAAGAAGAGTTTATTGAATCACCAAAAAAAAGGGAAAGGCATTTTTTAAACCTCTTTGTCTTCCATGTCCTAGGCCAGACGTGAAACTGCCAAAATGAAGCCACCTTTTGGTGAATTCGTTCCGTAGTTCCTTCCTCCTGAACTAGTGTGAGAAAGATTAGCCAGCACAACAAGGGGTATGCCCGATTGTGATTCAAAAATACCCCAATCTTCGAGGAGGCTCTTTCTGTGTTCTTTTCTAGAATCTAACTAGCTCTTCTTTCCTGTTCTGTAAAGTCACCCTTATTATCTTAGTCTCATAGGAAGTAAGCACAGATTAGATTTAGCAATCCTGTTCCGTATTCATGTATGTGCACTGCAGCCCCCAAGTGCATGAACTTCCATGGTAATTTTAAAAGGCACCAGGCTCATCACATGATTAGGCACATGACTGGCTGGCCTGTACATGCCTTAATTCTGAACATGATCCCTGTCAGTGCTATTAAAAGGATTGTTCACTTTCCCTCATATCACTCAGAGCTTGAGATGGTTACCTTTTTTTGGGACTATCATCTCCTGAAATCCCTCAGATACCATTTTGTTCAGGCTTTCATTTCCAGAACGATGTTGGTGTTATTCATGATCCTGCTTTATGTGCAGTTAAGAAGAATCTGTTTAAGGTTATTAATATACTAGTTAGACCCAGGGGGGAGGGGATGAAAAGTGTTGCTGTGTGAGGTTGTAATGGGGGCGGTGATGGGGGAGACCTGAGGTTCAGCCCACTGATAATGATTATAATGATTTCTTCAGTCTTCTGTACTTGAAGACCAACCTGGGTAGAGCAGATAATTGCTGCAACAGGATACTGGAGAAGAGGTCCAATCCTGTTTGGCTTCGACCACTGATTTGCAAAATTCTCAGGAGGCTAAAGTGTTTGGATTGATGTGTCATGTTTTGCTTTTCTGTCCTACCAGATGTGAAGAAAATGCCCCTGGGGAAGCTCAGCAAACAGCAGATTGCCAAAGGCTTTGAAGCTTTGGAGGAACTTGAGTCGGCGTTGCAGGAGCAACCCCCCTCACAGAAAAGGCTGGAGGAGCTTTCTTCTCGCTTTTACACCATCATCCCCCACAACTTTGGCCGTAACCGGCCACCACCAATTGATACACAGGAGCTTATCCAAGCAAAGAAGGACATGTTGTTGGTGAGAAGAACGTCTGAAGATTTGATCAGTTATCAGGGGTACACAGAAAGAGCCTCCTCAAAGATTGTGGTATTTTTTGAAACCACAATCAGGCATACCCTGATAACGGCAACCTTGTGCTGCTGGCTAATCTTTCTCACACTAGGTCAAGCAAAAGGAATTGCAGAATGAACTCTCCAAAAGATGCCTTCATTTTGGCAGTTTCACATCTGGCCTAGAAACGGAAGAAGAATCAGTTATTGGCTTTTTTTTAGAAGAAAAGAAATTACAAGACAGAAACAAATGTTAGAACAGGAAAATCCTTGACAGCTGGCTCGGTGTGAACATTAGATATGTGTAAATTTGTGGTTTGGGGCTGCGACTTCCTGAAATTCTGCCTGGGGAATTTGTGTAGAAGTCTGGGAGTTGCATTTCAAAAACACAAATGGACAGCATAATGGAAGCTTCTCTCATCTCCTAGAATTTACCATTGAGCTTGCTTTGCTTTGTGATTTGTCAAAGAGGAAAGCATGAAATCTATCTTTCCAACAGTAATGTGTTTTCTGTGGTGGCTGAGTGGTTAAGAAGCTTGCCTTGTTAGCTGGAAGGCTGGCAAGTCAGCAGTTCGAGACCCAGGTACTGCATGACGGATTGAGCGCCTGTCTCTGTCCTAGCTCTTGAACATGAAAAGAGTCTCATTTGGGCGTTCCCTGAGCGGAGTTTCTTCCGCAAAAATCCTTTCAACCCAGAATAATTTCTGACACAAAAATTATTATCTCTAATAATGGATTCTCTGTTACTATTTGTTTTGTAGTCTCGCTGCTAAAGAAGGCTATGTCAAGAGTATCACCTGCACTGGCAGCCACAAGTTCTATATCAGTATACATTTCTGTGGAAAGAGGGGTTAAAGTTTCCAGACAAACTTTAAAACAGAATTGCAGTTGCTATAGAATCCACTTTCTCAATCTCTTTCACAGTTTTTTTTGTGCTTAGCAGTCTGGTTTTTTAAAAATATATATAATAATGGAACTGTTTCCAGAAGTTGAACTAGCCCTGTTAAGAGCTGTGAGGATCTGAGAGCTTGTTGTATTCTGTGGTAGAACTACAACAAGGAAAAAGGCTTTATTGACTAAATTTGTCATCTGAGACCCATAAAACAAATTCAATAACTAAAGTCCAATTCTGATTTTGCACCTCTGAGGTAACAAAGTACTCAGCTTGGTTGCTTAGTCTTCTGTTCTTGACTTCAAAACAATCTCTTATTTATAAATAACACTGAAAACGTTATTCCCTTTTTTCAGGATGAAGGGAATAAAGTCTCTCTAGCTACAATGAGTTATTGATAGTCGTAGTCTGCGTGTCTACTCACAGGCCTATGTTTTTGGTGGAACTTCTTGTCCTTTAAGTGCATATAGACCTACATCCTGAGAAGCAGCCTTCCCAATGTTCATCAAGATAGTTCCCTTTCTTGATAGGTGCTGGCTGACATTGAACTGGCCCAGAGCTTACAGGCCCAGAAGAAGGAAGAGGAAGAGGAAATGGAGATAGAGGAAGTCCAACATCCACTGGACAAGGACTACGGGCTCCTGAAGTGTGAACTTTCTCTGGTGGACACATTATCAGAGGATTATAAGGTATGGTGGCCCAACACAAACTTTCTTGTTCTGTGTGACTGACTAATCATCAGACCATTGACTTGAGAGCATAAGACCAATAAGGGTCTTATGTACCCTACTTGGTACCCTAATCTATGTTTCCTTCTGTTCTTTCTCTTCTTTTGCCTCATTAGCTGATAGTAACATATGTGGAGAACACTGGCTGTGAATACCGAAAACTCAAGGTGCTAAATATCTGGAAGGTGAATAGGGAAGGTGAGGTAGGTCAGCTGGTCTTGGGCTTTCCTTCTTGTTCTAGTCATTGACTGTGTAAGCACCCCTCTATCTGCTCAACCTTTGTTTCTGTCCTGTTGATAACAGATATCCTCACAGAGCCAGTCAGAACACACAATAGGACAGTGATGGTGAACTTTGGCCCTCCAGATTTTTCTTGAACTCCAATTCCCAGAAGCCCTGATCAGCAGGAGTGCTGACTTAGGCTTCTGGTACTTGAAGTCCAAGAACACCTTGAGTGCCAAGTTTTGCCACCGCTCCACTAGGATCTTGGCTGCAAGGGATGGCACCTCCTAAACCAGACTTTGTTTTTGGTAAATGGGTACACTTTGTTATATGTTCTGCAACAAGAAGTGATGAGGCCCATTATAACCTTTCTGTGGTTTGGGAAAGGTTGGGTCACCCAGGTGCTGTAGGAACATGACTCATCGTTCCTCCCCTCTTGGCTCTGCTGGTTAGGACTATTGGGAGTTGCAGTCTGGTGACACATGAAGGACCAGATGTTCCTCAGCCTTGACCTCATTGATTCATAGTGTGAAAAATCACAGCCCAGCAGGCTGTGTTTGAGATCTCCAAAAGGGGCACAATTAAAGTGTTGCATACAGCAATTGAAGCGTTACATACAGCAGTACCAGCTAAGGCAGAAGCACACCAGAAGATATTATTTGTGATATGACTAGGACAAGTTACTCTGAATGTACAAAACTCATACTAGTCCTGTGTAACTGTGGATCAGAGGCCTTCTAGTCAAGATGCAAACCCAAACTAGAATTTCTTTACCTCTGAGTTTACCAGCCACCACTGCTGTTAGCCAGAGTTCATCTTGTACTGTTAAACTCTCAGAGTGCCACAAACAGATAAAGAGAAATACATGCAGAGCAAATGCCCCATGAAGCTTATAAAAGAAGGGAAACCAACCCAGCTACCCTTTCTCCACCCCCATCTACATACACCCTACCTTCCTGAGATGTAAAATAGTAGAGGAACAGTTAATCTCAAGATTATGAAGCACTCAGGGTGCCTGATACAAGAGAATCAAATGTTCCCTTTAAATAAAAGAAGACAGGGCCAGCGATAAAAGTGAAGGGAGTAGATTTATTTTTCCTCTAAAGATTAGTCTTATTATTTGTACTTGCCAGTCCTCAACCCCCTGGCATAAATCTTAACAGTGAATTCCTGCAAGTTACAGAGTTGGTTGAGGCGTTTGCTGTTGCACACTAGTGACGTGACTTCATGTAAAACAGCAGATACTTTTTGCTGACTTTGTTGTTGTTGTTCAGTCGCACAGTCGACTCCGACCCTTTGCGACCCCATGGACCATTTTCCTCCAGGCGCCTCTGTCCTCCACCATCCCCCTCAGCCCTCCCAGCTCTGTGCCCATTGTGTTTACAATACCATCTAGCCATCTCATCCTTGGCCTCCCCCTTCTTCTTTTGCCCTCCACCTTTCCCAACATCAATGCCTTCTCAAGTGAATCCTCCCTTCTCATTTGATGTCCAAAGTATTTTAGCTTCATCTTTACTATTTGACCTTCCAATGAGCAGTCAGGGTTAATTTCTTCTAAGATTGACCTATTTGTTCTCCTTGCTGTCCAGGGGACTCTCAAAACCCTCCTCCAACACCACATTTCAAAGGTATCTATTCTTCTGCGTTCAGCCTTCCTAATTGTCCAGCTCTCACATCCATACATTACTACTGGAAAACCATTGCTTTGACTATTCTAATTTTTGTTTGCAATGTGATGTCTCTGCTTTTCACTATGTTCCCCAGGTTTCTCATCGCTTGTCTCCCAAGAATCAGTCGCCTTTTTATTTCATGGCTACAATCCCCATCTGCAGTGATCTTTGATCCTAAGAAAGTAAAATCTGTCACTGCTTCTACTTCTTCCCCGTCTATTTTCCAGGAACTGATTGGGCCTGTTGCCATTATCTTGGTTTTCTTGATATTGAGTCTCAAGCCAGCTTTTGCACTCTCCTCCTTCAGCCCAATCAAGAGATTCTTTAGGCCTTCCTCACTTTCTGCCATTAGGGTGGTATCGTCTGCATATCTCAGATTATTGATGTTTCTCCCAGCGATTTTAATCCCATATTGTGATTCCTCCATCCCTGCACTGCACATTATGTGCTCTGTGTATAGGTTGAATAAGCATGGTGACAAAATGCAGCCTTGTCTTACTCCTTTTCCTATTCCAAACCACTCTGTTATTCCATGTTCTGTCCTAACTGTTGCTTCTTGGTTCATGTACAGATTTCTCAGGAGGCATATGAGGTGCTCTGGAATTCCCATCTCTTTAATTACTTGCCACATCTTGTTGTGGTCCACACAGTCAAATGCCTTAGTGTAGTCAATAAAACAAAAGTAAACTTGTTTCTGGTATTCCTTTGTTTTCTCCATGATCCAGCGTATGTTGGTGATGTGGTCTCTAGTCCCCCTGCCTCTTCTGAAACCAGCCTGCACCTCTGGTAATTCTCTCTCCACATGCTGCTGAAGTCTATCCTGTATTATCTTGAGCATCACCTTGCTGGCATGTGGGATGAGCGCGATTGTTCGATAATTTGAACATTCTTTGGCATTGCCCTTTTTTGGGATTGGGACGTATACTGATCTTTTCCAATCCTGTGGCCACTGTTTTGTTTTCCAAATCTGCTGGCATATTGAATGCAGTAATTTGATGCCATCATCTTTTAGCGCTTTGAAAAATTCAACTGGGATACCATCATCTCCACTAGCTTTGTTGTTTGCAGTGCTCTTTAGGGCCTTTATGACTTTGCTCTCCAGGATGTCTGGCTCAAGTTCAATTTCTTCATCATTGTGATTATCAGGAGTGTTGAGGTCCTTTTTGTAAAGTTCCTCTGTGTACTCTTTCCATCTTTTCTTAATTTCTTCTGCATCAGCTAGCTCCTTTCCGTCTTTGTCCCTTATCATGGTCATTTTTGCTTTAAATGTTCCCTTGATTTCCCCATTTTTTTTTGAAAAGATCTCTGGTTCTGCCTCTTTTGTTGTTTTCCTCCATTTCTCTACACTGTTCTTTTAGGTAGTTTTCCTTATCTCTCCTTGCTTTCCTTTGAAATTCTGTGTTCAAATGGTTGTAGTTTTTCCTTTCTCCTTTGACTTTTGCGTTCCTTCTTTCCTCTGCTATTTTAAGAGCCTCATCAGACAACCACTTTGCTTTCTTACGCTTCTTTTCTTTTGGTATGGTTTTCTTTGCTGCTTCCTGCATGATGTCCCTCATCTCCGTCCATAATTCTTCTGGTACTCTGTCTACCGAGTCTAAGCCATTAAATCTGTTCATCACCTCCACCGTGTATTCTTTAGGGATGCTGTCTAGGTGATATCTTTCTGGTCTCCGTGTTTTCCCTATTTTCTTTAGTCTAAGCCTGAATTTTGCGATCAGTAGGTTGTGATCTGAGCCACAGTCTGCTCCAGGTCTTGTTTTTGCTGACTGTATGGAGGTTCTCCATCTTTGGCTGCAGAGTATGTAGTCAATCTGGTTTCGGTGTTGGCCATCTGGTGATGTCCATGTGTAAAGTCGCCTCTTGTGTTGCTGGAAGAGAGTGTTTGCTATGACCAGTGTGTTCTCTTGGCAGAACTCTATCAATCTTTGCCCTGCTTCATTCTGTGTTCCAAGACCAAATTTGCCTGTTATTCCCTCCACTTTTTGATTTCCTACTTTGGCATTCCAGTCTCCTAATATAATTTGGACATCATTTCTTGGTGTCTGTTCTATGAGGTGTTGTAAGTCCTCATAGAACTGGTCCATTGTGGCTTCATCTGCACCAGTGGTTGGTGCGTATATTTGGATCACAGTGACATTGAAAGGTTTGCCTTGAAATCTGACTGACATCATTCTGTCATTTTTGAGATTGTATCCCATTACTGCTTTTCTCACTCTTTTATTGACAATTATGGCTACTCCATTTCTTCTAAGGTTTTCTTGCCCACAGTAGTAGATATGATGGTTTCCAGAGCTGAATTCACCCATCCCTGTCCATTTTAGCTCACTGATGCCCAAGATGTCAATGCTTATTCTTTCCATCTCATTTTTAACCACTTCCAGTTTTCCTTGATTCATAGACCTCACATTCCATGTCCCTATGCAGTATTGTTCCCTGCAACACTGTATTTCTCCTCCCTCTTTCGTATCCCTCCCCCTTTTCAGATCTGCTGTGCTGAGCATCCCCTTGTTTTGCCTTTTGTTTTGGTCCATAGGGTTCTCTTGGCAAACTTTGTGGCGTGCCTTGCCGGTCTCTACGCCAGTCTTTTCCCATCACACATGTTATCACAGTTTAAACAGTTTTAAAACAAAGTATTATCATGCACAATATCACAGTTTATCACATAGTATCAAAGTAAAAGTTGAACTAATTAATGAAGGGGAAAGAAAGAAAGAAAGAAAAAGTCCACTACATCAAGTCTCTATGTAAGTCAGTTTCTTGTACAGTCACTATGTCAGTTGCCATAAGCCATCTATGTTTAGTCAACTATATTATTTCAGTTCGATTACTTATCCTTTGCATGCACACAGCAGCTCTTGCCTCTCTTCGGCCGCATGGAGTCGGTCAAAGGCGCCGGCTCGGGCCTCGCTATGATGGTGGTTGTGGATGGTATCTCCTGGGGGTGGTCGGGGGTCTCCGGAAGTCTCCGGAAGTCTCCTTCTCTCTGGCCCCAGGTCTTTGGATGGGGAGGGAGGGGCAAGACCCTTTACTCACTTCCCCTGTGGGCCTCTCTGCATGGAATGAGCAGTAGAGCTGGGCCTTTATGATTCCTTTTCTTCCTCTCCAGGCCCAGGTCTTTGGATGGGGAGGGAGGGGCAGGATCCTTTACTCCCCTCCCCTGTGGGCCTCTCTGCATGGAATGAGCAGTAGAGCTGGGCCTTTATGATTCCTTTTCTTCCTCTCCAGGCCCAGGTCTTTGGATGGGGAGGGAGGGGCAGGATCCTTTACTCCCCTCCCCTGTGGGCCTCTCTGCATGGAATGAGCAGTAGAGCTGGGCCTTTATGATTCCTTTTCTTCCTCTCCAGGCCCAGGTCTTTGGATGGGGAGGGAGGGGCAGGATCCTTTACTCCCCTCCCCTGTGGGCCTCTCTGCATGGAATGAGCAGTAGAGCTGGGCCTTTATGATTCCTTTTCTTCCTCTCCAGGCCCAGGTCTTTGGATGGGGAGGGAGGGGCAGGATCCTTTACTCCCCTCCCCTGTGGGCCTCTCTGCATGGAATGAGCAGTAGAGCTGGGCCTTTATGATTCCTTTTCTTCCTCTCCGGGCCCAGGTCTTTGGATGGGGAGGGAGGGGCAGGATCCTTTACTCCCCTCCCCTGTGGGCCTCTCTGCATGGAATGAGCAGTAGAGCTGGGCCTTTATGATTCCTTTTCTTCCTCTCCAGGCCCAGGTCTTTGGATGGGGAGGGAGGGGCAGGATCCTTTACTCCCCTCCCCTGTGGGCCTCTCTGCATGGAATGAGCACTAGAGCTGGGCCTTTATGATTCCTTTTCTTCCTCTCCAAGCCCAAGTCTTTGGATGGGGAGGGAGGGGCAGGATCCTTTACTCACCTCCCCTGTGGGCCTCTCTGGATGGCATGAGCACTAGAGCTGGGCCTTTATGATTCCTTTTCTTCCTCTCCAGGCTCAGGTCTTTGCTAACTTTAAACTATGGTAATTCCTGGCTGAACTGTGTCAGTTGGACTCTAGCCACCATCTCTGAGGAGGAAGGAGGTTGTGTTATTGTGCCTGGGTTTCACAGCTGCTCTGAATGGGCTGTTCAGCAGTGCACAATCTATAGCACATAAGTATTACATTACACCATTTATGTCCAATGTATAGAATGTGGCTCACTCAACCTTACCCCTACTTCTCCACCTTTGTTTCCAGGCTAGTCGTTTCAAGTCTCATGGTCACTTGGAGAACAGACGGTTGCTGTGGCATGGCACCAATGTGGCCGTCGTTGCTGCCATTTTGACGAGTGGCTTGCGCATCATGCCTCACTCTGGTGGCCGTGTGGGCAAGGGCCTTTACTTTGCATCTGAGCACAGTAAATCAGCAGGATACGGTGAGAGACAGCCATTTTTTCTCTTTTTTTCTGGCAAGAGTGTTATTTGGTTTTGTTCTTGTTTGCAACCATTTTCTCCTTTTCCATTGTCTGCCACCTCACTGTGCAATTGTATTTTGAGTAGACCAGGAGGGTGAGAGATTGAGGCCTTCCCTGCTACAGGTACCCTAGTCTGTAGTGAGGATTCATAGGAAAACCTACCATCGCTATTCTTTATTTGTTCATCTCTTTCTTTTAAAAAGGCAATATTGGGCATTACATTGGAGTGATTCATTGTCACTGTTAAGCAGTAGTGGCTATGGTTCCATTTCTGATGCCACCTTCCTGTCGCTTCAGTTTTAGTGGTCTCAAAGAGTGCTGGAACTTTCTAAGCTCTCTAATTGGGGAAGAGCTATTGAAATGTCCCAGTGGCAGCCTTGACATAGCTGAAAGCCAAACTAAAGCATCTGGTTCTTCACCCAATCTTCTTACCAGGTTAAGTCTCTCAGCACTGCCCCCAGGTGGACTCTGGTCGCATGGCAGCTCACAACAACCATAATACAAAACATTCAAAAAAGTTAAAAGTACTATATAAATGCTTGCTTAATTGTTTTTTTTAATAATTTTTTTTATTAAATTTTCAAACAACATACGTACATTAATGAAAAAGAAAATATACATTATACAATTACACCCGCATTATATCTTTTTGCATTCTAACACCAAAATTACTACACTAATATCATATTATCCTAACCTTATAAATGGTGATTAGAACTTTTTATTTTAAGTTTTTGGAGTAATATAACATTTGATTAATAAATTCATTAATCATAATAAAACAGTACATAAAAATAATATCAAAATAAAAATTACCCCCTGTGTTATTTACAATGCCCTGGAGGAATCAGATTAACAATATTTTCCTTCCAAAAAATTCTTTGTTCTGGTACAGGTCTACTTATCTCTTCCCCACTAAGTGAGTGATCCACAAAAGTCCGCCAAATATTCCAAAATGTATTCTCTTTATTTATTTCCCAAGTTTATTTATCATTCAACGCCAAATTCCACATCTCTTTATACCATTCATCTATCTTTATATTTATATCATTTTTCCAGTTTCTAGCAATAAATTGTCTACCCGTTGTAAGCATTATTTCCAATAATTCTCTTACATCCTTATTTGTTAAAACATTCCACATCTGTTAACATAGTGATACCCGACCCCAGTTTGATTGCCTTACCCATTATTTCACCAATCTCTTAATTGCTTAATTGTTTTTAATATGCTATCAAGATTAAAACCCAAGATTAAAAACATTTTTTACAAACAATTGAAAATCTGTATGTTCATAAACAAAGCAATTACTGCTTTAAAGTCTGCTGTTTAATTGCCAATCAAAGTGTTGCAATTAACTCACCTGCAAAGTCACCAATAGAAAGAGCAAGTATGTCAAGAAAACCTGGTCTTGCCACATGTGAGAATCATTTCATGCTGAAGAAATTTAGTATACAGTATATAGAAGATGGTCAGAAAATGTTTGCTCATCTTTGTGTGCTGGAAAGTGTATCACTTCAGCCTGAGAGATTAAAAACACATTTTCAAAAAGCCTGCAAAATTGTAATTTAGGCTTCTCTTTCTGAATCCCAGATGGTAGAAGAACATAAGAACAGCCTTGCTGGAACAGGCCACAGCCCCTCCAGTCCAGCATTCTGTCTCACACAGTAGCTCACCATTTCCTTCAGGGTATTCCCAAGCAGATGCCTTTACCTGCTTAGGATTCCCTGGAAATGGCATTGAGATATCCTGCCTATCTCTCCAACCCGGAGGTTGTCCTTAGGTATCCATAATTATAGCCATTGATCCCCTTGTCCTCCATGAACTTGTCTAATCCTTTCTTAAAGCTGTCAAGACTGACAGCTGTCACCACTTCTTCTGGCAGGGAGTTCCATAGACCAATGATCCTCTGGGTGAAAAAGTACTTTCTCTTATTTGTTTGAGAACTAGTACCCAAAGGTTTCATGGAGTGTCCCCTAGTTCTAGTGTTATGCGATAGGGAAAACAGTTTTTCCTTATCTACTTTGTCCACACCATGCATAATTTTATAAACTTCAATCAGGTCACCTCTTAGACACCGTCATTCAAGAGTGAAGAGACCCAACCGTTGCAGCCTCAGATGGTAAGGAAGGTGTTCCAGTCCCCTAATCATTCTGGTTGCCCTCCTCTGCACTTTTTCCAGCTCCATAATAACAAAGTGGTCTTATAATAATATCTTGCTTTTAGACTTTTCAGAGAAAGTTAATACAGTATATTACATTTCTCTCATTCATTTATCACATTTCTCAAGGAGTCCAGGACACTAGATATACTTCTCTCCTGTGCTCACTGTGTCTATTTCAGCCCTGTGAGTTGAGCTGAGTTAAGCTGTAAGGGGAATATGATGGTCTTCTATTCACCCGTAGATTAACAGAGATATGAAATGAAGTTCGCTTTTCCTAACTAGATTTTTTTTAGTAACTGGTTTCCAGTTGTTGCCCAAAGGAGATCCAATGTAGTATGCTGTTCAGTATAGTGAGATTTCATGTGTGACAACTAAGGGTGGAATCTCATTCCCCTACACATATTTGACCACATGAGTTGTTATAAAATGGCCACGTTACAGTAGGTGAAACCTAGGTGGAATATCCTTTTAAATGCTGATACAGTACTGCCATTCCAGGCTTCAGTTTGTGCAGAAGTAAGACCTAAGTCCTGACTTCATCAGCCTGTCCACTATTGCCTTTGTACAGTACATTCAGTATATGCCCCTGCCTACAGAGTGCTGAGCTACATGCGTGTGTGTACAATTCTTCATAGATTACTTTTCTCCCCTTCCCACAGTGTGTCCCACCTCCAAACGGATAGGGATCATGTTCCTGAATGAAGTGGCCCTTGGCAAAGAATGTCGCATCACCAACGATGACCCTACACTACGGAAGCCTCCCGATGGTTATAACAGTGTCCTGGCCTGTGGCCGGACTGAACCTGGTAGGTGTAATAATAATAATTTCATGTCAGCTATTGTTTTTAGCTGTTGTTGTTTTAACCGTTGTTGTAATGTATTTTTTCTCTGTATGCTGTTAGCTGCCCTGAGTGTTGTTTCCCATCAGGAGGGTGGGATACAAATAAATAAAATAAAATAAATTGAGGATTTTTGCTAGAGAAACTTGGTTCAGGGGATACCCAAATGAGGCTCCTTTCATTTCCCCAAAAGCTGGGACAGAGACAGACACTCAATCCATCTTGCAATACTGAGGTCTCGAACTGCTGACTGGCCAGCCTTCAAGCTAACATGGCAAGCTTCATAACCACTCAGCCACCGCAGCCCCATTGGTACGTGTATACAGGCAGCAAGTCTGAAGAGCTGCTAGTATCGCTGCAGCCTGTTAACTGTGCCTAGTCTCTCTCTCTCAGCTTCTAACTTTTGCTTTGTTTTGCCTAGACCCTGCGCATGATAAAGAGCTAGTCCTGGATGGGAAAAAGGTACGAGTGTACCAAGGAAAGCCCGTCCCTATGGCCGAGTACCAAAACTCCAGCTTCAGCCAAAGCGAGTACCTGATCTACCAAGAGAGTCAATGCCGCATTCGCTACCTTGTCCAGCTCCTCTTCTGAAGCCTTTCTTAGGAGGCTGTCCTGCTGATGGCTGAGTTGACTGCCTGCTCACCATCAATGGAGAAGAAAGAATACTTACCCTGGCTTATTTTTCAGTTCTGTTATGGGTTTCATACGGCAGAACAATGCTGATTTATGACCTCTATCAAAATAAGTGTGATGCTGTGGCTTCAAGTGTATTCCAAAGAAACCTTTGCCTGTGGACACCCTTACTTTTTTGGAGTATCATGTAAATAAAAGAATGTGTGAAGATTCTACAGAGAAGCATATCCTATTCACTAATAAGATATATCTACTTATTTGACACAATTATTATGAAAGTTAAGGCTGTTGATGAAGTCTTATGGACGGACTGTGGGTGGAGAAGGCTGCTCAGCTGAAAGTTTAATTTCTCAGATGTTCTGCATATCCACGTAAAGTAGAAATTGGCAACTGGCCATCCATATGGTTTTGGACTACAGCTCTCATAATTCCTCACCTTTGGCTACACAATTATTTGGGGCTGATGGGAGTTGTAGGGTTAAAAAAAACTTCCAGAAGACCACAGCTACTAAATTTTATTACAAAGTGTCCTAAATCCACTTTCCCTCCTGCCTCACTTATTCAGAAGGCTTAGATGGAGTTGCCTGCACCACCCTTGATGTGTGTGGAGTTGCTTGACGATTGGCACAGAAGACAGAAGCATTTCTGCTGCCATCTTTCATTTCTGTGGAAGGCTCCAGGTCACAGGTGGCGTACATAAAATCCCCAACATTAAACAATAAAAAACCCTCAAAAAATTCCTAAAAACACAAAAAAGAACATCTAGTTAAAAACTAAAAACCTGAGTGATCCTGCTCTAAATGAGTCACACCACCTCCACCTCCCCTACCTGCCCCACCAGCAGGTTTTCAGATCTTTCCTGAAGGGCAGCAACTCCATCTGGAGACGCAGTGCAACTGGCAGTAGGTTCTATAGGGCCGGAGTGGATACCGAAAAGACTCTTCTTCTAGTGTGAGAGGCGAGCCTCTCCAGCGGTTGGCATCTTTAAAGAGCCCCTCCGGTCCGCTCTAGTGGGATGGGCAGATGTCCTCAGGGTGATGTCCTCTTAGGTATTCTGGCCCACTACCGTGTAGGGCTTTAAAGGTAATTACCAGCACCTTGAATTGCACCCGGAGGCATAGTGGCAACCAATGCAGCTCCCGTAACGGGTGAGACACGGGCATAACACCTGCACCCCATCACTACACGGGCAGCCGCATTCTGAACCAGCTGCAGCCTTCAAATGGTCATCAAGGGCAGCCCCGTGTAGAGTGTGTTACAATAATCCAGTCTGGAGGTGACCAGAGTGTTTGTGACCATAAGCAAGGAGTCCTGGTCCAGGAGCGGGTGTAATTGGTGAATAACACAAAGTTGTGCAAAAGCCCTCCTAGCCACGACTGCCACCTGCTCATCGAGCAGGAGTCGTGAGTCCAAAAGGACCCCCAAATTATGCACCAGGTCTGTCTGTGGCAAAAGAGCCCCATCCAGCTCCAAAAATGGTAGCTCCCGGGATAACGCAGGGCCCCTGACCCACAGCCACTCATTCTTGCCGGGATTCAGTTGTAGCCCGTTGTCCCCCATCCAGACCCTTACAGCCTCCAGACACCTGGATAGGACTTTGACAGCATTGCTTGGATCACCATGGGAGACATCCAAGTGCTGCTCTGCATGATGATAACTGGAAGATGGGAGCTTGTTTCTGAGGTGGCTGGACACAATATACACAATAGTCTGAGAAGATTTATCATAGAAGTTCATTTTAAAAATAATTTCATCACATTGTTAAAATTGGTGGGATTTCCAAGTTGCTGAATTTATCGTATCGTATAAGTTTGTTTAAAACTGTTGTGGCTGGTGTTTATAGTTGAAAGCAAAAATTTAAGGAGTGCTCCATATAAGAGAGAGGGAGACTTCAAAAGCAAATATAGTTTTTTAACATACACACATCAAAGCGCTGAACTCCTTGTTTAAGCAGAGAAAATGGCAGCCTAAAAATCTATCTCATCTTGTTGCAAAACAGATTGCATGGCGCGTTTTTACTTCCGCTTCTGGTGGGAGGAACCATGTAACTGGCCTGCTGAACGACGTGACTGGCCCATGGTCCAAAAAGTTTGGGCACCCCAGCTTTAGAGGGCTGCTTTCTATTTATGTGGGTGGGCCTGTCAAGAATTGGAGAGTGATGTCTCATTCTCTATGCTAAGGCTTCATGCTCTTTGCTTCATGAAGCCTGTAGCCTAAGCTTGTTATGGTCCATTTGGTCCAGTACTGTCTGCTCCTATTGATGGTTGTTCTCCAACATCCTGGGCAACGGCATCCCACAAAGCACCAACTACCTGGCGCCTTCCACACAAAGCAGATGCTCCACTGTTGAGTTTAGTTCACCTTAGGGAGGCTGGTTCTGCTTTGGCAACAGGCAGCCAGGGCCGCCATCAGGGCAGTACTGCCGTATAGGGCCCGGAGCTGACAGGGGCCCTGCCGCCGTCGGCCATAACTGTGTGTGGAGGGGGGGGCAATAGGATTGCTCAGTATGGGGCCCAGAAATTTCTGATGGCGGCCCTGTAGGCAGCAGCAACCCTTCAACAGGCTACCTCTTTAATTGGGGAAAGTCTCGATCCTAGCTGTTATTCAGGCATTGTTGTTTGTCACAAAGAGCTAGCAGAGTACAAAGATTTAACCACAACTTGCCAGAATGTTGAACTAGCACCGCCCCACAGGTGGGGAAAAGATATCTTTTTGGTCTAACTATGCAATATGTCTTTTGGGAATTATAGTAAAACAACCACAACGACAACACTTAAGAACATAAGAGCAGCCTTGCTGGATCAGGCCACAGCCCATCCAGTCCAGCATTCTGTCTCACACAGTGGCTCACCATTTCCTTCAGGGTATTCCCAAGGAGATGCCTTCACCTGCTTAGGATTCCCTGGAAATGGCATTGAGAGATATCCTGCCTATCTCTCCAACCCGGAGGTTGTCCTTAAGTATCCATAATTATAGCCATTGATACTCTTGTCCTCCATGAACTTGTCTAATCCTTTCTTAAAGCTGTCAAGACTGACAGCTGTCACCACTTCTTCTGGCAGGGAGTTCCATAGACCAGTAATCCTCTGGGTGAAAAAGTACTTTCTCTTATTTTAGTGTATGAGAGTCAAGACACAAGGCACAGCCAAAGGCTGGGTTAACTCAGGTTTATTGCATGGTGGACAGAGGGAACATGAGGTAATGGCGGACGAACAGCTCTATATATATGGTAGGAACATGTTTGAATGTGGCTCCACGGTAGCCCGTTGGCTACTGGTCCGCGTGACGTCATGGTTGGTCACGCCCTTCTTGTCCAGGTGTAGGTAGCGGCGGGAAGCTTCCCGCGCTGCGGTCTTTGATGGGTTTGAACCAAGAGAGCTTGGACGCTCGCTGCTGCCAGCTGGTGGTCATTAGCTCGCGTCCTATTACAGGGTTTATATGATACAGCTGAAGGTTACATTGTTACTCATTGGCAAGGTTACATTGGTTCAGATACATTGATATCACATGTAGAAGGTTACACTATTAGGACACAACACTCCTCCCCCCTAGGATGAGACGAAGTCTCTCAGCCAAGATGGCTTATTTCGAACACGCTGGGGTCTCGGCGCGGGCTGCCCTGCCCCGGCTTCGCTCCCTCCTCCTTGCTCCCTGGCTTCCTGCCCTGCAATCGGAGAGGATGACTTGTTAGTGGTTTGCCGCGGCTCCGCGGCTTTGTTGGGAGGTGTGTGCTTTGATTGGGAAGAACCGGGGGCACTGGGGGCTAACGAAAAACCCCTCTTCTCGCTTGGATGGGTGGGGGAACACTCCGAAAACCCCCCCGGCTAGCAAAATCAAAATCAAAATCGGATTCGGGGGAAGCGGCAGCGGCGGCCGCACACTCCTTTTCCCTCCCCCCGGGCTCGGATAGAACTGGGGTATCAAAAGGATATGAGCCGGGCTCGCTGCTTTCCCCCCTGTCTCCCCCTTGGGCTAAACGGGTGGGGGAGAACCCTATCGCTGAATCCTGTCGCTGTGCCCCACTGGCCGGCCCCTCGCTCACTCGGTGCCTCAGTTGGTCAGTGTGCCTCCTCCAGAGGAGGCCGGTGCTAGTTTCCACCCGATAGGACACTGGCCCCGTCTGTTCTATTATCGTCCCTGGCACCCAGGCTGGGCCTGCGTTGGCATAGTTCCTGCAGTGTACAGGGTCGCCTACGCCGAAACCTTTCGAGACCGCTAACCCTATGTTCTTCCCTTTGTCCTCGACCCTCGACGGGTCTAGCCTGGACAAAAGCGTGGTCAGTTTCCTCCGCATCAGCAGCTCAGCCGGCGAGTATCCAGACGCTAAGGGGGTCACTCTGTATGCTAATAGGAATTGACAAACTTGGTGATTTAGATCTCCCGAGCCCATGCGCCGCAGCGCATCTTTTGTGGTGCGCACCAACCGTTCCACTTGGCCATTCGTGGCCAGGTGAAACGGCGCGGATGTGACATGCCGAATTGCATTTGCCTCCATGAATGCTGCGAACTCAGCGGACGTGAAACAACTGGCGTTATCGCTGACCAAAGTGTCGGGTAAGCCGAACGTGGAAAAAACCCTCCTTAGCTGGCGAATGGTAGTGGCGGAGGATGTGCTCTTTACCGGAATGACCTCCAGCCACTTTGAGTATGCATCCACCACCAGGAGAAATATGGTTCCCCGGAATGGGCCAGCAAAATCTACGTGCACCCTGGACCACGGTCCCCTTGCTGCGTCCCATTCCCTATGCGGCAGGCGGGTCACCTCCGGTCGAGAGCATTGACATGCCTCACAAGTGCCAACCATCTGCTCTATGTCGGCGTCCAGCTGGGGCCACCAGAAGTAACTCCGGGCCAACGCCTTGGAACGGACGATTCCCGGGTGGCTGACGTGCAACAGCTTTAGCACCTTCGGCCGCAGGGACGTAGGAACCACCACCCGTTGGCCCCACAATAGGCACCCCCTCTCCAAAGACAACTCCACTCGCTTTCGGAAGAATGGGTCGAATTCCGTGCCTGGGGATGACGCCGGCCACCCCTTCTGCACCCACGAGCATACCTTCTCTAGTGTTCTATCCTTTCCGGTCGCCCTAGCAATGTCGGCCGGTACTATCGGGGGTGACTCCAAAACCTCTATTAGCAATACCTGGCGGTCTCTTCTTACCCCTGCCTTCTGGTCGTCCGACAAGGGTAAGGGCGACCGTGAGAGCGCGTCTGCATGGCTGATTTCCTTCCCTGGCCGGTATTCTAACTCATGTTGATATGCGTTAAGAAAAATAGCCCACCGCAGCATCCTCGGGGACAGGATCTGTGGCGTGGGCTTATTTGCAGTGAAGATTCCTAACAGGGGCTTGTGATCAGTAACGATCTTGAACGGCTGACCATACAGAAAATCGTGAAATTTCTTGGTTCCCGCTACTATCGCTAGTGCCTCCCTATCGGTCTGTGCGTAATTCCGCTCTGCTTGGGACAGGGACCTTGAATAAAACGCTATCGGGGCCTCCCTTCCGTCATCTAACACGTGGCAAAGCACCGCCCCCACCCCCACCGGGGATGCATCGCAGACCAAAACTATGGGCCGTTTGGGGTCGAAATGAGTCAGGATTGCCTCGGATGTGAGGAGTTGCTTTAACTCCGTGAACGCTCTTTCTTGCTCGTCACCCCACAGCCATTTTTCCTCTTTTTTAAGCAGCCGATGGAGCGGCTCGGCAACAGACGCCTTCCGTGGAAGGAAGGTATGGTAGAAATTGAGAAGCCCCAGAAATGACTGAAGCTCGGTTTTGGAAGTGGGGCGAGGGGCTTTCTTAATGGCGGCTACCTTAGATTTGGACGGCCTAATTCCCTCGGGTGTGATGCGGAACCCTAAAAACTCAACCTCTGTTTCGAAAAATACACATTTGTCTTTTCTCAGTCGCAGCCCCGCTTTCTCGAACACGGCCAGGACCTTATCCAATCTGTGGGCCAGCTCGGCCTTACTCCCCCCCGTTATCAACACGTCATCAAAATATGGCAACACCCCCTCCAACCCCTTCAGGAGGCGTTCCACCAGCGACTGAAAAATGCCAGGTGCCGAGTTCACGCCGAACTGTAACCTCGACACCTGGAACGCCCCCTTATGTGTGACTATTGTTTGTGCCGCCGCTGTGGCGGGGGTTACCGGGAGTTGCTGGTAGGCCTGTGCTAAATCGAGTTTAGCGAAACACTTTCCCCCATTCAGCCTGGCCAGAAGGTGGCTGACCACTGGCACCGGGTATGCATTAGGGCGGATTGCCTTATTAATGGTACACTTATAATCAGCGCAGATGCGCACCTCCCCGTTAGCCTTCAGTGCTGTTACAATTGGAGTCTCCCACTCCGCGGAATCCACAGGAACGAGAATTCCTTGACCCACCAGTTTGTCCAGTTCCGCCTCTATTTTGTCCTTAAGCGCGAACGGTACCCTGCGCGGTTTAAGTCTTATCGGGCGGACCTCCGGGTCTAAGTCGAAGGCTACAGGGGGTCCCTTGAACTTTCCCAGTCCACTTTTAAAAACGGCGGGGTGTGCGTCACACACTGCTTGTATTGGGTCCTCGCCTACGGCATGCACCCCCCCTATGAACAGGCCTAAGGGCTGAAACCACTGTGTTCCGAGGAGGCTACAACTCCCCCCTTTTAGCACCACTAGGGGAAGTTCTGCAGAATGTCTCTTAAAGCGAACCCGGAACGTTCCGACCCCCAACACTGGAATGCTGTTCCCCTGAACGTCCCGTAGTGTGGCCCTCAGCGCTTTAAGTTTAGGCCGCACGTGGGGGTCGATTTTCAAGAACTCTCTCTGGGGGATTATAGAATAGGAGGACCCCGAGTCAACTTCCATCCTAATAGGGGTCCCTTGTACTAGTACCTCAACAAAGTAATGGGGCTGTCCCGCAGACACGTTGAACACAGGAGCGTCGCCCTCGCTGTCGTCCGAGATGCGGCCCACGCCGTCCTGCTTCCTCGTGGTCCGGGCGCCATCTTTGGGCCTCGCAGGACGGTCCGGTCTGGCTGAACGGTCTTGCGACTGTCTCCGGCCCTCTCTCCATTTCCTGCACGCCTTGGCGATGTGCCCCCGACGTCCGCAGTTGAAGCACTCGGCTTTCCTGAATGGGCACTTCACGCGCTCATGGGCCGCTCCGCAACCATCGCAGCGGCGCCCGCCTCTCCGGACCTTCTGGACCTCCTCGCCATCGCTGCTTTCTGAAGACGATTTCGAGGTCGGTCGGGTTGCATGCACCGACTGACCGGACTTCCCGTGCGACGAGTTTTCCGCTTTGCCGGCCCTCGGACGCCACTCACGCCACTTGTGCATCTCGTCTACTCCAGCATTCGTGGATTCCGCGGCTTCCGCGGCCTCTACAACCTCTTCCAGCGTGGGTGGTGGCTCCTTGTTCATCAAGCTGCGCTGTACTTCCTTGTCCTTCAGGCCACACAGCACTCCGTCCCTGAGGGCCATCTCTAGGATGTGGTCCCATTTGCAGGGGGCGGCGGCTACCCTCATAGCCGTTACGAAGGCTTCTACCGACTCGTCCGGCGCTTGAACTCGCCTCCAAAACGCACTCCGAGCGGGAAACATTGCCCTCGAGGGTCGGAAACGCTCACGCAGCATTTTCATGATGTCACCGGCTTTGAAATCGCTCATCTTCTTCGGTGCAAGGATGCCCACCAGCGTCCGCTTGGTTTCCATCCCAAGCATGCGGGTGAGGATGGCCCTCTTCCTTTCCTCGTCGTCTTCTTTGACTTTGAGCTCCACCAGTGCCGCCTGGAAGTCCATCTCAAAAAGCTCCCAGTCTTGCGGTTTGGTGATGTTGAACCCGCTCTGTGTCCTGGCTCCGTGGGGATCCATAATCCCATCCTCGTCGCCAATTTAGTGTATGAGAGTCAAGACACAAGGCACAGCCAAAGGCTGGGTTAACTCAGGTTTATTGCATGGTGGACAGAGGGAACATGAGGTAATGGCGGACGAACAGCTCTATATATATGGTAGGAACATGTTTGAATGTGGCTCCACGGTAGCCCGTTGGCTACTGGTCCGCGTGACGTCATGGTTGGTCACGCCCTTCTTGTCCAGGTGTAGGTAGCGGCGGGAAGCTTCCCGCGCTGCGGTCTTTGATGGGTTTGAACCAAGAGAGCTTGGACGCTCGCTGCTGCCAGCTGGTGGTCATTAGCTCGCGTCCTATTACAGGGTTTATATGATACAGCTGAAGGTTACATTGTTACTCATTGGCAAGGTTACATTGGTTCAGATACATTGATATCACATGTAGAAGGTTACACTATTAGGACACAACACTTATTTGTTTGAGAACTAGTACCCAAAGTTTCATCGAGTGTCCCCCTAGTTCTAGTGTTGTGCGATAGGAAAAACAGTTTTTCCTTATCTACTTTGTCCACACCGTGCATGATTTTATAAACTTCAATCAGGTCACCTCTTAGACGCCGTCGTTCAAGAGTGAAAAGGCCCAACCGTTGCAGCCTCAGATGGTAAGGAAGGTGTTCCAGTCCCCTAATCATTCTGGTTGCCCTCCTCTGCACTTTTTCCAACTCCATAATATCCTTCTGGAGGTATGGCGACCAGAACTGTACACAGTATTCCAGATGGGGCCTCACCATAGATTTATAAAGAGGCAAAATGACACTTGCTGACTTATTTTCTATACCCTTCCTAATGATCCCTAGCATTGAGTTTGCTTCCCCATCTCTGTTGTGATAGATGTTAGAAAGGACTGTTCTATGCAATGAGGCATTTATGGATGCCCACATCAGTGCCACAACAGAGAACAATGGTGCTGTCTAAGGAGAGGAGCCTGACAGTACTGAGTGGTCTCTTGCCATCAGTTGTTTTGTTTGTTCCTGCTGGAACATGACATCACTTGTCAATCAAAACGACATTCTCTTGAGTGGGAAAACAAGCCTGTAGTGCTATGTTTGGCCAATCAAGTACTGTATCAACATCTGCCTTTTGCTAGCCAGTAAAGGCTCATACTGTTCCAAAATGGTTGTGGATGGAGGGGGAGAGGGGGAAAGTGAAAGATGCTATCAGCGAGGTGTTTTCTGTGCAAATTCTGTGATTATTATTTTTCCAGCGTAAAAAGAAATGAAAGTAGAGATCACGAAACAAGGGTTAGTCCTTCTGTGTAGAATTGAAGCCTCAAATGCTAGTAACATTTTGGGGTAGCACTTTCCTCCTTTCGGGTTAGCTTTTAAGAAGCATCCAATTAATAAGTCTGTGTTTGCCTCCAGACCCTGGTTGCTAAGGATGTAGATTAAGTTTCCTTTTAGATTTTATTACAAATTATATTTGGCCAGACATCAAGAGAACTTACTGTTTTATAATTATATCAAGCAAAAACAAAGGAGGGAGGGAAAGATGAAATTTTGTAGTTCCTTAAAGACTTATCTGCTATATTTTAATGTGAGCTTTTGTGGATTAAGTCAACTTCCTCAGATCTGTCTGAGATTATTGCAGAATCTGTGTGAAGAAGAACCTTATAATGTTTAGGCTGAAATCTAAAATAAATGAAGATAACATGTTAGGAATGGGCTTTAAATAAGATGTTCAGGACTATTCTGCTATTGCATTGAAAGTTACATGGTGGGGTTGATCATTATCCTACTATCTGACAAATAAAATAAGGTACTAGAATTTAAAAATAATAAATCAGACAGTGGTGTGTGTGAGCTAAGGCTAGCCAAACGTATAATCAAGGAATCAGTTGCACTCAAGAAAAACATCATGAGTCTTCATTTGTTGTACCCCTTTCTTTATTGATGGAGTACAATACAGAGCCTAAATCTTGTTTTCAGCTTTCCACATTTAGAAGTTGCCAGGAAGAATTTTGAGAATTTTTATTATGAACAGATATGTTACATTATTATTAATTTGTACAATATCTTTAATATTTCTGAGTACCATCCTGGCCTCACCATTTCTTTCATGTTTTAACGAAAACTTTAAAGTCAATTTGCCTTAAGTATCTTGCAACTATATTTGTTCCCTCCCCTCTAATCTAGAACTGTCTGGGAATAGTATGTCCTCATTTTATTGGCTATCAGGTGGCAGGTGCTGATACTTGTCTGGCCAGACACAGTACCACAGGTTTGTTCTGGCTCAAGAGAATGTTGCTTTGACTGACAAGTGATGCCATCTTCTAATGGGAACAAAACAACGGATGGCAAAAGACCATTTGCTGTTGTTGAATGCCCCTTCTTGTTGCTTCTAAAAAAAGAAACAGAACAGTATTGTTCTATCTATTGTGGTGCTCATCTATTGTGGCACTCATGTGTGCCTCAAGTGAAACACTGCTTTTATTTTTGCCCTGATCTCTTTGTTATTTATAATGAGTTTCATGGTTTCGCATCAAAAAGTGAGCACAGCATAAGATTAGAATGATTTACTTTAATTTAATTTAATTTCTCATATTTATACAGCCGCCCTACTCACAAAGACTCTGGGAGGCTTACAAAATAACCACACACACTCCAACAGATAAAATCCCCAGTACAACAATAACTCCCTTAAAAACTTAAAAACCCTGTTAAAAACCCACCCGCGCATGCTAAAAGAGAAAGGATGATTCTTATTTAATCAGCCAGCAGGCAGGGGTCATTCCTCCACCGACGCCCCATTCCTGCCCCGCCACCCATGTTTTCAGTTTCCTCCTGAAGGGCAGCATTATTAAACCCCCCCCCCCCCAAAGAAAATTAGGAGCCTAAGACCACAGATCTAGACCCTCGGGAACCCAGAAGTCTGAGCCAGTGGATGATGGAGGCTCAGGTGCTGAAAGAAGAGGGATTGGGATACTCAAACAGCCTTTGGGGGCAAAAGAAACTGAAGGCACAAGCCCAGTTTGAAGCCACATGGCAGAGTGCTCAGATTGAATTGAATTGAATTGAATTGAAATTTTAATTTATATACCGCTTACTCACCCAATGAGCAACTCAAAGCGGTTCACAAATCAAGCAGTACAAGCATATAATCAACACAAAAGCGAACACAAGAGATGCAAAGTAGCATCAAGCATAATTATACAATAATCATTATAACAATTACAGCAGTTAAACATATCACATATCATAAAAAACAATTACATCAAACGAATAGGCAATACAACATCATCAATCCTCATAAACACTACAACAATAGAGCGTCCCGGCTTTTGCATCCCCGATGGTGTGGGGGCTCAACCTCAGCTGGGGCTAGAGCCGGCAAAGTTCCTCATCGCCGCACCATCCCTCCCGGCTTTTGAGGCCCCGATGGCATGGGGGCGGAGGCCCAGGGGTATGGTGGCTCACCCACAGCTGGGGGTAGAGCCGGCAAAGTTCCTCACCGCCGCACCATCCCTCCCGGCTTGTGAGGCCCCGATGGCATGGGGGCGGAGGCCCGGGGGTGTGGTGGCTCAACCTCAGCTGGGGCTAGAGCCGGCAAAGTTCCTCGCCACCACACTGTCCTTCCCGGCTTTTGAGGCCCCGATGGCGTGGGGGCAGAGGCCCGGGGATGTGGTGGCTCACCCGCAGCTGGGGCTAGAGCCGGCAAAGTTCCTCGCCACCGCACTGTCCTTCCCGGCTTTTGAGGCCCCAATGGCGTGGGGGCGGAGGCCCGGGGTTGGGGTGGCTCAACCTCAGCTGGGGCAAGAGCCTGCAAAGTTCCTCGCCGCCGCACTGTCCTTCCCGGCTTTTGAGGCCCCGATGGCATGGGGGCGGAGGCCCGGGGATGTGGTGGCTCACCCGCAGCTGGGGCTAGAGCCGGCAAAGTTCCTCACCACTGCACTGTCCTTCCTGGCTTTTGAGGCCCCAATGGCGTGGGGGTGGAGGCCCGGGGATGTGGTGACTCACCCGCAGCTGGGGCTAGAGCCGGCAAAGTTCCTCGCCACCGCACTGTCCTTCCCGGCTTTTGAGGTCCCAATGGCGTGGGGGTGGAGGCCCGGGGATGTGGTGGCTCACCCACAGCTGGGGCTAGAGCCTGCAAAGTTCCTCACCGCCGCACCATCCCTCCTGGCTTTTGAGGCCCCGATGGCGTGGGGGCGGAGGCCTGGGGGTGTGGTGGCTCACCCACAGCTGGGGGTAGAGTCCTCAGGAGGATGTGGTCTTCTCCTGAGTGGGTTTTTTTCTCCCAGGGTGATTCAGGTGCCAACTTTACAGCTCAGTTCTTTCCTTGCCACCTGAACACATCCAGTTGTGGGTCTCCAGCAGCACAGCTAGGAAACAGCCTTCAGCAGGCTCTGCATCCTCCTGGAAGTTACTCATCTAACAGCCTCTGCCTGTGTGGCACAGTGATTAAACTGCTGTACTGCAACCCAAAAGGTTGTGAGTTCAATCCTGACCAGGGATCAAGGTTGACTCAGCCTTCCATCCTTCCGAGATCAGTAAAATGAGTACCCAGCATGTTGGGAGCAAAATGCTAATTAACTTGTGAACTGCCCAGAGAGTGCACTCATCGCTATGGGGTAGTATATAAGTGTGATTGCTTTGCTTTGTCTCTTTATCCCTAAATTCCTTGCTCCAGATAGCCTAGACCTGTGATGGTGAACTTTGGCACTCCAGATGTTCTTGGACTTCAATTCCCAGAAGTCCAAGCCCCCATGCATCTGCACGAATGGGTTTACTGCGATTCATCCGGCCCGCGCTGCCCTCGTCACTCCTGCCCTTCCTCTGTCCCGGCGTGTTTTACTTCTGCTTCCAGGAGCGACGAGGGCAGCGCGGGCCAGATGAATCACAGTAAACCCATTTGTGTGGATTCATGGGGGCTTGGGCTTCTGGGAACTGAAGTTCAAGAACATCTGGAGTGCCAAGGTTCGCCATCACAGGCCTAGACCCTTGAGCATTTGGACTGCTTCTTGAACTATGACTTCAGATTGGTCTGCCTGGGTGTCTGCTTCAGTAAGTTTTCTATTTCCTACTTCTCCTGATTCACCCTTTCTTTAGTCTAGGACTGTGTTTCCTAGCCTTTTTAAAGTTGCAAATCCTTTTTTATAATTCCATAGTGACCTGCAGCCCCCATCACATTTGCATTAAAAGTCATATTTAATAGGGTAAAGAAATCAAATTAAAAATAGATGTTACAGAATATAATTCCAACCTAATATTAAGGCAATGGTTGTCTTCACCTCCCTCTTTGAAAATTCCCAAACAGAATATTTCTGAATGTTGCAGCATAGCATAACCACAATGACCTCCCAGAAAAGACTTTGCAACCACTTTGAAGGGAACCCATGGTCTAGGATTTTACTAGTCAGTAACTTCACCTGCAGTACTGCAGGGTACTGCAGTGGCTCAAGTCGCTAAGACGCTGACTGGGAAGCGGAAGGTCAGCAGTTCGATTCCCGAGTACTGCAGGACGGAAATGAGCTCCCGTCTTCATCCCAGCTCCTGCCAACCTAGCAGTTCGAAAGCAAGAAATTGCAAGTAGATAAATAGGGACCACTTCGGTGGGAAGGTAACAGCGTTCCGTGCGCTCCGGTGTCTAGTCATGCCTGCCACATGACCACGGAAATGTCTGCAGAAGCAGACAGCGCTGGCTCTTCGGCTTAGAAACAGAGATGAGCACTGCACCCTAGAGTCGGATACGACTGGCTTTCAAGCAAGGGAAACCTTTACCTTTACCTAACTTCACCTGCCTCATCCATTGTGCAACAGCCTGCAACAGATCCAGGCAGGCAAACATGTGGCTGTAGATTCCTGCTGGTGCTAGAAAAGAAGAAAGAGTGAATGGCTGCTGTCCAGGACCTTGGAGAGCACCTACTAGACAGCAGAAGATGCTGGGCTAGATGAAGGAAGAATCACCTTACACTTTAAAGCAGTGTTTCCCAACCTTTCTTTCTTGGACTTCAATTCCCAGAAGCCTAGGTCAGTACATTAGCTGATCAGTGCTTTTGGGAATTGGCTTAGGCTTAGGTTAGGAAACACTATTGGGAAAGGCTTTTAATTGTGTGGACTCCATCCTACAAAGAGCTTGGAGGCCAGGTCTCATTAGCCAAAGTGAAGAGCCCAAGCTTAAAGACTCAGCAGTTCTTGACAGATCCACTCACATCAATTAAAAGCAACCCTATAAAACAATATAGCTGCTTCTGGCCTAGAGCAGGTAGAGGGTAAGAGAAGGCAAGCCTGTAATTGTTAGTTTCCTCTGTAAATAGATAAGAGGAAAGGGGATACTATGGTGATGGGAGCTATAAATATAGATTTCAGATAAGGAGGCAGTAACTGTGATACACTTGCAGAAATAAAACACTTGGACCCTTTAAAAAGGTTTACACTGAGTTGACAAAGGTCTGAGCAAGACCTTACCCTGTTATTGCCCTGTATTCCTTGATAAGAGTATGAAGGCAAAAAGGCAGATGTTCATTTCTCCAGGCCCAACCAAATCCACTTATACATGAGGAGTGGTATGCAGGTAAGAGCTGCCAAGTGTGGTGTAGAATAAAGAGTGATGAACTTGGAGTCAGGAGGACGAGGTTCAAATCCCTGTTCAGCCCTGGAAACTCACTGGGAGAGTGGAACAGATAAATCTACTCCTTAAATATCTCATTTACCTTGAAAGCTATATTAGGGTTGCTATATATCAGCTCTGACCTGACAATGCATAACAACAACAACAACCAGTTTGGGTCACAAGAGCAGCATTGTGGCAGTGATTGAGGAAGAAAAAAGAAAGGAAAGAAAGAAACTGCCATGTGATCCACTTGCAAAATCCAAAGTTGTCCTGGGTAATACCTTTTTCAGACCATTAAGGTATTAATAACATAGTCGGCTATTGTGTCCTGCAAGCCTCTTTATCAGAATGGGAATTGCAGAGCTTTGGGTCAGGGGAAATAGTAATGTTAAAAAATCTTCCTGAATAAATGTTGAAGCTGCAGAATCTATAGTTAAAGTAAAGTTCCAAGACAGAGAATGTAAACCCAAAGAAGGTATCTTAGTATCAGGTTTCACTCTAGGAGATATAAAATTAGATGTTTTTCTCCATCTCAACAGACAATGGACTTCAGGTGACTCAGAGTGTGACCATACTGGCCCTTTTGCTGTAGGCTGATGTAGTCTAAAAAGGGTTGCTAGAGGTTGAGGAAGGACTGATATGTCATTGGGCATGATCGTCACATCCAAATGGCATACAGCCCTCAAGCAACCCTAGTTGTGGTATCGGAAAATGGTTGCATAAATGAGCCACTTCATGATACCAGCAAATTGAACACTTCTCCTGTGGAGAGGTGGGGGAAGTGAAATTATTTGTTTTTCACTCTGCTAGACAACTGCCGATGTGTTGAATACTAAACTTATATTTTAAAAACTATTTTCTTTGCCTTGTGTGTGTAGATCAAGGAGCTGTTCTTACCTGTGGTTTTGATCAACACTTTACACAAAGGCTAAGAAAAATTATTTTTAATATGTAAACTAAGTGATTCAGCAATAGCCTAGCAAAATAATAATAATAATATAACTTCCTCTTCCCCTCCACAGAAAACTAGGGAAGGTGTTCCATTTGCCAATATCCTGAATTGGTTCATTTATTAAACCGCTTAACAAGTGGCTTACTGGATACCAGAAATTGACACCCAACAAAGCCTTGACAACATCAACAGTTACAAACCTTGATTTTTGTCTGCTCCCAGTGATTGCACATGCTGGAAATGAACTAAGCTACCCTCACCAAAAAAAGGTAGAAGCTCCTGATACAGGCTCTAAAAGTGTGGGGAGGGGGACTCTGGAGGAGATTGGCCCACTTCAGCAATCAAGTCATCTGGCCGCCGAGAAAAAGAGTGAATCAACCCTCCCACCACACACAATGTTCCAAGCAGGAGAAATGCCTGTCTGATCAAACCTTTCAGTGGATTTCCTATAGCCTTCTCTAAAGGAGATGACTCTTACTTTAGCTGGGAGTAGAATCACACCAAAACATGGCAGTCTTCAAGTCACAAAACCTGGAGGTGCCACAATAGGATGAAACATTTTGTCAAAGTCAGATTAAAAGTGTGACCTAGTGGGCAGCAGTTAATGGATTCCTTAGTATAATGCAGTCAACCTTGAATGTTGTTAGATTGCCCTGTTCTAGTGGTACATACTGCCATGGTATTTGAGATATTTACTTAAGTATCATAAGAACATAAGGACAGCCTTGCTTGAACAGGCCACAGAAGCCCATCCAGTCCAGCATTCTGTCTCACACAGTGGCTCACCATTTGCTTCAGGGTATTATTCCCAAGCAGATGCCTTCACCTGCTTAGGATTCCCTGGAAATGGCATTGAGAGATATCCTGCCTATCTCTCCAACCTAGAGGTTGTCCTTAAGTATCCATAATTTTAGCCATTGATATCCTTGTCCTCCATGAACTTGTCTAATCCTTTCTTAAAGCTGTCAAGACTGACAAGTATCTTGGAACCTTAACTTACTGACTCTATAGCTTCAACTCCTAAGCAGGATAATTTGGGGATTTTCTGTCTCTCCTTATGCCCTCTTTCCTCTTGTTCTGCAGTGCCCAGCCTAATGAACAGTCCCTGCAGAACTCAAAAGCTTGTTTACTTCTGATATTTCACCAGCCTACTAATGGTGATACTGTTATGCCATAGCAGTCCTTCTTTAGACAGAGGGAATGCTGGGGGGTGGGTTTTGCCACAGATGTAGCTGATTGCTGTTGGACACTTTTTCTTTCCAAAAAGGAAGTTCCCTTTCTCCAAGATTGGCACCACTTTGGCATGCTATTTTTTTACCACAACTCCCATAGTCCTTTATCATTGGCAACACAGGTTAGGTTTTTTGTTGTTGTTGTTCGTTGTTGTTGTTGTTGTTTTGGGGGGGCTTGAAGTCCAAAATAATTAACGTGTCAAAGGTTTGCCTCCCCTGCCTTATGCCACCTAATTTCTTTCAAGATATAAAGTGTGTGTGTGTAATTGTGTGCATGTGCACGCATGCATGCATGAATAAATGCTTTAAAATTTCTTTGCTTTTACCCATCTTTTATACAGATATACTGTACACCTCATTCCTATTTTCTCTTTTGTGTCTGTGCTGCAGCAGTGCCTACATGAGATGGAAGAACTGTCAGATAAGCCTCTTATTTGAGCAAGAGAGAAAAGAAGGCGTTATCTCAGACTACACACAAAAGGAATACAAAGGTATCTAATGTGTTTCTAGATACCTACTAGATACAGATATAAATACATCATGCAGAGGCTGTTGGGTCTCTTACGGCACTTCACTTTCAGTGGCTAGCCCTTTTGTCCTTCCCTCTGCCACCTCCTGTTAAAAACACCCCCTTCACACCAGCATGTGATAACACCAGCTATAATACCTCATTAAAGATTTGCATTTCAGAAAGGCAAATATATAAGATAGGAGCAATCACTTCCATCCGCTTCTGTTTCCAACAAGCAGCACACGGCCTTCATTCTTGTTTGCCCTCTTAGACAAACCTTGGTCTACAAAACAGCAAGGGCCTCTGGTGTCCACTGCCTCCACAGCAATGAGTCTACAACCCAGAGACCCCAAGTCAAGGGTTACAGATTGTCGTATTTCCAGAGTAGACCTCCATGTACCATTCAGTAGTGCAGTAGCAAATACATTGTAACAGCAGCAGCAGCAACAGTAACAACACTGTAAGGAGAGTCCAAACTCACGGTTACTGGATCAGCAGATACCAGTTGAAAAGCATGGGTGTTTTTTTAAGCTAACAGGTCTTAATTCTCTTAAATACTTCATAGTACCTAAGGAATAGCTTTTTTACAATACACAGTTTCTGGGAAAATCCATTTCTGTCCCACTTAGAGTGGACTGCTGCTTCCCTCAGAAGGAATAGTTGGGAGTATACCATAGTCTCTGCTGCTCAGAAAATGCTAGGGCTTTAACCATGCCAACCCTATCTTCACCACACCACACCACACCACACCATTCTCTGGGGGGGGGTGGTAATATTGTTATGTTTTTAAGGATTTTTAATTGTTTTTATATTGGTTTTAACTTGTGTACACCGCCCAGAGTCCATTGGATAGGGCAGTATACAAATTTATTAAATTAAATTAAATTAAATTAAATCTTTACCTATAAGGAAGGACGTTAACCATTGGAATGTAACAAAGGCTCCCACACCTGTCCATACTGTCCTGTACCGAGCCGCCTGCACCCGGCCCGCACAGCATTGCAAGGGTCCCACAGTCGGCAGTGGGGCAACAGCCCCACGTACGCAAATAAAACAACTTCAATTCCCAACATCCTCTGTGCTTCCCCTCAACCAATCAGGCTGACAGGTGAGAGCAAAGAGAACATTGGGAAAGCCATTGCGCCCAATAGAAACTGAGCTGCAGAAAAAAAACCAATCAGGCTGAAGGGCGCGAGCGCGCAGAACGCTGAAAAAGCCGGTGTGTGAAAAATAACATAAAAAACGCCTCACGCAACGGGAGTGCAAGGCTGCTGCAGGTGGACGCAGTGTGTCACAGCCTCTCAAACAAAAACCCGCAAAAAAAAACACAACGAGACAACAGCTGGCCTTCTTTCCCAGAGCAACGGGGAGGAGAGGGAGTCCCTTTTCTCGCCGAAGACACGGCGAAGATCACCACTGGCCTCAAGGTAAGTTGAGCCGGGGTGGGGGGAAAAAGCAGCAAGTAGCAATTCATCAGGGGAAGCAAACTCCCTAGTGATGTCTTTCTACTACCCACACCGCTATTTCAAGAAGTACCACAAAACAGCGGTGGAGGTAATAGAAAAGCAGTAGCCAGCAATCCACAAGGAAGAGAACCACAGATAGTTGCCTGCCAATCTCCCATTAAGTAAGCCAGGGGAAAAAGGAGGCCCAGAGAAGAGAACCATTGTGAAGCAGATAGCTCTTCTCTGCCTCCTTTTCACCCAACCTACCTAACGAACATTACCGGTCGAAGAACAAGATGACTCCTGGCTCTTCCTTTTCCCCACCTAATTTCGAAACAGCAATTGGGAAAAGAAGAAATGACAGACATGCCGTTCTTCACACAACAAAACACAACAACAACAAAGCCAAACAGTTAACTAAAATGCAAAGCACCAAAATTAATAAATAAACAAATAAATAAACAAATAATTAAAATAAACCAATTAAACAACAAAACAATAAACCACAAAATCAACAAAAAACACCCGAAATACCGAAGGCTAACGAAAAACCATAAAAGCACACTTAAAACACCTATCTACAACACAAAAATCCCTAACTCAACAAACAATAATATCACAAATTAAAGAAATAAATACAGGGAAAAAATAAAAAAATAAATAACAACCAGAAATAATTAAAACACTTAAACACATCTAAAACCCACAATACAAACAAACAAGCCAAAACACTTTGGGGGGGTTTAAGTGGAAGCTCTCTACTTAAACCCCCCAGCTCAACATTACAAAATCAAAACAAAATAAAAACAGAATAAACAATCAAGAAACACTTTGGGAGGTTTAAGTAGAAACTCTCTACTTAACCCCCCAACCCAACACCACAAAATCAAAACAAAAAAACAAAAAACAAAAACAGAATAAACAATCAAGAGCACTTACCAAACACGTCCTCCCTCCATGCGTCCGGAACTAAACTGAACAAGAAAGGAAAATCGCAGTAATCTTAATAATAGCCCCACCTAGAGGCCAGGAGAGTAAAAACAGTCAAAAATATGTAAAAAATCAAAATGAAAAATATAAAATAAAATAAATAAAATAAAGTCAAAAACCACAAATTCAAAACACCCCTACCCCAAAACACCCTTAACCAGCTAGTTAAATTATAAAAACCCTTGCTCTGAATTGGCAAAAAACAAACTCAGGATTCACTTCAACTTGGCAAACAGACCATCCTTTTGTCCTGAACATGTGAAGTTAAGTTGAAGAGAGTAAGTATTACCAGATAAATATATTTTACCCTTTTTTATTTGAGAGCTTGTGGACAACTGTATGATAATTTAGCCTTGTCGGCAAATACATCATATTTGGAACTCATAAAAACTGAGTTCTTCCTTTTTCTTTTTGTGATATGGAAATCTGTTGCTATATTCATGGTCCCCATAACTATGGTAAGCCCTTATGCTTCTGTGTTTACATGAACCATTGGCTTAGCCCCTAGGCATTGTCACTTCTGTTTTGTCTCATGCTTGCACTGTTCCATGCCTTTGATTGTACTCCATTCTCATGGACCCTGTTCAGGTAAAGCTCAAGATAGTCAGAGGAACAACAAAATTACACACAACACATTTGGACTTACTAATAAATGAGGCCAGAAACATCCATCTACCAGTGGCATTATTTCCACAGGTATTCTGGCTGGTATTGTGGAGATCCCTTAAAAAGGTAACCACTTTAGTTATAAGTACAGTACAACTAATGGCTAATGAGTCAGGCCTGATCTTTGAGAAGGACATCTGAGAGGCCCCAGTTAGCAAAGTGAATCTAGAAAAGAAAGACAGGACAAAGAGTAGATTGCACAGAAGTTACCATGAGCAGAATGAGGAGAATATTGCATGTAGAACACAGTGCCTGTGGTGGCTCAACGGTGAAGAAGCTCGCCTTGTTAGCTGGAAGGCCAGCAGGTCGGCAGTTCGAAATAGGGGTACTGCATGACAGATTGAGCACCCGTCTCTGTCCCAGCTCTTGGGGGCACGAAAGGAGCCTCATTTTGGTGTCCCCTGAGCAGAGTTTCTCCCACAAAAATCCTTTCGACCCAGAATAATTTCTGACATGAAACAACAACAACAACTTCTACTATTACTGTTGCTGCTGCTGCTGTTGCATGTAGTTGTTTTTAAAGGGAAACAGTGGAAAATTTGTTGAAGGTCTGGCAACTAGTAGAGAAGTGAGAAGAAGCCATAGAAGAGAGAGGATTTGAAGGAGTAGGGGGTCTTGTGGAAAATTTAGGCAGAGGAAGCAATCAACAGAGGAGATGAATTCTGGGGAGATCCTAAATTAATTAATGGAAAGTTAAGTAGTTCTGAACAATATATTAATTGGGGTTGATCAGTAGATACTGTGGGATATTAATTAGTTTGCCTTCACTACAATTAATTAGTTCAGCTCCAAGGTACAAATTTACCTGCTCACTGAGTGAGTCAAGACAAATACATGCATCCACTGCCTTGTATGGAACTGGCAACTCTGGCCAACTCAGTTCTCTCTAAGCTATGAGTGAACAACTCCCAAGAGGTACTGCCTGTGTATAACCTTGGACTCTGGGGGTATGGCAATCCCTGAGCCCAATAATATTTTTTCTTTAACAATAATATATATACCGTATTTTCCGGCGTATAAGACGACTGGGCGTATAAGATGACCCCCAACTTTTCCAGTTAAAATATAGAGTTTGGAATATACTTGCCGTATAAGACTACATCTCTTCCAATGCACACCAAATAAAAATTAACCCACACTCAACCCGAAGACGCGCAGCCCTCCGAGTTGAATGGTCAGGTTCTGGTGGAGAGCCAATCCTCGCTCACGTTCTCCTCCTCGATGTACAGGAAGATGTGTGCAGCTTGCTTCCCCTTGCTTCACACTCCCCGCACAGAGCAGGGACTCAGCCGCAGCACTCCCCACCATATGCGCTGGAATATGAAGCAAGGGGAAACAAGCTGCAGTTAAGTACCTGTCCTATAAGACGACCCCCGAACTTTTTGTTTGAAATCTCTCCTCCCTCACAGCTGTGCCCAGTTCACCTCCTAGGGCTGAGGTAAATAAAGAAAGACTACAAGAGAAAATTCAGTAATGATCACAAGTCTGGATGAGAGCAACCAACAGCTGATCTGTGAAGACTATGCCGACACAACACTTTCTTCATGTACATAACTATTTTAGAGATTTGGGGAGAATTTTTAGACTATGTATTGTAAAAGGGAAAGGAGTAAAGCCAGAACAAGATGAATTATGGGTATTATTATTATTATTGCCCATAATATATTCAGTTGGGTTTATTGTTTATGTTTAATTTTATACTGTTATGGTAAAAAAAAATGTAATTTGTTGTACGTCATCCAGAGTGGGAGAATATCCTAGATGGGTGGGATATAAAAGCATATAAAATAAATAAATACTATTTTTAGAATGAGGGGACAAATACATAAATTTAATGATATGAAAAGCACTAAATGGAGGAGGTTTACCAGTCCCACGGGTGGAGGGAGGGAAAGGGAGTTATAATATATGTTTAGGGGTGTGGTTTTTGGCTATGTTGTATTTTTTCTATCTATTTTTTTATTTATTTTAACTTTAAAAATTATTTTAAATAGAATTAGAAGACAGTGGCAAAACTCTGCTGCCTGCTACCAAACATTCCCTAAAGTAAAGGTAGGGCAATGCCCCAAAACAGCAAATGTAGAGGGTTATCTTCAGATATCATAAAAGGAGAGAAAGCCATATGGCCTAAGCTAACCTGTGACATGGTGGGAAAGCTCTTTCAGAATTGCATCGTTCAATGCGATATGGAATGGCGATATGGAATGGCCATGGTGGCTTAGTGTTTAAGACCCCGAGCCTGATGACCAGCAGGTCAGTAGTCGTCTGTCCCAGCTCCTGCCAACCTAACAGTTCAAGGCCGCCATCAGGGAGGGGACAAGGGGGACTGCTGTCCGGGGCCCGGTGCTTGCAGGGGCCCAGGCGGCGGCATGTTAATTTTTCTTTTTTAAAACTTTTTTCTTTTTTAAAACTTTTTTTAAACCGGTGATAGTTAGCGCCACTGCGCATGCGCCGCCAGAGGGCTCCGCCTTGACCCGGATATCCAGGTTCAAGGCTTCAGCCTTCAGCCCATGCAGCATACCGGTCTGGGCAGCAGAGACCCCGGTCACCCCACACAGGGTCCAGAAGTGGCGGATGCTGTGGAGGAGGGGGCAACTGCGCCCCCAACACTTTGGCTGGGGTGCTCGGTGGTCTCGCCTCCCTCTCCCTGTGCTCCCTCTGTTGCGCCCGTCACTGTGTGTGAGGCGGACGGGCACGGGCAGGCAGGGCGGGAGGGAGGGAAGCGGGGGAGTCTTTCTCTCCTTCGCCTTCTCTGTGCATGTGTGTCTGCACATGTGCAGACACACACGCATGCACACACAGTTTTTGGCTTGGAGCAGCCACCATGGAATATTTTTTACTCATTTTGGCTTTTCCTCAGCCTCTGCCCCCTCTTAAGGGACCCTATCCTCACTGTTTTCGACACCCCGCGCCCCATCCGGGCGGTGCTTTAAAGAAAAACAGTGGGGGAAACTCCTTCGTCAGCTGAAGGTTTTTCCTTGCAGCAGCACCCGGAGGGGTCATGGGGTGTCGGAAACAGCACAGATTGGGTCCCTTGAGCCTCCCAAAGGGGACAGAGGTGACAGAGAAGCCAAAATGGGTGAAAAAAATTCCATGGTGACTGAATGTTTTTCACCCATTTTGGCTTCTCCATCACCGTGGGTGCCTCTGTTAGGCTCCAGGGAGGTGATCCAGGCTGTTTCTGACCCCCCCCCCCCCTTCACCTACACGGACACTGCTGGAAGTCAAATACTGCAGCTGACAAAGGAGTTTCTCCCGCTGTTTTGCCTTCTAGCAGTGTTTCAATGGATTTGGACTTCAATTTCCAGAAGCCCAAGTCAGTGGAAGCGGAAGGGGGCATTTTACAGTGGTGCCATGTGAACGCAAATCCATCCCACCACACCCCCACTGCCACACCCCACCACACCCCCACTGCACGTGTTTCAGCGATGGCAGGTGAGTACCCGCGGCATCAGGGGGAGGCTCGAAACAGACCTCCAGAAGGCCGGAGGGTGAGGGCAGGGCCACCCTCCGGCCCTCCGGTGGGAGAAGCGGCCACGCACTAGCCCAGTTCTCTCCCCAGAAGGCTTGAGGGTGAGGGCAGGGCCACCCTCCGGCCCTCCGGTGGGAGAAGAGGCCATGAACTAGGCTGTTCTCCCTCTGGAGGGTGAGCTTTTTTCTGCCTCCCGGACAACGACAAAAACTGGACAATGACACGACTTGTGGAACCAAGTATTGTCGTTGTCCAGGGCTCCACTGTACATGACTCTGAGTACCAAGCATGAGCTTCTCTCAGCTTTGAGATCATACAAATCAACTTACTTTCTCTTTAATCTTAAGTCTCTAGGACCTAAGTCTCTGGGATTCTTTTGAGATCTGATTTCACAAAATCAGAAAGACTGTCTCAGTATCATCTCTGCAACATTAGTATGCATTCAACTCTAATGATATGGTAGATTTCACATCTATTTCTGGCCCCATGTTAACCCATAGAGAAATATAACATCTGAGGTGCTGACAAAGATGATGGAGGAGCAGTGGGCAAGGACATGAATTCCTAGGCTCTCCAATCCTGAATTAGCCTCTTACGGCTCACTGGCTTACATGAACATATATGTTTTTTTCTTAGTGATTTTATATCAGTCCCATAACCTTTGCCACTGAAAGGCAGTCACATATCTCAATACCCTTGATAAAAACAGAGCTTAAAATGGACACAGACTTTGAGTTACTACAGAAAAATGATTTTTTGGCATCTGCAAGGGTTTTTTTGTTTTGTTTTAGACCTCTGGCTGAAATACTACTGCAATGCATTTTTTTTTTTAATAAAGAGGTGAGAATAAAGACAAAAAACAAAATGTCAAAAGCAATGCTAGATGTTTGGAAAAATATTTTTAAAAATTGGCACCCTGATTATGGACATGGAAGATGTCAAAATGTTTCCTGTAAAAATAGATGGAAGGATAAAATATATACTTCTTAGAAATGAAGTGTTCTTGCTGAAGGATTGGATAAGAAGGTGTGATAAAAAGGAACAAAGAGCTGAAATGTTTGAACAGATGAGGTTAAATTGGCTACAAATAATGTTGGTAAATAAATGGAATGAAAAATATCGAGAAGAAGTTAGTTTGTAAAAGAAGATAATTTGTAAAATTAGGAAAGGAGAAACACTGATAAAGGGACTAGTAAGTAAGATATATAAAATGTTAAACAAGGATGAAAATTCACAAAACATGCTGAGAACAATATGAGAACAGGATTTAAATATAAGGATTCCTGAAATAAACTGGAAAAATAATTGGAAGAGAAGAATTATGAGAAGTTTATCAATTAAGGTAAAAGAACACAATTACGAAATGTTATGGAGGTGGTACCTGACTTCGATTAAAGGTAAAGGTAAAGGTTTCCCTTGCTCGAAAGCCAGTTGTATCCGACTCTAGGGTGCAGTGCTCATCTCTGTTTCTAAGCCGAAGAGCCAGCGCTGTCTGCTTCTGCAGACATTTCTGTGGTCATGTGGCAGGCATGACTAGACACCGGAGCACATGGAACTTTGTTACCTTCCCACCAAAGTGGTCCCTATTTATTTACTTGCAATTTCTTGCTTTCAAACTGCTAGGTTGGCAGGAACTGGGAGAAAGATTAAATTGCATCAAATAGATAATACCAAAGCAAAGAATTGTTGGAGATGTAAAAGCGACCTTGGGATATATGAACATATGTGGTGGAGTTGTAAAGTGACAAGTGCTTTTTGGAAACAAATAGAAAAAGAGATAGCAGGAATTTTGAAAATGGATTTAAAGTTGGAGTCAGGTGCCGTCTTGCTGACAAAAATAGACAATATGAATATATCAATACCTATAAATCCAAGGGTTAACCGTTGGAACTTGCTATACGTTTCTGCACCCGTCTATCCTATTCCGTACCGAGCCTCCTGCACTCACCCAAACTCGGTCCGCAGGTTATTGCAGGTTTGCCAAACGCGCCAGTGGGGCAAGAGCCCCATGAATGCGAAAAAAGCAAAAGGACTTCAATTCCCAACGTCCTGTGTGCCACGCCACGCCTCAGCCAATCAGGCTGAGAGGCATGAGCAAAAAGGATGTTGGGAAACGCGGCACAGCCAATTAAAATTGAGCCACAGGGGGAAAAACCACCGTACAAATGCAAACAAAAAACACAAAACTCAAAGTCCCAGCATCCTACGCGCCATGAGTGCGCAGAACGCTGAGAAAGACGGCGCATGAAAAATAAAATTAAAAAATGCAATGGGAGTGCAAATCTGTCGCAGATGGACGCAGCACCTCACAGCCTCACAGAACAAACACCCACAAAAAACCACGGCGACACCATGGCCGGCCTTCTTTCCCGGAGCAACGGGGAGAAGAGGGAGCCGGGGTGGAAAAAAACCAGCAGCAGGCAGCAGTTCGTCAGGGGAAGCACCCTCCCTGACGAATGACTGACTGCTGCGTTTGTACTTCTGGCACCACTGTTTTGAGAACTAACACGAAACAGCTGTGGAGGTCATACAAAAGCAGCAGCCAGCAATCCGCAAGGAAGAGCAACACCCCTTACGGATCGCTGCCTGCCGATCTCCGGTTAGGTAAGCCGGGACAGAAAGGAGACAGAGAGGAGAGAAACATCATCTGGCAGATAGCTCTGCTCTGCCTCCTTCTCCCTGACCTACCTAACGAACCTTACCAGGGGAAGAGCGGACTGACTGTCGGCTCCTCCTTTTCCCCATTGCTGCATTGAAACCAAAATTCAAAGGAGCAATGGGAAAAAGAGGAACCAACCGGCAGCCCCTTCTTCATGCAAAAGTACACACCAACAACAAAAACAAACATTTACCCCAAACGCCAAACACCAAAAATAATAAAACACAAATAAATAAATAAATAAACAAACACATTAACCAACAAAACAATAAACAACAAAATCCACAAACAAAAACTCGCAAAATACCATGAAAACACAGAAAAAACACCTAACTACAACACGGAAATACCTAACTCAAACAACAAAAATACCACAAATTAAACAAGTAATCACAAAAGAAATCAGAAACATCAAAACCAACCAGAAATAAAAAAAACAATTAAACACATCTTAAAAAACCAAAAAAACCCACAAAAGAAGAAACAGAAACACCTACCAGTCCAACACAAAAAAAAACAGATAAAAAACCCCAGAGAACTCACCAGCACGTTCTCCCTCCATGACTCCGGAACAGAAATGAAGAAACAAAGACTACTTACCGGAAGAAGCCCCACCTAGAGACCGGGAGAGAAAAAACACATGAAACGAAAACAAAACCAACAGCCCCACCTGCAGGCCGGAATATCAAAAACAAGTCAAAAACACAACAGCCCCACCTCGAGGCCACAAGAGTAAAAACAAGTAAAAAAATAACAATAAATCAAAAGTTTACACAAATAACAAACATATGTTAAATTAATAAAATAAAATAAATTATAGCATTCTCTGTTGATTTTTAACTAAAAAAGAAACCCAAAAAAAGCAAAACACAATTTTAACAGCCCGGCAACACCGGGCAACCTATGCTAGTGTAGAAATTAAAAAGAATTGTTTTCCATGATGTTAACGGTGGCAAGACAACGTATAGCAAAAAATTGGAAAAATGATTTTGTTATAAAACTGGAAGACTGTTAAAAAGAAATGTGGAAAAATGCATTAGAAGATAAACTGACATGGGAATTGAATATAAAAGAAGGTATAATGAAAGAGAATACGTTTTGGGAAATTTGGAGACCATTTGTGGAATTTGAATTATTAGATGATAAAGGAAACAAAGCAGTACCACATCATATGAGTTTTTGGAAAGATTAGAACTGTAAGACTGCGATCCTCAAGACTTGTATACTATATATCACTGGGTATTTTTATTATTATTATTTTGTATTGTTTATTGGATGGGTTTGTGCTCCCTTATATAATGTTAAGGTTATAGATATTTAGAAGGAAATAATATAAATATAATCTTACAATCATAAGTGGCAAACATTATAAAGGTGGTTTATTGATGAAATTGACAAGGTGTAATGTTAAAAAAAATATCAACAAAGGGATTGACATACAACAAGGAGCATTATTCATGTTGAGTATGTAATGTTCAATAATTTTAATATATATGTGTTTCGCTTTTGTTTTATGATGATGATGATGATGATGATGATGATGATGATGATGATGATGATGATGATGATGATGATGATGATGATTTACAGTGCTTATTTCTTTTTTGGGGGGGGGGGTACAATTTTTCTTTGAAAATTAAAAAAATTTAAAAATGAAATACAGCAGCCTACTGTATGTCCCATAGTTGGGATGGGGGAGGGCTGAAGTTGCCCACCATAGGTTTAAGTGCCATGCATGTTGATGGCATTCTGTAGATAGTAGAAATGTAACCTGAAGTACTTGGAGGTGTTACCTTCCGTTTAAGAGTTGTTGGGGTACACAGAAAGAGCCTCCTCGAAGACTGTGGTATTTTTTAACTACAATTGGGTGTACCCTGGTAAGGGCAACCTTGTGTCACCGGCTAATCTTTCTCACACTGGGTCAGGCGAAAGGAACTGCAGAATGGACTCACCAAAAGTGCCTTAATTTTGGCAGTTTCACATCTGGCCTAGACACGGAAGAAGAAAAAGTGTTGCTGCTGCTGCCATTATTTGTTGGAGGCTTCTGGTGGCTGTACCTTGCCAGAGGATGAGAGCTCCAGGCAGGGCCATAGCCAGGAAGGTCCAGGGCATAGCTGTCAAGTATCCCTTATTGGCCAGGAAAAACCCTTATTTTACCTGCTTTCCCGCCATCATCCCTTATTAATTAGACTGAAATGCCCTATTGCTGCCATTGGAGGGCAGCACAGGATAAGCATAGCTGTCAAGTATCTCTTATTTGCTGGGAAATTTCCCTTATTTCCAAATCCAAAACTTGACAGGTATGGTCCAGGGGGTGGGCGAAAACCATCCTGAGCTAACACTCCCCCACCCACCCACCCTGGGATGCCAATCTATACCTATAAAATGGTGCGTTAACCGTTGGAATGTAACAAAGGATATTTAGCCAGGTTCTACTAGCCCGTAATGAGCCTCCGTTCACTCGCCCGAACCCGGTTTGCAGGTAACTGTCGGGTTTTATTTTGCGCCAGTGGGGCAGGAGCCCCCTGGACACAAACAAAAAAGAGGAACTTCAATTCCCAACATTCCTTGCGCCACACCACACCAGAGCCAATCAGGCTGAGCGGCACAAGCAAAAGGAACGTTTGGAAACGCGCTGCGGCCAATCAAAAAGGAAGCTGCAGGAAAAAACCGCTGCACAAACTGTAATCGCACACGCCAAACTACAAGCCCCAACGTCCTGCACGCCATGAGCGTGCAGAACGCTGAGGCAGCCGCCGCACGAAAAATAAAAATAAAAAAGGCAGGCCGCAAAACCCCCACCCCACCCCCACATACAGCGGTGATGGGATTCCCGTGGTCCGGCCATCCAGGCTGGCCCACAGAAATACCCCCACCCCAACGCCGCATCAAGCGGCAATGGGAATTCCCATGGTCCGGCCACCCAGGCCAGACCATGGAAATACCCCCACCCCAATGCCAAATGAAGCGGCAATGGTATTTCCATGGTCCAGCCCCCGAGACTGGCCCATGGAAATACACCCACCCCCAACACAAAACAACACAATCCAAAAACAGTCAAAAATAATCAAAACCAAAAATAAAAAACAGAAAAGGGAATCACAAAAACATCCAAAAACAAACAAGAAAAACACAGAGGACCCCCCCCAAAAAAAAACAACCCCCCCAAAAAAATTTAAACCGGAGACCTTACCAGGAGATGTCCTCACTCCATGACGACCGGAACTAAACTGAGGAAAGAAAGAGACTACTTACCGGAAGAAGAAGCGACACCCAGACGACAGTAGAGAAAAATAGTAAAATACAAGAAAAGCTCACCAGCCCCACCCAGATGCCACAAGAGAAAAAACATTCAAAAATATTCAAAATAATTACAAATAATTCCCAAATTAATGAGATAAGTTATCAAAACATTCAAAATTATTCACACTAATCACAAATAATTCAAAAAAAAGAAATAAGTTTTCAATCAAAAAAACAAAACAAAACATCTAAACACAGTATAGAAACATTGATTAAAAAAACATATTCTTACACATTATAAAAATTATTATCCAAGGTACAACTATTTTAAAAAATTCATATAGTAACACATTATTTGGTTAAATACAATAATTATAAAAAATTATATCATCCTTTCCTCTTTTTAAAAACCAAAAAAACAAACACAAAAAATCACAGTTTATAACAGCCCATGCGTAAAAATAAAAAATAAAAAAACACAATTAAAAACTAACCTCATTTGCATAAACATAAAACAAAAACCTTCCAAAACCATTTTAAAGAGCCCGGCACCGCCGGGCAAAATATGCTAGTGTTATATATGTGAGTGTAACATTGTTGCCCCTCCTGAAAAATATTTCACACACCGCTCCACAAAACATCTAGAATCCTGGCTACAGCCCTGGCTCGCTCCAAGCTTACCTAATCATCCTGACCCAAGGCAGTTTCTCTTTTTAAACTCAAACTCATCTCCTCTTGGGGGTGAAGCATGACAGGGGTTACCACCTGTTTTCTTTAAGCCTTGCTGAGTGCTTTACAAACATTTAATTAATTGGGCAAACAGAAGGTGGGGGGAGCAGTTTCCTATATGCAAATATGTTTCAATAGAAAATAAGAGGAAATAGAGGCCAGCATTCATCATGGAGCTTAGAATAGCTCTTCTTTCTGACCCATCTAACTAGAAACAGAAGCAAAGAAACAACAAACAGGCCTCAATCAATTTGGGGGAAATGTTGTTGCTATAAACATATCTGATTTAAATAATTCATTGAAGCTTGTAAATATTAGAGGTGAAGATTACCACTAAGCCAAGTTCTAAATATATATCTTTGCTGTTATGTTCTGTCAAGTTACCTTCCACTTATAGGCTGAAATCACATTGCATAAGTTACACCATGTAAGGCTGATGTTGTGATGCAATTTCCCCCCAGAAAGAAATGGTAAAGTAACAGCAGTAGTGATTTCCTGTAACTAAAGACTTTCTCCTTTCCTCCACCAGTCTCCAATGACTTCTTGATTCTATGAGAGCTTCAGGACCATTGGGGGGAAGAATTTTTTTTTAAAAAAATAACCTGCTGCAGCCAATAACATCCTCATCCTTGTAATGTGTAACTTATGTCAACAGGATTTCAGCCATGAAGTACTAGTAGGATTTTCATGGAGTGGTTTACCAGTTACCCACTTACTTACACCCAGTGAGTTTCCAAGGCTGAACAAGGGTTTGAACCCAGGTCACGTGAGTCCCAATCTGGTATGCTATCCAATACACACCACAGTCTCTCATGAATATACATGTAGATGTAAGTACAGTATTCTGGTTTTCACTGGCACTTTCTATCCAGAAGCATAGTATGTCTTCCAATACATAAGGAGAAGGTAATTTGTGTTATTTAGAGGTGATGGTAAAAAAGTAGAAATTAATTAAGATTCTTGTCTTCAGTGTTTCACCCAGGATCTGTAATAAGAATATATTCCCTACTCAATTAAGCCAGTATGCATAGTGATGAGTGTGCAGAAAGGGAGTTGAGTGTTGGAGTTGGGACTAAGCCATGAGATTCACTACATGGCCTGGGAAAATCACTGCCTCATAAGGTTAACCTACTTCGCAGAAATTGTTCTGCTGATGAAGAAAAGCCATGTACCTTGAGTTCATTGGAGGAAAAGAGGGATATAAATGTTATCAGCAACAAACAAACCAAAAAATTAGATTGGTGACTTATTATTAAAAGGAGAGCTGTTTCAATAGAGACACATCCATCCCTTTAAAGCCACTGCCATCATCTAAGATGCATTTTGAATAGTTGTGATGGTAAGAGCTGTGGGAAGTGCAGGTTCACTTGAAGGCACTCCTAAATGTGTACATCTGTCCTCAACCAGAGCTGGAATTGAAAATAGATAATTCAGTGTCATTATTTAATCGTGGCGTGTGCGTGCGTATGCTACATGGCATGATGACCACACAGTTTAAATACTTCCTGCCCCCAAATCTACTTTTTTCCCATTTTGTGAATACACAACTTCCTTCCTTCCTTCCTTCTCAGTTTATTGATTTCTGAACCTTTACAGCAAGATATGCAACCTGAGGCCCATGAGCTACATACAACCCATGCCTTGTTCCAGAAATCCACCCTTCCACATGTAGAGATTGTGTTTCCTTGCTGAAAGGAGCAACCTGTTTCAGAATTTCTGAGAGTGGAGGTGGAGAGGTACTCTTCAGTTCTTTCCCTCGTATATTCCCAATAGCCTTCTAGACATTTTTGAACTCCAGGTAGCTTGGCCAGGGGTGAGGGATAGCGGAAGCAGTAGTTGATCATCATCCAGAGAGCAACAGATTTTTCACCCATTTCCTACAAATTGCTCTTGCTCTCTCTTTTTGTGGGGAAAATATTTATTTTTTATTGATATTGCTGGGGAAGGAAATGAAAAGTCTTCTCTTCCTCCTTCCCTCAGAGAACTGGATACAGATTTTTTTTTTATTCTTCATGGGATGGAAGATGAAAAGAAGGCCTTCTGCTCTGAATCAGTGAAAAGGAGACTTCCAAGATATGTATAAGGACATGTGTCACACACGAACACAAGCAGCCTCCAAGCCTGTTTCCTATGTGGCTCTAAGAGAATAATTGGTTGTTCATCTCTGCCTTAGAGAAGCATTATTATTATTATTATTTATTTGATTTATATCCCACCCTTCTCAGCACAGGCCGACAATTTCACTGGCCAGGTAAATGTTGTCTGGTCTTCATCACATCCATTGGCAGACCTGAACTGTGTTCATTGCAAACATGTACATGTTGATGTAGGAAACTAGGAGCCAGTATATCTGAGAGTAAACAAAACAGAACAACAATAAAAGACAATATGTTTTGGCACCATAAAGACTAACTCCTGTATTTAAATGTGAGCTTTCGTGGATCAAGTCCACTTCATCAGACATAAGAGTGAGGCCTCATGGCATCAATTTGTACACACATCAGATACACAGGCACACAATAATTGGCACCCTATCATAATATTAACATTGTAGCCTGTCGAAGAGTTGAGTCAAGTCAATTTTTGTCATGTACAGTATGTGCAGGGACTGGACAGGATGTCCAGCGACTGATGTGTATGGGGTATCATTGAACCACAGGAGCTTTTTCTGCCCTCCTCCCCATGACTAGCTCAGCCTGAATTATTTAGGGAAGAGGTCATCACATCTGCATAATTTATTTTCATCACTCTGGATGCCATGACCAAGGAGTTCCCACTTGGGTTAAAAAGAAACCCATCCCACAGCATTGCTTACCTGCTGTGTTAATTAACGACAATATATAGGCTTTTAAAACTGTCCAGGTCTGCAGCTGAATGTATGCATGCACAGGACTAGCCACACATCATTTAAAAACATCTGTCACTTTTAAGACTGTGTGAATTGAATAGCAAAACTGCACCGAGCAATGCACAGTTTGCTAAGTGAGCCTGCTGCTTCTTCTGTGTCTAAGCCAGACATGAAACTGCCAAAATGAATAGCAACACAGAGAAATCTATCTCAAACCACTTCAATCTACCTGGACACTCTATCCAAGACCTGAAAGTTGCAATTCTGGAACATAGAAATTACAACACTAGGATCCAAAGAGAGACAGCAGAAATCAAATACATCCATCTGTTGGACACTCATCACAGAAGCTTGAATATCAGCCAAGGGTTTCTGGGACATTATTAAATTTGATACACAGCTTGCTATATTTGTTGCTGTTCAGTCGCACAGTCGATTCCAACCCTTTGTGACCCCATGGACCATTTTCCTCCAGGCACCTCTGTCCTCCACCATCCTCCTCAGCCTGCCCAGCTCTGTGCCCATTGCGTCCACAATACCATCTATCCATCTCATCTTTGGACGCCCCCTTCTTCTCTTGCCCTCCATCTTTATATTTTTATTTACCTATATATTTTATTTACTATATTTAGGTGTATTATACCACCTTCACTAACTTTCCCGCAATATTCTCTTTTACAACATGAGCACAACAGGATGTACCCACACTGTAAGATCTTAAACTCATTAGCATATGTTCTGCTTGGCAACTTCACAGTTTTAAGATTAAAAGGGGGACAGTTAAAACTAATCTGAATAGCAAACCATGGATCATTTGTCACTGCTAGCTGTAGGAAGCTGTATTGATATGCACGCTTATCTGTCATTCTGCTTGATAACTCTTTATCTCTTTACCTTGTAACCTTTTTACCTTGTAACCTCTTTACCTCTGTATCTGGCGTATATTATAAACCATACCTGGAAATTTCACTTCTTTGTCTGAAGAGGTGGACTTGATCCATGAAAGCTCACAGTAAAAATATAGCAGTTAGTCTTTAAAGTGCTGCAGTGTTTTTATTTTATTATTATTATTGTTTTCTGAAATGTCTGAACCACAGAATAACATGGCTACTATTCCATAAAATGCCAAAATTCCCTTTGTGCAATTTCCCTCACCTGATCCAGTGTGAGAAAGATTAGCCAGCAACACAAGATTGCTGTTACCAGGGTACACCCAATTGTGGTTCAAAAACACCACAATCTTCAAGGAGGGTCTTTAGCTGCTAACAAAGAACTGCCTTTGCTTAGTTTTTACCAGGCAGAACAGCCTGAGAGGCAGTCTGCTTCGCTTTTTCCCCTCTAGGTAGTGCTTGTTTCTCTTAAATTGAAAAAAGCAGGGTCCATTATCTCCCTGGCCTGAGCGTCTGCCTTTTCAGGTTCCCTTTCCCTATAGACAGATGCTGTGTGATGGTCCAGGGTCAGCCAACGCCTAGGCTGCCAGAGTATCACCATAGGAGGTGCTTAGGACCCAGAAGAATGTTCCCTTTGAATGACAGACAGTGCTTTAAAAAACCAGTCAGAGCCCAGATGTGACAGCCTGTGCCATCCACCACAGTGATAAGTCAGCCGCCTCCACCACTGCAGCTGCCTCCCAACTTCATCCCAGGTGTGGAGAATCGATGGGTAACCTATGGAAGCTGGGGCAATGGCTAGCCAGGGATGATGTCTGCCAAGGTACCTCCAGGATGCCAGAACTGCCTGCCCTGGGTTCTCCTTTCCCCTGCAGCAGGAAAGGACTTTGATTCCGCAAACAAAGCAGGGTCATTGTAAGTAAGACAATAGTCCTTGCCTCCCTGTGAGCAGACCCGATACAAACCAGGGCGAGCATCATCATTCTGGCTGTTAAGGAAAAAAAGATACGGAGGAGAATGGAGGCTTAATAAGGTGTCCTAGAACTGCAACAGTAGGCAAGGGGAGCAGATTTCAAGGGGCTACTGGTCTTCTCAGGGAGCCATGAAAAACTCCCTTGCAAGGAGGAAAGGAGAGTTGGAGATGCTTCTGGTCACCAAAGATCCTCCAGGCAGAATTGTCTTGGGTGAGTTTCTTCTTCTGGGGAAGAGGTGTGTGTGTGTGTGTGTGTGTGTGTGTGTGTGTGTGTGTGTGTGTGTGTGTGTGTGTGTGTGTGTGTGTCCAGACCTTTACAGGTCTATTGTGTTTTCTCTGTGTGTGTGTGTGTGTGTGTGTGTGTGTGTGTGTGTGTGTGTGTGTGTCCAGACCTTTACAGGTCTATTGTTTCTTTTGTGTTTTCTCCTGTCAGTTCAAGGGTATTATTGGGGGGGTTGCATGCCAGGAGAGGCAGGGATTAAATAGAAATACTTTTTGAGATGTGTGTAAGGCATGACTGAGCTTGGTGCATCCAAAAGACAGGATGGAGAAGGGCTGTGGAAATGAAGATGGTAGTGACATAGACTCTTCTGCCTACATTATGAGGAGAGATGGAAAGAAAAGCCTTTATTTGATTAGCTCAAGAAGATGACCTTAGGTGCATTCAGACAGCTGGAAAGGTGTGTGTCCAATCACACTAGAAAGGACTGCTTTATAGGGAGTGATCTTCCTTAAAATGACCTTTCCAGCGACAGAGGAATCACTTTAGCCCAGCCCCCAAAGTAGCAGCCCTACAGGTGGACCAAAAAAGGTCTAGCTTGGCCATTGATCAGGGTGAGGCTGGAATGCATTTCCCCTTTTGACCTGTGATCACTGGGGAATCAATCACACCAGGCTGTTCCATGAGCAGTCCAAAATGCAATCTATTTTCCCAAGTTATCTCACTCTTCTAAAAAGATTTGAGTGGGAGAGGTGTGTACACCAGCATCTCTCCATCTAAGTTAGCCTTCAAAATGCATTTGACTACAATTTCCGTTATCCTTAGACAGCATGATTATTGCTGGGAAAGCTGAAGTAGATTGATTTGAGACCTCCTGTAGCTTATAAACTGCCCAGTACCAATGATTGTAGGATTTCTAATACAACTCTAATAATCTTTTTTTTAAAAAAAAACCTGGACAGCTGTGGGAAGAGAAAGCTGTCCCCCCCAAAAATAATAATAATAATGGATAGGATAAATTATAAAGGCAGTTTTTCATTTTAACATTACCTTGCATCAGAGGTCCTAGAACAGGAGTGCCCAAACTTTTTGGGCCATGGGCTGGTCACACGGTTCAGGGAGCTGGTCACTATGGCCTGGGGGCCGGATCCAGCCCCTGACGCCAATTCATCTGGCCCACAAAGCCCTCGTTGCCCCTGAAAGCGGAAGTAAAACACACCCATACCGCTTCCAGGACCGATTAGGGCTTTGTGGGCCGAATAAATTGGTATTGGGGGATGGATCTGGCACCCAGGCTGTAGTTTGGGCACTCCTGTCCTAGAATATAAGTGTGTATTCTTTACCTCCATCTTTCTTCAGATTCCTCTGTTCATCTCCCTCTTTGTTGTATCTTTTGAACTTTATTATGTTAACGGACCTGGAGACTGTCTGCTGTTCATGACTCCCTCCACTGTCCCTATGGTCACCTTTGGAAGGATGCTCCACAGGCTTCCTTCATTAAACTCAGTTGCTACAACTGACTTCAGTGGCCATAATTCAGCAAAGGCACTTGCAGCTGACCAGGAAAACTTTAAACAAGGGCAGAGGTAGGTTTCAGTACAATCTGCTTTGTTGTTGGAAAGGCGAGTTGTGTGTGGTCCACCCCCTCCCCCGGTTTAGGTTTTAGAATCAAAAGTATAAATGGCTCATCATTCCCTCATGTAGTGGAAATGCCAAAGAATGCTGTCTTTTTTCAAAGATTACTGTCATTTTGGGGGGTAAGGATTACCTGGAAATTCTTGAAGAACTGGGGTGTGGGGGGCAGACGACAGTGTGGTCTCCACACTCAAGCAGTTAGTTGCATAGGGGCAGAATTACAGGTACAAGAACAAAATCACCAGATGTACAGTAAAACCCCGATTTACGAATGCCTCAAGATACGAAGTTTTTTAGTTACAAAATGATATTTTCGTAACCAGGGGTCCCGACTTACAGAAAAACCCCGAGTTACGAAATACCCCGACATGCGAAAATTCAGTTTTTTAGCATCCAAAATGGCAGCGCTTGATAGAAGTAGGTATAGTTGTGTTGCATTGTGAGAGTTAGACCAGTTGGCTCGGTCTCTGTGCATTTGTGTTGTTCACACATACTCCTTCCTCAATGGGATTCCTACATTGCTGGCTGAATGTGCAGAGGGTCCTGGCAGTGACGCCTCCCCACCGACCTGGGCTACCCTGGCAATGACCCACACACACACAACTGAGTTACCCTGGCTTTGTTGTAATACAACTCCCATTTTCCTGCCCATTGGTTATGGGGGATGTGGATGATGGGAGTTCAGTCCAGCAACATTTGACCTAAAGAAGAACAAATTTACCTTTCACTAAGTGGTCAGGATTTGTGCTGTTCCAACTGTTAAGAGTTGCTCACTGGATGGATGTTTTCCCAGAAGTGTTACAAAGCTGCCTGACACCTGAAGGAAAATGGATATTTATTTTTCTTACAGTATTGTCCTTCTAAGCATGCAAATCCTTCACTGCTACCTATAAGAAAATACAAATACATATAAAACCATCTGTCTTTCAGTCAACCAATCAATGAGGGGGAGGGGGAAACCAAGTTAATTTGCTAAATGCAGATTGAGGCATACTCTTGTTGGAATAAACACTCTTTTTCTCTTGAGGTAACTCGAGTTCTAGATATGGCACCAATTTCTTGCCTAATCAAACCTTATGATGACCTTTATATATCTTTAAGGAAGGATAGAGTTGCAGTCCCAGAAACCCAGAAGAAAGTGTCTCCTCTGTGATTATACTTTGAGCTGAAGAAAGGATGGGCACATCAGTAATCAGATGATAATGGGTTGAGAAATACATGACTTTCAAAGGTAAAAAACAAATTATAACAAAACAAACTGGGGAGAAGAAAGGGAAGAGGAGACTGAGGGCAGAAACATACAAGATAGGCAGCTTTGCAATTGGAAGGTGATAAAACGTCATCTCTCCGGATAATAAATAAATAAATAAAAATAAAAATCTAATTCTTCAAAGCCACCATGTTGGCACAATCAGCATATAAACAAGATCTGTTGTTTCCTCCTGGTAATGAATCATCAAGTTCGTTTGCAAGTTGTGATGGTGAAAACCCACATGGCTGATAACTCCAGGTCCATTGTGTTTGCAGCAGGTCCATTTCTAATCTAAACATTTCCCCAAAGGTAAGGAGGCTGGAGAAAAGTTTTTGAGGCCATGGTACAGACCAGGGGTGCCCAAACTAAGGCCTGTGTGCCATATCAGGCCCCTGACGCCAATTCATCCAGCCAGAAGTGGAAGTAAAATGCAGATCCGGCCCACAGACCTTAGTTTGGGCACCCCTGCTTTAAGCAGAGAAAATAGCAGCTTAAAATCTATCTCATCCTGTTGCAAAGCTGATTGCAAAGGCATGTTTTACTTCCACTTCCAGTGAGAGGAACCATGTGACTGGCCTGCTGAACCCCATGACCGGCCCACTGAACCACGTGACCAGGCCATGGCCTGAAATATTTGGGCGCCACTGGTATAGCCATTCTTGGATGCCACTGCTCGCAATGAAATGGCACCATGTGAGGAAACAAAGATCAAACAGAAGGACTCCAAACTGAAGATCCCAATGCTGCACTGGATGAGGCAGTCCAATTACACAGCAGTTAAGACTCATCTGGAAACACCCTTTGGGCATAAATATGACTTTGGGATGTGGGGTGGATCTCAGGCCGATCTCTCCTGCAAGATCATCCTTCCCCATGCTCACTGTGCCTGGCACTGGCTTCTGTTGTGGCACCAAAGACGCAGCAGCAGCTGAACTGCTAGGGATGGGCAACAGAGAAGGAGCCTTCCTCAGCCTTCTTTATTTTTGCCCATGCCTCATCCTCCCAAATTTCACTGAAATGGAATGCTATTTTTTTTATTAAAAAAAATACAGTACAGTATATTAAAAATAACATGTGGCTCTTTATTCAAGGAAGGGCTAGCTGTATGTCTCCTTACGAGTGAGTGATGTTTCAATGAGTGGTTTTAAAAATACACCTAAAAATACAAAATGGTACAGAAATCCTTCCAGAACGTTTCATTAAGGGCTACCCATCAACTTCATAATCCACAGCAACAACATGGTGCATGCTCTGAAATGCAAATGGTAACTCATTAACTAGCAATAATTCAATGCTGCACTTTATACAAACTCCACTTGCACTTTGTCTTAAGTCTGCTCCGGGAGCTGCACTGGTTGCCAGTGCGCCTTTGGGTGCAATTCAAGGTACTGTTTTTGACCTTTAAAGCCCTTCATGGCCGTGGACCGGGCTACTTACAGGACCGCATCACCCCAAGGCATTCTACCAGTCCTACGGGGGCAGACCAGAGGGGCTCTGTGGTGGTCCCTTCGACAAGAGAAGCACATCTGGCTGGGACCAGGAGAAGAGCCTTCTCGGTGTCTGCCCCAGCCCTGTTGAACCTCTTACCACCGGAACTGTGCCTCCAGATGGAGCTGCTCCCCTTTAGAAAGGCATTCAAGACCTAGCTGTGCCATCGGGTCTGGGATCCATGTTGTGGAACGGGCCAGGTCTGCTGGCTAGTCTAGTTGCCCAAGGTTACAGGTCATTGCTGGGAGTTCTCAGATGTTTTATGTAGCTGTTTTTATGTACTTTTTGTATGGTTTTATCTTGTTAGCTTTTTACTATTTTTATTTTCTTAAGGGGTTGGGGAGGGTCTGGGCTGTTTTTTAGATGTTTTTTATGACTGTATGTATTTCTATGTATATGTTGTTAGCCACTCTAGGTGGCGCTTGTGCTAGAAGAGCGGGATACAAATGAATTATTATTATTATTATTATTATTATTATTATTATTATTATTATTATTATTATTATTATTATTATTATTATTATTATTATTATTATTATTATTATTATTATTAATAATAATAATAATAATAATAATAATAATAATAATAATAATAATAATAATAATAATAATAATAATAATAATAATAATAATAATAATAATAATAATAATAATATGTTTTCAAAAGGGTAACATGGTAGCATCATTGCCCAGAAAGCAAATCAGTACTCATTGCTTTCAAAATCTGTTCCTAAACAATGAAAATTTGCCTTTGGTCCATAGGTGTTGAAGCTTCTGTTATCTATACATCAGGTAGACTGGAATGTGCCTATAGGTTGGATGCTGCCTACAAAATTGTGTGTGTGTGTGTGTGTGTGTGTGTGTGTGTGTGTGTGTGTGTGTGTCTGTCTGTCTGTCTGTCTGTCTGTCTGTCTGTCTGTCTGTCTGTCTGTGTCTGTGTGTCCATCCCCAAGTGTGAAGGACAAACTGTGCTGAGAACTCCTGTTATATTGACACACACACACACACACACACACACACACACACCATTCTACAACCTAATGGCCAGAATCCTGTTGGAAGTCTAAGCACACACAAGAGAAAAGATGGAAAATGTCATGACCAGTTAATAAAAGGCCATTTACATGGGTGAGTCATGTGCTCAACCACCTGCCCGGCACCTTGGTAGCAAGTCGCAATTAGCCATAGCTCTTTCTGTGATTACTCTTGCATTGTTTTAAAAGAGGCAGTGTGTGTGTGTGGCTTTTTTTTCAAGGCTCACTTTGCCAAGGAGTTGCTCAGCATGGCTCATCTATCTAGGTCCTACCCAGGGTGGAGCCCAATGATTGCTGCACCCTTTCCAACAAGTAGTGAGTTGCCCTGGCAACTCAGCCTAAGGAGGACTCTGTAATTGTTGCAGAAGGACAGGGGAAGTCAACTAGAAAGCATCTTCAGGCTCTTTAGTAAGAATTATCTACCCAGATCAAGCTGCCCACTGCTGCATTTCTTACCTGTGTGTGTGTGTGTGTGTGTGTGTGTGTGTGTGTGTGTACATACATACATACATACATACATACATACATACGTAAGTGTGTACAATCCCATGTTCTCGGTGTATCTGTTTGTGTATATGGTAAGAATGATGATGATGCAAGCGTGGCGCCAAAATGGCCGCCGCGCTCTTTGCGGGGCCCCCCACCGGACGAAGACATCCGGGTAGTTAGGGGGCGTGGCCAGCACCCTTATATAAGGGGCGGCCACGAGGCAGCCGAGCTGCCATTTTGCGAAGCGACGGAGCGGAGAAGTTTTTCCCTCTTACCTCCGTCGCTCTTGCCTTTCTTAGGGAAGCCTCTGGCTGCTGATTTTCTTGACTTTTTCGGCTTCCCATCGTTTAGCTGCTATGCCCTCGAAGAAGAAGGCAACTGCGAACGCGGCTCGTTCTGCACGGAGGCGCCAGCCGGGTTGGAGGACCGCGGCTGCGCCTCCCCAGCAGCCTCCTTTGCCTGAGCCCACCGGGACCGGTGGGATGGGGTTAATTGCCCCTTGGCCCGAGGCGGGGGGTCCGCGTACCGGCCCAGCTGGGGCCGCGGCCCCCGGCCCGCAAGCAGTGGCCACTGCCTCTGGCATGGCCCATTCTGCGGGGCCTTCTTCCATGGGTGCGCAGCTTCCTGCGGGGGATTTCAGCCATGGGGGGTGGCTGGGTTCCCTCCCCTGGCAGGGTACCCCTCCGGCCCTGCAGGGGCCGGGCCTGGGGTCGTGGCCATATATGGGCCCTGGGGTCCAGGGACCTGGACCGGCGCCGGCAGCCAGTGGGCCGGCTGGCCCTTTGCCCCCACTTGGCTTAGGGGCCTACGTTAGTGTTGAGGCCCTTCTGGCCCGCGTTGCGGCCCTCGAGGCATCCCTCGCGAGGGTTAACCACCCGGGGGTGCCTTTTGGGGTGCAGGTTGATCCATTGTCTGCCGGTCAGCGGCAGGCGGCAGGACGGGTCGAGCTGCCCGAGGCGCGTGGGCCGGCTTCGGCCACTGCCTCGCAGCTCCCCACTCAACAGGCTGATGCTGGTCAGGCCCCGTCGACGAGCTCAATTGCGGTCGTGAGCTCCGACGCCCCCAGCGGGCCGGAACCCCCGGTGGGGGCGGCCCGCGGGGGTGCTGCATGTGAGTATGCGGTTCAATCTAGTGCACCCACACACCTACCCACGTTGGGGGGGGCATTCCAGTGGCCGTGGCCTCGCATGGGTGGCGCGACATTCTTACCAACGTCCCACCCGGCGACTTCACCGCTCACCCAGGGCCCAGTTTTGGGTGGTACCTCTTATTCAGTTGGGAATGTGTTAGGGGTGGCCGGGTTGGTCCAGGCTCCTTTCCAGATCCCCGTGGTTCCCACTGTGCCGGTGTCAGCATTGCTGACAGCGGGGTATTCCTTGCCCCTGGGGGACCATTTGGCCCAGGCCACCAAAGAGAAGATCTGGCGTGGGGAGTATGTGGACATCTTCTCCCTTCTTAACAGAGAGCCCACCAAAGAGGAGAGGGAGGGGCAGGATGAGAAGGATAAGGAACAGGCACGTCGTCGTAAGCCACCACGTACGTGGGCCAATTGGTTGCCGGCATACCTTATATACATGGCGGTCTACCTCAGGGCCCGGCCGGATTTGGCAATTCCGATGGTCCAGTATTTGGACAACATTTACCGGGCGATGGTCGACTTCCCGGGCCCGTCGTGGTTGGCTTACGACGAGGAATTCCGTATGCGGATTCCCCTGCACCCTGAGATGAGGTGGGATGAGCCCTGCCAGAAGCTGTGGCTTCTGTACATGACTCCCACGCGCCCTGCGCCTGGGGACAGATACCATTGTGGACATGCGGTCCAGCGAGCGGCCCCAGCGCAGACACCCCGCCAGGTGGCGGGGCAGGGGGTTCCAGCCCGCCTGCTGTGCTGGACTTTCTCGTCCAATGGTTCCTGCAGTAGGAAGAATTGCCGGTACAGGCATGAGTGTCCCTCTTGCGCTGGCCCCCATGTGGCCTCCGCCTGCCCCAGGCCTGGAGGGGTGCGGGGCAAAGGTAGGGGCGGACAAGGGGCTGGCAAGACTGCCGCAGAGGGAGATGGTCCACCGAAAGGCCCCCTCCCCAATTAATGTGGACATGTTGGAGCGTTGGCTCGCATCGTACCCGAGGGGGGCAGATGCGGTTTACCTGCTTCAGGGTTTTCGACTGGGGTTCCGTATTCCTTTCCAGGGAGATAGGTCCCCCCAAGATGCCCCCAACCTTTTGTCCCTTAAGGGGAGGGAGGAGGTGGCTGCCGCCAGCATTTCTAAGGAGGTTGATGCGGGCAGGGTCGCTGGCCCTTTCCCTGCACCCCCGTTCCCCAACCTTGAAGGGTCACCCTTGGGCTTGGTGCCCAAGAAGTCGCCGGGCGAGTTCCGCCTGATTCATCACTTGTCCTACCCAGCCGGCCGATCGGTCAATGATGCTATCCCTGATGACCTTTGCTCGGTCAGGTATACATCTTTTGACCAAGCGCTGCGCATGGTGCGCTCTTGTGGCCCGGGTGCGCTGTTGGCTAAATGCGACATTAAGTCTGCCTTTCGCCTCCTGCCGGTTCACCCGGGTGACTTTGAGTTGCTGGGTTTTAAGTTCCGGGGTGAATATTATTTCGATAAGGCCATGCCTTTTGGCTGTTCCATATCGTGCTCGGCCTTCGAGCGTTTTAGCACCTTCCTACAGTGGGCTTTTGTCCGCAGGTCTGGGTCCCGGTCTGTAGCCCATTACCTGGATGATTTTTTATTCGGGGGTGAACGGGGCTGGGACACGTGCACACGTCTCCTCAACACATTTCAGACGCTAATGGAGGAACTGGGTGTCCCTTTAGCGCCCGGAAAGACCGAGGGCCCATCTACACAGCTAGTCTTCCTGGGGGTGGAGATTGACACGGTAGCGCAGGCTTCTAGGTTACCAGGGGATAAGGTGTCAAGGATAGTGGCCCTTATCTTGGACTTGCTAAACGCAAGGCATCACTGCGGGAACTGCAGGTGTTGCATGGTCATCTCAATTTCGCTTGCAGGGTGGTCGCACCGGGCAGGGCATTTGCTCGGCGCTTGTGCGACGCCATGACAGGCTTATCCAGGCCCCACCATAGGGTCAGACTAACCCAGGGCATTAAGGCTGATATGCTTATCTGGCTCCAGTTCCTGAGGGAGTTCAATGGGGTGTCATTTTGGAGGTCTGACCTTCTGGCTTCCCCTCGTTTCCAGATACAGTCCGATGCCTCTGGGTCCCTGGGTTATGGGATGTACTTCAATGGGAAGTGGGCCTATGGTGGGTGGCCACCAGCCTGGTCAGGTACGGGGCGCCTGCGGGATCTTACGTACCTGGATTTTTTCCCCATCCTGGGGGCCTTGATGCTATGGGGTGAGGAGTGGGCAAACTCGGTTGTTCATTTCTGGTGTGACAATGCGGCCGTTGTCCACATTGTCAACTCACAGACTTCCAAATCACCCAGGGTAATGGACCTGGTGCGCCAGTTTGTATTGCGCAGCCTGCGCCTTAATGTACTGTTCCGGGCCAGGCATGTCCCGGGGGTCAATAATGATATCGCTGACGCTTTGTCCCACCTGCAGATCTCCCGGTTCCGCGCCTTGGCCCCGGATGCAGAGGAATTTCCCTCGCCACTCCCGGACGAGATATGGACCTTTGGCAAGCAGAGGTGAACCGGGCGATCGGCATGTCGCTAGCGCCACGCACGCGTAAGGCGTATCAACACGCATTCAATTCTTTCAGGGCATTCTGTGCCCAATTCGGGCTGCCAGATACCTGGCCGATCCCGGTGGCCCATATACTTCAATTCATGGTTGACCTGCATTCCCAGGGCCTTGCACCTCGAACCATAGGATCCAGGCTGTCAGCGCTGGCTTTTATGGCCAAAGTAGGCGGACATGCGGACAGTACCGCTGACTTCCGTGTGCGCCATGTTTTGGAGGGCTGGGTGCGGGAGCGTGGGCGTAGCCCGGACGACCGCCACCCAATTTCCCCAGGGGTTCTTACCCAACTGGCATGGGGCTGGCAGGACCTATGTTTTGATAGGTATGAGGCAGCCCTGTTTCATGCGGTTACAACGGTGGCCTTTTTTGGAGCGCTCCGCATCAGCGAGCTTGTGATGCTGTCTAAGGCGGATGCTAGTCGTAGGGCACTGGAACTCGAAGATGTCTATGTGGCCAAAGACTGGGCTCAGTTGAGGATACGCTCCTCTAAGACGGATCAGCATGGCGTAGGCAGTGGAGTAAGACTGCTACGGTGTTCTTTGGCAGACATCTGTCCGGTTGGTGCCCTACAGGAGTTTCTTGCACTGCGTGGCACGCACCATGGCCCGTTTTTCTGTCACCAAGATGGGTCTCCCCTTACTAAATTTCAATTTTGGAAGGTGACCAGCAAAGCGCTGGCCAGTGTTGGCCTCCCAGGGGCCCGTTACGGCACCCATTAATTCAGAATAGGGGCGGCTTCCACGGCGGCGGCTTTTGGGTACTCCGGGGCTGAGATACGCCGTATGGGGAGGTGGGGATCGCAATGTTTTCAATTTTATGTCCGCCCTCTTTCACCGTGAGTACCAGTCGAGTCACCGCACCTTTTCTCTTACTCGTTTTTTCCTTGACAGACCCTGGGTGTCGTATTACGCCGGTGACAGTATGGCTGGTGGGCCATAGCTACGAGCACAGGGCAGCGCGTTACGCTGCGGCGACAGAGTGGGGACCCCGACTGGGACTGGGTGCATACGCAAGTCTCACATGGTATGGTAAGCCCGGGATGTTGTGGAGGGAGCTGTTGCCATTCCTTTTCTCGGGCCGGAGTGCTGACCCGCCTGACATCCTGATCATACACCTTGGGGGCAATGATTTAGGTCAGGTCACCGGCCTATCGCTGAAGCATGCGATTTGCGGTGACCTCGCCTACCTGCATTACGTGTGGCCCGCCACAACCCTCGTTTGGTCAGACATGGTGCCGCGGCACGCGTATAGGGGAGGGTTCGACCTCCAGGCCCTGGACCAGGCTAGACGCATGGTAAACAGGGCTGTTGCCCGGTTTATTGTCAGCAGGGGTTGGGGGCGGGTCAGTCGTCACCCCGCCATTAGTCTGCAAAATTATGGCCTGTATGCAGGGGATGGGGTCCATCTGTCGCGAGGAGGTATGGACCTCCTGTTGGGTGATTGGCGAGCAGGCCTGTTGACCGAGCTGACGGTCTGGGGGGGGGCGTCGAGCCTTCTTTGAAGCCCCTCCGTGTGACGGGTAGCACTGGTAAGGTAAACATTTATGACCCACAGGTATCCGGCAGGTTCGCAATTGACTGGACAACACTAGACAAGTATAAGTTGGTTAAACGTTGTCCGGTCAACGACGAACCAGGCGACGGGGTGATGGCTACAGCTAGACAGCATGCATCACCCCGTGATTTTACGGATACGCGTCAGAGGGTGGGGGTCATTAGTTAGATATTGACTACGGTCAACAATTTGTTTGTTGTCAACAAACAAATTGATACAAATAGATACATTGTAACAATTGCCGTTGGCAATTTTGGGTGGTACCTTACCAGTGTTACTTCGGCCTGCTTGCCTTAAGAATTATAATTGGTCAATTACCAATAGAAATTTATAATTCGGACTAGGGCATGAATCAATAAATGTGGCCCAATGCCGTTATCCACTTTCATTGGTGTCTGAGTCCTTTATTGGGGGTGCGCCTGCAATGCAAGCACGGCGCCAAAATGGCCGCCGCGCTCTTTGCGGGGCCCCCCACCGGACGAAGACATCCGGGTAGTTAGGGGGCGTGGCCAGCACCCTTATATAAGGGGCGGCCACGAGGCAGCCGAGCTGCCATTTTGCGAAGCGACGGAGCGGAGAAGTTTTTCCCCTCCACCCCCTCCCTAGTTAACAGTGTGATATTTTGGTCGCTTCGGGGCCGGGTGGGAATTTTTGGCTGGGACTCACAATTGGCTCTTGGGTCCTGGTTTTTTCGCCCATCCCACACTGTTGCTATGGTTTGATATAGGGGTTTTTCTGTTGCTGCTGTTGACTTTGGTCACATGGGCGGGTAGCACTGGTAAGGTAAACATTTATGACCCACAGGTATCCGGCAGGTTCGCAATTGACTGGACAACACTAGACAGGTATAAGTTGGTTAAACGTTGTCCGGTCAACGACGAACCAGGCGACGGGGTGATGGCTACAGCTAGACAGCATGCATCACCCCGTGATTTTACGGATACGCGTCAGAGGGTGGGGTCATTAGTTAGATATTGACTACGGTCAACAATTTGTTTGTTGTCAACAAACAAATTGATACAAATAGATACATTGTAACAATTGCCGTTGGCAATTTTGGGTGGTACCTTACCAGTGTTACTTCGGCCTGCTTGCCTTAAGAATTATAATTGGTCAATTACCAATAGAAATTTATAATTCGGACTAGGGCATGAATCAATAAATGTGGCCCAATGCCGTTATCCACTTTCATTGGTGTCTGAGTCCTTTATTGGGGGGTGCGCCTGCAATGCAAACGCGGCGCCAAAATGGCCGCCGCGCTCTTTGCGGGCCCCCCCCCACCGGACGAAGACATCCGGATAGTTAGGGGGCGTGGCCAGCACCCTTATATAAGGGGCGGCCACGAGGCAGCCGAGCTGCCATTTTGCGAAGCGACGGAGCGGAGAAGTTTTTCCCCTCCACCCCCTCCCTAGTTAACAGTGTGATATTTTGGTCGCTTCGGGGCCGGGTGGGAATTTTTGGCTGGGACTCACAATTGGCTCTTGGGTCCTGGTTTTTTCGCCCATCCCACACTGTTGCTATGGTTTGATATAGGGGTTTTTCTGTTGCTGCTGTTGACTTTGGTCACATGGGCGGGTAGCACTGGTAAGGTAAACATTTATGACCCACAGGTATCCGGCAGGTTCGCAATTGACTGGACAACACTAGACAGGTATAAGTTGGTTAAACGTTGTCCGGTCAACGACGAACCAGGCGACGGGGTGATGGCTACAGCTAGACAGCATGCATCACCCCGTGATTTTACGGATACGCGTCAGAGGGTGGGGTCATTAGTTAGATATTGACTACGGTCAACAATTTGTTTGTTGTCAACAAACAAATTGATACAAATAGATACATTGTAACAATTGCCGTTGGCAATTTTGGGTGGTACCTTACCAGTGTTACTTCGGCCTGCTTGCCTTCAGAATTATAATTGGTCAATTACCAATAGAAATTTATAATTCGGACTAGGGCATGAATCAATAAATGTGGCCCAATGCCGTTATCCACTTTCATTGGTGTCTGAGTCCTTTATTGGGGGGTGCGCCTGCAATTAGCAGTCTGATTTGACACACACAGAAAGCATTTAATATATTTAAGCAAACTACTAAGAACAGATCATAGATTATGTTTTAATTAATTGTAATCAAATAGTTTTTGCATGTATGAGTGTGTGAGAGTGAGAGAGCAAGAGAGTGGGAGAGAGAGAGAGAGAATCTCCATTGAACTATATAAAACTGGATATGTATTCTTCAGGTAATTACGAAGTAGTGGTATTAGTGTGTCATAGGATGTTGGCAAAATTAAAGGAAGAGGAGAGGAAAAAAACACAAAAGTAGAGTCTGAAGTGTCTACAAAGCAAACATAGTTAGTCTTTAAAGCCACGGTGTCCCCCCCCCCCAGTCTGCCCTGCTCATTTGTTCCCATTTAATTTAGCTAGCATTCTGATAATAAGATTCCCTTGAAACTAAATTTGTCTGCTGGTGCTTAGAGCCAAACTTTATAAGAAGTGCAAGATGCAAGATTATGTCTTCCAAATTTTCTAGGATTTCTTTAAAAGGTGAGTGGGGAAGCAAGGCTTTTCGCCAAGTGATTCCCCCCACAGCTTTTAATTGTCCTGCTGGGGAAATCTCATATGTCCTTTCAGCCCTTAGTTCTTTATTCAAAGTAAAGATGAGATGAACTCCAAACAAGAAACTTATTTTAGTAGCATAGCATGCCACGAATCACACTTCCAGGCTCCAGGAAATGGGGATATCTGTGAGGTTCATCTAGTGCACGTCAGCCCAGACTTGGTTTTAGTGTCAGGAGCAGTGAGAGAGATTTTGTGACATCTTGAAAACTGAAGAACTCTGTACTGCCACGAGATTTATATGTGCTGCATATTTTTTAAATTACAATGTTCTGTGGGTGGATGTATTTGTTATCAGAACTGCATGGGAATAATTTTTGCTTTGCTGGATTTTATGCCATTCTGGCAATGTGGGAGAAGATTCTTTGCACATCCTGTAGGTTTTGTGAGAAGAAAGATAGCAAAGCTGGTTTGGAGAAAAAGCCTTTATACACAAAGTATCAGATTAGGTTAAGGCACTGTATTTTCGTACAGGTTATATACTTAGGGACTGCAGTGGCTCAAGTGGCTAAGACGCTGACTGGGAGGTGGAAGGTCAGCAGTTCGATTCCCAAGTACTGCAGGATGGAATGAGCTCCCATCTTTGTCCCAGCTACTGCCAACCTAGCAGTTCGAAAGCAAGAAATTGCAAGTAGATAACTAGGGACCACTTCGGTGGGAAGGTAACAGTGTTCCGTGTGCTCGTGTCTAGTCATGCCTGCCACATGACCATGGAAACGTCTGCAGAAGCAGACAGCGCTGGCTCTTCAGGTTTGAAACAGAGATGAGCACTGAACCCTAGAGTCGGATACGACTGGCTTTTGAGCAAGGGAAACCTTTACCTTTACCTTTACTATGTACTTTATTTATTGTTCAATATATACATGTTCCTCACCAATTGGTTATATATTGTGTTTTGTTTGATAAAATGGGTTTACATTCTACCTAATATGGATCCACTTAATAGGTTTGTACATTTTATATGATTCCTTGAAGGTAAGTTTACATGTGTTCTCTCTCTCTCTCTCTCTGTTTGGGTCTGGGTCTGGGTGTAGTGTTTTGCAAGAAAGGATAAGTTACTTTTTGAACTGCCGCTCCCAGCATACTCCTGCTAATGTAGTCATTGGCCATGATGACCAAGGTTTTTGTAGAAAAGTAACTTAATATATATCACGGAAAGGTTTTATTGCAGAAAAGTAACTTTTCCCTATAAGTGGTAGTTTGATTGCATGCTGTGGGTCCTTCTTACAGTGGAATTCAACATAGGGCAGGTCATTCACCCCATTCCTTCACTGCTCCTCACTGATAACTTGGGTGCTAATTCAGCACTTTAACAGCAAGATGCTGGCTCTATTGTATGCCCACCATTACGAAGTTCCATCTGTGGAGTCATGAAGGGACATTTCTCCCTCCTCTTGCAGCTTGGACATCCATGTGGGAGGATTGAGAAGTCTTCCAAAGCAGAGTATTGGGATGGGAGAGGGGAGGATGGAACATTAGGGGAAGTGAAAACAAAGCGAGCTTCCCTATTTGGTGCCCATCCTAGAAGATATGTGTTAAATGCTGCTTCCGAATATGAATAGTAATGAGGATTTGAAGATGGGGAACATTTCTATCCTTGTGGTGACCCAAGGTGATCCAAGAGTCAGCATACATTGAAAAATGGAAAATTGTCACTAAATGTACATTTATGTACAAAACATTCATCCCAAAAGTTTACAAAATATTATCTATGTGTTGGCCACATCTTCACACACATGATGTCCCCCCAATTCATGGTGAACACATTCCAAGATATCTGTTGTCATACAATTTTGCCTATGTATGGCAAAATTGTGCCCATAGTAATACACTGAAGTCCAACTTTTAATTTAAAACAATCTAGATTGAGGTCCTTTGCCTGCATAAACCACATAGATAGAGCACATAGCAACCAAGGAATAATAATAATAATAATAATAATAATAATAATAATAATAATAATAATAATAATAATAATAATAATAATAATAATAATAATAATAATAATAATAATAATAATAATAATAATAATAATAATAATAATAATAATAATAAATTTTAATTTATATCCCGCCCTACTCGGCACAGGCCGACTCAGGGCAGCTAACAGCATTTCAAATAAAGATACAATATAATTATACAGAAATACAATGGAGTAAAGCAATAAATACAGAATATAACAAGGTAACATAAAAATACAAAATATACAAATTACAAATGGATAAATTTTAAAGCATCAAATCCATCATACACAGCACCAGGAGGAAAAAAAATCAAACACACACACACACAACAGGGCTCACCATCCATGACAGAGCCCAAGACTCAACGTCCACAATAGAGCAGGGACTCAATTGTCCATGACAGACCCCAAGCTCAGCATCCACAATGGAGCCGGGGTCAATGTCCCTAACGAAGCCACAATGGAACCCGGGACCCAGCAAAGGTGAGACATGTGTCAACGTCGGTGCTGTTTTTGGGGCCGCAGTTTATACTGCCCCAGCTACGGGCGTGTTTTCTACCTCCCAGCCAGGCAGGGCTGGGAGAGAAGCAACGGTGCCCACAGCTGAAGCAGCTTCCATCTCCCATGCTGGTGGTGTGAGCGCTGGGGAGAGCAGAGCAGTCCTCTGTGGCTGCGGACATCTTTTCTACCTCCCAGACAGGTGGTGCTGGGAGAGAAGCGACGGTGCCCACAGCTGAAACAACTTCCATCCCCATGCTGGTGGTGTGAGCGCTGGGGAGAGCGAGGCAGTCCTCCGTGGCTGTGGGATAAATGGCTGGGTTTCCCCATTTGGTTTTGCTCAAGGTAAGCTAATGATGGTCTGAAGTTGCAAAGAAATCTGAAGTCCAGAACAAAAGGGCATTTTTTGCTTTGCTATGTCTGCACTGATTTGCAAGGCAAGTGAACAAACATGTTCATTTACTTGGTCTGAAGGCCTTTTCTTACCTAGGTTCCCTTCGTCTATTATCCAAGATCAAAAGCCAGTCTTAGGGGAGGAGAAGGTTGTAAATTTGATGGCCTCGAAAGAAGACCAAGACATACAGATGCACACTTATATTTTTGAGGAAAACGTGTATGCCAGGGGTTCCCAACTTATTTGGTCCACATGCTTGTGTATCCCTCTGAAGAATACCCATCACTGTCTGTTCTCAGAGATGAACCTGAGAACAGAAATATTCTTTCTTTCAAGCGACTAAAGTTGATCCAGTGTGACTCATTGAATACCTCCCAGGTTAATTCCTGCCCTTGTGTTAGCAGTGATTTCATAACACAGGCTTGCTAGGTTCCATTTTCTGTGCTCGTCTGAAAATCGATGTTGACACTCTTTTTGATGTCACCAATCTCAGAATAAGGTGGGACCTAAATGTAGGAGGAAAGAAGAGAATTTGTCATTGACTTTCGCAGCTATATAGATGACCAGTGAAAGCATCAAAACTTCTGTTACTGAGTGGATGAATGGATTCCAAATTGTCATCATAGTTACCTAGAGTAGGTCAATTTGCTATCACTGGCTTGCATCTTATGAAAGCTCTGTAAAAGCCTATCTGTACCGGCAATAGGTGATCATACACAGGCTGAGTGAATAGGATCCTATGCTTTGTTCTTATGTTTTAGAAGTGACTAGCATATTTTGCCCGGCGGTGCTGGGCTTTTTAAAATTGTGTTGGATAGTAAAGGGTTTCGGGGTTTTTTCTTGAACCAATGGTGCTGGGCTGTTTTAAATGGTGTTGTAAGGTTTTGTGATTTTGTGGCTTCGAGGCGCTGCGTCCGCCTGTGGCAGACTTGCGCTCCCAGTGTTGTTGTTGTTTTTGCGTGCCGGCTTCCTCAGTGCCGGGCTCTTTAAATTGGTTTTTGAAGGTTTTTGTTTTATGTTTATGCAAATTTTATTTTAATTTTATTTATTTAATGTAAATTAATTTTATTTAGTTTAAAATTTAGTTTTGGTTTTTTAAGTCTTTATTTTTACGCATTTTTTACTTTTTGTTTTGGTTTTTTTGAGTGAAAAGTGATTTCTGGTTTTTTTTGCTATTTTCTGAGATTAGTGTGATTATTTTTGAATGTTTTTATAACTTATTTGATTAATTTTGGAATTAATCTTATTAGTTTCAATATTTTTGAATGTTTTTTCTCTTGTGGCCTCTGGGTGGGGGTGGTGAGCTTTTCTTCCTCTCTACAATTTTTCTCTTCTGTCCTCTGGGTGTCGCTTCCAGTAAATTTTTTCTTTATTTTCTCATTTAAGTTCTGGTCCTCATGGATAGAAGACGTCTTATGGTAAGCTCTCTGGGTGGTTGTTTTTTTGGGGGTTTGGGGTTTTTTTGGGGGAGTCTGTGTGTTTTTTCTTGTTTGTTTTTGGCTGTTTTTGTTTTTCCTTTATGGATTTTGGATTTTTGAGTGTTTTTGATTGTTTTTGGTTTGTGTTTTTGTGTTTACTTTTTCAGGGGGGGTGGCTTTCTTTCCCGTGGGCCATGCTGGCTGGCCCGTGGGAAGGAAGGGCAGCGGCGGTGGGGGGTTTCTTTTTCCCCCCACGGGCCATGCTGGCTGGCCCATGGGGAAGAAGGGCAGTGGCGGCGGGTTTTTTTTTTACTTTTTTTTTCGCGCACCGGCTGGCCCATCAAAAGGAAGGGCAGCGGCGGCGGGGAGGTTTCTTTTTTTCCCCGCAGGCCATGCTGGCTGGCCTGTGGGGAAGAAGGGCAGCGGCGGCGGGCATTTTTTTCCTTTTATTTTTCGCGCGCCGGCTGCCTCAGCGTTCTGCGTGCTAATGGCGCGCAGGACACTGGGGCTTGTAGTTTTGCCTGCGCGTGTTTGCTTACTGCAGCGGTTTTTTCCTGCGGCTTTTTTTTATTGGCCGCGGCACGTTTCCGAATGTTCCTTTTGCCACACCGCTCAGCCTGATTGGCTCTGGCGCGGTGCAAGGAACGTTGGGAATTGAAATTCCCTTTTTGTTTGCGTCCGGGCGGCTCCTGCCCCCCCGGCTGAAAATTTCAACCCAACAGTTACCTGTGAACCGGGTTAGGGCGAGTGAACGGAGGCCCATTACGGGCTAGTGGGGCCTGGTGCAACATCCTTTGTCACATTCCAATGGTTAACGCACCATTTTATAGGTATAGATTGGCTTTACTTTTCTGAATGCTTCTCTAAATTAAAAATTAGGGCTATAAGGTGTTTTTGTTTTTTTCATTTAGAAAAGATCCAGTGGAATTTTGCTGACATCTCAAATTTTTAGCAATTTAAAAATAAAATACTGTTTTGTATCTGTGTAAAAGATCGTTGTTGCATTTAAAAGAATGGGGTGGTAACAGGTACCCATCAGAACGGTTAAGTGAATATGTGCTTCAATGGCCATTCACATAGAGTAGATGTTTTTCACCTGTGGCTGCTCACACACAAAAGAAGTGTGATAGTGTGGGAAATCAATTGCAATTCCACATGTAGCTGGCAATGGAAGAGCTATACTTCTTTGTACTCAACGTCACCTATCTTGGAGCATGATAAAAATAGATTGATTTGCCTCATTTACAGTGCAGTCCTATAATATCTCCTCAGAGGTAAACACTACTTAGTTCACTCTCAAGTAAGTTGGTATATCACTGCAACATCTGTCTGCTTCTGCCAATGCTATGGAGGTACTCATTGTTGAGGAAGTTAATTCAGCCTCCTGGCTGGTGGAAATTTTGCTACTGTCTTTTGATATTCACCATACATATTGAAAAGATTCTGTGTGTTGTCACAATAGCTAGAAATTTGCTTTAAAAACAAATTAAAGAAAGCTGATGAAAAAGAAGAAGGGGCTGTGGTGGCTAAGTGGTTATGAAGCTCACCGTTAGCTGGAAGGCCAGCAAGTCGACAGTTCAAGACCTGGGTACTGTCTGATGGATTGATTGAGTGCCCATCTCTGTTCCAGCTCCTGCCAACCCAGCAGTTCGAAAGTTAAAAAATTGTAAGTAGATAAATAGGGACTACTTTGGTCGGAAAGGATCTTGGGGATATGAAAGGAGCCTCATTTGGGTGTCCCCTGAGCAGAGTTTCTCCAGCAAAAGTCCTTTCAGCCTCGAATAATTTCTGACAGGAAGTTATTATAAAAAGAAGAATATAAAATTCTCAAGAACATGAGTGTTACACCCAGAGTCATGTTCTAACTATGACATTTTGCACTTAATTCAGAATTGTGAGATACAGACATTCTGGCTTAAGATAGCACTGAAATGTAATAAATAGGACAAAACATCTGAGTAATCATGTATTGAGTTGCAGTGAAGGTCTCTGAAAGTGGCAGTTGTAATAACCTCAGTTATCACTGAACAAGATGGAGGAAGACATGCCTAGTAATTGTAGCAAGGGATATCCTAGTTCTTCACTTATGGGGAAAGAATGATAGTTGGCAACATTACTGTTAGGCCAAAACAGGGCCGCCATCGGGAGGGACCATCAGGACTCCTGTCCCAGAGATTACGGGAGCCCAGCGGCACCAGGAAACCACTGGTGTGTGCATGCGCAAACAAATGGTGCATGTGCAGAAAACCATGGGGGCGTGGCGGTGCCGGGAAACCACTGATGTGTGCATGCACAAACAAACGCCGCATGCGCAGAAAACCATGGGGGTGTGGCCAAAATGGGGGGTGCGTACCGGGCCCGGACATTTTTTATGCCAGCCCTGGGCCAAAGCCTAGTAAAATCACCTCTTTAGTTCACAATTGTCAGGATGCCTTGTTCACCTGACCTGTGGCTGTGCTGGTTTAAAATTTTGAGAGTTGTAGGCTAATAATTTTTTCAAGCCCTGGATCTATTGTTTATTAGATGGAAAAGTGAAGATGTTGTGTCTCTGTTATTGTTTCCCCCCCAATTAAATTTTACTCTTCTCTGCAGGGAACAAGAACCAGGGGTGAAAAAAAGATGTTGCCACTGACACGTACTCTCAGCATCTGCCAGCAGCTCTTGCTGCCAAGGCAGAGACCGCATTAAAGCAGACCTCAGGGACAATGGTGAACAAAACGAGGATTAATTCTTCTATCCCTGGGCTTGATGAATCCTTGGTGCCCCAGTTCCAAGAGGCCATTGGCATTTTCTTCATGGTCATGCTGAGTGTCATTGCCTTGGTTGCCAACACAGCCATCATGATTGTCATTCTCAAGACGCCTGTGTTAAGGAAGTTCATTTTTGTCTGCCATCTTTGCCTGGTGGATCTCTTGTCGGCCATTTTCATCATGCCCCTGGGGATCATCTCCAGCTCCACTTGCTTCAACAGAGTCTTATACAGCATTGCGGAATGCCAGACATTGATATTTCTGAATGTCTGCTTCATCTCTGCTTCCATCCTCACCATCTGCGTTATCAGCATTGAACGGTACTACTATATTGTCCATCCCATGAGATATGAGGTCAAGATGACGACAGGGCTAGCAATCACGGTGCTTGCTTTCATTTGGATTAAGTCCATCATTGTGTCTGTTTTGACACTGGTGGGCTGGCCACAAGACAATGGGGCCAGCAGTGCCAGTAAATGTACTGTCTGTTGGAGCCCTGGAGCCTACAAGAGGACCTTTGTGATCATCTTCTGCATCCTCTGCTTCATAGTGCCCACCTTGATCATCTTTGCAGTTTATGGGAGCATCTACAAGGTGGCCCGGATTGCCTCCTTACAGCATGCACCTCAGCCTGTCCCATCCTGGACAGCCACAACCATACCTAGACAAAGATCAGACTCTGTTCACAGCCAGGTCACTATTATCACCACCAGGAATGTGCCTCCCAGGCTGTCGTCAGAACGGTGGTTTGGTGGAAATAAAGCTGCCTTGACACTGGTCTTGATAGTGGGCCAATTCCTCTGCTGCTGGCTTCCATTTTTCTCCTTCCACCTTCACTGTTCCATGTATTCTCCCTCTTCTGTCTCTACGTACGGTGAAATTGTTGTGACCTGGCTTGCTTATTCCTCCTTTGCGATCAACCCTTTCTTCTATGGGCTTCTGAACCGCCAAATCAGGGAAGAATTGGCCAAGCTGGGACGACACTGTCTCAGCAAGCCTCTGGGTCAAGAGCTATGCCTCTCCAGCCCTGAAGGTTCCATCCATGAGAACTTCCTCCAGTTCCTGCAGAGGACCAGTTGCACAACAGAGACTCGTTCCAGCTACATGAATTCCAGCCCCAGGAATACTTTAGACCAAACTGCAGTGGGATTCAGAATTCCAGGACAAATCCCAGAAGAAACCAACTGATGAAAGGCTGGTGTGTCAGATTCATTCCCATATCTCTTCCCATGCATTTTAACTTCAGGGAAAGAAGAGCATGTTCAAGGCGTTGAAAGAACCTATGGCGCCTTCTTCTACCATCCAAACCGTCACTTTTCTCTTCAGAGGGCAAACGTGATTAAATGGGTGATTATCCTGTTTCAGAGCTGATAATGGCTGCAAATTGTGGGATCAGTCCCAGTTTTACCATTAGGAAAGCACATCATGCTGTTGCACAAGGACCTGAGTCATAACAACATGTGAAGACTGGAGGAGATTTGTGTTGAGCATAAGGGCTTTCTAGACAACACCTCCCTGCCAAAGCTTTCCTCTCTGTAGGCACTAAAACATTGTTAAGCTCATGCCAACACCAAAGCTGCTATTGTTCTCCAGCCATGTAATGGAAAGGGGAAGATCTGGCTTTGGAGGAGATAGACAGCCATAGAGGTGGTTGTTTAAGCATCATACTTTTAAACAACAGCAACCACGACAGTTGCGCTCCAGTGTTGAAGAAGGACACAGATTGGACAGGAGAGTCCTGTTATATCTATTCATCAAGTACATTTGATATTAGACTAGAGCCGTGACTCCCAACATGGGGTACGCCTCACAGGGGGGCAATTTGATTTTTTTAAGGGGGCAATTCGAGAATGAGTTATTAACACTGATTTTTTGCATTTCTTACTGTTCTAGGGGCCTCATATACAGTATGTAAATATACATTCTGACATACATATTTTTAAAATTAAAATCAGAATGTAGGTGGCACATGGCCAGAAAAAAGGTTGGAAACCACTGGACTAGAGGAACTGAGATCCACATCACATTCATTAATACAATTGTTGAAGCACATCACATTCATTAATACAATTGTTGAAGAAGGTGAGCATACATTTCCAAGCAAATTATATCACTATAGTGTGGGTGCAGAGAAGTAGAATTCCCTAGCAATACAAGTGTTCAGTAGGGTGAAAGTCTTGTGAATCAAACTCAGTAAAAGGGAGAACCCAAGTCTCTGTTTCCTGTGCAAGAAGAACATATGTCTGATATGTTAGAATCCATTGTATTTGTAAATGGATGCCTGAAAGAACAGGAGGAGGACGTATTTTAAACTACTGAAGTTGCACCAAAAGGTCACTATCAGTTCTACCTTATCATGTAAAACTGGCCCTAAGGAGGAATAATAAAATGGAAGGCCCCCAATAAGGCTCCTGGACCGGGACTCCTCTTTGCTCATGGTCACGCATGCTTTGGTCACCTCTAGAGTAGACTACTGTAATGCACTCTACATGGGGCTGCCTTTGATGACCATTTGGAGGCTGCAACTGGTCCAGAATGCAGCTGCCCGGGTTCGTGATGGGGTGCGGGCACTATGGCCATGCCTTGCCACTGCTTCGGGAGCTGCACTGGTTGCCAGTGTGCCTCCAAGTGCAATTCAAGGTGCTGGTAATTACCTTTAAAGCCCTACATGGTAGTGGGCCAGGATATCTAAGAGACCGCGTCACCCCAAGAACATCTGTCCATCCAACCAGAGCGGACCGAAGGGGCTCTCAAATTGTACCATCTGCTAGAGGGGCTCATCTCTCTAGCACAAGAAGGAGGGCCTTCTCTGTGTCCGCACCAGCCCTATGGAACCTCCTGCCAACAGAGTTACGGCTGCAAATGGAATTGCTGCCCTTTAGGAAAGAACTGAAAACCTGGCTGGCAGAGCAGGTGTAGGGCACCAATGGAGGGGTGACCCCCCGCCTGCTGGCTTATATAAATAATTAAGATTTGTCTCTCTCTCTTTTAACGTATGGGGTGAGTGGGTAAATTATTTAGAATTTTTAATGGGGTTTTAAAGGGCTTTTAGTTAGTTTTTGATGTTACTTTTAATTGCTGTTAGCGGCCCAGAGTCGTTGCCGAGTTGGGCGGCAATAGAAATTTGAAGAATAAATAAATATAAATAAATAAATAAAGATGGAAGAGAATCTTTTTAGCCTTTGTTCTGCCTTTTCAAGAGAGTTTCTTATGTTTCTGCTAATCTAAGCCAAGGCTTTATAGCCAAGTTTTCAAAGTTACTTTTCATCCAGTAGCAGGGGTAAAATGTTCCAGTGTGCTGATTAATTTAGGTCAAGGATGCCAAAACTTTTCAGGCAGTGGGCCAGTCATGTGGATCAGGGGACCAGTCACTATGGCCCATGGGCCGGATCTAGCCTCCGTGCCAATTCATCTGGCCCACGGAGCCCTCATTGCTCCCGGAAGCAGAAGTAAAACATGCCCATATGGATGAATTGTGCTGGGGGGGGGGGCGGCAAATCCGGCCCATGGGCCATAGTTTGGGCACCCCTGATTTATGTCTTCACTGCATGCCATTGGGCCTTGGCCAACCTTCCCTAGTCACAGTGCTAGGGGTGATAGGAAATGCAGTCCAATACATTTGGAGAGCACCTGGTTGGGGCACACTGTCAGAAATCCTTCCCTTTTAATTCTTTATTCAAAGTACATGAGCATTCATTCTAAAGTTCTAGTCAGTAAAAAAATAAGGGTCTATGCCAGTGGAATTGCTGTATGTTGTTGAAGAGAAATCCTGGAAACTGCAAATTGTAAATGGTCTGAAAATTCTATAAGAACTATAGCCTGTGATTTTCTATGAAGAAATAATGGATGTTAAACTCTGCAGGATGTTAGCTCACCATAACAACTGTACTACATATTGACTTCTTCTGGTTTAGTTCAGGCAATTTCAAAAACAGCTGCTTATCAGTAGTCAATGGGTCTGGTTTCTGTTAACCATGGTTTGTTGCTTAAACCACAAATTACACACCAGATAATTCTCAGGCAATTGTCTCCATCTGTAATCCCTTTCTTCTTTCCTTCATTCCTCCTCAGCTCATGTTTCAAGTGGGCACTTCAGGAAGTTTGCTAGTTCAGGATCTACAACAATCCACAGTTAGACAAGCCGGAATTCATAACCTAATAACAGACCATGGTTTCCAACTGTGCTTTGTGACTGCTTAACAAATCATGAATTTAGTTAAGGCAGGTGCATCTATTGTGCACATCACAACAAATATATTTCAATGAATCATTTCATTGTCTTGGTGTGTGGCTGTAGTCTTACTTGAATCAGTGTCAAGCACTGATTGATTGCTTCTTTGCAGAAGACTGTTTCTATGGTCTTAATCCTGAGATGTGTATTTGTATTTATCTCTATATATAAAACAGAGGAGTTTGTTTGTATGTGCTCCGAAGGCTCCCGCACCCCTGGACTGATCCCGCTGGAATTTGGCACATACGTACCTTGGGCTTGGGAGATCAGCACTGTGGGGGTCTCAAAATACATGAGGGGCATACACCCCCCAAAATTGGGACGTAATTGATCTATACAATGTGTGTGTTTCCCAGTGATGTAATTGAGCTGATGTCATAGTCTCAGGTAGGTTGAGATTGTGACATCATCTGACTAGCTCAGCTGTAGCCCTCTGAGCTCAGCTATAGTTTTCACAGTAGGTGGAAGGCAAACGGGCATGACCATCAACGGAAAAGTGGGATGGGTGAGGGAAGAGAGAGATGGAATAAGGGAGGCAGGAGTGACCCACATACATCCCAAGAGGTTTCCAATAGGGAAAGGCTGGCCTACGTTAAAGAAAAGAAAAACCCGAGTGAAGCCGGGTAATCAGAAAGTTTATTATATTTGTGTTGATTTTGCTGCATTGAGCTCAAAGTGATATGCACTTCATCCACGCAGTAACCCCATGACATACATCAGGCCGGAGAAGTGTCCAATGGGCCCAAAGTCACCTAGTGAGTTATATGGCTAGGTAGGGATTTGAACCCAGACATCCTGAATTTTAGTCCAGCATTCTAACTACTACACCACACTGGCTCTCAGAGGTGGAGGAAGGAAGGAAGACTACACTGTAATTCGTCTCCTCACTGAGGCAGAAGGAAAGTTGATTTATTCCAGCTGAGCAAAACACTGCATTCTGTGTTATAGTATCACTTGGTGCATTGTGACCTCTGAGAAAGTGCAGCTGAAATAGACACGCAAAGCTGGGATTGATGCGATGATGCACAGCAGCCGCCAAGACAGCAGAGTAGTACCTGCCTGCCCAAAGGCACTTCTAGCAAATCATCCTTAATCTAAAGTGAAGGCAACCTCTTGAAGCTTGATATGACAAATGTGAGCTGTCAGAAAAAGACAGAGAGTGGTTTTATCAAGGCATTACTCATCTGTAGTGAGCAGCTCCACTTATTTCAGGGATACAGTAAGGCTTGTTTATGACAAGTCCAGCAAAACCTGAAGTATTGTTTAGATAAAAATAACCAAGGATGTTAACATTGCTTGGCTGAGTTCAATTGACTTTTGTCCTAGCAGTGGATTGGTGTGTGTGTGTGTGTGTCTGTCTGTCTGTCTGTCTGTCTGTCTGTCTGTCTGTGTCAGTAAAGGACTTACTTAGGTTGCAGTCTTAGACATAACTTTCTTCTGGGAGTAAGCCATACCAAATTCAGCAACTCTTGCATCTGTAAACAGGCAAAGAGGCTTCCATATTCCAAGGACTGTAGTGCAAGGTTAAGGAGAGCCAGGATTGGACATGAGATTCCTTTGAACCAAAACCTCTCAAGGGAGAACTGGAAACAAGCATTTGTGGTGGAGGGACAGAGGGAGGGAAGGAAAAGGAAGAGAGCATACTCAAATTATGTTTGGTTCTCAGAAGTGAGATGTTGGGCTCATTTCTCAGTAGGTTTTGTTTTTAGGTTGTTTGCTTTTTGCTAGACATCGTCAAGTTGCTTCCAACTCACAGAGATATTATAGATGAATGGCCTCGAAAAAGTCCTATCATTATCAGATCTGCTCAGCTCTTGCAGACCCAAGACCATGCTTCCATCTCTCATTTTGTCTCCCTGCTACCTCATTTATTTTCCTTTCTGTGTTCCAGTTCCCCCAGTCTTATTGTCTTTTCCAGTGAGCCTTGTTTTTTCCAGATATGCCAAAGCACAAGATGCTCAGTTTCGTCTTTTTCAGGCAAGGGGGTAATGCTTGATCTCATTCAGAACTCACATATTCCTCTTTCTGACCATCCATACTATCTATAAAGGTCTCCTCCAACCCCCTATTTGAAAGAAACCAAAGTTTATTTCCTGTCAATTAGCAACAATTGCCCTGGTCCAGCGAAAGGGGCCCATGTGCAGGATCAACATTCTGAGTGTGAAGCTGACACAGATGTGCCACCATCCAACTCCATTCTGAAGGTCATCCACCCAACCCCAATCTGTTGCAGTGTTCTAGTGGTACTACACGTAACCCAGAGTCACTACCCAACTCTTTGGAAACCCTTGAGATCAGCCCTAGCAGAGATATGGAAGGGCTCCTTTAAAAATGATTGCCTCCCTCTTCTTGACAGATATTGGGCTCAGGAGGTCTTGGAGACGTCAGTGCTGCTATGATCACTTGTGTAGCTCTCACAGGTTTCTGTGATTGACAACAATTCTCTCATTCCTCTGAAAAAGCCACCTGATACCCAATCCTTTTACATCAAAGTGGAATTTATTGGCTTCTCCTTATGTCTCAGGCTTCAGCTTTGTATCATCTGTTGGGTGGTAAAACCATTCAGTTGTAGTCAAAAGTAGGGAATACAGTATCAGCAAAGTTTGATGAAAAAGCTGAACTAGCTGTCATGGCAGCAAAATGATGCCGTGGTGGCAGTAATAAGAAAGTCAGTGCAGGAATATCATCTGCATTGGGGTAGGTATTTGTCATAGGGACCAGAGGCTAATTTTTCTGACCTCCACAATGACCCACTACAGTTCATATCAACCCTGAAAACAGTCCCTTAATCAGTGAAGGATAGACGACCAGTAAATTAATAGATTCAACTTCCCTGTTTTGCAAGATGGCTGTGTGCCTATTCCATGCCAAAAGCAACATTCCTTCCTGAATAGACTCAAAGAAAATCCACAGATGTGCGTGCAAATGGGATGCCAGAGGAGCTCTTTTTGCTTCACAAAGTGACTCCATCTCATTGAAGAAGGGATATGTGTGCATATTGATTAGGTTGTTTCAGAAACTACTGAGATAAAGAAATGAGGATCTAATACCGTGTTTCCCCGAAAATAAGACACTGTCTTATATTTATTTTTCCTCAAAAAGACACACTATGGCTTATTTTTCAGGGGATGTCTTATTTTTATTAAGTATGGTACAACATGGTATGCTGCATAGCCGCGCCTATCACTATGTCTTATTTTCGGGGTATGGCTTATATTGCGCAAATGCTTAGAAATCCTGCTACAACTTATTTTATGGGTATGTCTTATTTTCGGGAAAACAGGGTAGCTCACCCACAAGAGCAGTTTTTGTACTCTGTTCATTGTCTACATGCTAAAACAGGAGTACAGAGTGCCAGTAGAACAAATCCTTTGAAAAATCAAAGTTGGTTATCTCTTCCTTGCAGCTTTGTAGCACAAAATGGTGCAATAAAATTGCCACTCACTTACTGAGCAATTCTTCCAGCAGTTCTGCAGCTGTTTCCATGGTAGATGGCAGAGTGAGGACAGGTAGGGAAGCAAAGCAGGATGAAGGGTGCAGGGAAGGAATGGAGCCAGCAAAAGCCCCCCTTTGCAACTCTAAATTTGCAGATGGGGAGCAAATAAGCAGAAGCAATAAGAATACTGTGTGTCCCATAGTATCGTATTACCTCCTAAGGTACTTTCTAGATTCACACACTGTGTCGGAAATATGAAGAGGAGAGGAGACACAGGATGTGTTTCAGTGAAATTGAAAAATTTGCTCCTTCCACATTTTTCTCCAATTTCAGAAAAATAATCCCCACATTGCCTTTTGAAAAGAGTTGCTGAAGGGGGTATAATTACAGGCAGTAATGGGGTGATGTTGCCCCCTTGATACTCCCTGCAACTGAGACATAGAATGATAGAAGTACTTGCAGGAGGAGTGGTATAAAGGCTGAAAGGCGTGTTACAGGTAGTTGATTATCAAAAGAGGAAAACCTTTCAATTCAAGAGAGTCTGAGTGTCACAGCAGGAGCTTCAATTTGCAGATTGGATTCCCTTGTTTGGTGCCTGGTCTTTAAGCTTTGAGGTACAGGGATCCTTTCAAGCATGATTATATGAATGCAGAAGACTGCCTCAGGCAACCTCTCGCCAACACTGATGTGGTTTCAGCTTTAATTGGAGACTACCCTTCTCTGTCCTAGCTCCTGCCAACCTAGCAGTTCGAAAGCAAGAAATTGCAAGTAGATAAATATGTATCACATCAGTGGGAAGGTAAACAGCATTCCAACGTGCATTCCAATGTTGAGGCATGCCCGCCACATGTCCACAGAAACGTCTGCAGATGCAGACAGCGCTGGCTCTTTGACTGAAAACAGAGATGAGCACTGAACCCTAGAGTAGGATATGACTGGCTTTCAAGCAAAGGCAACCGTTGCCTTTTATCTATAACATTTGGTTCTACCCTAAGGTGCCAAGACTGCTCAGGAATGGACTATGGCATTACACAGACAAGTGTGTGCCAAACCCTCCTGTCGTTCCCCTTTGAGGTTCAGTGGAACTCCTACCCACTGCTAGAGTTTCCTCTGAACTTTATATTTAATTGGCAATTTAATCTCTGTAGCAAGCATTTAGTGAAAAGAGCAAGCAAAAATAAAAATAAATTCCAACTGTTTTAAAGCAAAATGAGTCTGAGTGAATGTGTTTTTCAGCATTAATCTCCCCCCGCTCCCCTCCATGATACTGACTGATTAACGTGACATAGGAAGAGAACTCAGTTGGGAAGCTCCTTCATAGCATACAAGTCCCCTAAAGAGTTTTGTTATCATGACTGATGGGCACAGACCAGAGCAGGCTAACAAGGTTCATCTTATCTTTGGAGCACTAAAGGCAATGGGTGGGAATACTGTTAGCATCAGGCAGTTTGTAATAAGGACAATGCCTGTGTGAGGGGAAGGCCCTATGTTTCTGCACCAAGGAGGCTTTATGTGCCACCAGCACCTAACAGGATCTCGGTCACTGGCAGATCTCTGTATAAGCAGAAAAGAAATTCAAAGGATGTTTTTATTGTTCCTTTCCCTTAAAGTTCTTTCACTGAGAATTAGATAGGAAGAAGCTACAGTTAGAAGACTGCCGTGATAAGAATATTAACCGAGAAAAACACTCCCGAAGAAAATCACGATAATGGCAATGAATTTAATATGCTAAAATAGTGCTAGTAGACACTCTACTGACTGTTGGCTGAACTACTGCCTGAGAGTCTAACAATATCAATGCATGTACAACAGACACACTCAAGTATACAAGATAAGTACACGAAAAAATGCTCAATATAAGTACACGAAAAAATGCTCTCCCTCCCCCATAATAGTCCCTCTCCTGATAGTCACAATGATGAAGAAATTGAACCTGAGCCAGACATCCTGGAGAGTGAAGTCAGAAAGGCCCTAAAGAGCACTGCAAACAACAAAGCTAGTGGAGATGATGGTATCCCAGTTGAATTTTTCAAAGCTCTAAAAGATGATGGCATCAAATTACTGCATTCAATATGCCAGCAGATTTGGAAAACAAAACAGTGGCCACAGGACTGGAAAAGATCAGTATATGTTCCAATCCCAAAAAAGGGCAATGCCAAAGAATGTTCAAACTATCGAACAATCGCGCTCATCCCACACGCCAGCAAGGTGATGCTCAAGATAATACAGGATAGACTTCAGCAGCATGTGGAAAGAGAATTACCAGAGGTGCAGGCTGGTTTCAGAAGAGGCAGGGGGACTAGAGACCACATTGCCAACATACGTTGGATCATGGAGAAAACAAAGGAATACCAGAAACAAGTTTATTTTTGCTTTATTGACTACACTAAGGCATTTGATTGTGTGGATCACAACAAGATGTGGCAAGTGATTAAAGAGATGGGAATACCAGAACACCTCATATGCCTCCTGAGAAATCTGTACATGAACCAAGAAGCAACAGTTAGGACAGAACACGGAATGACCGAGTGGTTTGGAATAGGAAAAGGAGTAAGACAAGGCTGCATTTTGTCACCCTGCTTATTCAACTTATACACAGAGCACATAATGCGCAATGCAGGGATGGAGGAATCACAATATGGGATCAAAATTGCTGGGAGAAACATCAACAATCTGAGATATGCAGACGACACCACCCTAATGGCAGAAAGTGAGGAAGACCTAAAGAATCTCTTGATCGGTTTGAAGGAAGAGAGTGCAAAAGCTGGCTTGAGACTCAATATCAAGAAAACCAAGATAATGGCAACAGGTCCGATCAGTTCCTGGAAAATAGACGGGGAAGAAGTAGAAGCAGTGACAGATTTCACTTTCTTAGGATCTAAGATCACTGCAGATGGAGATTGCAGCCATGAAATAAAGAGGCGGCTGATTCTAGGGAGACAAGCCATGAGAAACCTGGGGAACATAGTGAAAAGCAGAGACATCACCTTGAAAACAAAAATTAGAATAGTCAAAGCAATGGTATTCCCAGTGGTAATGTACGGATGTGAGAGCTGGACAATTAGGAAAGCTGAACGCAGAAGAATAGATGCCTTTGAAATGTGGTGTTGGAGGAGAGTTTTGAGGGTACCTTGGACAGCGAGGAGAACAAATAGGTCAATCTTAGAAGAAATCAACACTGACTGCTCATTGGAAGGTCAAATAGTAAAGATGAGGCTAAAGTACTTTGGGCATCAAATGAGAAGGGAGGATTCACTTGAGAAGGCCGTGATGTTGGGAAAGGTGGAGGGCAAAAGAAGAAGGGGGAGGCCAAGGATGAGATGGATAGATGGTATTGTAGACACAATGGGCACAAAACTGGGAGGACTGAGGGGGATGGTGGAGGACAGAGGCGCCTGGAGAACGATGGTCCATAGGGTCGCAAAGGGTCGGAATCGACTGTGCGACTGAACAACAACAAAAACCCCCATAAGGTCCTGTGTGGGACAAGAAATATATTCCCCAAGCAATGTCTATATTCGTGAGGCCAGCACTAGGAAGTTAAGACAACAGTCCGTAAGTGCGATATAATTCATACGTAGTGGGTACCAGGTTTCCAAAAGCTAAGTACTGCTGCAAGTGGGCCAAACGTAAGTCAATTGGAGACGGTGCCAAGAAAACCCGACACAGGAATAGGAGAGGAGCGGTGTTCAAGGATTTCCGATGTCCCTCCGGTAAGCAGACATTTCGAAAGACTTCCTCAAGCGTCTAAAACATACAGTAATGAAAAGAACACACAAGCTAACATTTGCAACATCACTACTCAAATTATATGAATGTGTTATGTAAGGTCATATTGTATCAACTGTATAATCATAACAGCTCAACGCAACATTGGAGAGACGGGCTAGGACGTACCTATTTATGCTGAATATCGCGCGCAGAAACCTCCATGGTAAATTCCTATTGTGTTCTCGCGTTAACCTAAAGCTAGGTGAGGTCTGGTTAAATACCCTTTGGCGGAAAACACATCTGAAAATGATCAGCTGAGTACCTCTGAATCTAATTGTTAAAGAAAAGGGGCAAGAATTGCAGAAATCATTGCTATAAAGACAGTTTACAGAAACGCGGATAGGTCCCAATTCGTGTTCAAACCATGGGGTGATAACGTTTTAAAGTGATGGATATAGAATGCCTCTCTCTGTAATAGAAAGCGCTCAACGTCAGTCACCTGGTGCTAGGTATGTCCTAGCCCGTCTCTCCAATGTTGCGTTGAGCTGTTATGAAACCTGGTACCCACCACGTATGAATTATATCGCACTTACGGACTGTTGTCTTAACTTCCTAGTGCTGGCCTCACGAATATAGACATTGCTTGGGGAATATATTTCTTGTCCCACACAGGACCTTATGGGGGAGGGAGAGCATTTTTTCGTGTACTTATATTAAATTCATTGCCATTATCGTGATTTTCTTCGGGAATGTTTTTCTCGGTTATCCTTCCCACACCCCAGCTGCCTTTCTGCGTGATAAGAATATTAACATATATACATTTCCATGTGTACAGATCACTGGAAGTTTGGCAGTTCAGCAGTTCGAGACCCGAGTGCTGCATGATGGAGTGAGCCCCCATTGTCTGCCCACCCCTCCTGCCAGCCTAGCAGTTTGAAAGCAAGAAATTACAAGTAGATAAATAGATACTGCTTTGGTGGGAAGGTAACAGAAATTTCCCTCATGTAGAATTATTCTGTGTTAGAAGTTCCCAGAAGATGTACATGATCTGTACTATGGTTGTTGGAAGACAGAAGCAAGGTAAAAGGGGATGTGGCCGTAATCCCCTTGTGCCAAAATACTTAGAAGAGCTGGTGAAGCAAAGATGTGAGTATGTGCAACACATACAACAGAAAAACACACAAGCCTTCTCACCTCTCAGGTAAACGAATGCTGTCATGTCAGTTCCACAGAATGCAGACTAGAAAGCAATTTCAAAACTACTGTATTTCCTTGGGTTAAGCAGCCTAAGGAAGAAAAGCTGTGTGGACCAATGTTCTATGAATGTAGGAAAGTAATTGAAAAGCTTTTGCTTCACCTTTTGAAATAAAAATGGGAGAGCTTGGAGTTAGTAAAGTTGTCACTGAAGACTAGGGTCAATACTATCATCAATAGTATGAAAAATAAAAATCAACTCATTTGAAATGTGGTGATGAACAAGAGCCTTACAGATACCATACACAGGCAAAAAGGCAGAAAAGTCAATCAAGTCAAGCCTAAACTCTCACTAAAGCAAAAATGAATAAATTGAGCTATCCTATAATGAGCCTATGAAACTGACCAGAAAAAAAATCATATTACCTGAGGAAAATGTGGGGTGGGCAGTAGGAAAAGATGAAGGCCTAATATGAGATGGCCTGGTTCAATAAATAAAGCCGCAGCTGTTAGTTAGCAAGACTTGAACAAAACATACTAGAAAAGACAATATTGTTAGGAAGGGAGGTGCATAGGAAAAGAGAACAAACTAACATGAGATGGTGTTAGTTTGCAAGATCTGAGCAAAACAATGATAGGACATTTTGGAGGTCATTAACTCATATACAGTATAATATTGAGAATTCAAACTATCCCCAGTCACAAAGCAAAATGCTACAATTTCACTGCTTCAATGAGTGAGCTTCTAAATATTTATTCTCTGCATTTTAAATATATATCTTCTAAAATATAATAGAAGCAGAATCTATTTTTAATGCCTGTTTGGCTAAGGAGAATAAAAGTTCTCCTCCTGAGTGTCAGCTAGTTAGGCCCTCACTGGCAGGGTCAAAAGCTCAGGTTGCCTAAGAGTTCATAGAACCTGCAACAATGCATCTATACTTTGGAATTTTGATGCTGGTAAGCCTATTCTAGGGACTACGGTGGTTTAGTGGTTAAGACGCTGAACTTGATGACTGGAAGGTCGACAGGTCAGCAGTTCGAGACCCAAGTACTGGATGACAGAGTGAGCTACCGTCTCTGTCCCAGCTCCTGCCAACCTAGCAGTTCAAAAGCAAGAAATTGCAAGTAGATTAATAGACACCACTTCAGTGGGAAGGTCAACAGTGTTCCATGCACAACAGTGTCTAGTCATACCTGGCACAAAGCAAGGGCAGAGTGTTAGATCCTAAGTCCAATTTCAAAGTTACAATTTCAAAGTTAACAGTGGGTGTCCCCATTTTTCAAATTGCCTTGTAGAATGTTTTGCTGTGCTGTATCATAACAGAGGTGCATGCCACTATAATAAATCTTAGTCCCACATGTTGCTTTGAGGTTTTGCTGTAAGAGTAAATAACATGGCTGCCCCTTCAGAAATATTCACACCATCATGCGATGCAGTTATGTCCTTGCATTCTCATCCACACAATCCATCCACCCATCTTTTTTATGGTGAACACATACATGAACTAGAAATCTGTACACTAACAAAGCTGATCACATTGCATCCATGTTTGAAAGCAAGAATGGAAAGTTATAGACCTCCAGATATTATAGGATCCCTGTTTCCATCAGTTCCAAGCACCTGGGCCAATGGTGAGGGGTTAATTTAATACGGTAATTAGTCTCTGTCAGAAAGTCTGCATGTTCCCCATCCCTGTTCAAAATTCTTAGGGTAAAAACTAAAGGATCTTTTCTACTTTGCTCTCATTTAATGTATTTTTTAGCTTAGCGTGATGGGATACACAGAAAGAGCCTCTTTGAAGACTGTGGTATTTTTGAACCACAATCAGGTGTACCCTGGTAATGGCAGCCTTGTGTTGCCAGCTAATCTTTCTCATACTAGGTCAGATGAAAGGAACTGCAGAATAAACTCATCAAAAGTTGCCTTCATTTTGGCAGTTTTACCTCTGGCCTAGACATGGAAGAAGCAGCTTAGCATGATGAAAACCAATGATGATGCAGATTGCTTTTCTGTTTCTTGTTATTTTGAGAAGGCATTGATGCCATGTACAGTTGAACCACTCTGACAATTCTTTCCTGTGCTGTGTAGTCATTTGGAGAAACCATTCAAGAGGCAGCAAGCTGTCCTGCTTCCACCACTCCCCCCCCCCCCCAGCCTTTGAGTCAGTCAATAAATGAAATTGCATGGTCCGTCCGTGACTGCTTCAGTAAACATAAGTGGTTTGACCAAAGGAGTGCATTCTCTTTGTGTCTAGAGGCATATTTATTAAAAAGAGGAAAGGCAACACTATCAAACAAAAGCTGTCTAGGTAAACATTTCCCAAGGCAAACATGGCAGAAGGATTCCGAGTTCATACATGATGTTTCAGACAGGATTCAGTTTTTGCTCTCTTCTCACCAGTAGAGCAAGCAGGGCTAATGCTCCTCCGTAATTTTTCCAACCCAATGCCCATAGTGCATTTTATACACACAAAGGCCCATGCATTGTCATAATGTGTGAACAGCAACATACAGTGGAACCTCATACAACAATCGCCCCATATAGCAACGAAATCGCTTAACAATTAGGTTTTGGGGGGGAAATGGTGTCCCACATAACTATTTTCCCTGTGGAAAAAACCGTACAACAATTTTTCAATGGGAAAAACCACTTAGTGAAAAAAATCGTTGTGCGGTGTATGTATCATATAGCAATTGTTTCATACAACAACGAGCCCCGTGGAACGGATTAAAATTGTATGAGGTACCACTGTGTATGAAGTGTTCCAAATCTGAGATACTGTAAGTAGATGCAATGAGAAATCTCTATGAAAATTGTGTGTGTGTATGTTTTTTCAATGGCGCTACCATCCCAAGATATCAATGACTTTACTACGGTCTATGTCTAGCACAATAAATGGAAAGGTAATTTTAAAATAATAATTAAATTCTTAGAATGTAGTTAAAATATATTACTTAAAAATATCCATTCAAAGTTAGAATTAAATCAGTTTTTCTAAATGGTGCTACGGTAACTGCTATTGCAATATAGCAGTAGCCCGCCAGAATTGTTCTTCTAATCCTGATTGCTGTAGCACAAAACTTGGCGGTATTACAGATAAAAGTGGGACTTTCGTCGGATAGTAGCCTATGAGTGTAGCTGCTGTTTGAATATCCAGGATATTTGCAGAGCAGTGGGGATATGACAAGTTATGCTTGAGAAGGCCTAATGCTGGAAGCTGGCATTTCACAAGCACATATCCGTCCAGCAAAACAGAAGCATTCCCATGTGGCAGCTGATAGTATTGTGGTTTCACCTTGCCAGTTGTTTTGCAGGTGCTAGAGGTGTACAGCTGGCCCCATGAGCAGACCTTGCTGGCCAGTAAGCATCCCATCCCTGCGGTTGCTATGGTAACCAGTATCTCAAAGCAGGCAGGTCTCCCATGTTTTCATTCACATGGCAACAGGACCGGGCCTGTTAAACATGGACTGGCTTAGGGCCCACAAGATACCACTGAGGTGGCTACTAGCATTCAGCCTTCACCTTGGAGGCAGCTTTTATTGAGAAACACTGATCTAGATCAAATCTATACCTATAAGAATGGGATGTGGCCGTGCGTGTGCGGAATGCGTGTCCACACACATGCAGCCTACCCCATAATGCGCCGTTCACACTTACCTTAATTCCCGGACATTATCCCCGTAAGGATCCAGAAGCTGAGAGTGGGGCCAATGCCCCACGAAGGCGAACAAAAATAAAACCCAAACAAACATACAAAAACCCTACGAGTCCCAGCATCCTCAGCACCGCGGCACGCCTCAGCCATCAGGCAGGATGGCCCGAGCGCGGAGGAGGCAGGACAGCCGGTGCGTGCAAAAAACCCCACAAAAACCGCCGAGCCGATGTGCGCCCACCCAAAACAGCTCAGGGCCTTGCCTTACCGAGGCAGACAGAGCCTGGGCTGACGGAACAGTCTGCCTGCCGTCCCTTCTGTGCCGCCTGAGGACACAGCTGGGCGAGGCAGCCTCTGCCCTGCCGTCCCTGCCACCCCTCCCGCCCTCAGCCACGCTGCCTGAGGACACGGCTGGGCGAGGTGGCGCCGCCTCTGCCCTGCCGCCCCTCCCACCCTCAGCCGTGCCTGACGGCTCTCGACCTCACCATTTCCCCTCGACTGTTTTAAGCTAGCCCTCAAAACAGCGGAGGGAAAAATGCACAGGCATTTTCCCTTTGCATTTTCCCATCAGCTGCTTCGAGGGCTGTCCCTCGAAACAGCAGAGGGAAAAATGCACAGGCGGCAGATCTGTCAGGGAGAGCGCCTCCCCTGACAAATCGCTGGCTGCCGCCTTTGCATTTCCCCCTCAGCCTGCCTCCTCCCGCCGGGCGAAGACAGGGAAGGGGGGACTGCTCACGTCCCCCCTTCCCTGCCTCCCCCCGCAAAGACAGGGAAGGGAGGACAGATTGCATCCGCCTCCCCCCTCCCCTCTCCGCAGGGCCCAAAACCACCCCACCAACAACAAAAAATAAATACCTGCCCGGCAAGGCCGGGCAAAATATCGTGTCCTATAAAGACCTGGAGGCCTGGATCCAGAAGCCAGTTCCTCTGTAAAATTGTATGATTCACATCCAGGAAGTAGCAACCTCTTTGCCTAATGTAGAGGGTGCAGACCTAGACATATGTAAGAGCTTTGGAGGTATACCTGTGTTCATACGATTCAGCAAAAGCAAGTTTCCTGACAGCTGGAAGACTACTGGTAATAAGCTTTATTTGGCCTAAGCTTTTATAGACAGACACACTTCTTAATGTGCACAGGAAGAAGAATATACTGAGGAAAACTTGTCCATTTTTAAGGTGCCTCAAGTCTCCTCGTAATAGAGAACAAATCCCATTGAATACTGGTGGAACTTTGACTGTTAACTTTTCTGGACTGTTTTGAGGATAAAATTGGAGGGCTTCAGATGATGGGATGCACACATGACAAATAAGTTAGGTCCTGTTCAATGTCTATGCTGCTATACAACATATCAAAAAAACAAAAAAAGACAAAAACATTGTGGCACCTTGAAGACTAATTGCTATATTTAAATATGAGCTTTCGTAGATCAAGTTCATTTTCTCAGGCAAGTTCTTGTCTTAATTTTTGTTTCTACTTTTTTTTCTTTGTCTGATATATCTGCATATCTACCACTCCAAAAACTGCTATACAACAGGGAGTTTGATATAATCTTTATACCCCTCCAAGACTATTTATCCAACACAAGAGAATGTGTCCCTTCGCCGCTCCAGATACTTTGCATGTACAGTATATAATGAACTTGTTACCTTGTTAAGGATCAGGATATAACCAGCGACAAGAGTGGTTATTCTAAGTCAATTAAAATGTGCCTCTGAACTTACTAATTGCTTTTCAATTTCCCCAAGAAGGAAAAATTTCCATGAGCAACATTTCCACAGCATTCAGAAGTTTCACTTGGTGATTTTGTGTCACGCAGTCTTTTTTAAAGGACAGAAGCTCAGGTGCCATAAAAGAAAAGCTGGAAATTCTAGCTTTTATTCCCACCCCCCCTTTTAGGTAAAATTTTGCAAAAGTCTTATCTTGCCCTTTTATTAAATCACTGGAGTTTTGGAAGGTTTTTATGCCTAATTTAATTGTACAAAATTCCAATCAAATTGCCTCTGAGTTGATAAGTTTGCATTTTTATTAAATCAATGATAAGTTACAAAGGAGGAAAAATATAGAATTATATGTACAGCATTTTCAAAGACAAGCCAAAGAGAAGGAGAGAAGGGGGAAAAGTTCTACAGAATAGCAGGAAAAGATGGGAACCGTCCGCCTGCAAAGTGACAGAGGAGAAATTGAGAGTCCTACCAACCAGGGTACAATGCCAAAGAAACAAATGGCTAGCTTGATCTCTACTACCACAATTATTTGGTTCTCTCCCTTTTTTGTGGAATTAAAATACTAGGCTGCATCAATGTTGATTTATTTATACCATCTGAGAATCTGACTCATTAAATCAGATGTTAGCAATTTCATTGGGCAGCAGAGGCCACTGTATAATTCCCCTGAACCCCTCAGCTGGCTGCCTCTCTCCCAAATCTCAACAACATAGCAGAGTCAACACTCTAAATCAATGATGGCGAACCTTGGCACTCCAGATGTTCTTGGACTTCAATTCCCAGAAGCCCAAGCACCCTGTGAATCCACATGAATCGGTTTACTGCGATTCATCCAGCCTGCACTTTACTTCGGCTTCCGGAAGCGACGAGGGCAGCGCAGGGCGGATGAATCACAGTAAACCCATTCGTGTGGATCCACAGGGTGCTTGGGCTTCTGGGAATTGAAGTCCAAGAACATCTGGAGTGCCAAAGTTCGCCATCACAACTCTAAATTAAGCAGGCAATGTTCATTTGAAAACTGTTTCCATGGCTAACTGCTCAGTTTTAGCATCAAACAGTAAAAATGGCTTAAAACTTGCATTTCCTGTTTGTTTTCAAAGGAATTTCTTGTGGCTGAAATTCAGCGTCAAAGTTTGCTCCCATATTTTCATTGTACTGTTTGCAGAAAAGGCCTTGGATTGTATATTACCTGTTCTTGCATTTATTCTATGAACGGATATTTTTTTATGTCACCCATGGCAAGTGTTCGACTACATGCGATCAGTGCCAATACAGAAACCGGTGATCTATTTGGTTAAGAAATAGAAGTCCTGTTGCCTCTTAAAGAATCTGCATATACAGCTGTATATGGATGAACAGTGGTACCTCGGATAAAGTCCGATTCAGATAAAGTTGCGGTTTTCATGTACACGTGATGCATCGCATAAAGTCCAAACCCGCTAAAAAATAGACGTTATCTGAGGTATTTGGTATAGGAACCTCGGATAAAATCCATTTTTGGACGTTATCAGATGCATCGCTCATTTGATTCGGATAAAGTCCAAAATCGGATAAAGTCCAAACTTGTGGAACAGAGTTTGGACTTTATCCGAGGTTCTATTGTATATACTTTCAGAATGAGGGCCTGTCTAAGTCAAAGTGTCAGTGTTAGACATTCTTTGACCGACATTTGTCAAGGCAAGCTTGTGTTTCACCACGAAGTTCTAAGTGTCTCCTCTCCACTCACATGGAGATATCCTGAAAAAACATGAACCCTTACAACAATGACATGTAGCAAAATTTACCAAACCACTAGAACTGTGATCTCATCTTCACTTAGGAGGCAATCCTGTCCCCCTCCAGGGAAGGGCTGTTGCTCAGTAGCAGATGACATGCTCTGCATTCTGAAGGTCTCAGTTCAATCCTCCAACTCTTCCTCCCTGTAGGGCTGGGAACAACCCCATTAGAAACTCTGGTGAGAGCAGCTCTTGTAGATTTAATTCTGTACTAATGGACTAGTGCTCTGGTTCATTACAAGGCGGTTTCCAATAGAGCACACAGAGTAATAATGTTCACTGAAAAGAGTGGGATACATTTCTGAGTAAACATGGCTAGGATTGCACTATAAGGGATAAAAGCAAAATTAGCACATGCTTAGTGGAGACACCATCCCAAAAAAGAAAGAACCAAATCCAAAGGTGCTTTATTGGAAAGATATATTACATGCCCTGACAAGGACAGATTTCTTGAGGTATCTGCCATAAAGGGGGGAGGGGGCAGATGCCACCCTCTGTGATTGCCATTCAGTGATAGAAACTAATGTGCTAATAGAGAAGAACTATTTGTGATTAGTATTTGTTCAGTTTTTCATAGATGAAAACCAAATATGCCTATGATTTCTGTCAACAAAATGGTGAAATTGATTCTCTTTGGTCCCCCCCCACCGGCAAAGCAATCTCTTAGGAGGAAGCAAAGATCCAGACAACATCAATGACAGTCTTCTGCATCCTGGTACTGTCTTTGCTGTGCTGGACTACAACTCAAGACAGCCCTGGCCAGATGATGAAGGTGACAGAATTTGTAGGCCAACACAATGTGTGGCAAAGGATGCTCGATTAATGCAGATGTTGCAAGCCAGTCTGGAAGTCACAGACGTTCTTTTTCATACTCTTCAGTTATAACAAAAACACGTGAGAAGAACACTGGGAACAGCGGCTCAACAAATCCTTTCTTCGTGGCACATTCTGCTGTATCTCTTGTCCTACATAGTTTCTAGTATAACATTTTTCCAGCTCTGTCCTTGAAAACTCAATCAAGGAGACCTAGCAGCATAACATATTCTTTACTGTCACCACAACAGGTTCAATCTATGGCCACAATGAAGGTGAGAACTTTTCCACAAACTTCTAGCTTCCTCGATACAATACAATTTGTTGGGGCACTAAGTTCTCATTAAGTAACATGTATTCCTAAAAAATATGTCAGGAAATCTGTTTCCCAAAATAGATCAGAAAAGTTTTATGCAAGGTAAAGGAAAAATAATACTTCTGAATGCGGAGCAAACACTGTTTAACAAAGGCAAAACCATTGAGGTTCAGATGGTCTTACCTACCACAAGACATCTCAGCCAGGACAGGTGGGATCTATGCAGGAGAATGATTTCTCTGACTTACTTCTGAGGAGCATTGCTCTCAATAGCTCTCCAAGTTATGCCCTCTCCCACTCCCTTACTTTCTTAGGCAGTTGTCTTCTCCCTCACCTCTGGCCTAGTTTTACCCATTTAGTCCTGCTTTGGAAGTGGCCTGATGCTGAGGCCATCTAACAAACCTCTGAGGGCCCCCAAAGGTTTCCCCTTCCCTGGCTGACAGCCCACCTTTCCTGCTTCAGTAGGGGGAGAACTTCTGTCTCTCAGCCTTCTTGCTGGCATTGGCTGTGGAGATCTTGGTCGTGTATGTGGCAAGGTTGCCATTGTGCCCCGAGGCTGAGGAAGTGGGCAGCGTCAAGAAGGGGACAGGTTTCAAGCCGATGAAGTTGGAGAGGGAGATGGCATAGGGAGCACCAAGCAAGGCTGGGGGAGGTGCGGCCATGGCTGTCAGCGTTGGGGCTGGCGAAGGGGTGAGGGACTGGGAGAAAGTCATGCCGAGGTCAACGGGGGGCGTCTGGGAGGTAGATTTGGCCGTCTCTAAACTGAAGAACAAGAAGGGAGAAAGAATGAGATCCATGCATGCACACACATTTATATACACACACATACAGAGACATGTGGACATATACCTCAGTGTATATGCACTTCTGTATACAGGTACATGCTTGCATAGCATAAGTGTGGCTGGATAGGTATAGTTTGGACATTAAATACATGCATACATACAAGTATGGATATGCATATAAACACAGAGACATATGTTTGCACCGGCATGCATAATGATATGTGCAGAAGAACAGGTACAACACAGACCAGACCTTAATTTAAACAAAAGGCTCAATTTCTGCCTCCAGAAAATGTCTTCTCCTGTAGAATCCTCTTCCTCTATGACTACTATGTTCATGCATTAGCTTTGACGAAAACCTCTACTATAACAAGCAAGGTTGCTTCTCCAGTCAAGATTCTTATTTTAAGGCACATTGTACTGATTTTTGTTTACACAATCATAGCATCCATGGTATTGCAGACAACACTGTCCTCTCTGTCTGTGGCCATTCACTGACTACTGTATTTCTCCATAGAAATCTGAACTGGAGATAATACCCCACCTTAGGATTTATTTGTCTACTTGTCACAGGAAGCAAGAAATTGTGTGTGTGTGTGTGTGTGTGTGTGTGTGTGTGTGTGTGTGTGTGTGTGTGTGTGTGTGTGTGTGTGTGTGTGTGTGTGTGTGTGTGTGTGTGTGTGTGTGTGTGTTAGTTTTCTGACTGTAAAAATGACAAAGGTTGAAATGAACTCTGGGAACTATTACCACAGGAGAAATAATTCTACAGACAGGTAAGTACATTATTTCATGACAGGCTACATGTTTAGGATCTGTGCCCCTGCTGGTGGTAATCCAGAAATTGTGAATGATTGCTATTTCCTGATCCTTGAAGAACTGCAAGTGTCAAGTTTTAATAGCAAGCCATGACAACATCCTTCTATATTCCACTTAAGTGAAGTTATCTCTTGGATAAGGTGATAACAGTTCCATACTGTACATAGCAGTTCTTCCTGCAAGAGGGAACTGAAAGGAAAGCAATGGCAGGTCAGGACAAAATCTGCTTCAAAGCCTAGAGCTAATGCGACTAAGCATCATCTCATGAGAAACTCAAAGCATTGGTTGCTCTCTATTGGGTCCGGAGAGGGCAGGTATGAATACAAAAGGCTGCAACTCCACAAAGGGATCACCACACAAGACTATATTTAGTACTCTGGTTTGCTAAACAAAAGGCAGAGTGTTTGCAAACCAACCATTTGCCCACTGCAGCAAAGTGACACTTCTTGATTCCTAGACAATTGTCCGTTTAAGGCAAGAGTTTTTAACCTTTTAAAGCTGGGGGCCGAGTCACAGGCTGGTTGCAGGTTGAGAATCCCTGGTTTAAGGGCTTGGGTATGGCGGGAAGGAGCAATATCAGTTTTTCCCACCGATCTGCCCCTCTGTTCTCCCCAGCAGCCTTCAAGGCTCTTACCAGGCTGTGATGAGGTACTGAGCCAAGGTGATGCTGACTGGTGTGCCCGTGATGGTCACGTGGCGCTCAGCCGAACCCTCTGTCTGGTTTCCAATTTTGATGTGTGCTCCGGACATCTGCCGGATCTCACTGATCTTGCTGCCCTGGCGGCCGATGATGCAGCCAATGAGCTAGTGAAGGAGACAGGGAAGGCGAGGAAGAGCAATAAAGAACCTTGCTGTCAAAAAAATTAAACTGGGCTGAGCAAAGTGTGTGGAATTGTACTAGACTGAACAGTCATCAGAAAACACACACACACACACACACCCCGAGAGAGATCTTTTCTACTTAAAAAAACCTCTCTCTCTCACACACACACACACTCTCTCTCTGAAAGAAACAGGTTGTTGGTCCATTAAAAAATCTCTGAATCTTGTAGTTCATGTTTCGTACCACACTGTGGCAGGAGCCAGTCTTGACTAATGACACAGGTCTTGTTTTGTGAGGCTTTCTCTTTAAACAAAGTCCTCAGAGATTACTCATTTTTTCATGTAGGGTTTGGGAACAGAAATAAAGGTCACAGTTGCCTCCTGCCTGCTCATTTCCTGGCTCCAACAACAGAGTCTGTTGTTTGCATAATGCACCCAGCAGTGTGTGCTGACATCCATAGCACAGCCCTAGCACATAGCAGCAGCTGGACTGCCTGTGTGGGAAGAGCCCCAGAAACTCTGGCACATTCCTCCCTTCTTTAAAGGTTTGTCCTTTCTGGGCTTTAGCTGCCACAGACACAGAGAGTGCCAAGGACAGCTCATGTGGCAACATGGACTGGGGAGCCAGAAGTGAATCTCCCTCCCCTATCTCATGTTCCTCATGTTAGGATGGACACGCTTCTCACTTGGAATGACATCTTTTAATCTCCAAGTTACAAAAACATGTAACTTGCTTACTGCAGCTACGAAAGACTGCTCTAAAAGGCATAGGAATTAAGTCTGGACAGAAACTATCAACCTGCTATCTACTCAAAAGTTGGATAAAATGGATTTTTAGATTATATGTTTCATACGAGCCAAGGGATATTCTGGGAGGTGTGACCCAACTGTTTGCAACATTTAGACAGGGTAGAGGAAGGATGCTGTCCCCAAGCAATCTGGAGTCAGCAGCCTTTGAATCTGGAGTTAAGCAAAAAGACAACTTGGGGCTTGGCCAAACCTTCTTCTTCTAAAAGGAACAGATCAGTAGTAAAGCCCTTGCTTGGAAAGCAGAAGGTTTCAGCTTTAGTTATCTGGCAGATTTTGTTTAAAATGATCCACGCAATAAGTTATGTGAAGAATCCTTCTCTTCCTGAGATGCCAGAGACAACACACCCCTAGTCAAGGGTAAGCAGCACTTGGCTAGATGAAACAGTATTCAAGGTAGCACTCTATGTTTTAGGTCAGGGGAGAGGAACCTATGGCCCTGAGGGGAGCATGGATTTACGGGAATTGAAGTTCCAGAATACCTGTTTCCTCTAGAATAGCCTATTTCCTCTAGGCCAAGGTTTCTCAACCTTGGGCTTCTAGGTGTACTTGGACTTCAATTCCCTGAAGCCCAAGCTCCCCTCAAGGACGCAGGTTCCCCATCTCTGTTCTAGTTTGTAGCACAAAGCATATTTTTATATGTTTTTAACAGTTGTACGCCACCCTGAGTCAGGTTTTTACCTGAGTGGGCGACATAAAAATTGAAATAAATAAATAAATAAAGGGAAAATGTGTCTTCTGACACAACTGTCTGTTAGATCTTGCCCCCTTTTATGAAACAGATATTGGCTGCAAGGTAGAGGGTTGAACCATGACACTGAGGATCGTTTTGCTTCTTTTCCAAGGGAACCAATTCTCTACAGAGGCCAGTAAGTATGAGCAGTGAGAAAGAAGCCAGGCCCTTCAACAACAGCAATCACCGTCTCTGTCCCAGCTCCTGCCAACCTAGCAGTTTGAAAGCAATTAATCGCAAGTAGATAAATAGGGACCACTTCGCTGGGAAGGTAAACAGTGTTCCGTGCACTTTGGTGTCTAGGCATGCTTGCCACATGCCCACGGAAACATCTGCAAATGCAGACAGTGCTGCATTTTCGGCTATAAACAGAGACCAGCACTGAACCTTAGAGTCAGATATGACTGACTTTCGAGCAAGGATGACCTTTACCTTTACTAATGCTCATTTAGAAAGGGGTGGGTGGGAGGGTCTCAAGGCACGGCAGTTTTGGCATAAAAGAGTTTGTCCTCCCCCAGCAAGTCTAACCAGCAAAAGTTGAAACCCAAGCACTTTCTGTGTCGATGTTGTTATTGATGCGGCTTTGGACATTTTGGTTGCTATTTTCAGGTCTGGTATTTATTTTTATTTTATTTATTTATTTGCATATTTATATCCCGCCCTCCTGGTGGGTACACCACTCAGGGCGGCTAACAATATAATAAAAATTACAAAAAACCAATTCAATGACAATAACTAAAAACAAACCTAACACCCCAATTAAAACCAGCATTAAAACACAAACAAATCGTCACTGAAAAACAACCCACCCCCACCCCAGCCCTGTTAAAACAGAATAACCAAGCCTGGGGGGGGGGCAGCCCCTCACATGGCCCACGCCTGGATCTCCAGACAGACTGGCATCACCCATCCTAGAATTACAATATACCTCCGCACTGGAGTCAGGAGACGTTCCACAGAAGGGAGCCCTGCCACAACAAGGCAACCGAAATGCTGAACGAATCACAAACTAACCTACTGATGGAAAGAAAACGGGCATCAAAGCCTAACCAAAGGTCTCATTGCGTGGACTCAGACTTTGGGCCCTGAGACTTAAGCTTTGAGATTCATTCCTCAGGCCTCCGAGTTTGGCCCTGAATATCTCAGTGAACGAGACGTTCCTGATCTGGCAACTATACTTACATCATTGGGAACCAGGAACTCCTGAGAGCTACTCTGGCAGTTTGCGTCCAGGCCTGAAGAGAAAGAGAGAAAACAGCATTATCAGGGTTATTCTGGCTGCTTCCTATGCTAACCTCTACCCATCCTGCCTTCCTAAAAGTAGGCTGCAGAATCAATGCAATGTGCAGCATTCCAGAAATCATTCATAGAGCCTACCTATGCGTCAGAAAAAGCAGAGAAGACTGGACTGCTTCCCAGCTACTGCAAAACTATCAGGTGCAGCTCCAAGAAAAAGGCTTTTGTTTTGTTTCATTTGGCTTAGGTCACATTACACTGGGCTAATTTTAGATAGCCTCGGTGGCATTCCAGTCAAAGGGAGCCCACCCTAGCCTTCTCCTGTCTGATGCAGACCCAGCCATTAACCATTACTGCTAAACAAGTATGAAACAATGATAGATTCTATCCAGATGATGTTGTTTTAGCTCAGATGTGCATTTGCTGCGCTTTTCCTGCCTTGCAATAAAAAGCAAGTTTACAAGTATACATGAATTGTAAAAAGAGGCATTACTCATCTGTAATTAACACACAACAAGACTTCTATGGCCTTTGTTCCCTCTTGAACTTTGGCAAGCATTTTAAATCACAGGAAATAAACATTCATTCATCTGAACTTTATATTCTTCTCTTATTCTTCTTCCATGTCTAGGCCAGATGTGAAACTGCCAAAATGAAGGCACCTTTTGGCGAGTCCACTCAGCAGTTCCTTTCGCCAGACCAAGTGTGAGAAAGATTAGCCGGCAACACAAGGTTGCCATTACCAGGGTACACCCGATTGTGGTTCAAAAAATACCACAATCTTCGAGGAGGCTCTTTCTGCGTACCTCCTTCTCTCATTCCTGTCAAAAGAATTTCTGATTTGTTGTAAATCCAGTGATTTGAGGCAAATAATCCACTATTCAGATACTACAATGATAATATGGTGAAACAATTCTTGCTCTTTTTTGCACAAATAAGCCAATTTGCTGTCTTTTTCACTCTTCTGTAATGCTTTCTGAAGTAACAGTAGAGAACACTTGAAATAATCAGGCAGGATTTTTGTGGTTTTTCAATATTTTATTTAAGCCATTTTGGGAGAAAGGGGGGGGGGATATAAATTATTTAAATAGAATAAACTGATATAAACAAAGACTCAATTTCAAGTTCCCTTTAATCAAAATTGTCTTTTTTAAAACAAAACATTTTGTAATTATTTAAAAAAAATACTACAGGTTGCTCCCCCACCTCCAAATATCTGTGAGTTCAGTATCCATGGTCTCAGTTATCCACAGGTGTAAAAATAGTCAATAAAAATCCTGAAAATCATAACATAGTTATTGCTTTGGTTTATTACTAGAACTAGCCACTAAAGATCCCTGTCTGGAATGGAAAATATAGGGTTCGTTGTCATCTTCAGTTTCAGGTATCCATGATAGGTACCCTGTTTCCCCGAATATAAGACACTGTCTTTTATTTTTTTAAACTCCAAAATTAGCAAAAGGTCTTATTTTCAGGGGATGTCTTATTTTTCCATAAAGAAGAATACCAGTCTCAATCGCACTTCCCCACCCTCAACCAAGGGACGATTCCCTTGGTTGTGAGTGGGGAAGCGGGATCGAGACTGGCCTCAGCTGTGAGGCGGCTGGCGTGGCCCATAAGAAAGCCTGCCGCATCGGAGTCTCGATTGCCTCCCCACTCACAACCAAGGGAAGTTTCCCCTGACGAGAGCGGGATCGAGACTCCGAGGCGGCAGGCCTTCTTATGGGCCACGCCGGCCGCCTCACAGCTGAGACCAGTCTTGATCGGGCTTCCCCACTTGCAACCAAGGGACGCTTCCCTTGGTTGCGAGTGGGGAAGCGCAATTGAGACTGCCCTCAGCTCAGCTGTGAGGAGGCGTCGGAGCTGGCCGCCTTACAGCCGAGACGAGTCTCGATCGGGCTTCCCCACTCGCAACCAAGGGACGCTTCCCTTGGTTGCGAGTAGGGAAGCGCGATCGAGACTGGTCTCGGCTGTAAGGCGGCCGGCGTGGCCCATAAGAAAGCCTGCCGCGTCGGAGTCTTGATCCCACTCTCGTCAGGGGAAACTTCCCTTGGTTGTGAGTGGGGAGGCAATTGAGACTCCGACGTGGCAGGCTTTCTTATGGGCCACGCCGGCCACCTTACAGCCGAGACCAGTCTTGATCACGCTTCCCTACTCGCAACCAAGGGAAGCGTCCCTTGGTTGCGAGTGGGGAAGCCCGATCGAGACTCGTCTCGGCTGTAAGGCGGCCAGCTCCGACGCCTCCTCACAGCTGAGCTGAGGGCAGTCTCAATTGCGCTTCCCCACTCGCAACCAAGGGAAACGTCCCTTGGTTACAAGTGGGGAAGCCCGATCGAGACTCGTCTCAGCTGTGAGGCGGCCGGCGTGGCCCATAAGGCCTGCCGCGTTGGAGTCTCGATCCCGCTCTCGCCAGGGGAAACTTCCCTTGGTTGTGAGCGGGGAGGCAATCAAGACTCCGACGCGGCAGGCCTTCTTACACGCCGGGAGGAGGGAGCCGGCGGTGGAAGATGCCATACCGATATTACAGTACCGTACCTGGCTCTGCTCATCCTTCTCTTCTGTCCCGGACACCGGAAGCAGGGAGTGCATGAGATCGGATTGCCAGGAGGTAAGGGGGTCTTATTTTCGGGTGGGGACTTATATTTTAAAGGCAGGGGGGAAAAGGGTGTGTGTCTTATTATGGGAGGAGGTCCTATAATCGGGGAAACACGGTATTTGAACTTATCCTCCACAGATACAGGGGGTGACTTGTAGGGACACCCCTTTTGTCTTTGTAGATGCCCAAACCAAATAGCACACTTCCCACATGGTGTTCTATCTCAACACTGGGTGTTTTTAATGTTAGAAGATGGACATTTCTTTCTGTAGTTCTGCCATATAGAATCTAGCCTTTTAAAATCATGGCAAATACCATCAAAACTCATCTTCTCCCTCTCACTACAACAAAATTCCACAATTGCACAAACAATTTGCAGTTTCATTCTATGCTTTGAAGACCCTGTTTCCCTATTTTCCAGAACAATTTTATGCAACATTGCATATAGTATTTCCTTGAGCAATGCACAACTGCATAACCTTCATCAATCCTCTACATCAGGGTTTCCAAACCTTGGGCCCCCAGATGTTCTTGGACTTCAATTCCCAGCAGCCCTGATCAGCAGGAGTGATGACTTGGGCTTCTGGTAATTGAAGTTCAAGAACACCTTGAGTGCAAAGGTTAGGACACTCTGCTCTATACGGTGAACCTTCAGCCATAGTTTGCTTCAGCAGATTCTGGGGGAGTTAAGTGATTTCACAGATCATATTACAGAGCTCTCAGGGGGTTCTTTACCTGCTACTATAGATGGAGCTTGTCCCAAGGAAGAAAATGAGACAGGGTGTCCAGACAGTTGCTGCAGCTTTGCCACCTACACAAGAAGATGATGCTAGATATCAGTGTGAAAGCAAGAACTACTTTAAGTCCCTACCAGACTTAATATGACAAAAGAGAGAAACGCTAAGCACTATCTGTCTTACTTTACTTTCCTGGCCAGCTAACAACAGCAACAATAACTACTGCACTGCTTAGAGTAACAGGCAGCCTAAGAAAGCATCTAGCAGTGTGTCAGGATCCTTTGGACATAACTATTCCTAAGAAATCATTTTTTTTAACAAACAAAGGACAAACCATAGGAACAGCTACTTCCAATAAGGAATTCAAATCCAAACATCTAACAGATGGCTGTCTAATTTTCTCTTGGATGTCTTCAATGTTGGAGCATTCTCCACCTCCCAAGGTAATTGGTTTCATTGTTGTACTACTCTAACAGTCAGGATGCCTTTCCTGATATTCAACCAAAATCTGGCTTCTTGTAACTTAAGGCCATTATTATGTGCCCTGCATTCTGGAATGACTAATATAGAATCTGTCCCTCCTCTGTATAAGAACCTTTAAATATTTGAAGAGTATTATCATATTTCCCCTTAGTCTCCCCCTCCCCCCTCTAGACTACACATACTCAGTCCTTTCAGCCTTTCCTCACAGGGCTTAGTTTCCACTCCCCTGATCATCCTTGTTGCCCACTTCTGAATTTGTTCCACTTTGCCTAAATCCTTCTTAATACTTTGTAATCAGAACTGGTCACAGTAATCAATGTGAGCCTAACCAGTGCTGAATAGAGGGGAATTAGTAGTACTGTATTTCACAGAATTTTAAGGTCATTTTTTTCCTACTGCAGCCAAAAATAGCTTTTGTTTGTTTATTTATTACATTTATTTACTGCCCTTTTGGTCCATTTTACCCAGGGCGGCAAAACAAGCAGATTAAAACAATGATATAAGTAAACCAATTAAAATATATAAAGAAAATAGAGAAGTTAAAAAATAACAAAGGTCATAAACAGTCCAACCAAAAAACAATTAAAAGTGTCAAGCGGGGGAGGCAGAATATGTGAAAATTTGCCTTTTTTTGCAACCGTACTGCACTCTTAGCTCATATTTAGCCTGCTATTTACACCAATTCCATAGTCCTTCTTGCTAATAGTATTACTGTACCAAGTGTTTCCCCATTTTGTAACAATTCATTTGATTTCTATGCATTTAATTATCATGTAGACAAACAAAAATGAACCATTCAAAAATTCCAGCAGAAAATTCAGCAAAATTTTCCCTACCATTAATCTAAGCCTAAAGTGGTCTACACCACAGATATACCTGAGCCTCCAACCGTATAACACTGCAAATTCTATTGTCTACAACCAACTCCTCTTATATATCATGGTATGAATCAGAGCCACAAACCATGAGTTAAAACCCATATACCTGTATTTATTGGGGACATTCCTTAACCTGTAATATCTACTCAATGGGGTGAGAAAACCAAACTATTGACTTACCTCTGCCTGAGATATACCACTGTATTGTCCTTGGATGGAGAACCCCTACAAAAGTGGGGGAAAACTGTTCTTTTAAAATGTATCAGAATAAGAACTGATGAGCTTATGTATGTGCAGTATTTATTTTCTTCTGTATTTTCTGATGTCTTGTATTTATGTGTTCAATTTTTAAAAAGCAAGGATAAGGAACCTTTTTTGGCTTAAGGGCTAAATTCCATTTCAAGAAATTACCTAGAGTTTATATTTTAGTAGTGCCTGGGAATAACAACAAACCACTCAAAAATTCCAGCAGAAAATATCTTCTCAAGAGTAACTCCAGTGAGAAAGGCTTTAGGCATTTAAAGCAGAGTTCAGTTTTATGCAAGTTTTTATTTTAAAAAAAACCTTTAAATAGCCTCTTATTTCCAATCACCCATCAAAGATAAGAGCAGAAGAAACTTGCAGGCAAGATGGGGAGCTCCCAATGAGCTGGGAAGGACTCCCACATGGACTTAATAGGAAAAGGAACAGAGCAGGAAAATATAGGAAAGGAGACCTTATGCAAAGAAGAGAATATAAAACATCTGCAGAAATCTAATCAGAAGTTTTGTCATCATTCTTTGAACACAGAAACAAGTAATAATTTTTTTTCCTGTGGAATAATCCACTATTATATTTTGATTTCTTTATTTACAAATTTTCCCCAGATAAAAATAAAATCACAGGTTTATGCATAAAAAGAAGCTTATACAACAGCTCGGAAGGTGGGAAATCTGATTCACACTAAGGCAGAAAATTCATTGTGTGCCCTTGGGCAGCATCAACACACTCAGCCTGATCCCAGGGTTGTGAGGTCAAAATGCTGATGAGAAGAGAGTCATGTACATTGCATTGAGTTCATTGGAGGAAAGCCAGGAAACATTTATCCTCTGGCTCATCTTTATCCCATTGAGTATACCTGGCTCTTTTTTCTCCCCTCCCCATCTTTATCCTTACACCACCTGTTTGAGAGGTAAAAATTGGACTGAGAGGGAATGACTGCCTCAAGGTCACCCGGTGAGCTTCATGGTTCAGTAAGGCCTTTAGGCCTAAATCCAATTACTTGTTACAACTAGAGGAGATCCACTTAATCAGTGGGATTTACATCACACATTTAGTTATAATTTAGCCGTTGATTCAGTGGATCCATGCCAGCTGGGACAAGTAACTGAATGTAGGCCTTGAACCTTCTAACTTCCAGTCCAGCACTCCAACTAAAGAAGACCATACTAACTGCTCCCTGGAACAGCATTTGTTTTGTCCCTGTACATCGGGGGTGGGGGGGGGTGGGCTCAAACATTTCAGGCCATGGGCAAGTCATGTGGATCAGTGGGCCGCTCACATGGTTCAGTGGGCCAGTCACGTGGTTCCTCCCACCAGAATTGGAAGTAAAACGTGTCTTGCAATCTGTTTTGCAACAGAATGAGATAAATTTTAAGCTGCCATTTTCTCTGCTTTAACCAGGGGTCCCCAAACTACGGCCCATGGGCTGGATCCAGCCCCCGATGCCAATTCATCCACCCCATGCTGCCCTCATTGCTCCTGGAAGTGGAAGTAAAACGTGCCCATACGGGCCTGTTTTATTTCCGCTTCCAGGAGCGACAAGGGTGGCGTGGGCCAGATGAATTGTCATCGTGGGGTGGATCTGGCCCGTGGGCCATAGTTTGGGCACTCCAGCTATACAAATTGAGGAGAACTCCATTGTTAACAAGGTAGCGAGTCTGAGAGATTGGTCTCAGATATTTTACACAGAGGAATAGGATGCTTAACAAAACAACAACAAAAAGACAAAAATGTTGTGGCACCTTAAAGATTAACTCCTGTATTTTAATGTTAGCTTTCATGGATCAAGTCTACTTTGTCAGACTCTGGCCTTTGTATCAGCAGGCTGCTGGAGTTAAAGGCACTCTCATTTGTATAACAACTTGAAGTAAAGTTGCTTCTCTATCCTTATAGATAGTATTGACTAAGGTGATGTATGAAGGGAAGTAAGTAAGTGAAAGATGATGCCCATCTAGTTATTCAGATGCTTCTCAATTGGATTATTTCATGCAATATCTTGAGGGGGTAAAGACAATATCCAGGCCTATGGATTCGAACTTTTTAAAATCTTAGTCAGATGTGATTTTAGAAGGATTTATGTGTCCCTTACCTGATTGGCCGAGAGGAGAACTGATCCCAAAGACAGGCTGGGATGGTAGGGAATAGTAGCACCTTTTGGTGGTGACTAGAAGAAATCAAAGAAGTAATCATTCACCACCCATACATACTCTCACCTCAATAGTAGCCTTGTCTCCTAAGCATTTATAGGTTCAAATAATTAAGAGCCCGACCACAGAGTTCTAAGCTCATAGTAACCTTATCTCCTGTGCATTTTTGTGCCATTACATAGGCAGTGGTATTGAACCAGATGACTAGAAATATTTTTAGACAAGTCCTCTTGGACACGACATGAGAAGCAATCCATGGCTAGAAATATGCATTGTGTTCAGGCATAGCTTATTGCTTTTTATAACATACAGTGCCTTGCCATAATACATACTGTAGTTGAAATGAAGGAGAAAGAGGTAACAAAGGAGGAGAGCTATTCCAATGCTGATGCAGCAGATCTAACTTAGGTAGGGTGCTGGTTAGAGCTCCCATGAAGTTCATGTCAGCTGAAACCCATTTAGTGGGGCAGAATTCATTTTCGGCTTTGAAGACATTGATCACTAAGGGCCAAACGAGGGGAGCACATGAGCAATCGCCCAGGAAACAGTCCACAGCTCTGTCTTCAGGTAGAAGATCTCAAGTTCAGCCCCTAAGAGGAGGTGGGCAACCTTCGGAAGATCAGAGGACACATATGCCCATCCCTTGACCTTGAACAGTCACATCCGCTCTCAGGACCTCGCCTCCCAGAACCATCTAATGGGGGAAATGTAAACAAATGTTAAACTAGCTTGTGTGAGAGGGATCTTTGCTAGAAAGTCCTCAAAACATGGGGAAATTGCTCCTACAATGACACTATTTGAAATATTTTTTTTCAGAAATTGTATTTATTTATTACTGTGGGATAATGGGGAAGAGAGGGACTGCACTGGCTCAGTGATTAAGAAGCTCGCCTTGCTAGCTGGAAGATTGGTAAGTTGGCAGTTCAAGACCCAAGTACCCCATGACGGAATGAGCACCTGTCTCTGTCCCAGCTCCTGCCAACCTAGCAGTTCGAAAACAAGAAATTGCAAGTAGATAAATAGGGACCATTTCTGTGGGGAAAGATCTTGGGGACAAGAAAGGAGCCTCATTCAGGTGTCCCGAGTGGAGTTTCTCCAGCAAAAATCCTTTCAACCCAAAATTTCTGACACAAAACTATTATTATTATGGGGAAGAAGGAATTCAGAGTGCTAATGACTGTATTTGGATTCCTGGGGGTTGCATTTTTGCAACCTCTAGAACTACAGTTTCCAGTGGGAAGGCCTGAAAGATGTTTCTAGAAACAACGTTAAACTAAATCAGGGGTTCTCAACCTATGTGCCCGCAGGCCGGATTCAGTCCAAGGTGCAATTTCATGTGGTCCCCCACTGCTTCCGCCACACCCGGAAGTGCCATGTGTGGTTTCTATTTAAGATACAGGCCGCCCCCATCGTGCAGGTTGGGCAAAATGGCCATCCGGTCCCGGAAGCAGTCTGAGAGAGTGTGACCCAGCCATCAGCTTGAAAAGGTTGAGAACCTCTGACCTAAATGAACTAGCAGTGTGGCAGCTTTGAATTTTCCATGGTTAAAAATTACTGAGAAGCAGTAATGGGGTTAGGAACTTAATGAAGAAGCAGCAGAATGGTATGGGCTCAGCCTGTTTCCTAGGATAATTAGGAATACCATTCTAGTGATCTGCAGGCAGAAAAAAAAAGATACAGAGGGCTTGTATGTTTTTCATTCAGAGTTGGAAAGCAACTCATGCAAGGATACTGATTAGGAAACTGGCCTGCTAGGAAGAATTACACATGAACTCATACAAGTCAGGTCAGGGACTTGGATTCTCCAAGAATCCTGTCTAAATTTATAGACCTCAGAAGAAAAATCAGAAGTCTGGCATTTATCCTAATAAAGGGTTAAGTCCAGCTTTGTAGCTGTTTGTCTGAGCCTTCAGGCTGGCTCACCAAAAAGTATAATAAACTTTTCTCTGTTATGGTAATGTGTTTAAAGCTAAAATGTGCTTAAAGCTAAAGACTGCTCAACATCGCCGCCCAGCTGACTTTGGGCCCCATCCTCCCAGGGCTGGAGAAGAGAAAAGCCCCGGGCGGCAGGATACCGCCGCCCAGCTGACTTTGGGCCCCACCTTCCTGTTGCCCGCTCGGAGGGAAGTGACTGTAGCTGTTTTGTAACTGTAATTGTCTTATGACATTAACTGATGATACTGTTGATACTGTTGAAGTATTTGTTGCTATTTTTTTTGTATTTGCTGCATTGTATTATACTGTATTTTCATTGTATTTAATTTTAAATATATTGTGATATATTGTGATTGCTGTTAGCCGCCCTGAGTCGCGTAGCTGAGTGGGTGGCATACAAGTCGAATCAATCAATCAATCAATCAACATTATAATGCTTTTTACTTTTAAATGATGTATTTTAGAGATGTATTCCCTGCTGTTTCAACGTGCCTTGTTAAGCTATAAGGGCTATAAGGAAGCAATGGTCTATGTTCCCGATGAAGCACCAAACAAGTGGAAACTAAAGTATATAGGGAGCTCATACATATTCCTATCAGCGGATGGCATTTGCTAATGACTGTGTTAAACACAAACCCTTAAGAACATATGAAAAATGCTGCTGTATCCGACTCAAGTCTGGAAGTTCACAAGATATGGTGTTAGTTACATATTTGAACAGCTTTTTAAAAGGATCAGACAGATTCCTCTCTATGGTACAGCATTCTTTTCATGCAAGTTTAGAATAATACGTTGGCCTAATTTAAACACATATGGATGGGTAATCAGCTATGGAGCACCACTTATCTCTGATGATAAAAAGGATCACATTACTGCAGAAGGTTGGCTCCACCTCATCAGGTAGAAGACACAAAACCAAGAACCATACCTCCAGAATAACAGCACAGATCTGTCGCACACACTGTATGATGGCATCTGGAACTCCAGAGACAGTCACAGCCCTCTCTGTGGAATTAGGGAGAAGGTCTCCAGCCACCTGGACTTGTGCTCCTGTAGTCTAGAATCAAAACAAGTTCGAGAAAGAAACACTGATTCCTTCTGGGAAGTATTATAGTAGTCACATCAGAAACCTCTCCTGTTCCATCACAGTAAGGACAATCTTTAAGAATCCTTTTATGCAAAGTGCTCCTTCTCATTTTGGAGATTCCTACACAAAGATTAATTCTCACACACAATTAAGATCAAATCTCCTCAAAAAACAAATGCACACATTGTTTACAGGAAAGATTAGCGGTTTTAATAGTAGCGTTGTTCTAGCTCAGAAGATGCTCTGTGACATTTTAAAATGGTTTATTCTAGAAGCATAGGATCAACAGCAATCATGGAATTAAGGAAGAAAAACAATCAAGGCAAGGAAAATAAATGCAGGAAAAAGATACAGTCTGTTCCCATAGGAACAAATGGGTGGCAGGTTTTCAAAGTCTTTACTTTACCTCTCTAATCTCCTTTATTTTAGCTCCTGCTTTGCCAATGAGTGAACCACACTGGCTGGCTGGGATCACCAGCCTCAACGTTACAGGTGGCTTGGAGACAGTTCCTCCATTGACAGCCCCAGATCCCAGGTCCTGGAATGGGGGAGGGGGAGGGAAATGGGGATTAGATTAAAAATTGGAAGGATTCCTTCAAGATCTCCTGTAAGTGAATAGTACTATGGGTTACAATCCCATTCTAGGCAAACAAGCAAAGTCCCAACTGTGCTACCCTCTGAGATCTAGTTCCATCTCCGTTCTGTTACCATTTGTTGACATTCCGTATCAGAACCAGTCAACAACATTCCAGTATAGTGCAGGTATAATCTCCTAACATATAATTAGGAGTATGTTAACAGTTTAACAAATTGCATGATTAGATTTTGTCATGTACTTTGCTTTTCCAAATATAATTCCCTTTTTATCAGAAATAAATTTGTCAAATTGTCTTCTCTCTCTAAAGTTTATATCAATTTCTCCATAGAAGGTTATTTTCTTCCAGACCCTAAGTAGTTAGGCTCAATTATGGATGGCAGATCCATATTTCCTCACCTAGTTGTGATTGCTGCCATGTTAATGACATGGTGTGAATGTATAGGTTTCAACATGTATAACAAAATAAAAAACAAATCTATTGTGGCACTTTTAACATATTTTCAGTGTGAGCTTTCCTGGATTACAGTTAGATATGCATATGGTGAAAACCACTTCTATTTTGACATTTCTTTATCTTCCATTCCACCCGCCCCCACTGATTTTTCTGATACTAGTCCAAAAAAGCCTTAATGAACCCATAAAACAATCCCCCCCCCCAAAAAAAACAACAACCCCTTTTCAAACAAAAACCTCACCCCCTAATTCCAATCCTTTTCCTCAGACCCATTTGAGGTTTGAAAACATGGATTATGATCTCCGGAAGCTCACACTGAAACAGAATTTCTGACTTGTTTTATTTTTGTTATAAATTGGCTGAAATCCTGTTGTGTAGCGTAGGGCGTTACATTAGATTAGGCCAGTGATTTCATGTGGCCTTTCTCTGCCTCCACCACACCAGGAAGTGCCATGTGGTGGAGGAAGGGCAAAATGGTAGTCCGGCCCTCGTAGCTGTCTGAGGGAACGTGACCCGGCCCGCAGATTAAAAAGGTTGAGAACTCCTACTCATTGAATCAGTGGGAATTTGTTGAATCAACTCCTCTATACATTCCATTCATTCATTCATTCATTCATTTACTTTGGCATAGTAAAGTCACAACTTGACTAGGCCCATTTTAATCTATGGAATTTATAGAGAAGTTGACTGATTAAATGGGCCTATTTTAGTGCAATTTATTACACTAAGCAACAAGATCTTAACCATTACGTGGGGAAAGGATACATTTTTTCCAGTACTGCACCAAACTTAACTGAGGCCTATGTCACATTGAAACAATGCCTAGTCCAGTGTTTCCCAACTTTTGGTTTTTTGACTTAAATTCCCAGAAACCTAAGTCAATTCCTCAAAGTACTGATCAGCAAATGTACAGACTTAGGCTTCTGGGAATCGAAGTCTACTAGTGCTCTGTGGAACATAGTTTGGGAAACACTGGCTACTCAATCCTATGGATACTTACCTCTTCCAGCTTGAAAGCAATCATGGAAACAGCTCTGAAGACAGCATCAGTGGATCCTGTAATAGTGGTGATCCGTTCTGGACAGGAACCCTCTGAAATGGTGATCCGGGCTGTACTCTTAAGACACCAAAGAAGCATACCTGTCAAGCGCGGCTCCGGACAATACGGGACCTGCGCAGAACGGTTCTGCGCAGGTCCCTTCTATGCATGCGTAGAAGGCTTCTACGCATCCCCTTCTGCGCAGAACCCTTCTGCACATGCGTAGAATGGTTCTACGCATGCGTAGGAGGGATCTACGCAGAAGGGGAAGCACATTAACTACTTTTTCCCCACCATCAAATTACGGGATGGAAAGGAGGAAAAGTGGCGCTAAATTACAGGAAATCCAGGCCAATACGGGATACTTGACAGGTATGCAAAGAAGTAATAGATATGTAAATACAAATTGGTTATTTATATAATACTTACCAAGTTCTATGTTTCCCATATACAGTATATTATTTCACTAACTTTACAACACACTTATAAAGCAGGCTAGTGTTCTTCTTCTGAGTGCTTTATCTGATTCTGAATATTGGCGATCCTCATGACGATCAGTCATGAACATTGTCCTGGGGACAATATAACGCAGTGGCCTTCCATTTGCCTTCTGCATAGCTGTGTGATGCCCCCTACTGCTGATCCAGTTCCACGAGTCACTTTCTGGTCATGAGCCCTTTTGGCACACAAAGTCCTCCTTACTATGCTACAGTGAAATATTTATATCTTTTGAAAAAATCAGAAGGATGATGCCACTGAGATTGCAAAGAAGAAACACTGATCCAGTCTTTAAAGGTGAACCTTTAAAAGTGAATAATCCATAACCTATTTTCAGGTTTTTCTGTGAAAGTTGTTTACCATTCACTTATTCTGGGGGCATCCTTGGATCGTGCAGCTGGCCTGAAGCCATACAGGTTGGCTCTTCCTGGATGCATAGTGGGGTACTAGACTCGCAACCTCTGGCTATGCAGCCAGATAGCCTACTGTAAGACAGAGACCATTGAAGACAACACAGCAGATCAGTAGGCTGTCACCTCCAACCCCTGAAACTCTGGAGTATGTCACTCTGAGCTCCCCAATAAATCTGGGTGCTAAAAGGATGGCAGAAGATGCTCTTTACTAACTACTGTGCTATTCAGCCAGCTGAATAATAGTTAACTGTAAAGAAATCCTGACAAACATTGGTACAGATGGACTTGCTCCATTTCTCTGCTTTCTTCCTAATGACTTCTGCATACAAAATGACCAGAACTCATTCAATGGCATTCCATGTTTGCAACCCATCCACCCAAAAGCCAAATTATACTCTAGTCCAGTGGTGGAAAACCTTGGCACTCCAGGTATTCTTGAACTTCAATTCCCAGAAGCCCTGATCAGCAGAAGTGCTTACTTGGGCTTCTGGGAATTGCAGTGCAAGAACACCTAGAGTGCCAAGGTTCACCATCACTGCTCTAGTCAAAATTGGTTAACTCACACAAACTCAACGTACAGTACCTGTTCCCGTATCCTCTTTACAGTCTCTCCTTTCTGCAGGATTAAAAATAAAGGGAATCAGACTTTAATAATTTAAGATTATGTAAACAAATAAGGCTGCAAACACAGCACACGGCAACTCAAATAAATCTCACCTTGCCTATGATGCTGCCAACTTCCTGTAGAAACACAGAAACAAAATAAATTGAATTTCAGATGTGTAGATTGGCAAGTGTCTGACAAAATCTGTATGTTTGACCAATTCATTCTGTCTCTTCTCCCAAATAAAAGCAAGGTTTTTTTAAAAAAAAATGGGAAAGTAAACTCCAGTTTACTTACTTTCCCATGCATAAGCATCCGGAGAGTGAGGGTGATGCTGAGTTCCGTCTCCTCTACTCCATTGTCTGAGCCACTCATTCTATCTGGTGATGCCGTGATGTAGGAATGCATGGATATGCGTCTAAGAAAACCAACACCTTGTGTCTAGTAGGCACTGAAGCCACCAAATCTGCAGATACAGAAAGAGAAAAGAGCTTCAGGTTGACAAGCTTGCTTGTAAATCAGTCCAATGACTTGGCAGGACTATAGTGATTAGTAAGTAGTGGTTGGATGGATGTCATACACTGTCCTTTGATGTGCTCTGGGCCAAAGTCAGAGCACTCTGAGATTTAATGATCATAAGGATGAAGATAAACATCACGCAAGCAAATGTAACAGCCTTTCCAAATGTAACTTAGAGAAAAACATTTGCAGAAAGTCAGTGAGGCACCAAAAATAAGGCATAAATACTCAACACTGGTAGAGAAAAAGAGGTTTTCTGCCTTTTGATATTATTTTGCGGCTAGTCAAGAGTGCCATATTTTTGGATGCTATGCATATGGTTGTCACTGTTTTGTCTACAAATTAGAGGACTCCCTAGTACAGTATCCTATAATCTCAATCTCTGGCTGCTTGCATAACCATCACAAATTAACACTTGCAGCTGGAGATTGAAATCCATATACTGTAAAATAATATGAAAGGGCAGAAAACTCCTCTGTTGGCATCTCTCTTTATCCATCTACCGGTAATAACGTAACACCTCCGACAACTTCTAAAAGGTCAAAATGGGGGAGGGCGGGTATGGAAGAGTGAAAAAACAGATTATCTTTTTCTTTGAATCTTTCTCTACCTCCCCCTTGTGAGAAAGTGAACTATGGAGTAAGAAGCTGAGGGCTCTAGTCTGGTCTTTGTCTAAACAACCAATGGCTCTTTTCTTTTCTTTGGCGCACGTGAGCTTCTTGTATAACCCCCTGCCAGATAGGAAGGCAAAAACCACAAGTTGGCTGTAATAAACCAATAAAAGGATCCCAAGAACGTGCCTATACATAAGATAGATGGATAGATGGGTTGATAAATATAGTTACACACATGTTTTGTCGCTATTATTGTTGTCCCGGTTTTGGATGTCAGAAATTACTGTGGCTCTTTTGATGCATCAGCTCTAAACAATGATCCCGATTTGGATCCAAAACAATTCCTATGGTTCTTCGTACAATGGCTGATATTTTGCTGGTTGGTGTAAGAAAATTCATAATGTTCAGTCCATTCTTAGCCAGCAAAGCAAAGGTTTCTGCCACAATTCTCAAGGACACACATGTACACACCAGCTTGGTCCATGCAATGGATACTCCTGAAAACTGCAGTGGGCTCTCTTTGCCAGCTAGTACTGGACTGAATGTTACAAATTTTCTTATGCTAAGCAACAGGATTTCAACCAATACGTTCTCTTTCCTACATTTCTTCTCTAATTTAATTTTCATTGAATGATCAGCTATAAAAAATTGACCTATTTCTCACTATGCCACTGAAGTATTTCAGCTGATTTCTTGCTCTTTATTCATTCTCCTTAGAACGTCTTCCCTAGTCCACTCTTTCTGCCCAAGACATTTTTAACACCCTGTAATAAATCCATTTTACAAATGTTTCTCTAGCCAGTGGTGACGTTCAGAACTCTACGCCATATGGAAGAATTGAAAATACATAACCACTGTACTATGTGCCTTCTCAAGGTCAGTTTTACATGCATCGGGGTATAAGAAGCACCCCATTTTTATGCATATTTTAAAGGGGGAAAAAATTCTACATTTTCCACCATGAATTTTCAAAATTAACTCCAGGAGCTGGGGAGTGCAACCAGTGGCTTTGGGATGAGGGGAAAAAGGGCTTTAAAGGAGCCTTCTTTCCATCCCATTTCCCCCACCCTGGCTGCTGGATGGGGGGAAGCCGGGTTTTGGGGGGGTAGAAAGCGGGCTCCTTTGAAGTGTTTTTCCCCATCCCATGGCTGTTGGCTGGCAGCAGCCAAGGGGGCATGCTTCAAAGGAGCCCTCTTTCCACCCCATTCCACCCCCAAAAAACGGGCTTCCCCCCATCCCACAGCCACTAGCTGCCAGCAGCCAGGGTGGGGGGAATGGGGTGGAAACAGGGTTCTTTTAAAGCCCATCCACCCCACCCCCTGGATCCCATATCCACTGGCCACCAGCAGCGGGGGGCGAATGGGAGGAAAAAGGGCTCCTTTGAAGCCACCCACCCAGCTCCATCCACAGCTAATTTTGATTACTGGCATATAAGAGGCACCCTGTTTTTCAAGTTAATTTTAAGGGGGGGAGGTGTCTTATACACCAGCAAATACGGTCGGTGTGTGTGTGTGTGTGTGTGTGTGTGTGTGTGTGTGTGTGTGTGTGTGTGTGTGTGTGTGTGTGTGTGTGTGTGTGTGTGTGTGTGTGTGTGTGTGTGTATAAACAGGTCAATATATATATATATATATATATATGGACATTGCATTCCTCCTTTGAGAGGAGCTACTCGAGGCCATCTGACTTTTACTGTGTGACTGAAATTACATTGTTCATTTTACCAAGCCCCATGGTATTTATATTTGTCAACACACTCCATGCTTTCTATCTGGATCTCTAACTATATTTCTTGGATGGTAACTTTTTCATTACTTATAAACTTAGTTGTTTTTTTTAAAAAAACATTCCTTTTAGACTATGTTCATCGCTCACTTTATGGACTTTAATGAACAACTAAATTTATATCCTCATCTGGATGATGTTGATAACATCTCACATTGATAATGATAACTGATACAGTATTTGCACTGGCAAGTGCTTCTTTTAAAGGTATTCTTAAAGTACTGTACATGTATAGATAGAAAAATAGCAGTGAAAGTATTCTATTCTACCAGCTTGTTTTGCTGGACCTGTCAAAACCTTTCCCATAGTAAGCAAAGCAAGCATACATGTCTACGTTCATGTCACAACATTCTTCTCTAAATAAATGTATGCAGAAGAGTGCTTTCTTGGTTCTAAATCCTGTTCTATATCCAAATTGTGTACTTCATGCCTCTACTTCATGCTTTTTGTAAACTAGCACAGGCACATGTATTCCATAAAAACAAAAATCATACAAAACTTTTACTGCCAACCTAGCAGTTCGAAAGAAAGAAATTGCAAGTAGATAAATAGGGACCACTTCAGTGGGAAGGTAATAGTGTTCTGTGTGCTCCGGTGTCTAGTCATGCCTGCCACATGACCATGGAAACGTCTGCAAAAGCAGACAGCGCTGGCTCTTCGGCTTTGAAACAGAGATGAGCACTGATGTCGTGGTTGGGGAGGATATTTTAATATTTTGAATATTTTAATAGTTTTAATGGTTTTTAAGTAAGGTTCTTATGATTTTTATTGTTGTATGATGTTTTTATATTTGTGAGCTGCCTGGAGTCACCCAGGCGAGAGGGCAGAAATATAAATTTAAATAAATAAATAAATTGCACATATTAAATGGTACAAAATTGTATGTATATAATGGTTATCATCATGATCATCATGATCTTTGGGCAAAGTATATATGAGCAAACAGATGATGCACAATAGACATCCATGCAATGATCCTTTACTTCTACAATTTTCTTCAAGTGTTGATCTTCACAATCTTTCTAGCTCTTGGCAGTTGTATTTGTCTTTTGTGACTCCAGAGACCTACATGTCTTTCTTCCAACTTTTCGTTGGCTTCCCCACAGATGGTTGAATCAAAATGAAACATCAAATGCAGAGCTCATCTAATTCACTCTTCTGCAGTCACTGCAAGCTCTAACATTTTCTTTTTGGGATAAATTTAATTAAATCAAACCTCAGCCAAATTCCAGGAACAATCCAATTCTGTTGGTTTGATTGGGAAGAAAGATCCATTAAAATGCCCAAGCCATCACTTCTTATTAGCTTTAATACAGTACTCCAATGAAGACATCAAGTCCAAGAGCTTTCCTCTCACTTTTTTTTTTGTTAGATATATTACATTTTAGATTTTGGATTTCTGCCACAATAAACCACAACAGTAACTCGAGCACTGCTTTGTGTACTTACTCAACATACAAGTGGACTGACTTAAATAAAATAAACGGCATTATAATAAGAAAGATGGAGAAAGGGGAGGCCTTATACTACAAGGGCTCCTGGAAATGGATGAAACACAACTCTCTGTGCCCAAATGTTAAAGTTGAGTGCAGAAGAATAGATGCCTTTGAGATGTGGTGTTAGAGGAGAGTTTTGAGAGTCCCCTGGACAGCGAGGAGAACAAATAAGTTGATCTTAGAAGAAATCAACCCTGACTGCTCCTTAGAAGGTCAAATAGTAAAGATGAAGCTTAAATATTTTGGACAGCAAATGAGAAGAGAGGAGTCACTTGAGAAAGCCTTGATGCTGGGAAAGGTGGAGGGCAAAAGAAGAAGGGGGCGTCCAAAGATGAGATGGCTAGATGGTACTGTAGACGCAATGGGCACAGAGCTGGGCAGGTTGAGGAGGATGGTGGAGGACAGAGGTGCCTGGAGGTCCATGGGGTCGCAAAGGGTCGGGATCGACTGTGTGACTGAATAACAACAAACAATACTGCCATTCACTATGAGGTGGCCAACGTCACATCCCTGACACACAATTGTGCCTACATTAAAGCACTTTACATTCTCTTGTCAAAACAAAAGGCCCTCATTAACATTTATGGCAAGAAGTAAAAGGACAACAGAAATCAAAGGGGTGCAATTGTGAGTGTAGGGCAGGGGTTCTCAACATCTTTGCGCTGTGGGCCGGACCACGCCCCCTCAGACAGCTGAGCAGGCCAGACACATGGTTCCTCCCCACCATAAACACTGCTGTAAAATGCATCTGCAACTGTTGTAAATGCATTTACGTCAGCTGTGGGTGCATTTACGGCACGTTTGCAGCTGTTTTCGCCACTTCTGCTGCTTCTGGTGGCGGTGGCAAAAGCAAGGGCGGCGTGTTTTCAGCTGTGTTTTCTGCTTCCGCTGGCAGGCCACATGAAATGGCACCACAGGACAGTTCCAGCCCATGGGCCATAGGTTGCAAACCCTTGGTGTAGGGCATATCCTGATGACCCTGAGGTGTAATCCCCACAAAATAATTCCCTCCTTCAATAGGGCTCTCAATACTGAGAACTGGCACACATATTTATGTCCCTCTATCTAGCTATTTAGGGACTGTGGTGGCTTAGTGGTTAAGGTGCTGAACTTCACGACCGGAAGGTCGACAGGTTGAGACCCGAGTACTGCATGATGGAGTGAGCTTCCATCTGTCACAGCTCCTGTCAACCTAGCAGTTTGAAAGCAAGAAATTGCAAGTAGATAGATAGGAACCACTTTGGTGGGAAGGTAAACTGCCTTCGGTGCACTCTGGTGTCTATTCATGCCTGCCACATATTCACGGAAATGTCTGCAGACGCAGACAGCACCGGCTCTTTGGCTGGAAAAAGAGATGAGCACTGAACCCTAGAGTCGGATAAGACTGGCTCTGGAGTACGGGCGACCTTTACCTTTAGCTATTTAGCTGACTGGATAGCTCAGTGGTTTAGGCATCTGGCTGTGGAGCCAGAGGTTGGGACTTCAGTTCCCCACTGTGCTTCCAGGGAGAAATGCCAGCCTTTGTAGCCATGGGCAAGGTACACAGACCCAGCGTACCCTCGGAAGCAAGGGAGTGTAAACCACTTCTGTGTATTCTCTGCTAGAAACCCCTGGGAGAGTTTTCTGTCAAGCCAGAATCAATGGCACACTATTATTATTTATCTAGCTATTTATCTATCTGATATAATTATAATAGTAAAGGTTTCCCTTGCTCGAAAGCCAGTCGTATCCGACTCTAGGGTGCAGTGCTCATCTCTGTTTCAAAGCTGAAGAGCCAGCGCTGTCTGCTGCTGCAGACATTTCCGTGGTCATGTGGCAGGCATGACTAGACATCGAAGTGCATGGAACACTGTTACCTTCCCACCGAAGTGGTCCCTATTTATCTACTTGCAATTTCTTGCTTTTGAACTGCTAGGTTGGTAGTATTAGGAAATTTTCAGAAAACACTTGGCTGTGATGATTTTAAAGGTATAGACAAAATAATTATATAATAAACACACTCCATCAAATTAAAACATATTTATGTACAGATTATACCAAATGAAAGAACATAACAACATCAAGCAAATAAAAGGAAAGGTGTGGATTGCAATATTGAGAGTCTAAAGCACCGGTAGAGACTGAAGTGGATTCAGGCAAACAACCAAGTAAAATGGTGTTTTTTTTCCTCCAGTAGTCTAACAGAGGGCTGTTAAGTGGCAATCTTTCCTATATCTGAGTGATTGCCTGCCAAGGCTTAGTGGGGATGTTTTTTTTTCCCCAGTGGGCACATCTACAAACCAGTGTAGAACTGTGATCAATGTTCTGCAGTGTTTGCACATGGGAGAGAGAAACCACATGATAAGTGCAATGTAGACAGTAAGGGAGAAAAAGGAACACACACACCTCTTTTTGGAACGGGCAGCAGGCTGTCACAATCAACACTTGGAGGCGCCATGCAGAGAAATTACTTGGCGAGGTGGGTGGGTTGAACTGATGCCATTTTATTGCCATCTGTCTGCCTTCCTGCCTGCTTCCTTAAGTTTAATATAAAGAGAAATTACAAATAGTCAAACATAGTCTCACCCCTTGAGTTCATCACTCATAAGAAAAGCAGTGTGGGCCATGTAATTATTATACAAAGCCCCCTTCCTTTTAAATATCATGTAACCATGAAGGGTACAAGGGGCATAGCTGAAGCGCCGTGGCGGAGTAGAATTAGGAAATCCTTTCCTGCTTGTGTGCTCAACCACAACAAAAGTAATCCAGAAGTTAAAAACAGGGCTGGATATAAAATAAATGATTACTTCTGAAACTCCTGATCTCCCAGACAGTGGCTGAAATCCAGTAGTAAGGTGCAAGTAGAGCCGGCCCATTGAATCAATAACACCTACAGAAGAGATGTCTTAGCAAATCTCCACTGATTCCATGGGGCCTATTCTAGTTGTGACTTACTACTAGATTTCAGCCAGTGTGGCTTGATGTAACAGGATACTGTACTTCAAAACATTGTATCTGCACCCTTTCCAAGAAACTATTCTCAGGATAACCGAAGAAGTAATCCTGTCCGGAACTGGTTCTCGTGCATCAAATCCCTGAAGGTGGATGTCATGATGAACAATCTGTAAAATAATTACTAGTGAGTTTAAATAAGATACTGAGCCATCTCGCTTAGGTAAATGACAGACATTGTGATAGCAGGCAAACTAATACATTTTAAAGTAGGATACGATCATCCTCCTTCTTCATATTCCTCAGTACATGGTGTTGAGAGTCATTCCTTTGACACAAGAGGCAATATGCAGACAAGCCATCTGTTCTAAAGGTGTCCAAATGGGCATACACTGGTAATGGCAGCCTTGTGTTGCCAGCTAATCTTTCTCACGCTAGATCAGGCAAAAGAAACTGCAGAATGAACTCATCAAAAGGTGCTTTCATTTTGGCAAATTCACGTCTGGCCTAGATACGGAAGAAGTTGGCAAATATCTCTACATCTTGCCCAAGTTAATTCCATTGTTTAAATATGTAGGGTACTTCCTTTTGTCTTTCCTGAATTTCCCATTGGTTTGCATCACCTGATGATTCCAATTCCTGGATCTGGTCTGTAGTCTGAGCAAGATGTGTGTGTCAGCTCACAATTGGGAGTGATATGCCCCTCCTTGGATAAAGAGGCATACTGGAATCTAGTACTGTGAGAGAGAGATAATTCACTGTCTTAATACAGTACAGTACTGCATAATTTTATATATACTTTCCCTTTCTTTCCTCTCTCTTGAGCTACTAGTTAAGACACCAGATCTTCAGCTACTACCGTAGTCAATCATTTTACAGCTTTGTCCTTCAACCATTGCTGCAAAATATGATTAAAACAAAGGATTTGTACATTTCCTTATTTATTTATTTGATTATTTATTTATTTGAACTTATATCCCGCCCTCTTGCCCTAGGGCAACTCAGGGCGGAGCATAATCACATAAAAATATTTTTAAAAAACAAAAAAAAAACAGCAATAAAAGACTCTTTAAAAACCATCCCATATCTAAAAAGACCCTCCCCTCACCACACTCAGTAAGAGGGACATATAACTCTAACAGAGCCAACGAGCGGGAGTCAACAAGTGTACTGTATACACTTAAAAGTAGCACAGTACTAAAAATAAGCAAACATATTTATTACTCCCAAATCAGTCAGACTTATTTCTGCGTAAGAATACATGAGATCATGCTATAAAATAATTTAACTGCTTGAATTCCTGTGTTTGAGACTATAGGTAATTTGCTTAAAATAACTTTTATGTTCTTTATGACTCTCCTCCACGCTACTCCGCCGAAAACATGGCGAGACCACTGCCGGCCTCAAGGCACCTTGAGCCGGGATGGGGAAAAAAAACCAGCAGCAGGCAGCAGTTCGTCAGGGGAAGCACCCTCCCTGGTGAATGACTGACTGCTGTGTTTGTACTTCCGACACCACTGTTTCGAGAACTAACACGAAACAGCGGTGGAGGTAATACAAAAGCAGCAGCCAGCAATCTGCAAGGAAGAGCACCACCCCTTACGGATCGCTGCCTGACGATCTCGGGTTAGGTAAGCGAGGAGAAAAAGGAGACAGAGAGGAAAGAACCATCGTCATGCAGATAGCTCTTCTCTGCCTCCTTCTCCCCCAACCTACCTAACAAACCTTACCAGGGAAACAACAGGCTGACCGCTGGCTCCTCCTTTTCCCCATTGCTGCATCGAAACCAAAATTCAAAGCAGCAATGGGGAAAAGAGGAACCGACAGGCAGCCCGTTCTTCACGCAAAAGTACACAACAAAAACAAAAAACAAAATTAATAAACATTAATAAGACAAAAAATAATAATTAAAAAACCCATTAATAAACAAAAAAGTAAACCACAAAATCCACAAAAACATCCACAATACCACAAAAGCACAGACAAAACACCGAACTACAACACGAAAATACCTAACTCTAACAACACAACTACAACAAATTACACAAATAAACACCAATGAAATCACAAAAATAAACAAAACCAGAAATAAACAAACCAATTACACACATCTAAAGCACAACCAAAACAAAAAAGAACAAACAGAAACTTAGATAGATAAATCTTTATTGTCATTGTCCTTCACAGAACAACGAGGTTGGGGGGGGGGACACTTAACAACCCAAAAAAACCTAAACAAAATACAACTATACAAAATTATCAACATACTCCCACCCCACATATACACATTTAACCCCTAAAAAGCTCTAAAACTCTAAAAACTACATACAGAAGCTCCCTCATAGACTGCATTGCACTGCATTCAAAGCCAGAACCGCTTTTGGGTGGAAACTATTTCTCAAGCGGCTGGTCCTGGTCTTTATGACCCTATACCTTCTTCTAGAAGGCAGAAGCTGAAAGAGATCATTTCCGGGGTGCGTACTATCTTGCGCAATCTCTACAGCTTTCTTATAACACCTGGTGGCATAGATTTGATCTAGAGTGGGAAGAGTACGCCCGATTATCCCCTCCGCAGTCTTTATGACCCTGGACAGCATTGTTCTTTCCCTAGCTGTACAACTCCCAAACCATGCACACAGACCATAGGTTAACACACTCTCTATGGTACAGTGGTAGAATGCCAACAGCAGGTCCTTTGAAAGATTGTTCTTCTTCCTGAGGATTCTCAAGAAGTATAACCTCTGCTGTGCTCTCTTCATCAGAGCTTTGGTGTTTGCTCCCCATGTTGGATCATCCCTCAGCTCCATTCCCAGAAATCGAAACACCGAGACCTGTTCCACACAATTCCCTTCAATAATAAGTGGCTGGATGTTCAATTTGCATTTTCTAAAGTCCACAATGATCTCTTTTGTCTTTTTTACATTGAGGAATAAATTGTTTTCCCTACACCACTCCGTCAGCATCTCAACCTCCTTCCTATAAGCCGACTCCCCCTCCCCATCAGTAATCAGACCCACCACCGTTGTGTCGTCTGCAAACTTGATGATCTTATTGCTGGGGTAACTGGGAACACAATCATATGTGTAAAGCGTGTACAGAAGCGGGCTCAGCACACACCCCTGCGGCGTCCCCGTACTTATACTGAGATCCGCAGAGACATGAGAGCCCATCCTGACCCGTTGGGAACGATCTGATAGAAAATCTAGTATCCACCTGCATAAGCATGGCGGAAGCCCCAGATCTAATAATTTGGGCACCAGTCTATGCGGAAGAATAGTATTAAAAGCAGAACTAAAATCTACAAACAACAGTCTCGCATAAGTCCCTTGTTTCTCCAAATGGGTCAGAACAGCATGTAGGGCCGTAGCCACAGCATCCTCCGTGGATCTCTTTCTCTTATATGCAAATTGACAAGGGTCAAGTCCAACTTGTAAACAAGCCATAATACGGTTCCGCACCAACTTTTCAAAGCATTTCATTATGACAGGTGTAAGCACCACAGGGCGGAAGTCATTCAGACTATCTATGTTAGGCTTTTTAGGCAGAGGTATAATAGTAGAGGATTTCAGACAAGGTGGGACAGTGGCTTGGGCCAAAGACCGATTAGAAATCTTCATAAAAGTTTCTGCCAGCTGTTCTGAGCAGTCTCTCAGTGCCCTAACAGCCACTCCATCAGGATCCATAGACTTGCTCGCATTTATCCCTTTTAATATTCGCCTCACTTCTCCCTCTTCCACCCTGGCAACATTCCCTAAGGGGAGTAATGATGATGACTCTAGCAACACTGCTGGATCCACTGCTGGTGTCACCTCAAATCGGGCAAAAAAGGTATTCAGCTCCTCCACCAGAGAAGCACTGCAAACTTGTTGTAATGCCGCCCTGAGTCGGGTTCCACCTGAGTGGTCGGCATATATAAATATGACTATTAAGTTAAATTAAATTAAATTAAACACCTCCCAGCCCACCACCACAAAATCAAAACAAAGGAAAAAAACCAGAATAAATAAAACCAGAGAACTCACTAGCACGTCCTCCCTCCACGAGACCGGAACAGAAATGAAGAAACAAAGACTACTTACCGGAAGATGCCCTACCTAGAGGCCAGGAGAGAAAAAACATGTGAAATGAAAACAAAACCAACAGCCCCACCTGCAGGCCAGAATATTAAAAACAAGTCAAAAACAAAACAGCACTACCTACAGGCCACAAGAGTAAAAACAAGTAAAAAATAACAATAAATCAAAAGTTTACACAAATAACAAACATATGTTAAATAAATAAAATAAAAAGATTTGTAGCATCCTCTGTTGGTTTTTAACTCACACCCCCCCCCCAAAAAAAGCAAGACACAATTTATAACAGCCCAGCAACGCCGGGCAACCTATGCTAGTATCTTATAAAATTGGAGGCGTTTGTCTGGGAGATTTAGAATTCAGGACTAAAGTTATGGAAACAAAGTAATAATACAACCATGTATTCCTCCTCCTGTTTAGCTGGAATATTTCTGCACAGGAGTGGGAAGATGACAATTGTTGAAAATAACTTGCAGAGAAGGGAATGCTAGGCATTTACTAAACTGGCTTCTGCTAATTAAGATTCTGAGTTCTTCTCATCTCAACAATTTACCACTAACAATTTATGTCAAATCCAATAATTCTGCCGTACTCAGTCCATATACCTTAAAATATGCACACACCTCTTCTTTCGAATCATCCAATTCTGTATCACATTTGTCAAGTACTGTATATTCAGAATGGTAGTCTTATCATACTTCTATCTACTTTGGTACACAGCAAATTTTGATCTATCAAAAACCCAAGAGGGTTTCCTTGCACTCACTCACAGTTTCACTTAAAAATTACATTGCTCCTTTTGGCAATATAATGAGGCTTATTGCTAAGGTAGAACTGGATGATTGGGAGCAGCAGCAAATGTGAATGTCATTTTATTCTGTAGCCACTATGGTGCTATGATATAGGTAAAGGTAAAGGTCATCCTTGCTTGAAAGCCAGTCGTATCCGACTCTAGGGTTCAGTGCTCATCTTTATTTATAACCAAAGAGCCAGCGCTGTCTGCTTCTGCAGACGTTTCCATGGTATGTGACAGGCATGACTAGACACCGGAGCGCATGGAACGCTGTTTACCTTCCCACCGAAGTGGTCCCTATTTATCTACTTGCAATGTCTTGCTTTTGAACTGCTAAGCTGGCAGGAGCTGGGACAAAGACGGGAGATCATTCCGTCCTGCAGTATTCGGGTATTGAACTGCTGACCTGCTGCCTTCCAGTCAACATCTTAGCCACTTGAGCAACTGCAGTCCCTGCTGTGATATATGTGAGCCCAAAATGTGAATCTGCACATGCCCAAATATTTTTTCCTTTCTTGCTTGGAAAACACAGGAGTTCCCAACCTTTCTAAGCTAGGGGCCAGGTCACGCTCCCTCAGACGGCTTCAGGGGCCAGACAGCCATTTTGCCCTTCCTCTACCATATGGCACTTCCTGGTGTGGTGGAGGCAGGAGGGGCACATGAAATGGTGCCATGGGCCGCATCCAGCCCAAGGGCTGCAGCTTGAAAATCCCTGCTCTAACACATTGTTTCTCAAACTTTGATTTTTGAACTTCAATTCCCAGAAGCCTAACTCAATCCCCAAAGCACTGATCAGCCAATGTACTGACTGAGGCTTCTGGGAAGTGAAGTCAACCAGGGTTTCCACAGAAAATACACGTAGGAATCATAAAGCATGGGAAATGAAAGAGGGGACATTAGTTGTATGATTCACAAATGAAGAGCAATACATAGCTGCAAAAATGGGGCAAGAACTGATAAGACCATGAAATCTCCAGTCTAAAATTAACTTCCTAGGACTATTTTACTGGTAAAATAGACTGCATATACATATAATGGGACTGCAGTGGCTCTAGTGGCTAAGACGCTGACTGGGAGGCGGAAGGTCAGCAGTTCGATTCCCGAGTACTGCAGGACAGAATGAGCTCCCGTCTTTGTCCCAGCTCCTGCCAACCTAGCAGTTCGAAAGCAAGACATTGCAAGTAGATAAATAGGGACCACTTCGGTGGGAAGGTAAACAGTGTTCCGTGCGCTCCGGTGTCTAGTCATGCCTCCCACATGACCAGGGGAACGTCTGCAGAAGCATACAGCACTGGATCTTCGGCTTTGAAACAGAGATGAGCACTGAACCCTAGAGTCGGATACGACTGGCTTTCAAGCAAGGGAAACCTTTACCTTTACCTTACACCACTACATTCAGTAACAAAACACAGAATGGGATGCAGACAATACAATTTTCACAGCAAACCATGTGAAAAATTGTCACTGTGGGTGCATCGACAGTGCCCCATGTCACAACAGCTGACATCAGTTTTTGTGCCATGAACATGTCACTCTGCTCAGTGGATGCACAACAAGGGCTTATTCAGATGTCACCTTTTACTCTCTGCCTCAGATGAAGCAGAAGGGAGCCCAGCTGCCTCCAAAGACTTTATGAAACAGCCTGATTCGAACTGTCAGTCAGAATCAGGGACCGAACATCAAACTGCTGCATGACCCAACCACCAGAACTCTTGTCTGTTTCTAAAATGCAGGAAGCCAAGGAGCATGGATTCCAGAATTGCTTACATAATATTAAGTCTGTTGAACAGAAATTTCCTCTGAAGTCGTTCTATGATTTAAGAAGACTGGTCTCTCAAAAGACAAAGCACTCATCGTCAGCGCACGGGCAATAATTACAATGTCCTGTGCCCAAAGAGCAGCCAAACTTTGGTTAATCACCTCCTCGGACACCTAGGCTCTTGTACGTCAAAGTACCAGACTACTCATGAGGGAAGGAAAATACAAAAATCCACTTCTCATAGTATATGTTTTCCAAAGATTTTGCACAGCAGATGACAAGTGACAAAAGATATATATTTTTTCTGCCCAAGGAAACGGACAAGATGCTTCCCCTCACACACATTGCTTACAAAACAAACAGATGGACGGTTAAATCTTACTTCAACACTCATGACACGATCTCCACAGCACCTGAGGGCAGCAGACAAACCTAGGGGAGACAGGAAAAACAACTGAGAGCACACAATTGTCTTCCTGTATTCTTCTTTTGCCACTGCTTTTCCAACCAGAGGTAGCCACCACAGGTTGCAAATATTATGTATGCTTGGCCCTACTGCAGATATTGGCTTTTGTTTACATTTGATTTGCCGGTATGTTATGTAGCCTGCTGCTACATAAGCCAACAATATCAGTGCTTCACTTAGGCATGTCACATAAAATCTTAACCAAAAGAAGTCCAAATTATAAGTGTACCAAAACCATTTCACTGTATCTAATGCGTGCGCCCAAGGGGGGCAATTCAAAGCTTGTTTAGACCAAGTTAATGGCCTTTTAGGCTTCCTCCATGTGAATGAATAATAAGAATTATATGTCACAGGAGTTGGGGGGCGGGAGGATCAGGATTTTAGAGAGGGTTAGGTGGGGCATGGCCAAAAAAAAGTTTGGGATCCACTGGTCTAATCATACATTGGAAACACTCTAGTTAAGGATCAAACTAAAAAGTGGAGTACACATGCTTTCTTTCATGTGAGCATCTCATTCATATAACAAAAAGGGAGCGGTCTTTATTTGACAGAAAAAAAGCTAGTACAAAAGAAGGGTGCCCATCTTCTCTTCCTTCTAATTTACTTTCTCACAGATCCACTGATCATGGTATTTCTACTCCTTCCCAACGCACCACCAACACTTGTACTGATGGCGAACCTTGGCACTCCAGCTGTTCTCGGGCTTCAATTAAGAAGGTCAAGTCAGCATACCTGCTGATCACTACCATCACTGACTAGAGTAACCATCAGCTATGAGATCATGTGGAAGAAGGTTGAACAATCCTGTGAGATGCTTTTATTGGCAAAATAGACTACATATACATATAACGGGACTGCAATGGCTCAAGTGGCTAAGACACTGACTGGGAGGCGGAAGGTCAGCAGTTCGATTCCTGAGTACTGCAGGATGAAATGAGCTCCCGTCTTTGTCCCAGCTCCTGCCAACCTAGCAGTTCGAAAGCAAGACGTTGCAAGTGGGAAGGTAAACAGCATTCCGTGCTTTCCGGTGTCTAGTCATGCCTGCCACATGACCATAGAAACGTCTGCAAAGGCAGACAGCGCTGGCTCTTCGGCTTTGAAACAGAGATGAACACTGAACCCTAGAGTCGGATACGACTGGTTTTCGAGCAAGGGAAACCTTTACCTTATACATATAACAAATGTTCCCCACTCCACTTTATAGGTCAACAGAACAGACACACACAAGTAAGGCGAAGATATACTTCATGTCCAGTAAATTCTTCATTCCTAATTTGCTAGGCTAGTACCAGATTTGTTCTGAAACTGACTAACATCAGGAACATTTGGGATCTGGCAGAGTGTTTTTTCTGATGCATAGCTTCCAAAACATCTCACTTCCATTTTGGAATAAAAGCTGCAAATTGAGATAATGATGCAACAGCTGTATTAATATGTAAATCTTTTTTGAAAAATTGTTGAGGCTACAGAATTGGGTCACTCTGTAATGCTAGAACAATGTTCATCAGAGACCCTGGGGAGGTGAACTGCTAGATAGAATAGACATATTATTGCCAGGGAAAAGGCTAATTTACACATTGCCAAACTCTTGTTTCCCCCCAGGCATGGAGGTAAGAATTATGTGCGTGATATGGAATTATTTGCTAACTAAAAGGCCTATGCCCCTTATAGATAAGAAACCAATAATAGCATACATATATAACAAATCTCCTGCCAACCTAGCAGTTCGAAAGCAAGAAATTGCAAGTAGATAAATAGGGAGCAAGTAGATAAATAGGGAGCTCTGTGTGCTCCAGTGTCTAGTCATGCCTGCCACATGACCACGGAAATGTCTGCAGAAGCAGACAGCGCTGGCTCTTCGGCTTTGAAACAGAGATAAGCACTGAACCCTAGAGTCGGATACAACTGGCTTTCGAGCAAGGGAAACCTTTACCTTTACCAACAACCAGAACATTTAAACTGCACATAATCAAGAGCCTGGTCATCTATCTACAACCACAAATATTCTATGCAGAAATTAAGAACCTGAAAAGGTCTGCATCAATGTCTGGAACTGCATACTGTGCAGAAATCCATTTCTTGAGAGTCGAGAGGCTGAAGGCCAAGGCTGTTTACTGCAAATAGTCCAATTAAATATATATATGCTGTGATGGACTGCATTTTCAATATGTAGAACCACTTAGAGGAAACTCCCAACATCTCTTTCATCTTTTTGAACGGAATACCGAACAACTTGAAAATATGATTATTTCATACACAGGAACTACAACTCCACCAATCCACCCAGCAACATAGAGGGAAACAGCCAAAGACAAGGTAGAAGGCTAGTTTCACTGTCATAAAAATGATGTTCATGTGCAATATAGTGGAAGTCTATGCTTGTTTACTAACAAGGAAGTGTCGCTGAATGTAGAGAAAATCATTTCCAAGCCAGTTTGCACAAGCTTGACTTTAAAAGTAGCTTAAAGTACATTGAATAAATTATTTACTTGTATTTGTTTCATCTACAGTATATTAAAAAAATGCTGCCAATCCTGTTTTAAAACCAAACTGCAATTTATAATTTAAAATGTAAGCCTCAGACAAAATACTCCCAGGTACTCCAACTATAAGCATTAGGACTACAATTAGTTAGACAAAGTGTTTGGCAGATTGCATATTTGTCAGAGCTCGATTTCTCCAGTTCAGTGGATTTCCATAGTATATAAATCATAAATACATCATGCATGGTGGGAATCTATGCCACCACTTCTTTCAGCATCTTTATTCTCTTTGTGACAGACTAGGTGTGTGCAGTCCTACATCTTTTTCCCCCCCGCAGATACCCGCTCAAAGAAAGAGATGAGAGAGCACTTTGCTTTTCCAGCCATCGAGCTTTGCTTGCCAGATGGCACTTTGTACAATCCTTTTCGGCCTGCCTGCATCACTCTCTGGGGAATTGGCACTTTCTAGTTCACAAAGAGCAAGAAGAAAGTAATATTTCATGTCTCATTCACCAGGCAGCTGTGAAACTGGAGATCTCTCTCTCCAGAGGTATTGGGACAATCTCTTAACGTCCTGTCTAACTTGGACAGAGCTAGCCAGTAAAGGGAGGGCGGGCTGGATTGTATGGTAGTTCAGGCACTGATGATGTTTAATGATGTCACCACCCTAGATGGCAGTGGAAGGGGCTGCCGGATGGTTCCTGAGCCCCACCTTCCATCCTCCCTGCTTCTGAATGAAGAAATTGGCCATCTTCATGCAGTAAAGGACACCAAAGGTCTTCCAAAACAATCCATGATAGGAAACTGAATAATAGGTATCATAAAATCAGAACACACCATTTCTAAAGGCAACTCAAAGTCATAAGTATTTTTCTATGTTTAAATGTTGTGCCTCACAGCTTTTCCATATGATGAATATTAATAATAATGTGTACTGCCAAGTCAGTTCTGAGTTATGGCAACACTTTGCAGGGTTTTCTAGGTAGAGAAGACACAGACATGGTTTACTATCCCTTTCTTCTGGGGAGCCCTGGGACTGTGCAGCTTGCCCATTATAACACAGGCTGGCTGTTTGGGAATGCACACTAGCCCACTGAACACCCAACCTGATGCCACAGTCAGATACCCAACTCACTGAACTAAAATAAAGGGGTGGTGGCCCTTTTGTCATGGGATGAATTCGATTTAGAGGTTTGTCAGGCCCCCTTCCTTCAGGCTTTAAAACACAAAAAACTATGTTATCAATAGCAATTACATTTATATACCACCCCATAGCACTTAGAGCACTCTCTGGGTGATTCACAGGTAATTAGCATTTTGCCCCCAATAAATTGGGGACTCATTCTACTGACCTCGGAAGGATGGAGTGCTGAGACCGCCTTGAGCCCCGTCAGGCTCAAACTCAGAGTTGTTGCTGCAATACTGCAACTTAACCCCTGCACTATGAGGGTTCTTCAAAGAGGCTTTAAAAACATTCTTCCCATGGATAGCGCTGGGAGATATAAGCTTAATATGAATGTGATATTATGAGTTTTAATTAATTCCAAGCTGCTGCCATCTCATGGGATTTTCTTCTTTTGTATCCGAATACTGGCGATCCTCATGGCGATCAGCCATGAAAACGGTCCTGAGAATATAATGCAGTGGCTTTTCATCTGCCTTCCGCATCGCAGCATGTCCCCCATACCACTGACCCAGTTCGGCAAGTCACTTTCTGGTACTGAGCCCTTTTGGCACACAAAGTCCGTATCAGCCCCAGGCCAGTATTGATGAAGCTGCTGCCCTCCATCAAGCTGGGTTCAAGTGGGATTTAATCCCCTTGGGGACCATCACCCTTCCCTGTGGACTTCAGCACCCAAAGCCGTTAGTCCTCAGGGTTGCTAGGTTAGTTAACCGTTGCCTGACACTCGTCATTGAGTCGCTGGCAGTATGGTCTACTCTATTACCATAGCAGGATAACCTAGCCAGACTTGAATTTTATTGTCATTTTATTTTTGTATACTGTTATGTTTGGGGTGGGGGCACTGTATGGGTGGGTTATCATTTATTGGCGTTTGGGTTAGAATATTGGCCATTATTGCTGTAAATTGATGCCCAGAATAGGGCTCATTGCTAAGATGGGTGGGATATACATGTTATAAATAAATAATAAACAAAAACAAACAAACAATCCTTAGGATGAATTTTTCCATTAAATACCCTGAGCTTTTGGCTTTCGCCCATCAAAGCAACAAGGCCTTTCCCTCTGTTCCCAAAGGGTCCTTACTATGTTTGGCTGGCTCTTCTTTGCCAACCAAGCCTTACCCTCTGTGTAACCTCTACCGGGCTGCCTCAGCCCCACAGTTGATAATCGGTGACTTTCTTATCAGCCACTTTAGAGGCATGTGGGGAACGCAAACGCCATGAGTCCTCTCCGTAGGGAATCAAGGGACACTGAGAGCGGAGGCTCTAGGGTGGATGAGCTGGGGTGGAGTTTCTTTTTTAATGCCCAAGCCAAAACAGAATTAAGACCCCCGCAGAATATCTGAAAGAGAAGCAGGCTGAAAATGCTAGTTAACCCAGTGATGAGGCAAGAAGGCAACAGCTGTGTAAATGCAGACACGGTCACACACACACACCCTGATCTCTCTCAGCTGTCCCAGGCGGCAACTGTCCTATCAAAGCCTCTCAGGGGGCTTATTTAGACTCCAGCGCCTTTATTCTTGCCTGGGAGATTGAGTGTCAGGCCAACCTGGGGCTTTGTTTGGGAGAACAACAAGCTATGGGCGGGCGAGACAACAGCATAGAAGCTGGACAAATCTCTCCTGGCATTAGGGCTCTCAGTCCCTTACCCATGCGCCTTTCTGCCCAGTTAAGACTTCCAGTTAAAAAATATACGGCAAGTTACAGGCCAGAAGACAGAGAACTCTGTGTGTGGCCTCAGCTGTTTCTCGGGAGAACATGATCCCAAAACAAAACAAAATGCATTTGTAAATATGGAATTAAACACTCCAACCGTAGCAGAAGTTACCACAATTCATCATGAATGATCATTTACATTATTTTATCATTTATTTATTTTTCTTTCCTTTCTGTTCCACCTTCCTCTTGATAAAGGGACCCAAGGTGGCTCGCGAATTAGTAAAAAGAAATGGGACTAAACATTACATTAAAATATCTAAAATGCATGTTGTTGTTTTCATAAAGTACTCACAAACATTTCAGAAACCTTTTCTCTGTTCTGAGACAATAACCTTTGACCAAAGAATAATGGTTTTTCCTCTATGCCACGTCTAGAATTAAAACTTCACCTTCCAGATTGAGACAAACTTTGTTCTGGTACATGCAGGAAATACTGTAATACATTTTTGTGGCCAACCAGCCCCTGTGGAAAAACCTGTATGCTTCTCATTTACTACCATTAAACTGTTTCCCAGTTCAGATGAAATCTTGACCTCATTCAGGTGTATTGCTTGGTGTGAATGTGTAAGCCCTTCCACTCTCCGAAACAGCCACATCTTCATGCAACTACTATAAATGTCTGAAGAGCTTGAAACCATGTTAAGTAAGACACATGTGTTTACAGGCACTGCTTCTTGTTATATGCCATCAAATGGCTTCTAATATATGGTGATGCTATTAGAGTTTTTAAGTATATGAGATATTCCAAGAGTGACTTAGCATTGGCACAAACCAGTAAATTTTCATGGGTGAACAAGGATTTGAACTCAGGTCTCCTGAGTCATTATAGAATACTCTGTCCAATACACTACACTGGCTCTCAAATAGGGCATGTTACTATATCACAATTCCATTTTGCAGAAAACATGCTCACATTTTTTTCCTTTTAATACAAAAGAACTCCACTACTACAAATGAAGATACTGTAGTATTAAAAATAGGTGGTTTGATTTTTGGTAATCAAAACTATTTCAATAGCCTCAAAAATATTGTTTTATATGAAATTTTAAAAATATATGTATGTGTTTTTCAAGATGGTAGGATTCCTGCTATAATATGGAGGGAAATGACGTATGTTGCTTTGTTGTTTTTACATGCCAGCAATCTTATTAGATTTCCAAAATATCCTGTCCTCTACAGCTCTGCTCAGCTCTTGTAAACTCAACTTTATGGCTTTCTCTAGGAGTCAATTCATCTCATGTTTGTTCTTTTATTTTTCCTGCTGCCTTTCATCTTTCCAAGCATGATTGTCTTTTCCACAGAATCTTGCCTTCTTATACTTAACCCAGAGTATGACAAAGTATGCATTGTCTATGACAGCAATGAAAGTCATGTAGAAATGCACCAGTAACTGTAGTAACACAATATTCTGAATATGTAGTGTGCTTGTTCTGTGTACATCTGAATTTATGTTCTGATTTTTTCAGGATGTAAGATGACCCTTTTTCATTATATAATAATGCCCATTTTGCCTCATATTATTCTTAAATTCATTGGTACATTGTGATGTTGTTGTTCAGTCGCACAGTCGGTTCCGACCCTTTGCGACCCTATGGACCATTGTTCTCCAGGCGCCTCTGTCCTCCACCATCCCCCTCAGCCCTCCCAGCTCTGTGCCCATTGTGTCTACAATACCATCTAGCCATCTCATCCTTGGCCTCCCCCTTCTTCTTTTGCCCTCCACCTTTCCCAACATCAATGCCTTCTCAAGTGAATCCTCCCTTCTCATTTGATGTCCAAAATATTTTAGCTTCAGCTTTACTATTTGACCTTCCAATGAGCAGTCAGTGTTGATTTCTTCTAAGATTGACCTATTTGTTCTCCTCGCTGTCCAGGGGACTCTCAAAACTCTCCCCCAACACCACATTTCAAAGGCATCTATTCTTCTGCGTTCAGCCTTCCTAATTGTCCAGCTCTCACATCCATACATTACTACTGGGAAAACCATTGCTTTGACTATTCTAATTTTTGTTTGCAATGTGATGTCTCTGCTTTTCACTATGTTCCCCAGGTTTCTCATTGCTTGTCTCCCAAGAATCAGTCGCCTTTTTATTTCATGGCTACAATCCCCATCTGCAGTGATCTTTGATCCTAAGAAAGTAAAATCTGTCACTGCTTCTACTTCTTCCCCGTCTATTTTCCAGGAACTGATTGGGCCTGTTGTGATACATTGTGATAGCCTGACAGTAAATTCTTCAGGAAACAAGAAAATATATAGGTGTTTAAATATACAATGGTTTTATTAAAGTAATGTGGTATTAATGAGTACTCAAGTGTGACATTTCAGAGTTCTGCGTAATAAGGTAACCTGAATTCCAAGAAGAAGAAAATGTAGCAACAACTCTATATTGGTATCATAGCAATTGGTACCAAAATCAGGCAGAAAAACTAACTACTGTACAGTATATACTGTAGGTTACAGCTCACAAGTGGAAACTGAAATGGAATCTTTCCTAGCTATTTGGTACTAGTTTATATACACAGACTGAAATCCTATTGCATTGGTTATCCCATATAAGACTAATGACAGTACAGTAATAGCAGAATATTTTTGAAAATTAAATATTTCTGATTTCCCATCCGAAGTTCCAAAGGCTCCTATGTGTTCTCTTTTTTGTCAGCAAGATAATTTGTTCTATGAGAAGAGGAAGTCTTCCCCTTAGCAAATTAATTAACAAAGATAAAAGCTGCCAGTAAAGTTATCTTGGTGGTTTTGATTTTCAGGAATCAAAGATTTCCTTTTTCCATATCATGACCCCTCAATAGCTGTCCAACAATGAAACCTTGAGACCTTCAGTGAAAAAAACAGAGGGAGTGTTCAATTTCTGAACAATTGCTATCGCTGATGACTTTGTGTCGTAACTTAACTTGTCAACAGGATTTCAGCTGCTAATGTAGGACACCAATTTACTTAGAAAGAAATTAGCCATTTCAGCCAAATATTTGTGATTCAGTACCAACAGAGCTTGAGCATAGTGTGGGTATGCTGCAATGAATCAACCTTGAGACAGAAAATCCTTTATATTGTATCTATAGAAATGTTTCTACTTTTACATTACATTCTGAAAGTTCAGAATCTAACTGGCAGTCAGTTGGGTTAGATTTTTCAAGCTTTTACCACCACCAAAAGACTTATACTTCCAACCCTGAAAAGATAAACACATACTATTCATCATTCAGTGGCCAGAACATCTCACTTCTTTAGCCACATATAAACATCTATTCTTTCAAAACCAATTCCAAACATGGTTTTGGTCATACAATCAAGTTATATTTGCATATTGTTACCAAACTGGCCAGGTTTATACAACAACCCTGCAGAGGGTTCACTCTTTCAAATTATGTATGTGCATACTACAGACAGTTTTAACTGGAAAATATGTCAGGTCCAGGACAAGTATAGATTAAAACTATGGACCACATTATATTTAAGTGTCCCTTATGCGTATTTAGGCACATTGGAGGACTTGCATAGTGCCACAAATAAAGCCCTTCAATGGCTTTCAAACCTAAATGTGGAACTCTAGTTAGGAACTTGAGATGGTCAAATTGTGCTCACTGTATATATCAATGTCTATTAATGTAGACAACTGAAGTTCATCATATGATAGATAGATAGATACCTGTAGATAGATAGATACCTGTAGGTAGGTAGGTAGGTAGGTAGATACCTGTAAATTCAAAAGTTGTGGTTGAGAAGACATTAACTCTAAATGACCTCTATCAAAATTGCATAGAAAATATGTGTACCCCAACTAAAATGTTATCTCACAAAATAGCCCTTTTTTAGAGAAGCCAGATAAATTACATCACCCTCTTCTTCTTTTTTTAAAATGCTACTAAGATTGTCTGGAGGTCTGGAAAAGCAAGCAACCTAGAAGGATCTGCCCATCTTCTTCTTCTTTAGTCAAATGGCTCATTCTATGTCTATTGTCCCTTTATTAATCAGGTAGGAAGATAAATGGTCAAAGCAGAACCAATGACTAAATGGAGCCAGGTCATTTTAGTTAGCTTAGCCAACACCAGATAAAAAGAGACTTACTATATCAGCCAAATTGATTGTTCTGGGGTGAATCTTTTTTCTGCCTCGATTTCTGTCTGAGTCCTCCTTCAGTTGGTACCTGCCAAGTCTCTTTGTGTTGATTTCATTTCTTAGCTGAAATCACTGCTTTAGCTCTCCAGAATCCAAGATTCAGCCAGAGAATCCTGTTGGTCTCTGTTGCTCTCCTCAATTCATGTCTTCTGGCCTAGGATGTCTGTTAGCCTGTCCTGCCTTGAGATCCTTATTCCAGTTGAAGTTCCAATGCTCCCAAGGTCCAAGACGATCTAAGGCAGTGGTGGCGAACCTATGGCACGTGTGCCAGAAGTGTCACTCGGAGCCCTCTCTGTGGATGGACACCTGTGCAGTCACCTAAGCAAAGAGTTTGCCTCACCCCTCTGCCCAGCAGCCCAATGGGAGCACTTCCTCCTTCCCCCAGCACAAAGTTTACCCTGCCCCTCTGCTCAACAGCCAAATGGGAGTGCTTCCTCCCTCCCCTGTTGCTGTGTTGGCGCTTTGTGATAAATAAGTAAGTTTTGGGTTGCAGTTTGGGCACTCAGTCTCTAAAGGGTTCGCCCTCACCGATCTAAGGAGACTGAGAAAGAGACCAAAGAGAGGTCATTTTTGCCTCTCTTAATCTATCTGCTGGAATTACTTCCCCCATACATTGGAGATCCCTCCAATCTACCCCTCATGTTCTTCTTCTCTGTGTGCGGTGGGGGTTTAGAGAAAAATCATTATTTTCTTTTCTCTTCTTATAACTGTAGCAGCTCTGCAAATAGTTTCCACTTTTTTTCCTCTTGGTTTGAAAAGAAAAAAAAATCAGAGGGGGTAAGGGGTTAAAACCAGCAAAGATGGACAAAATATAAGACCTCAAAGTTCATGTGGCAAACTGCAGAATAAAGTCACCTTCGGCAATCTCCAAAAAAGCGACAAAGGTGTCATCTAAAAAGTGCCAAAGGAACACAGAACCTGTCTCCTCTGTAATATCCAGCTTCCAAAATTGATTATATATTTACAATGAAAAAATTATTTTACTGCAGTGTTTAAAAACACCTGGTAAAAATATTAAATAAAAAAGAGAACTTGTCTCAATAAACAATGCTTCCTAAATAATGAGTGTACTGTATATTGATTATGAGGCCAGCAACACTCATTGAAACCTAGGCACCCTCAATAATTAATCCTTGCCAGCCTAACCCTGCATGCATGGTGGACACAAGAATGGCACCAGTTCATGGTCCAAATCAGGGTAACCTGTGTCGCATCATATTGTCAAAGGAGGGCTTTCCTCACAACTCCACCAGTCTCTGCACAGAAAGCTGAGTTAACCCACCTCAGATACAATCTAGGATTTCAGTGGGTACACTGAGATGATGACACCATTGCTTTGTAACATTTTAAAAGGTTATCTCATTACCTGATAGGAATCTTTGCCATAAATGAATTATAGAAGTAGAATATACTAAACCCACAGGAACAGTGTCAGTAAAGAAAATTCTACAAGACTTGACAGTCTCTTCAAAGTTAATTTGGATTCTACGTTTTCTCTGAAAAAAGTACGGTCTACCTTTCCCCACAAGTTCACAAATGTGTTCAAATTTCTTCTGTTGAAGCTGGCTGTGTATTTCTGCATAACATTAATTAATCTTCCCATACTTTATTTACTCACATGCCACCTGACAGTAAACACATCTGTGCTGTTTCCCAAAGCACACAATAAATAATTTAATTGCTGCCAAAATAATATCTTATTCTTCCAGCCAAATATTATTTTATCCATTAAATTGTCAACAGTAACATTCTCTTTATGAGGTGTTTCTGCTTCTATTACTATGCAGGGAGGAGTATGCAGATCAAAACTGAGATACATATTGACAGTAAAATGAGGGCAGAAATAACAGATTATGAGGAAAACAAGAGAGGAAGGAGGAAACCTCATGGGCAAAATATATTCTTTCTGAACTGATGTCTCCAAGTTTCATGGATATAACATTCTGCTCAATTTAAATAATAGAAGATTATATTTTACTTCAAGTTCCTTCATACTCTTTAACTTCTGGAAGCAGAAAAGCAGGTATGGTCTGTATCAAATTCACCACCAACACTGTCATGCCATCCAACACACTGGCCTCTCACTTGACCCACTACAGCATCATGTTCAGAAGAGAAAATTCCTCCTACCAGAGCAGGTGATCAATATAACTCTGTACATGTGATTGAAGCATAACCTTAATAAGCATATAATCCCTTTTATATCTTGATCCTCTGGTGGTGACCACACCAACTGGCTCAGACCTGGCTTAGTTTGGAAATTTTGGCAGGAAAGTCAATAATACAACAGCAGTGAAGGTTAATTTGGAATCTGGACCATTGTTTTGACAATCCCATTAAAGTTATTTTGGCCATTAGAAGAGAATCCTGAGATAAAAACCAAGATTGCTCACAGAAACAAAGACTGCTGAATTGATTATAGCAGATATTTACGGGGTACACAGAAAAAGCCTCCTTAAAGATGATGGTATTTTTGAACCACAATTGGGTGTACCCCAATTGTGCTGGCTAATCTTTCTCACACTAGAGCTGCAAGGTTGCAATGGCAACCTTGTGCTGGCTAATCTTTCTCACACTAGATCAGGCAAAAGGAACTATGGAATGAATTCACCAAAAGGTGGCTTCGTTTGTCAATTTAAAGTCTGACCTAGACAAGAAAGAAGAAATAAATATTTATTCCTGTTTTAGAAATTATGCCATAAAGTCACATGATTGAATTTTTTAAAGGAAAAATGTGTGAAGCATTCAGGGAAGCAAGAAAATAAATAATCCCATTTTACACTAACATATTTCTGAGAATGTTGGCTTGATAAGATTCCAAAAATAAAGGATAAAGAAGATATGTGATATTAGGGCTAACCATACAAAATAGTCAGAAACAGTACTCCCCCCCCCCCCCCTTAAGACTACTGTACTTTATCTTCCCCTTATGATGTTCAAGAGCATGGATCTGTGAATATCAAGAATATGAAATGCTGAACTGAACTTGCCTGCAATTCAACCAATCCTATCCAATGTACTATACTTAAAGTTAAACATGCATAAGGAGGAATGTGAAGAAGGTGAATGGGATGTGGTTAGAACCGGGTGGCACACATGAAAAGTGACCTGATTTGCCTTGTGTTTTGGTGCTTTACATCAGGAGTTCTCACACTTTATAAGCCGGGTCACACTCCCTCAGACAGCTTTGGGGGTTGGATGACCATTTTGCCCTTCCTCCACCACATGGCACTTCCTGATGTGGTGGAGGCAGTGGGGGGCCACATGAAATGGTGCCATGGGCCACATCCAGCCCCCAGGTTGAGAATCCCTGCTTTACATACTTTTGCCTGAACTGGTCTGGCAGGGAGAGAAATTTCCGACATTTTGAAAACTGGGGCAAAACAAGCTCAACTACGTAGGAAATCTCTCTCTTAGCTATTACTGAGTTTGCAGAGAAAAGGGGCAGCACAGACAGTGCAAAAAGTATGAGCAGCTGGCAGCTAGTAAACCGTGAGAGAGCAGATGGCACAAGTGGTAGTATCTACCCATGGAAAGGATCGTCAACCTAAACCTCCTATTAGTACCTGTTCCATTGTCAGTGTTTTCACCTCCAGGGCTCAGCACACCCCTCCAGCAAAGAATCCAGTTTACTGTCCAAAGTTCAGGAAGTATGAGAGGAGAGCTATATTGCAGCCATTCAAAGAAACCGTCTACATGTAGTGTGGTCTGAACCTCCCATTGAAATGGCTGCATTCTTAGACCAGAAGCCCCAAAGAATGGCTCCTGTGTTCCAGCAGGGCAACACTGGAGAGTTTTTTAATTGCTATGCTGAAAATGTATACTATAAGAATTTCAACCATTCTCATTTGATTTCATAGGGAAAAAATTCCCTTCCACAAGCGTTTCAGTAAAAAAGAAATAACCACCGCTGAGGTTCTGGGTTCTTGTGTCTACCTTATTTATAAGGTGTGTGCAGATCAGATGGCTCTGAGGATGGTGTTTGATCACAAAAGAAAGGGTCACTTTAACAGGAGCTGTTTCTCTTAAAGTGATCCAATTGCCTGTGATCACACCCTGAGTTTTTGTGTGCGTATATATATATATCTTGTGTTTTACAGTACAGTCACTTCCATCACCCACCCACCCCCAATCCACAGCTTCCTACTCTTCAGTTAAACTAAGGAAAGTTGTTATAAGGCAGGGGTTCCCAACCTATGGCCCACAGGTGCTAGAGACAGAAGGTCACTTCACAGATTTTCCTCCACCATTTTTGCTAGCTGCCTCTAAATTTATTCCAACACCACCTCAGCCCTTGACGATCGCCCTATCTACTTAAAACACACTGGGTATCTGTTAGGGTTATAATATGTACTATACATTAAAAGAGGGGCAGAGGAAAACAGGCATAATGTTTAGTTTTTAAATTTTCCCTCTCGTCGTTAAATTTTTGGACTTCACTGTATGTATGAATTTAATTCCATAAAAGAGTGCATACATGAAGAGACATGATGAAAAGTATCAACAGTAAACATGCCCTCTGAAAGTACCAAACTCAGTTTTTTCACCTTCCTAACCCAAAGCAACATGGGACAAAAGATCAATTTAAAGCACCTTTTGAGTCACCTTCATGCAGAGTGATTACTTACTTCTAAGGCCCACCAGAAGTAGCCTTAGAGTCAAATAGCCAAATCTAGCACTAATCTAATTCCAGTAAAAGAGTGCCTGACAAAAGCAGTTCTGTTCTCAAAATATCACACTGAGGATGCATTATAAATGCTGACTGTAAACATTCATGCTTAAAATTAATAGCCAACGATATACCCACTTTTACTACATTGGAATGCATTTTTAGTGATATCTAAGGATGGACATTAAGGGAAGAAAATGGCACATCCTTCGGAATGTAATCTGAAACAAGTATTTCATGCTGTTTTGTAATAAATAGGACTCTGTGTAGCTGTTTAGTCCTGACCTTGGTATTTTGCAACTTAATTTATTATCTCCTTCTATTCCTTTGCTAAACTCTTTCCAGTTTCCTAGCGTCACTGTGTCATCTTCATTTGGCTGGTCCTGCTACTGTTAATGAGCTTTTCCATCCTTGCACTGCATTCAAACATTTTTATGAATTGTAAGAACCTTCTCAGTACAGAATGAGAAACTAATAAGAAACAATTCCGCTGACTTGATGACAACCAAGACTGACCTTTAACAGCTTCTCACTTCTGGCCAATCCTTTGCTACTATTAAAGGACTGATAGCATAGAAAACGTTCAAGACAGAGAAACCCTGATCAAACCTGAGTCCAGTTTCTATCATTGATAGACGTTTAAAATGGACCGCTTTAGAAAAGCAAAGCTTCCCACTCTGAATCAGCTATCAATAGATCTTTTTATCATATCGTGTTAGAGATGATGAAGAACAGATCTCTGAGTCTGATTCTATTCCCACCATGATGTGATAAAATGTGAATAAATCTTAAGAGCACAATAACTTTGTTCTCTCTTTAATCAATCACAAATGTAGATTCTTTCATGAGTGTTGATGGCAGTGTTTGCATCCTATCTTTTTCCAAAAGCCACTCAAAAAACACTTCCTCTCTTCTTAAAACTGCAGCTGAAGGGCACAAAGAATAACATAGCTTTAATAAGCAACCAGTGGAAGCTTGCTTACGTGGGTAGCTTTCTCATTAATCCCCCTCAACTCACCCCCAGCTTTCACATGAGAGGGATCTCTTACTGGAGCACAAGAACAATTCCTGGTGTGTTCCCTGAATGGAGAAGAGGAGGAAAGTAGAAAGATGACCTCATATCTGCTCTGAATATTGATGTGTAGCTCCCAAACTGCAAAGACCCGAACAGGGTGGAGGATGTGTGGCTTGAACAAGACAAAGGGGCAAATGTTTTAAAACAAAAGGGAATGTGGATAATTCAGCTAAGGCTGTAAAAGTGTCACAGCAGGATGATGACTCCTGTTGAGCAGTGCAGTTCCTGCAGAAACTATCCTCCAGGCATTCTTGAGCGAAGCCCTCATGGAAGAGTGTGTTTGTCACATGAAACAAAATCTCCTGAAAGTTTTCTTTTTAATTAGAAAGCATAATTAAGAAGGATGCTTCATTCCCAAAAGAAAGCCATCCTTATATTAAATGGAAACAAAACATGTGTCAGCTGTCAAAAATCTGCTGTTTTCAAATGAAAGACACCTCTTTCAGAAAAAGCAGGAATAAGATTTGACTTGAACACTTTCCAACACGGCAGGGAAACTGGTAGAATATCCACATATTCTTACACTGTTTTCTACCAAATAATTTGTTCTACTGTATTGGAACGTCATCACAACTGTGGTTAATCTATACTTCACCTTCCTGGCTTTCCCTTCATTTGGTTAAGGACCAAATGAAAAGCTCACCTTGGCCATAACTCTGAGACACATTCAGAATATAGGCTTCTCTTTTGCTTTAGGGAGTACTGTATATTGGTTTGGAAAACTTACACCATGTTTTAAGCAGGTTTCCTCAGAAACAAGCACAATGTTCCCACTTACTTCAGTAACTACTAGTCCAACTATGCTTAGGGTCTATGTACTTTCCCTCCCCCATGCAGCCTGTAGGTTGACAAAGTGAACTTGCTCCAAAGAATGCCACAAGAGTTGCTGCACTCGTGTGCAACTTGTGTGTGTGTGTGTGCACTCGTGTGCAACTTGTGTGTGTGCGTGCGCACTCATGTGCAACTTGTGTGTGTGTGTGGTGTGTGTGTGTGTGTGCACTCTTCCACAAAGAAAGAGGAAGCATTCTGGATAAACAGGCAGCAAAGCATTTTAGAAATCCATCTAAAGGCTGGCTGAAACGATCTGCTCCTTTCCTTGACTGTATCTGTGCCAACCTCATCGTTATTTTTGTATATCAGCCCATGATGATGAGCCTTTGGCCTCTTGTCAGTTCAGAGAGCCAAAAATGACTGGAAGGAGAATGGCATTTTAGTTGTGGTCAGGAACAAAAGGATGTGCACAGAGAGAGGGAGGGAGGGAAGGAAGGGGGAGAGTGTGTGTGTATGTGTGTAACTGCACACAATCTGCTGCCAAAAGGAGAGGGGCAGGTGGTGGAAAACAAGGGCCCTGTCACAAGTGGAATGAACTGGGTAGAGATCCATCACCCAGGCTGTCCCCAAGGGTCTGACCACAATAGCAGTCTGAGCTCAGAAAGAGGCCATGTTATAGTCTGGAAATAGGGTGGGAAGAGGGAGAAGGGGGGGGTGGGGGGACACAGAGATTCAGGGACTGGGAGCCAAGCAGAAACAAATCAATGGAGACCTAGAGCTGGGAAAGCAGCACAGGCTTGAACTTAGTTAGGGCTCAGGACTGAGCTGCGACACGACTTTAAAGGAGTAGTTGTTGGTCCTCAAAAGAGGTGTGTGGGGGGGAGAAGAGGAGGCCGGAGCAGAAGCGCCATAACCAAAAGTGGAGCATGAGGTCGCGAGATGGCGGGCGGGTTGCGAGGAGTTTTGCATGAGGAGAAAAGCCCAGGGCACTTGCGTTGACGGTTCGGGATTAAGGGCGAGCCTACGTTTTTCAACGGGGTCCAAGTTGGAAACAAATGGGGAAAGGCAGCTGCTGAGCCAGCGTCAGAGAGAGAGTTGTTGTTGTTGTTGTCTCTCTGACAGCGTCAGAGAGAGAGAGAGCACAGAATAGAGTAGCATGTGCATGAGGAGGATGTGGCGGTGCAGGGGGGGGGGTGCTGCCCCGGGAGGACAGGAGGCTCTCTCTGCCAAGGGCCCCAAAGCCCTGCCACAAGAGGGAAAACAAGCGCCAAAGTCCCAGGCAAAGCCCCGGGAAGCCTTGCACGCACCATCCATCCATCCTGGGGGTTTCGGGGGAAGACTTAAAACTCTTTCCCAACCCCACACCCACATCCCCGATCTGGCACGGAGTTTCTGGGAAATCAATAGCATCCCCCGCCCCCAGCTCCGCTCCGTCCATGCTCAGCTCTGCTGCTGCAGCATCTCTTCCGCCAGAGCGCGGGAAAGACCCCCGGCGCCTCCGAGTCCGCCGCCTTCTTGCCAGACCTTCCTTTGCCAATAGCAGGGGTGGCCAAACTTTTCGGGCCGGTCACATGGTTCAGGGAGATGCCCAAACTACAGCCTGTGGACCAGATCTGCCCCCCCCCCATGCCAATTCATCTGGCCTGCACCACCCTCGTCGCTCCCAGAAGCACAATGTGCCCGTGCCTGTACAGTGTGGTGCAGGCCAGGTGAATTGGCGTCAGAGGCCAGATCTGGCCCCCCGGCCGTAGTTTGGGCACCCCTGGCCTATAACGCCCCTTGTCCAGGGAGCGCCTTCCTCCATCTTCTAATTTGGTTTTGCTCTTGCGTCGTACCCTCAAGAATGTTTGTTCTTGCCATCAAGCTCTTCCTGGATCTGAGCCAGTGGAATTGGGGGCTCGTATCCCGTTTCAGAGGGTCCTTCTCTGGCTTAGTTCTCTCGGCGTCCGCTGCTACTTCTCTCCTGATCTTAGGTGGAGCAATGCCAACAAGAGGATACAGTACTGTACTGTACTTCCCCCTTCCCTGGGATGCCCGCCGGCGACCTTGCGCCCCCTCGTCGCTTGAGCAAGGGGGCACCCCCAAATCCCCCCTGGCGCGCCCCCCCAAAAAAAAATCCCTGCAAAAAGTTAGGCAAGGGGGGCGCGCGCTCCCCTCCCCGCCCCGGCTTCCCCTCCTTACCTTTGGGGTATCTCCGGACGGGTCCTTTGTGCCTCCTAGTCCCACATGGTCACCCGGAGAGGCGCCCGTCACAACTGGGAGTGACATCAGCCCCGGAACAATGAAATCAAAGGCTTTTGACAGGAGGCGAGGGAGGCGCAGGGCCAAAGCCTCGGGACTAGTTTGCTGCCTGCCTGCCTGCCTCCCTCCTCCTCCTCCTCCATCCCAATCCCGCCCAGTCCCCCCCCCCTTTCTCCGTCCGTCCCTCCGAGGCTGGCTGGCTCCCTCCAGGATCCAATTACAACGGATAAAAGGAACAATGCACGCTGGGTAAGACCATCTGCCAAGGACGGGGGGGGGGGCATTTCAGCCCCGCGCTTGCCTCGTTCTCTCCGCTCGCCACTTGCGTTCTTTTCCTGGAAGCCGCGAGGAGTCCGAGCATCAAGGGCAGCATCAAGGGCTGCCCTCCACCCTGCCCCCCCCCAACCGCCATTCTTTTAAATTGCTGGCGCAGGGCTTTAAGGTGGGTTGGGTGTCCCCGGTGGCTCAAGAGATCCTCCTCTTCAGCTCCTGTGTTCCTGATCACATTTGTTGTTCAGTCGCACAGTCGCCTTTTGGGACCTCATGGACCATTGTCCTCCAGGCGCCTCTGTTCTCCATTATTATTATTATTATTATTATTATTATTATTATTATTATTATTATTATTATTATTATTATTATTATTATTATTATTATTATTATTGGATTTATATCCCGCTCCATTCAAGCACAAGGTCAACTCAAAGCGGTTACAACAATCAATACACATACAATTACAATATCATAATAATACATCTAATCATAAACAAAATAAATGATCAAAAATCCACAATAATACAAAAGGCACCATCCTCCTTAGTCCACACAGCCCCGTGCCCATTGTGTCTACAATACCATCTAGCCATCTCATCTTTGGCCTCCCCCCTCTTCTTTTGCCCTCCACCTTTCCCAGCATCAAGGCTTTCTCAAGTGAATCCTCTCTTCTCATTTGATGTCCAAATTACTTCATCTTCATCTTTACTATTTGACCTTCTAAGGAGCAGTCAGGGGTGATTTCTTCTAAGATCGACCTATTTGTTCTCCTCACTGTCCAGGGGGCTCTCAAAACTCTCCTCCAACACCACATCTCAAAGGCATCTATTCTTCTACGCTCAGCTTTCCTAATTGTCCAGCTCTTGCATCCATACATTACCACTGGGAATACATTTCACTTATTTTTTTTTTCCTTTCATGTCCAGATCAAACTTTGACTGCCAACATGAAGCCACTTTCTTGGCTTTGTCTTTGACCAAAATTAAATCTTCGTTGGTTGTTGTTCAGTCGCACAGTCCATTCCGACCCTTTGCGACCCCATGGACTATTGTCCTCCAGGCACCTCTGTCCTCCACCATCCTCAACCCACCCAGCTCTGTGCCCATTTGTGTCTATAATACCATCTAGCCATCTCAAATTTGGCTACCCCTTCTTCTTTTGCCCTCCATCTTTCCCAGCATCAAGGCTTTCTCAAGTGAATCCTCTCTTCTCATTTGATGTCCAAAGTACTTCAGGTACAGACCAGTAAATGATCTGGATTCTGTAACTTCACATTCATTGTTGTCCACCAGCAGTCCCCACTCAGTGGTGTTGTACTGCTGCTCCAGGTTCCCACAATTCCCCCAGGCCACGCCCACTTGGCCAGCCTTGCCCACCTTCCTACCTCAGGCCATGGTGTGGCTGGCCAAGTGTGCGTAGCCCACAGAGTTAGCCACGCCCATAGAGTTAGCCATGCCCAGGGTGGGAGGTAGTAAATTGTTTTGCAGTGTGCATCACTGTCCCCACTTGAACACGTTGAGCTTGCATTTAAGCAGTCCAACCCTCAGCCTATTCTGCAAGGCCATAGCCAGGATTCGAGATGTGGGTGGGCAATTTTTTTTCAGGGTGGGCAACAATGTCACATATATAACATGTATATAAGCAGCAGGGAGTTTGAGGGTTGGCAAACTGCTAACTCAGGGTGGGCAATGCCCACCTTGGCCACGGCCCTGCTATTAAGGATCCTCCAAATGACATAGAGGAGGTTGAGTTTCTCAGCCATATCCTTCTCTAATGTTACTTCTTGTCCAATGAGCTTCTTCCATCTTCTAATTTGGTTTTGCTCTTGCATACCCTCAAGAATGTTTGTTCTTGCCATACAGCTCTTCCTAGATCTGAGCCAGCGGACTTGAGGCTCATATCCATTCAGTGGATATTGAGGGTCATTCTCTTACTTAGTTCTCTCAGCATCCACTGCTACTTCTTATCTTAGGTGGAGCTATACCAAAAAGAGGATATATTTTCTCAACTGGTATAGGTTTGAGGCATCCTGACACTATAAGCATGGCTTCATTAACAACTATGTCAACTTGTCTCGCTTGCATGGATGTGCTCCATACTGGGCAGCATACTCTGCTGCAGAGACGCTCAGGGCCAAAGCTGATGTGCACAGTGTGGATGGCTGAGTTCCCCATTTGTAGTTTGTGAGTTTCCTGATGATGATGTTCCTCGTACTAACTTTAGCTTTGGTACTCAGGCAATGCTGCTTGAAAGAGGGTGTCCTGTCAAGTGTCACTGAAGTATTTTGGTGCTGAACAATGCTGAACAATACATTTTACTGAGTTCCAATAAGTGTATTAAACTTGTGTCCCTCCATAGTGGTGCTCAAGTATCTAAGAGTGATACATAATTGAAACACTTCCAGAAATATAATTTAAGTTGTTAAGATGAGATTAAAATTCAATTAAAAGAAATAACTTCATCTAACCAGTTAAAACCACTCCGATAGGAACTGAAGTACCGGCTAAATGCCAGGGCATTGTCTGGGCATGGAGCCATTGAAATGCCAGAGGCCTACTGAATAAAATTGTTTTTTTTTTCTTGCAGCTAGAAAGATGACAAAGGAGGAAGAGAGTGGAGATAAACCGTGATAAACTGGTAGTTTTGAAAATGCAAATGCTCATCAGGCGAGTAGCCATAGCTACCTTCTGAAAATGAGCATTCAAACAACAAGGGAGGAGCTAGAGTTAGATGACTCTCTTTACCTATGTTGAAAATGTTTGATAAAATAAGCTTCAATTACGGTAAATTGTCATCTATTCTAATACCAGGTGAGAATAGTGTGGCCTACGAACTGCACGCAGCCCACAAGAATCTCTTAAAATATCTGAAAATTTAACTCCATCCTTCCCCATAGAAATTACACTCTTCTGAAAGCCCAAAGCAGCAAATTCTCCACTCTGTGAGCTATTTGAAGGCTTGAAGACTTTTTTGAAACACAGTGGTGAGTACAGTAGAACGTCGCATAGTGAAACAGCTCCATTCCACGGAGCTCTTCGCTATGCGTTTTTGTTTTCATTTTTTTGCTATGCGGATCCAATGGGAGATCCCCGCATAACGGAAGAAAAGTTTGTTATACAGGGTTTCTGTTAACCGGGGTATACCCTGCTTAGGGGAAACCCCGTATAACGGGGGGAATCATTATGCAGGGTATCACCTTTACATAATGAACGCTTCGTTGTACGAATTTTTCGTTAAACAGAGGATTCATTATGCGGGTTTCCACTGTACATGTATCTGAAAAAGATATTTAAGGCCTAGAAAATGCTCCAGAGGGAATGAAATAAGACACATAGTGCAAATTATGCCCACTGGAAGCTTCTAGCTGGTGCAACTTGCATTTGGGGACACAGTTTTTGAAGGGCTGAGAAGATGTGCCATCCTCAATGATCTACCAGAAGGCAAAAATGGTTCCTCATCCTTTTATTTTACAGCAAAAAAAAACTACTTAGTTATCAAGGAGTGGTTTTTCCATTTTTTAACACATTCAGATCTCTGCAAAATAGTACCTTATATCCATGGCAAAATTCTAAAGCAGATCATGACATGAAATTTAAAAAAATAAGATTTGGTAATAATGCATACAGTAAAAGTACAAGTTTTAAAAAATAGTGGACACTTAGCTGAAGTGGCTAAGACGCTGACTAGGAGGCGGCAGGTCAGCAGTTCGATACCCAAGTACTGCAGGACGGAATGAGCTCCGTCTTTGTCCCAGCTCCTGCCAACCTAGCAGTTCAAAAGCAAGAAATTGCAAGTAGATAAATAGGGGCCACTTTGGTAGGATGGTAAACATCGTTCCGTGCACTCCGGTGTCTAGTCATGCCTGCCACATGACCACGGAAACGTCTGCAGGAGCAGACAGCGCTGGCTCTTCGACTATGAAACAGATGAGCACTGAACCCTAGAGTTGGATACAACTGGCTTTCGAGCAAGGGTGACCTTTACCTAAATTAGAATGGGCTTTAAACTTTAGAGTGCATCTGCACTGCTTTACTGTACATTTCTATATCAGGAACAAAGCTTCCTTGTTATGCCCATGATATGTTTTTTAACTTTTCAGTGCAATACAGTCAAGAAAAGTTTCAATTGGGGGAGGGGGAGAGAGAAAGCGATGGCAAGGAGAGAGACAGGGAGAGCAGGCACATGAAAGACAGTGAAGGAAAGCCTGTGAACAGTGACCAAGATTAGGTTTGCACATGAGAGAGAGAACGCGAGAGCAGCATGAATAAGACAAAACAGGTGTGAGAGAGAGCAAAAGAAGAAGGATGCAAGAAACCGAGAGTGAATGTGGGTTGGCCTGTATGTATGAGAGAGTGAGGGAGAGTAAGTGAGCATACAAGCATGCACACGTAGGAATGGACAGTCGTCCATATGACAGTGTGCAAGAGATCTGTGCAAGAGGAGAGCAGGAAGGCACACGAGAGGGAGGAGGGGAGGAAGTATGGACTTAAGGGAGTGGGTGGTGCACGTGTGTGTGTGTGTGTGTGTGTGTAACAGAGATTGCAAGGGTAAGAACAACCAGGTGTGCATGCAAGAAGCAGATCAAATAAGAGCAGGTGGGTGTGCAGGCATTCCCTGCCATCTGAGTTGGTGAATGAAGGCATGGGCAAGACAGAGAGAGAAGAGAGAGCAGCCGCACATAGAGATTCAGGATGTGCGCATGTGACAGAGAGTGTGTTTAGGACCTTTAGCTTCGGCAGGCACTTCTCCGGACTAAATTTAGGCATGTGGCTTTCGGCAAGGTGGCCTAATTTTAATTTGAGTCCCCACCATTTAGGTCCAACTTTATCTTCTCACATAAAAGGCTGAGATGGAGGTAGCTGGTAAAACTGCAGTGGCTCAAGTGGCTAAGATGCTGCCTGGGAGGCAGAAGTTCGATTCAGCAGTTCGATTCCCGAGTACTGCAGGACGGAATGAATGAGCTCCTGTTTTTGTCCCAGCTCCGGCCAACCTAATAGTTCGAAAGCAAGAAATTGCAAGTAGATAAATAGGGACCACTTTGGTGGGAAGGTAACAGCATTCCGTGCGCTCCGGTGTCTAGTCATGCCTGCCACATGCCCATGGAAACGTCTGCAGAAGCAGACAGTGCTGACTCTTCGGCTTGGAAACAGAGATTAGCACTGCACCCTAGAGTCGGATACGACTAGCTTTCGAGCAAGGGAAACCTTAACCTTTACCTTAAGTCGTCTTTGAAATATTATACAGTACTAGCATATTTTGCCCGGCGGTGCCGGGCTTTTTAAAATTGTGTTGGATAGTAAAGGGTTTCGGTTTTTTTTCTTGAACCAATGGTGCTGGGCCGTTTTAAATAGTGTTGTAAGGTTTTGTGATTTTGTGGCTTCGAGGCGCTGCGTCCGCCTGTGGCGGACTTGCACTCCCAGTGTGTTTTTTTTTTGTTTTTTTGCATGCTGTGCTCTTTATATTGGTTTTTGAAGGTTTTTGTTTTATGTTTATGCAAATTTTATTTTAATTTTATTTATTTAATTTAACTTAATTTTATTTATTTTATAATTTAATTTTGGTTTTTTAAATCTTTATTTTTACGCATTTTTATTTTTTGTTTTGGGTTTTTTTGAGTGAAAAGTGATTTCTGTTTCTTTTTTGGTATTTTTTGAGATTAGTGTGATTATTTTTGAATGTTTTTATAACTTATTTGATTAATTTTGGAATTAATCTTATTATTTTCAATATTTTTGAATGTTTTTTCTCTTTTGGCCTCTGGGTGGGGGTGGTGAGCTTTTCTTCCTCTCTATAATTGTTCTCTTCTGTCCTCTGGGTGTCGCTTCCGATAAGTTTTTTCTTTATTTTCTCAATTGAGTTCCGGTCCTCATGGATAGAAGATGTCTTTTGGTAAGCTCTCTGGTTGTTGTTGTTGTTGTTTTGGGGGGGGGGTTGGATTTTTTTTTGGGGGGAGGGGTCTGTGTGTTTTTTCTTGTTTGTTTTTGGCTGTTTCTGTATTTTCTTTTTGGATTTTTGAGTGTTTTTGATTGTTTTTGGTTTGTTTTTTTGTGTTTACTTTTTCAGGGGTGGTGGCTTTCTTTCCCACGGGCCATGCTGGCTGGCCTGTGGGAAGGAAGGGCAATGGCGGGTGGGTGCTTTCTTTGCTTTCTTCTCCACGGGCCATGCTGGCTGGCCCATGGGGAAGAAGAGCTGCGGCGGCGGGGGGGTTCCTTTTTTTCCCCGCGGGCCATGCTGGCTGGCCCGTGGGGAAGAAGGGCAGCGGCGGCGGGCCGTTTTTTTACTTTTGTTTTTTTTGCGCCGGCTGACCCATCGAAAGGAAGGGCAGCAGCGGTGGGGGGGGTTCTTTTTTTTCCCCACGGGCCATGCTGGCTGGCCCGAGGGGAAGAAGGGCAGCGGCAGCGGGCGTTTTTTTTTACTTTTATTTTTCGCGCACCGGCCACCTCAGTGTTCTGCATGCTAATGGTGCGCAGGACGCTGGGGCTTGTAGTTTTGCCTGTGCGTATTTGCCTACTATAGAGGTTTTTTTCTGCGGCTTTTTTTTTATTGGCCGCGGCGCATTTCCGAACATTCCTTTTGCCGCGCCGCTCAGCCTGATTGGCTCTGGCGCGGCGCAAGGAACGTTGGGAATTGAAGTTCCCTTTTTTTGTGACTGGGGGGCTCCTGCCCCCGGGTCAAAAATTTCAACCCGACAGTTACCTGCGAACCGGGTTCGGGCGAGTGAACGGAGGCCCATTACGGGCTAGTGGGGCCTGGTGCAATATCCTTTGTCACATTCCAACGGTTAACGCACCATTTTATAGGTATAGATATGGAATCAGCAAACCTGATAAGCAGTAGCAATAGCTATTGATGTTATAATCTGACAATAGCATTTAGAACACACTCCAGGTGGATCTCAAGGTAAATTAGCTTTTTTTGCCCACAACATGCTAGGTACTCATTTTACTGACTTTGGAAGGATGGAAAGCTGAGTCCATCTTGAGCCTGACAGAATCAGATTGTGAGCAGAGTTTTGGCTTAACTACTGTGGAATAGAGTACAGTGTGTACCATAGCAATTTATAGAGTCCGTGCTAGGCAGGCAGTAGCTTAATAGGACATCCTGTCCGGTCTTCTCCGATTAGATTGCTTGAGGAGGGTTGTAATTCGAGGCCTCTGGAAAGAATGTGCCAAGGGAAGTTTTGCTTTGTAATGTGTTTATCACAGTGCTTTCAAGAAGCAATAAACAGAACTGGCCACTTGAGGGAACTGGTAAGCATTTTAATGTATGCAGTATTCCAAAAACTGCCCCAATAGTGGTAATGGGTTAATAATGAGCAATAGAATGGGTTATTTTTGCAGATGAGATAACTCTAGACAAAATAATATTTTTTAAAACTAATTTCAGAAAGGATGGAAAGATACACAACGTCCTAAAAATGTCAATTTATTCTTGGCGGCAAGAGGAATGTTATACAGAGCGTAGCAACAATATTGATAAGTTTGATGGTAAACAAGGTAAATTAGAAATAACAAACATTTAGTCTGGAAGAACCTTAAAACAGTTATCGTACATGCCAAAGGGGCTGGAGTTATCCTTCATTGTGCTACAGTAAAATAAATCTTTACCTATAAATCTGAGTGTTAACTGTTGTAATTTGACAAAGGATCCCGCACCCGGCCATACTATCCCATACCGAGCATTCGTGCACTTGCCCGAACTGGGTTCACAGGTAACTGTCAGGTTGAGAAATGCGGCAGTGGGGCAGGAGACCCACAAACTCAAACAAAGAAAAAGAACTTCAATTCCCAACGTTCCTTGCGCCGCGCCACAGCCAATCAGGGAAATGCGCCGCGGCAAATCAAAATTGAGCCACATTAAAAAAACCACTGCACAAACGCAAACTACAAACACAAAAATACAAGTCCCAGCGTCCTGCGCACCATGAGCGCGCAGAATGCTGAGAAAGCTGGTGCGCGAAAAATAAACTTACAAAAACCAATGGGAGCGCAAGTCCCCAGCAGACAGACTCAGCGCCTCACAGCCACACAAAATAAACAGCCAAAAAATGCCACCGCGAGACACCCGCTGTCCTTCTTTCCCGGAGCAACGGGAAGAAGAGGGACTCCCTCTCCTCCACACTACCCCGCCGAAGACACGGCGAGACCACCACCGGCCTCAAGGAAAGTTGAGCCGGGGTGGAAAAAAACCCAGAAAAACCAGAGGAGCATACTGGAGCATTCTCTCCCCCCCCCCTCTGAAAGCGAACCAATTCCCCAGGAAGGAAAGGCAGCAAACGAGGCTCCGGTCACTGCCTTTACTTCGCGAGGAAGTGTTTCGCTTTCAAGGGGGGAATGCACCAGTATCAACCCCTCCCCCCCCATTGAAAGCAAACCAATTCCCCTGTAAGCAAAGGCAGCGAACGGGGCTCCGGTCGTTGCCTTCGCCTCCCAGAGCTCCTCACCCGGGCGCAGCACACACATACTGGGCTGGACATTTCAAACCTGCCCAGTGTGTATGTGCATGCACACCAAAACAACCCCTAAGCAACAACATACACAAAAAGTAACCAACAAAAACACCAAAACTATTACAAAATAATAAAACAAAAATAAATCAATAATTAAAAAAAACATTTATAAACAAAAATAAATAAACCACAAAATACACAAACAAAAACTTCCACAACACCACAAAACCACAAACAAAACACCTAAACATGAAAAATACAAACAAACAACAACGAAATAAAACAAATTAAACACAACCAGAAATAATCAAACCAATTAAACCAAACTAAAAATAAACCAACACACAAAAGACCAAACAGAAACACCTCCCAGCCCACCAACACAAAACCAAAACAAAGAAAAACCCCAGAAGAAAGAAACCTAGACAACTTACCAGACGTCCTTCCATGACGACCGGAACAGAAATGAAGAAACAAAGACAACTTACCGGAAGAAGCACCACCCAGAGGCCAGAAGAGAAAAAACACCTGAAATGAAACCAAAATCCCTAGCAGCCCCACCTGCAGGGCACAATAGTAAAAGCAACTCAAAAAGACTCAACCGCCCCACCTAGAGGCCACAAGAGTAAAAACAAGTCAAAAACATAACACAAAATCACAATTTTGCACAAATCACAAATATATATTTAAAAAAAACCAAAAAGATTTATAAAATCCTGTGTTTAGTTTTAACTCAAATAAAATCCCAAAACATCTAAACAGTTTAAAAACATTTAATGTAAAAAACATGTACTTTCACATTTTTAAAATTATTACCTACGATACAACCATTAAAAAAGGTCACATACTAAAATATTATTTGGTGAAATAGAAAATTTAGAAAAAATTATATTATCCTTTGTTCTTTTTTTAATCCACAAAAAACCCAAACAAACTGATTACAGTTTATAACAGCCCAGCATTGTAACAAAAATTAATGTATATGTTAAAGCATATATTCAAAAACACATTAGAAAAATTACAACATACAAGTTATTATTACTGTAAAGTATCACAACAATACAATCTATTTAACAAATGAAAACATAAAGGAATTGTGCATAAATATGTTTTTAAAAAAGAACAATTACAGACTAACCTCTTTTTTACAAACATTACCAAAAAATAAAACCTTCCAACATAATTTAAAACAGCCCAACACTGCCGGGCAAACTATGCTAGTAATAAATAAAATGCTACAGTAATAGTGTATTACTGAAGTCAGTCGTCAATTGCGAGTAACTCACTATTTGTAACAAGTTACTTCCAAGCTGTGGTATGTATGAAGAAAGGAGGAAATCCTGATCCTCTGCTGTAAAGACTTTAAAAGTCAAAAATAGCTCTTGAATTGGTTTAGAAATGCAATAGAAGCCAATAAAAATTGTCATTTCACTCATTTCCCAATAGGTATTGCAAGCCCTGTGAGCGAAGGAATCTTAGGAAGGGACTGTGAATCAAAGGTTGAAAAGGAAAGAGAAAGAGGGTAGCAGCTGATATTCCCCTGGAGCAGGGGTTCTCAACCTTTTCAAGTCAGGGGCTGTGTCACGCTCCCTCAAACAGTTGGTGGGCCAGACTGGTGGTCCAGCCGCCACTGGAATTGGCCATGGACTCATTTACAGCTGTCATAAATGTGTTTACAATGGCTGTAAATGAGTGCGGCCGATTCCACCAGTGGCTGGAGCAAGGGCAGGGACCGGATTATTTGGCACTGTGGGCCAGATGTGGCCCACAGGCCGTAGGTTGAGAACCTCTGCCCTGGAGGATGATACTGGCCCTTATCACTTTGGTTTATGTAATAGAAATTCAGCGTGTTGTCATGAAAGAAATAAGCTTGAAGAGTGAAGCCACTTAGTGATTTTGGTGTCTTGCAAGGAAGATGATAGAAGGAGCCGCAGTGGGGCTAAACACAACTTTATTGCATGATGGTCAGGGTGAGCATGAGGTAATGGCGGACAAACAGCTCTATTTATAGTACACTGTACATTTGAATATCCCGGTGTGGTAGCTCATTGGCTACTGTCCGCGTGACGTCATAGATCGTCACGCCCATCTTCTCCAGGTGCGGTGTGGCGGGAAGGTTTCCCGCTCTGCAGATATTCGGAGAATCTGTACCATGTGAGCCGGATGCTCACTACTGCCACCTGTGGCCACTTAGCTCGCATCCTTATACAGCTTGTTACAATGTGTCTCTGATTAGATGCAATTGGATACATTGACTGGTTACACTCTGTTAAAGGGAACCTTGCAACATTCATTCAATACATAACACCCCTCTCCCCTAGGTAAGGACGAAGTCCTTCAGCCACTGAGGCTTCCCACATGTTCGCTTTGGGTGAGTGGCAGCCGTGCTTTGACCTGGGGTCCCTGCATGCTCTTGATTACTCTGTCCTCGTCCTGCAATGGGAGAGTATAACTCGTTAGCGATTGGCCACGAGTTCTGAGCCGGGGATTGGGAGGTCTGGGTGTAGGAGTAAACTCCAGGGACATGAAACCGGGGGCTCCAGGGACTAAAGCAAAACCCCGCTCTTTGCTCGGACAGGTGGGGGACCACTCCAAAAAATCCCCCCCCCCCGGTTTCCTAACTCAAAATCTAACTCTTCGAAATCCTCCTCTTCCAAATTGTTCCTGTAACCCGGGGGGTCAAAAGGATGCAGATTTGTGTCATTTCCCTCCCCCCTGTGGTCTGCATCTCCCCCTTGGGATAAGCGGGTGGGGGAGAACCCTAACGCTGAATTCTCTGCTTGGTCACTCCTGTCTTGCCTACCTACTATCCTACCCCTGAGCTGGTCGGCATGCCTCCTCCAGAGGAGTCCTGTGCTTGTCTCGACATTGTAGGAGACTGGCCCCGTTTGCTCGACCACTACTCCAGGCACCCAAGTAGGTCCGCCGGCTGTGTAATTTCGGCAATGCACTGCCTTGCCGATCCCGAAGCTCTTGGTGCCCCCCGTTTCTATGTTTCTACCTGTGTAGACCCTGGTTGGGTCTAAATGTGAGAGGATTGTGGCGGGTTTCCTCCGCACAAGGAGTTCAGCTGGCGACAAACCCAACGCTAAAGGGGTTACACGATACCTTAATAGGAATTGGCATAGTTGCAAGTTCAACTCCCCGGGGCCCATCTGACGCAGTGCGTCCTTTGTTTTTCACACCAAACATACCGCTTGACCATTTGTAGCGGGGTGGAAGGGGGCAGAGGTGATGTGGCGAATCTTATTTATCTCTATGAAACCCTGGAACTCTGCTGACGTGAAAGTTGTGGCATTATCGCTCACAAGTACATCAGGTAACCCAAAACAGCTGAATACCTTCCATAATTGCTTAATCGTCGCAGCTGACGATGTACTGGCCATCGGGATTACCTCCAACCACTTGGAGTAAGCGTTCACTATTATAAGGAATAGGGTGCCCCTGAAGGGACCCGCGAAATCTACATGCAGGCGCGACCACAGCCCCCGGGCTGCGTCCCATTCTCTGTGAGGAAGTCGGGACTCTTCGGGGCGGGTACTCTGGCAGCTCTCGCAAGTGCCAATCATGTGTTCTATGTCTGCGTCTAACTTGGGCCACCAGACTAACTTCTAGCTAGCGCTTTGGAGTGCACGATTCCCGGGTGGCTGATATGCAACATCTCGAGCACCCGAGACCTCAAAACTTCGGGGATTATTACCCGCTGCCTCCAGAGTAGGCAGCCCCTTTCTAAGGAGAGTTCGTCTCTCCTCCTGCCGTATACCCTGAATTCCTCCGTAGGGGAGGTTGCTGGCCACCCTTATTGTACCCATGAACTGACTAGGGCCAATGACTTGTCTTTTGCTGTAGCTTTAGCAATTTCCGCCGGCAGTATCGGGGGCGACTCTAGAGCCTCGATCAGGAGCACCTGGTGGTCCCCTGCATGTGGGAGGGGTGACCTGGAAAGGGCGTCGGCATGGCTGATCTCCTTGCCATGACGGTAGGTCAACGCATACTAGTACGCGTTGAGGAAGATGGCCCATTGCAGCATCCTTGGGGACAGGATCTGCAGGGTTGGCTTGTTAGTGGTAAAGATTCCTAACAGGGGCTTATGGTCGGTCATGACTGTGAATAGTCTGCCATAAAGGAAGTCATGGAACTTTTTGGTTCCCGCAACAATCACCAGGGCTTTCCTATCTGTTTGCACGTAGTTGCGCTCTGCCTTGGACAGGGATCTCGAATAGAACGCCACCAGGGCTTCTCACCCGCCCTCTAGCACGTGGCATAGGACTGCCCCCACCGGTGAGGCGTCACAGACTAACACAACGGGTTTCTTGGGGTCGAAGTGGGTCAAGACAGCCTCGGAGGATAGAAGCTGCTTGAGCCCTCGGAATGCCCACTCCTGGCTGTCCCCCCACCGCCAAGCTGCGTCTTTCTTGAGTAGTTTGTGCAGCTGCTCTGCCACCGACGCCTTTCCAGGCAGGAAAGAGTGGCAAAAATTTAGGAGTCCTAGGAAGGACTGTAGTTCGGCCTTGGTGGTGGGGCGAGGGGCGTTCTGCACTGCCAACACCTTTGACTCTGCTGGCTTGATGCCCTCAGGGGTTATCCAGAAACCCAGAAATTCTACCTCTTCTGCGAAAAACACACACTTATCCTTTCTCAATCTGAGCCCCACTTTCTCGAACAGGGTTAGTATCTGGTCTAACCTCTTGGCCAATTCTTGTTCCCCTCCCCGCCGTTATCAAAACATCAGCAAAGTAAGGGCAAACACCTGGGAGCCCCTTCAACAACCGTTCCACGAGGGACTGAAAAATTCCTGGGGCCGAATTTACGCCGAATTGGAGGCGCGTTACTTTAAAGGCTCCCTTATGAGTAACTATGGTTTGAGCGGCGGCTGCAGCTGGGGTCACTGTTAATTGTTGATATGCCTGCACTAGATCTAGCTTGGCGAAACACCTCCCCCCATGCAAAGTTGCTAACAAGGGACTTACTACCGGCACCGGGTATGCATTTGGGCGAATTGCCTTGTTAATCGTGCACTTGTAGTCGGCGCAGATTCTGACCTCCCCATTAGCCTTAAGCGCCGTAACAATGGGGGTTTCCCACTTGGCGGAGTCCACAGGTACCAAAATCCCCTGACCCACCAGTTTGTCCAGTTCAGTCTCAATTTTGTCCTTTAGTGCGAAAGGCACTCTCCGTGGCTTGAGTCTGATGGGCCGGATGTCAGGATCCATGTCGAATGAAACTGGGACCCCCTTGAACTTCCTGAGCCCCTTCTCGAAGACAGCAGGGTGTGCGTTACACACCTCCGTGATTGGATCAGCCTGTACGGCATGTATGCCTCCATTGAAAACCCCCAGGGGGCCAAACCACTGTGTCCCTGGGAGGCAGCAAGACCCTTCCCTTAAGACTACTAGGGGCAACTGTGCGGCGCGCCTCTTGAACTTCACCTTGAACTCCCCCACCCCCAACACTGGGATACTTTTCCCTTGAACGTCCCATAGATTAGTCTTTAGGGCTTTCAGCTTGGGGCGTGACTTTGGGGGAATGCGCAAAAATTCCTGGTGGGAGATGATGGAGTACGACGACCCCGAGTCTATCTCCATTCTAATTGGTACCTCTTGTATCAGTACCTCAACAAAAAAATGGGGGTGCCTCAAAGGCACGCTGTGAACCACCTGGTCGTGGTTGTCGGGAACTCATCGAGACATGCGGTGCTCCTGCGGTTCGTTGCCATCGAAGATCCTGCAGACCCCACCTGCTTTTTGTTGGGGCCGTTCCGCCTGGCCCTTGCCGTCGTCCCGACACAGCCTGCAGACCTTTGCAATGTGCCCGCGCCGCCCGCAGTTGTGGCACTCCGCCTTCCGTAATGGGCACTGGCTCCGGTCATGGGGTGCCCCACATCCATCGCAGCAGTGGTCCTCTCTGGCGCGGTCTCGAACCTCGGGCCTCCTTTGCACCCGCTGCATGTTGTCGTCCTTGCTGAAGTCGGAGGTGGACGTGGTGGACTTGGAGGGCCCCTGCTCTCCATGGGAGGAACAGCTGTGTACTGGGACCGCTGGCGGGGGGGCCAGCCGCCACGGTCCTGGCCTAGCACACCCGTTCGCCTTGTTGCACTGACTCGGCAGCTTGGGCAATGCACAGGACATGCTCGAATGAGATGCTCTCGTCCTTGGCCAGCAATTTTTTTCTGGCCCCCTCATCTCGCAGGCCTGTCTCACAGTGCCTCACTCAGGGATGCTCCCCACCGGCAAGGCATGGCAGCCACCCTCAGAGCTGCCACGCAGTCGGCCACGGACTCACCGGCCCGCTGGCACCGCTGCTGAAAGGCCAGCCTTGCCGGGAACACCGACAATTTCAGGTGAAAGTGCTTCCTCAGTTCGGTGAGGATCTTGTCTAGGGGTACCTCCCTGAGCGGCCTCGGCGTCAGGAGGTTTGTTGCCAGCTCTCGCGTTTCCAGGCCGCACTGGACCAGCAGGAATGCTCGGCGCTGGGCTTCTTCCTCGATGCCCTCGAGGTCCATCACATATAGGAACTGCTGTTCGTAGAGTTCCCATTTCTCTGGCTTCGAAGTGTCGAATGGAGCGATATTCACTTTGCGGGATGCCATAATCCCATCCTCGTCGCCAATTTGGTGTCTTGCAAGGAAGACGATAGAAGGAGCCGCAGTAGGGCTAAACACAACGTTATTGCATGATGGTCAGGGTGAACATGAGGTAATGGCGGACAAACAGCTCTATTTATAGTACACTGTACATTTGAATCCCGGTGTGGTAGCACATTGGCTACTGTCCGTGTGATGTCATAGATCGTCACGCACATCTTCTCTAGGTGCGGTGTGGCGGGAAGGTTTCCCGCTCTGCAGGTATTCGGAGAATCTGTACCATGTGAGCCGGATGCTCGCTAATGCCACCTGTGGCCACTTAGCTCGCATCCTTATACAGCTTGTTACAATGTGTCTCTGATTAGATGCAATTGGATACATTGACTGGTTACACTCTGTTAAAGGGAACCTTGCAACATTCATTCAATACATAACAGTGATGTTATGTGTTTGTATCTGAATTTGTATTTTATTTTAGTGCTTTAAAGATTGTATCCTGGAGTTCCTGTCTTTGTGTTGCGGATCTCCTGCTGAAAAAAGATGTCTAGGACTTTGTTCCTGACCCATTTTGCTTATTTCACAGACATATCCTCAAGTAACTTATTTTTCTGGGCTGCGATGAAAGACAAGTCCCACACTTAATAAATTACTGTAGTTGTAGTTTAACACTCCACTGCTAAACTGAAAGTTCACATATTCCAGATATATATTGGAGGATAAATTCTGTTAATTATTTGTTCATCATACTTTTTCTCCAATTCAGCCCCTCAACAGTCTGAGGGAGCGTGACCTGCCCCCCGGCTTTAAAAGGTTGAGGACTCCTGATCTAGGTGGACTGCAGCAGCAAATCTGCAGATGGCAATCTCATTAGAAAGAAGCTGCACATTTGAGAGCCCCCAGTTGTACAGTTTCCCCAGTATCTGTCTCTCTCATTCTCTTTCTCAGCACTGCCTGCTGTTTCCAGGGCCTCAGGCTGAGAAAAGGCTCTTGCCACCTGATTCTTCTTCATCTCAAGGTACCCAGGGAGTACAAAGCAGGGGTCCTACCACTGAATTATAGAGTCACTTTTGAAATTCAGCTGTGGAATGATAATGCAATTGTTGGAAAGAGATATCCCAGAATTTGGAGGTGTGGTAACAGGTGGAGTTGAGGCATATAAGCAGGGAGGTGTTGGTTTGGACACTGCTTCTCCCCCCCCCCACACACACACACACACACACGATTAATTTCTCAATTCAGCTGTGGAGGAGAAACACACTCTTTGTCCCCTTTAGAAATACCTCTATCTTCTTCTATTGCTTCTGTCGTATCCTTTTCTTCGCCCTCCCCACACATGCACACAGGCTGTGAATTGGGCAAGAGGGGAACACAAGCAGAGCACTGCAACTCCTCTTCTAGTAAGGCGGGAGTAGGCTGGCAAGAGACAACCTAGGCCTGAGACGGCCATACCACGTTTGTCCTAACTGAGCCAGCTGCCACTGCTGTTGGCCAATTCCTTGATTGTTTGATCTGCCTTCTAATATGTTACCTGAGCTGTTGGCTGCCAGTGACCGTCTCTCTTGCCTTCCTGGCCCTTTTGTTTATTTTGCACATACCTCAATATATGTCAGAACTGGACTCAAGTTGCAATATAACTGAGCTGCTAGGCCTCCAGTCTCTAACTCTGTGGTTACCAAGGGTGTAGGAAATATGATTTGTACAGACGAACATGGTTTGGGGTTTGAAATGCAATAGCAACCAACGCCTGTGGGACTTTGCCGCTGCCTCTCCCTGGCCCCGCCATCGGCCAGGGCTTCGGGGCCAGCTGTGGCTGCTCTGCGGGAGACCCGCTTTGGCAGGGATAAAGGACAGTATGGCCCAACACCGCAGGACTTCGCCACCGCCTCTCCCTGGCCCCACCATCGGCCAGGGCTTTGGGGCCAGTTGTGGCCGCTCTGCTGGAGCCACGCCTTGGCGGGGATAAAAGACAGTGCGGCCCGACTGTGGCTTCCCTGGACTTGCCTTCCCCCGGCCCGATGACACCCAGGTGGAGGAGGAGGAGAAGGTCCGAGCCAGGTGCGGCCACTTGGATGCTCTCGCTGCCTTGTTCTGGGCCCCTCCCGCCCAGAAAATAACTTTGCTGCTCTGTTTGATGCTTCATGGTAATTTGAATTTGTAAATTGTATTGCTCTGTATTTTGGTTTTTTGTATACTGCTTTATTGTGTATTTTGAACTCTGTATTTTGTTTTATTTTGTATACCTTACTAGTTGCGTATTTTTGGACTTTATTGTGTACCTATTTGAGGTAAAACCGCTTTGAGTCACCCGCTGGGCTGAAAAAAGCATTATTATTATTATTATTATTATTATTATTATTATTATTATTATTATTATTATTATTATTATTATTATTATTATTATTATTATTATTATTATTATTATTATTATTATTATTATTATTATTATTATTATTATTATTATTGAGTTTCTCTTTTACCCGGTGAATTGGCTGAAGCCCATGTTTATCTTCACAGATTAATAGTTCCATGAACAATCCAGACAGGATGAGATTCCCCCCCAAAGCAATCAATCTTGTTGAATGCTAGTGTCACTATATAAATGCAAAGGAGAATCATCTAAGGAAATAAAAAGAAGAATATAGGGAGCCCCTTTAATCAAATAAATAAGTTGGAGGTGGTCCCACCTCCTTTTTTTGGTTTCAGTTTTAAGTCTCACCCCTTTTAGGGGTTCAGTTGTTATCCCTATTTTCTAGGGTTTGGGGGTACATCTGTATACCCCAAGCCTGTACGTTTGTTTGGGACAGACATGTAGCACCTCTATGAGCTCGCCCCGCCACCCTTGACCCATGTGTGGCATTTTTGAGCCCCAGGAGTGCCCCTGTTTGTTTCCGGAGGAGCACCTCCTATTCAGAAAATACTCAATGGTGTGCACATGCAGTCAAAGGGTTTGTTTTATATATTTTTATAATCTGAAAGACAGGCAGACAATAAAAAAGAATTAGTCATGGGCACCTCAAAATCTGCTTTTCCGATCATCTAGGCATCTCTTTTTCAAAGAGGAGCACCAGCGTGCCTCTCGTGAGAGCTCTGTGTCTGATCTATCTCAGTAGCTATGAGAAGTGCTCTTAAAGGGCTTTTAAGGCCCGGTCCACCTCTACAATGATTGGTTAGGCCATTCCCTCCACCCAGGAGTCAACGCTGATTGGTTAGGCCTTTTCTGTTCCTTCTCTTAGCCAATGAGCGCATGGCATGAACCCGCCAGCCACCAACCCCCACAGTGTAGAACACTCCTGCTCTAGGGCAATTTGTACCCCCAAGGAATCCACAGGTCTGCGCATTTTATTAAGCCAGCAATTTTGCTGGATAAACGGTTCAAAAAGAGACTGCAGCCTTTCTCCAATATTGTTCAGAGAATGTGAGAGAAAAAAAGAAAGGATTATTTTCACTGTAAAATGAGAGCACATTAAGTATTTTCAATAAAGCCTATGCTGTTTACTGGACTCACATGAAACAATACCATTTCTCTAAGAGACAAAGTCTATTGGAGTTTTCAATTTATGCTATGTAGGAATGTATCTGGTTTCTGTCTCCTGTCGCCTTCACATTTTGTAAACAAAGGCCTCTTTGTCTGCATGAGAGACAACGCTGGATTTTGGGCATGCATAGAATAGTGAGAAGATTTCTCCTTATTTCTCCTTATTTGGGTTCGGACATTCTGATTGGCTATGTGCCTTAAGTTTTGTTTCTGATATACTCTGTTTGAATAAAGAGACGCCATTATGATTCCTTTGTTCAGCCAAAACTGCAGTCGTGTGTGTGTATGCTTGCTCTCTACTTTCTCTTTATCTCTGTTTCTTACTTGCCTAATGAAGCTGGACTTCGTTAGCTTTTAACTCCTCCTGTGTTTATCTGGGGCTATAAACTGCACCGTTAAATGAGGCTGATTATCTTTACATGGATCGGATTCCTACAAGTGGCGCTCCGTGGGAGGCTTTGAACTACAATGAGAGCCTTCTTTGAACTCTGCTTCAGCAATTAGCAATTAGCACCTCATAATTGGCGACCGGGGCAAGGTCTTTATTCACCCACGACCAGAGGAAAGGTCCAATCAAGCGCTTGATTCATCCAAAGTCTACTTTGGGTCCCAACAGGGTGAGTGAAAAAAAAATTTGTCATGGGGTGCGTGTTTGCTTCGCAAGAGCAGGAGCTTTGTAAAGATATCTCAGATCTTTTGCATATGAATGGGAGACGAGCTGATAAGAAGGAAATACAAAAGCTTGTCCAAGTTGTAGGAAAAACCTGTCCTTGGGTTAAATATGATGATTGTTTGGACTTAACACATTGGAAAAAAATTGGGAATGAATTACAGAAGCATGAGGGAATTTCTGTATCAGTGCAATTTATGTGGAGTGAAGTCAGAAACTGTCTTCAAAGACTTACTCCAAGAAATATGTCGTTGTCCCAGAGGCTTGATGGTCCCCTTCCACAGCTTTTGCCCCCAGCCAAGGGAGGGACTATGGCAACAGCCCCTCCATCATATGAGAAACAACAGCATGAGCCCCCTGATGGAGATGGGGGTGGAAAAGGAGATGGGACATTATATCCTGCCTTGCAGCAATCAAGCACTTTTAGCCCTACAAAAGACCTGTTCTCTGCTGCTTTAACTGCAGCTGTGCTGGATGTGGAATCTACTGAGATATACCCAGTAATCAGGGGGGCTCCGGCTGTTGGCAATGCACCGGCAATCCCAGATAGATATGAAACCCTCCATTACAAATATCTGAAGGAACTGAAAGTCAGCATACGTGACTATGGGGCTAATGCACCTTTTACAAAAGCTCTGTTGGAAGCCATTGCTTCTCAAAAATTGCTACCAGTTGATTGGAAACAGATGATTAAAGCACTCCTGCCCCCTGCAGAAGCCATGCTCTGCTTGCAAGAGTGGAGGGATGTGGCTTGGGAGGTACAGCGCACACGCCCTGCACTCACGATGGATATGTTATGTGGGGAGGGAAATTTTGCCAACCCCACACAGCAGTTGGCACTCACTGATGCCCAGTTGGGAGATATTGCACAGATAGTCATGCACGCCTGGAGTAAGATTCCTTCCAAAGGGGATAGCTCAGTTGCTGGGTTTGCAGCAATAAGGCAGGGCCCTAAAGAGGATTACACTGAGTTCATTAACAGACTCATGACTGCCCTCAGCCGCCAGGTGGAAAATGTCCCAGCACGGGAAATGCTCATGAAACAACTGGCTTTTGAAAATGCCAATGAGGATTGTAAGGGTGTTCTGACAGCTGTTTATGCTCGGCCAGGCACATCGATAGCAGACATGATGAAAGTTTGTCAAAATGTGGGGACTCACAGTTACAAGGCTCAACTTCTGGCAGCTGCAGTTCAGTTGCCCACAACTCAGGCTCAAAACAAATGTTGTTTTGGCTGTGGAAAAGAAGGGCATTTTAAAGCACAATGTCGCTCCTCTCAAAAGCCGGCAGCATGCCCTTCAAGGAAATGTCCCATTTGTCAGAAAGGGTACCATTGGGCCAATCAGTGCCGCTCAAATCCTAATGCCAACCCCTCAGCTGCTCAGCACAAAGACTCTGACTCTTCTCCACAGCAGCAGGGAAATGGGAGTGCGGGCCAGGCTCGGGCCCAGGCAAAATAATAGGGCTACCAGAGGTCAGTGAGGAAGCAATAGCGGAGGTTTTGGAAGAGATGGAAGAAGATATGGAACTTGCCCAAGAAATGATTTCACGATATAGGAAAAACCATCCTCTAAAAGAAGGGCTTTTACTGAGGTTATCCAAGGACTGTACCTTTACTATGCCAGGGTGTGTGGAGGCTCTTCCCACACTGGTTGATGATGTTATTCCCCAGGGCATGGTGGGCATTGTTCTTCCTTGCCCAGACACCTTACCCGCTTCTGTACACATTGCAGCAGGGTCAGTTACATTGGGTCACCAAGAAATTGTCATCCCTGCATCAGCCACGCAACATCTCACCCTGCCTAAGGGACAACCTGTAGGACGCCTTCATCTGCTCCCACTAGGGACCACTGCAACTCCATCCCAGGAGGGGACTGTAACAGCAGCTATGGCGGTGATACAAATCACCGAGGATAGACCGACCCGCTCGCTGATTATGGGTGGACGTTCAGTGTCTGGACTAATCGATACAGGAGCCGATATTTCAGTGGTGGCAAAAAAAGATTGGCCATCTGGATGGGCCGTCCGCCCCTGTAGGGAAGTTTTTGGGGTGGGCGGGTACGAGCCAGCACAGCAGAGTGTTCATCCAATCGTCTTTGAGACCTCAGGGGGAACAAAAGTTTCTCTTCACCCCCTGATTATGGATATTCCTATTACTCTGTGGGGCCGGGATCTCCTGGCTAAAACAGGGTGTACCTTGCAGACAAATTTTTGATACGGGCCTCCCCTGCAGCGCCGTTGCATGCACTTCCACTACAATGGAAAAACACCCCGCCAGTGTGGACGGATCAATGGCTGCTCTCAAGAGAAAAGCTCCAGGCGGCGGAGGCCCTTGTACAGGAGCAATTAAATCTGGGACATATTCAAACAACCACTAGTCCTTGGAACTCTCCAATTTTTGTGGTGAAAAAGAAGTCTGGAAAATGGCGATTGTTGCATGATTTGAGAAAAGTTGATGAGCACATCTTGCCAATGGGACCTCTACAATCTGGACTTGCTAATCCAAACATGATTCCTGAAGATCATCAACTCATGGTCATAGATTTGAAGGACTGTTTTTATACAATCTTGCTAGCGCCACAAGACAGAGAAAAATTTGCATTTACATTGCCAGTATACAATAATGAACATCCTACTCAACGGTTTGAATGGTGTGTCTTGCCTATGGGCATGGCCAACTCGCCGACTCTATGCCAACATTTTGTGAACATGGCTTTGGAACCTTTCAGGCAACGTCATCCAGAGGTTAAAGTCTATCATTACACTGATGACATTTTATTACATGGTCCACAAGTCACGGAGAAACACCTGCAGGACCTAGCAGACATTTTGCAACAAGCGGGCTTGATCATAGCTCCTGAAAAAGTGCAGCGGATGTATCCATTCCAATATCTGGGACATAGGCTCTCAGCTACCGCTTCAACTCCGCTATTGCCAACAATAGTTATTCCAGAGCAGTTCACTCTTGTACAATTGCAACAATTGCTAGGGAACATAAATTGGGCTCGTCCCTTCTTGGCCCTGAGCACTGAGGAACTGTCACCACTCTTTGCTGCTCTTTCTGGACACACTTCTCCAGTGGACATCGTTCCCTGCACAACGGAGATGCGTATAGCTCTTCAACGCCTCAACGAAAAGCTGCATACCATCGCTGTGGATCGGGTGCCCTCAGGCACCATTGCCCTGGCATGCGCTCTTCTTCCCACACCGAGGCTGCCCACTGCTGTTTTGTTCGCGCCTGTCAACGCTCAGAAGGTGGCCATCGTGGAATGGATACACTTGGCGCACACTCCCTCGAAAAACTGTTATCGCCTGCCTGATGCGATTGCTGATCTTTTCCTTAAATGCCGTACTAGGGCAAAGCATTTGACTGGCTATGACGTTGACTTTGTTTGTTTTCCTTTTTTGCAGGATCAGCTAACCGCCTTGCTACAGCATTCTGAGGCATTTCAGGTGGCCATGGCGGACTTTGTGGGACAAGTTAAATTTAACCCCCCCAAAGATAAGCGGTTTACCTTGCTGAATCTCACTTCTTACTCCCTGTCATCCCCGCTTTGCATGCAACCTATCTTGCATGCCGTTACTCTTTTCTCGGATGGCTCCCCCTCCCGTGGAGTCCTTACATGGCAGGGTCCTACTGGGGAATGGGAGGTTGTTTTTACAGGACCTCAAGCATCGGCCCAGCGGTCGGAACTGGCAGCAGTCATACTTGCTTTCTCTACGTTTTCTGATGTGCCTTTTAACCTGATTGTGGATACTCAATATGTTTACCGCCTTGTTTTTACTTTAGCTCAAGCTTATTTGTCTCCATCGATGGATAGGGATCTTTTTGCTTTATTCCAACAGCTTCAAGGTTTTCTTTCCAACCGTACGGTCCCATTCTTCATTGCCCACATACGCTCTCACACAAGGATCCCAGGTTATTTGACGGAGGGCAATGCACGAGCAGATTCTGCTCTCCGGGACTCTGCTGAGGTTTTTTCTCTCTTTGACAACCCCATTGACAGTCATGCAATGTTTCATCAATCTGCTAAGGTTTCGCATAAACGATTTTCCATTCCTATGTCACAGGCTAGAGACATTGTGTCATCCTGTGCTTCCTGTACGAAGTCTCCTATATTCCTGCCATTTGATGCTGTTAATCCTCGAGGAACAGAAGCCAATCAGCTATGGCAGATGGATGTCACGCAAGTACCTGCTTTGGCTCCGCTTTCTAAGTTACATGTGACTGTTGATACCTTCTCTGGATTTATATGGGCTACACCCTTACGGGGGGAAACATCCAGACATGTTATACAACATTGCATTCGTTCGTTTGCGGTAATGGGTAAACCTAAAAGCCTTAAGACAGACAATGGGCCATCATATGTTTCTTCTGCCTTTCAGGACTTTTGCCGTCAGTGGGACATTAAGCTAACCCATGGAATACCCTATAACTCGACTGGACAGGCGATTGTTGAAAGAGCCCACCTGACATTTAAAAATGTGTTACACAAGCAAGTGGGAGATAGAGGGGTTCCTGTGGCTGAAATACCTACAGCTGTTGCTAAAGTACTGTATACTCTTAATTTTCTTCTTGCTCCCCATAACAGGTCACACTCTCCAGTCGAACTGCATTTCAGGACCGAGGAGTGTCTTCCTAAGCCATTGGTCGTTTATCGGCAGCAACCGGATCCTGAGTGGAAAGGTCCTGTGCCTCTAATCACCTGGGGACGAGGATACGCAGCTGTTTCTACGACCTCAGGACCTGTGTGGATTCCTGCCCGAGCGATCCGCCCATGGAGAGAGAAGAAGGTTACTCAGCTCCAGGACGGTGGTTCACCAGTAGACTAAATTTGCTGACATTTGTTCTTTTCTTTCTTACTGTGCTTCCAGCTGTAAAACCAATGACTCATGGGGGCAACCCCAACTTTTGGCTTCGTCATGCTAACTATATGTTTGAGGTTCATGGTAAGAATGCAACGTTATACTATGAGCATCCACTGGCAGTGTCTCAAATGGCCTTTCTTCCGGCATTGTTCAACACGCCTGAGTTGGTTATTGGACACTTGCAACATCTTGATAGGTTTACACTCTTCTCCAATCCCCCAGAACAATTTAACAACACCCGCTGGCGAAGCATGACATTCAAGAAATACACTAAAGGACTTTGTTTCTGCTGTCATAGTTCTGGAGTCTGGAATAGTAAATGGAAGCACTGGACTCAAGCACAAAGGGTTTTGCGGAATGTAGGCAATTATACAGGATGTGACGATTATTTTTGGTTATGGGGTAGTTATAACAGTTCTTATAAGCTTAATTATACCTTGTTTAACACTACTATTGAAGATATATATGATGTGTTTCCTATGTTTACTCCTGATTATTCTGCTATAGATAGTGGTTCAATTTGCAATGGATGGCAAATCAAGGATCCTAACATGTGGTTCTTTTTTAATGGAGTTGCCACGAATTTCCATCCAGGACAATATCAATGTGCAGCATTGGGTTATTTTACCTTACCCGTACAAGTGCAAATGCCGCTTCGGGCAGATGCACGGCGCCGGAGAGCTGTTGCCGGCCCGATGGGTCCTGGTTGCAATGATGAAGTGATAATCGATGTTCAGCTTTCTGATGGTAGCTCCTGGGGGAGAGCTATAGGGAGTGTTATCACTGGAGCACTCACCTTGGGATCATACCCAGGTGTCATTTCCCAGGAGAATAGAAGGTCCATTTTGGGACTCACTTGTAGGCTGGAGAAATCAATCAATGCCACAGGGAGGGTCATACGGGATCTTCAAATGGAAATCACTGAGCTTCATCAAGACCAAATGCAGGACAGACTGGCCATAGATTACCTGTTAGCAAAATCCGGAGGATTTTGTAAACTGGTCGGGAACCAGGGATGTCGGGTAAAATTCCAGGATCTGAATAATACTATTGAGAAAGAACTTCAGAATTTACAGGAGAGCATTACTAACAATGTACGCACTGATGTTAATCTCTTTGATTGGATGACTTCTTGGTTGCCTGATTTATCTGTCCTTAGACAATTTTTCTTTTATGGGGTCATTATTATTATGTGCCTTATATCTTTGTGTTTTTGCATTAATTGTATTCCTAATCTTATTTCTATGTGTAACACATGTCCACTGCATAGAAGGGAGACATCGGGTTTTGCACGACGGCAATTGTACTCAATGAGGTATCATCCTCCGGAACAAGGTACCAGGAGTCAGGAGGGGTACGATGTCCAGGAGGACAGTGATGATGTATATGGAGGAGTAGTTATGGAGTATGATGACATGCAGGGGTATGATTAGCCGTCCCACTCTCAAATTTAAATGAAAAAGGAGGACATGTAGGAATGTATCTGGTTTCTGTCTCCTGTCGCCTTCACATTTTGTAAACAAAGGCCTCTTTGTCTGCATGAGAGACAACGCTGGATTTTGGGCATGCATAGAATAGTGAGAAGATTTCTCCTTATTTCTCCTTATTTGGGTTCAGACATTCTGATTGGCTATGTGCCTTAAGTTTTGTTTCTGATATACTCTGTTTGAATAAAGAGACACCATTATGATTCCTTTGTTCAACCAAAACTGCAGTCGTGTGTGTGTATGCTTGCTCTCTACTTTCTCTTTATCTCTGTTTCTTACTTGCCTAATGAAGCTGGACTTTGTTAGCTTTTAACTCCTCCTGTGTTTATCTGGGGCTATAAACTGCACCGTTAAATGAGGCTGATTATCTTTACATGGATCGGATTCCTACAATGCTACAGTGTGTGTGTGTGTGTGTGTGTGTGTGTGTGTGTGTGTGTGTGTGTGTGTATAAACAGGTCAAGGGTTTACTCTTACTATACAACCCCCAGATGGTATATTTTGAATGGGGTCAATTTGTGAAGGAGTTAGACCAAGTGTATGACCTTTTACATGAATTGAATACTTTTTGAATACTAATAATTATATGGCCTACGTGGCATCAGGATTTTAGAGATACTCTAAAATTTTAAAGATACTGCCTGCACTCTGCAGGCAGACAAAACATTGTGTGAATGTGGACACACAAAGGACAGACAGCAGTAACACAATCCCTGTTGTGATCAACTCTTACCATGGTAAGAAATGCCCCAACCACTTTAGAGTCTCTGTTATTACTAAGGTGTATCACCGCATAATGTTACTCCCCCCCCCCAACACCACATTTCAAAAGCATCTATTCTTCTGCATTCAGCTTTCCTAATGGTCCAGCTCTCATAACCATACATTACCACCGGGAATATCATTGCTTTAACTATTCGAATTCTTGTTTGCAATGTGATGTCTCTGCTTTTCATTATGTTCCCCAGGTTTCTCATAGATCCCAGTTCAAAAATGAAAGCTGGAGGCACTAATGTCACCAAAGCGGACTGCACAACCGTGAATGATCTCTTTCCTTGCACTGTCTGCAGGTATAAGTGTAGGGAGGAATATGGTAGGGAAACATTTTAAAACTGGTCTAATGTTTCAAGAATGTGACATATAATCAAGCATTGTAGGGTGTGGCTGGATTTTCTTTGTAAATATGTACAAAGCATCGCTTTTAAGCTAAACAAGCTATCCCTTTCAGAGCAGAACTGATCATTTTGTAACATAGGGCTTGTCTCTGAAATGATGTGTGTAATTTTGTGTGTGTTGGGGGGGGGGGAAAGAATGCTGATTGTTAGTTGAAGATTTGTCTAGCCTGAACAAAACAGAAGACATTGGTTTGCACCCTCCCATCTCCAGCCTTCTATAAACCACGCACTTCTCAGCATCTAAAGATCCCCATGGTCCTGGTATACTCTTTCTTACAAATAATAAACAGCAAGCTGGCAGAGCTTTGGAAAGGTACTTTTTGGTTAGAGTCTTTGGTGGATGTGGGTAATTTTAAGAACTATAGTCCAAAAATAAAAAATAAAGTACAGGTGTACACTGGGCCAGCCTGTTGCATGTAGCACTGACAGGTTTAGATCAGGCAAAGGAGTACGCAAGGGTGTATGTCACACTGCTTATTTAACTTATATGCAGAATACATCATTAGTAATACAGGGCTGGATGAAGTACAAACAGGAATTAAGATTCCTGTGAGAAACAACAACCTGAGACTTGGCGATGTAGACAAAACTCACCAAATATACAGAAGCAAGGAAAGAACTCTAGGTATAGACAGGGGCAAGGCTTGTGATGAGAATGCAGGGCTCTTTGTGATGTCCTTTATACTTTTAAAATGCAAAAATCAAGCTAGCATGCACTATCTGTTATTTTCCAGCTCACAGATGTGAAAATGCAAAACAGGGAGTGGAGATTGTGGAAATTTAAAATGTTACTTTTTAGGCCTACTACCATATATGTTGGCTTAAAGATTATGGGAGGCACAATAAATTATGTTTATGTTAATGCTAAATATCCAACAGCATAGGTTTTTAAATTTATGCTACACTGAATACCTAGCATGCGGCTGCTTTTGTTTTTATAAACTATTGTTTCTTAAGGAAAGTTGTGATTGGGGGGTCTGAAACAGGCGAGTTCATTTTAGAAAACTAGACATTGTTTATTATATCAAGACCCGTAGGCATGGTGACATTTCTTTTATCTGAGAGCTCGCACTTTTTGTTGTTTTTTTAAATATATTTTTATTGTTTTTATCATACAAAACAAAAGAATGCATAAAATACAACAATAAAAAATACATTAAAAATAGTTTTGTTTAAAGAAAAAACAAAATTAAACAAAAAAACACCTATCCTAATACAATATTCAAACTAACATACTACAAATCATTGTTCTCCAGGATAGGAGAGCAGACAAATAACATATTTAAACACCCTGTGATAATATAATATGCCCTGGAGGACCTCGGAAGCCACAGTATATTACGTCCAAAAGCTACTTTGATCCGGTACAGGCCTGTTACTTTTATCTCCCTTAATTGCATAATCCACAAAAGGCCTCCAAATATTCCAGAATCTATTCTCTTTTAGGTTATCTCTTTTTTGTTTTATTTCCCAAGTTAATTTGTCATTCAATTCTAAATTCCACATTTCTTTATACCATTCTTCAATCTGTATAATTATATCATTTTTCCAAATTTCTAGCAATACATTGACTCCCCGTTGTAAGCATTATTTCTAATAATTCTCTCTCATCTTTGTCATGACAAATACATTCCACATTTGTTAACATGATGGTACCCAACCCCAGTTTAATTCTCTTACTCATTATTTCACTCATTTCTTTTTCGATTCTTTTCCAAAAATCATTTACCACCTTGCAACTCCACCACATATGTTCATAAGATCCCACTGTATCTTTGCATCTCCAACACATCCTATCTTTTTTATTATCCATCTGGTGTAACCTCACTGGGGTCAAGTACCATCTCCATAGCATTTTAAAATTGTGTTCTTTTATCCTGACTGACATAGTTCTCATTATTCGCTTCTTCCATTTATTTTTCCATATGGCTTTGTTTATCTTTATTTTCAGCTCTTCCTCCCAAGTTGATATCAAATCTTCCTGTGGATCGCCCTCTTTATTTAATAAAGTGTATAATTTGCTAACTAAACCTTTAGTACTTCTTTCTCCTTTCCTTATTTTCAAAACCAAGTCCTCAAATTCTGTCCTGTCTCTTTTCCTACCATATTCCCTCCTATACCTATCATTCCATTTATTAATTTTCAATATTTGAAACCAATTCAGTTTTAATTGTTCAAAGAGGCTAGTTCTACCATTAATTTCACTACAGACCCTCAACCAATCTTTCAATAAAAAAAATTCCATTCTTATCCAAAATTTCTTTTACTACACTATCTATCTTGATCGGGAAACCCATCATATCTGAAAGTTCCATAATTGGAGAGAAATTCGGGGCCAGAACCTTTTTAACTTTCTTCCAAACCCTCATTAATCCCTTCATCATGGTATTTTTAGTTTCTAATTTTCCCATATTCTCCCCCAAAAAATACCATTTTACCTATGTATCTATAATCCTTCATCTCAATTTCCTCCCATATTACCTTTTCTCTTGCCAAGATCTTCACCACATTCTTAATTTGAAAGGCTCGATAATATCCCCTTAAATTTGGTAATCCCAAACCACCTTCCTTCTGAGGCAGGTACCATAATTTCTTAGATATCCTAGGCCTCTTTCCACCATTGCAAAAATTGTTAATCATTTTTTGAAAATCGTTAATTTCTTTATCCTTCAATTGAATTGCTAATGCATCGAATAGAAAATTGATTTTGGGTAGCACCATCATTTTAATAAGCGCTATTCTCCCAAACCACAACAATTTCAATTTTTGAAAGGATTGTATTTTATTTTTAATCTCCGTCTTTAAACTATCACAATTTAATCTTTTAAGATCTTCCAATCTGTTAGATATAACTATTCCCAAGTACTTTAGTTTATCTTTAATTTGAATGTTACTCCTCCCAATTATCTTCTTCCTATCTTCTTCTCCTACATTACACAATATCATTTCAGATTTATCCCAATTTATCTTAAAGCCGGTAATATCTTCAAAATCCTGTAGTTGTAATCTAATTTTCTCCATTGCCCTCTCAGGATGTCTTACTATTATCATTGCGTCATCTGCAAACATACTTATTTTATTTTCCATAACCCCTTCTATATTTCCATCATCTCTTATAGATTTCGCTAAAATCTCCATGGCCATAATAAACAAAATTGGTGATAAGGGACAACCCTGCCTCGTCCCTGCCTCCAACTTTATTTCATCTGTAAAGTCATCATTGACTCTGACAATTGCTGTTCCTTGATGGTACAATTGATCTATTACTCTTCTAAATTTATCACCAAATCCATAACATTTAATTATTTCCTTAATTGAAATCCATTGCAATGAGTCGAATGCTTTAAATATATCCAGTGAAATTAGTCCCACTTTTTCTTTTGTTTGACTCACAACATCTATTAAGTCCACCACTCTTCTAGTCAGGTCTGCCATATGGCGCCCCTTCAAAAAGCCTACTTGGTCCACATTTACATAGTTACCCATGAAATTATTTAAACGATTAGCTAATATCGCGGTGAAGATCTTGGCATCTTGATTTATCAATGAAATAGGTCTGTAAGATTCTACTTTTTCTAAATTTTTACCAGGTTTTGGCAATAACACAATTGTGGTCCTATGCCATGAAGTCAGAATTTGGCCTCCATCCAATATATGATTATATAATTTTACTAGTTTTGGTACCACTATATCTTTAAATTCCTTATAAAAGTCAGCCGGCAATCCATCTTCTCCTGGGGCCTTCCCCAGTTTCAATCTCCCTATCACCTCCCTTACCTCCTTTTCTGACACTTGATCTTCCATTCTTTCTTTATGCTCCTGTTTTATTCCATTGACTATTTGTTTCTCTAATTGCTGTTTAAGCTTTCCCTCATCTATTTCTTTTTTTGCATACAAAGCTTGATAAAAATCCTTCACAATCTTGCATTTATCCTTATTCTTGTTACATCTTACCCCTTGTTTATCGATCAAAACTCCAATTTCCCTTTTTACCCGCTTATCTTTTGCTGCTTTGCTAATAATTTTGAATTTGTATTACTAAATTCAAAATACTCTCTTTTCAAATACACCAGATTTCTTTTAACTTTTTCTATATCTTTACCTACCACTTCAGTTTTTAGTCTTTGTAGATTTGCAAAAACCTTATTATCCTTTGTCCTTGAATGTTTCTCCTGTAACTGCTTTATCTCCTCTTCAATTTTAACCTGTGCCAACATAGTCTTTATATCTACTGCTTGCCAATTTAATACATTCTCCTCTAAAAACCGACTTCATGGCATCCCAGACCATATTAAAATTTACTTCATCGTTATCATTCAATTGCCAAATTTCCTTCCAATTTTCAATAATTTGAGCCTTGACCCTTTGGTCTTTAAATAAGTTAGCATCGTCCCTCCAGCTCTTTCTCCCTCTACTTTCACTTTGTAATCTCAACTCCAAGACAACTTTAGCATGGTCAGACTCCTTAAAAATTCCAATTTCCATCTCCTCTAAATTATTGATCATCTTTTCAGTTACAAATACATAATCTATTCAGGAGTATGAGTTGTAAACATGTGAGAAGTATGAGTATGCCCTTTCTGGCCCCTTATGTTCCCTCCATGAATCTTTCAGACCCAAAGCCATCAACCAATTGTCCAAAATCTGGCTTTTAGTTCCTTTTCCACACCTTGAAATATTTGTGCAATCCAAATTCGATCTTACTAAGTTAAAATCCCCAGCCACAATCATCCTCGTTGGTAATTCTTTTTCCAGAATTTTTTGCATCTTTTCAAGAAATTCATATTGATGTTCATTTGGGGCATATATATTAACCAAGGTTATCTCTTCGTCCTCCAATTTCCCTTTTACTATCAAATATCTACCTTCTGGGTCTGCAATAGATTTTGTTATCTCAAACCCCAGTCTAGACGAAATTAAGATTGCAACACCTCTAGCTTTAGACGTGCCATATGATTTCTCATAGTGCTGCATCCACCCTAAAAAAATTCTATTCGAATTTTGAGATTTTTGATGGGTTTCCTGTAAAAAAAGTATATCCGGTCTATCTTTCCTCATAGCTGATTCTATTCTCTTCCTCTTAATAACATATCCTGTACCTTTTACATTCCATGTTAACACTTTAATTACCCTCATTATTGATTATATCACCTCCATTTCTATCACATCCGAGTCCTCCAATGGGCGTGCTACCTAATAGACTACAATACACTACACAACCACAAAAAAATACTTTTTCATCTTTACCCTCCACACTTTCCTCACAGAAAAATCACCTTTGTCTTTCAAAGGGGGGGGGACATGCCAGGTGTACGTCTTTCCCTCTAGCGCACCTTATATAATTCTAAGTTAACTATTTAACTCTTTTAGTCATTTCCTTCTTCTTCCTCCGCCACTATCAGTGTCAACGCCTCCTCAGCTGTACCAGGCTGTTCTCCTCCCGTGGCACCACCCTCCTCTGCACCATTGAATTCTCTTCTTATGGCACCCGAAGCCAGCAACTCCTTTCTCAAAGCCAACCATTCGTTTGAGCTCACCTTAACCAAATCAATCAAACTCAAGAATTCCAAAGCATCAGTCTCAGCATCAATAACTTGTATCTTTTTATCATAAAAAAAATCTTAATTGTTGCGGAAATCGCCAGTTATATTTTATCCCTTTCGTAATCAGAAGTTATGTAACCGGTTTCATCTTGTATCTCCAGCTGTGTTCCGTGATCGAAATGTCATTATAAACCTCCACATTAGACAGATTAGACAAGTTCATGGAGGACAAGGCTATCAATGGCTATAATTATGGCTACCTAAGGACAACCTCCGGGTTGGAGAGATAGGCAGGATATCTCTCAATGCCATTTCCAGGGAATCCTAAGCAGGTGAAGGCATCTCCTTGGGAATACCCTGAAGGAAATGGTGAGCCACTGTGTGAGACAGAATGCTGGACTGGATGGGCTGTGGCCTGTTCCAGCAAGGCTGTTCTTATGTTCTTATGTTCATCACTCTCATCAATTTTCAGAATGCCAGACCCTGCTTGTTTCAAAAAAGCCATAACCTTCAGTTTATCCCCCCAATTTGCGAATTTGACCAGAACATTTCTTTGAACTGCCTTCCCCTTCCTTGATCCCACTCTGTAAACACTTACAATGTCTTCATTAATAAAATCTTTCCCCATTTTCAAATCATTTAGCCAATCAACTATTCTATCTCTTAAATTGTCTGGCGTTCTTTCCGGGATCTGACGTATCACAATATTTTGTTTCCTCATCACCTCTTCCATCAAATCAATTCTTTTCCCTTGTAAATCCACTTTCTTCTTTATCTCCCTCCCCTCTTTCTTAACCTCTTTTATTTTTCCTTCCATGCCCTTTATATCGACTTTCATTGTACTGACACTTCCCTCCAATTTCTGCAAACTTGTTTCCACTTTTTTTGAAAAATCAAAGAACATTGCAGCCAATTTATCCTGTCTTCCCAAAATTTCACCTCTATCCTTCACTCTTGCCTGTTCCATACTATCAAACTTCTGAAACATTTTACTAAATTCTGCCATTATTTGTGATTGATCAAATGTTGATGGTTCAGGGGATGATGATGATGATGATGTTGCTGATGGCATTTCCACTGCTGCTGGTTTATCCCTCTTCTTGGCTTTCACCACCGGTTCCTCCTGTTTATCCTTCCCCTTTGTGCACTTATCCATTGTGGCATCGCCTAAAAGCTTCAAAGCCGCAACAGTTTTGGCTCTTCTAGGCCTCTGCTCCTGATATTGATCCAGCACTACTATGATCCAAAATTCCCTTCCAGATCCAATACTCCAAGTCGCTAACAGCTGATAAAACTCCTAGGGACCTTTAGTATCTTTGTCCCCTCCTCTTCATTGAAGCCACTGATCCTCAATTTAATTTAAAATCACCTTATGTAGCCAAATACTCTGCAAGTTTGATTGAAGCCAGCGATCCTCAATAATCAATTTGCAAAACCACACTTTAATACATTCAAAGGTCTTCTATCGCTGTAGATTGAAAGTTAGTAACCAGCGACTTCTTCACTAAAACAATGTATCTCAAAAATCCAAAGAAAGGGAGGGAGTTCGCCTAGAACAGGAGTGGAGGCAAACACAGTACATACAGGGTCGGAGGGCTCTTGCAATCAAAAATTACAGCAATAATCCATAGCGCAGGAAGGCACTAAAAAACTTATATCCATCAAAAAACAAAAGTGTATATCCCATTAAATGTTCATGAAAAGAGAAAAAATCCAAAACTTTACAAGCTCCGAAAGCCCCCACAGCCAAAGCCTCCTTCTCCTCACAAATTTACGGACTCCTTCGTCCTCCAAGCAGTGCTTCTCCACGATCGTTCCTTTTCCCGTTCTTTCTTTTCATCCACACCTCTTCTCCACCCCTTCTCTGTTGCCCATGCCAACACTCGGCTCCTTCTCCGTACTTCCTTCCTCAGCACACACTCTTAAGTTTCGTTTTCTGCATCGCCGTCATTACCCCTCGAACTTCCAAAACTGCTCTCTCTCTCATAAGTTTGCCTTTATCTCTCACCTCGCTCCAAGCCTCAGCTTCCAGAGGGCTCTCCTCCAACCACAGTTCCGTTCGTCCGGTCGTCTTGTGCCTCTTTAATGCTTATTTATTCAGCTTTTCCCAACTTTCTCTGGGCCCCCTTCTCCGTTGTCTCGCCTGCCCACGGCACAGCTGTCTTGGCCCCGGCTTCGGCCGCCTACCTCGCCACCCGTCGCCGCTCCGCGGAGTCCAACTTCTCAAAAAGGGAACAAATTAAATCTGCACAGCAAGACCGGCACGATCCGAGTTTTTTTTTAGGATAAAACTCTTTCGAATTTAAAGGGAAAAATCACTTTCAATACCCCATTGTGTGCGCAGGAAATTACAATAGATGTTACTCCTTCTCCATCTTGGCCACGCCCCCAGCTCGCACTTTTTGGAGCACACCAATATTAATGGACAAACCGGGGGGGGATGAAAACATCCATGAAATATATCATGCATATTACTCAGTGTGTGTAAAATATATCACAAGCAGTAAGTACATGAATGCATAAACACAAAGCAATGCATAAAGCACTGAAAACCGTACGCATTAAAAAAATCAGGCCAGGGTCTTACTGCAGTTAATTGACTGGATGCAAGGTCATGTCTCAGGATGTGTTTGAGCTGTGTACCCCATTACACATCTAGTAGGTTTCTGTCCATAATTACTGAAAACTGTATTTACAGAGAGATCTAACCCTTATTAATACAAAATAAGAGAAGTGAAGGATGTACTGTAGAACGATTGACTAGGAAATCCATCCTTCCTACATCACTGAGTACAGTCTTCGTTGTAATAATGTTGCAATGATAACAAAGGGTATCGCTCTCTCCCCCTCCCCAACCAGGAAATGCACTGAATGACCTTGAGCCAGCAACTCTCTCAACTCGGTCCACTTCATTTATTTATTTATTTATTTATTTTTCACGCTTATATACCGCCCACTCAGGTACAACCCAACTCAGGGCGGTTTACATAGCGGACAGTAAATACATAAAAGACACATGATAAAACAAAGTTAAAAGTTAAAAAACCCACCCCTAAAAGGTGCGCAAGAACCGAAGGGACCTTGGGGGAAGGCACACTTCTCTATACCAACCACCCAATGGTACCCCCATCCCCACCCGCACCCCAAACTTGGCCCACCAGCCAGGTCTTTAGTTCCATCCTAAAGGGCAACAACTCCGTCTGGAGATGCAGTTCCACAGGCAGGAGGTTCCAAAGGGCCGGTGCGGACACGGAGAAGGCCCCCCTCCTTGTGCCAGAGGGGCGAGCCCCCCTGGCTGATGGCACAATTAGAGAGCCCCTCCGGTCCACTCTGGTTGGACGGACAGACATCCTTAGGGCGATGCGGTCTCTAAGATACCCTGGCCCACTACCATGTAGGGCTTTAAAGGTCAAGACCAGCACCTTGAATTGCACCCGGAGACAAACTGGTAACCAGTGCAGCCCCCGAAGCAGTGGTGAGGCATGGGCATAACGTCCACACCCCATCACCACCCAGGCCGCGGCATTCTGGACCAGCTGCAGCCTCCGAATGGTCATCAAGGGCAGCCCCATGTAGAACGCATTACAGTAGTCTAGTCTGGAGGTCACCAGAGCATGAGTGACCATGAGCAAAGAGTCCCGGTCCAGGGGCGGGCGCAACTGGCAAATCACCCGAAGTTGGGTGAAGGCCCTCCTGGCCACACCTGTTCTTCTAGCAGCAGCCGCGAATCCAGGAGGACCCCCAAGTTGGTCTGGGGCAAAACAGCCCCATCCAAAACCAAAGATGGTAGCTCCCGGGATAATGCAGGACCCCCTATCCATAGCCACTCAGTCTTGCTAGGATTCAGCTGTAGCCCATTTGCCCCCATCCAGACCCCAACAGCCTCCAAACAGCTGGAAAGGACTTTGACTGCATCACTGGGGTCCCCACGGGCCGAGATGTACAACTGTGTGTCATCCGCGTACTGGTGGTACTGCACCCCGTGGGAACGGATGATCTCACCCCGTGGGAATGGATGATCTTCATAGGATTGTTGTGATAGAAAAAATGGGAGAAGAAAAACCATGTGAGCTGCTTGGCACTCTTTGAATGAAAGGCAAGAATTAAATGCAACTACTAGAGATGAGCACTGAACCCTAGAGTCGGATACAACTGGCTTTCGAGCAAGGGAAGCCTTTACCGTTACTAATAAATACTGTACAGTGAGAACCAGTACACTGCAGTTTATAGACTGTCAGACTAAGATTCAGAAAACCTGATTTCTAATCTTTGCTCAGTTTGAGAAACTCACCGAGTGATGATGACATAATTATTCCTTTAGTATATCACATACAGTAATAACTTGGATAACACTAAAACTTGGTTCCACAAGTCTTAGTGTTATCCGATTTTTAGTGTTATCCAATGCATGCATCGGATAATGCTAAAATCCTATGGGATGCATCAGATAACATCAAAACTCCACAGAAATGCATTGTGACCAGCACAGGCTTTAGCGAACGTTATCTGATGCATCCCACAGGATTTTAACGTTATGCAATGCAATTTCCCCCCAAAATATCAGGTCGTTATCCGATTTTAGTGTTATGCGATGCGGTTGTTATCCGAGGTTTTACTGTACTGTACCTTGAAAATCCTATTAGAGTTGTCGTAAATTGGATGTGGCTGGGTGCTACATGCATTTATGCTTACATTCATACATAACTAAACTCCTGTCCCAAGAAAAATTAGAAAACTAGAGACTTCTTGGCTGATACCTCAAATTAGCTACTCAAACTCCTTCTATACTTCTTTAAAGAAGTAGCCCTGAAGGAAGAAGCAAACAAATACCAAAGCACGTAAGCTGAAGTACATCACTGCTAGTGACCTATAATATATCTGTGGATGGTAGAACATCCCATGTCAACTTGTAAATGGAGGATAAAATGCTTAAGTGCGTCTATCATTTATCTATGGTTTATTTGCAAATCTTTGCAGTAGAATTATCTATACCTATAAAATTGTGCGTTAACTGTTGGTGTCTGGCATACACGCCCACACCCATCCCTACTATCCCGTACCAAGCTGCCTACACTTCCCTTTAGACTGACCGACCATCGCCGCAAGGGTCCAGCAGCCACGAGTGGGGCATTTGCCCCATGAACGCAGACAGAAAAAAAACAACTACAAGTTCCAGCGTCCTCCGCGCCGGGACCACTTCAGCCAATCAGGCTGAAGGACATGAGCGCGTAGAACATTGGAAAAGCCGGCGCGTGAAAGATAAAATAAAATAAAATAACGCCTCACGCAGCACCTCACGCCCTCGCTACTCCAAACCCGCCAAAGCCACAGCGAGTCCATCGCCGACCTTCTTCCCCAGAGCAATGGGGAGAAGAGGTACTCCCCTCCTCCCCGCTACCCTGCCAAAGACACGGCGAGACCACCACCGGCCTCATGATAAGTTGAGGCGGGAGGGGGAAAAAACAAGCAGCAGGCAGCACTTTGTCAGGGGAGGCACACTTCCTGGAGAATGACTGGCTGCTGCCTTTGTACTACCCACCACACCACTGTTTCGAGAACTAGCACGAAACAGCGGTGGAGGTAATAGAAAAGCAGCAGCCAGCAATCCGCAAGGAAGAGCACAACCCCTTACGGATCGTTGCCTGCCGCACTACAATTTTACACACACACACAAAAGTAAAAAACAGCTTCACAGCTACAAACACAGATCTCCCCTTAGGTAAGCCAGGAGAAAAGGAGGCTGAGAGGAGAGAACCATCATAAAGCATATAGCTCTTCTCTGCCTCCTTCTCCCCTGACCGACCTAACGAACCTTACCGGACGAAGAGCGAGTTGACTGCCGGCTCTTCATTTTCCCCATTGCTGCATCGAAAGCTAATGTCGAAACAGCAATGGGGAAAAGAGGCAATGACAGACAGGCCATTCTTCACCCAGGAAAACACAACCACAACAAAACAAATCAGTTTAAAAAAAGCACCAACCATCAAAAATACAAACACAAATAAATAAACAAAAATGCAAATAAACTCAGTAAACAACAAAATAATAAACAACACCCACAACAAAGCACATCCTAAATCCAATAAGCTAATGAGAAAACATGAAACACTCACTAAAAACACCTTATCTACAACATAAAAAAACACAAAAAAACTTACTCAAAATCTAAAAACACCACAATGTACAAAAATAAAAATGGAGAAATTCAAAATAAGAAATAACAACCAGAAACATTCAACACAATAAAAGGCATAAAATATACAAAAAATACAAAACAAACAAAAACACTTAATTAAATACAGAAACACTCTACTTAAACCCCACAGCCCAGCATCCCAAAATCCCAACAACAACAACAAAAAATAATAACACAAGAGAACTTACAAAACACGTCCTCCCTCCATGCCTCCGCAGCAGAACTGAAGAAACAAAGAAAATCAAACTCTAAATCACAGTCCCACCTAGAGGCCGGAAGAGTATCCTACAGCCAAATAAATCTTTTAAAAATCCAAATAAAATATAACCAAATTAATAAAATTCAAATAAATTCAAAAAACACAAAATCCAAAACCAGAAAAGCTAATTTATTTTAGGAAAAACAACAACAGAGAAAACTAAAACAAAACCATTCTTCCAAATTTAGTCACCACCATCCAAACCACCTCTAACCACCAACACACACATTACACATGCCCGGCTTGTCGGGCAAAATATGCTAGTTTCTCCATAATAAATAAAATCTCACTGTGAAAACAAAGTTTGAAGAAAGGATTCAGTACTAATTAGCAACTCTTTGACATACCCACTGGTACGCACAAGGAGGCTCAAGCTACACACATATACATACTGTATCTCAATACAGTGTATCAAAATGAATCAACTCCATAAAGCCTCCAAGCCTCCATTTTTCTCCCCGTGTGGTGGTGTATACACCCCACACCTCCTTCCTGCCTATTGGGGTTCACATGGCAGCGTCTCCGTGAGTGCAAATGCTTCTAGGAAGTATTAAGTGTGATGTAGTCATTTCTGGCGCTCTTTGTTATCCGAAGTTTGGGATGCACTCAGCGCTATCCCTTGCTCATAAAGAAGTTTTGTTGTTGTTGTTCAGGCGCACAGTTGATTCTGACGCTTTGACTGTCACTCAAAAATCTTAAGGAAACTTAATTTCCATTTCCCTAGCTTTATGTTTTTGTTTTAAGACATTTCACTATCAGAAGTGGTCAGAAATTTGTTTATAAAGTGAATTCTTGTTTAATTCCTGTTTAAAATTGCAGAAGGAGATAGAAGCTTAAAATGAATGTCATTTTTGTGAATAATTAAAGTTACTTTTGTTAAAATAGCTTTTCTTGTAGCATTCTGCTGTGGCATCCATTTTAACAAATTTATGGGAACCTTAATGGACATCATCTTTAAACATACATGATCAGCAGTAGCAGTTGTAGATTCATTAATTAAATATGGAAGTATCCATCATGTTTAACTTATTTTGTCACAGGTGGAAGTGCTGAATCAGTGAATGCTAACTTTTTACACTTTGATAACTTCCCCAATTCCCCAAATCCTTTAGTGCTAATTTTGGAGCCTTCATTGCTTCTCAGAGCAACACAACTGCAGCCAGCAAAGCAGCAGTGAATAAATTGAATCTCCAGTCAGCAGATAAATATGCAGCTCTTGCTAATTTAGATAATATCTTCACAGGGCAAGGTACTAGTTCTTATTCTTTGGTCTGTTTCTTACCCTGTTTGTCACAGCAATGCTTACACTCATCTACGTTACAGGAGATATGGTGATGTTTTTAATGCTCCTCAATAAATGAACTGTCAATACCAGTTGCATTTTATATGCAGATTTGGTATACTAGCAGTAATGTAAATGTGGTGAATCTGTTGGGGAAAATAGTACTTAATGTGTCATTCCCTGGCACACTCAGCATTTTCATACTGGACTCCAGAGTTCCCTTAATATTTCACGTGTTATTAGATCAAGACATCTTAGAATCTGTGTTTGTTGATAACTTATTTGGTCTATAACTGGGGATGAGTAAACATCATTTTCAGCACAGGAAATGTCACGGAACTCACCAGCTGTTGGCAATGCTAGTACAGTATAGAAATGTTAGCATTGAAAGAATTGTAAAAATGAATGTACTGTACTTTGTACTGTATCTTTTAAAAAAATCTGTTTCACATATTTAATTTAATTTTAAAAAATTTATGCCGCCCAATCAGGGGAACCCGACTCAGGGCAGTCTACAACAGTTAAAAACGTATAAAAATCACCCACCCACTTCCCACCCTACTATCCTTACCCCAATTAAAAGAATAAAAGGGAATGGGGGAGGATACAACAACACAGAGGGAGGGATATTAACTGAGCACTAACTGGGGATGAGCCAACAGGCTGGAGCCGTATTCCCATTAAGGCCCCACACCTGCCCTGCCAGCCAGCATATTCATAATGCATGGTTTTGAGTGCTCTTATAAATGCAAAAATTATCTTGTCATTGATATTGATGCAGGGAATAATACAACAAAAATCGTCAAAATGGGTGATTTATAGGTGTAGCAGGTAGATTGTGTAACTCATTGTGGCTAACTAATAAGACACATGTTCCATTACTGGGTTCATGCTTTGTAGCACAGGCGGCTTGTGCCTCATTCTCTGCTGCTGATTTTGTTGTTGTTCAGTCACACAATCGATTCCGACCCTTTGTGACCCTATGGACCATTATCCTCCAGGCACCTCTGTCCTCCTCAACCCACCCAGCTCTGTGCCCATTGCATCTACAATACCATCTAGCCATCTCATCTTTGGTCGCCCCCTTCTTCTTTTGCCCTCTACCTTTCCCAGCATCATAACTTTCTCAAGTGAATCCTCTCTTCTCATTTGATGTCCAAAGTACTTCAGGCCAGTGTTACGCTGCTACAGGTGCCCACAGGTGCCTGGGCACCGGTAGCGGAAGTTCCCCAGGCCACGCCCACTTGGCCAGCCACGCCCACCTCCCTACTTCAGGCCACAGTGTAGGGAGGCCAAGCGGGCGTGGCCCACAGAGTTAGCCATGCCCACAGAGTTAGCCACGCCCATGGTGGGGGTAGTAAAAATTTTTGCAGCACATCACTGCTTCAGCCTCATCCTTACTATTTGACCTTCCAAAGAGCAGTCAGGCCTGTTTTTTTCTAAGACTAGTATATTTTGCCCGCCAGTACCGGGCTTTGTAAAATTGTGTTGGATAGTAAAGGGTTTCGGTTTTTTTCTTGTACAAATGGTGCTGGGCTGTTTTAAATGGTGTTGAAAGGTTTTGTGGTTTTGTGGCTTTGAGGCACTGCATCCGCCTGTGGCGGACTTGCGCTCTCAGTGTGTGTTTTATTTTTATTTTTTGTGCGCTGGCTTCCTTAGTGCCGGGCTCTTTAAATTGGTTTTTGAAAGTTTTTGTTTTTTGTTTATGCAAATTTTATTTTAATTTTTTTTATTTTAAATTATTATTTTTAATTTAAAATTTAATTTTGGTTTATGCAAATTTTATTTTAATTTATTTGATTTAAATTATTATTTTAATTTAAAATTTATTTTTGTTTTTTTAAATCTTAATTTTTACACATTTTTTATTTTTTGTTTTGGTGTTTTGGGTTTTTTTGAGTGAAAAGTGATTTCTGTTGTTTTTTTTGGTATTTTTTGAGATTAGTGTGGCTAACTTATTTGCTTTGTTTGGGAATTAATCTTTTATTTTAAAATATTTTTGAATGTTTTTTCTCTTGTGGCCTCTGGGTGGGGGTGGTGAGCTTTGCTTCCTCTCTACAATTCTTCTCTTCTGTCCTCTGGGTGCTTCCGGTGTTTCCTTTCTTTGCTCATTTGAGTTCCGGTGGTCATGAAGTCAAGACGTCTCTTGATAGGCTCTCTGTTGTTGTTGGTTTTTTGGGGGGAGGGGTTGGATTTGTTTTGGGGGGTCTGTGTGTTTTTTCTTGTTTGTTTTTGGCTGTGTTTGTGTTTCCTTTTTGGATTTTTGAGTGTTTTTGATTGTTTTTGGTTTGTTTTTTGGGGTTAACTTTTTCAGGGGGAGGGGTGGCTTTCTTTCCTGCGGGCCATGCTGGCTGGCCCGTTGGAAGGAAGGGCATGGGGGGGGGCTTTTTTTGCTTTCTTCTCCACGGGCCATGCTGGCTGGCCCGTGGGGAAGAAGGGCAGCGGCAGCGAGGAGTTCCCTTTTCCCCCCCGTGGGCCATGCTGGCTGGCCTGTGGGGAAGAAGGGCAGTTGCGGCGGGCGTTTTTTTTTTTTACTTTTTTCTTGCGCCGGCTGGCCCATTGAAAGGAAGGGCAGCAGCAGCGGGGGGGTGTCTTTTTTTCCCCCACGGGCCATGTTGGCTGGCCCGTGGGGAAGAAGGGCAGTGGCAGCGGGCGTTTTTTTTTTACTTTTATTTTTCATGCGCCGGCCGCCTCAGCGTTCTGTGCGCTAATGGCGCGCAGGACGCTGGGGCTTGTAGTTTTGCCTGCGCGTGCTTGCTTTCTTTAGCGGTTTGTTTCCTGTGGCTTTTTTTTTTATTGGCCGCGGTGTGTTTCCGAACGTTCCTTTTGCCGTGCCGCTCAGCCTGATTGGCTCTGCCGTGGCGCAAGGAACGTTGGGAATTGAAATTCCCTTTTTTTGTTTGCGACTGGGGGGCTCCTGCCCCCGGGTCGAAAATTTCAACCCGACAGTTACCTGAGTCACCCTTGGGTTGAGTAGGGCGGTATATAAATTTAATAAAATAAATAAATAAATAAATAAATACCTGTGAACCGGGTTCGGGCGAGTGAACGGAGGCCCATTACGGGCTAGTGGGGCCTGGTGCAACAACCTTTGTCACATTCCAACGGTTAACGCACCATTTTATAAGTATAGATTGACCTATTTGTTCTCTTCGCTGTCCAGGGAACTCTCAAAACTCTCCTCCAACACCACATTTCAACGGCATCTATTCTTCTGCATTCTGCTTTCCTGATTGTCCAGCTCTTGCAACCATACATCACTAACGGGAATACCATTGCTTTGACTACGCAGACTTTTGTTTGCAAGTTGATGTCTCTACTTTTGACTATGCTCCCCAGGTTTCTCATAGCTTGTCTCCCAAGAATCAGTCACCTTTTTATTTTGTGGCTGCAGTCACCATCTGCAGTGATCTTAGATCCTAAGAAAGTAAAATCTGTCACTACTTCTACTTCTTCCCCATCTATTTTCCAAGGACTGATAGGGCCTGTTGCCATTATCTTGGTTTTCTTGATATTGAGTCTCAAGCCAGCCCTTGCGCTCTCCTCAGGAGCTTCTTTAGGTCTTCCTCACTTCCTGCCGTTAGGGTGGTATCATCTGCTTATACAGTACTCCAACTCAGTAAATACACTACCCGAAAAGACACTGCTTTTGCATACAAACCATACTAAATAGACAATGAAGTGCAAGTTAGTGGGAACAATATAATGCCGAGGGCTTCTGCCGTCCCTGAACACCTCCTTCCATGGGGCAGCTTCTCTGCACCAAGAAACCGCATGGCCACTAGGGCTAGTTCCCCAGAGTCCCAGTCAGGCACTCTTCGCTCCTCTCCCACAGCGCTGGCAGGGGGCGAGGCTGCGCCTCAGCCCCACGCTGCTGCCCTCCGCCCATACAACGCTAGGAGCCCTTTCCAAGTTCACCAAGGTGGCACTGCTGGGAACAGGCTCAGAAGCCCACAGTGGAGTTGTGCCTTCACCACCCACCCAGCCCTGCTCCAGCCACCTACCAGATGCGGGCACCAGCAGAAAAGGAAGGCTGGATCCCACCCGCAGGCTTTTGAGTTTCTTCCTCCACACCTTTCCCCGCATCACCAGTTCCACACCTAATCCCTATATTCTTCTATAAAAATGTCCAGCTAGCAACGCTTGACCTAGAAACACATTCAAAGTCCTACCCCATGGCCAATTACTCCTGGATGATTTAGATGCCCTTCCCCGCAGCAATAATACTCAGTAGATACTGAAGCCCCTGTACATGGGCTGAGCACTCTGTATTCCATTTGAGTTTTGCTCAGTGCACAACACAAAGGAACAAAACTTCACAAAGGCATGCTGGCGAGCACTCCCAGTTCCCCTGAGGTGCAGTCAATCCTAGGGCTTTAGATCCCAGATATAGATTTTTCCTGACTGTGTGGGAATGATACCCAAGGGCTGACCAGCCCCCTGCTGGCAAATCCTCAGCCTAATAGGATAAAGTCTGATGTTTTGACAGCCATCCCAGCTTTCAGCCAGTCAGGTTGCAGCATGATGATTAGAGTCTACCTCTATAATTCTTTTTGCTGGCTCCATCTGTCTGGCTTCCATCTGTGGAAAATGAGCATGCAGGCACATGGCCAAGTGGCTCCAGAACGGCCGTGTGGCTGACTTTAACCTGTCTCCCATCTGTTCACCTTCACCATTAATTTAACAATCCCTGGGGCATTTAAAGGAATCCATTTGTGGTTTTTACATGAGGGTCTGTTTGTGGGTGGATGTTTTTCTCTTAAGCCATAGAAAACTAGGTTTATTTTAGATTGACTCACAGGCATATTGCTGAAGGAGAGAAAGGCCAATGCACAGATATGATCTGGCATAAGTCTGTAGAGATACTACTCTGTGAGTGGTTTGGCACATCAATAAAAACTCACATTTAAGTCATTAGCTAAGAGATGCAGGTGGGGCTGCAACACACTGAGGACAAAATGGATTGCATATGGAAGGTCCTATATTCAATCCAAGGGTTGTAAAAGGGTGAGTTTGAAAAAATGGATTCTGCAGCAAGTGATGAGAAAGACTTCTGTGTAAATTTTTGGGAAAGCTACTGCCAATCAGAGAAGATATACAGGTGAAACTCAGAAAATTAGAATACTGTATCGTGCAAATGTTCATTCAGTTCAGTAATACAACTTAAAAGGTGAAACAAATATATGAGATAGACTCATTGCATGCAAAGCATGATAGTTCAAGCCTTATTTTGTTATAATATTGATGCTTATGGCTTACACCTTATGAAAACCCCAACCTTCCAATCTCATGCACCCCATAATCATCACATAATCTCATGTACACTGCATGCCAGGATCATCACAATTATAACGAATGAAGGCATGACATCTCTTGCTTTGCATGTAGTGAGTCTATCTCATATATTTGTTTCACCTTTTAAGTGAAATGAACATTTGCACGATATTCTAATTTTCCGAGTTTCACCTGTACTGACCAGGTAATAATAATTTCGTGTCAGAGATTACTCTGGGTTGAAAGGATTTTTTGCTGGAGAATCTCCACTCAGGGGACGCCTGGATGAGATATGTCCCCAAGTGCAACCCTCGGGTATCAAAACCCGCACCTTCCAGTCTTCAATCTCAGCGTCTTAAGCCACCAGGGAAGCTGCACTTGGCCAGGTATAAAGCAACTTTCTTCTGTTCCAGAGGGGCATCTGCTCTGAAACAGCATGACCTGCTTGCCATTGCCATGGAGAAGATGCTCCCTGCCTGACACAAGACAGCAGGAGCCTGCATGCATTTTCTTCCATAAATTAGCTTCAGTGTACTTAGCATGTTGTGCTATCCAACATTATGGTGACTGTCGCTGCACATGACACCAGCCTATCTTTGTTATCTTGCGCTTCAGATTCTTGCTTAATTTTGAAGATTATCAGGTTAAGGGTTCTGCAGCTGTTGTGCCTCCCGGATTGGGTTCTTGCTAATATACATTCTATTGCCTTCCAATAAAGGACTTTAGACTGAGATATAAATATATGGTGTAAAGTGTAAGTAACTGTACACCATATATTTATTTAAAAGTAAAAAAACCAAGTATCTTGTTACATACACTGCTCAGTCACTAGCTCTTCCTTGCTCGAAAGCCAGTTATGTCGGACTCTAGGGGTCGGTTGTCATCTCCATCTACAGTTAAAGAGCCCATGCTGTCTGCATCTACAGACATTTCCATGGTCATGTAGCAGGCATAACTAGATGCTGAAGCGCACAGAATACTGGTCCTTTCCCACCAAAATGCTACCTATTTATCTACTTGCAAGTTCTTGCTTTCGAACGACTTGGTTGACAGCAGCCTCAAACTGCTGACCTGCCAACTTTCCAGTCATCGAGCTCAGTGTCTTAACCACCAATTTCAGTTCCCTCCTTTCTGTGTTTAGACATAGGCCATCTCATCTTGATTTTGATGACAGAACCTCTGAAACCTATCCTGTAACTAAGCATAAGACAAAACTACTTTCTAGTGTCCTTTGCCCCAAGCAATATTAGAATCATACTGTACTTCACCTTTGCATTGTTTTACTTTTTGTAAAGCTGTATCTTTTCATGGTTTCATAATGTATTTTATGCATTAAGTTTAATTAATGTACAGTAGTTTTGCAAATTATTGCAAGATGCTCTGAGTTTATATTTTGGATTTTTAAAAGAAAACGTTAATAAGAACTGTTCCCAAGATCCGTACATTTATTGCTGATCTGTTCCAACCGCAATACCAAATGAAACCTTAGTAAGGATAAGATGGTCCAAAGCAGTTGGGTGTACAGGATTTTGACGCCAATGGATTAAAAAAGACAACACAGGGAAAAGTGAAAATGTTATTTGATCATACATTATTCATTTTGAGTAACAACCTATTATTCATCAGGAACTCACTGGCAATCCAGGTAGGCCCTCAACAGTTGATCTAATTTGTTTTTATTTTTGTTCTTACTTTTATTATTGCACCCGCTTTAACTGAATGGTCCCTTTAATTATCCCGGTTAGAATCATTCAAGAATGAAGCAGTTTCCATTAGTTGTTGATCAAAAAGTGCTTGGCTCAGTTGCAACAGAATATACAGTCTTGCAACCCCCCAAAACCAAAAAGGGTTCTGACACCAAAATGTATGTGCAGAATATGATAGTGAAACTAAAGATTCTATAATCAAGGCAGAAGTCATCTGGCAAATATAGCAAAGAGTTCTGCACGTGGGTTGATGAGCCTGAAAGTTTGTTTGGACAGGGAGGCAGCAATTACTCCTCTTTCATTACCTCATCCTCAGAGACCATAGTACTAACACTGTTGACTTTTATGTTCCTTTGATAAAAGGAAGACAAAAGTATCAAAGTCATGACCGAATGAGGGGCAGGAAGGATGGGTTAGTTTAATGCTAAAACATAGCAAATTGCAACCTGGATACCAATTCATGTGTAACGGATCCTAACATCTTTATATGGGAAATACAAGTGAGCATCACTTTTGGCAAGTCAAGGGCAAATAGGGTCAAATTGACTAATGCAACTGGTGAAAAATGAAGGCGTTGAAACATTTTGGATGCAATGTCATCCACTTGCTAACCCTTTTTGTTCTACAGTTGTCAGGCACTTCGAAAAAGTGGTCTCATTTCTTACTCAGATTGCTAAGAGAACTGAAAAAAGAGATTCTCATAACTATGAAACATGCACCAGAGAGATAGCTGGGGAAGTAATTGATTATGGTGGGTGGGTTGGGAAGGTGCAGACAAGGTTTGCTCTTCACCCTATGCTCTTCAAGAAGTCTAGAAGACCAAGGTGCCACTCATCTGGCTTGTCAAGGTAACAGGCATGGCCTGCTCCTTTCATCAGCATCACCTTGTGATTAGGCAAGTTCTTCAAGTTGTTCAGACTCACTTCGCCCAGCTGAGCATCCTGGTCCCCATAGACAATGAGTGTTGGTGTCTAAGCAAGGGAAAGAAGAGAAGTCAAATGTGAACAAATGAAAGATTCTGCCCACTTTCAGTGTACTCTACAAAAAAAAAAATAGTTCAAGGAAAAGACAGGAACGCAGACTTCTAATACACACAACCTTCACATATTTGCCAGATATAAACCATATAAGTGTGTGTGTGAGAGAACCTCTTCTTTTACTTTTCTCACAGTACAATGTCATTCATAGAATGGCTCAAAATAAATCCTATAGAACTGATTTGATACATTTACCAATTAAAGCCTCTATTTTCCCTGTTCAGTCAGGAATCTTACTCAGGCATCACCGGAAAGGACAGCTTTTCAAATTGAATACTGCTCTCACGAAAGAAGGAATATGGTTACATGCTGCCCCTCAGCCCCCTTAATTAATATGTGCTCCTCAAATAAGAAAAATTATGAAAAGGGACCCCTTAAGGAGGGCTTTTTCAAAATCTGAATTGATGCCTGGTAACCTCTGTTTTAGGGTGGGTGGGAATCACCCATCTCCACCCCAGGCTTAGAGGAAGTGATTGTAACGAAACATGGCGAAACCGCCCTTTGCCACATAGGAGTTAAGGGCTTCTTTTCCTCATTTAAGTCATTAAGTAATTCCCAAGATTCTGCAGTTACTTATCTTACTGCCTGGTTTTAAAGGAATATTTTCTTCTGATGGAAGAACCACAGAAGTTTTGCACTCCTTGGCTTGGGCTAAGGGGACTAGAGCAGATACAAAAGGAATTCCTCCACCTCCCTATCTTTAGGTCTCCATCTGGTCTTTTGGGGGATCTACCCACAGCTGCTAAAAAGAGAAGAACTCACAGGCCTCCCTGTATTTTTCTTTATTTGTGTCTGTTTTGCCAGAACTGCCTTCTTGTTTCGAATGAGGCAGTCTATGGCGCTCCCTGGTGGTTGGCTGAGGAACCCCTTCTGAATTTTGCTCTGAATACTAGTACAGTGGACCCCTGCCTAATGACACGTTCAACTAACGACATTTTCGATTAGTGACGCATTGTTAGCAGCAGTCACCAGTCGCACAATGATGTCACGTTTCAATGGAGCCGCTTTTTTAGCGTTGTGCGAAAACGTCATTAATCGAGGTTTTTCCATAAGAAGCCGCTTTTAGCATTGTGCGAGAACTCGCGATTAACGACGCTACTCATGGAACCAAGCTTTGTCGTTAATCGAGGGTCTACTGTACAGTATGTGCTTGTGTTATGGTCCCCAATACCCTGCCTACTTCTTCTTCTGTGTCTAGGCCAGATGTGAAACTGCCAAAACGAAGTCACCTTTTGGTGGGTCCATTCTGCAGTTTCTTTCACCCAACCTAGTGTGAGAAAGATTAGCCAGCAACATAAGGTTGCCATTACCAGGATACGCCCGATTGTGGTTCAAAAACACCACAATCTTTGAGGAGGCTCTTTCTGTGAATCCCCACCCTGCCTACTCTGTTTCCCTCACGTTATTCTGACATTCCCAGCTGCATTTCTCAATTATTTTCCAATTCTCATGACCATGTGTTGCAACAAGATCTCTGCCCTTGCTTTAACCCCAGAATCTCCTCCCTTCTCTAAGTGGAGCCGTCAGCCACACATACCTTGACGCTGGCGTATTGGGAAGCTGTGAATTTCTCGGTGCAGATGGGTGCCACAGGGACATAGGCCTTGAGCAGGTCACTGTGCTGGAAAAGGAATGGCAGCGAGTACATCCCACTGAGAGAAGGGCTGATCACCACTACCCGGTCCAGCTGCAGGGCCTCAAAGACAGACTTCAAGAAGCTGCCTGGGGCTGGCTCTCCGACAGGGCTCGGAGCAGTTGCCTCTTTGGAGCGCCCTAATCCTGGACCACAAGAAACAGAAGGCATCTCATGTTAGATGTATTGGCACATGAATAACTACATGAACTCAGTAAGGTAAAGGTTGCTCTTGCTCGAAAGCTAGTCGTATCCGACTCTAAGGTTTGGTGATCATCTTCGTTTATAGCCAAAGAGCCAGTGCTGTCTGTGTCTGCAAATATTTCTGTGGACATGTGGCAGGCATGACTAGACACTGGAGTGCACAGAATGCTGTTACCTTTCCTGCTGAAGCAACACCTATTTATCTACTTGCAATTTCTTGCTTTCAAACTGCTAGGTTGGCAGGAACAGGACCATAGATGTCAAGTATCCCATTTTGCCTGGGAAAACCCCATAATTTAACCATCTTTCCCGCCATCACATATTTTTTTAATAATCTCCCATATTCTTTAAAAAAAATCCAGGGGGCATGTAAATATCCCATATATTATTCTATTATTATACAGCAGACCTCGCATAACGTTACTTGGTTGACTGTATCTCTATTTGTGAGGTGTATGTTCCTCATAGCAGAGCCAAAGAGGAGTGTTAACTTGGGCTCCCCCTGGTGGAGGAGGAGGAAGCACCCCCTAGGCACTGCCGTTAGCACTACTGCTGCCCCTCACAGGGAAGAAGGCAGCAGGCCCCCTGGTGGAGGAGGAAGCACCCCCTAGGCACTGCCGTTAGCACTACTGCTGCCCCTCATAGGGAAGAAGGCAGCAGGCCAGCCTTACTGCAATAATTCTATTTTAAATCTCTTTCCCCATTCTCTGCTGCGACAGTATTTCATATTATGGTGATTTTTCATGGAACTGTTTTTTACATTTATATCAGTTAATTGTCTACTGTCTTAGCCATGTGTGCCTCAATTTCATTTTTTAAAACTTTATGTTTAAGAGAAAACCACGGAAATATCCTCTTTATGTTGTATGCAAATCTCTCTCCTGGGAAAGAGGGTGTTAAAGGGAAGAGACAATGAGCCAATCGACTTCAAGTATATTTGCATACAACTCTTTGGCCCTGGTATGAGGAACATACCTCATAAATAAAGATATAATAATACAATAATATATGGGAGATTTACACACACCCTGGATTTTTTAAAAGAATATGGGAGATTATTAAAAAATACGTGATGGCGGGAAAGAGGGGGTGGTGGGGGCATGGCCTGGTGGGGAGAGGGTTTTGGCCCAAAATTTCCCTTATTTTCATTTCCAAAACTTGACAGGTATGAGCAGGGCAGAAATGGGAACCCACTCCGTTGTGCAGAACTCGGGTTTCGAACTGCTGACCTGCCAACCTTCCATTCATCAGGTTCAGTTAGTTTTCATATTTTACAGTGAATTATTTAGGAAAAATTAAGACAATCTAAGGGAAGCAAAACAGGTTCAAAATATCAAATATTTTAACACAAATATTTTTAACCTGAATGCCTGGTTTATGCTTCTGGATCTTGAAGAATAATAAACTGATCCACATCTATTTTCCTCAAACCCAAACTAAAAGAAGAGAGTGGACCCAGAAACTTTCTTTCCTGCTCTTATAAGCCCAGAACCCAGCACCACCCAATGAAACCTAGTGGTGGGAAATTCAACAAACACAAAAGCATGCACTTATTCTGTACCATCTAACTGAGGAAACTGCTACCTCAAAATGTACTGATGATCACCAAACTGGACAGCTTGGAAGGGAGATCAGGCAAATTAATGGAGAAGACGGTTCATGATTACCAGCCGTCTTAGATTAGTTTTTTCTCCAGTGTCAGCAACAATACCTGTATGTTGCTGAATCCTAATTGTTGCACTTGTGTCCAAATATGAGGTGGATTGTTTCCCTGTGGATTGATTCCCACAGGCTATAGCTTACAAGAGCTGAGCAAGGCTGTTGAAGAGTGGACATTTTGGAGATCTCTCATTCACAGAGTCGCCATCAGTCTATGAGACAATGATGACATATAACAACAACAACCAGCCTAGGGGCATCTGGTTGAGCATTTGGGAACAGAGCAAAAAACTTTACTCTGAGAGTCAGCACAACTCTTCTCATATACTTCAGACAAGAAGATCAGGTAAAGTCTAGAAAGGTACATGACAATATTTGACCTGCTAAAATTAAGCAGTTTTCAGCTTGTGAGACACATGAATGGGGAAAGTATTTTAACTCAGCAAAATCACTGAATTTCCCCAACAAAAATAATTAAAATATGCTATAATGATGTAGGAATGTTGGTAAGAACACATGACACTCCGTGTGCATGACTAAAGGTAATTACAACTGGTTCTCTAAGCCAAGACAGCCTCAGATTCTAGTCCATATTGTATCTATGCCTTTTCATATATGGAAATGACTTGATTCAATATGAGTGTTTACATAAGAAAGAGTTCTGAGTAGTAGACAATTATGATGTTGTTTTCCTGACCTTTGGACTCCTTTCAGCACCAGAGAGAGTAGTACATCACTTACTGCAGAACACAAGTGAGGTGGTTCTGCTCACTCATGTCCTATTTGTGAATTTCTCATAAGCCAGTGTATGAACAAAATGCTGAACTACACACCTTTCATTTGATCCAGAAAGGTCCTTCTTATTTTCCTGGGAATGGGAAAAGCCAGAATCTTATACCCTGAGTTACACCTGCAGTGGTGCTCCTATTTTCCACCATGGCAACCATCTATGATCTGATCTCTAAAGTAACCTTCTCACCCACTTGAGACCCAAGACATTACCAGGCAGGTCAATGGCTACAGCACGATATCCAGCATCTGCCAGCTTGGACAAAGTCTGCAGGTTGAGCCAAGTCTCTGATGAAAAACGAATGCCATGTAGCAGCAGGACAGAAAGCTGTGGTGCCTGCTGAGCAGGCCTGGCTTGACGATAGAAGAGGATCTGGTCACCCACTGTAATAGTACCATCTGTAACTTGTGTAGCAGCCATCACTGCGGTACTGTTTCTTCCAGGAAACCTGAAGATATGAGCATCAAATTAGAAGAAGCAATAAGAAACTAAAGTGGGAGGGGGGATTCTGGGCCTCTATGCTTGGAGAAACTCTGTTGTCTGAGGGTAGGCACACATAATGTCTGTCGCAGATCTCAGAGTAAGTTATTCACTTTAGAGTCTGTGCAATTTGGAGGGAGAAGCAGCATACATCTCTGGCCTCTCTATGATCAGACATTCTCATGAAGTAGCCAGCCAACAAAACAGATGACCACCTTGGCGCTGCTCTTCTACCACACAAGGCTCAATATTAGATTAGTGCAAAATCAAGTGATGAAGGGCATGTGTAAACTTGGCTAATCCCAACACAAAGCTCCATCATTTTACCTGTGCACAGTGCTTCCAACAGTGGCATCAGATAAAACGTAACACCTGCTGCTAGGAATCAAGTGTCCAGTTCCCAAGTGCACAAAACAAGGAATGTACATTCGTATATAAACCACCCCTCGGCCCTTACTGCTACACACAAACACGATGAGGACTGGGAGGTACTGTACATTTGATCTAACTTATAAACTGGCTGGAGAGCTTCAGCTCTTAGGCAATACAGACAAATCAATATAAATAATTAAATTGTAAATTACTGCAGGAAGGCAACCAGCCAATCTAAGAGTTTAAAACGGGGAAGTGGTGTAGATTATTTTGATTGGTGTTTTATACCGGGGAAGGGACATTTGGAAATGTAAAGTCTAGTCTCCAGGGATCCACAGAAGAGACGGTGTACGAGGGAGGTGTAGCTGCTAATCCAGTTCGCTTCTCCTTTTATTCTCCTTCTCACACATGGATTTGGCATATAGCCAATATTTTATTACCTCTGCATGTTTACCTGGAGGGAAAGTGGCAAGGATTCATTTTATCATGGAGCAAGCCATGGTCTATTTTCATGATGGCAAACCTTGGCACTCCAGATGTTCTTGGACTTCAATTCCCAGAAGCCCAAGCACCCTGTGAATCCACATGAATGGATTTACTGTGGTTCATCCGCCCCGCGCTGCCCTCGTCGCTCCCGGAAGCGGAAGTAAAACACACCTGGATAGTTAAGGCTCTTCCGGGTTAACCCTTCTTCCGTACAGGCACGTTTTACTTCCGCTTCTGGGAGCGACGAAGGCGGCGCGGGCCGGATGAATCACAATAAATCCATTTGTGTGGATTCACAGGGAGCTTGGGCTTCTGGGAATCGAAGTCCAAGAACATCTAGAGTGCCAAGGTTCGCCATCACGGAATGTACTTAAAAACGAGGGGGCGTTGCAATCAAGGAAATGATTTGAGCAATGGAAATAAACTTTCTTGAATTTGCTCCCCCCCCCGGGGTTCCTTCCTTTTAATGGGAATCTGGACACTCGCTGGAGGGGCGGGTGTGGGTGTGACAGTCAAATGAAGACAGTTTCGGGAGCCACTTTCCCAGCAGTTGCAAAGCAATAGCAATTACACTTAGTGCACTCTCTGGGCGCTTCACAAGGTAATTAGCATTATGCCCCCCCCCCCCAAATGCTGGGGACTCCTCATTTTACCGACCTCGGAATGATGGGAGGTTGAATCAACCTTGATCGTCAGGATCGAACTTACAAAAGTAACTTGATCAACCAAACTCCCGCTGGGTGGAAGGTTTTTTGGGTCGGGACGTCAGCCGGAAGCGAGAAGGGGGAGCAGGACAGACTTACCCACGTTATTCCCTCTGTGGAGGCCCAAGTCTCTCGCCCAAAGCTCGGCTGCTTCCCGAGGCTTCCGGGGTCCAAAGGTCCTACTGTGCAGTGCTTCCCAACTTGGGGCACACGCCCCACACACAGGGGGACTTCAACTCCCAGAAGCCTAAGTCAGTACATGGGCTGATCAGTGCTTTGGGGAATTGACTTAGGCTTCTGGGAACTGAAGTCCAAAAACCAAAGGTTGGGAAACACTACTTGAGGAGAGAAGGGAAAATACAAAAAGCGCTGCTTCGGAAGTGACATTTCTAAACAAAAGTTCGCCGAGAACATCAGTGACACTTAGTGGACGTGAAAGGAATCGTTTTGATGCATAGACGCTACTGTATTTAGCTTAAATGCACGAACAGGGGGTGCCTTTATTAGACCACTAAAACAAAGATCACACACCATGTTCGAGAGTTGGTGGAGCAAAGTCCATTTCCTCAGGCCAACGTGCCCATGTCTTGTGGGCAGTGCAAGGAAAGTGTGTAAATGAGAGTGCCAAAAATCCATGGCAGGTGGTTCTGCCAGACTTGATTTTTAGGAACAAGTTTTTAAAAATGCAGTGTGCATTAGATGGTTTTCAGACTACTGGGACGGTGGTGATTTACTGGTTAAGATGCTGAACTTGATGACTGGAAGGTGTTGGCAGGTTAGCAGTTCAAGACCCAAGTGTTGCACAAAGGCGTGAGCTCCCATCATCTGTCCCAGCTCTTGCCAACCTAGCAGTTCAGAAGCAAGAAGCTGCAAGTAGATAAATTGGTACTACAGTACTTTGGTGGGAGGGGTAATAGAATTCCATGCACTTCAGTGTCCAGTCTTGCCTGCTACATGAACTTGGAAACATCTGCAGACACAGACGGTACTGGCTCTTTGGCTATGAACTGAGATGAGCACCACACCCTAGAATCAGATATGACTGGCTTTCGAACCTTTACCTTTACTTTTCAAGCTACACCTCAGGTGAGTTGCTGATTGGCAATCCTACCCCAGCTCCTCAAATAAAGTAATACCAGGTAATATGCATGTGCCATCCCACATGTGCCATCCCTTTTGAAACTTTGAGTTGTTATTTCACCAGGGAACAGGGCAACACACACACACACACACACACATAAAAGTAATTCTCCATCAGGGAATTAGGGTTAAATTAAATTTACCTAGTAGGCAGAGCCAATTGAAGCCCAATTAATAATATTACTGAATGGTTGGAACTAGGTGTTTCTTTAATCTGCAGTCCTGTTTGGCTGATGTTAAAATAATCCATATTGACATGTTATGAGCCTCTATCATAGAATTTGTTGCTTCCTAATATAATCATTGTGTGTCTTTTGATTCTTGTACATTCTGACAAATTCTCCCTCTTAGCTCTGTGTGGGTGTTGGTTTCCAGTGTGTTCAGACTGCCTATTCACATGACTTCCAAAATGCAAAGATCCTTTACGGTCGCAAATACCCAGATTATGTTGATAACTGTGCCACATATCTGGTAGCAGATATTGGGACATGTTGTGTTCTAAGAGTGTAACCTTCCACATGTGATATCAATGTATCTGAACCAATGTAACCTTACCTATGAGTAACAATGTAACCTTCAGCTGTATCACATAAACCCTGTAATAGGACGCGAGCTAATGACCACCAGCTGGCAGCAGCGAGCGTCCAAGCTCTCTTGGTTCAAACCCATCAAAGACCGCAGCGCGGGAAGTTTTCCCGCCGTTACCTACACCTGGACAAGAAGGGCGTGACCAGCCATGACGTCACGCGGACCAGTAGCCAACGGGCTACCGTGGAGCCACATTCAAAAGACGCTACTACCATATATATAGAGCTGTTCGTCCGCCATTACCTCATGTTCCCTCTGTCCACCATGCAATAAACCTGAGTTAACCCAGCCGTTGGCTGTGACTCGTGTCTTGACTCCCATATACTAAATTGGCGACGAAGGTGGGATGATGGATTCCCATGGAGCCAGGACACAGAGCGGGTTCAACATCACCAAACCGCAAGACTGGGAGCTCTTTGAGATGGACTTCCAGGCGGCACTGGTGGAACTCAAAGTCAAAGAAGACGACGAGGAAAGGAAGAGGGCCATCCTCACCCGCATGCTCGGGATGGAAACCAAGCGGACGCTGGTGGGCATCCTCGCACCGAAGAAGGTGAGTGATTTCAAAGCCGGTGACATCATGAAACTGCTGCGTGAGCGGTTCCGACCCTCGAGGGCAATGTTTCCCGCTCGGAGCGCGTTTTGGAGGCGAGTTCAAGCGCCGGACGAGTCGGTAGAAGCCTTCGTAACAGCTATGAGGGTAGCCGCCGCCCCCTGCAAATGGGACCACATCCTAGATATGGCCCTCAGGGACGGAGTGCTGTGTGGCCTGAAGGACAAGGAAGTACAGCGCAGCCTGATGAACAAGGAGCCACCACCCACGCTGGAAGAGGTTGTAGAGGCCGCGGAAGCCGCGGAATCCACGAATGCTGGAGTAGATGAGATGCACAAGTGGCGTGAGTGGCGTCCGAGGGCCGGCAAAGCGGAAAACTCGTCCCACGGGAAGTCCGGTCAGTCGGTGCATGCAACCCGACCGACCTCGAAATTGTCCTCAGAAAGCAGCGATGGCGAGGAGGTCCAGAAGGTCCGGAGAGGCGGGCGCCGCTGCGATGGTTGCGGAGCGGCCCATGAGCGCGTGAAGTGCCCATTCAGGAAAGCCGAGTGTTTCAACTGTGGACGTCGGGGGCACATCGCCAAGGCGTGCAAGAAGCGGAAAGAGGACCGGAGACAGTCGCAAGACCGCTCAGCCAGATCGGACCGTCCAGCGAGATCCAAAGATGGCGCCCGGGCCACGAGGAAGCAGGACGGCGTGGGCCGCATCTCGGACGACAGCGAGGGCGACGCTCCTGTGTTCAGCGTGTCTGCGGGACAGCCCCATTACTTTGTTGAGGTACTAGTACAAGGGACCCCCATTAGGATGGAAGTTGACTCGGGGTCCTCCTATTCTATAATTCCCCAGAGAGAGTTCTTGAAAATTGACCCCCACGTGCGGCCCAAACTTAAGGCGTTGAGAGCCACACTACGGGACGTACAGGGGAACAGCATTCCGGTGTTGGGGGTCGGGACATTCCGGGTCCGTTTTAAGAGACATTCTGCGGAACTTCCCCTAGTGGTACTAAAAGGGGGGAGTTGTAGCCTCCTCGGAACCCAGTGGTTTCAGCCCTTAGGTCTGTTCATAGGGGGGGTGCATGCCGTAGGCGAGGACCCAATACAAGCGGCGTGTGACGCACACCCCGCTGTGTTTAAAAGTGGACTGGGAAAGTTCAAGGGACCCCCTGTAGCCTTCGACTTAGACCCGGAGGTCCGCCCGATAAGACTTAAACCGCGCAGGGTACCGTTCGCGCTAAAGGACAAAATAGAGGCGGAACTGGACAAACTGGTGGGTCAAGGGATTCTTGTTCCTGTGGATTCCGCGGAGTGGGAGACTCCAATTGTAACAGCACTGAAGGCTAACGGGGAGGTGCGCATTTGCGCTGATTATAAGTGTACTATTAATAAGGCAATCCGCCCTAATGCATACCCAGTGCCAGTGGTCAGCCACCTCCTGGCCAGGCTGAATGGGGGAAAGTGTTTCGCTAAACTCGATTTAGCACAGGCCTACCAGCAACTCCCGGTAACCCCCGCCACAGCGGCGGCACAAACTATAGTCACACATAAGGGGGCGTTCCAGGTGTCGAGGTTACAGTTCGGCGTGAACTCGGCACCTGGCATTTTTCAGTCGCTAGTGGAACGCCTCCTGAAGGGGCTGGAGGGGGTGTTGCCATATTTTGATGACGTGTTGATAACGGGGGGGAGTAAGGCCGAGCTGGCCCACAGATTGGATAAGGTCCTGACCGTGTTCGAGAAAGCGGGGCTGCGACTGAGAAAAGACAAATGTGTATTTTTCGAAACAGAGGTTGAGTTTTTAGGGTTCCGTGTCACACCCGAGGGAATTAGGCCGTCCAAGTCTAAGGTAGCCGCCATTAAGAAAGCCCCTCGCCCCACTTCCAAAACCGAGCTACAGTCGTTTCTGGGGCTTCTCAATTTCTACCATACCTTCCTTCCACGGAAGGCGTCTGTTGCCGAGCCGCTCCATCGGTTACTAAAAAAAGAGGAAAAGTGGCAGTGGGGTGACGAGCAAGAAAGAGCGTTCACAGAGTTAAAGCAACTCCTCACATCCGAGGCGATCCTGACGCATTTCGACCCCAAGCGGCCCATAGTTTTAGTCTGCGATGCATCCCCGGTGGGGGTGGGGGCGGTGCTTTGCCACGTGTTGAACGACGGAAGGGAGGCCCCGATAGCGTTTTACTCAAGGTCCCTGTCCCAAGCGGAGCGGAATTACGCACAGACCGATAGGGAGGCATTAGCGATAGTCGCGGGAACCAAGAAATTTCACGACTTTCTGTATGGTCGGCCGTTCAAGGTCGTTACTGATCACAAGCCCCTGTTAGGAATATTCACTGCAAATAAGCCCACGCCACAGATCCTGTCCCCGAGGATGCTGCGGTGGGCTATTTTTCTTAACGCATATCAACATGAGTTAGAATACCGGCCAGGGAAGGAAATCTGCCATGCAGACGCGCTCTCACGGTCACCGTTACCCTTGTCGGACGACCAGAAGGCAGGGGCAAGAAGAGACCGCCAGGTATTGTTAATAGAGGTCTTGGAGTCACCCCCGATAGTACCGGCCGACGTTGCCAGGGCGACCGGAAAGGATAGAACACTAGAGAAGGTATGCTCGTGGGTGCAGAAGGGGTGGCCGGCGTCATCCCCAGGCGCGGAATTCGACCCATTTTTCCGAAAGCGAGTAGAATTGTCCTTAGAGAGGGGTTGCCTTTTGTGGGGCCAACGGGTGGTGGTTCCTACGTCCCTGCGGCCGAAGGTACTAAAGCTGTTGCACGTCAGCCACCCGGGAATCGTCCGTTCCAAGGCGTTGGCCCGGAGTTACTTCTGGTGGCCCCAGCTGGACGCCGACATAGAGCATATGGTTGGCACTTGTGAGGCATGTCAGTGCTCCCGGCCGGAGGTGGCCCGCCTCCCGCACAGGGAATGGGACGCAGCAAGGGGACCGTGGTCCAGGGTACACGTAGATTTTGCTGGCCCGTTCCGAGGAACCATGTTTCTCCTGGTGGTGGATGCATACTCAAAGTGGCTGGAGGTCATCCCGGTAAAGAGCACATCCTCCGCCACTACCATTCGCCAGCTAAGGAGGGTCTTTTCCACGTTCGGTTTACCCGACACTTTGGTCAGCGATAACGCCAGTTGCTTCACGTCCGCTGAGTTCGCAGCATTCATGGAGGCAAATGCAATTCGGCATGTCACATCCGCACCGTTTCACCCGGCCACGAATGGCCAAGTGGAACGGTTGGTGCGCACCACAAAAGATGCGCTGCGGCGCATGGGCTCGGGAGATCTAAATCACCAGGTTTGTCAATTTCTATTAGCGTATAGAGTGACCCCCTTAGCGTCGGGATACTCGCCGGCGGAGCTGCTGATGCGGAGGAAACTGACCACGCTTTTGTCCAGGCTAGACCCGTCGAGGGTCGAGGACAAAGGGAAGAACATAGGGTTAGCGGTCTCGAAAGGTTTCGGCGTAGGCGATCCTGTACACTGCAGGAACTATGCCAACGCAGGCCCAGCCTGGGTGCCAGGGACGATAATAGAACAGACGGGGCCAGTGTCCTATCGGGTGGAAACTAGCACCGGCCTCCTCTGGAGGAGGCACGCTGACCAACTGAGGCACCGAGTGAGCGAGGGGCCGACCAGTGGGGCACAGCGACAGGATTCAGCGATAGGGTTCTCCCCCACCCGTTTAGCCCAAGGGGGAGACAAGGGGGAAAGCAGCGAGCCCGACTCATATCCTTTTGATACCCCAGTTCTATCCGAGCCCGGGGGGAGGGAAAAGGAGTGTGCGGCCGCCGCTGCCGCTTCCCCCGAATCCGATTTTGATTTTGATTTTGCTAGCCGGGGGGGTTTTTCGGAGTGTTCCCCCACCCATCCAAGCGAGAAGAGGGGTTTTTCGTTAGCCCCCAGTGCCCCCGGTTCTTCCCAAACAAAGCACACACCTCCCAACAAAGCCGCAGAGTCGCGGCAAACCACTAACAAGTCATCCTCTCCGATTGCAGGGCAGGAAGCCAGGGAGCAAGGAGGAGGGAGCGAAGCCGGGGCAGGGCAGCCCGCGCCGAGACCCCAGCGTGTTCGAAATAAGCCATCTTGGCTGAGAGACTTCGTCTCATCCTAGGGGGGAGGAGTGTTGTGTTCTAAGAGTGTAACCTTCCACATGTGATATCAATGTATCTGAACCAATGTAACCTTACCTATGAGTAACAATGTAACCTTCAGCTGTATCACATAAACCCTGTAATAGGACGCGAGCTAATGACCACCAGCTGGCAGCAGCGAGCGTCCAAGCTCTCTTGGTTCAAACCCATCAAAGACCGCAGCGCGGGAAGTTTTCCCGCCGTTACCTACACCTGGACAAGAAGGGCGTGACCAGCCATGACGTCACGCGGACCAGTAGCCAATGGGCTACCGTGGAGCCACATTCAAAAGACGCTACTACCATATATATAGAGCTGTTCGTCCGCCATTACCTCATGTTCCCTCTGTCCACCATGCAATAAACCTGAGTTAACCCAGCCGTTGGCTGTGACTCGTGTCTTGACTCCCATATACTAAAGGACATGAAAGAAGAACTGAGTTATTTGAATTCATGTCCATAAGCAAAATTTCCCTCCAGGGCAGGAGCCATGGAAACAAGATAAAAGATTGAATAAATGAGACACCTGTGCTTTGTCAACATCACTTTTTGGATACAGATTCAGGTGGATAGCAGGGAATCTAAGATCAAGAATGCCTGTGAAAACTGCCAAACAAATTAACTGACCTCTTGTATCTTCCTTCACTTTGTCCATTCCCTTCCCCCTCCACCCACACAACTGGGGAAGTGTCACAGTGCAATACCTGTCCCTTTAGATAGCCAAAAAAGAAATAAACAAGTAAGCAAACTTGGACTAGAGAGGGAAGCATCATAGCAGTAACCTCCTCCATAGGACAAACAAGTAGAAAATAACCCAAATGATTTAGGGGGGAACTAGACTCAGGGGAAGACAATCTCTACATCTACACACTGAAATAAGGAAAGATTGTCTGGATGTCAAAGCTCTCCACTTCTCTGGACACATCCTGGCAAGCACTAACAAACAAAGAGCAATGAAAGATGCAAAGAGCAAACAGGAAGAGGAGGGATGGAAGTTTGTGGGTTTTTATCAAGAGCCAGAGATGGGGGGAAAGAACTCTGCTAATTGGTTATTGGCAAAAAGACAGACCATCACTTTAGTCCACTGAAAGTCCTTCTCACTATCAACATTAGTAAGCATACAAGGATTGACTGAATAAAGAGAATCACAACTTTGAGATCTGGGCAAAGCTGTTAATGATTGGATATTTTGGATACTGTATGGTTAATTTATAAAGTCAACATAAGTTGTAAGTGACTTCATGGCACATACTAATTGGTTGCAAGGATCCGAAACACTATCTAACAAATGTAAGGGTGCAATTAGATAGTGATTTGTCCCACGTTGGTCTGTATTGGGGAAGGGCTAGTTTGCAAAGTTTGCAAAGTCCCTAGTGCATGTCTATCTGTACCTTTTTGTCTCCCTGCCAGAGCTGGATATTTTTGGGTGGGTATAGTAGCTCTGCTTTGATTCAGTTCCAACATTTAAAATCTCTTAAGTGTCCTTTGCCCCTCTGTAGATGAGGAGAGAAAGGAGGTGTATTTTAAAAAGCCTTGTAGCACAGTTCTGATTTGCAATGCCTTTTTTTTTGGGGGGGGGGGGAGATGGAAAGCTTCCTCCCAAAAGAATGAAGAAACAGAAAAGGACAAGAAGGGGGATCTTCTTTCTTTCTTGTCTATTCTGTTTGGTAGCAGCTCTTTAAGGTATCAGGCAGAAGTCACTCCCAATTTCATGTAACCTTACCCCCACCCCAACACATTTCAATTAGGATGCCAGAAGCTGAGATACTTTGTGTATGCAACCGTGCACTCTCTTACTCTACTAAGGTCTCTCTTGTATGTATATATATATTTAAAAATGTTTTGAATATCTTGATGTTTGCAGATTGATACGCAGTAGGCAGCAGCTATGAGGCCAAACACATCTTTATTGGAGGGTATGCAATCTGAACATGTGGTAATGGCGGAGGTACAGCTCCTTTTATACAGCAACAACACATTTGAATATGGATGCACGGTAGCCCATTGGCCACCGCCTGCGTGATGTCATTCTGAGTCACGCCCTTCTTCACCAGGTGTAGCCGTGGCGGGAATGTTCCTGCGACTGACAGTAATTGGGGGATTTGTACCATGTGAGCAGAACGCTCGCAGCTGCCCTCTAAGGGTAGCTAACTCGCATCCCATTACAGCTGAGAAACATTGTATGGGGGGGGGGGGGGGGTAGGGAAATGGAAAGCTTCCTCCCCAAAGAATGAAGAAACAGAAAAGGACAATTTGGTATATGAGAGTCAAGACACAAGGCACAGCCAAAGGCTGGGTTAACTCAGGTTTATTGCATGGTGGACAGAGGGAACATGAGGTAATGGCGGACGAACAGCTCTATATATATGGTAGTAGCGTCTTTGAATGTGGCTCCACGGTAGCCCGTTGGCTACTGGTCCGCGTGACGTCATGGCTGGTCACGCCCTTCTTGTCCAGGTGTAGGTAGCGGCGGGAAAACTTCCCGCGCTGCGGTCTTTGATGGGTTTGAACCAAGAGAGCTTGGACGCTCGCTGCTGCCAGCTGGTGGTCATTAGCTCGCGTCCTATTTCAGGGTTTATGTGATACAGCTGAAGGTTACATTGTTACTCATAGGCAAGGTTACATTGGTTCAGATACATTGATATCACCTGTAGAAGGTTACACTATTAGGACACAACACTCCTCCCCCCTAGGATGAGACGAAGTCTCTCAGCCAAGATGGCTTATTTCGAACACGCTGGGGTCTCGGCGCGGGCTGCCCTGCCCCGGCTTCGCTCCCTCCTCCTTGCTCCCTGGCTTCCTGCCCTGCAATCGGAGAGGATGACTTGTTAGTGGTTTGCCGCGGCTCTGCGGCTTTGTTGGGAGGTGTATGCTTTGCTTGGGAATAACCGGGGGCACTGGGGGCTAACGAAAAACCCCTCTTCTCGCTTGGATGGGTGGGGGAACACTCCAAAAAACCCCCCCGGCTGGCAAAATCAAAATCAAAATCGGATTCGGGGGAAGCGGCAGCGGCGGCCGCACACTCCTTTTCCCTCCCCCCGGGCTCGGATAGAACTGGGGTATCAAAAGGATATGAGTCGGGCTCGCTGCTTTCCCCCCTGTCTCCCCCTTGGGCTAAACGGGTGGGGGAGAACCCTATCGCTGAATCCTGTCGCTGTGCCCCACTGGTCGGCCCTTCGCTCACTCGGTGCCTCAGTTGGTCAGCGTGCCTCCTCCAGAGGAGGCCGGTGCTAGTTTCCACCCGATAGGACACTGGCCCCGTCTGTTCTATTATCGTCCCTGGCACCCAGGCTGGGCCTGCGTTGGCATAGTTCCTGCAGTGTACAGGATCGCCTACGCCGAAACCTTTCGAGACCGCTAACCCTATGTTCTTCCCTTTGTCCTCGACCCTCGACGGGTCTAGCCTGGACAAAAGCGTGGTCAGTTTCCTCCGCATCAGCAGCTCAGCCGGCGAGTATCCCGACGCTAAGGGGGTCACTCTATACGCTAATAGAAATTGACAAACTTGGTGATTTAGATCTCCCGAGCCCATGCGCCGCAGCGCATCTTTTGTGGTGCGCACCAACCGTTCCACTTGGCCATTCGTGGCCGGGTGAAACGGTGCGGATGTGACATGCCGAATTGCATTTGCCTCCATGAATGCTGCGAACTCAGCGGACGTGAAGCAACTGGCGTTATCGCTGACCAAAGTGTCGGGTAAACCGAACGTGGAAAAGACCCTCCTTAGCTGGCGAATGGTGGCGGCGGAGGATGTGCTCTTTACCGGGATGACCTCCAGCCACTTTGAGTATGCATCCACCACCAGGAGAAACATGGTTCCTCGGAACGGGCCAGCAAAATCTACGTGTACCCTGGACCACGGTCCCCTTGCTGCGTCCCATTCCCTGTGCGGGAGGCGGGCCACCTCCGGTCGGGAGCACTGACATGCCTCACAAGTGCCAACCATATGCTCTATGTCGGCGTCCAGCTGGGGCCACCAGAAGTAACTCCGGGCCAACGCCTTGGAACGGACGATTCCCGGGTGGCTGACGTGCAACAGCTTTAGCACCTTCGGCCGCAGGGACGTAGGAACCACCACCCGTTGGCCCCACAAAAGGCAACCCCTCTCTAAGGACAATTCTACTCGCTTTCGGAAAAATGGGTCGAATTCCGCGCCTGGGGATGACGCCGGCCACCCCTTCTGCACCCACGAGCATACTTTCTCTAGTGTTCTATCCTTTCCGGTCGCCCTGGCAACGTCGGCCGGTACTATCGGGGGTGACTCCAAGACCTCTATTAATAATACCTGGCGGTCTCTTCTTGCCCCTGCCTTCTGGTCGTCCGACAAGGGTAACGGTGACCGTGAGAGCGCGTCTGCATGGCAGATTTCCTTCCCTGGCCGGTATTCTAACTCATGTTGATATGCGTTAAGAAAAATAGCCCACCGCAGCATCCTCGGGGACAGGATCTGTGGCGTGGGCTTATTTGCAGTGAATATTCCTAACAGGGGCTTGTGATCAGTAACGACCTTGAACGGCCGACCATACAGAAAGTCGTGAAATTTCTTGGTTCCCGCTACTATCGCTAATGCCTCCCTATCGGTCTGTGCGTAATTCCGCTCCGCTTGGGACAGGGACCTTGAGTAAAACGCTATCGGGGCCTCCCTTCCGTCGTTCAACACGTGGCAAAGCACCGCCCCCACCCCCACCGGGGATGCATCGCAGACTAAAACTATGGGCCGCTTGGGGTCGAAATGCGTCAGGATTGCCTCGGATGTGAGGAGTTGCTTCAACTCTGTGAACGCTCTTTCTTGCTCGTCACCCCACTGCCACTTTTCCTCTTTTTTAAGTAACCGATGGAGCGGCTCGGCAACAGACGCCTTCCGTGGAAGGAAGGTATGGTAGAAATTGAGAAGCCCCAGAAATGACTGTAGCTCGGTTTTGGAAGTGGGGCGAGGGGCTTTCTTAATGGCGGCTACCTTAGACTTGGACGGCCTAATTCCCTCGGGTGTGACACGGAACCCTAAAAACTCAACCTCTGTTTCGAAAAATACACATTTGTCTTTTCTCAGTCGCAGCCCCGCTTTCTCGAACACGGTCAGGACCTTATCCAATCTGTGGGCCAACTCGGCCTTACTCCCCCCCGTTATCAACACGTCATCAAAATATGGCAACACCCCCTCCAGCCCCTTCAGGAGGCGTTCCACTAGCGACTGAAAAATGCCAGGTGCCGAGTTCACGCCGAACTGTAACCTCGACACCTGGAACGCCCCCTTATGCGTGACTATAGTTTGTGCCGCCGCTGTGGCGGGGGTTACCGGGAGTTGCTGGTAGGCCTGTGCTAAATCGAGTTTAGCGAAACACTTTCCCCCATTCAGCCTGGCCAGAAGGTGGCTGACCACTGGCACCGGGTATGCATTAGGGCGGATTGCCTTATTAATGGTACACTTATAATCAGCGCAAATGCGCACCTCCCCGTTAGCCTTCAGTGCTGTTACAATTGGAGTCTCCCACTCCGCGGAATCCACAGGAACAAGAATCCCTTGACCCACCAGTTTGTCCAGTTCCGCCTCTATTTTGTCCTTTAGCGCGAACGGTACCCTGCGCGGTTTAAGTCTTATCGGGCGGACCTCCGGGTCTAAGTCGAAGGCTACAGGGGGTCCCTTGAACTTTCCCAGTCCACTTTTAAACACAGCGGGGTGTGCGTCACACGCCGCTTGTATTGGGTCCTCGCCTACGGCATGCACCCCCCCTATGAACAGACCTAAGGGCTGAAACCACTGGGTTCCGAGGAGGCTACAACTCCCCCCTTTTAGCACCACTAGGGGAAGTTCCGCAGAATGTCTCTTAAAACGGACCCGGAATGTCCCGACCCCCAACACCGGAATGCTGTTCCCCTGTACGTCCCGTAGTGTGGCTCTCAACGCCTTAAGTTTGGGCCGCACGTGGGGGTCAATTTTCAAGAACTCTCTCTGGGGAATTATAGAATAGGAGGACCCCGAGTCAACTTCCATCCTAATGGGGGTCCCTTGTACTAGTACCTCAACAAAGTAATGGGGCTGTCCCGCAGACACGCTGAACACAGGAGCGTCGCCCTCGCTGTCGTCCGAGATGCGGCCCACGCCGTCCTGCTTCCTCGTGGCCCGGGCGCCATCTTTGGATCTCGCTGGACGGTCCGATTTGGCTGAGCGGTCTTGCGACTGTCTCCGGTCCTCTTTCCGCTTCTTGCACGCCTTGGCGATGTGCCCCCGACGTCCACAGTTGAAACACTCGGCTTTCCTGAATGGGCACTTCACGCGCTCATGGGCCGCTCCGCAACCATCGCAGCGGCGCCCGCCTCTCCGGACCTTCTGGACCTCCTCGCCATCGCTGCTTTCTGAGGACGATTTCGAGGTCGGTCGGGTTGCATGCACCGACTGACCGGACTTCCCGTGGGACGAGTTTTCCGCTTTGCCGGCCCTCGGACGCCACTCACGCCACTTGTGCATCTCATCTACTCCAGCATTCGTGGATTCCGCGGCTTCCGCGGCCTCTACAACCTCTTCCAGCGTGGGTGGTGGCTCCTTGTTCATCAGGCTGCGCTGTACTTCCTTGTCCTTCAGGCCACACAGCACTCCGTCCCTGAGGGCCATATCTAGGATGTGGTCCCATTTGCAGGGGGCGGCGGCTACCCTCATAGCCGTTACGAAGGCTTCTACCGACTCGTCCGGCGCTTGAACTCGCCTCCAAAACGCGCTCCGAGCGGGAAACATTGCCCTCGAGGGTCAGAACCGCTCACGCAGCAGTTTCATGATGTCACCGGCTTTGAAATCGCTCACCTTCTTCGGTGCGAGGATGCCCACCAGCGTCCGCTTGGTTTCCATCCCGAGCATGCGGGTGAGGATGGCCCTCTTCCTTTCCTCGTCGTCTTCTTTGACTTTGAGTTCCACCAGTGCCGCCTGGAAGTCCATCTCAAAGAGCTCCCAGTCTTGCGGTTTGGTGATGTTGAACCCGCTCTGTGTCCTGGCTCCATGGGGATCCATCATCCCACCTTCGTCGCCAATTTGGTATATGAGAGTCAAGACACAAGGCACAGCCAAAGGCTGGGTTAACTCAGGTTTATTGCATGGTGGACAGAGGGAACATGAGGTAATGGCGGACGAACAGCTCTATATATATGGTAGTAGCGTCTTTGAATGTGGCTCCACGGTAGCCCGTTGGCTACTGGTCCGCGTGACGTCATGGCTGGTCACGCCCTTCTTGTCCAGGTGTAGGTAGCGGCGGGAAAACTTCCCGTGCTGCGGTCTTTGATGGGTTTGAACCAAGAGAGCTTGGACGCTCGCTGCTGCCAGCTGGTGGTCATTAGCTCGCGTCCTATTTCAGGGTTTATGTGATACAGCTGAAGGTTACATTGTTACTCATAGGCAAGGTTACATTGGTTCAGATACATTGATATCACCTGTAGAAGGTTACACTATTAGGACACAACAGACAAGAAGGGGGATCTTCTTTCTTTCTTGTCTACTCTATTTGGTAGCAGCTCTTTAAGGTATCAGGAAGAAGTCACTCCCAATTTTATGTAACCTTACCCCCATCCCAACACATTTCAATTAGGATGCCAGAAGCTGAGATACTTTGTCTATGCAACCATGTACTCTTACTCTACTAGGGTCTCTCTTGTATATATTTTTTTTAAAAAAATGTTTTGAATATCCAGTTTTAATTCATCTGACTAGGGGTCCACGTATCAATGAATGCGCAAAGGAATATACCTGCAGATTTTAGGCAAGGCATATTTGGACAACAGCACAGCAGCTCTGCAAGGCTGAGCTTAAATTGAAATAGGACAGGAGGGGGCCGGCTGCTGATTGAGCCAGCACTGCAAGTGCTCCTCCTCCTCCTGGCATATAATGTAAATATTTTATTTAAATGAATTTTAGATTGCATTCATTAGAATGGCCAGGGTGATCGCAGGGAAAACATCAATATTAAATCACAATAAAATATACATAAAGCAAAACAACAGCACAGGAAAAATTCAGCACAGCAGATTTAAGCCTTATTAGACACTTCACATTCTGGAAGTCTGAGCTAAAACATTGTTGCCGGGGACTCAAAAGACAGCACAGTTAGTACCAGATGAGCCTGCCTGGAAAGAGCATTCCTTATAGACAGTGTCATGACCAAGAAGCCTCTCTTTGGCCACTTTTTATCTAAATTTAGATGCTAGATTGATCTAGAGGAGATGATGAAATAGTAATTAATTATGTGCCTCCAAGGTGATTTGAATTATGGTCACCTTTCCCAGGGTTTTTAGTTATCACAAGTACAGTACTCAGAAGTAGTCTACATATCCCTCCTCCTGGTGGTACTTTGGGACTGCGCAGCTTGCATAGTCTACACAGGTAACCGGGAACACATGAACCATTGGCCGTGTAGAGAGGACAGGCAGACTGAAATCCTAGGCCAGAAACCAGGAATTTGGAATAGCAACAGAGGCCAGCAGGATTTTCTGGCTGAATCTTGGATTCCAGGAAGCGGGGAAGGCCTAGATGTAGAACAGGGTTGGCCAAACTACAGCCCAACACCAATTCATCCGGCCTGCGCCACCCTCATCACTCCCGGAAGCAGAAGTAAAACATGCCTGTCCAGGAGCGATAAGGGTGGCACAGGCTGGATGAATTGGCACTGGAGGGCTTGGTCCGGCCCATAGGCTGTAGTTTGGGCAACCTTGGTTTAATCAGAGAAAATGCCAGCCTAAAAAAAATGTCATCCTGTTGCAAAACATATCTGCCAACCTAGCAGTTCGAAAGCAAGAAATTGCAAGTAGATAAATAGGGACCACTTCAGTTTAGTATGCGTTCAGTGCATACCTGTCAAGTATCCTGTATTGGCCGGGATTTCCTGTTTTTCAGCGTTCGTTCCTCCCCTTTCCCGCCACTGTCCCATATTTGAATGGCGGGGAAAAGGGTTACTGCGCATGCGTGCCCATGGTGCACATGGTTACTCCCCACGCATGCCCAGTAATTTCCTGTGTTTTGCAGAGCCACGCTTGACCATACCTCTCAACCTTCCCGGATTTGCCGGGATTTCCTGATTTTCGGCGCCAATTTGCGCCATTTCCCGCCCGCAGCTGTCAAAACCCTGGAATTGGCAGCGGGGGGAAAGAGGTACTACGCATCCCTTCTGCGCAGATCGTCTTCTACACATACGTAGAAGGCAATCTGCGCAGAATCATTTGCTCAGGTCCCGTATTTTCCGGAGCCGCGGTTGACAGGTATGCACTTGACAGGTACGGTTCTGTGCGCTCCGGTGTCGTCATGCCTGCCACATGACCACAGAAACGTCTGCAGAAGCAGACAGCGCTGGCTCTTCAGCTTTAAAACAGATGAGCACTGCACCCTAGAGTCGGATACGAGTGACTTTCGAGCAAGGGAAACCTTTACCTTTACTAGTTAAGTCTTTAAGGTGCCACATTTTTTTTGTCTTTTTCTTTTTTTCCTGTTTGGTTTTGTTTACTCTCTAATATGTTTGCACAGACTAACACGGGGATACCACTTCAAACATTTCAACAAGAAGACCAGTCCCTGTCTAGCGCGCAAGCTTTGCCGCCCCGCCATTTCCCGCCTTTTGCGTAGGCTCCTCAGTCTACCCCACGTCCCCGCCCACCCTGGCTCGCCTGCCTGCAGAAAGGACCAAGAAGTCTCTTCCCGCGTCGTTTCCATCGCCGGCCACTAGGAGGGGTGGCCGGGCAAGCAAGGCAAGGAGGCAGGGCAGGATCAGGAAGGAGGGGCTCGCTCGGGGCGTGACGCCACGCGCTGGACGTTCCACGCCAGTCGGGTGGGCGGGCGCGCGAGGGCTCCAGCTGTCGCGGCGGGGGTGAGGCTGGCTGGCCAGCCAGGCTGCAAAGCGCAGGTATAATAATATCGACGGCCCACCGCGCGCCCGCCCGCCCGCCCCGGCCCTTAGGGGGGGGGGGAGGAGGAGCGCGTCGCCGGGCTGCCAGTGGGGCGGCGGTGCTCCTCAAGGAGGAGGCCGGTTACGGCCGGGCTGGGGAGGCGAAGCGAGTGGCTGGGGTGCGCGTGGGCCTACTAGAGGAGCCATTTCTCTCTCCCCCCCCCCCCCCCCCCCACTTCAGGGACTGCGGTGCGGTAGAGGGTTAGTAGATAGTCCGCCAGCCGCCCCATACCTCGGTTTGGCTGCTGTAGTCTGTGTGTGTGTGTGTGTGTTGTTGAGACTTGGCACTTGGATTTCCCTTCCCTTCCCAAGCTTTGGTTCGGGGGTCAAGGAGAAGGACGTGCTGTACTTATTATTATTATTATTATTATTATTATTATTATTATTATTATTATTATTATTATTACTACTACTACTACTACTACTACTACCACTACCACTACTACCACCACTACTACTACTACTACTACTACTACTACTACTACTACTACTACTACTACTACTACTACTTCAGTGGCTCAAGTGGCTAAGACACTGACTGGGAGGTGAAAGGTCAGCAATTCGATTCCCAACTACTGCAGGATGGAATGAGCTCCCATCTTTGTCCCAGCTCCTGCCAACCTAGCAGTTCGAAAGGAAGACATTGCAAGTAGATAAATAGGGAACACTTCGGTGGGAAGGTAAACGGCGTTCCATGTGCACTCTGGTGTCTAGTCATGCTTGCCACATGACCACGGAAACGTCTGCAGAAGCAGACAGTGCTGGCTGTTTGGCTTTGAAACAGAGATGAGCACTGAACCCTAGAGTCGGATACGACTGGCTTTCGAGCAAGGGAAACCTTTACTAAATAGGGACCACTTCGGTGGGAAGGTAAACAGCGTTCCGTGCACTCCGGTGTCTAGGCATGCCTGCCACATGTCCACGGAAATGTCTGCAAATGCAGACAGCGCTGGCTCTTTGGCTGTAAACAGACGATCACCGAGCCTTAGAGTTGGATACGACTGGCTTTCGAGCAAGGGAAACCTTTACATATTATGTTATGTTATATTATATTATATTATATTATATTATATTATATTATATTATATTATATTATATTATATTATATTATATTTTATTTTATTTTATTTATTTATTTATTTATTTATTTATTAAAAATTTATCATTATGTTCACAGTCGAATTAACAGTTCAAGGCCTAACTAAGGACCTAAGAACTGTTAAGTTAATTAAGTATATAGACAGTTCCTAGTAAAGTTCTTTTTTGTAGGGTTAGTATGTTCAAGTCCAATAATGTCCAAATTTTCCAAATATCTAGGGCAGGAGTTCTGAACCATTTTTATGCTGGAGCTCTGGTCACGCTCCTTCAGACAGCTTTGGGGGTGTGGTGGGGGCCCACATGAAATGGTGCTGCGGGCTGCAGGTTGAGAATCCCTGATCTACAGTAGGGAGTCCTTTAGGTATTGCTTCAAGAGCTCCAATCACTATGGAAATCATGATAATTGTGATTTACTACTGCTGTTGGGGAGAAGGTATCATTTTAAGCCACCAATATTTGATCAGAGATGGGGAACTGTGTGGCCTCCTCTGATGGTACGGCTGCAACTCCACCTCTTATTGTTCAGTCTGCTGACAGGGAGTTGGAGTTAAAAAACATCTGGGGGATGACATGTGTTGGTGGCTGGTGCATTAGCTTAGAGATTCCTGACAATTTAGACATGAAGCAGCCTTCACCCTCACTGAGTGAAAGTGAATATTAAGAGATGATAGTACATCTCCCTCCTTTTTAAAAAAATAAATGAAGATCGTGTTTCACAAAAATTGGAATGAGTGTGCCACAGTAAAAGCATGGTTTAGAAGCCTCTGTGAAATGCTGATTGGCAGTCTAATCCTGAACCAGTAATCAAGTTAATTTGTGTTCCTAATTGAAGCAAGCTGTTGTATGTATTACGTTTGAAGGAGGTTTTCAAAAGCAAGGGCGTGGGGAGAGGTGGTGAAAGACGCTTCCAATTTCTTGCCTGTAACATCTGTGAAAGCTCTTGCTGAAAGAGAAAGAGAGAAAGGTTTGCTCTACATATATCATGTGGATCTGGAAGACACGTATGGGCATGCTGCAGTGGATGCTATACCTTGTTCTTACATCTCTGTGTAAGATGTAAAATAGCCAACAGGAACCAGAAAGAATACCTGTCCTACCTGTGCAACTTTTAAGTGCCAGCAGAGAAAGGAAGGAAAAGGCTGTGTATGCAGTAAGAGATAAAAGTTTGGAGAGAGTGGCTCATAAACAAAGATGTGTCCTGTTCCACTTAAAATAGGCAAGAGCAGTGCGAAGTCATGAGTTTTCCCTAGCAGGAATAGTGTCCTCCCTGCAAAAATATTAAATTTCACTTCTCCCCGACCCTTTGAATGAGCTGATAGCTCTGAGGTGTCCAAGGATAAAAGCCAGATGCTTCTGATGGAGAGCATGCACCCCTGTGGCAAATTCAGTAGAATAGGTTTTGGAACAGATAATACCTGAACAGAATAGCACAGGCTTCTCTGGGCTGGGCTGGAAAGAATTGAGAAAGCCTGAAAGAGACAGATCATCAAGCAGAAACTCTGGAAGCAAAGCTGGTGTCCACTTAAAGCTGTGAGGGTGAAATCTTTGGTTCTGATGAGCTGGCAGTGGGTTGCCTGGTGGCTAAATGTAAGCTGGAGAACAAAATGTGAGCTCAGAACTTGCAGGTCAATGGGGTCCTAGCTGCTGCTAGAGAACTTCATCCTGTTCATAGAAACATCTACTCTCAGTTGCCTTAGACTTAAAAAGCAAAGAGGTCACCATCTGCATAGAAAGTGTATACAGTGATACCTCATACAACGTCCAAACTTGGTTCCACAAATTTGGACTTTATACGGATCAGGGGGACTAGAGACCACATTGCCAACATACGCTGGATCATGGAGAAAGCAAAGGAATACCAGAAACAAGTTTACTTTTGTTTTATTGACTACACCAAGGCATTTGACTGTGTGGACCACAACAAGATGTGGCAAGTAATTAAAGAGATGGGAATACCAGAGCACCTCATATGCCTCCTGAGAAATCTGTACATGAACCAAGAAACAACAGTTAGGACAGAACAGGGAATGACAGTGGTTTGGAATAGGAAAAGGAGTAAGACAAGGCTGCATTTTGTCACCATGCCTATTCAACCTATTCAACAGAGGACTTTGTATGAGGCATGCAAAATCCTAGCCACGATGCCTCATACAACGTCCAAATCCTTGCCACGATGCCTTATACAACGTCGTTTCCATAGCGATACATTGTACTGTAACAGCACAAACTTCAGGGCAAAGTCAAGGAAACAGATAGGAAACTGACAAGTTTAAGAAATCATTGTCTAAAGGCTAAAAACATTACAAAACCATGTCAAACAACCCTGATTGTCCAGGAACCTGAAGAATGCTGCAAAAATCCCAGGAATGCTTCTAAAAATTCTGACAAAAAAATCCAAAAAAACATCCAAAATCGCGCTCAAAATCACTCCTAAACACTCTTTGCCTCATGCAAAACCCACAAGAGCAATGCACGCATGTGTCCTGCCTTTTATACTGCCCAGGCACAATGCAACCCGGGAAAAACTGAATGCCTCATACAAAGTCGAGCAACTTTGTATGAGGTAACTTTTTTCAAGAAGTTAGGCGATGTATGAATTCGATGTTGTATGAAGCGGACTTTGTATGAGGTATTACTGTACCATCTCCCAGCAAAGATTGGTATAGAAGGTCATGGAAGCATTGTGCTGATCACTGATGTATAGCATCAGGAAAGGATCCTGAAGGCATCACAGGCTTCCTGGACAATAATGTCCCACAGACACAAGGTATTTTTCCTGATCTCATCCCAGCTACATAAACCAGACAGAAGCATTTCATTGCTCTCAAGGAACACTCTAAGGGTCAGCTGATGGATCCTGATGGATTCCAGAGGGAACTGGGGGATTTCCCTCTGGATCAGCAACACGATTCGCCCGAGGCGCTGGTTGACCTGTGGAACAGGATGACAACAGCGGCCTTGGATGAAATCGCACCACTACGGCCTCTCAGAGCTCATGGAGCTAGGTCATCTCCGTGGTTCACAGATGAACTGCGGGAGCTCAAACGGGCAAAGAGACGCCTAGAGCGCCGCTGGGTGAAGACCCAGAGAGACTCCGTTTGGACACTAGCTAGAGCCGCTATTAGAGCCTATCTAGTGGCGATGGAGGTGGAATACTTCACCACCCTTATTGCCTCTGCTGATAATCGCCCAGCCACCCTGTTCCGGGTTACCAGGTCTCTCCTTGGTAGGGGGACCCCGGTGCCTGGTTGGCAGGGGTCGGCTGAGGACTTTGCTGACCATCTAGTGGAGAAAATCGATCGGATTCGCTCGGGGTTTAATTCTGGCGTGGATGGGGAGAGTCCGGAGGGAGCTGGAGCACAGTCTTGCCATACCATCTGGGACCAGTTTGATCCAGTTGCCCCTGATGAAGTGGACAGGCTCCTTGCAGCTGTGCGCACCACTGCCTGCCCATTGGACCCCTGTCCCACCTGGTTGGTGAAAGCCTCCAAGGCGGTGACAGGTGGCTGGGTTGGGGCTATGATCAATGCATCATTGCGGGAGGGGGTGTTTCCTGCACCTTTAAAACATGCCTTGGTGCGCCCCCTCCTGAAGAAACCTTACCTCGACCCAGCTGTCCTAACCAACTATAGGCCTGTCTCCAACCTCCCCTTTTTAGGGAAGGTGTTGGAGAAGGCAGTGGCACGTCGGCTGCAGGGGGTACTGGATGAAACGGATTACCTGGACCCCTTTCAGTCAGGATTCAGGCCTGGATATGGTACCGAGACGGCATTGGTCGCACTGATGGATGATCTCTGGCGGGAGCGGGACGGTGGTCACCCATCCGTCCTTGCTCTTCTTGACCTCTCAGCGGCTTTTGATACCGTTGACCACGGTATCCTTCTGGAACGGCTCCGAGGATTGGGAATCCAGGGCACTGTGTGGTCCTGGTTTTCCTCATTTCTGAGGGGTCAGACCCAGTCGGTGTGGTTGGAGAGTGAGAGGTCCAGTCCTAGGCCCCTCAAATGGGGGGTGCCTCAGGGCTCGGTGCTCTCTCCTCTCCTATTTAACATCTACATGAAGCCGCTGGGTGAGATCATTCGTTCCCATGGGGTGCGGTACCATCAGTACGCGGATGACACTCAGTTGTACATCTCGGCCCATGGGGACCCCAGTGATGCTGTCAAAGTCCTTTCCAGGTGCCTGGAAGCTGTTGGGGTCTGGATGGGGGCTAACGGGCTACAACTGAATCCCAGCAAGACTGAGTGGCTATGGATAGGGGGTCCTGCGTTAACCCGGGAGCTACCATCTTTGGTTCTGGATGGGGCTATTTTGCCCCAGACAGACCCGGTGCGCAACTTGGGGGTCCTCCTGGATTCGCGGCTACTGCTAGAAGAACAGGTGGCGGCTGTGACCAGGAGGGCTTTCGCCCAACTTTGGGTGATTCGCCAGTTGCGCCCACTCCTGGACCGGGACTCCTTGCTCATGGTCACTCACGCTCTGGTCACCTCCAGACTAGATTATTGCAATGCGCTCTACATGGGGCTGCCCTTGACAACCATTCGGAGGCTACAGCTGGTCCAGAATGCGGCAGCCCGGGTGGTGATGGGGTGTGGGCGTTATGCCCGTGCTTTGCCACTGCTCCGGGAGCTGCACTGGTTGCCAGTTTGTCTCCGGGTGCAATTCAAGGTGCTGGTTTTGACCTTTAAAGCCCTATATGGTAGTGGGCCGGGTTACCTAAGAGACCGCATCGCCCTGAGGATGTCTGTCCGTCCAACCAGAGCGGACCGGAGGGGCTCTCTAATTGTTCCATCAGCCAGAGGGGCTCGCCTCTCTGGCACAAGGAGGAGAGCCTTCTCCGTGTCTGCACCGGCCCTCTGGAACCTCCTGCCAACAGAGCTACGTCTCCGGACGGAATTGCTTCCTTTCAGAAAAGAACTTAAAACCTGGCTGGCGGGTCAAGTGTGGGGTGCAGGTGGAAGGGTAACCTCCATTGGGTGGTTGGTGTAGAAGAACTCTTCCCCATGGTGCCTTTGGATCCTGCAGCCCTTGTTTTTAGGGGGTGGGTAGTTTTAACTGTTTTTAACATGTGTTTTTTTAATTTTTATTGTGAACCGCCCTGAGTTGGCTTTGGCCGAGTGAGCGGTATATAAATGTGACAATTAAATTAAATTAAATTAAATTAAACACTTCTTATTTACTTACTTGGTTGATCTGTGTTTCACATGTCAGGTTGATGTGGCGGATCGAAGCATCATCTTTCAATGCTTTTGTCAGGTTGATGTCAGGTTGATGTGGCGGATCGAAGCATCATCTTTCAATGCTTTTGATCCCATGGCGGCCTCATCCAGAACCTCGGGAGCTTTGTCCTGAACTGGTCTTCCCATCTGGTTGCTGGCCTTCCTAGTGGTCACTTTATGTCAAGTGGTATCCATTATGTGATAGCTTTCGTCCACCTGCCATCTTTGAAGCGGCACACATGCCTGGCTCACCGATGTCTTACAAACTCAATCAACTTTTTGTACTTGATCTTATATGCAGTTCTTCATTTGATATTCTGTCATCCCATCGTATGCATAGCATCCTTCGCTCTATTGCTCTTTGTGTTACATCGGGTTTTTTGACGTCAGCTTTTGTAGGTGCCCAAGTTTCACTGGCGTATAACAAAGCAGGCAGAATGGTGGTGCTGATGAGTTCAGCCCGTAATTTTCTCATATTTGCTTCACTAAGCACATCCTTTATGTTGTTAAAAGCCACCCATGTTGCTTGCTTTCTCCTCGAAATTTCTTTTGTTAGATCATGCCTTAAGTTAACCCAGGAATGCCCAAACTACGGCCTGGGGGCCAGATGCAGACCCCGATACCAATTCATCCGTCCCGAGAAGCCCTTGTCACTCCTGGAAGCGGAAGTAAAACACGCTCATATAGGCGTATTTTACTTCCGCTTCCAGGAGCGATGAGGGCTTTGTGGGCCGGATGAATTGGCATGGGGTTACGCATCCGGCCCATGGGCCATAGTGACCAGCTCCCTGGACCACATGACCAGCCTAAAAGGTTTGGGCACCCTTGGGTTAACCTGTTGCCTAAGGTATACATATGAATCAACTTCTATCTCGTTGCCACATCTCATATCTACAGCATTTGTGGAAGCACTCCGTATATATTTTGTTTTTGGCATATTGCTCTTCAGGCCAATCTTTTGGCTTTCTGCATCTAACTATTGGAACATATTCTGTGCTTCTACTGATTCTGATATTAACACTATATCATCAGCGAAGCAAAGATAGGATAAGTACTCTGTTTATACGAATTCCCTTTTCCTCCCATGTCAAATTGTGTATTGGTGATTCTAAGCTGGCAGTAAACAACTTTGGGCCGATCATATCACCCTGACGGACTTCTCTTTTTATAGGGATATTTATCGGTTTCTAAAATAAAGCGATTTGTGTTGTATGTACATCCCTTATATTCTTCTTTGAGAAGACTGATCTAGCGTGGATTAATTCCTTGTTTGTAGGGCGCTTGCAGCACTGCGTTGGTTTCAACAGAGTCAAAGACCTTTTCATAATCCACGAAGGTGAGAAACAATGGCAATTTATACTCTGTGTACTATATCTTGCCAAATTCTAGATTGTGCACCAGGGTAGAATTTACATTTCAGAGACAAACTATTGTCCCTAATTGCGTCCCATACGTTGCTCTGTGCCTTGAAGCGGGCCAACATCTCTTGGATACTAAAGCATGGCTAATAATATTTAAATTCTGGCTACACTTACTTTTTGACAAAAAAAAACCTTGGCCTCAGCTTTCAATTTCTTAAAGAGTCACGCTCTTCCAGCTGGCTCACTTCCATAGAGGGGAAAATTAAATCTCTAGGCCTAGCATTGGAACCAATGGCACTATCCACTGCCTCCGAGGCCTTTAGATTAGTTAAGCAAAGACTATTAGATACTGACTACCAGTCCCTTTGCGGCGCAGCCAATAAAACTTGCTCTCTCTCTCCCTTGAGGTTGGGGATCCTTCCACAGTGAGCCCAAATGGCTCCCTATTTGTGTAACCTGACTGTCCCTCAACAGCGCAGGGCCTTTTCACTGGCAAGGTTTAATGGAGGGGTGCCCAAACTACGGCACGGGGGCCGGAGTGACCGGCCCCTTGAACCATGTGACCGGCCTGCAGCCCCCAAAATTTGGGCACCCCTGGTTTAACATTTTGTTCTCTGAGCTGCTGTTTGGGAGACAAACGTGCTGAATCAGTTATCCATGTTCTCTTCTACTGTACTGCCCTTTTTACAAGGAAATCTGTCTCAACTACCTAGATCCCATTTTAACAAAATTTAGTGGACTCTCAGACTCCTCTCGATTGCTGCTTCTCTTGAACAATGGCTCCACCGATTACATGGGCTGCGCGGCTGCCTTTCTCTCAGGTGCCATCGGACTTCGACCACTCAGCACGAGTTGATGATCTTTGATTTTACATGTTCTGGCTGTGCTACTCCTCATGGTTTTAACCATTTTTAATACCCCTTGCACTTGTGGTGCTGTTGTGGCGCCAATTAAAGTTTTATGTAAGACAGGATCTACCCCTGTGAGGCCAAAAGAGTTGTTGTTGTTGTTGTTCAGTCGCACAGTCGATTCCGACCCTTTGCGACCCCATGGACCATTTTCCTCCAGGCACCTCTGTCCTCCACCATCCTCCTCAGCCCACCAAACTCTGTGCCCATTGTGTCTACAATACCATCTATCCATCTCATCTTTGGATGTCCTCTTCTTCTTTTGCCCTCCATCTTTCCAAGCATCAGAGCCTTCTCAAGTGAGTCCTCCCTTCTCATTTGATGTCCAAAGTACTTTAGCTTCATCTTCACTATTTGTCCCTCCAATGAATAGTCAGGGTTGATTTCTTCCAGTATTGACCTATTTGTTCTCTTTGCTGTCCAAGGGATTCTCAGGACTCTCCTCCAACACCACATCTCAAAGGCATCTATTCTTCTGCGCTCAGCTTTCCTAATGGTCCAGCTCTCACACCCATTCATTACCACCGGGAATACCATTGCTTTGAATATGCGAATTTTTGTTTTCAAGGTGATGTCTCTGCTTTTCACTATATTCCCCAGGTTTCTCATTGCTTGTCTCCCCAGAATCAGTCGTCTTTTTATTTCATTGCCCTTAAATCCTCCTCAAAATGTTAAGCCCCTTTTGACAAGTTTCAGCAGACTTCCAGATTCGTCCTGTTGTTTCCTTTAAACAATGATTCTACTGATTTTATGGATAGAGTGGCTGCTTTTTTAAAATGTGTGCTATTAGACTCCACCCTAGAGGTAGGAGTAGTTGATCCCAGGTTCCCCATCATTTTATTTGTATCGCACCTTTTTTGTATCAACTGTAGTGCTGGTTGTAATGCCAATAAAGGTTTTTGAATATGATTTAATTTAAAAACTACTGGAGCTCAGCTGCTGGGTAGAATTCAACAAAATAGCTGCAGCAAAGAAAAAAGCTCATCACACGAAACCTCAGCCTTGCCTCTTAGTATTTTGGATGTTTCATACTGTGGAAAAGCACAGCTTTGGCCATCTCTGTTTTCCTTTTAGTTCAAAGCTGATGGCTTGTAAGGTAAAAGAGTAAAGGTAAAGGTCATCCTTGCTCGAAAGCCAGCCGTATCTGACCGTAGGGTTCAGTGCTCTTCTCTGTTTATAGCTAAAGAGCCAGTGCTATCTGCGTCTGCAGATGTTTCCGTGGACATGTGGCAGGCATGCCTAGACACCGAAGCGCACGGAACGCTGTTTACCTTCCCACCGAAGTGGTACCTATTTATCTACTTGCAAGCTAGGTTGGCAAGAGGATGGCTTGTAGCTGGTGTAATAAGTGGGAGATTAGTTCAGGTTTGGGCAGCTTTTACTGGATGAGATATACAGGGTCTTTGGCCTGTCTAATGGGATAATTAGTTTCTCTAATGCTTATTTCCTTGTCCTTGCTCAATAAACAAAGGTGAGTGTCACTCCCTTCACAGCCTTTTCTGCTGTTATATTCTGCTATCTGGTCAGGGGCTGAACATTTATTAATCTTTTACTAGTAAGTCAGAGGTATTCAGATAGATGTGGTGAGTCTGGTACTAGGTAAAACCCGGGCTGGGCTAGACATGCCACCTCAAGGCATCCTTGCAACACCTCTCTGCTCCAAAAACGTACTAAGATCTTTGTTTTTAACAGCCATCTGCTTTTCTCCTCCATGCATCTGTCTTTGTGTGGCTTCTTAAGGGGTTATGTAACAGAACAGGAAGGGCTACTATAGATGAAGATGATAACACTTGGCATGTGTTTTTGGTTTATGTGTTCTCTTGTCAGTCTACCTTGAATTTCTTGGTAATATTCCATTTACCTAATAGATTTTTTTATCTCTTAGTTTTGGGACTCTAGTCTTGTAAGGATAGATAGGGGTCTGAACTCTTCTAAATCCATAGCTAGGAATGATGTCAAAGTTTGTTATGATTGTGATCTACTTGGATAGCCTTTCTGTTTTCCACAAATGTGTCATGCATTGTTGAAAATTAAAGAACATTTAAGCATTTGTACCTGCAGTAATACCAATTCTGATGAGAGCATATATAGTGGGAGAGACGCATTGCTTTCTTGTAAATGCAAATGTATAGCCTAGGCCCATGTGGTGGTGAACCTTGGCACTCCAAGTGTTCTTGGACTTCAATTCCCAGAAGCCCAAGTCCCTGTGAATCCACATGAATGGGTTTACTGCATGTACGCAGCTGTTCTTGAACTTCAATTTCCAGATGTCCAAGTCCCTATGAATCCAGGTGAATGGATTTACTGCGTGTATGCTCAGTAAAACCCATTCGTGTGGATTCACAGAGTTTTGGGCTTCTGGGAATTGAAGTCCAAGAACACCTGGAGTGCCGAGGTTTGTCATCACTGGCCTAGGCCAGTCCACCATCACATACTGACTTTCCATGGGAAGTAGAAATGTTCATCTGCAGCTGATCAGATAGCATAATATGTCTCCACTGGGAATGATGGGAAATGTAGTCCAGCACATCTGGAAGGTGCCACCCAGAATGGGATATATCCCAGATGAGCTGTCTTCTTTCTTTTCTATCCTAGATGTGAAAGTGCCAAAATAAAGCCCCCTTTTGCAGTTCCTTTCACCTGAACACGGTATAAAAATGTAATAAATAATAAATAAGGTACATGGTTGGGAAAGGTTTGCAGAATACACTCCTTTTTGGTACCCATAATAATGTAACATGTCTGAGGCATTTTTCAGTTGATTGAAACATTTTGGAAACATCTGTATTGTCTCTTTTTAGGCACCAAAGTACAGTAATACCCCGCATAATGAATGCTTTGCATAGCGAAAAATTCGCATGACAAAATGTTAGTTATGCAAGGGCAATACCCATCATAACGGAAAAAATTGTTCGTTATGCGGGGTTCTCGGTAGTCAGGGTATACCCAATCAATGGGAACCCTGGATAACGAACATTTTTTGTTCGTTATCTGGGGCATCTCCCATAGGCTTCACATAATGGGGGGGGGACGCATAGCAAAGCAATTCGCAGAACAGGTTTTTTCATTATCCGGGGTATTACTGTATCAAAGTAACTCAGCTTTGCAAATGAGTGTTTTTAAAATGCCTGTCAGCCTATTTGCTTGTGTCTTTGCACCACAGTATAGCTTGAATACCTGACTGTCTGTTTTTTCTTTATTTATTTGTCTCAGAGGCACCACCAGCATATAATAACATACAAAGCTAAAATTAACATATCTAAAACAAAAAGGAATTAAAAGGACTAGATGGCATCTGCCCAATATCGGGCCACCTCATCAGCATTTCCTCTTGCCAACATAAGGTCCTCCTCAGTGCATGTTGAAGGGCATTGTGTGCATTGTATCATATGGGCGATTGTTTGCTCTTCCTTGCATTCACACAAGCTATCTACAGGGAAACCCCACTTTCTCAGATTAGCCCGTGATCTTCCTACCCTGGCACGCGGTCTCTTTAAAGCTTCCCACACAGACTATGGTTGTTCGTGGTCAGGCGGTAGAGAATAATGTGGTTCTGCCCAGTTATCTGGTAGCTCCTTGCTTGCCTTCCAAAGTGCTAGGGCAGTCTGTGGGGGCTGGTGGGTGGGCAGAAGTTGTGAGGAAACTGCGTTGATTTCAGTCCATGCTTTGTTGGTTGGTGATCAAATAGCAGGTGTGTTTCCGAGGATCTTTCATTTACCCACTCTTTCTGAGCAGCACTTTCTTGGCAAAATGTTGGTGGAGGGATGCCAGCTAAGTAATGTACTTTTTGTATCGGGGTTGGTTTTAGGCATCAATCTGTGACCAATCTCGCTGTAAGTTTGCACGTTACAACCTCTGATTTGGATGTATGGTTTGTTTGTCCAGAAGATTTTGAAATAAATCCTTTCCCCTTGTGTCAATGATGTGATAGAATTAACTTTATTTTAATTCCCTTCATTTCTTTACTAACATCCTAGAAAGGTGGTAGAACAACTCCTGCCATTTTAAAACTGAATGATGGCTTCTAAAGCATCTGAACATAAGCCTTGTCTCTGCAAAGGTTGGTAGAGGACATGATGTATGTGAGATTTAACTTAGTTCCTAACCTAGACTCTTACCTAAGATATCCTCTTGTATTGAGCACTGAATTGTTTTTTATCCACAAGTACAAAAACCTGCAGTTACTGTTTCCTTGGTAGGCAGTTTTTGCATTGGTTTGGCAGTTTGTGCCCTTGGGAATAACTGTGCCTCTTCCTATTGCTTCTGAAGATGAACATTGTTTACTTACCAATATTTTTTTTAGTACAGGGTGTCCCAAAAATCACCATAGATAGGCAAAATTACATAACAACAAATATCTTGGAACATGTTCTCCATGAGTGGGGGAGAATGTGTGTTGGTAAGATTTCGTAATGAATATTTTGTCAATAATAATAATAATAATAATAATAATAATAATAATAATAATAATAATAATAATAATAATAATAATAATAATAAAGTTTAATTTATATACTGCTTTTTTCAACCCAGCGGGCAACTCAAAACAGTTTTACCTCCAATAGGTACACAATATAGTCCAATACACAACTAGTAAGGTGTACAAAATAAAACAAAATACAGAGTTCAAAATACACAGTAATACACTTTACAAATTCAAATTACCACAAAGCATCAAGCATTTCCTGGGCGGGGGGGGGGAGCAGAACAAGGTGGGCGAGAGCATCCAAGTGCCCGCACCTCGCTTGGACCATCTCCTCCTCCTCTTCTGGCGGTGGCAGGGCACAGAGGCAGGCGGGCTGGCGGCCTTTTGTCCTTTCCCGGGTGGGAGGGGCCCAGAACAAGGTATATTTAGCTACAGTTTCCCATTTTTTCTTTTGGAATACCCTGTATGTGGTCTTCCTATTTGGATTGAATCAAGTTGTTCTTTTCTTCTTCTAATAACTGTGTATATTTAGATATGCCTGCAGAGGTGAACTCTGCAAAAATCTTTGCTCTTCATAATCCCAGTGATGTAAATGACATCTTTGCTTCAGTTTTTGAGCAATCAATTAAGTAATTAATTTATGTTATTTATAACCTGCCTTTCTTCCAACAAAGGAACAACTTGTGTTTGTGCTGTACACAAGTTGGTGTATAACAATTTTTTAAAAAACGTGGAGGGATAGGGGTGTCTGGCGTGCGGTGGTCCATGGGGCTGGAATCTCCTGTGCAACTGAACAACAACAAATAATATATTAATAGATTATCATTAAAATAGAATTAAACCAATAGAATGGTTTTTAAAAAAAATTGTTAGAAAACTTAAAACAAATCTAAAATATTTGTTTTTGTTTTAATCTGATAAAAATATGCTACATCACCTTTTAAAAATGTAGTCTTGCAAGGTTTAGATTTAGAGCCAACTTTACAGGTAAGACTCATTACATGCAAAGCGAGGTAGTTCAATCCTTACTTTGTTATAATATTGATGCTTATGGCTTACAGTTTATGAAAAACCCCAACCCTTCAATCTCATGTACCCCATAATCATCACATAATCTCATGTACATTGTACGTGATGATCATTACAATTATAACGAATTAAGGCATGACATCTCTCGCTTTGTATGTAGTGAGTCTATCTCAGATATTTGTTTCACCTTTTAAGTGAAATCAATGGACATTTGCACGATATCCTAATTTTCCAAGTTTCACCTGGAAAAGGACAGATTTCACCTATCATGGGGAAAACAACCTTAGTCCTGTGTAGGAGGGAATTCTATGGACTAGGAGCAGACACTGACGATTTCCTCTTTCAGATCTGTGCTAAATTGTCAGTGTCTGCTCCCAGTCCATAGAATTCCCTCCTACACAGGACTAAGGTTGTTCTCCCCATGATATAAGCAACAGCACCAAGAGAAGGCCTTCTTCTGAAGATCTCAGAGACCCTGGTTGTTGTTTTTTTTGGGGGGGGAGGGATTATATGGGGAGACACAATCCTTCAACAAAGACATTGAAACAAAAAGGGTTCTATGTAGGGAGTAGATGAGTGTTTGCAGGCTCAAGGGAAAAGATGAGGCAAAGGCTTGACTAAGCTTAGCATTGCTAGTTCTAGCATCCATAGAAAGGGACAGAGGCTGTGTTTCAATTCTGCCAATTCTGTTGAAGGCAAGCTATCCCCTCCTCTAAGCTCATTGACTCCCAGCCCTTCTGTTTCTAACTCTCCCAAACTCTTTTTTTTAGAAAGGATGACTATGACTTTGATCCGCAACAGGCTGGGGCTGCTGGTCCTAGGCATCCTAGTCACCTTTGTCCTCTACCTGTTGCTTCCTGCCATCCAGCACGAGAGGTTTACCTCCTCTATAGACATCCCCAAGCCTCGGGCTATGGAAGAAGAGGCGAAGAAAGCTCCGGGCATTGGCAACGTCACCATATTGACTGGGACAATCCTGCAAAAGCCCCCTGTTTTCTTTAGAGAAGCTTTGTTGGCACAGGAAGATGGGGCTCCTTCCCGTGAAAGGTAAATTGCCCTACTCATTGCTAATCTGAAGAAAGTTTGCAACGTTTTAATTAAGAAGTAGCCCACACAATGGCCTCTCCATAGGAGCACCCCATAGCTCTCTTACTAGGTTGTCTTCCCATAATATCTGCTCTTGTGGAGATGTTTTCAAAAGACCTGGAATTTAAGAGACCTACTCATAGGTTAGGGACTGCAGTGGCTTAGCGGCTAAGATGCTGAACTTGACGACTGGAAGGTCAGCAGTTCGAGACCCAAGTACTGCACGACAGAGTGAGCATCCATCTCTGTCCCAGCTACTGCCAACTTAGCAGTTCAAAAGCAAGAAATTACAAGTAGATAAATAGGTCCCAGTTCGGCAGGAAGGTAAACAGCATTCCATTCACATGTCTAGGCATCCCTGCCACATACATCTGCAAATGCAGACAGCGCTGGCTTTTTGGCTATAAACAGATGAGCACTGAACCCTAGAGTTGGATACGACTCACTTTCAAGCAAGGGTGACCTTACTCATATGTTACTGCTAAATGATGTTTATTAAACTAGATTGGTTGTCCCCTTTGAATTAAAACCTGTGGTTACATACACACATAACTGCTGCTACTCTTGCTCTCAGAAGTAAATCTCTGAATAATTGTAACACTTTGCCAAAATGTTCATTGTAGTTCTTTTGCTATGACTGATTTCTCAGTGTTTATCAGGATAAATACATCTTATCAATTATTTTGATATTTTTGTGTGACGAGGTGTATCAATTACTGTTGTTACCCATAGTTGGATCTTAGATTTAGCCTCCACACAGATCCTCTAACACAGAGATGTAGATTATTTCTGGTAAAGTGCAGAAAAGCTTAGGTAACAAAGGAAAATATTGCTCTTGAGTTCTGCTGGGAGCAAATGTTTTTTTGTCCAATGTGAACTTTTCAGAAAATAGTTTTATTGTTCAAAAGTTGCATAGTTGCTGTTCAGTTATAGTATAAGGTCCAGATATCTTCCAGCAAGAATATGTAGCAAAGAAGTCTTATTTTTGTAGCTGGAAATAATCACAATGATCACTGAAGCTATTCATTTTGGCATCTCAATTAGCAGTTGTTTGTAGTTGTAATGTGACTCCTGTAATGTGTGTGTAGATTGTGGAGCATTGGGAACATTGCATGAGTTCATGTTGATGAGTTTTTAATGGCATCATGGATGGCAACGCACACATACCATTTTAAATTTGTTTATATTTGTGTAATTTGTGTATTGGAAGAACAGTGTGCTTCCTATTATACTGCCTATGAATGCTTGGATAGAGTTTTTAAAACTGGGAGAGAAAAACAGCCTGCCAAACTATCCTCATCTTTTGCGGCAGCCCATGAGACCATATGTTCACTATTTTCATTTTCAGCCAGGGGTAAGGAGGCCTTGGTCTTCCAGATATTTCGTACTTCAGCTCCCACTAGCCCAAGTCAACATTACCAATGATAAAAAGTTACAGGAGTTGAAGTAAACATCTGGAAAGCAGGATATTCTCCAGTCCATTCTACACTGGTTGAATCTCATGAACTTTGAAGTGCCAATCTTCTGTACCTCATCTCCCATCATATCTATACCATTTATGTTCCTAATCCAAATTAGAACTGCTTTTGTTCTGAGGGGGAAACAAATCCATGTTGTTCATTTAACAAAACTCTAAAATTTCCAAGCATTTCTGCAGATCTTTTTTCCCCCTAACAGGCTATCTGTGATCTTCCTACATGGTCAGTCTTTCACTTCTAAAACATGGGAGGAACTGGGGACACTGGCTTTACTTTGTGAAAGTGGATATCGTGCAGTAGCTGTTGACTTGCCAGGTGAGTATAAGCTGCAAGCTCGCCAAGAAGAATTTGACTTTACTCTGATTGCTGCATGTGTTCTTAGGATGTAGTAACCAGGAATAAGGATGCAAAATTCTGTATAGATAACTTGGCTGGCAGCTGATTTGTGGTAGAGGCAGTGAATAAGAGTGGAAGTATCACCAACATTGGGACTGTGGTGGCTTAGTGGTTAAGATGCTGAGCTTTAAGACTGGAGGGTCAGGGTTCGATACCCGAGTACTGTATGACAAAGTGAGCGCCTGCCTCTCTCCCAGCTCCTGCCAAAGTTTGCCATCACTGACCTAGGTGATATTAGTGTCCTGAATCCACTGAATGTTCTCTATCACTATGCACTTAATTTTGTTGTTTTATGTCCTGGCAATCTAGTTATCCCAGTTTATTTTGTTTTCACAGGCTATGGGGATTCCCCGCGTTCCAGTGCCGTGGAAACTGCACCAGGCCGTGTTGCTTTCCTCCAGCAAATCCTTAAGGAGCTGGGCCTTCAGAAGCCTGTTTTGGTCAGCTCCTCCATGAGTGGCCACTATTCTCTTCCCTTCCTCCTGTCTGGTGGGGAACAGTTAAAAGGCTTTGTGCCTATTGCACCAGTGGGCACCAAGGACTTCACAAGTCAACAGTATCAACAGGTCAAGGTAAGGGCTAGAGGAAGCACCTGAGATTGTGGTGTGGCACTTGTTTAAAAGGGATACCAAGGGTAAAAGTCTACTAGCAGTCCCAGTGGGGAGGCTCAAAGGAAGGAGAAGAGGAGTCATCCTTGCTCACAGTTGCCCCATGTATGAACCTGTGTAGGAAAAGAAATAATCTGTATAAATAGCAGGTACAACATTTAGTGTCTGGCACAAAATTTGGTATGCCTGGACTGTTGCTCTCCACTTTTAACAAATCAAATAGGCCAACAGTGTTTGAGAAATATATTGGGGGAAGTAATCTATACCTATAAAAGGCCCCTTAACCATTGGGTTTGTTCAAAGGCTCCCGTACCAGGCCCAACCATCCCCGACCTAGCCCTCCGCACTCACCTTAACCCCTGCCTTCCCAACGCCACAGGGTTTTGGTGGTCGCCAGTGGGGCAGCTGCCCCACGAACGTGACAAAAAAATCTACGATTCCCAGAGTCCTCTGCGCTGCGCAACCTCTCAGCCAATCAGGCTGAGGGATGCGAGCGCAGAGGAGGCTGGCAAAGCACAGCGCGGCGGTTTTAAAATACAAACCATGCCGGCCCAAGAGAAAAACTTTCAAAGACCCAGCCGGAGCCAGGAAAAGATAAGTGCGGCCGATGAGGGTTGACCCCGGTAATCACGCCGGGCCCCCCTGCCCCACCACCTAGCCTCCCTTCCCTAACCTCCGCTGACCGCGCTTACCCTTTGCTGGCTCTGGCTGGGTCTTTGAAAGTCTTTCCCTCCTGTCACAGCCTTCTGCGTAGGGAGAAGCACCGGACTATCCTTCATCTCTGCGGGCGACGTGGCAAAGGGCAGTCCGGTGCTTCTCCCTATGCAGAAGGCTGTGACAGGAGGGAAAGACTTTCAAGGAAGACGAACACCTTAAAAACGAGAAACAAAGGCCAAGCACGGAGCACCGTTCTCGGCCTCCGTCTCCCACAACTGTCCCATAGTTTTTTTTGGGGGGAAGTATACTCCCTCTCCCCCCCCCAAGCTACGGAAAGACAGCAGGGGAAAAAAAATCCCCTACAGCCTCGGAGGCCGGGACAAGCCGCCACCGTAGCATGGGGGTGGGGAAAGAGGATACCCCTCTCTCCCCCCCCCCACCCATGCTTTGGTGAGGCAATGGGGAATCGCCCATAGCTTGGGGGGGAGGGGATACCCCCCCCCAAAACCCAGGCTACGGCAAGGCACTGGCTAGCCCCCCTGTAAAAACAAATAATAAATAAATAAATTCCCTCTCCAACGCAAAGATTTAACGCGGCCTGGCCAGCAAGACAAGGCCATGTTAAACCCTCCTAACCCACCCCACCTCCCCACACACGCTCACACTCACACACACACACACACACACACACACAAACGTAAAACCCTCCCACCCACAACAACAAAAAACCCCTAGAACTCACCTGACGGAACAATGCAAACATACGTCCTTCCTCCTCAAACGCCTCCTCGCACTGAACATTACAGTGAATGTAGTCCACCAGAGGGAGCTATTAGTTAACTAAAAATATTAACTAAAATAGCACCCTCTGGTGGACTACATTCACACACACACACATACACACACATTTTAATGTGTGTGTTGGTGGTTGGAGTGGTTTTTTACGTAGGAGTGGTGGCTGTGCAAAAACAAAACCATCCCAAACCACCAACACACACATTAAAAATGCCCGGCAGGGCTGGGCAAACTATGCTAGCGTAAAGATAGATAAATTGGGTTTTATAACCCCTGAAAGAAGGAAATTGGTGGAAATAAGTTCTTTTGAGCCAACAGCAAAATAGGTTGGGCTATTTTTCAGTCAAGACATTCCTCTGACATCTAGAGTTCTGTGATGGATGGCATGTAGCATGGATATGTAGGTGGCCGTGTAGTATAATAGTAGGATTGTGATGGTGAACCTTGGCACTCCAGATGTTCTTGGACTTCAATTCCCAGAAGCCAAGCCCCCATGAATCCACACGAATGAGTTTACTGCGATTCATCCGGCCCACGTTGCCCTCGTCACTCCTGGAAGCAAAAGTAAAACATGCCCATACGGGCGCATTTTACTTCTGCTTCCGGGAGCGGGTCGGATGAATCGCAGTAAACCCATTCGTGTGGATTCATGAGGGCTTGGGCTTCTGGGAATTGAAGTCCAAGAACATCTGTAGTGCCAAGGTTCGCCATCACAGTAATAGGACAACCACGATAGCTATCTAATCTCTGTGCTTCCTTATATTTGGATATTGTCTGAGGCTTCACTTTGAATCCTGTTCTTCTCTAACATCAGTACCAAGAGTTCAAAATATCAGTACAATTGAGAATTCCCCCCCCCCATCCCTGCCCACTCTTAAGAGGAGATGTCCCAAATTGGAGTTATTGCACTTTTTTAATTAGTTGCTTCGATGTTCTTTTTAAAAAAATGTTTATGGCCTTCAGTCCTTCCACCACTTCGAAAAATAGTTCAGAAATGTTGCAAATATATTTTTCCTAAAATACCTTCTTCTGATGCCATAGAAGAGAATAGCAATTTACTTAGCAGCAGTGCTTGGGAAAGTAGATTTTCCATGGCACATGGCACTCGCCGAAACTCCTTTGAATAGTGCTAATATCTTGGTGTTTTGATCTCTCTAGACTCCAACTTTGATCATCTATGGAGAGCGTGACACTGGTCTGGGCGCTCAATCTCTTCAGAGCCTGCAGCAGATCCCCAAATCCAAAGTCGTGATGCTGCCTGAAGCTGGTCATGCCTGTTACCTTGATAAGCCTCAGGAGTTCCACAAAGCACTTCTGGACTTTCTTAGTGAGCTGAAATGACTGTGAACGCCCTCTCTACCTGCCCTACCCAGTCCTCCTTACCCTAGGCAGGAATCAAGGTTGAATCTCTGCCACAATATCTGGGGTACTGTGTGTCTGAATTTGTTTCTCCACATTTAAGGGGCAGCCTCGACTTCCAGAATGTTGCAGCCTGGCAGACATACCGGAACAAGTGTGTGTGAAGTTAACGGGGCAGCTTTTTTCAGGTTGTCCAGTGTGGTGGGGTCTGAAGAATGTTAAGCCACACATTGCAGTCAGTCTTTTGCTTTGTTTAAGAACTGACCCTTCTGGATGAAGATGCAATGTCATTTCCTAATTCTTATTTGAGGAGCACAGAGGTGTGTTGACACTTTTCCATTGTGAGCCAACTACTTCTGCTGGTGCACACACTACTGTTTGGGGGATCAAGCAATTCCTTATAGGCCTTGTTGCTTTATTTCTCCTCTCTTTTCACGGGAGGAATTTCTACCCATGGAGGGAGAAAGAAGGATCTGCTATGTGAAATGAGAATGTTCCAATATAACAGAGAGATGTGTGTGCACACGTGTGCACGCGTGTGCGCGTGTGTGTTTTGTTTGGGAAATCTAAATTAGGGCAAGCTGTGGTAGGGGAAAATATTTCGAAAGGTGGGCTTCAGGGAATTTTCCAAGAAACTAAACTAAACAACCTATTTAAATGTCCCTTTAACTTTGATAATAATTGTAATCCCTGTAAAGGGGTGGGTGGGGTAGAAACAGTTATGAAAAGATCTATGTCCATGATTGATTTTGCTAGGAAGTATTATACAAATTTAGACCCAAGAAAGAGGGAATGGGACAAGTACAGTGAGAACGATGCAACAAGCTTTCAAGGGAGTGTAGCCCATTTGTTAGGGCAGGAGATTACCTCTCCTGCTTACTAGCTCATAAGCTATTTAAGGTGTTTTTTTTAGTATTGCAAAACTGTTGTAAGGTCAATAAACCACTTATAAAGACCATGCATATGTATATGTGTGCATGTTTGTGTGCACTCTGACACACTGAATGGAGTTGGGTGGAGCAGGGAAGCTTGGCTTGAGTAGACAAACATTTGCTTGCCAGCTGTCACTTAAGATGGATAGCCCTTCCATAGGTAAACTCGATCTATTCTTAGCTGTTAACATGCCACCCCCACCCCCATGCAACTCAGGGGCTGCTCAACCTCTGAAGGTTGTTACTGATTGAGATAAAGAATAAGGTAAAAGTCTCCCTTGCTCAAAAGCCAGTCATGTCCAACTCTTAAGTTGTTCATCTCCATTTACAGCCAAAGAGCCAGCGCTGTCTGCATCTGCAGACATTTCCATGGTCATGTGGCAGGCACCATTTGTACAAACAACGCTGTTCCCTTCCCACAGAAGTGGTACCTATTTATCTACTTGCAATTTTTTTTGCTTTCGAACTGCTGGGTTGGCAGGAGCTGGGACAGTCGAGAGCTCGCTCAGTTGTGCAGCACTTTGGTCTCGAACTGCTGACCTGCCGACTTTCCAGTCATCAAGTTCAGCATCTTAACCACTAGGCCGCCACAGTCCTGAAGGGTAGAATCCACTTAATACAAAAGACGAGCCAGGTGCCAATAAGACCCTGGGCATGTTCATAATAATAGGGCGAGAAAACTAAGGCTGTCAGAATGGTCTTCTAATGAAGCACCACCTGGCTCTTTGAAACATTTTTTTTCACCTTCTAATTTTTTAGATCTACACAGCATGTTGCTAAATTCCCTATGAAATATCTTCAAGCGGTTGCCTTTTCTGCATTGCTTGCCACTGAATTGTTCAGATTGTATTGAAGATCCCCTTTTCAGACAAATCGGAAAGCTCTAACATCTCTTCCATGAATGAGTCAGTCTCTGTTCTCTTTTGAACTAGGGGCTTATTAACCCAGTGTTACCTAAAGAAGCTGTGATGTATTCAGATGTTTCTGAGCAGAAGAGTGATCCCTAGCGGGGTGTGAGAACTTTTTTGGGATGACTCTTCAAGGCTAAGACAGTGGGTTGTTTTTTTAAAAAAGGAACAAAATCATTACGCATGCAATACAAAGTATTAAGTAGGTCAAGGGATGGAAGTGCCTGGTGAGGTTTTGCTGTGGAAAGAAAATGCCATTGTGGCTCAAGTAGGAACTGTTTGCTAGGACCAATGAAACTGGCAGCCAGACATCATCTGAAAGGCCATACCTTCCTTACCCCAGGTTCTTCAGCCTAGTGTGACTTTGCAAGACTGGTCTCTTTCGTTGAGATGGTACTTGTAAATGTGCTTCCATCTGAACTCTTTTCACATTTTATGGCTGTGAATTTCTGTGGCACAAATGCTCAGCCTTGAAAAGAGACACAGATGGAGAGAAAGTGCTGCTGGCCAGGAAGGGTGGATCTTCTACCTTACACCAACGGATGCTGTGCCTGCTTTGCAAGATGTGTAAATTCCTGTTCACTCCCAGTAGAAATTGATTGCTCACTTGACCTCGAGGTGAGTCTCCTTTACATTCGCATAACAGAGAGTAAACAAAGAAAGTTGTAGTACTTTAAAGACTGCTATATTTTTAATCTTCGCTTTCATGGATCAAGTCCACTTCGTCAGACATAGGAGTGAGGCTTCATGGCATTAATTTATACATATCAGGTACAGAGGTACAGAGTGAGTTGCAGTGTGCCGTGGGTTGTGGTGGTGGTGGTGAAACAGGGCCTTCTGCTTATTACTTAATCACTAAAAATGGTGTTGGACTGGTGGGAAGGCTCCATGGTCCAAAGTAATACAGAGTCTGTGAGGGATTTAAAATGCATGCTTATTCAAGATAATTATTGTTTTTTAGGCCATAGCTAAATTTACATAATGCAGAACATACAAAGTTCACCATTTTATTTTCTGTCCTGAATACCTGACAAGATCTGTTAAAAAAACAAGTTTTCCTTTCCGCTTGGATTACCAAGCTAGAGTCCAGATTTAATAATCTTGAATGCCGGGAGCTGTGCAAAACACACAGAGATTGTTTTACATGCAAATGTAAGAACTGGTTCATACTTCAAGTGAAAATGGGCTTGCTATATGGAATTCCCTGCTCTGTCAGATTATCTGGAAATGGTGACATGGTTGTGACCACATCGGGTAGAGGTGCATCACCCAAACACAGACAGCTACAGCTCCTTGCTTTCACATGCATCTTCTGTTTTATTCTTTTACGTGTTTGCTGCTGCAAATACCAGCCTTTCCAAAATATCCACTTGAAGTGTGAAACAGTGTTTGCAGTTATATGGTAGAAATAATGATGTTGGCTAAGTGTGTGCTAGCTGCTGGTGGACAAAGCAGTATCAATGCCACTTAAAACCCAGGTGGATTGTAGGTTTCCAGTGGGCCGTAAAACCCACAGCCCACTTAAAGGATAATGGGTGGATGAATGAGATATGGAAAGCCAAGTTCCTCATAGCTCCAGTGTAATCTGATGGAGAAGAGGCTCTTCGCCACCTTAAGTGAAACACTTGTAATAGGAGACCAAATTTCCCCTTGATTCAGTTCCTGGTGCTTTGTACCACTTCTGTGAGGTTTTTCATTTAGATAAAATGCTCCTTTCAAAATACCCCAGGTTGGTAATGTGTAATGCATGCTATTCTTTCTATACCAAGTGCTGAGACAACAAAGACCCCAGGCAAAGGCAAATTGGGCCTTTGTTTGTTACTGTGATTAACACAGATACCATATTTGCCACTTTAGCAATTAACAAGAGCTGGGAATGTGATGGGGTTTTTACACCAAAATCCTAGCAAAAACATCCTACAGGTGAAACTCGGAAAATTAGAATATCGTGCAAATGTTCATTCGTTTCACTTAAAAGATGAAACAAATACTGTATATGAGATAGACTCACTACATGCAAAGCGAGAGATGTCATGCCTTAGTGCGTTATAATTGTGATGATCATGGCGTACAGCGTACATGAGATTATGTGCTGATTATGGGGTACATGAGATTGGGGGGTTGGGGTTTTCATAAGGTGTAAGCCATAAGCATCAATATTATAACAAAGTAAGGCTTGAACTATCTCGCTTTGCATGTAATGAGTCTATCTCATATGTATGTTTCACCTTTTAAGTTGCATTACTGAATTGAATGAACATTTGTGTGATATTCTAATTTTCCGAGTTTCACCTGTATACTAGTGATAGCAGACTTTTTAGAGACCGAGTGCCCAAGGACCCCTGTGACGTTGCCAGCATGTCTCTGGCGATGTCACGTGGGTACGTGTGCATACCCCTATGATCTGCCCCACCCCTAGGTGCACTGCCGCCTCCGCCTCACCTTGTCCCCGCTGCTGCCTCCCAGGCTGGATTTCAGCCTCCCCTCTTGCCTCCCCATTGGTGGAGGGAGAGGGGTTGTTGGGGAAGCAGCACTGCCATTGACGCCGGAATCGTGGGGCGGAGCTTGCCCGCAATGGCACATGTTCTGTCGGATTCATTAAGAACTACATCCACTTGCTTGGCATGTTGTAATTTACACCATACGGAACTAAAATTCTGCTGTGGAGCAGCAAAAAATGCTAGTGGATATCTTCGAATTAGCTTTGTGTGCCATCTCTGTCTCTGTACAACTCGCTTACACTGTCCTATAACATCTCTACTATTCTGTTTTCTGCGTGTCATCCCTGTTCTTACAGGCAGTACTTTTCAAATCAATGCAGCAAGTTCAGACCATCTAGCCAAATCCAAAGTTGCCTCTTTAAATAAAATAAAAATGCAAAAATAAATAAATAATAAGACTATGCAAAGGCAGCATGACTATAAATTGGAAAGACAAGTTTACTGGCAGCTGAATGCAGCAGCACTGCAGCCAAGAGCAGAGTAAAGTTTTAAATATTAGGTATTAAGATGCACAGTGAAAAAGTATTTTATTTTTGTCAGAGTATCTGATAGGAAAAAAAACCTAAAAAAAAACCCACAGGAGACAGTCTTTCCTTATTTGTGTCAGAGCATTGCACAATTTAAAACTGGGCATAGATGAAATATAAGTAAAATCCACTAGAAATTAAAATGTTTAAATCATTAGATTATTTCCCCCCAGAATCGGGCTACTTAAATAGTGTTATCTCATCCAGTTTTTAGATCTTTTGTACACATGGTGGGGCATAAATTGTATGCACATAACTGCTGCATCGATTGAATTTTCCACATTAATGTAAAATCTCCTGTATCCAAGTAGCCCCATTTTATTTGATTATTTTTGATCTTCCTACTTTGCGTCAAAGTCTATTAAGTGATTTCTAGAATCTTGTCCTGGTGGGAGACACTCTTCAACATTCATCCATTTGGCAAAGTGTCTTGTTTCTGCTCTATAGGTTTAGCCTAGCCTTTCTGGATTAATATTTAGAGCCTGAGAAGTGTACAGTAAGCTTTTGCTCAATTTTAATCATCATTTAGAGTAGGGGTTTGCAACCTATGACCCGCGGCGGCAAACCATCTAGCCCCCAGTGACAACCCTGGAAGCAGAAGCAGGTGCATTTATGACAGCCATAAACACGCTTACACAAACGTGCCCACTGCAGTTTATGCAGTTTACACCGGGAGGAACTACATGTCCAGCCCGCTCAGCTGACGGAGGGGGCATGGTCTGGCCCATGGCAGGAAAACATTGAGAACCCCTGATTTAGAAGCTGGTGTCCATAAGTGGATTAGTTAGGTACTTTATTTTACCTTATTTGTTTGTTACTTGCTAGCACTTCTGGAAGGGCAAGATGAACCAAATAAGATACAGTGGTACCGTGCATAACAAACGCATCATATAGCGAAAAATTCGCACAACGAAGCGTTAGTTATGCAATGGCGATACCCCGCATAACGATTTTTTTTGTTATGCGAGGTTTTTGGTAACTGGGGTATACCCGCTTAATGGGAACATTAACAAACTTTTTTTTTCGTTATGTGGGGTATCTCCCATAGGGAACCACATAATGAAAAAACCGCACAGGGAAGAGCTCTGTTGAATGGAGTTTTTTTGTTATGCAGGGTTCTACTGTACTTGGAATAGTTTTCAGGGAGCCAGCAATAATCCTGTCGGATTCATTAAGAACTACATCCACTTGCTTGGCATGTTCTAATTTACACCATACGGAACTAAAATTCTGCTGTGGAGCAGCAAAAATGCTAGTGGATATCTTCGAGTCCTGTCACTTTGTTTCTACATCTTATGGCATTGCACAGAAGCAGTGAAATGTGATGAATGAAAGGTACAATATGATTTTTTGTATAATGTTCCTATCAGATCAAAGCAATAATTACTTAAGAGCAAATCCATCTACTGAGAAAACTACTTATTTATATTTTATTAGCATATTTTGCCCGGCGGTGCCGGGCTTTTTAAAATTGTGTTGGATAGTAAAGGTTTTCATTTTTTTTTCTTGCACCCATGGTGCTGGGCTGTTTTAAATGGTGTAAGGCTTTGTGGTTTTTTGGCTTCGAGGCGCTGCGTCCGCCTGTGGCGGACTTGCGCTCCCAGTAGGTTTTTGTTTTTGTTTTTTGCGTGCGGCTTCCTCAGTGCTGGGCTGTTTAAAGTGGTTTTTGATGGTTTTTGTTTTTGGAAATGAACTTTGGATAATATTTTTAAAAATGTGTAAATATATTTTTATTAAATTGAAGGTATTTTACAGTGTTTTTTGTTTTTATTGAAAATTTATTTATTTATCTGCGAATTATTTTTTGGATATTTTTGAATGTTTTTGGAATTGATTACCCTAATTTTTGGGATGTATTGATTTTTTGGTAATATTTTGGATGTTTTTTCTCCTTTGGCCACTGGGTGGTGGTGTTGACCAATTTTTTTGAATTGCTTCTTCCGGTGAGTCTCTTCTTCTCTTCATTTCAGTTCCGGTTTTCATTGAGGCAAGACGTCTAATGGTAAGCTCTGTCCGTGTTTTTTTTAGGGGGGGTTGGGTTGGGGGTGGCGTTCTGTGTCTGTTTATGGTTTTGGGTGGGGGTTTATGTGTGTGTCTTTTTGAATGTTTTTGGTTTTGGGTGGGGGTTTTTGTGTGTGTCTTTTTGAATGTTTTTGTTTTTTAGGGTTTGAGGTGGGGGTTTCTGTGTGTGTGTGTTTTTTTAATATTTTTGGAGTTTTTTGAATGTTTTTGATTTGTGTTTTGGGTATTTTCGTGGGCCAGTCTTGATGGATGGCCCGCGGAAATACCAACACCGCTTCATGCGGCGTTTGGGGGGGTATTACCGTGGCCCGGGCTGGGTTGTGGTGTTTGTGTTTGTTGGGTGGGTGTTTGGCTCGCCGCTTCATGCGGCTTTTGAGGGAGGGTATTGCCATGGCCCTGGCTGTTTTGGGGTTTGTGTGTTTGGGGGGTGGGGGTTTGCTTGCTGGGTTGGGGGGGGGTTGGATTTTTTTCCAGTGAGTTTGTCTCGCTGTGCTCGCCGTGTCTTCTGCGGGGCAGCTTGGGGGAGAGGGTGTCCCTCTCTTCTCCGTTGCTCCGTGCAAGATGGCCGGCGGGTTTGCATGGTATAGTGATTTTTGGGTTTTGTGTGTTTTCTGGGCGCTGCGTCCGCCTGCGGCGGACTTGCGCTCACGGTGTGGGTTTGTTTTTTTTTCGCGCGCCGGCTTCTTCAGTGTTCTGCACGCTCATGGCGCGCAGGACGCTGGGGATTATAGTTTGTCGTTTCTGTTTTCGGTTTGTTCGGCGGTTTTTTCCCTGCGGCTTTTTTTTGATTGGCCGTGGCGCGTTTCCGAACGTTCCTTTTGCCGCGCCGCTCAGCCTGATTGGCTCTGGCGCGGCGCAGCGCCAGGAACGTTGGGAATTGAAGTTCCCTTTTTTTGTTTGCGACTGGGGGGCTCCTGCCCCCGGGTCGAAAATTTCAACCCGACAGTTACCTGCGAACCGGGTTCGGGCGAGTGAACGGAGGCCCATTACGGGCTAGTGGGGCCTGGTGCAACATCCTTTGTCACATTCCAACGGTTAACGCACCATTTTATAGGTATAGATTAATCTGATGTTTCTATATTAGTAACTTACAATGCTGTCTTAAATGCATTATTATTATCTATTATTATTTATTGGATTTATGCCCCGTTCCACTCAAGCCAAAGGCCGACTCCGAGCGGCTACAACAGAATTAATATACATATAAGTATATTACATTTATTTTCTTCCTTTCTCCCATTTGGGTCCCAAGGTAGCTTACAATTTTTTCCCCAAAACAAGTTAAGATAAAACACACAAAAGTAAGTTACAATATTAAAACTGTTAAATATCAAAATAAATATTAGATTAATTCAAATATATACGGTAGCTAATACTGCAAAATATTACCCACTACTACTATATAGGTAGGTGTACAGAATTTGCATGTTCCTCGGTGAGCAAAATGTTATTTGTGTGCATCCCTGGCTTTAAAGTACTTTGTGCCCTGCACCACATGCAAAAAGGGTTCATGCACTGTTGACCTATGGCATTAGTCTAGCTCAGGGGTTCTCAACCTTTTCACGCCACGGGCTGGACCACGCCCCCTCAGACAGTTGAGCAGGTCGGACAGGTGGGTTTCCCCTGCCGTAAACACTGCCATAAACTGGTGGATGTGTTTGTGCATGTGTGGGCATGTTTATGGCTGTCATAAACACACTATGGGATCAAAATTGCTGGGAGAAACATCAACAATTTGAGATATGCAGATACCACCCTTATGGCAGAAAGTGAGGAAGACCTAAAGAAGTTACTGATTAGGTTGAAAGAAGAGAGTGCAAAAGCTGGCTTGAGACTCAACATCAAGAAAACTAAGATAATAGCAACAAGCACTATCAGTCCTTGGAAAATAGATGGGGAAGAAGTAGAAGCAGTGACAGAGTTTACTTTCTTGGGATCCAAGATCACTGCAGATGGCGACTGCAGCCATGAAATAAAAAGGCAACATTCTTGGGAGGCAAGCTATGAGAAACCTGGGGAACATAGTCAAAGGTAGAGACATCACCTTGAAAACAAAAATTCGTATAGTCAAAGCAATGGTATTGTGGCGATGTATGGGTGTGAGAGCTGGACCATTAGGAAAGCTGAGCGCAGAAGAATAGATTCCTTTGAGATGTGGTGTTGGAGGAGGGTTTTGAAAGTCCCCTGGACAGCGAGGAGATCAAATAGGTCAATCTTAGAAAAAATCAACCCTGACTGCTCCTTAGAAGGTCAAATAGTAAAGATGAAGTACTTTGGACATCAAATGAGAAGAGAGGATTCACTTGAGAAAGCCTCGATGCTGGGAAAGGTGGAGGGCAAAAGAAGGAGGAGGCAGCCAAAGATGAGATGGCTAGATGGTATTGTAGATGCAATGGGCACAGAGCTGGGCGGGCTGAGGGGGATGGTGGAGGACAGAGGTGCCTGGAGGACAATCGTCCATAGAGTCGCAAAGGGTCAGAATCGACTGTGCGACTGAACAACAACAAAATGCGTCCGCTTCTGTCGCTGTGGGCCATAGGTTGTGAACCCCTGGTCTAGCTTAAAGTTCACTGCATGTTGGTTTTTCCCGCTGGTGTTCTTGGTTAACCCTCTCAAAACTAATGAGTAATGCAGGTAGTTGCAAACTACCAAATAAAAAGCATCTTTGAGGCCTGCTGAGCCTCCTGACAATGTGAAGTTGGCTGGCGGATGAACACTTTCAAAAATATGCTGCCTTGGCTTGCTCACAGCCGGTGCCAGAATGCTTACAATTCAAGGCACAGTACGAGTGTTGCAGATGTGAATGGGTGGATCTCAAGAGGTTCTGGAAAATAGAATGTATCACATCAATCAGTTTGGGAGGCTGCCCAGGAATTTAGCAATAGTTAACGGTACAGGATTGGTTTTTCTGATGCCATAGGAAGATTTTCGCTGTACAACTATCACGGGAAGACCAGTGGTGGGCATCAGCAGGTTCGCACCAGTTCGCCAGAACCGGTAGCAGAAATTCTGGCTAGCCCTGCCCATCCAGGTTTTGAAATAAAGTAGTCCTAATTCAGGTGCAACTCAGGGCTTCCCCCTGGCCATGCCCTCTAAACCATGCACACAGTGTGGTAGCAAATTTTTTGGGAGCCCACCACTGGGGAAGACTCATCCAAACCAAATGCACTGGACAAATTTATTAAAACCCAATTAATTCCAATTAATTTGTCACTGACTTCATTTGGGATTAATTTTTAAAGTGATAAAAGCATCTGATGCGACGATGGTGTTACATTTGGCAGGGGCTTGTAACAGCAGGGAGGTCCATATTGACAAAACATAAATAAAATACATCTGTAATACTGTACTGCAGTGGCTCAAGTTGCTAAGACGCTGACTGGGAAGCGGAAGGTCAGCAGTTCGATTCCCGAGTACTGCAGGACGGAAATGAGCTCCCGTCTTCGTCCCAGCTCCTGCCAACCTAGCAGTTCGAAAGAAAGAAATTGCAAGTAGATAAATAGGGACCACTTCGGTGGGAAGGTAACAGCGTTCCGTGCGCTCCGGTGTCTAGTCATGCCTGCCACATGACCACGGAAACGTCTGCAGAAGCAGACAACGCTGGCTCTTCGGCTTAGAAACAGAGATGAGCACTGCACCCTAGAGTCGGATACGACTGGCTTTCGAGCAAGGGAAACCTTTACCTTTAATAAACTAATAATTTCCAGAGAGATAGCTGTACTGAATTCTGTTGCAGAAGAACCTAGTCTTATAGCACCTTAACAAGATGTAATTGGCATAAGCATATGTGGTCTGTTGTATTATAGGAATGGGCTGCAATAGACAACAACCTATACCAGGCAGAACTTGTAGGTCTTTAAAGTGTCACAAGACTCTCTGCTCTCAAGGCATGGGAGTCTTTCAGTAATTCCTGGGTGCCAGGAAAGCCTGGAGTTGCCTCTTCTGTCATGAAACCATTTAAGCCAGATATTACTCTAAGTTTGTTTTTATCTCCTTCGGGCATGGCATTAGGTTTCCAGATTTAAATTACAGCTGCTGTGCCAGCAGGAAGCTTCTCTCCTGGCGGCTCTACATGACGGGCTCCTCTTCTCATCATGGATCTACTGCTGATGTCCTCATGTGCCTTCCAGTCCTTTTGGTCCAAGGAGAAATACAATCTAGATATTTTAGCCCTTTCTCATTGCAGAGAAGATGTACAGATTCACAGGGGCAACTAGAGAGGGAAGAGATGACTCATGCTGCCAGGCTGACCATTTTGAGCGTACTAACATCTCCTACCTTAGGCTCAGTTGATGAATAATTTAGGAGAGAGATTTTAACTGTCACAAGGAATCACATCTCAAATGATTCAGCATTGTGTTAACTATTAGGCATGCTATATATATGCAGGATTTTTTTATATCAACCCTTTCCAGGGTTTTCTGCCCTGGGACTGTACAGTTTGTCCCCAAGGCTACACAGGGTAGCTCTTCTCCCTGGAAGCACAGTGGGAAATGAAACTCTCAACCTTTGGTTCTGCAGCCAGATACTTAAACCATGTGCGTGTGCGTATAGATATAGATGTAGATGTATAAAGTGTGGTTAATGCCAAATTGTACTGAGTAGAGAAGATGTGTGGTGTTTTGTAGTGCCTGAAAACACAAATAGCAAGTCAAGGAAGTTCTTGGTTAAAATCTTCCACTTACTATGAATTTGTCAGGCAGCTGTATTTATTTATTTATTCAATTCTTATACCACCCATCTGATTTATAAGCAAATACTTATCTGTTAGGCCCTTGTCTTCAATTTATACTTAGAATAAAAATACAGTTGAGGTTACTGTAAGACTCCTCTGAAGAAGTGGGAGTTTGGCCAAAAACGGGACCAGAATTACTGCTTAATGATTAGAGGCAGAGTACAAGTCATGTCTGTTCTCTGGAAATCATTTTGCCCACATCCTTTTGCCCACATCCATTTCGACTATCATGGGTTTACATGGTAGCAGTGTTTGAGAATAATTCTATACTAGATTCTGACATTTCTCTTTCCATAAACAGATTATTGAATTGTCTTAGAATTCCATATCTTATGTGGAAAGAGAAGGACAAAGACCACGAGGCAGACCCAGAGGAAGGTGGAGAGATAACATCAAAGAAATATTACAAGAACACCAAATAGCACTGCTAGAAGTGCCAGAGCAAGACCCTTGCATCTCCCTTAACACCCAATGGGGTAATAGAGGAAGCAAAGACGATTATTGAATGACATAGGCAGCAAACAGCTACAGACATTAACAATTGGCATTCTTAAAAATAGATACAGTATAGACATAATTCTATATGCATGACCTGTTGACTGAATAGTTGAGCTCCACTCACTTTGAACTCTCTTTTTGTCAGTTAAGCAAATAAAGGGCTAAAGAATTATATAACAGAAACAAAATCAAGTTATTTAGGCCCTGTCGGTAGGATCATCAGACAGACATTTAGCTTACATTTTGGTCTGCTTGTGGCATGGTCCCTTGGATGCTAGTTTCTGGCAATCATCGTACTTAGAGAGGGGTCATGAACTAACCTGATCTTGCTCTATGCTCATGCCAGTCATTTCTAATTAATTGCTGGGTTATTCTTTTATAGATTCAAGCTGGAATGATTCCTATATGCACATCTCAGTGAAACAACCTTGTCCAGTGCAATCAAATGCGATCTTTTACCACTGTCTGATTGCAATCAATGTCAAACTTTATCAGCACATATAAAAATTGAGCATGATCATATATGCCTAAGAAGGCAGTGGTGTTAGTCGTTTGGAGCAAAACCAACAAAGAATCTTGCAGTGCCTTTATATTGGCAAGTTCTATTTGGTGTACGTTTTCCTGGGCCATAGTCCACTTGTTCACATGCACAGAGTATAATATTCAAGACAGAGGTTAAATGCACTCTGGATGTGGGAATGAGAAAGGTCAGTCACTCAAATCATTTACCCTTTGTTCTATTAAAACAAATCAGTGCTTAAACCTAAATTAGGTTTAACTGCTTTAATGCTGAAGTAGCACTTTCACAGCTAAGAGGTTAACTGAGTTGTTATACTGGATATTGGCGTGAACCAGCCATTTTAAAGTTTATGATCAATTCTTGATACAGTAATGCAAAAAGAGCTGGTATAGCTCAATGGGTTGGAGCACCTGGTTGCAGAACGGGTGCCAAGACTTCAAACTCCCACAGGGTCTACTGAGTGAGGGGCCAAGATCACCTGCTAGAAGATATGCAGTTGATAGGGTTACTTGACCTGACACTTGTGCAGTCTCTGGTAGGTTGCACTGTCTCAGAGTACCACCAGACTAGTAAACCATTTCTGAGTACTTTATAGCTAGAAAAATCTCACAGGATTATCGTAACTTTGAATTGCTTGGACTGTCACAATAACATTACAAACGTCAGCTTCTATATCTCATTTCAGTGTTCCATCCTTCAATGAGATCCAGTGTGTATAGAAAAACGGGGCCCAAATATTGTACCTCATGCATCTGAAGTGAATGTATAGTTCTCCTCTCTTGTTTGGTAGAAGGAAACAGTTCAGAAGCCCTTGAAAATGGGGAGGCATAATAGAGAGAATCCTGAAGATTTGTGACTGACAGACTTTGTTTAGCCAACCCTAGCAGCCTCAGTCTGGCCAGGTTATCCTGCTATGGTAATAGACCCTACTATCAGTGACTCAACGCCGATCATCAGGCGGTTAACTAACCTGAGGACTAATGGCCTTGGGTGGGGAAGTCCACAGGAAAGGGTGATGGTCCCTAAATGGATTAAATCCCACTTAAATCCATCTTGATGGAGGGCAGCAGCTTCATCAGTCCTAGCCTGTGTGCCAAAAGGGCTCAGGACCAGAAAGTGACTCATGGAACTGGATCAGTGGTACAAGTGTCTCAACTGGGAAGGCAAACGGAAGGCTATTATATTATATTGTTCCCAGGGCAATCTTCATGATTGATTGCCATGATGATAACCAATATTCCTAAATCAGATATGGCACTGGAAGAAACCTCAGCATTTCATCCATCCTACAATATGGCAATAGGATTCTTACCTCCCTGTAGGTATATTGTCAATAAGGATTACTGTACAGTATAAGCAATATTGTAAGAAAATGAGTTATGTCAATTGCAGTAGACATTGTTAGCAGTTATTGACACCCTATCCTGGAGAGGGAGTTGACAGAGACACCACAGTTTTCATTTGAAGCCTCTTTGCTGTAAAAGTTCAAGCTGAGAGCAAAATTTGAAGAGATTTCCTCCTGTCCACAGCGCCCAACCATTACTTGGTGGCTCCCAAACATATCCACCACCACCACCACATGTTCTTGGGAGTATAGCCTCTTGGCCAGACCTTTTGGAAGTTACAACCCAAAGTCGTCTGGGCTTCCAAGTATGGCAAGCCACTGTGCTGGAGCTCCTGGTTGGAGAAGACCATGGAAGGTCTCTGTGGGACTTCTCCAGACTTGCTTCTTCCAAGACGTGGCCTCCGCCAAGGAGAGCAGGGAGGCCGGGTGACGGGAATAAGTTTCAAATCAAATCTTATGGTCTAAGACCAGCATAGTACAGCAAAACAAGTTGTGAAGTGTAAGTCTTGCACCCTTTTGAGGAGTTCTCAACCTTTTAAAGCCGGCGCTCAGGTCACACTTTCTCAGGCAGCTTTGGGAGCCAGATGGCCATTTTGCCCTTCCTCCACCACTTCCTGGTGTGGTGGAGGTGGTGGCGGGCAACATAAAATGGTGCTGTGGGCCACACATTCAGTCCAAGGGCCACAGGTTGACAATCCCTGCTTTTGAGGCAACTACAGATTTCCAATCCTGCACTGCATGCAGAGACAACAACGTGGTTTGCCCATTTGGGGAGAATGTCTTGGAATTCCAACCCTTACAAGGCATCTGTGGAAAGAGGAGAAGGGCAAAGACCACGAGGAAGGTGGAATGATAATATTAGAGAAACATGACAAGAACACCAAATAACACCGGTGGAGGCTGCTAGACAAGCTATAAGAAACCTGGGGAACATAGTGAAAAGTAGAGACATCACCTTGCAAACAAAAATTTGCATAGTCAAAGCAATGGTATTCCCGGTGGTAATGTATGGGTGTGAGAGCTGGACCATTAGGAAAGCTGAACGCAGAAGAATAGATGCCTTTGAAATGTGGTGTTGGAGGAGTTTTGAGAGTCCCTTGGACAGCGAGGAGAACAAATAGGACAATCTTAGAAGAAACCAACCCTGACTGCTCCTTAGATGGTCAAATTGTAAAGATGAAGATGAAGTACTTTGGACATCAAATGAGAAGAGAGAATTCACTTGAGAAAGCCTTGATGCTGGGAGAGGCGGAGGGCAAAAGAAGAAGTGGGTGGCCAAGGATGTGATGGCTAGATGGTATTGTGGACACAATGGGCACAGAGCTGGGAGGGTTGAGGAGGATGGTGGAGGAAAAGGGTGCCTGGAGGGCAATGGTCCATGGGGTCACAAAGGGTTGGAGTCGACTGTGCGACTGAACAACATGAACAAAATTACAAGAACACTAAATAACACTGGTGGAGGAGGCCGCTAGAAGTGCCAGAGTAAGAACCTTGCACCTCCATCGATTGGGGTAATAAAAGCAGTGGTGGGCTCCAATATTTTTTTACTACCACTCTGTGGGCGTGGCATGGTGGGCGTGGCCAGGGGAAAAGCCCTGCATTGCATCCGAATTAGGAGGACTACTTTATTTCTTCAAAACTTGGATGGGTGGGGCCAGCCAGAATTTCTGCTCCCGGTTCTGGCGAACTGGTGCGAACCTGTTGATGCGCACCACTGGAAGGAAGGCACAGATGTCCTCTGCAGAAAGCGCCAGAGGAACTCCCTTCTTCTTCTTCTCTCTTCTGCCCTCCCCGGGCTCCCTCCGAAGAAGGCAGAAAGACAGACGGACCTTGGGGCGCGCAAGCTCTCGGGCTGCGGCGGCGCCCCCCCCCTCCCCCCGGGTCATCATCACCGCCCACCCCCGGCGCCATGTGCGGCGGGACTGGAGGAGGGGGAGGGCCCCTGGCCGGGCTCCCGGCGGCTGCCGGCCTGATTGGCCCATGGGACGGGACGGAGGAGGAGGAGGAGGAGGCAGAAGAGCCCTCACGCCCAGCCCAGCCCAGCCCAGGCCAGCCAGACCCGGCCCTCCCCGCACCGCCGGCGCCCAGAGAATGCAGCAGAGTGGCTGAGGACAAGGAGCAGCCTGAGCCTGGCTGGAGGTGAGAGCAGGGACGAGGAGGAGGAGGGTCTCCCTGTGCCCGGGAAAAGTTCCCTTGCAGGCCGGGATGCAAGGCGGGGCGGGGGCTTTGGGCTATCCTAGGGCGCGCCTGTGCCTGCGGAACTACTTGTTTACTTAGCAGCCGCTGCCGCCGGCACAAGGGGTGGAAGGAGGGGGAGCTTCCCCCGGGGTCTTTGGGGCGCCTTCCTTCCCTGGGTGGAGGAGGAGAGCCCGCTCTCTGTTAGTCGCAACTAGGAAGTGAACAGCTGGCTGTGCCTCCAGCACTCGCGCCCCCCCCCCGCCCCCCCTCCGCCTCCCTTTCCCCTCTGCAGGGTCCCAACCCAATCCTTGCCTTGCACTCCCGTTGACCACCGGTTCTCTTCCGTGGAGCGGGCGCGCCTTCCGACCCCATTCTTCCCCTTGAAACCGCTCAGAGTTCAGCTCTCTCTCTCACTCACTCACTCTCACACACACACACACACTCACACACACACACACACTCACACACACATATACACACTCTCTCACACACACATACACTTTCTCTCTCTCTCTCTCTCACACACACACACACTTTTTTCAGAGCCCCCCCCCCCGCATCTCCTTAAACAGCATTCCCCCCCCCCCAACACTTCAGTCTGAAACACTCGTGGCTATATATGTTGTCAAACTTTTCTGCTCCATAAAACTTTCCTGTCCTAACTGTTGGGCACCTGGGAGACCCTGCTGTTTCCCCTTCTGTGCATGCTTTCTCCCTTAGTTTAACCCTTTGCAAACGCAACGGACCAGAGTTGGGTTGTTTGCATCTATGTTTGACCACTTCGGTGGGTGGGAAGGTAAACAGCGCTCCGGTGTCTAGTCATGCCTGCCACATGACCACGGAAACGTCTGCAGAAGGTGGCTCTTCAGCTTTGAAACAGATGAGCACTGAACCCTAGAGTCAGATATGACTGGCATTCGAGGAAGGGAAACCTTTACTGGCCAGTTTACTGCTTCCGTGTGCCTGTGTTGGTGCCTGGCTGAGCATAGCCAACTTTTACTCCTCACTGGTTCTTTGTACCAGGGGAGTGATTATTCCCTGTGTGTAATCTTTGCACAGAGGGACTGCAGAGGCTCAAGTGGCTAAGATGCTGACTGGGAGGCGGGGAGGTCAGCAGTTCGATTCCCGAGTACTGCAGGACGGAATTTGTCCAAGCTCCTGTCAACCTAGCAGTTCAAAAGCAAGAAATTGCAAGTAGATAAATAGGCCAGGGACCACTTCGGTGGGAAGGTAACAGCGCTCTGTGCGCGCCGGTGTCTAGTCATGCCTGCCACATGACCACAGAAACGTCTGCAGAAGCAGACAGCGCTGGCTCTTCAGCTTTGAAACAGATGAGCACTGAACCCTAGAGTCGGATATGACTGGCTTTGAAGCAAGGGAAACCTTTACTAATCTTTATGTCCACACCATACATAATAACCCACTTTGTCCTTAACTTTGGGTTTCCCTGCTCTACAGCTGTGGGCAACTCTGCTTTCCTTAAGGTTCAATCGCCAGAAAGTTGGAAAGTCATTTCTCTCTTGGAGACCATCCGTCCTCCCCTTCTCTCTCCTATTGCAGTTACTACGTTGATTTCTAACAGGGACAATGTCGATTCCTCACAGTATCCTATAGCATTGTTACCTTAGTTTAGATGAGCACAGAAACTGGAGCCTTATATCACACCATTTCTGCAATAGGTATTTTGACCCCCATCTGTTCTCAGCCGAATTAACTTCGTGTTGATCTGCACGTTGCGCCATTTATAACTGTCTGAGATGCAGTAGTTAAGTAACCACAGCTTTCCCCAGAGCAAGGGAACTGCTCTGGAACATCTGTCATGGATACAGCTCTTATATAGAGGCAAACAGCTAGAGGTGGGAGAAAGACAACTACTGTACCTGTACTCTGCTTCCAACTTGTTAGTCCGTTTCTTAGTCTTGCTTCAAGCTCTTATCTGCTTTTTGCTGAGCTGCATGGCATACACTGAATGAGAGAGTACATCACCACTCGCTCCTGTAAATCTGTCAGTTCCTTATAAAGGTTTCCTTTGCTCGAAAGCCAGTCGTATCCGACTCTAAGGTTCAGTGTTCATCTCTGTTTCAAAGCCGAAGACCCAGCGCTGTCTGCTTCTGCAGATGTTTCCGTGGTCATGTGGCAGGCATGACTAGACACCAGAGTGCACGGAACACTGTTTCCTTCCCACCGAAGTGGTCCCTATTTATCTACTTGCAATTTCTTGCTTTCAAACTGCTAAGTTGGCAGGAGCTGGGACAAAGACGGGAGCTCATTCTGTCCTGCAGTACACGGGAATCGAACTGCTGACTTCCCGCCTCTAGTTGATTTATAATCTACAGTAGTGCCATAGCTCTATGTTAGAAATAGTGTCAAGAGGCAGCATACTGCAAATGCACAAAACTACACTTGTTTCTGAAATTTTGTGACCTTGATAATGGTAGAATTGATGGAAAGAAATGCAGTAATGTGTTCTAGATTTTTTTCACTTAGGCATCATAATGTTATGTTTAATATCCAGTTAATTATTGTTAATAGCTAGAATTTGAAGAATTGATTTCTTATTTTAATTTCACCCCTAATCACTTCTTAATGTGTTAATTAAATAGTTAGAGTTTTAAAAAGAAATCATGAGTTTATAGAGAATGGTATTATGTGTTGTTACTGTTGCCTCCTAGTAACATATGTTATTATTGGATCCTTCAGTAATATTATTGCCCTTTTGGTAGTTTTTAAGCAGTTCCAGCCAGACAATTTCTACATGCATTGAATTAGAAATTCAATGAATTGATTGAAGGCAGGGATAGTGGAATTTGTAATTCAATTTATCTGGAAATATGCCAGGTTGTGGAAAGATGCTTTGAAACATGAGTTTATCACAGTTTTATCATTATCCTGCATCTCTCTTCTTCCCATGTCCACTAATTTCAATGCTATTCACTCATCTTTTGTGTTAATTCCTATTTCAGGAGAGTCACATACCAACAATGGTAGAGTAGAGTAACTTGTACTCTAAGAAAGATCGTAAGAAAGCTGATTTTGATAAGCTTAAGGAAATGCAGGGCAAAAATCTCATCACTGAGAAAATACAAAGGTTGGAGGTTTCTCAGAGGTCAAATATTGAAGGCAAAAGCATGATCGATCCTATGGGGGAAAAGTGGAAAACAGATAAACAAACCAAACAGGCTGGAGAGCGAGCCAATATTTATAAAGACTAAAGCTCAGAACGAGCTGTGACTTGCAAGTGAGTCTTGCAAGTTAAAAAAAGAGAATTTTCAGCTCCGCTCAGAGCAAGAGAAAGCACCAGGAAGTGACAGATTTGCTGCATGCAAAGGTTAGAGAAATGCTGGTGGATGATGGAGAAGAAAGTGAGCCTGCTAAACACATTTACTGTACTTTGTTTTTGTCTCCTCCCAAAGGAAAACAGTTCTCAATTTAATGCAAGTAGAGGAAAGGAGACAGGGAGAGGACCACTGCCCAGGATAAATAAAGACGTGGTATGGACCCATTAAGCTACTTTACGTGAATTCAAGTCTGCATGTCCAGATGAGAGTACTTAGAGCTTCTGTTTATAAGTCATGCCAGAATCATCACTTGATAGTCGCATGGTTGATATATGAGGGCAATGCCATGGATGCAGTATATCTTGATTTCAACAAGCCTTTTAACAGCCATACACAATATTCTTGTGGCCAGCTGGCAAAGTGTGCACTAGATAATGGTCTTGTTAGGTAAATTTTGCATTTAGGTAGGGTGACCCGAGTGCTGCATGACGGAGTGAGCTTCCAGCTCCTGCCAACCGAGCAGTTAGAAAGCAAGAAATTGCAAGTATTGTATATACTCGACTATAAATCATCCTGAATATAAGTCGAGGTACCTAATTTGGACCTCTAAAACTAGGAAAATAGATTGACCCGAGTATAAGTCGGGGTGGAAAATGCAGCAACTGCTAGTGAGTTTCAATAACTAAAATACATGAAAATATGGTAAAATTAATTAATTTAGACATTTGTGTGGGCATGTTTTTGAGTGTTTATGTTGACCCGAGTATAAGTCGAGTCCCATTTTTGAACCTCATTTTGGGGGCTAAAAAACCCAACTTATACTTGAGTATATACAGTAGATAAATAGGGATCACTTCGGTGGGAAGGTAAACAGCATTCTGTGCACTCTAGTGTCTAGTCATGCCTCCTAGTCCCACCAGTCTATGGAAACATCTGCAGATGCAGACTGCGCTGGTTCTTTGGCTATAAACAGAGCTGAGTACTGAACCTTAGAGTCGGGTACGACTGGCTTTCAAGCAAGGGCAACCTTTACCTAGGGTGAATGGAGGTTACTACATAATTTTTTGGCTAGCTGTTGCATTCTGGATTCTTCTTCTTTTAGATTAATCATTACACATTTGAGAGATGGAATGTGAGTACAGTAGAATAATATGTTCTTTCTAGTGCAGACTTTGATCATATAGTCATCACCCCTCCACACTTTTCTACTTTTTTCTTCTTTCTTTTCTCTGTGTTGGTACACCACAAAGAAACACCGTGCCTGCTGCTCCCTTAGTCTATTAGCAGAAGAACTGTGTGTATCTTGGGAGCAGTGGGTGCTGTTAACCGACAGATTAACTTCTTGTACCTTGTTTGGGGAAGGGAGGTAACTAATTAGCATTCAAATGGTTATTTCTTAGCCCTCCACGACGTGATGACACTTTCCTGTAGTGCTGAACTCAGCTTCAGCGTTGAGGATTAATTGGATGGATGCATTTTACCTGCTCTAGTTTTCAAAGCTAATTATTTCTAGAGACATTTTCAAATCACAAATCAATTATTGGTGCCACCTGTTTAACAAGAAGACAATTTCCTCCTGTTGCTGCATCCACAATAAAGTGAGAGAAGGCTCAGCACAAAAAGAAGAGCAAACCGGTTACTGATGGTAACAAAATTATCTGAGTTCTATTTAGTGAAGAGTGGCCTTCAAGTTCTCCCCTGCCCTTTCTATCTACTCTTTCTTGTATTTGTTTCAGGGGTGAAATATCCTGTACTCAGCCTACTAACATGCTGCCAGAGAAAGACTCTAAAAGGCTTGGGGAGAGGGACTCCAAAGAAGATCCATCAGTCACTCTTTTCCGGGAATATCTGAGAATCAAGACCGTTCAGCCTGATCCCGATTATGGTATGGAGGCTGGCTTTCTCTTTCTTTTCAGTTCAGAAAGGCAAAGTTGTGCTGTGTCTACTTGATTTGTGCTGCCAGGGCTTTGCAGGAACATTACACAATCAGCAGGCAGCGGGAGCAGGTCCAGAAGCCGCTTGCCCTATCAGCTAGAGGTAATGTTCTCACATCATCTGCCAGACTGAACAAGACAAACTGGTTTTCTGGAGTGCGTTCGTTTAAATCATGTTCTTCTCGCCTGTTCCAGTAACAATGGGTTCAGTGTATTTTTCTAATACAATCCACCATAGTTGTAAATAATAAACAAACAAAATAATAATAAATAAAATGCCCATCTGTTTGGAATATAGGTCCTGTTTGCATGAATTGATGTTCATCTGCCCCTCCTTATTCCATGTGCATTGTTCTGGATGCAGTTGGGAAGTGTCTGTTCAGCAGTGTTGTATTCGCATTATTCAAAATTCTGCTGTGTAAATTATGCCTGGAGAAATGATGACACCACTCATATGGGGGAGTTTTTGACATCTTCCTCCTCTCCTATGGTTTGTTCAACTTGGAAGTAATCAATTTCTTTATATGGAAGCCCTTAATTACTTAAAATCTCTACTGCCAGGCAGCATTATCAGTAGAAAGAGGTTTTTGGCAATTAAAGACTTCCTGCTTCTGTCCTGCAGCTCCCATGATTTCTGCACAATAAAATTGATTGTTTGCAAGTCAGAACTATGGGAAAAGGAAGAAACCTAATTACTGAGAATCACTCCTCCCTCACTGCAGACATCATCACCTTGCTGTAGGCACAACGTATGCGACAGGACTTTGACCATAAATTTTCCTTATCAAGCCATAATGGAACTTCATTCCTATGCTGACAAATATGTTTTACATTAACACTAAGGCCTTGAAACTTCTTACAAAATTTGAGGTACCTCTCCTCTCATTTGAGTGGGCAATGAGGGCAAGGTTTCTTTATCTTTCAGGTCTGTGTCACATTATTTATTTATTTTATTTACTTACATTTATACCTTGTCGTTTTGGTGCAAGCACCAAACTGGGCATAGAACCTCTGATTCTGAGTGATTGGGCTTTTTTTTAATGGGGTATAAAAGTCTCCTGCCAACCTAGCAGTTCGAAAGCAAGAAATTGCAAGTAGATAAATAGGGACCACTTCGGTGGGAAGGTAACACCGTTCCGTGCGCTCCGGTGTCTAGTTATGCCTGCCACATGACCATGGAAATGTTTGCAGAAGCAGACAACGCTGGCTCTTCGGCTTAGAAACAGAGATGAGCACTGCACCCTAGAGTCGGATACGACTGGCTTTCGAGCAAGGGAAACCTTTACTAAAAGTAATCTTTGTAACCCTAAAGATAATGTGCCATCAAAATGGTAAATTTTCACAAACTGAAAATGCTTTACAGTCTATATTTCTTTCACTTTAGTAAAAAAATCTTGGTGGGGCAGTTCCTACTGTGCTCACTTGGGAATGGAAAACAGGTTGAAGAAGAGCAACTTGCCTAGTGCCTTTTGTTAAGTCCTAGCTGAGGTGTGACTCAAACCCATGTTCTCTGTATAACTTTGACTGACACACCTGCTAAGAGAAGGAATGGTGTTTTTTTCTACTGTGCAGGAATGCTTTCAAGAAAGCTCCACTTAGGGGGCATGTGGTCTTTGTATCTTTGCCAGAAAAAGTCTACAGTATTCCTCAAGCATTTGGGTTGTTTTCTCTAACCCTTAAACAATCATCCACTGGCTTTAGCTTTTTAAATCTCATACTATCACACTTCTCCTTCTCAACGTGAATGAACATGGAATATACTGTAATGGGAATCAGAGGTGCCTCACCTTCCCTTCTTGTTGCATTTATTTATTACATTTATGTTCCTCCTATCTGGGATATTTTCCCACTCTGGGTGGCATACAGCATAATAATAATAAAAATATTTATGATAAAAAAGATGTAAACAGATTGACTAACATTATAAATATCAAGAAAGCAAAAATAATACCCTCACATTAAAAAAATGCCATGTATCAAAGCAGTCAACTCTCCAAAGGTCTCTTGTTTCCAGTGTTGGAAATCTATATTTTACCAAACAGATATTTTATCTCCTTAGAGCTGTTGTAATTTGAAAAAAAAACAAACACATTCTCTATGCTGATACTGTATATCAAAAGGTTCCTCCCAGATGTTCTAGCAATGTTAGTTTTCACCCTCCGCTTTTCAAAGGGAGAAACTCGCACATTATGACTGCTTGCTCAGGAAACCACTTTTGCTGCTGCTTGGACTTTTGTGCTGAGCAAAGTCCACATTCCAGCACTTCAGATAAAATAATATGTCACTCCGAAGTATTAATGAGTCACAAAGTCAAGAGTTTTAATCCTTGTTTACATGGCAACAGGAATAAATCTGTATTCATTGACCACTCAAATGTATTAAACTAGGGTAGAATTTCTTTTGGTGTTTATATTATGTATTGGCTTCTGTTCTCTTTGCTCAGGCATCACTAATTTACAGTTATGCATGTGATCTTTTTTCACAGTAGACTTCACATTAAGTTAGTTAAATCTGCTTTTGCTATATCAACCTTGATTCTAGTTTCCAGTCTACATTGGCTTATAAGGAATATGGTTGCAAAAGTGAACAGGGTACTGTGTAATAAATTAATTAAACATTTAAGCCAGTGGTTCCCAACCTTTTTTTTGGCCATTCCCCACCTAAGCATCTCTAAAACCCTGATGCCCTCCATGATATATAATTCTTATTATTCAAAAAGTGAACTCCTATTCATGTGGAGGAAGCCTAAAAGACCATTAACTTAGTCTAAACATTTTCAAATTGTCCCCCTTAAAAATCAAATTGCCTCTCTGTGGGGTGTGTGCCCCATGTTTGGAAACATGGATTTAAGTCCTTTGTATGTTTGAATTGCATGGTACTAGACTTTTCGGGATAGAATCAAAATTCATTTACAATGTTAGATGTGCTTTGATTTAGAAGACATCATATAGAAATGTGTGTTCAGATATTCTCTGATTGCATGGTGATTGTTCAAGTGCTTTAATAGCTTTGCTTGTAGAAGTTTTGAGCAACCCAAGCTTTGTGTGTTTGTTGCCATGCTTTTGGTGTACACCAGGGATTCTCAATCTGCGGCCCATGGGCTGGATGCGGCCCGCAGCACCATTTCATGTGGCCTACCTCCATCAAACCAGGAAATGCCATGTAATGGAGGAAGGGCAAAATGGCTGTTCAGCCCCCGAAGCTGTCTGATGGAGTGTGATATGGCACCTGGCTTTGAAAGGTTGATAACTCCTGGTGTACGCTGTGAGTGCCAGAAAAAGGGGTGTTCCCTTAATGCACACCAGAAACTGAATGCTGAGCATTACACAAAGATAAAAATAATGCTTGTTATGAGCTGCTGGTGCCCTTAGAGAGGGCTATCACATTGTCACTGCCTTTATGTCTAGATGTTTGTGAAGAGAGGCCCTAAGGTGGCAATGTTGCATTGCTGACCAACTTGGAAACAAACCTTGTCTTCACGTTAGGGGTGGAAATGAATTGATTATTTTAAATAAAAACTTGTTCTGGTTTTTACTCAAATCAACAGATTTCAAGTTCAAGCCAAACACCATCCCATTTATAATACTCAGTTTAGTTGTATAAGAGAACCTTAACTGGTACCCTCCAGATGTGTTGATATAAAACACCCAGGGTCTCCTAATGAACTGTACTATGTTAGCTGAAAGATTCTAAGAAATTAGTCCAAAACAATTGAAAGGAGCCAGCTTTAGGAAGGCTGTTTAGAGCAGGTTTCCCCTTCATTTGTGATGCCATAAATCTCTCAAGCTTAGTATAGGTCACTTGTCACTGCAGTGGTTCCCAAACTTGACTTCAGCTTCCAGAAGACCCAGCCAACATCAAGGATTCTGAGAAGTGAAGACTAGCCACTTCTGTGAAATAATGTTTGGAAACTTCTGTGCTAGTGGGAAAGGCTTGCTATTTGATAATAAGGTTTTCAGTGAGTTTGTCAAAGAAACAGAAAAAGTTAATTTCTCTTGGTGGGTAAAACCTTGATCTAGATTCACAGGGAGAGTAACATCTAGTGAAACTGAGATTCTTTTTGGACAGTCAGGGTTGTATTTTTCTGGGATCTCTGAGCTTGGCAGAACCTGTGAATTGTTCCTTGTGTTTATTTGGTGACAGCATTAAAAAAAACTCCAATAAGGAAAGCAGGAGAACGGAAGGCTTTTTGTCTTTACTGTTTTGCTAAGAAAAGGACTTGCTAGCGGAATAATCCATTAAAAGGAACTAAAGAATTTTTTTTCTTGGTCAACTGAATGCCTGAATGGAATTGCAGAGTAAAAACAAACCAAATAACACAATCTCACCATTTTTCCCCCTTTTGAATTTAGCTGACCCAAATACAAGTTTCTGAAATAAAGAGAGGTTCCTCTAAAGGGCCAACTTTCAAACAGAGCTAACAACTGTCTTAGGACATGGTGATTACTATATAAATAGACCCATGGTTTCCTGCAGGATTTTCCCATATGAACTTCCCCACAGAGAAACTAAAGCACAGGACTTCACACAGCATTCCTAGTTTTGGGAATATGTTGCATCATGTGCCAATTACACATAATATTTTAAACATATGAAAAGAGTATAGGAATTAACAGCAGTGATAAGATCTGTGACTCTTTCGCGACTAATGGATTAATTCTGTATTGGGTTTTAGACAGTATCTTTATCCATAATGATGCTCAAGCTGAAGAGGGGAGCAAACTTTATGCTGGGCCTTAGAGAAGAAAAACAACAGAAGTGTCCTCTTACCTGTGCCCCTCCACAAAGCAGTATGACATCTTCAGAGGTCCAAATGTGGATGGAGGGGTTATCACTGGTAACGTGATGGATGGATATGTCAAGTCCTCAGTATAAGCAATGACTTAAATGATCTCCTAACATCCTGGGGTTTCTAAGCTCCATAAAGCTCATAGGATTTTAGATGTTTGAACTCTCCCCACAGCTTTTATGTGTGGTATGATGATTGCCATCCAAGTATGGCAAGAATGATTATAACCCAGGCAACAAAGCACTGGATGGTGGTTGAGGCAAGTTGTGTGTGTTTCTACAATGATAACGGTTGGCCTTAAAAATGCTTAGCAGAAAATATGTAAGATAGAGAAATAAGATAATATAAAACATTGAGGTCAAGTGAGTGACCTTTGATACATATTAGGAAAAAAATACAGTACTGTATGTGAAAAAGTCAGTGCATCCAGATAAGATATGTTCCCCAAAATTTATTTCCAGTGCTTCATTTCCATTTGCTTTCTAGCCCAGCTCTATCCATGGCTACTAATACTGCATAGGGAACAGTAGAAACTATTTTTATATAGGTCTTTATCCTTAACATTGCCAATTTGCAGGCTGAAATTGAAATAGAGTTTGTTTCATTGACATGCTTGGCATTTTACTCTGACTCCTGCCTTCTTTTCAGACACCGCTGTGAAATTCCTGGAGAGGATAAGTTCTGAACTTGGTCTTCAATGTCAGAAAGTGGAGGTAAGTATTGAGAAAGGTTTATGTAATTAATCTTGTTGAGAAAGGTGATTGTAAACAACAGTAGATGATGACAGGCTGTCAAGGAAATAACAGAGCTTTAATTCCACTATTATAATATCAGGTATAATATCTCAGGAATAAATCATTCTCCACCCTCTCAGGAGGGACATTTTGCTACCTTGTTTGGATTGTGCTTGTTTTACAGTACCTTGCTGTACATCAGGAAGAAGCTAGTACTGGAGTCATATTAACAAATAACCAAAAAAGGCTCCTATTAGTCATGGATGAAAGTTACATGACATGGTTGAATTCCAGAATTACTGCATAAAGTTTGCAGTTCTGTATTTGTAAAACATTTATCATGAGACCATACCCATCAAGCACGGCACCTGGAAATACGGAAACTGCTCCGGCCCGGGTGTGCATGTGCCGCAACAAGTCATCTGCGCATGCACAGAACTCCTCTGTGCACGTGCAGAGCCCATTTGCGATGGGCACGCGTGCACAGTAATCCCTTTCCCTGCCGTTCAAATATGGGACAGCGGCAGGAAAGGGGAGGAACGAGCGGAAAAATACTGTACGGGAAATCCCGGCCATTCCGGGATACTTGACAGGTATGCATGAGACCCAGTGATTTGTCAGCACATTTGGTAAGATTAAGATTTCCCCCCACTTTACAGCAAATAATATCCCACAAAAAGCTCTTGCAGTCATGGTTGTATGAATGCTCCTCAAAGAAATGAGATAATGCTTTGGCTGCGATTGCTGAATTAGCTTAGAATCTCAGTACAAAGAACAGAAAGACAAACTTGGAAAAGTAACCTTTTTTAACAACAAATCCCCAAGTCCCTTAGCCAGCATGGCTGCTGGTGTTTTCTGAGATTCTGGGAATTGTAGCCCAAGAAAGTAACTTTTCCATGTGGTGTGGGGAGGGCTAGATATGCAGCATCCTCCAAATTTTTGAGATTGTAGCTCCCATATTGTAGCTTCCATAATTCCTGGCGAAGGGCTCTGTTGACTGGGTTTGGTAAGTGCTGTAGTCCAAAATATGGATGGTCAGATGCTTGGTCTATGCAGCTCAAGGAAGCAGGGACAGTGGGCTCATGCAACCATCTGATCAACCCATTGTGAGAGAGAAATTATGACACTGTGGGTGCTTAGGTCAGTTGTTCATCATCTGTAACAAGCCTCTTGCAGTCTGTAATCTCTTACAGAGCCAGCTGTCCCATTAATCGGTTATTACGGGTGCTAAGTCTGTTTCTGAATCTGACCTTTACAGCTTTATGTACTGTATTTTTAGACTGGTAGCTGTTGTGAACTAATGTCATGCAAAGCAAGGTTTCTTTTTAATTAAAATATATATATGCAAGAACAATGACTTAGCTATACCTCTGTTCTTACCTAAAAATTCTCCAGATTCAGCTGAGCCTAAATTGCTGCAATTGACATTAATAAGCCATTGCAAAAAATGCTTTTTTCTTCTGCTAAATGTATGCCTCATTCAGATGCTGAATGATGACATGCTTCTTCTACCATTTTCTCTGCTAGTATGAGAATATCTGGAGGATCACAGTCCTCCCAATTTTATTCTGTATTATGATACTCAAAGCTTCTTTTAAGAGACTATCAACCACCAGGCAGTTTGATTTTTCCAGGAGTTTTGTAAAACACAAACTCTCTTGCCATTGGAGAGATGATCCTTAAAAGTTCCCCTTCATACTAGAATTGCCTAGGGAGGCCCACAAATTGAATTACATACATAGGCGTGTGATCCATTTATAGTAACAAAGTCCAAGGTTGGGCAATAACTTTACTGGATCACTAAAAGCTGACAAGATAAACTTCAGCATTTGGTAGTACTCTTAATCATACAGGTGAAGATTTTTTGAACTATAGCTCTTCCCCAGGCTCACCTGGCATGGCCGATGAGCAGGAATGGTAGGAACTGGATTGAACCACATTTGGCAAGACTGTGGTAAGGTGTGTGTGATATCTTAACCTATAAAACCAAGTGTTCACCGTTGGAATTGGCTATACGTTGCTGTGCGTTGCCCTACTGATCCGCACCCTCCCTTCGAGAGCACGGCCGAATTGCCTACGCAGGTCAACGAAGGATTTAAAAATCCGGCACGGGGGCCTCAGCCCCACTAACGGCAAGAAACGTAAAGAACATCACTTCCCGAAAGTCCTTGCGCCGTGCCGCGCCAGAGCCAATCAGGCTGAGAGGCTCTCGCACGGAGCAGCGTTCGAACACGCGCCACAGCCAATCAAAAGAAAAGGAATTTAAAAAAAACGCAGCACAAACACAAAGCACCAACACATTACTACAAGCCCCAGCGTCCTGCGCGCAATGTGCGAGCAGAACGATGAGGCAGCCGGCGCGCAAAAACAAAACTAAAAAAAGCCGCCTCCGCAACCATTCAACCCCACGGGCGAGCCAGCATGGCCCGTGGGGGGAAAAAATAAAAAAGAAACCGCCGCTGCTACTCTTCCGTTCGAAGGGCCGGCGCACGAAAAATAAAAGTTAAAAATAATCCCACCGCCGCAGCCATTCTTCCCCATGAACGAGCCAGCATGGCCCGTGGGGGAAACCCCCCCCAACGCCACCATGGCCCTTCTGATCGAAGGGCCAGCCGGCAGCCCAAAAGACGAGAAACAAACAAAAAAAACCACCCCCGGCCGCCGCTGCACTTCTCTTCGAAGGGCCAGCCAGAGCACCAAAAATTAAAGCAAACAACCCACCCCCCCACCCCCCGCAACTGCCCTTCTTTCCCACCGGGCAAGCCAGTATGGCCCGCGGGGAAAAAGAATAAACACCCCACTGCCTCTCCCTTCCTTCCCATGGGCCAGCAAGTATGGCCCGTGGGAAAGAAATAACCACCACCCAGCAAATGCCCTTCCTTCCAATGGGCCATGAAGCATGGCCCGTGGGAAATAAAGCCTCCCCGCAAATGCCTATCCTTCCCACGGGCCATCCAGCATGGCCCATGGGGAAAAAAAGCCTCCCCGCAATTGGCCTTCCTTCCCACGGGCCATCCAGCATGGCCTGCGAGAAAAAAAACCACCACCCCCCCACACACACACACTAGAAAAAACACACAAAATCACAAACAAACAGCCAAATATGAACAAGATAAACACACACATACACCCCCCAAAAAGAATCCACCCCAACCCCCCCAAAAAAACCCACATTACTTACAAAAAGACGTCTTCCTTCTATGAGAACCGGAACACAAATGAGAAAGAGGAAACTTACCGGAAGCAACACCATGAGGACAGAAGGTACCAAATGCAATGAGAAGCTCAAAAGCTCACCACCACCACCCAGTGGCCAAAACAGAAACAACATTCTAAAATATTTAAAAAATAATAATAATTCTAAATTTAATCACATAAATTATACAAACATTCAAAAAAAACCACACTAATCTCAAAAATTACCAAAATAAAACCACTTTTCACTATGAAAAACCAAAACAAAAAAATTTAAAAGAACATTTTAAAAAACAAAATTAAATTTAAAACTAAATAATATTACATTTAATTAAATTTAATTAAATTTACATTTTTTTTACATAAACATAAAAAACAAGTTCAAAAACAAAATTACTCGAAGCCACAAAATCCAAAAAACTTACAACACCATTTAAAACAGCGCATCACCATTGCTTCGACAAATAAACAAAAGCCTTTAGTATCTAACACAATTTTAAAAAGCCCGGCAACGCCGGGCAAACTATGCTAGTCTCTTAATAAAAACACAAGAAAAAACCCATAAACAGCCAGATGGCATTAAAAAATCTTAAAACCATAACAGTATTCAAATTTAAGGGAAACAGAGCAATCCCCAGCTGACTCCATTGTGTTTGCAGGTCTGCCCTGGTCGAGTGATCACCATTCTCACCTGGAGAGGCACAAACCCACAACTCAGCTCCATCTTGTTGAATTCCCATACCGATGTTGTGCCAGTATTTGAGGTAAGGATTGGGGCATTTTGAGGGTTCAGGCTTTAGCCTTGTTTCTATTGATGATGTGGCTTTGGGGATAGTGTGTGGATGGTGACATACCCTGCGTTCCTCTAGCTGCTTAGCAGCACAGCATGAATAGCATGAATATACCCTCTTGTTGGCATCACTCCACCTAAGATCAAGAGCTGCAGATGCTGAGAAAACATAGCAAGAGAATGACCCTTGACATCCTGTGAATGGATATGAGCCTCAAATTCGCCGACTCAGATCCAGAAAGAGCTTTATGGGAAGAACAAACATTCTAAGAGCAAGACCAAATTAGAAGATGGAAGAAGGAGCTCACAGGGCAAGGAACATCATTAAAGGAGGATATAGCTGAGGAACTCAATCTCCCCTACGTCACTTGGAAGACTCTGAATAGGCTAAGGGTTAGAGTCCCTAAATGTAAGACCAACATGCTCAAGTTGGGGCTCCTGGTGGACAACACCACGCTGTGTGAATGTGGAGAGATTCAGAATCCAGCTCATTTACTGGTCTGCTGATTGCTTCCAGAAACATGCACCGAGGAGGACTTAAGTTTGGCCAATGACAAAGTGAACAAAGTGGCTTCATTTTGCCAATTCAGGTTTTGATCAGGACACGAAAGAAGAAGAACCTTGGAAGACATGAGCAGGGCAACACAGGCAGAGAGGCATTTCCAGTATCTGGTCTAATCTGGCTCTGGAGGCTTCAAACTCCGACCTCCTCTGTGGCCCCTGCCCAGGGTGTAAGGATGAGAAGAAGGCAAATAAGATGACAGGCAGCATGCAGATGTATCCCTGTGTACCAACAGAACTATCTCTGGTCAGTAATCACAGGAATCAAAGATTTTGCTCACGTGTTATCCAAATCAGAATACAGAGTGTTGCATGGAATTAGTGCACACAAATGTGACACTTGCAGAAACTTGCTGAGTTTACCATTTGGATTCAGATCATTCCCCACTCTGACCAATTATTCCACTCACTCTTGCAGTCTAACCCAACCTTTCCCCTTCCCCAACCAGAATCACACCTGCTGTGGATCTCATGAAGCAAGGTGTTCTGGGCTTGTGTAAGGCGGTTTCATGTCTTCCTAAAATTGTCTTCATTCTATGGTATAGCCAGTTCAGGTGGGACTGAATATGTATGCTGTGGAGGTCTTTTCAGTCATGTCACTATTTATTGCAGTTTCTGCTCTTTGGGATGGGGACAGGAGGGACATATTTCTGTTCAATTTTGTTACAGATTAGAAAGCTTACACTAATTTTCTCCTACTAAAGCAGGGGTCCCCAACCTTTTTTGCATCACAAACTGGTTACATGCTAAACAATTTTTCCACAGATTGGTAAATGGTGGTGGTGGGATTGGACGGTTTTTGCAATCCCTGACCACACAAGTAATAAAAGCAGTGGCAAGGTGGTGGGGCCCAGCCATCTGTCAGCCACACTGTTGGACTTGAGCAGTGATGTATCACACTGTATACAGGTGTGTGTGTGTGTGTGTGGGGGGGAGCCCCGTCGTAACTAATTAAGGTGGAGGAGGGGCCCGGCCACCTGCCTATCTGCTGTGTCTGAAGCCCATGCTCTCGCTCCATTCACTGGGCAGACCTGGTGGAGCACGCTGAAGACAGAAGGCTGCCATTGGGGCTCACAGCACCACCCATCCCTGTGGTCCGATTCGGCATAGACTGTGACCCAATACTGGTCTGTGGCCCGGTGGTTGGTGACTCCTGTACTAGAGAACCCTACTCAAAAGATTTAGATTTTTCTTTTGCTATATTAACCAGGAAGTATATTGTGCAAAGCTTCCTCCCCCTTGAGGTGTTTATGTATATTGTTCTCTTCCTTGTAGGATTCTTGGCATTATGGTCCTTTCTCTGCCGTCAAGGACCCAGAAGGAAACATCTATGCACGTGGGGCCCAAGATATGAAGTGTGTTTCTATACAGTAAGTCCAGCTAGCTGCCATTTCACTTCCGTACTCTCTACTATGTAGATATTGGTTAATCAATAGGGATGCTTTACCAACTTGTTTGGAGAATGTTAGAAGAGGAAAAAATATGACTCGTGGCTAAACTACATGCTACATTAAATATGGAGTGTGTAGCTGAGGCTCATTGTCTTTTTTTTTGTTCCAAAGTAAATACCTTGGGGATGAAGACTTTTGTTAGCTGCTTAAACCCTTTCTACCTATCCTGTTATTTTGAAGTTGTAATATTTGCTCCATCCCTATGCAGCCGCTAAAAGAAAATGGGAACTTTGCTATTAATGCTAGTGCAATGCCACCTCCTTCCTACCATTGGGAGTGGTGTGAAATTAAGAAAGAAAAAAGTGGTGACATGGGAAAGGTTTCAGTATCCCCTACTCAAGTACAATGATCCTGGTCGTAATTGGGATCACATTTATTTAATCTGGAGTAAGAAAGAAATAGAGGATAAGGTGTATATCACTTATGTAACATTGTATGTAGTTTAGCTTTGAGACTATAATTTCACCCTGTCTTATTTCATGCAAAGTACAGGTACTTGTTTCAATATATTGTGACAAGTGTGGAAGACAGTAGACTGGTGAATCCTGGTAGCCATCCTACATGTGTTCATGTGCCTTACAGTAAATCAGTGCAAGACTTAGAAGATAAACTACTAAATTGTCGAAGTAGGAAAGAAACGTGAAACCTTTTCAGCCATTTTCTTTATACATAGTTTCAAATTGATCTGTCATCTTTTTTATCATCCTCTATGAAAACTTTTGATTTGAGTATATGCTCAGCACCTCTCTCTACCTTCTAAGATTCAAACAGCCACTTTAAAAAAAATGTATTTTAGATACATAGAGGCCATCCGGAGACTGAAAGCTCAAGGAAGACGCTTTCCACGAACAATTCATATGAGTTTTGTTCCAGGTAAGAGGATATGCATTTCTCATTGTCTCCTAGTATTTGCTCGGCGCAATAGCTGCAAGAGAGGAGATGAAGCAGCCTGGTTTTATGCAAAGCATTTAAATAAATTAAATTTTACATCAAGAGGAAATAGTTATGATTGAAAGTATATTAGTTTAAAAAAATCCAAATAGTTGACCCTATGGCCATTTTATAACTATCAGCAGTTAGGTGAAAATGGAGGAGGCCTAGCTCAAGGTAGTCACATTAGAACTTCCACCATCCAGCCTTATTAACTTTAATCCCATCATAAAAATTCTTACTGTATTTAATGGCACTGTCCCCTTTCTCTCACTTAGCAGTCTTATAGACACCCACCAGGCCTTTGCATCTTGCTTTGCTAACTCAGTAAATACTTCTGATAGGATGGAAGCTAATTTGGGAGTAGTATTTGGAAGTTGGAAATAGCAGAGGCAACAGCAGCATCTCTGGAGCTCTAGATCAGGGGTTCCAATCCCAACCCTTTTCAAGCCGGTGGCCAGGTCACGCTCTCTTAGTCAGCTTTGAGGGCTGGACAGCTATTTTGCCCTGCCTGCATGATGGTAGTGGCCATTTTGTCCCAGCAGTTTCAAAGAGGGTGGTTATTTTGATTCCCGAATGCCCTTGGAGGGGTGGGAGGGTCACATGAAATTGTGCCATGGGCTGAATCTGGCCTGTGGGTCTTAGGTTGGGAACCCCTGCTCTAGACGGAAAGAGGAAACCTGCACTTCCTGCTCCTGAAATTCTTCAGTCTTTTCTGCATTAGGGCTGTCCCTGGGACACTAGCAGGCAAATGCAAAAGATATATCTAGACAGTGAAGAGGCTCAGGATCAGACTAGATGTGATATGAACAATCATATGTACAGCAATCCTAATCAGAGCCCCAACTAGCAATTTTCTTACATGTAGGGATGAGTTCCCTACCAAGACAAAAGAGTGAATGCCCTGCCTGTCAAAATATAGTTTATGCTTTCCACACAAACAAACAAATGGAAAGGAAAATAAAATTGGTTAGGCCAGTTATTTTCCTGCCATTCCTCAATAGATTTACCTTTAGGTTTCAGTGTTCTCTCATTTTTGGGAGAAGGCCTTGATGCTGGGAATGGTGGAGGGCAAAAGAAGAAGTGGGCGGCCAAAGATGAGATGGCTAGATGGTATTGTAAACACAATGGGCACAGAGCTGGGAGGGTTGAGGAGGATGGTGGAGGACAGAGGTGCCTGGAGGACAATGATCCGTAGGGTTGCAAAGGGTTGGAATCGACTGTGCGACTGAACAACAACAGCAAAGTCCTGGCTATTGTTCCTTAGTTATAGCCAATGTCATTTTCTTTGATCCAATTCAGTTTCCATAACTCCCAGTCTGGATCATTGTTTTTGGAGGGTTAGACATGCAGGCACATACCTGTACATACCCTTGGTGCTGCTGCTAGTAGTTGCAGAAGAGCTGAAAGACAGGTACATTAGAGGAACCCTCCCTTTCCTGCTGTGACTTATAACACTTTTGGATGGGTTTAAAATGGCAAAATTAGGTAATCCAGTCATGGTCATTCTATGGCAAATTTTGACTCATTCTTATTGTTCTGCCATATCTGAATCTTAATATTGTCGACCCCCATGGTGATCAGCCATGAAGACTGTCCTGAGAATATACTGCAGTGGCCTTTCATCTGCCTTCTGCATCTCAGCATGACACCCATACCACTGATCCAGTTCCCCATGTCACTTTCAGGTCCTGATCCCTTTTGGCACGCAAAGTCCTCATCATCAGCCCCAGGCCAGGATTGATGAAACTTCTTCCCTCCATGAAGATGGATTCAAATGGGATTAATCCACTCGGGGACCATCATCCTTCCCTGTGGACTTCGGCACCCAAGGCCCTTAGTCTTAGGGTTGTCAGTTTAGCTAATCACCACCTTTCACTTGGCATTTAGTCGCTGGCAGTATGGTCTACTCTATTGCCATAAAGGGATAACCTGGCCAGACAGGCCTGACCCATTACTGCAGCTTAATTAGACCAAAATACTCATGCCAGCTATTCCGGTGGCTTTTTTTCCATTTTATTCTTATCCGTGATTTCCTGGCCCTTTGATCAGTATGACTTGATTCTGCTTGACAGCAATAAACAAATCTCAGAATATAATTCTCTAAAGCTGACAGCATGGTGCCAGGACAAAAAGGCAGTTCTTAATCCTCCAAGGGGTTGTTGTGCCAGTGTCATGAGAGAGGTCCTCACTCTAGGTTGAATTTGCCCCAAGCAGAAGCAATCTTGATTCCTGAAGGGAGTGATTTTTTTTTTTGCAGTCTGCCCCACTTCTTCCCACCATGTACTGTATACATGAGACTAGGACTAGAGAGCAAAGCCAAGGGAGATTAATTTGTTTAAATGTATTTGTTCTCACTCTTTAACAGATGAAGAGATCGGGGGCCACAAAGGGATGGAAATGTTTGTGAAAAGACCTGAGTTTGCCACTCTTAACGTTGGCTTTGCCTTGGATGAAGGTGAGACATCATGGAAGAGATACTGCAGAATCCATTTTTGGATTGGAGTCTGTGACAGAATAGGAGGTGTGGTGGCTTGATGGTTAAGGCGCTGAGCTTGACAACCAGATGGTCGACAGGTCAGCACTTTGAGACATGAGTGCTGCGCAACGGACTAAGCTCCCGTTTTCTGTCCAAACTCCTGCCAATTTAGCATTTTCACAGCAAGAAATTGCAAGTAGATAGATACCATTTCAGCGGGAAAGATAACAGTGTTCTGTGTGTCTAGTCATGACTGCCGCATGAACACAGGAGGATCTGCAGATGTAGACACCACTGGCTCTTTGGCTATAAATGGAGAAGAGCACCAAACCCTAGAGTTGGACACAACTGGTTTTCGAGCAACAAGAGGCCTTTATCTTTACCTATACAGTAAAACCCCGATTTACGAATGACTCGAGTTATGAAAAACTTGAGTTATGAAATGTTATACCCAACTTACGAAAGGGGTTTCTGTAGATTTTTACAGATCAAAATGGCGGCAGCGCCATTTTGGTCTGTTAAAATCAAATTTTCAGTGCTCAAAATGGTGGCACCATTATTTTGTGCTCTTAAAATCCACCTGGAGTAGCAGAAGGAAGGAACCAGCAGCAGCAGCCAAAAGGTAGGGAGAGCTCTCTTTAAATTCTTTTTTAAAAAATTATTATTTATTTTTCAATGCATCCCTATGGGGATGACTCAAGTTACGAAAAAAATTGAGTTAAGAATGAAGCCATGGAAATGATTTTTTCCATAAATCAGGGTTTTACTGTATGTCAGAATAAGCTTTTGCATACTTTTGGTAAAAAAATGTCTTTGCTGATTAATATCTAGACTTCTTGCTCATTTCTTTTGCACAATCAGAAGGATTCTATTTGGCCACAGGCTTGTTGTCTACAAAGAAAGCCAGCTGTTACAGAGAGCTTGGAAAAATAAGTTATTTTGCTCACAAGTCCCAAGATTCCCCAGGCAACTGACTGGCTGAGGGATTCTGACCGTAGTCACTCCAAAAGAAGTGTTTACAAGACATGATCTGTATATAATAGCCTTGAGGAAGATGCTTATATATACTGGCCCAGGGAAAATATTTTCTTTGCCTGCAGAAAATTAGCGAAAAATGCTTAGACCAGGGGTTCCTAACCTAAGGCCCTTGGGCCGGATCCGGTCTGCGGAACCATTTCATGTGGCCCCCACCCCTCCAAGGGCATTTGAGAAACAAAATGGCTACCCCGTTGAAGCTGTGGGAACAAAATGTCCATCCCCGTCATGCAGGCAGGGCAAAATGGCCATTCAGCCCTCGAAGCTGACTGAAAGAGTGTGACCCAGCCCCTGGCTTGAAAAGGATGGGAACCCCTTGCTTAGACCTTTAGGAGGCTTCCTTGTCCAGAGAGGCTGAAGAAAGCCGGCTGCGTCTAGTTTTAACTAACACTCTTCATTCCTTTCTTCCTGTCGCCTCTGCCTTTCTTCCTCCAGGTCTGGCAAACCCAACAGACACCTTCACTGTGTTCTATGGGGAGAAGTGTCCATGGTGTGAGTAAGATTTAAGACTTTGTGTCTGCAATTCCCTCCGCCCCCACCCAAGCCTTTTCTTGATCTTATTTTTTAAAAAGAAGACATTTATCTTAAAATTTGAATTGAAAACACAAGTAAAGATCATGTAAAGAGAGTTGTATACAGTATATGTTTGAATCATTCAGAGAAGGTTCCAGATATTTGATACACTGTGAAATGGACATAATCATAACTTTTCTTTAATCTGTGAAGCTTCTTGAAAGAGCCTAGCCAAAACCTGAAATCAGGTTTTTAGTTATAGTTGCTTTTCACTTTTGCATCAGATTAGGATTTGTAGTCACTGTTGTTACTGTCACTGGCACAGAAGTGGAATTGTAGAACACACACACACCACCACCTCAGTGGTGTGCATGTCTGTTTTATAATTGTCAGTTGCAGCATGTAACATTGTGAAGTACAGTGGTACCTCATACAACAATTTTAATCCATTCCACGGGGCTAGTTGTTGTATGAAACAATTGCTACATGATACATGCATCGTATAGCAATTTTTCCTATGGGATATATCGTACAATGTTTTTTTTTTGCTAAGTGGTTTTTCCCATTGAAAAATTGTTGTATGATTTTTTTCTAGGGAAAATTGTTATATGGGACGCCATTCCCCCCCCAAAAAAACAACCACAAACAAACAACTAATTGTTATGCAATTTTGTTGCTATATGGAGCAATTGTTGTATGAGGTTCCACTGTACACAATATCTGTATACAGATATTTTACTGTGAAGATCTTAACTTTTGGAGATATACTTTATATGTGAAGATGGGATGTAAATGTGGTAAATATCTGAAGACTCAGAGAGGAGCCCTGGTGGCGCAGTGGTTAAACTGCTTTCCTGCAGCCAAAAGATTGTGAGTTCAGTCCTGACCAGGGCTCAAGGTTGACTCAGCCTTCCATCCTTTCAAGGTCAGTAAAATGAGTACCCAGTATATTGGGAGAGTGCACTGAGCACTATGGGGCGGTATATAATTGTAAATGCTTGCTTGCTACACTTTCCCTATTTCCCCCTATGTATCTGCTAGGGAGCCTCGTCTCTCTAGCACCAGAAGGAGGGCCTTCTCTGTGTGCTCCGACCCTATGGAACCTCCTGCCAATTGAGCTGCGTCTCCAGATGGAGTTGCTGCCCTTCAGGAAAGGGCAAAAAACCCGACTGGCAAAGTAGGTGTGGGGCACCAGCAATGTGGTGACCCCTGCCTGCTGGCTGATTTAGTATGAACACTCTCCATCTTTTAATCTCTTTTAATCTGTATGGGTCGGAGTAATTTTTGGTGGCAGTTTTAATGGTTTTTTTATTGGTTTTTAAGATGTGATTGGTTTTATTTTCTGTGAGCCGCCCAGAGTCTTCGGAGTTGGGCAGCAATATAAATCAGAAAAATAAATAAATGCCAGCATTCACTGTTGTTTATCTGTAAAATTGAGAAGTGGGGAGATATGTATGTGTTCATAGAATATCCAGTGTTTGTTGGATATGTACATATAAATATTACCATAAAATCATGTGTTGTAACTAAGTGGATGACTCAAAGACACCCCTGTTTCTATACCTGTTTGGGTCACATTTCCCCTACAGTCCCACTTCCTCCCCTCTCTCTAGAAAATTATCTATAGACAGCTTCAGAGGCCCACATATCAGAGCCATTGCAAATTACTGTGTGAGGGAGGGTAACTGAGTTAGTTACTTGCTTTACCCTAGAATGATACTGATCCTATAAGAAATCCTTTCCAGTTACCTGGAGATCTTCCAATATATCCCTCTCTGGCTTCTGTCCATCCTTCCTCTTAACAGCTGGAAGTAAATCTAATTTGCTTTGATAGCTGGATGTACTGTATTAAGACTGCTTCTTGGTCATATTCTCTGCCTCTTCTTAATACCTTCCTGCAGGGATAAAAGTGAAGGTAGAAGGGAACCCAGGACATGGATCTAGATTCATTGAGAATACAGCTGCTGAAAAGATGGTAAGAAAGCTGCTGGATCACAGCTGCATTGGAAAGGTAGTTAAGGGGAAAACCAGTTGCTTAGATCTAAGAACAATCTTGTCAACTATGCTGAAGTCAAAACTGTCCTCACAGTCATCTGCTTGCATAGACTTGAGTGCAAGCTGTAAATGGCAGTCTAAACAAGAGATGAGCAACCAAATGTTGCTTGTCTCAATCTTCCATCAGATTTACCTCATGATTAAGGATGATGGGAACTATTGTCCACTATCTGGAAGGCAGTGTATTATAGACCCCTGTCCAAACATTCATCCCATCCTATCAACATTTGCAAGATTTGCTGCTTCTACTCTTGCTCCTGCCACTGATATCATCAGCACTATTAATTTGATTTGTATCCTGTTCTTAAGAGCTCACAATTGCTAATATTTCAAAGTCGCAGCTCAAATTTTAAAAAAAATACATAATACCAGGATCTAAAATATCAAATCTAAAATCACAGATTATGCACAGCTATAGTTACATACAGTATAACCCCGGTTTACGACTGCCCTGGATTATGTTTGCTGCTGTTTACGACAGCAAATTCCGTTGAAATAACATCCTGATGTACGACTATTTTTCGCCTTTCGGCCGGGAATTTGACCACCAGCACCATTTTAAACTCTGACGGAAGTTGTTGCTATTTTACTCCGGTAGAAGCTCTTCTCACAACCAGGAAGTGCTAGAATTTTCCCCGGCCCCAGTCAGCTGTAGGTTGGAGATTTTTCCTGCAATTACCAGGGCTGGCCAATAGATGGCGCTGATGGAAATGTGATGAATATGCCTTGAAAATTAAAAAAAATCTGCTCCAATGAGAGCCCAGGCCCGCTCGGAGCCCAGGAAAGTGGTGCTGGCGGGAGATTTCTCAGGTGGTGGAAAAGGTAAGGAGCTTAGCTTCTTCCATTCCATTTTACTGTGTTTTCTGGGTTTTTGGAATTTTTTGATTATTTTTTCTATTTTGTGTATTATTTTTCAGAAGTTCGGGACCATTTTTAAAATTTTCAGTGCATTCCTATGAGAAAATGTGCTTCGATTTACGAATTTTTTTGTTTAAGACGAAGGCTGTTGGAATGGGCCTAGGTCATAAACCGAGGTTTTACTGTATATTGGTTGTCCATATATCAGGTGTCCGTACATAGGCAAAATTGCATAACAACAGATGTCTTAGCACGTGTTCACCATGAGTGGGGGGGGGGGAAGCTTCATGTGTCTGTAGAAAGAGGTGGAGAATATTTGGTAAACATCTGGGATGGATAGTTTGTCTATAAAGGCACATTTAGCTACACTTTCCCTATTTCCCCCTATGTATGGCAACTTTTGGTACACCCTGTAGACTGTAATTAGTCTACAAGTGTGTGCTAAAAACATGTTCAAGACAACACAAACAAGCAGTGGTACAAAGTCAATTGGACACTTGCTTATTCCCTAAGAGATTACCCAAATAACTATGTTTTAACTGATGCTTCAAAGACAGAAATGTGGAAGATGCTAATCATCTTGTCCAATAGGCACTAGTAAGGGGAGAGATGTAGAAGTACTGAGTGGTAAATATTTGCTTTAGATCATATCATCCAGCTATTTGGGAGCTATTTGCCTTTCAGTATCACTGCACTGACTTTTTAATTTTCCTGTCTTAGCACAGAGTCATCACTTCCTTCCTTGAGTTCAGAGAACGTGAAAAACAAAGGTGAGGAAAAAGGGCCCTGGCAGAAGCCTAACTAGGTCAAGAAAAGAGGCCTGCTGTGTGTCTGCAGAATCAACCAGAGAAACAGGGCTGGCCCTATCGTTAGGTAATACAAGGATGGACAACAAACAGTCATAGGGCCAGGCTGTGTGTCCCATTTGGCCTTACCCAATCCTCTAAACTAGCCTGTTGCCCTCCGGTTTTGTGGAGGACAGTATCCCACTGTGAGTGTACAGAAGTTATCATCTCTCAGTCTGATTTGACTCCAGGCATTTGAAAAAGGTGTTGAGAGAATCTCCTTGACTTTTCACCAAAATGTCTTGGGCAAGCCCTACAGAAACAGTGGTTTAGTCATTCATCAGATAAATAAGATGGCCTGCTATTTACTTTCCCATTATGTAACCCTCAACTCATCAAGCTAAAGGCAGGTCAGTAGAGTTTGTCATTGCCCTCCTGTGTGTTTCACTGACGTCCAATGAATCAATGGACTTGTCATCTCTGGTTTGCTTTGGTGCAAAGAGTCTTACATATTTCATGAGCTATGATTAGTGAGGCCCTGATTCAGATCCTAGCTTGAATACATCCTCGTTGGGCTGCCTTAATCTAGGAGGGACAACACCATCTTCACTCCACCCCAGTTTATGATTAGCCCAAACGTCCCATAATCCCTTGACACACTATTTGAAGCTTCTTGAGTTAAAACCACAAACATGTAGTTTGGTGTCTGTTCCAGGAGACATGGAAAGAGTCGCAGTATGGACTAACACAGGTTTATTGGTTGATGATCAGAACGAACATGTGGTAATGGCGGAGGTATCTCACATTATATACAGTGGTACAACACATTTGAACTTGGCTGCATGGTAGCTCATTGGCCGCTACCGGTGTGACGTCATCCGGGTCACGCCCATCTTCGGTGGTGGATCAGCAGTAGTTGTTTGCTGCGGGAAGTTCCCGCGGCTGCAGGTGATTTGAGGAATGATGACCATGTGAGTTGAACACTCGCAGCTGCCCTCTATAGGCAGCTTGCTCGCGTTCCTTTAACAGCTGGGTTACATTGTGATTGTGGCTGGGTTACATTCATACATTTCTTAAAGCAACATTGTACATTCATATGAAGCAGCATTGTACATACACAACATGTAGAGAGCTGAATATTCCCCAAGGCTGCTTTAGACAAAACCATTTGTTCTCCCAAGCTCCTGTAGTGGTATTTGGTCTGTCTTGTACAATGGTATTGTTCTATGCTGTCGTGTCAAAACTGACTTGTAGTGATCCTAATGATGTATTGAAGGAGCAGTTTTACCAGTTCCACAATCCCAGGGAGCTTCCATGGCAGTGGAATGTTCAAAGGCTTTGAATGACTCACAGGCATTTTCAGTAGCCATTTTGAAACAGCCAGTTTTCATTCAAAAGAAGAGGAATAAAAATACAGCAAAATTATCTTTTGCTGGGCATTGCCAAGGCTCATAAGGCCCAGGTAGATTGCAGCCAGACTCCTGGCCTGAGTCTTTGGTGTGGAGAGGCCAGAGGCAAGGCCAGGGGACAACCTGTAGTTTATAGAGTCCTACTCCATTACTCTATGGAAAAGATGCTATGTAAATATCAAGTACTGTACCTGTATAATATTACCTAACAGAGCATTAATTTTTGATAATTAGCTTTATTACACTTTTTGTTACTGTTTATTATTTGCTGTCAATCTACCTGCCATATTTTAATGTGTAAAGAGTTCTCATTCTTTAGCTTGACCTCAGAAGTAAACCCAAGTCATCTCTTTTGGACTATTTGCTACCTGACTAACCTTTTAGTTTGAATGTTTTGTGCAACACATCTGCAATTCATGTTTATGTGCATCTGTTTGGTATAAGCAAGGGAAGAGATCTTTAAATTGCTCTTGGGGTAGATACAAAATAATAAAATGAGGCAGGTGACTGTGTCCTTCTCTGAAACAAATTTTAAGGGATTGAATGAGAAAACAGTATTTTTTCCCTCTTCTTGTGAATGAAAACTTTGGCTGTTTCAAAATGGCTACTGAAAATGCCTGTGAGTCATTGAAAGCCTTTGAACATTTCACTTCTTTATTCTCAGAGTTAAGAAGCTATTTAAAATGATGTTCAAAAAAAGTGGGTGTTGAAGACATATCTTTTCTTTTTCTACAGATTGAAGTCAGAGAAGCACCTTACTTTAGGTGATGTCACCTCCCTCAACCTGACCATGTTAAATGGGGGCATCTCGTTCAATGTGGTTCCATCTGAGATGTCAGCTGCCTTTGACATCCGCATCCCACCCACAGTTGATTTAAAGGTACAATTAAGAGAAAGAAGCAGACCAAGCAGTGATGACAAGAGTCTAAGATGTTTTAAAAGTCCAATCAAGGTTTTTTTCAAAATCCAACTAACAAACCTTACTCTTCTGAACAGGAAGTCCAAATAAAATCCAGATTAATCCCAATTAAAGTGAAAGGCCCGAACAAAAGATCAAACCCACAAGAAACTTGTTGGAATGTATATTGTTTCTCCCTATTATGAACTCAAGAGCTGTTGTTTCCAAACTTACAATGTTTGAATTAATTAATAGCATCTCATATGATCCTGGGGCAATGTTTTAAAAGGCCGACTCCTTGCATTTGGTTGCAATTCATAATATGAAGATGCCTTGTAACCCTGCTTGGTAATGACTGGGAGAATTGGAAGGATTGGTTTCTTCTCAAATTCTTCTCACTCTCAAGTCCTGGGGATTTTGTGGAGGTTTGAACATTTCCATGTTCTACTTTTCTTCCTTCTATTGAAAGATCAAATCTAAGTCCACTCTTGAAAGGCTTCAGGAGGGCCATCTCAGAGACTTAACATGGTCCTAAGCCTGCCTGGACCCTTGGGTTAAGCTTGGTCAAGTATATGGTTGTTAGAGTTGTTGAGAAAGAACTGTGGTTAAACATGGCAGCAAAGCATGCAGAAGGCAGTGAGATGAATTGGGAAGACTCAGGAGTTTTATGACAAATGGAAATTGGGACCTCTGGCTAAGAATCATTCTGCAGTGATTGTATGAGCCTATCACATGATGATTTGTCTCTGCTTTGCAGGCATTTGAGGAGCAGCTCACATCCTGGTGCCGGGCAGCCGGAGAAGGTGTTACCTACGAGTTCCACCAGGTAACTAGAGAGTTACTGAGAACATTCCAGCTGCCTGCTGTTTTCCTTTAGATTCTGGAGCTCAGCTCAGTTCCTGGCTTTTGCACTGACTAACTTCCTTGCTTCTGCTGCTACCATCACCTCTCTCTCTCTTTCTCCCTCCCTCAAGACTTCCTCTCAAGATGGCTGCCCTTCAGTCTTGCCTGGTCTCCTTCTACTTCTTGCATTCCTTCTCCTGCTTTGGCCTTGCCACAGATGCCTGCACTATAGGTGCTGCCTGGCCTCCTCCAAGTTTCACTCTCTACCCTTTTTATTTTTGGGCTAGAAATACACAGATCAGTCGATGACCTCCACAGAGGAATCTGACCCCTGGTGGAAGGCGTTTAGTGACACCTGCAGGGACATGTGAGTAAGAGGCCCTTCTTCTTCTCCCTTCTGTTCTTTCTTAAGGTCACTTTAAAAGCTGGTGGCTCTTCCAACTCCCAGACTCTGAAAGAAACCCCTCTTGTCATTACGTTGTTGTCTTTTAAATTGATGTTTATAGCATTCAGACGGAGGCTTCCTTATTATAATGTGCATAAAGGATAGTGGCTCAGTAACCTCAGCATATCTGGACCAGGGCCTTTCATAAATCATTGAACTATAGCTCCCTTCAACCCCAGTCAGCTTAGCTACCACCAAAGGATGCTGGGAGGTGTAGTTCTGTGAAAGGTGAAGGGCCTCCATATTCCCCATCCATGTCCTACATTGTTCAAGTCATCACCATCTCTGTTTTAAAGTCACTTGCCACCGGAATTCTGATATTAAGCAGCTAAGTGGCAAGAAATGGATAAAAGTGGCAGCTTCCCTGTCATGGGTGTTTCTATGTCTATTTCTCTCTCTCTCTCTCTCTCTCTCTCTCTCTCTCTCAGGAACATGAAGCTGAAGTGTGAGATCTTCCCAGCTGCCACAGACAGCCGCTACATCAGAGCAGTGAGTATGATCCTGAGCAGAAGTTTCCTGTTTGTATCTTGTCCTTTTGAATACTTCCGTTCCCTTCCTTTCTCCCAGCCTTGCTGTCTGACGGGTTGTTTTCCCTTCCGCTGTGTTGCAGGCAGGTCTCCCAGCAATTGGTTTCTCCCCCATGAACCACACTCCTGTGCTCCTGCATGACCATAATGAATTCCTGAATGAGCAGATCTTCCTCCATGGGATTGAGATCTATGCCCACCTCATCCCTGCCCTGGCAAATGTCCCCCCTCTGCCAGCAGAAGCCTGAGGAGCAGCATGCACGAAGGGTCAGCCTAAGGGAGAACGAAACCAAAGAAAGACAAACAAGTGAGACACTGATGCTGCTTTCCTTCTTAGTGAGACCAAGGGCCCTCCTGGGAAGACCTCAGCTGTTGTTGTGGCTGAGGGCTGGTCGCTCACTGAGATCTTGTGGAACACCAAGATTGATGGCGGAACTCAAGTATCACACTAAGGATGAAGCATCCTGGAAGCAGAAACCTGCATTTAACACACTGGCTCATTGGAAGTGGGGTTCTGTAGCTCTCAGTGACTGATTCATCTGCTCCTCACCAGAGCTTTCCATGATTCCTGCAAGTAAAAACGTAGCTCCTAGTTTCTCTCACAAACACCCGCCCTTTTTGAGGGCAAAAGCCTATTTTTTATAACTCCTCATTGAAATGTCGAGATTCTCACAATAGAAGCTTCTTGAGATGCTTTGGCAATGGGCACTTGGGCTACCATTGGGTCCCCTTTGTCTGGAGCCCCATCCTTACTCATTTGCGTGCTACAGCCCTTCTGGCTTGTGATTCAAATAGGAAAAAAACTGGGGGGTTTTTTACCACTTGCCAAAGGCAAAGTATAGTGGACCCCTGCTTTAAGGAAGGTCTGCCTACATGAAATCTTGCTTCAAGGAAAGAAATCCATAGGAAATGATGAAATGAAATCCTATGAAATCCATAGGAAAGAAATCCATAGGAAATGATGGGAAAAATAATAATAAAATCGCTTTACAAAATAGGTTTCCCCTATGGTTTTCAATGCATTCCTATGGGAAACTGTTTTTTTTAATATATATTTTTATTAAATTTTCAAATCGTACAGAAAAATCAACAAAATATAAAATAAAGTACAAATACAGTCTTAAAAAAGAGAGGAAAAAAGAAAAAAGAAACACAAAGTACACAATTAATAATCATTACATTACAAAGTTTCATCATAACTCAGTGTAATTTATAAAAACTTATTATATGCTTTTATTATTATTATTAGTTTTTTATTTATATCCCGCTTCCCTCAGCCTGAAGGCGACTCAAAGCGGCAAACAACAGTAACCGTAACAATACAATAAGTATACAATATACAAAATAAATAAATACACAATGGTACAAAAATAAAACATTACAATATAATCAATGCAATATCAATAACAGGAGCAAAAAAGCAAAAAGTACAATATAATATACAAAAATACAATACAATCCATATTACACTGTTTTACATATTACAATGTTTTAAGGAAAAACATTACTATGAGGGAAACCCTACAGAACTGATTAATTCCCTAAAGCATGGGTTCACTGTAATTGGGGAAGCAGAATAAGCCCTAACCTCTCTAAGCATATTTGAGCTCCCCCATGGAAACATCTCCCCACCCCCCAGGGTGGCTGCTGGTGCTGACACCTTGAAGCTTTATTGGCTTTCCCTGTCAATGAGTTTGATTTTGCTCTCTTATCCCAAAACTTGTCTGGAGTTCAGCCACTGTGGGAAAGTTTAAATTTAAATTTAATTAAATTTTTTGGCTTGTTCGCCGCCCACTCAGGCAAGCCTGACTCAGGGCGTCTTACATAATTTAAAACCCCATACAATAAAAACAGTTAAAAATCCCCACCCACATTAAAATCCCACCCACCCCATGCAGGAGAGAGAAGGTGCCTCTTATGGAAAAAGCCAACGGGCAGGAGCCACACTGCGCTCAGGGCTCCACACCTGTCCCACCAGCCAAGTCTTAAGTCCTTTCCTGAATGGCAGCAGCTCCGTCTGCAGCCGTAGCTCTATTGGCAGGAGGTTCCAAAGGACCGGTGCGGACACGGAAAAGGCCCTTTTTCTTGTTCCAGATTGGTGAGCTCCGCTAGATGATGGAACAACTAGGGACCCCCTCCGGTCTGCTTTGGTTGGAAGGACAGATGTTCTTGGGCCGATGCAGTCTCTTAGGTAGTCTAGTTTTAACTTGTTTATATGCTTTATGAAGATGGGCAAATCACCTTTTCTCTTTTGTAATCTTAAGTTCCCTGTATGTAAGAGGGCCTGGGTGATGACCACAGTCCTTTGCTACATAAGCTCCTAGAGAGAAATGTTTTTCTCTGAGAAGCTGAAGAGAAACTCATTAAAGATGCGTGATGACCCAGTGTGAAGAGAGGAAAGCAGATTCACTAATTAACGTGGCCTTAAACAGAAAACTTACTTACTCACTACTTTCCCTCATCAGTGGGAGAAGGAAGTCTCTGTGAATTTTAACTTTGTGGGACTTAGTAGTAGAGATGCTGCCTTAATTTTCTATTGAACCTGAAGTTTTAGCAAGTGACTATTGATTAATGCCAAACAGATGCAAACTGAATGAAGGTGATTCAGCAGCCATCTGTTTTCCCCTAGGCAAAATGGTAGAGTCATGCCGCCATTTCCATTTGCCCATTAGCCTGTCTTAGGTTGCAAAAAGATGTTGCCATTTCATTTTGAATAGTAAACCTACTTCCTTGCTCAAAACCTCTTAGAGTAGAGTTCAACTGAACACTGAAAGTTGCTTGTATTGTATCCCTGCCAGCGCACACACACGTTTATGGTGAGCAAATGTTCCCTCCAGAAGATGTATTCTGCTCAGCTTTAAATAAATAAAATTGTTCCTTTGGACTGGGAAGCGAAGCAGCCCTCCAGGTTTCTTATTAAAAATCCTCTGTATCCCATTTCTTTTGGTTTGGTTTTGACAAAAGCATTCACTTATTTGGAGGGATTGCCTTTTTCCTACTGCTAAAATACAAGACCACTTCTCATCTAAGGATACATTCCCATGTGAGAGAGAAGGTTAGCTGGCACATTTTTCTGGAATTTCCTTCACAGTTATTCTTCCATGTCTAGGCCAGACAGGAAACTGCCAAAACGAAGGCACCTTTTGGTGAGTTCATTCTGCAGTTCTTTTCACCTGACCTAGTGTGAGAAAGATTAGCCAGCACAAGGTGGCTGTTGTCCAGGGTATGGCTGTTTGTGGTTCAAAAATACCACAATCTTCAAGGAGGCTCTTTCTGTGTACCACTCCTTCAAGGTTGCTAGCATTACATGTCAACAACATGTACTTGGATAGGAAGGGAAATGTACCCTTTTACTCCTCCCAGTATTTACTCCTGCAGCTTTCTCATTAGATTGGGGAGTGTTTCAGTTTGTCATGTACAGGTACAAGAGCCACCTGATAGAGCTGTTTGAATAAGTATGAGTTTCACCCTATTTTGTGTTCTCAAGAGTCCAAATGCCAGGACAGGACTAGAAAGCAGGTAATTTAAAAAAATCTAAATGCTTTATTTTAAAAAACCCAACCTATTTCTACAACACAATCCTGTGCACGTTTACTTGGATGTATGGCTTACTGTGTTCAGCAAAGTTTAATCTGGTTAGTTTGCACAGGACTGTTCTATAAAGAATGAAACATCTTGCTGGGCTAACTGTGTTTTGGGAAAAGGAAACAGACATACGTGCTGATCTGTTGGGTTGCTTTGTTCATCCTGTCTGTCAATTCCCGGTGGCGTATCATGCTTCCTTTCAGATCAGAACTTGGGAAATTACCTTTCTTGACTACAATTCCCAGTTACTGTGGTCACTGTTCCTGGGACTTGCAATACAGAGAAATACAATAAACTTTGTCACACATATGCATTGTCAAAAGGAGGAATAATAGTTTGCTCTTTGGATCTCTAGTGTAATCTTTAGAGGGATTCAGAGGGTTGCGTCTTTTTTCAGCTACTCCAGTGCTGCCTATATGTGGATTGGAAAGATTTAGTTTGTTATGTGGACTTCAGTGTGTTCTTTGTCAGCAAGCTCTGCACAAAGGAAGCTGCCTTTGCGGCAAGAAGCTGTCCTAATTTGAGGAAGAGGTGCAGACTTCTAGGTATCATGTGCCTTATGCTGTTCTGATCCTGCATTGCAGATGCTGCCAGAGAGAAGCCATTTGGGCAAAGGGAGGTGCTGCATGCAAAGCAATGATGCATTAACCATGAGGAATATCCGGGTGGTGCTCTTCCTACTCATAGGCAGATGGGCATCATACTGAAGTGCATAAGGCTTAGAGAAGGTAGTATAGTATTCCTTACTGTTTAAAAATGAGATTCTTAAATTTAAAGGATACAACTAATCAGCAAGTTATCCTGTTGATTGTTCTCTTAAATTTCCTGGGGGAATTATCTGCAGCCTAACCAGATAAATAGGAAAAGAACCTGAGTTTTCCTATCCCCTGTAGATAGTATCTATGGGTGTAATTGTTAGGCTGGATCCTCTAGTCTCAGGTTCTTTGATTTGCTTGTTGTCGAAGTGAAAATATGTTTGTTTAGACTTGTCCGTTTTAGAAAACTTGGATACTGTATCAGTTGTCAAAGGATCAGACATATACAGGTAATTTTGAGGGGGAAATGCAATTAAGGTATCAAAATAAATTCGCCTTTTAAAAACTGAAAGTGTGTTTGACTTTGTTGATTTGGGAATAAGATTCTTTGAACAGGAGTAATTTGGGTAGTAATTTTTGTATTCCACCAGATGGCAGGATGCAACTGAAAATTCTTCAGTGAAGGTTTTGTATATGGCCAGCTTTGTAACAATCATACCTGCACCTCTCTGAGCATTCAGGCAGTACCTGATCTAGTCATTTGATATCAGTGACTCAGACGGGTGAAATGGCCAGGAAGAATTTGTTTTAAAATAGGTTTGAAAGTTACGGTAGCCACTAACTACTGTTGAAAATGGGTGGTGGTGGTATTTATCCAGTAGTTCTGAACAAATACCTGTAAAATTTTAACTTGATTACTTTAGGAAACCATTATATTGGGCCCAACAGTAAAATGAGCAGAGGAGGAATTTTGATTCCCAACAGTCATGGAGGCAGAAGAGGCCATGCCAGATGGACTGGCTGTGAAGGCGCACCTTGTTCATATCCTCAAGGCTGTGGCAGTCCATTGGAGTCCTGGTGTTAAATCCTGCATGTCTCATTTCATACGTTCCCCAGGAGATGGCTCCGTGATCATAGTGTGTGGGTCACTTCATGGCAAGCTGGGATCCACCTTAAACAAATTCACGCCAATGTCATTTTTCCTGCTTCATAACAGACACTTGATTTTATTTTTGCACTGAAATTTTGCAGGATAGAGGAAGATAAATGTTTTTGTATGTTCCCATTTTCACCTTGTAAAAGTAACGCAGAAAGGCGTACAAGCCAGTGCAGAAGATCAATTTGGGCATAATTTTAAAAAGTTCACGGTGTGTCCACTTGGGCTTGGATTCATTAGTCCACAAGTTAAACAGTAAGAAACATTTAGTCCAGTAAAAATGGCACAAATACATTTCAGGACTGGCCCTCCTTGTTAAGATTGGGACAGGTGCCCCAGGCAGCATAGTGCCCAGAGTGGCAAATTTGCCATGTCCTCTGCTTTGAGGGAATCCTGGCAGCTCTGAACAGTTGTTCTTGTTCTCTCTGGCTCCAGAAAAGGTTCAATCGTCAATACAGATAGGGATTGCAGCTAGGAAGTTAGAAGAAGAATGAGACTTGGAAGGGCAGGAATGAGGGAATGGAAGGATGTATCACTGGAGAACAAAATGAAAATCAGTCATACTATTGTATTCCTGATCATCGTGTAAAAAGCTGGGCAGTAAAAAAAACTGACAAAAAATTGATTCGTTTCAAATACGTATATTGCTGAAGGATAGCTTTGCGGATACCTTGGACTCTCAAAAAGACAAGTGGGTCTTAGAACAAATCAGGCCTGAATGCTCTCTGAAGCAATAACGATGGAATTAAAGCTGTCCTGGTTCAAGCACATCATGAGAAGGCAAGATCCTCTGAAAAAGACAGTAATGCTGGGAAAGGTTGAAAGCAGGGAAATAGGAAGACCAAATATGAGATGGATTGATTGGCATTCCAGTTGTTCTTGAGCATGTGTTTCCAGAAGCAGTGCTGACTTGGGCTTCTGGTAATTGAAGTCCAAGAACACCTGGAGTGCCAAGGTTCACCATTACTATGGAATGCATAATCTTGAGAGTTCAAGAGCTGAGCTGGGCTCTTGAGGATAAGATATCTTGAAGGTCTGTCATTCATAGGATCAACATAACTCAGAGATAGCTTGTTGGTATACAACAGCAACAAAAGCTCTGCTGTATCACACCAAAGGCCTGACTAATCCAACATTCAGTTCATAATCCTGAAGTGCCCATAGGAAATGTACCATGATATGAATGCATGTGATATGAACATCACAGCATCTTCCAACTTGTGTTCTCTAACCTGCCTGGATGCATCTCTTCCAAATCCACACATATTGGCTGCCATCACTTCATCTTGTTGAAGTGAATTCCACAGTTCAACAAAGTGTCCATGATTCATGCATTCATTCATTCTATTGTATTATGGCCATGGAAGAGGAGAAGCTGTGGTAGGATTTTCTAACTAAGATCTGAAATTAACAGTCATCCTTGGGTACTAAGTACTTTGGCTGGGAGAGATCATTTGCTGTTCTGTTGCAGGTTGCCAAAATGTTTTATACTTGTCTTGAGTGTGCAGCATGTTTATTAAGAACTTAGAAGAGGAGACCGGGTAAAGTCATAAATATAAAAACTCTTGTCATAGGTTTCTCTAAAATGAGTCGGGAACCTTTTTAATTCGGGAGCCGGGTCACGCTCCCTCGGACAGTTGAGGAGGCCAGACTAGTGGTTCCCCCCCACCTAAATACTACGGTATGCATGTCCACGGCTGTTGTAAACACATTTGCAGCTGCTTCTGGAGGTGGCAGTGGCGGATGGAGCAAGGGTGGGGGCCTGATGATTAGGCACCACAGGCTGTAGGTTGCTGACACCTGCTCTAAAATATACTAGACGTTCCATTAAAAATCTCTTATTAGGAATATGGCAAACAAAATAGCAAGGGAAAACACTATTTTGATAAGAGTAGAGAGGAAATGTCCTAGATAAATTGACATCAGAAAGAGAAAAATCATAATTGTATTTAGTTCTGCTTTAGCTGTTGTATATACTTGTAGAAAGGAAAAACATATCCTGGAATGACTATGATTTGCTGATGGGAAACATCAGTTCAATTTGCTACAGCTGTTAAGGAAGCAAAACTAAATGTTACAGTAGGTACCACTGGGGAAAGCTGGGAGTGAACTATGGGGGACGGAGGACTTTTGTGCTTGTGCTCCTGGCTTTTTTTTTTTTTACATTCCCTTTGATCAATAGTTGTGCTGGTTGAGAAAACAATGGCACATCAGGTGAACTGCTGTGTTATGTGTTTGATTCTGTATGCAGATAAACGTTGGCACTCTTATCACCATGTAATATTGCTGGGGAACCTTCTAACGTCTTTCATTGAATATGAGACACAGGTATGATCAAAGCTTCTGGAAAAAGCCACAGCCCACATCTGGGGTTTGACCTGGAACTGGCTGAACTTCAAAGCTTGTATGTCAAGGTTGAACATTTTGTCCCTTCACATAAGTCAAGCCAGGTGTGGAGGGGCATGACTCTGACTCCAGCAGCTTTGCACTGATTACACCCTGGTGCAAACATCCATAGAGCAATGTGATATTGGGGAAGAAGGCATCATAGGGGAGCAGTATGGTTTCCCTCTTAGGAAGTGATGTTTCCACCAGAGCTGGGTGAGGTTGCGTGCAAACATTCTCAGAAGCCCCCTGAGTCTGACGCCCTGCTGTCTCCGCTCCACTCAAAACACAACAGCAAGTGGAATAAGTTAAATGCAGCTGTTAAAATCAAGATCAGATGAAATATAAAAATATTATGCTTTACAAATGAACTTTCCCTCTCTTTACAGATGAAATCCAGATCTCCAAAAGCTGGAGTTCTCTTTTAGGCCCCAAATCTTTTTGACTTGATGGAAAGTGACCATTACAATGATGGGCCCAATAGAGTAAGACAGATTAGTGGTAGACAAGTCTCAATAGTTTTGAGTCTGATCCTAGATAAATCAAATTGTCATGTACCTTCTTAACCTCCATCTGAAGATAACAGTGGCCCTTTTTTCACCCTGTTTCTTCTTTCTCGAGGGAAGCTCTTGGCCAAGAACCAATCCACTTGCCCCCAGTTGCTGGATCTTGTAAAGCAAAAGGAGATGAAGGTTTAGATTAGCCCTCCATTCTAAAGCAACCCTACCTGATAGGAATAGTATTTCAGCTTCCCAGTTTCACATAGGCAAATCTAATTCAAAATGTTAGTTATCAGCAAAAGAAATAATGTAAGTTGAAATTGAATCAGCGGTGCAATCCCTAGAACTAAAAACATGATTAATAGTTCTGAACTTAGTAACAGATGGAGAAATGGCCTTTAACGTCCGATGATGACTTCTATGGTGCCCTATTAATGGCAATTCTGGGGATGTGGTGGCTCAGTGGTTAAGAAGCTTGCCTTGTTAGCTGGAAGGTTGACAGTTTGAGACCCGAGTGCTGCATGACAGATTGAGCACCTGTCTCTATCCCAGCTCTTGGGGACATGAAAGGAGCCTCATTCGGGGGTCCCCTGAGTAGAGTTTCTCCAGCAAAAATCCTTTCAACTCATAATTTCTGACATGAAGTTATTATAATGGCCCTTGTGGTAATTAGATAAAAGGAACTATTCAAGTATTACCACTTAATACAAGCAGTGCACTGATGCTGGTTTTCCATGACTGTCCATGTTGCTGAATCAAAATGAACTTTTTTTCATTCAGTGTCCTCAGATTAGCTCCATCCCTCTTGATGTTATTATGTACTGTCAAGTCTCATCTAATTTATTACCTAAACACACTTTGCCAAGTATCGGAGACATTCAAGGAGTGGTTTTACATTTGCCACCTTCAGTGTGTTTCCATGGCTAAGCAAGAAACTGAACCCAGGTCTCTTGAGTTCTAGTCCAGCACTCTATAGTCACTATGCTGTGCTATCTCATTTCCTCATTAGCCCTCTCTCATATAATGATCTGTACAAGCTGTCTAACTGGTCAGATTATAAACTACAGATAATATACCGTTAGAAGCTAAAGTAATGTTAGTATTCCAGAGATATTGATTCTTATAGATTATGTCTGAACAATTTTAAATGCACACAAAGACTGATGGTCAGTCACAAAACAAAGCAAACTAATTTGCAAATCACAGGAGATGCTAGCAGTTTCTGGTGTGGTAATCATGTGCTCTTTAGCTCCAAAGGACCCCCGCTTTTTATTATCTAAAATAACAGGTTTGACCCTGAAAGACCACAGATGCTAAGGCAAAAGAGTAGCTCAATGGTTAAAAGCAAGACAGTCTAATCAACATACAAAACACCCACATTATCGCCCAAGTTGATCACTACTGTTAATTTCTAGTTCAGAAACAGCAAATGTATAAGAGGATCTCCTGGTTCCCAAAACGTCCTGGTAACTAACATGGTCCTGCTCCCACCTCAACTACCTTCCTCTAAAGAATTGAATTGGTAGTCCATTGCATCTCTCCTTATCGTGCTATGCTATCACCCATGGCAATTACCATCATATTACACAGCCCATGAAAACAGGAAATTCTGTCCAGTATGACAGGATATGTTTTACTAATGATCAGGTCAGTATTCAAGCCTGGTGACTTTGTGCCAAGATAATACTTTCCATTGACCCTGGGGTCAGTCAGTTCTCAACCATGAACAGCAATCGCAACGTTTGAAAGGACAACATTATCTGTTCAGCCTAATGCTTCTCTTGGCATGTTTAGCATTAAATCTCACTTCTGGAATGTTATATTATCAAGGGGCACTAGGCACTCATGAAGAGAGGCAGGGTTTGTACACCTGTAATAATTTTGCACACGTGGACTTCAGTGGGGTCAGCTGGACCAGGGCCATAGCCAGGATTCTAGATCTGAGTGGGAAAATATTTTTTCAGGGTGAGCAACAAAGCCTCTTTTCAATGTATTCCTATGGGAATGCACTTTGCCAGGGTGGCCAAAGTGCTAACTCAGGGTAGGCCAAGCCCACCTTGGCCACCCCCTGGCTACGGCCCTGAGCTGGACTGCCATAATGAAAATCCATAAGCTTTTCCCACTATTGTGCCTGGTCTCTCTAAGTCAGGCATGCCCAAACTACAGTCTGTGGGCCGGATATGGCTCCCAAAGCCATTCCATCATGCCCGCGATGCCCTCACCAAACCAGGAAGTGAATACAGACGCTTCTGCGCATGTGTGGATGCATCTGTATTTGCTTCCTGGTTTGGTGCGGACATGCTCACACATGCGCAGAAGCATCCATATTTACTTTATGGTTTGACGTGGACGTGTTCACACATGCGCATAAATGTCTATGCCAAACCAGGAAATAAAAATGGCTAATTTTGCACATTGAATGCAAAGAAGGGGACCAAACGGTGAAAACCAAAGGTAGCAAGAAACCGTTTGAGGCTGAATTTCTTCAAAGAGTCCAAAGTGTTTAATCAATTGTCAAAGTAAATTCACTAGATCCAGATCCAAAACCCTTCCAGTACATAGGTAATTTTTCAGTATTATACTTTCATCAGGAATCTGGAAATATAAACAGTCAATTACTAACAATATCTAAGTCTTGTGTCTATTATATTGTTGTTGTTCATTCGCACAGTCGATTCCCGACCCTTTGTGACACCATGGACCATTTTCCTCCAGGCACCTCTGTCCTCCACCATTCTCCTCAGCCCACCAAGCTTTGTGCCCATTGTGTCCACAATACCATCTATCCATCTCATCTTTGGACACCCCCTTCTTCTCTTCCCCTCCATCTATCCCAGCATTAAGGCCTTCTCAAGTGAGTCCTCCCTTCTCATTTGATGTCCAAAGTACTTTAGCTACATCTTCACTATTTGTCCCTCCAATAAACAGTCAGGCTTGATTTCTTCCAGTATTGACCTATTTGTTCTCTTTGCTGTCCAAGGGACTCTCAGGACTCTCCTCCAACACCACATCTCAAAGGCATCTATTCTTCTGCGCTCAGCCTTCCTAATGGTCCAGCTCACACCCCCATACATTACCACTGGGAATACCATTGCTTTGACTATGCAAATTTTTGTTTTCAAGGTGATGTCTCTGCTTTTCACTATATTCCCCAGGTTTCTCACAGCTTGTCTCCCCAGAATCAGTCGTCTTTTTATTTCATGGCTACAGTCGCCATCTGCAGAGATCTTAGATCCCAGGAAAGTAAAATCTGTCACTGCTTCTACTTCTCCATCTATTTTCCAGGGACTAATCGGACCTGTTGCCATTATCTTGGTTTTCTTGATATTAAGTCTCAAGCCAGCTTTTGCACTTTCCTCCTTCAATCCAATCAAGAGGTTCTTTAGGTCTTCCTCACTTTCTGCCATTAGGGTGGTATCGTCTGCATATCTCAAATTGTTGATGTTTCTCCCAGCAATTTTGATCCCATATTGTGATTCCTCCATCCCTGCATTGCGCATTATGTGCTCTGTGTATAGATTGAATAAGCAGGGTGATAAAATGCAGCCTTGTCTTACTCCTTTTCCTATTCCAAACCACTCTGTCATTCCGTTTTCTGTCCTAACTGTTCCTTCTTGGTTCATGTACAGATTTCTCATGAGGCATATGAGGTGTTCTGGTATTCCCGTGTCTTTAATTACTTGCCACATTTTGTTGTGGTCTACACAGTCAAAAGCCTTGGTGTAGTCAATAAAACAAAAGTAGGCTTGTTTCTGGTATTCTTTTGTTTTCTCCGTGATCCAACATATGTTGGCAATGTGGTCTCTAGTCCCCCTGCCTCTTCTGAAACCAGCCTGCACCTCTGGTAGTTCTCTCTCCATATGTTGCTGAAGTCTATCCTGTATTATCTTGAGCATCACCTTGCTGGCATGTGGGATGAGCGCAATTGTTCAGTAATTTGAGCATTTTTTGGCATTGCCTTTTTTTGGGATTGGAACCATCATTTCCACTAGCTTTATTGTTTGCAGTGCTTTTTAGGGCCTTTCTGACTAGAATGTCTGGTTCAAGTTCAAATTTCTCATTATTGTTATTGTCAGGAGTGTTGAGGTCCTTTTTGTAGAGTTCCTCTGTGTACTCTTGCCATCTTTTTTTGATCTCTTCTTCTTCAGCTAACCCCTTTCCATCTTTGTCCCTTATCATGGTCATTTTTGCTTTAAATGTTCCCTTGATTTCCCCAAATTTTTTGAAAAGATCTCTAGTCCTGCCTCTTTTGTTGTTTTCCTCCATTTCTTTGCACTGTTCGTTCAGGTAGTTTTCCTTATCTCTACTTGCTTTTCTTTGAAATTCTGTATTCAGGTGATTGTATTTTTTTCTTTCTCCTTGGGCTTTTGCATTCCTTCTTTCCTCTGCTATTTTAAAGGCCTCATCAGACAACCACTTTGTTTTCTTACGCTTCTTTTCTTTTGGTATGGTTTCTCTTGCTGCCTCCTGCATGATGCCCCGCATCTCTGTCCATAATTTTTCTGGTACTCTGTCTATCAGGTACAGGACATTAAATCTGTTCATGACCTCCACCGTGTATTCTTTAGGGATGTTGAGTAGGTCATATCTGTCTGGTCTAATTGTTTTCCCCATTTTCTTTAGTCTAAGCCTGAATTTTACGATCAGTAGGTTGTGATCTGAGCCACAGTCTGCTCCAGGTCTTGTTTTTGCTGACTGAATGGAGGTTCTCCATCTTTGACTGCAGAGTATGTAATCAATCTGGTTTCGATGCTGGCCATCTGGTAATGTCCATGTGTAAAGTTGCCTCTTGTGTTGCTGGAATAGGGTGTTTGCTATGACTAGTGCGTGTTTTTGGCAGAACTCTATCAATCTTTGCCCTGCTTCATTCTGTGTTCCAAGACCAAACTTGCCTGTTATTCCATTTACTTTTTGATTTCCTACTTTGACATTCCAGTCTCCTAAGATAATGTGGACATCATTTCTTGGTGTCTGTTCTATGAGGTGTTGTAGGTCCTCATAGAACTGGTCAACTGTTGCTTCATCTGCACTAGTGGTTGGTGCATAGACTTGGATTACAGTGATATTGAAAGGTTTGCCTTAGATTCTGACTGACATCATTCTATCATTTTTGATGTTGTATCCCATTACTGCTTTCCTCACTCTTTTGTTGACAATTATGGCTACTCCGTTTTTCTGAGGTTATCTTGCCCACAGTAGTAGATATGATGGTTTCCAGAGCTGAATTCACCCATCCCTGTCCATTTTAACTCACTGATGCCCAGGATGTCAATGCTTATTCTTTCCATCTCATTTTTTAACCACTTCCAGTTTTCCTTGATTCATAGATCTCACATTCCATGTCCCTATGCAGTATTGTTCCCTGCAACACTGTATTTCTCCTCCCCCTTTCATGTCCCTCCCCCTTTTCAGATCTGCTGTGCTGAGCATCCCCTTGTTTTGCCTTTTGTTTTGGTCCATAGGGTTCTCTTGGCAAACTTTGTGGCGTGCCTTGCCGGTCTCTACGCCAGTCTCTTCCCATCACACATGTTATCACAGTTTAAACAGTTTAAAACAAAGTATTATCATGCACAATATCACAGTTTATCACATAGTATCAAAGTAAAAGTTGAACTAATTAATGAAAGGGAAAGAAAGAAAGAAAGAAAAAGTCGACTATATCAAGTCTCTATGTAAGTCAGTTTCTTGTACAGTCACTATGTCAGTTGCTATAAGCCATCTATGTTTAGTCAACTATATTATTTCAGTTCGATTACTTATCCTTTGCATGCATGCAGCAGCTCTCGCCTCCCTTTGGCTGCATGGAATTAGTCAAAGGCACCGACTCGGGCCTCGCTGTGATTGTGGTTGTGGATGGAATCTCCTGGGGGTGGTGGTGGTTCTCCGGAGGTGTCTGCGGTTGGCTGCAGCAGCAGCATGGCCCTTTTTCTTTGCCCTCCGGGGTGTTGCTACTCTAGGAGGACCCCCGAGCCTCTGGATGGCAACTGGGCAGCTGAGCTGAGGCCTGTGTCTTTCTCTGATGCCTTTTCTTTCTCTGGACCCAGGTTTTTGGGTGGGGAGGAGGGGCAAGATCCTTCACTCACCTCCCCCTGGGCCTCTCTGGATGGCAACTGGGCAGCAGAGCTAAGGCCTGTGTCTTTCCCCTGATGCCTTTTCCTTCTCTCTGGCCCCAGGTTTTTGGATGGGGAGGGAGGGGCAGGATCCTTCACTCACCTCCCCCTGGGCCTCTCTGGATGGCAAATGGGCAGCAGAGCTGGGCCTGTGTCTTTCTCCTGATGCCTTTTCCTTCTCTCTGGCCCCAGTTTTTGGATGGGGTGGGAGGAGCAGGATCCTTCACTCACCTCCCTCTGGGCCTCTCTGGATGGCAAATGGGCAGCAGAGCAAAGTATGTATATATGTACATATATACATACAACATTGGTAACACCAAATAACAGTAATTGCACAAGCAAACAGTAATTGCACAAACAGTAATTGCACAATGGGATGAGGTGCAAGAAAATTATCTGTAAAATCTTAGTGTAAAGTTTATCAAAGTTTAAGTGCGTCCCAAGCCTCGACCGTAAATTATTTGCGTGCTGACAGACGTCAAAGTATAGTTTGTTACAGCAACTTTTTAAAGGTGCAACTCTATGGAATTAGAACAGCTGTGTTAATTACAAGCTCTTACAATATAATTAAAGAAAATAGGAATAATCTTGCTCCATGTTGAGTCCATAAGGTTGTAAAGTTTTAAAGCGATAAATGAAAAAGGCTTCTCAACGCAAAAGTAGTCTCTCGATATTGGTGCAAGAAAAAGGAGCAGGTTTAATCGTTTCCAAAGCAACAAACTTGAAGTCGCGGTCTCCGTGTTGCTTCTCAAGGAAATGGTTGACAAGGGGGGGCTTGTATCTTTGATCTGTGTTCCCCCACTGTTATGTTTTAAGAATAAGGCTTGTGTTGTTAAAGGGATATTCTCGTGCCAGCAGGGGGAGCTCTCATGAGACCTGTCAGAAAGAAGTCTTGTGCTGAATTCAAACAGCTGAGAGGGGGAGAGTTCAGTTGGAAGTATTGCTGGAAGTTGGTTGTTGTTCTGTGTATGGGAATTAAATAAAGAAGTTGTTGTTGTTGTTACCCGTCATTGTCAGTCTCTTGAATTGCCTCTCAAATATAAAATTGGCGACGAGGATGGGATGGCATCTTCGGCAGGTTCAGGAAGTTGCTTCGGGCCATTCTGTATCACTGAACCAGAGAAGTGGACTCTATATGAAATGCAGTTTTCAAATTTCTTGATTGCTGAACTCATCGAAGATGAGGACCGGCAAAAGGCAACTTTCCTTGCCCGATGTGGAATGCCTACATTGGAGCTAGCCATTCATCTCCTCCTACCACGGGACATTGTAAACGTTTCCCTGGCTGACATCTTGATGGCGCTCAGAAACCACTTCAAACCAACAGCTTCAATTTTTCCAGCACGGTTTGCGTTTTACCGGAGGGACCATTGCCCAGTATGCTGCCACATTGAGGGAAGCCGCAGTGCCGTGCCAATGGCGGGACATCGAAGAAGCCCTGAGGGACCGTCTCATCATGGGAATCCGAGATGAAGCTGTCCAACGCCGGCTAATTAAAAAAGTCACGCTCACGTTCACAGAGTTTCTCAATGAGGCACTAGCGTCTGAGGCCGCTGAAGCAGGGGTTAAGACGTTCAAACAAAAAAAAATGCTGTTTCAGGGACAACCGAATCAGCTGTTCAGTTGCAGTAGTGTTCAGAATTTTCCTCCTCTTCATCAGGAGCCAGCAATGAAGAAAGTGAAGTGGGAAAGGTTCTCCGACAGGCTGGAAAAGGTATACCTAGGGCTGTGGGGCCATGCGAAGATAGTGGTGGAAAGTATGCGCGAGCCAAGTGCCCGTTCCGTCAACTGCCACTGCTGTGGAAAACGGGGACACATTGCCAAGGTTTACCGACAGCGCCGAGCTGGGACCACCGCCAAGGACCGTCACCAACTGGGGGAAACGCATCCAATAGCCAAGGTGTCATCTACGCAGTTCTGAGGGTCGCAGGTGTTGGCAGTTTCAGGGCATTTCGTCGTTGACCTGTTACTTCTAGAAGTTCCAGTAGAGATGGAACTTGATTCAGGGACTTCATTCTCCATTATCCTGCAATGTGAATTTTGGAAAATTCCACCAGCCACCCGACCTCATCTGCAAGCACTGAAGGTGGTGCTTCATGATGTCCAAGGGTGGCAGATTCCTGTCCTTGGTATCAGGACTTTCAAAGTGTGTTTTAAGGACATTGTTGCTGCATTCCCATTAGTTGTCATTAAAAACGGGACCAACAGCCTTCTGGGGGTGCAGTGGTTCGAACCTTTAGGCATTGCTTTCTCAGGTATTCATTCAATTGGCCCCAACCCAGTGGGAGCCACATGTGAGGCTTTCCCAGAGGCATTCCAGGGAGGTTTAGGTACTTATTCAGGGCCCCCAGTCACATTTGAATTGGACCCAGGGATAGTGCCTGTGCGGTTAAAACCAAGACGTGTGCCTTTCGCGCTTAAGGATAAAATTGAGGCTGAACTGGATAAGTTAGTGGCCCAAGAAATTTTAGTGCCCGCTGATTCTGCTCCCTGGGAAACCCCCATAGTAACCGTTATGAAAGTGAATGGAGATATTCGCATTTGTGCCGATTACAAATGCACCATTAACAAAGCCATTCAGCCAAATGCTTATCCAGTTCCGGTGATAAGCCATTTGCTGGCTACCCTACATTGGGGGAAGTGTTTTGCCAAGCTTGATTTGGCTCAAGCGTATCAGCAGCTGCCAGTTACCCCTGAAGCAGCTCTGTGTCAAACAATTGTCACCCATAAAGGGGCATTCAAAGTGACCAGGTTACAGTTTGGTGTTAACACGGCCCCAGGGATTTTTCAGGCACTTGTGGAACGCCTTCTAAAAGGCCTCCCGGGGATTGTTCCATATTTTGATGATGTATTAATATCAGCTGGGAGCAAGGCCGAACTTGGGGAGAGGCTAACTCAAGTCCTGCAGAGGTTTCAGGATGCAGGACTCCGAGTGAAGAAAGAATAGTGTGTTTTCTACTCCTGGGAGGTTGAGTTTCTAGGTTATAAGGTAACTCCTGAAGGCATTAAGCCGGCAGAGTCAAAAGTTCAAGCGGTGTGGGATGCCCCCGCCCCACATCAAAAACTGAATTACAAGCATTTCTGGGATTACTTAATTTTTACCACGCATTCTTGCCCTGGAAAGCTACAGTGGCTGATCCTTTACACCACCTACTAAAGCAGCATTCTGTGTGGCACTGGGGGCATTGCCAGAAACGTGCGTTCAGGGAACTAAAAGGCCTGTTAACCTCTGATGTGGTATTAACACATTATGATCCAAATAAGCCTTTAGTGCTGGTCTGCGATGCATCACCTGTTGGGGTTGGGGCTGTGTTGTGCCATGTGTTGGACGGGGGAGTGGAAGTGCCTATTGCTTTTTATTCCAGGTCACTATCAAAGGTAGAACGGAATTATGCTTAGATCGATCGTGAAGCTTTGGCAATCATTGCGGGAACCAAGAAGTTCCACGATTTTCTTTACGGCCACAGTTTCACGATCGTCACTGACCATAAGCCTCTCCTGGGGATTTTTGTTCCTGACAAACCTACTTCCCAGATCTTGTCTCCCTGCATGTTGCGCTGGGCTGTATTTCTCCGTGCTTATCAATTTCTGTTAGTGCCAAAATTTCTCATGCTGATGCCCTTTCCAGGTTGCCCCCCATGGGGGAGGAAAATGGAGAAGTCAAGGGGGACCAGCAAGTATTAATGCTGGATGTGCTAGAGGCACCCCCCATCACCGCAGGTGACATTGAAAAGGAGACGGGCCGGGACAAACTTTTGAGTCAAGTTCGGGTCTGGGTTCAAAAAGGATGGCCAGCAAGACTCCTATCAGAGGAGTTTAAGGCTTTTCAGTTAAAATGGTATGAATTGTCCTTAGAAAGGGGATGCTTGTTATGGGGGCATAGGGTCATTGTTCCGCTGCCCCTCCACCAGAAGGTACTTCAAATGCTGCATGTGAGTCACCCAGGGATTGTCAAAGCTAAAGCCCTGGCCAGAAGTTACTTCTGGTGGCCTGGGCTTGACGCAGATATAGAGGCATGGGTCGGTCGTTGCCAGGCCTGTCAAGCTTTACGTCCAAAGGAGTCTCACCTCCCCGCCAGGGAATGGGACACGGTGCGGGGGCCCTGGTCAAGGGTACATGTAGATTTTGCTGGAACATTCAGAGGAACCACATTTCTACTAATGGTGGGTGTGTATTCTAAATGGTTAGAGGTTATACCAGTCTCAGGGACGACTTCCACTATTACGATTCAGAAGCTCTGCCGTGTGTTTAGTTGTTGGGTATTACTGGATGTATTGGTCTCTGACAATGCATCCACATTCATGTCTGGAGAGTTCCAAGCATTCCTGAACAGAAACGGAATCCGCCACATCACAGTGGTGCCGTTCCATCCGGCCAACAATGGTCAGATAGAACAACAGGTACGGACAACCAAAGAGGCACTTAAGCGCATGGGCCCGGGGAACTTGGAACTGTAATTGTGTCAGTTTCTGTTGGCTTACAGGGTTACCCCCCTAGCATCAGGCCTGTCCCCTGCTGAGCTCCTTATGCGTTGGAAACCTTCCACTATTTTGGATTAGTTAGATCCTTGCAGAATTGAGGACAGAGGGGTAAATATTGGAATTAGGGCGCAGAAGGAGTTCTCAGCAGGTCAACCTGTGTATTGCAGGAATTATGCATCCGTGACGGCGTGGATTCCCAGTCATATCATTGAGCAGACAGGGCCAGTATCCTACAGGGCACAGATGGAACAAGGGCAGACATAGAGGAGGCACATCGATCAAAACCGACAGCGAGTTCCGGGAAGCAACTGGGACCTAGGGGTCGGGTCGGCAACTGAACTTGATGTTAACAGTCAGGATTTGGGGGGAGTTTTACAGGTGGGGCTGAATGCGGAAACCAGGGTCAAATGGTTGGGGTGCCGCAGGAACCAGTGGCTGACTGTTCGGATCAAAGGGCTGGATCACCGAGGGAGCAGGGGTCAGTCGAAAGGCTGAAAGGTAGTCGGGGGAACTTTTCAACTGAACAATCCCTTTCCCCAGCAGGGTTGATGGCCTTCCCTAGAGTGACGTCCCTGCCACAGACAGACCCGATGGGGTCGATGGGCCCCAGCACAGCCTTCCCAGAAAACCAGGTGGCCCCAAAACAGGGAAGGAAACAGGGTGATACACCGAGTCACCCTAGATGGGCGTGCGGTCCTCTGAAATACTGGAAGGATTTTCTTGCTGTTTAGGGGGGGGAAGGGATGTTATGTTTTAAGAATAAGGCTTGTGTTGTTAAAGGGATATTCTCGTGTGTATGGGAATTAAATAAAGAAGTCGTTGTTGTTACCCATCATTGTCAGTTTCTTGAATTGCCTCTCAAATATAAAACGCACCCTAACTCTGAGTTCCCTGGTAGTGACCCCCACATAACCAAGACCACATTTGCATACAATTAAATACACATAGTTTTTGCTTTTGCATGTGGTAAACCCTTGGAGAGTGAGCGAAAAGTTCCGTCCAGGAAGGCTAACCACTTTGGTTTCCCAGCTCAAGCTGCATTGGATGCAGCTGCCACAGCGGTGATGTCCTAAAGCAATAGAGTTAACTGAGCAGAGACGCAACTCATGACCTGAAGATGTTACAATTTGACCAATGGATCTAGTTTTCCTGAAACCCACAATTGGTTTTAGCGTGCAGCCTGGCAGATCCTGGATGATATGTCAGTATTTGCAAATTGTGTGTTTAATCTTACCTGCTAAAGGGGAATATTCGAAGGAACAACTAAGCTTATTACTAGGTGGTCTGTACCTTTTCTGTAGTAGTTGTTGCCTAGGAGTGGCCCAAGCTTTGTTCCAATTCAAATGTATAATGTGGTCTGGATAACCTTTTTGATGTAGATATTTTCTCATAGTACAAGCGGAGTCAGAGAAATCCATATCGGTACTGGAGTTCCTCTTAGCCCTCAGGAATCTTAACCTATAAAACCAAGTGTTCACCGTTGGAATTGGCTATACGTTGCTGTGCGTTGCCCTACTGACCCGCACCCTCCCTTCGAGAGCACGGCCGAATTGCCTACGCAGGTCAACGAAGGATTTAAAAATCCGGCACGGGGGCCTCAGCCCCACTAACGGCAAGAAACGTAAAGAACATCACTTCCCGAAAGTCCTTGCGCCGCGCCGCACCAGAGCCAATCAGGCTGAGAGGCTCTCGCACGGAGCAGCGTTCGAACACGCGCCGCAGCCAATGAAAAGAAAAGGAATTTAAAAAAACGCAGCACAAACACAAAGCACCAACACATTACTACAAGCCCCAGCGTCCTGCGCGCAATGTGCGAGCAGAACGATGAGGCAGCCGGCGCGCAAAAACAAAACTAAAAAAAGCCGCCTCCGCAACCATTCAACCCCACGGGCGAGCCAGCATGGCCCGTGGGGGGAAAAAATAAAAAAGAAACCGCCGCCTCTACTCTTCCGTTCAAAGGGCCGGCGCACGAAAAATAAAAGTTAAAAATAATCCCACCGCCGCAGCCATTCTTCCCCATGAATGAGCCAGCATGGCCCATGGGGGAACCCCCACCCCAACGCCACCATGGCCCTTCCGATCGAAGGGCCAGCCGGCGGCCCAAAAAGACGAGAAACAAACAAAAAAAAAACACCCCCGGCCGCCGCTGCCCTTCTCTTCGAAGGGCCAACCAGAGCACCAAAAATTAAAGCAAACAACCCACCCCCACCCCCCGCAACTGCCCTTCTTTCCCACCGGGCAAGCCAGTATGGCCCGCGGGGAAAAAGAATAAACACCCCACTGCCTCTCCCTTCCTTCCCATGGGCCAGCAAGTATGGCCCGTGGGAAAGAAATAACCACCACCCAGCAAATGCCCTTCCTTCCAATGGGCCATGAAGCATGGCCCGTGGGAAATAAAGCCTCCCCGCAAATGCCTATCCTTCCCACGGGCCATCCAGCATGGCCCATGGGGAAAAAAAGCCTCCCCGCAATTGGCCTTCCTTCCCATGGGCCATCCAGCATGGCCTGCGAGAAAACCCCCCCCACACACACACACACTAGAAAAAACACACAAAATCACAAACAAACAGCCAAATATGAACAAGATAAGCACACACATACACCCCCAAAAAAGAATCCACCCCCAACCCCAACCCCCCCAAAAAACCCACATTACTTACAAAAAGACATCTTCCTTCTATGAGAACCAGAACACAAATGAGAAAGAGGAAACTTACCGGAAGCAACACCAAGAGGACAGAAGGTACCAAATGCAATGAGAAGCTCAAAAGCTCACCACCACCACCCAGTGGCCAAAACAGAAACAACATTCTAAAATATTTAAAAAATAATAATAATTCTAAATTTAATCACATAAATTATACAAACATTCAAAAAAAACCACACTAATCTCAAAAATTACCAAAATAAAACCACTTTTCACTATGAAAAACCAAAACAAAAAAAATTAAAAGAACATTTTAAAAAACAAAATTAAATTTAAAACTAAATAATATTACATTACATTAAATTAAATTAAATTTACATTTTTTTACATAAACATAAAAAACAAGTTCAAAAACAAAATTACTCGAAGCCACAAAATCCAAAAAACTTACACCACCATTTAAAACAGCGCATCACCATTGCTTCGACAAATAAACAAAAGCCTTTAGTATCCAACACAATTTTATAAAGCCCGGCAACGCCGGGCAAACTATGCTAGTAGACTATAAGGTAAGTTGTTTTTCAAGTGGTGCGGGTGGTGATGTCATCTGCCATCCTCTGTAACCCGCCCAGTTCTATGCCCACTGTGCCAACAATGGCATCTAATCCTCTGCTACCCCCTTCTCCTGTTGCCTTCGATCTTTCCCAGCATCAGGGCCTTCTCCAAAAGATGTGGAGAGAAGGGTAATCGGACTCTGTCCCAATCTTGATGGCCATTAGCAACATTTTAAAACCAGAAAAGATTATGAGATGACAGCTTGGTACAGTATAGTGATTCACATGCTTGGGTTATTGATGGACTGACAACTGCCAAAACTCCTGACCATTGGTCATGCAAGCAGCATTTGAGAGCTATAGTCCAACAACAACTGGGAGGGCACCCCTGCTCAAAATTGGAAACCACATGTGCCACGGCAGCTTCTTTATTTACTGAAGAAGGACTCTAGCCAAGGTAGGCATATTGATTTTGGACTGCATCTCTGTCAGGACAGGAGGAACACTAAGGGGTTTGTGGTCCATCGCCACCCACAACAGCCACCTTCTCTATCCACTGGGTTGTTTGTGAGAGGAGACTGAGGGGGCTGGAGCCTTTCCCCTCTGGGCAGAGGAGACAGGAGAGGCTGAGGAAGGGGAAGGAGCTATACTGAAGAAAGCAGAAAGCTCAGTAAGCACCAAGAAGGAGGTGGTGGAGGAGAAACCTTGTGGGATGAGAGATGCAAAGAGAGTTCTAGACAATGTAGGGGTATACCTGTCAAGCGCGGCTCCGGACAATACAGGACCTGCACAGAAGCCTTCTGCACAGAAGCCTTCAACGCTTGTGCAGAAGGCTTCTGTGCATCCCCTTCTGTGCATGCGTAGAAGGGTTCTGCGCATGTGCAGAAGGGTTCTGCACAGAAGGGGATGCACAGCAACTACTTTCCCCCACCTTAAAATTACGGGATGGCGGCAGGTCCGGGCAGGAAAGTAGAAAAAGCGGAGCTGAATTACGGGAAATCCTGGCCAATACAGGATACTTGACAGGTATGGGTAGGGGTGGAAGAGACTTGGGAGGAGACAGAGTGTTAAGAATTTGCAAGCCATTGACAATTGCATCATTCAGACACTAGATGGAGGCAGAGAGCACCTCCACCCTTATGTGGAGGGGAGGGGCTTTCTGTGAGGTAAAATAATTGCCTCAGGTTTTTCCAACCCAACTGTCATTTTGGTTCTTGTGAATTGTTGGGACTTGATCTCCGACCAGGGTGGTCACACATGCTGTGTGCTCCTTATTCTATAATTAATAACAAGGCAGTATCTGTACATAGTTAATATAATTTATTATATCAATAAATACAGTTAAAACGTTTATTCCTGCATCTGTATTTGGATTCTACATGTTCCTAGGTGTTTTCTATGATCATCCCATTTTGACACAGAGAGACAGACATAGACACAAGGGACAGCAGAACCTGAACCAACTGAGCTACTGGGTCCTACCCTAACTAGGGCAGAGGGAACTGCACTGAGAGCTCCTCTACTGCTACCAGACTGGACCCTTGGACAAAGCCCTGCGTCTGGCTTCAGGTCCCACAAGCCAAGGCAGAATGATAAACGAGAGAGGAAAATTGTTTTTTTTAATTAAAAAAACCTCTTACTAGGGGCAAAGGTGACACAGGCAACACTGTAGGGGAGAACAGGCCTGACACCTGGATGTTATACCTTCCACCATACCCAATCCACTCAGCAGAACTCACCAGAGCTGTCCTGCAGTTTCCTCACAGTGATAGCAATTACACTTATAGCTTCTGAGTGCACTCTCTTTGGGATGGCAAAAGATTATCCTCTCTCAAGGTGGGAGGACTGCAGAGAGAAAGAATGGCACAGTGAAGTAACTGACACTGAGGACTGAGTTAAGACCCTGTTATGTACTGAATAGTTTGTGATAAGTACCCCTTTAACTGATTGTATCCGACAATTGTATCTATTGTAAGTAATCAATGACACATTGTAGCAAGCTGTTAAGAATAATACTGCTCGTGCCAATAGCAGTGTCAGCTCACACGATACAGATTCCCCTGAATACCTGAAGGGCGGGAAATCTCCCCGCCGCACCGCACCTGGAGAAGATGGGCGTGACGATCCATGACGTCACGTGAACACTAACCAATGAACTATCACCCGAGTTATTCAAAATGTACAATGTACTATAAATAGAGCTGTTTGGTCCACCTTTACCTCATGTTCACTCTGACTACCATGCAATAAAGTTGTGTTTTTAGCCCTTACTGCGGCTCCTTCTTTGTCTTCCATGCAAGACAACAAATTGGCGACGAGGATGGGATGGCGTCCCGAAAAGTGAACATCGTGCCCTTTGATACTTCGAAGCCAGAAAAATGGGAACTCTACGAACAGCAGTTCCTCTACGCTATGGACCTCGAAGGCATTGAGGAGGAAGCCCAGCGCCAGGCATTCCCACTGGGCCAGTGCAGCCTAGAGACTTTAGAACTAGCCACCAACCTCCTAACGCCGAGACCGCTCAGGGTCGTGCCCCTGGATGAGATCCTCGCCGAGTTGAGGAAGCACTTTCGCCCGAAAGTGTCCGTGTTTCCAGCAAGGTTGGCGTTTCAGCAGTGGTGCCAGCGGGCCGGTGAGTCCGTGGCAGACTTCATGGCAGCCCTGCGGGTGGCTGCCGTGCCTTGCCGGTGGGGAGCGTCCCTGAGCGAGGCGCTGAGAGACAGGCTCCTGCTGGGCCTGCGAGATGAGGGGGCCAGGAAAAAACTCCTGGCCAAAGACGAGAGCATCTCGTTCGAGCATGTCCAGCGCATCGCCCAAGCCGCCGAGTCAGTGCAACAAGGCAAACGGGTGTGCCGGGCCAGGACCACCGTGGTTGGGGGGCCCCCGCCGGCGGTCCCAGTCCACAGCTGTTCCTCCCACGGAGAGCAGGCGTCCTCCGAGTCCACCACATCCACCTCCGACTTCAGTGAGGATGAGGACGTGCAGCGGGTGCAGAGGAGACCCAAGAGGCGAGACCGCGCCAAAGAGGACCGCCGCTGCGACGGATGCGGGGCATCCCACGACCGGAGCCGATGCCCATTCCAGAAGGCAGAGTGCCACAACTGTGGGCGGCGCGGGCACATCGCAAAGGTCTGCAGGCAGCGTCGAGACGACGGCAAGGGCCAGGCGGAATGGCCCCAACGAAAGGCAGACAGGGTCGGGCACATCCTCAACGCCGACGAGCCCCAGGAGCACCACGTGTCTCGACGGATTCCTGATGGCCGCAACCAGGTGGTCCACAGCGTGCAGTTGCGGCGGCCCCGGTTTTTGTGGAGGTACTGGAACAAGGGGTCCCAATAAGGATGGAGATCGATTCGTGGTCACCGTACTCCATCGTCTCCCACAGGGAATTTCTACGCATTCCCCCAAAGTCACGCCCCAAGCTGAAAGCCCTTAAGACTAATTTGCGGGACATTCAGGGCAAGAGTATACCAGTGTTGGGGGTGGGAGAGTTCAAGGTTCAGTTTAAAAGGCGCTCCGCGCACTTGTCCCTAGTAGTTCTAAAGGAAGGGTCCTGCTGCCTCCTGGGTACATAATGGTTCAGGCCCCTGGGAGTTTTCATCGGTGGCATACACGCCGTGCAGGCTGACCCGATCACGGAGGTGTGTAACTTACACCCAGCCGTTTTTGAGAAGGGGCTAGGGAAGTTCAAAGGGCCTCCAGTTTCCTTCAAATTGGACCCCAACATCCGACCCATCAGGATGAAGCCAAGAAGAGTGCCTTTCGCACTAAAGAACAAAATAGAGACTGAACTGGACAAACTGGTGGGTCAGGGGATTTTGGTGCCGGTGGACTCCGCTGAGTGGGAAACCCCCATTGTTACGGCACTTAAGGCTAATGGGGAGGTCAGAATCTGCGCTGACTACAAGTGCACGATTAACAAGGCAATTCGCCCAAACGCGTATCCAGTGCCGGTGATAAGCCACCTGTTAGCAACCTTGCATGGGGGGAGGTGTTTCGCCAAACTAGACTTGGCCCAGGCATACCAGCAATTGTCAGTAACCCCAGCTACAGCCGCCGCTCAGACAATTGTTACCCACAAGGGAGCTTTTAAAGTGATGTGCCTCCAATTTGCCGTAAATTCGGCTCCGGGGATCTTTCAGTCCCTCATAGAAAGATTGTTGAAGGGGCTCCCAGGTGTTTCCCCCTACTTTGATGACATTCTGATAACAGCAGGAGGGGAACAGGAATTGGCCAAGAGGTTAGACAGGGTACTAACGGTGTTCGAGAGAGCAGGGCTCAGGTTAAGAAAGGACAAGTGTGTATTTTTTGCTGAAGAGATAGAGTTTCTGGATTTCCGAATAACCCCTGAGGGCATAAAACCAGCAGAGTCCAAGGTAGCGGCAGTGAAAGATGCTCCTCGCCCCACCACCAAGGCCGAACCGCAGTCCTTCCTAGGACTCCTAAATTTCTATCACTCTTTCCTCCCGGGAAAGGTGTTGGTAGCGGAACCGCTGCATAGATTGCTCAAAAAGGATGCGGCTTGGCGGTGGGGGGACAGCCAGGAACGGGCGTTCTGGGGGCTCAAACAGCTTCTTTCTTCTGAGGCTGTGTTGACCCACTTTGACCCAAAGAAACCAGTTGTGTTGGTCTGCGATGCCTCACTGGTGGGGGTGGGGGAAGTCCTCTGCCACGTGCTAGAGAGCGGGCGAGAAGCCCCAGTGGCATACTATTCGAGATCCCTGTCCAAGGCAGAGCGCAACTATGCGCAAACAGACAGGGAAGCCCTAGCGATTGTTGCAGGAACCAAGAAGTTCCATGATTTTCTCTTTGGCAGGCCATTCAAAATCATGACCCACCATAAGCCCCTCTTAGGGATTTTCATTATAGATAAGCCAACCCCGCAGATCTTGTCCCCAAGGATGCTGCGATGGGCGATCTTTCTCAACGCGTACCAGTACGTGTTGACCTACCGCCCTGGCAAGGACATCAGCCACGCTGATGCCCTTTCTAGGTCACCCCTCCCACAGGCAGGGGACCCCGAGTGCAAGGTAGAACAGGACCACCAGGTGCTCCTGATTGAGGCCCTAGAGTCGCCTCCAATTCTGCCAGCTGAGATCGCCAAGGCTACGGTGAAAGACAAGTCATTGGCCTTAGTCAGTTCATGGGTACAGAAAGGCTGGCCGGCAACCTCCCCAACGGAGGAATTCAGGATTTATGGTAGGCGGAGAGACGAGATCTCCCTAGAAAGGGGCTGCCTACTCTGGGGGCAGAGGGTAGTAATCCCCAAAGTTCTCAGGTCCCGGGTGCTGAAGATGCTGCATATCAGCCACCTGGGAATCGTGCACTCAAAGGCACTAGCGAGGAGTTACGTCTGGTGGCCAAAACTGGACACAGATATAGAACACATGGTTGGCACTTGTGAGAGCTACCAGAGCACCCGGCCCGAGGAGTCCCGACTTCCGTACAGAGAATGGGACACGGCCCGTGGTCTGTGGTCCCATCTACATGGTACCCTTTTCCTTATAACAGTGGACTCCTACTTCAAGTGGTTGGAGATAATTCCCATGGCCAGTACATTGTCAGCTACAATGATTAAGCAATTACACAAGGTATGCAGCTGCTTCGGTTTACCAGACGTACTTGTGAGTGACAACGCCACAACTTTCACGTCAGCGGAGTTTCAGGGTTTCATAGAGATTAACAAAATTCGCCACATAACTGCGGCCTCGTTTCACCCTGCTACAAATGGTCAAGTGGAATGCCTGGTGCGAACAACAAAGGACGCACTGCGTAGGATGGGCCCTGGGGAATTGAACTTGCAACTCTGCCAGTTCCTACTAAGATACCGTGTAACCCCCTTAGCGTCAGGGCTCTCTCCTGCTGAGCTCCTCATGCGGAGGAAACCCACCACGATTCTCTCAAGATTAGACCCAACCAGGGTGGAGGATACGGGTAGAAACATAGAAGTGGGGGGGGGACCAAGAGTTTCGAGATCAGCCAGCCGGTACACTGCCGGAACTACGCGGCTGGCGGCCCCACTTGGGTACCTGGAATAGTGGTCGGACAGATGGGGCCAGTCACCTACAATGTCGAGACAGGCACAGGACTCCTCTGGAGGAGGCACGCCGAGCAGCTCAGAGGTAGAGTAGTGGGAAGGCAAGACGTTAGTGACCAAATGGAGCAGTCAGCGTTAGGGTTCTCCCCCACCCGCTTATCCCAAGGGGGAGACACAGACCACAGGGGGGAGGGAAATGACAAACCCGCATCCTTTTGACCGGCCGGGTAACAGGGACAATTTAGAGGAGAGGAATTTCGAAGACTTGTTAGATTTTGAGTTAGGAGACCGGGGGGATTTTTCGGAGTGGTCTCCCACCCATCCAAGCAAAGATCGGGGTTTTTCTTTAGTCCCTGGAGCCCCCGGTCTCACGTCCCTGGAGTTTACTCCCACACCTAGACCTTCCCAATCCCCAGCTCACAACTCGCAGCCAATCGCTAACGAGTCACCCTCCTCAAGTGCAGGGACTCTGGCCCGAAGTGCGGCCACCACTCGCCCAAAGCGAACATGCAGAAAGCCTCAATGCCTAAAGGACTTCGTCCTCACCTAGGGGAGAGGGATGTTATGTACTGAATAGTTTGTGACAAGTACCCCTTTAACTGATTGTATCTGACAATTGTATCTATTGTAAGTAATCAATGACACATTGTAGCAAGCTGTTAAGAATGATACTGCTCGTGCCAATAGCAGTGTCAGCTCACATGATACAGATTCCCCTGAATACCTGAAGGGTGGGAAACCTTCCCGCCGCACCGCACCTGGAGAAGATGGGCGTGACGATCCATGATGTCACGCGGACACTAACCAATGAACTATCACCCGGGTTATTCAAAATGTACAGTGTACTATAAATAGAGCTGTTTGGTCCATGTTTACCTCATGTTCACTCTGACTACCATGCAACAAAGTTGTGTTTTTAGCCCTTACTGCGGCTCCTTTGTCTTCCGTGCAAGACACCAAAGACCCCCACTGAGGAAACCTCTAGTAGAAGATACTACTGCTCACAGTGAAGTAACTGTAGAGACTGGTCTCTTAGAGGTCGTTTGGGATATGGAAGTTTTACCAGTGCTGACTGTTTCTTGCACTAGTGTTAAAAGCTATTAAACCATTTCTTACTGTGTTCCCTGTTCCAAGTCCATAGTAAAAGACTGGCAGGCTAACAGTCCCCCAGGCAGTAACTGCACACAGCTGTAGCTCCAATTCTAATTGTTGCTGTCTCTAGCTGATGTCTGCTTACTATAGCAGGGAAACGTCAGGGAACCACCATGCAGCCTGGAAGTACTCAGTTAGACAGATGAGTGGCTTCCACTCAGAGTCTTCATGTGTAGGTCTACTCATGCCAGAATGAAGTTGTAGAATGGACTATCAAGCTATTAGTGGATGATAACACAATTCCAAATGGCATCCTTGCCCCTACATTTTCAAAAATATCTGCAAGGTGGAAACCAGAAGGATAACTACACCACACAGTAATAGCAATTTAATACCACTCTATCATGACTCCATGCCTTCTGTGATAGTTTGAGGGGAAGGCAGAATTTTGTTACCCTGCTTGCACAGGACAAAAAGAAAGAGAGAGGGAAGATGTTACAGCCTAACTTTCCACCGGATAATGTAGAAACCTATATTTCCAGCCAGTGCTGGGGACTCATTTTACCGACCTCTGAAGGATGGAAGGCTGAGTCAACTCATCGGAATAAAACTCACCACATTTTGGCTGCAGTACAGGAGTTTAACCACCGCACCACCAGGAATCAGTACACGACAGAGTTTGCCAAAACTCATCACGAGCACTGACTAGAACTCTTCAATCTGATCCACATGAGTAACAAATATTTCTGCCCAATGCAGCACCAAACCAGGAAGTGACTATGAGCCTTTGGTAGAAACGTGAAGAGCACTGAGCTAAAGTTTTTTTTTCTTTCAAAAAACATAACTCCTTCCTGTAAAAGATCTAGGAAGAGAGGGAAGAATCCAAGAAGTAAACAACAGGCAGATCGGGTTGTGTTTTCAGGAAAAGTTTCATTTCTTGGACCATAATTTATGCTTCCATGAAGAAGGGATCCCGTCAAAAGATTTCTTGCAGTTTATAGGGACTGAGAAAAATGTATATGTTAGGAATCTTACCAGCTTAGTTAGGAGACCTTTATATGGAATCCTATCTGGAAGGGAGAGAGTATTCCAAAGGATGGAGGAAAGCAATATACAGTGGTACCAACCTCGCTCAAAGAGCATACTTGTGGGTTGCCCGCAGGAATAATTGGCCAAACCTTTCCCCAGGTGTTCGCCCAGCCTTCAACAGATCCGGGGACCAACCAGGCTTGGCAGGAAAGGCAATTGGGGTGCGGGCTAGTTAGTTAGTTTGGGGGGGGGGCAAATCATAAAGCCTTGGCTGATGGCTACGATGGAAACAGGGCAAAAACCAGAGATGGTGACTCTAATGGAAATACACAATCCTCCGCTTCTGGCTGCAGATTAAGATGGGCAAATAAGATGTGCCAGACAGCAGAAAAAACTAGGCACCCGGAGTCAATACACATAAGGCTCCGAGATAGGGCAGGAACAATGGGTTTCGCCAGCCCAGACCTTATTTAGTTGTGGGTTGTCTATTAACCACAGGGCAATGTCCAAGAGCAGGTATTGTCTTGACCACCTGAAAATGCCACGTACGCAAGCCTTCTGTATTAGGGGGTCACGCGCATCTTACGCGTGTATCACCCCAAGGCAGGGTAATAAATACGTACCACCCGATCCAGATCGGGGCTGGACTTCACCGCACGATTGTCTCGCGTGTCTTCCTTGTGGCCAGCCACTCCCGCACCTGGGAGCCATCTCAACACATAATGTGTTCCACAGGATTGCTCTTTAAGCGAAACACCATTGTAAGTGACTTCTGGCAGGGGGGATTGCAAACCCCAATTTAGTTGTTAAGTGAGATTTTGTTTGGTTTTAGTTGTTAAGAGAGGTGACCATTCAGAGAAAATTCTGCTCTTTAAACAAGTTAGTCTCTAAGCGAGGTGCTTTTTTTGCAAGGTTTTAACTGTACTGAGAACAAGAGTATCAGTGATATACCATAAAATGGAGCATAGAACAGGACAAGAACCCTTTATTAATAAGGAAGCAGCTGAAGGGAATGGCCTGTGGTTTCACATAACTCTATAGCCGAGGTTCCCAATATGGGGCACATGCCCCACAGGGAGACCTTAATTCCCAGAAGCCTAAGTCAGTACAATGAATAAACATTGGGTGATCAGTGCTTTAGGGAATTGACTTAGGCTTCTGGGAATTGAAGTCCAAAAACCAAAGGTTGGGAAACACTGGTTTAGACCAAATTAGTGGCCTTTTAGGCTTCCTCCATGTGGCTAGGAGTTCACTTTTTTAATAATAAGAATTATATATCATGGGGGGAAGGGGTGTCAGGATTTTAGAGATGCATAGGTGGGGCCTGGCTCAAAAAAGGTTGGGAACCACTGCTCTATAGCAATGTGCAAAGCATGGGAAACAGACAAGGGGAGCTTGAACTCTTAACACAGGAAAACAAATATGATTTAATAGGTATTACTGAAATCTGATAAAATGAGACTCATGACTGGAATGTAAAAGGTGTGACATTCAAAATAAATAGATTAACAGGAAGGAAGAAGGAGTTGCATTGTATGTAAAGAATGTGTATGCATGGAATGCCAGTGAAAAGTATTGGAATGAAAATTAAAAGAGAAAAAACAACAGGGTGTACTATAGGCTTCCAAGCCAGACTGGAGATTTGGATGATGCCCTCCTGGCACCAAACATTCAGAGAAGAGGACTGTAGTATTAACTGAGACTGCAGCTATCTTGATCATCTTTTGGAAGTCAATCCCTGCCAAGGGAAATATTCCAACATTATTCTCCTTTCTTGCAGTCTAAAAGGATATAATCCAGTCTAGTTCCTCAGGCTTCTACCATATCATTCTGCTGCATGAATAGATCCAGATATGGCTTTTTGTATCACAGTAGCTGAGTGTACATTGAAAGTGCATGTAAATCTAGTGCTACAAAACCAAGATTGGAATTCCCAAAGTCAAAGAGGGCAAATAAAAGGGTGGGTGTTGCAATATAGGGTCAAACAGACAATATTGTTAATAAGCATGAGTCCTAACCAAGTTGGATTTCTTAGGTGCAATTATGATAGTGATGCTGAACTTAGGGAAGACACCCAATCAGCGTAGCCCACTGCAGCTCTAAACTCCTGAGTTCAAACAATTTGCCGTTTTCAGCCTCCCGGAGTTTTGATTTTGGCTAACAATAGCCCCCATAACTTGATTGCCAAGTGGGGATAACAGATTATTCATGTCATGCCTCATATTTAATAATTTTCAAAATAACAAGTTAAAGGCTAATTAAAGAAACAAACAATTTGTGAAAAATTGGTTCTGCTGAGAAGCAAAATAACCTCCAATCTAAAGGCCTTTGTTATAGCACTCTGTTCACTCATCATGTTGGTCAGGCCTGGATCCAAGCAAAACACCAAATGCCCTTCCTTTAAACCAGACCCATAGCTTAAAGAGATCAGAGTGAATGGGACAGACTTTGATGTGGCTAAGTGGGCTCTTTGTGCTGGCTTTTACCTCTTGGTACACAATGTGGGGTCCTATCTAAATTACTGCCAGATTATGCCCCCACCCACCAGCCCCTCGTATTGAACATCCAAGAAACATAGAGCATGCACACAGACAGACAGACAGACAGACAGACAGACAGACAGACAGACAGACAGACAGACAGATGGTGTGTCTCTGAGGAAAAGGTTAGTAATTCTAGGGTAAAACACAAAAAACTTTTGCAAATGATGGCTTTTATTTTTATTTTTCTGTCTTTTATTGCACATAGGATTTTATGTTCAGTAAAATATATGTTACATCTGAAACCTCATAAACAGCATTTTTGATGTTTACCAACAGTACCTGCTGTTCTAAGGTACACTTCCTCTGCGTGAGTTATTATTAAGGACAGTTAGTAACAGTGGTGGGCTCCAAAAAAAATTACTACCACACTGTGGGCGTGGTATGGTGGGTGTGGCCAAGGGAAAAGCCCTGTGCTGCACCCGAATTAGGACTACTGTACTTTATTTCTAAACTTGGATGGGCGGGACCAGCCAGAATTTCTGCTACCGGTTCTGGTGAACTGGTGCGAACCTGCTGATGCCCACCACTGGTTAGTAAGGTCACTTCAGGTTAGCTGTAGAGCTAAACATAAATGATCCAGCATGAAAGAAAAGAAGGCACTTCCCTTCAAAAGGCTTGGTATCTGCTGATTGGGAATGGGAATTCTTAAACTATTAACAAAGAGGTGAAGTAATTATGCTAACAGAATGCTTTCCCTGATCTCCTAAAAAATACCCCTGTTTCAATGTCCATTGCATATATTCTTTCTCAGGTGGAAAGAGGGTTGGCAAGGGGAAATTATAGTAGAGAAGATGGCCCATTAAACCAGGAGTTCTTAAACTTTTAAAGTGGTGGGGGAGGTCGTGCTCCCTCAGACAGCTTTGGGGGCTGGACAGCCATTTTGCCCTTCCACATGGCACTTCCTGGTGTGGTGGAGGTGGTGGTGGGCCACATGAAATGGTGCCAAGGGCCACATCTGGCCCGCAGGCTGCAGGTTGAGAATCCCTGCATTAAACTCTCTAAGCCAGTGTTTCCCAATCTTTGGTTTCTGGACTTCAATTTTCCAGAAGCCTCAGTCAATTTCCCCAAAGCATTGATGAGCCAACATACTGACTTAGGCTTCTGGGAATTGAAATCCCCCTGTGTACTCCACATTGCGAATCACTGCTGTAAGCAGTGTTATGTTAGATTAGATTCTAGATTAGATTCTATCCAGTGCTTTCTATAATATATAAACCAACTAGCATTTTTTGCCGGCCTTGCTGGGCAGGTATATTTTGTGTTGGTGGTGGTGGTTGTTTTTGGGTGGTGCGTGTGCGCACGCACATGCACATGCACATGCACACGCACATACACAGAGGGAGAGAAACACACACACAGGGAGAGAAAGCCGCACGGGGAGAGGAGGGGCTCCCCTTCCTCCCCCCGAAGCCACGGCAAGGCTGGTGCCAGCCTTTGGGGCGGTGGGGAGATTATGGGCTCTCACTGCTACCCCACCAAATCCGTGCGGGGAGTGGAGAGGCTCCCCCTCTTCCCCCCCGAAGCCATGGCGAGGCCGGCGCCAGCCTTCAGGGTGGTGGGGAGACGATGGGCTCTCCCTGCTACCTTGCTGAAGCCACGCAGGGAGAAGAGGGGTCTCCCTCTCCCCCCAAGCCACGGCAAGGCCGGGGCCGGCCTTCGTCGCCAGGGCTGCGGGGATGGATTCCCTCCGGGAGATGAAGGCCAAGAACGGTGCTCCGTTCTCGGCCTTCATCTCCCGGAGGGAAGCCATCGCTTTTCATGGATTGCAGGGGCCAAAGCTTTCAGCCTCTGCCCTCTGGGAAGGCAATGACTTCCCTCCGGGAGTCCAAGACTGAGAACGGAGCACTGTTCTTGTCCTTCGTCTCCCAGAGGGAAGCAATTCATTTTCCTCGTTTGGTGGGGGCCGAAGCTTTCAGCCCCCACCCTCCGTGGAAGGCGATGGCTTACCTCGGAGTCGAAGGCCGAGAACGGAGCACTGTTCTCGGCCTTTGTCTTCCAGACGTGTCGATCATTTTTTAAAAAGAGCGCGCCGCTTACCCTGCCTCCTCCGTGCTTGTGTCCTTCAGCCTGATTGGCTGAGGGGTGGCGTGGCGTGGAGGACGCTGGGAAGCGTAGTTTTTTTGTTCTGGTTTGTGGGGCAGTTGCCTCACTCTCGGCTGTCGGACACTTGCAGCGATGAACGCAGGGTCTTAAGGTAAGTGTGGCCGGCTCGGTACAGGATGGTTGGGCTAGGTGTGGCCACGCATGCCAGACACGCACGGCCCAACCCCCTTCTTATAGGTAAAGATAAGTGCAATTCACTGTATAATAACCAGAAATTGAGAAAGTTATTTGGTTTTGGACTTCAGCTCACAGAATATCTGAGCCAGATATTGTTAGAGTGGTAATCCAAAAAAGTAAATTTTCATATTTCTGACTATATAAGGGATGCCTGACTTGCTTCTTGGTTATTTTTTGGGGTTCAGAGATTGGTCTGGTGCTATGATGCATTAACATTTCTTCCTGATGCCTAGTTCCTAAAATCCTTTTCCCTTTAAAACTTTTGACTTGAACCTTAGGCATTGATACCAATGGAGTAGAATACATTCCCCACTGCCATCTGGTTCTTGCTTTCATCTCCTTTGTCTGAGGAAACCAATGAGTGAAATACAAGCGGATGTGGGTGAGGGGGATTTGACCTGAAGGTGTGCCTGACTGCCAAGGTATTTTGGGAAAGCTCAACAGGAAAGAAACAATAAGGCTTTGGATGGTTGTTGCTGGAGGGGAAGTCTCTGGATCACTGACTGACAATTTTAGGCTCCATTGGTGGGTAAGGAATGTTAATGGGAAGGGTGAGCACCTCCCCACATGGGTAGCCAACTTCCTTCCTCAAAAGAGTTGAAGTCATTAAAGCTGTGCTGCTCTTGAGGTAACCACAAACTGACCCTCTTTGCCTTCATCTTTGAGATGGAGGAAGTAAATGAAGCATCTCCTTGATGAACAAAACCTTGCTTTCATGGCTCAAACCACTTTGCTTCCCTCAAGGTTCAGGTATGTTACTGTAGCCATACTATTCTGTCAATGCCATGTACTCCTGAAATTGTTGATCTCTTGTGTCTCATTCCTATAGATCTCCCAAGTATTCCATTCTCAACCTCTCTCATGCCATTTTCCTTACACCTTTCAGTTTTGACCTGCTGTCACCACTACTGCTCCATAATGTGCAGTGGTTAAGGCACTGAGCTTGGAGACCGGAAAGAAGGTTCTTTTCCCAAGGGGACATGAAAGGAGCCTCATTTGGGCGTCCCCTGCAAAAATCCTTTCAATACAAAGTAATCTCTGACACAAAAATGAACAAATGATACTCTGATTTGACCAGTCTGCATTATCACCAGTATAACTCAAAACAATTGATGTCTGTCACAAAGGCATCGCCTTCCTTCATAAATAACAGATTTGTTCGTGGCATCTTTTCCTTTGCTTAAGGATTTGTGGATGAAGATCAAGGCATCAACTGTATTAGGAGGAAAGGTTGCAATGTTTGGATTGATCAGCTTGAAACAAGGCAATGTAAGGGGAGAAATAATATATGAGGTATTTTAAAATATGCATAATATAAAGAAAGTCTCCTTCTCTGGTGTCATTAAAAGAACACGAGGAATTCAGCACAGACATAACAACACTTTTTATGACAGTACATCATGTAAAACAGGTTTCACTGTTGCAAGATGTACCAAAGGCTGCCAACATTGATAGTTTTCACAGGGATGAAACAAATTCAAGATGGGATAAGACTTGGAATGGCTATGCATACTGCATAGTGAAAAGTAGAGACATCACCTTGCAAACAAAAGTTCGTAAAATCAAAGCAATGGTATTCCCAGTGGTAATGTATGGGTGTGAGAGCTGGACCATTAGGAAAGCTGAGCGTAGAAGAATAGATGCCTTTGAGATGTGGTGTTGGAGTTTTGAGAGTCCCCTGGACAGCAAGGAGAACAAATAGGTCAATCTTAGAAGAAATCAACCCTGCCTGCTCATTAGAAGGTCAAATAGTAAAGATGAAGCTAAAGTACTTTGGACATCAAATGAGAAGGGAGGATTCACTTGAGAAGGCCTTGATGCTGGGAAAGGTGGAGGGCAAAAGAAGAAGGGGGTGGCCAAAGATGAGACGGCTAGATGGTATTGTAGACGCAATGGGCACAGAGCTGAGCAGGCTGAGGAGGATGGTGGAGGACAGAGGTGGCTGGAGGTCAATGATGCATAGGGTCGCAAAGTGTCGGAATCGACTGTGACTGAACAACAACATGCCATTCCAGCATCAAAAGTATTAAGACTCAATACCAGGGGAACATAAGTGGAAGGGTGCTTTTCCATTCATGTCCTCCCGTGTGCTTCCTATGGGCTTTTGAATGGCTAATGAATTAAAAGAATAGCACAGCTCTTCTTGGATTCTTATACAAGTTGTTAACAAGTGCAACATTCATCCTAAGAGTGCACCTCCATCCTATTCTTGATTTGATAACTCTACCATCCATTGAGGACCAGCCTATGTGGAACAGGCAGCTGTCACAGTGTAGATTTCATTATGCCCTATCCAGAACATTCCTGTCCACCAATGTTATCCTTTTCATTGTATTTTTTAGTGTGGCAATGCATATATGCATTGGGGAATCACCGAATCATGAACTGATTGTTAGTTGATTCATATGCATGTGTGTATCAGCCCAAGATCTGTTTCAAGTACAGTGGAACTCCAGATAATGACAAAACTTGGTTCCACAAGTTGTGTTGTTATCCGGATTTTGACGCTATGTGGTCCCTATGGGAGATGCTCCTTATAAGGATGAGAAAAAAAACGCAGTTATCCGGAGATTGATACCAAACGCCCCACATAAGGATGTTTTTTGGCGTTTTTTTGTCCTTATGCAGAGCATCACATGGTGCATAACGAATGCGTCATTATGCGGATTTGTCCTTATCCGGTGCTGTCATTATCCGGAGTTCCACTGTATCTTATTTTCACAATGAATGAGCATGGTATGTATGAGCTCAAATTGTTCCACTCATTTATGGGCAAAAAGCGTGTTCTGTGGAATGAAGCTGGGATATAGATGCTGGTAGTTTAGGATCCACATGGGTATTTAGCCCCTTTCCAAATGGATAAGACTGCAACGCCCCAAAACATTTCTTCTTACATCAAGACTACAACAGCTTTTTTAAAAACTGCACAACTGCCACTGGACAGCCAATATGGTCCAGGAGAACTGGGTTCAAATCCCAGTTCAACCATGGAAACTCACTGATGATGGGAATGGTAAAAACTACTCTTTGAACATCTCACATTAAAAGCTCTGTTAAGTTCATTGTAAGGCAGAATGGCTTGATGGCACATAATAAAAAAGGTTGCCATTAGCCAGACCACATTATGCAATTCCTTGACACAGGAGTGAGCAATGGATTGTGCAAGTACAGAACTTTGCTCTAACCCTTACTAATGCTTTGGAAGCCTCATTTTCTCTTGTTTTAAAAGGATTGATGGTACAGGGCCCCATTCTTGCAAGAAGAGAAGTCAATCAAATTACCCCTGGGGAGTGAAAACCACCCTTTCTATCTCATTGTTGAAGGGGATATCCTTTCTTGCACAATGTATCCCTGGGTCTAGCATTGGGGATAGTGGTTATTGGCAGAGAGTCCTGCAAATGGCATCTTTCTTTTTTTGGCTGACTCCTTGTGCGTGTAGAACACATCCCATTAAATCTAACAGTAGGGACTTGTATGGCTCCTGCTGAGGAGATTCATTCTCAGACAATAGAGCCAATGTGTACGGCTTAGTGAAAGCATCTGACTCCAATTACAGCTTGCTTGGATTTGCATTACTGCTTAATTGAGGAAGTGAGAGCAAAGTGGGTACTGGTTCTTTGCTCCAGCAGCCTTTTTATCTGACTAATGTGTATCTAATTAGCCTGCAATGAATTGGCTGCAGTTATCTCCAGAAAGAGGTAATGAAGTCACCTCCCAAGACCCAGTGACACTCTATGGCAGAGGTTCTCAACGTTTTTCAGCCACAGGCCGGACCAAGCCCCCTCAGGCAGCTGAGCGTGCAGGACTGGTGCTGTAAAACACATCCATGGTTGTCGTAAACACATTTATGATGGCGATGGACACATTTACAGCTGAAAAAAATGTGTTTACAATGGCTGCAGACTCATTTATGGCTGTAGTAAATGCATTTATGCAGCCGTAAATAAGTCCACAGTTGATTCTGTTGGTGGCTGGAACGAGGTCAGGGGCTGGATTATTTGGCACCATGGGCTGAATCCAGCCCACAGGCTGTAGGTTGTAAATCCCTGCTCTACAGGGCTCTCTGGACAGACTTCCCAGGGTGGGTGGTGGGGCACATAGCTTGCCTATCTGAATGAGTTGAGGACATATAACCTGAGGCTCAGCCTGCGAAATGAAGAAACATCAAGATTTGGTCCAGCTTAATATTCTCCTGTGTTTATAGCATTACTGACTAGTATGGCAGGTAATGTGCATGGGATCAGCTAACCCTTGGCCGTTCACAGCGTGCCCTTAGGGCACCCACGTTTTTATGTTGAGGTTCTGTTGCAGGGGATCCCAGTTAGGATGGAAATAGACTCGGGGTCCGCCTACTCCATTATTTCCCATAGAGAGTTTTTGCGCATTCCCCCCAAGGCACGGCCCAGACTCAAGGAACTGAGGTCAAACTTAAGGGATGTACAGGGAAAGGGAATCCCAGTGCTGGGGGTGTGGGAGTTTGAGATACAGTACAAGGGACTCAGAAGGAAACTTCCCCTAGTGGTTTTAAAGGAGGGGGATTGCAACCTCCTGGGAGCACAGTGGTTCAAACCCCTGGAGATCTTCATAGGAGGCGTCCATGCCATCGGGAGGGACGAAATTCAGGCAGTGTGCAACGCACACCCCGAGGTATTCAAGAAGGGGCTCGGGAAGTACAAAGGGCCCCCAGTTTCATTCGACCTAGACCCGGATGTCCACCCAATTAGGCTCAAGCCACGACGGGTTCCGTTCGCCCTGAAGGACAAATTAGAGGTGGAACTGGACAATTTGGTAGGTCAGGGGATCTTAGTGCCTGTGGACTCTGCAGAGTGGGAGACTCCTATCGTTACAGCGCTAAAAGCAAATGGGGAGGTGCGGATTTGCGCTGACTACAAATGTACAATCATCAAGGCAATCCGTCCTAAGGCTTATCCGGTGCCAGTAGTTAGCCATCTGCTAGCTACTTTACATGGGGGAAGGTGTTTCGCCAAATTGGATCTGGCGCAGGTGTATCAGCAGCTAACAGTAACCCCAGCTACAGCTGCTGCGCAAACCATTGTAACTCACATGGGGGCATTTAAGGTGACGCGCCTAAGTTCGGCATGAACTCGGCACCGAGAATATTTCAGTCGCTTGTGGAATGTCTGTTAAAGGGGCTACAGGGTATTTTACCATATTTTGATGACATTTTGATATCTGGGGGGAGTGAATCAGAACTGGCCCAGAGATTAGATAAGGTCCTTACAGTGTTCGAATCCGCGGGGCTGAGACTACGGAGAGACAAATGTGTGTTCCTTGCAAAGGAAGTAGAGTTCCTGGGGTTTCGCATAACCCCTGATGGAGTGAAACCCGCTGAGTCCAAGGTCTCGGCCATTCAAAACGCCACTCGCCCCACCGCGAAACCTGAGCTGCAATCCTTCCTGGGGCTGTTGAATTTCTACCATTCCTTCCTGCCCAGGAAAGCGTCAATTGCAGAGCCCCTACATAGGCTGCTTAAGAAGGACGTGGTTTGGCGGTGGGGGGAGAGCCAAGAGCGGGCTTTCAGGGAACTCAAGCAGCTCCTCTCCTCAGAGGCCATCCTGACCCATTTCGACCCAAAGAAGCCGGTAGTCTTAGTCTGCGACGCCTCACCAGTGGGGGTGGGGGTGGTCCTTTGCCACGTGTTAGAGAGTGGGCGAGAAGCCTCGGTTGCCTTCTATTGAGATCATTGTCTAAGGCAGAATGCCCAAACGGATAGAGAGGCCCTTGCAATAGTAGCTGGCATAAAGAAGTTCCATGATTTTTTGTATGGTCATCCATTCACCATTGTAACCGACCACAAGCCACTGTTGGGCATTTTCACCTCAGACAAGCCCACTCCGCAGATCCTCTCCCCAAGGATACTTCGGTGGGTCATTTTCCTCAATGCGTACAGGGGTTCATTAGTGTACCGCCCCGGAAAAGACATAAGCCACGCTGACGCACTTTCAAGGTCTCCTCTTCCCCAGTTGGGAGACCCGAAATGCGAAATAGAGCAGGACAGGCAAGTTCTCCTTATAGAAGCCCAAGATGCGCCCCCCATACTCCCTGTGGAAATCACTGCAGCCACAGTGAAGGATAAAACACTAGCTCTTGTCAGATCTTGGGTACAGAAGGGGTGGCCCACAGCTCCCCCCACAGATGAATTTGCCGCATTTTTCAGGAAGAGGGTTGAGTTGTCCACAGAAAGGGGGTGCCTCCTGTGGGGGGAGAGGGTGATCATCCCAGAATCATTAAGGGCAAGGGTACTCAAGCTTCTAAATGTCAGCCACCCGGGGATCGTGCGCTCTAAAGCGCTGGCCTGAAGCTACTTCTGGTGGCTACAGTTGGATGAGGATATAGAGCACATGGTGAACACCTGCGAAAGTTGCCAGAGCTCTCGCCCTGAGGAGTCCCACTTCCACACAGAGAATGGGACACAGCCAGGGGACCATGGTCTCGCCTCCACATAGACTTCGCAGGTCCGTTCAGGGGTTCTTTTTTTCTACTGGTAGTAGACGCATACTCTAAGTGGTTGGAGGTTATTCCGCTGCACAGCACCTCATCAGCCGCAACCATAAAACAGCTGCGCAAGCTGATAAGTACCTTCGGGATACCTGACATCATTGTGAGTGATAACGCTAGCACTTTCACGTCCGCAGAATTCCAAGCATTCTTGGAATTCGGCACATAACCTCAGCCCCTTTTCACCCCGCAACAAACAGCCAGGTGGAACGCCTGGTGCGAACCATGAAAGAGAGGTTGTGGTGCATGGGCCCAGGGGATCTGGACCTGCAGCTCTGCCAGTTTTTGTTAGCATACAGGGTGACGTCGTTAGCATCGGGATTTCCCCCCGCTGAACTCCTCATGAAAAGGAAATTGCATTAGTTGTTAACCAGGTTGGATCCCACCAGGGTGGAGGATAGGGGAAGAAACATTGAGCTCAGGTCCACAAAAAACTTCGAGATAGGTGAACCTGTGCACTGTAGGAATTACACAGCTGCAGGGCCAGCCTGGGTTCCGGGAGTAGTCATTAACCAAACAGGACCAGTTTCATACTGTGTCGAGACCAACACGGGTCTCCTCTGGAGAAGGCACGCCGACCAACTAAGGCACCGAGTGATTGGGGGGCAGGGCAGGGGTGCCCAGCAGCAGAACTCAACATTAGGGTCCTCCTCCACCCGCTTATCCCAAGGGGGAGAAAACAAGGGGCAACAGTCCCAAACAGGGGGGGGGAGAGCAAACTCAAATCCATATCCTTTTGATATACCAGTTTTCCCCAGCGCCATGAAAGATAGGAATGAGTTTGTCCCTGTTGCCCCTGAGTTAGATTTTGAGTTACCAAACCGGGGTTTTTTGTTTTTTTTTAGTGTTCCCCCACCCGTCCAAGTCACTGGATAAAAGGAGCTGTTTGTCCGCCATTACCATATGTTTGTGCTGTACTCCATGCAATAAAGATGTGTTAGGCTAGTTTACAGCTGCTTCCATTGTCTTGATTCCCAAACACTAAACACCCAGATTAGGACTACTTTATTTCAAAACTTGAATTGGCGGGGCCAGCCAGAATTTCTGGCGAACTGGTGTGAACCTGCTGATGCCCACCACTGCTCCAACTCTTTGTTGGTGCGGGCTGATAGGCAGGCCTAATGATAACCTTTTCTTTACATTTAATCCATGTCTCACTTGACATTAATCTTTTGTAATAGGTACTGCTGCCGAGGCTCAAGGATTAAATAATGAATAGCTTCAGGCTACAGGCTTAAACAGCCAGGCTTTATTTTCAACTGCACTCAAGAGGGCCTAGCTCTGGATCATGTCTAGATACCTTACACTTCAGTAAAGACTTTAGCCCCTCCTCCTAGCATTTACTGGATCTTATCACACCCTTCATGAATACCACAGATGAAACCATATCTCCAAAAGCCGACCTGCTATTCCAGCCGGTTTCCATCTGTATGTTTGCTTATCTTCTGATAGGCCTCTATGATCCTAGCTTTAAGGATTGCCAAGATCCATGAAAAAGAACAAGGACCCTTATGAGAGCTTCACTTCAAAGGGTTTGCAACTTTGGGTCTCTACCATGTTGCTGCAGAGAGATTATAAATTCCAACAGTTCCTGACATGCTGAATACAACTTGCTCTTTTACTCCTCCTTCCTGAGTCCATATTAAATCCAGTTATAAATAAAAACTTACCTCTAAAAGCAGTTGGTATGTATGATCTTGAGTACTGTACAATTATCAGTCATGGGTCATCATACTGATTTACAAAGGCATTAAATTAATAGCACTATGCTACAATTTGTCAGAAATTCTGCTAATTTAGTTTTGATTATTAGCACCTCTTTTTTCATTATTTACACCAGCCAGCTGAAATTTACTGGTCATAAAGCCCTCAATAAGAGTCCTAAGATAGTTCAGTGAGTTGATGTGCTTGGTTGCAGACCCAGAGGGTTGACTTTTCTCTTGGGAGACAGACCAGGTGAGATCTTCCAGAACATGAGGTTGATGATATTACGTGCCCTGTCACCTGAGTGGCCTTGGGCAAGTTGCACAGTTCCAGAGCGCCACCAGGAAAGAGGAACTGGTAAATCACTTCTGAGCACTTTATATATGGAAAAACCTGGGAGAGTTACCATAAACTGGAATTGAGTTCTTCTTCTTTCGTGTCCAGAACAAACTTTCAACTGCCAAAATGAAACCACCTTCTTGGCTTTGTCATTGGCCAAAATTAAGTCATTGTCAGTATGTGTTTCCAGTAGTGAAATTGAGTTGAATGCTCATCATCGTCATCATCATTGTTGTCGTCATCAAGCCAAAATATTTGTAGACCAGAATCCTATTGATGTTCGTATAAGGCAGGGGTTCCCAATCTATGGCCCGCAAGCTGGACCGGGTCCAGAGCACCATTTCATGTGGCCCATCACACATGAGTCAGCAGATGCATTGAAGACAGTGAGTTGGCTAGTCATCAGAAGCATCAAAGGGGCGAGTCAGCTAGTCGCTTCCGCCACCTAGTCGCTTCCGCCACCTAGCCAAATCACTGCCTCTTCACCCTACTTGCTGAATCACCGTGTGAGGTATGGGCATATTTTTAAATATGGAAGTTAGTCTGGCGGAAGTTAGTCCAGTGGAAGCTAGTACCAGTGATATGGCAAGTAGGTGGGAGCGGCAAAGGCAAGGCAGTGGCAAAGGCAATCTCAAAACCTCAAGCTTTGAGTCGGAGGAAGCAGCGGCAAAAAGCAGCAAGGAAGGAAGGTTCATTTGGGGGATTCTTTCTGCAGTTGCTATTGCTCTTTTTGTGTATCTTAATGTGCATGTGTGTGTAAGATTGGGGGGGGAGTAGGTGGATGACGGTGAGGATTTCTAAAATACTGGAGGTTTTTTATTTGTTGTGTTTTGTTGTATTATCAGATATTGTGTGTACACCTCCCAGAGAGGGAAATTTATAAATAACAGTCTGCGGGAGCTTGACCAGGGCCCCGGCTAAAAAAGGTTGGGAACCCCTGCTATAAGATTTTGTAACTTGCAATGGCTAGTTGTGGGTTAATTCATAAGGTGCTAGGGTCCATTTTCATCATGTACCTGGTCTTGTGGGTGACTGTGCAATTGAGCTATAACTCAGCACCCCATCAATTAGCTGCACTTGGCTGCAGCAAGTTATGCAAACATTCATGAACTTGAATAGGATTTATAATATGATATAATACTTGTTCTGTACACAAATCTGACATTGCAGATGTCCTGAATGGTTCAGTCTCGGTCAGATAAGAATCTCATTTTTCTGTCTTTGTAACTCTTTTGTTCCAAGCCACCCGGAATAGTGTTCACACTAATTGTTAAATACATACATACATCATACATACATGCATTTTGTCAAATAAGACAGCTGTATACCATCAAGTATAACATATTAGTTATGTGTAGTAAATTTGTCGAAACATAGCTGTCTCTATTTTTGATTTCCCCCAAATATTTATGTGATTTATGAGTGAATTAGAACAGCCATGGTAAAAATCTGTTTGGTGTCTGGTGTATGTGAGAAAAGAAAGCAGTAGCTCTTGTTCAGCAGGCCTAGTGATATCCATATGGAATCTTCTGGCCTATGGCACACATCACTGTTGGGTCAACAACAGTACTAAGGACATCTCATGGGCTGAAATGCTATTGGCCTCAGTGTAACATAAAGTTGTGCCTGCAGATGTTCATTGGGAGTTACACCCATGTAGTTCACATATCTGGTTATGCAACAAACATTGCAACACAATGACTCCTGAGCGCTTGAAAGAGCACATTAAGCACTTGTTTAGACATGCTTTAGGTCTTTTTTCACTTGCTTACATACAGACACATTGATATTTTGCTTCCTAATTAGTCATATCTCTCATTGGCCAAACAAAAAAAGAGATGGCAGCAAAACATTTCTTTTCACTGAATGCAAGGCTAGTTGATTTTTATATATATATATATATATATATATTCCGATTTAGAATCACGATGGGGGGAAACATGTCTTAATGAATATTTATAATATTAAAAAGACATACGGTACTTACAACCTCAATATTGAACATAAGTTCAGGTATTGAGATAGATACTCCAGCTTTTGTGTTGCTAAGGAGGTGATTGTGTTGTCTTGCAAACTATGGTTAGGCAAGCAGCTAGGAATCCCTTCTGCTTGGCCTCATGTCTGCTTCCCTTGAGGTCTCCCCACCACCACATACCAGCACACATGTTTTCTCTTATATTACCACCAAGTACAATTACTTCCAGACCGGTTAATCTCTGTCAAAAATATTCATTTTTTGTGAATTTGGAGATTTTCCTTTCTGTATTCATAGCTCAGTGGTTGAGGTATCCCACTGTGGAGCCAGAGGGTTGGGAGTTCAGTTCCCCATTGTGCCTCTTGGGAGAAAAACCAGCCTATCTCACCTTGGGCATGCTATACAGCCCAAGGACATTCCAGAATAATGGATTCTGTGTATTCCATACCTAAAAAACCTGGAAAGGGTCACCATAAGTCAGCATTGACCTAACAGCACACAACTATGATGGGGAATGTATTTATTCTCATGTCCCCAGCATAAATCCAGTCAGCAACACTGAGTGAGATGAATTATGACTCATATAACATTTAAACTATGATTCCATGCATATCTACCTGTGAATGAACCTCAATGGAATTATCACCGCCGCCGCCAGCGCTATTATTAATATTAATAATTTCATTTTATAAAATACCTTTAATTTCCTGAGAAATGTGCTGACATTAAGAAACAAGAATCCTATTGGTTAGTTATAGCAGCATAAGTGCAATATCATATATTGCATCAGACAATTGCCACTGAGTTGGTGTGCAACGAGAGACAGAAGTAGTGAATTGCTCATTGATGCCAATTCGCCATTGTCGCTGCATCTACCTGTGAATGAACCTCAATGGAATTATTGCCACCGCCACCAGCGCTATTATTAATATTAATAATTTCATTTTATAAAATACCTTTAATTTCCTGAGAAATGTGCTGACATTAAGAAACAAGAATCCTATTGGTTAGTTATAGCAGCATAAGTGCAATATCATATATTGCATCAGACAATTGCCACTGAGTTGGTGTGCAACGAGAGACAGAAGTAGTGAATTGCTCATTGATGCCAATTCGCCATTGTCGCTGCATCTAACACTAGCATAACTAACCAATAGGATTCTAACAAGAGACCCCCTGTTAGACTACAGTTTAATGTATTTATTTATTTATTCAATTTGTATAGAATTGTATAGAATTTGTATAGATGAAGCAAAGAAGAAGAATTTTGTATTGAGTCAAAATGGTAGTTGGGATGTAGGTGACTATTGCAGCGTTGACAAGTAAACTGGTAAGCCAGCTCTCTACAAAATTACATAGACATTTCTGGGGTATTGTTTTGTGCAGAACAGTATGGTAGGGATAGATGAGATCATGAACGTTGTAGAGAAAATGAACAAAGAATAAGCAAGAGTCCTCATTAGAAAAGAGCTAAGGGACGCATAATGAAATTAACAGGAAACAGATTTATTGATAGACAAAGGAGGACTTGCTGTTTCATACAACGTTCCACAGATTTCAGAAACTTACTTCAAAGAGCCATGTCATGGTTGTGGAGTTAACTGAATTCTGAAGATGATTGAATAAATATGTGGAGGATAGGTTCATCCATGGCTATGAGCCAAGATACTCAAGAGATACAACTTTTTTCTCAAGGTATCACTAAATCTCTGAAAGATGGCTGACTCTATATTATCCTGTCTTTCTTTTGATTTTTTAGTCCCTTGCCTCTCTTTAGGCTCTTGCAAGAGGCTTTGACAGTTGCCAAGAGCCACAGTTTTTCTTAATTCCTCCCAACCCAGAACAAACTGCTTTAATGACTCTTACCCACTCATATTTTTATTATTCTTTTAGCTTGATGTTTGTTCTTCAACAGTACTGGAGTTACACAGATCTTAGAAAAATTACTTATTGTACTAAAATTTCCATAGTCCTTCAGCCAGCATGACAAATGGACATAGTGGGTGAGGACCTTGTTATTTGTAGTCCAAAAAGTAACTTTTACAAGCTCATGGATAATTAGAGGTTGATTGTGGTTATCAAGAAATTGCAAGTAGATAAATAGGTACCACTTTGATGGGAAGGTATACAGCATTCCGTGCACTTCGGTGTCTAGGCATGCCTGACACATGTCCACAGAAATGTCTGCAAACGCAGACAGTACTGGTCCCTCAGCTATAAACAGAGATGAGCACTGAACCCTAGAGTCAGATACGACTGACTTTCGAGCAAGGGTGACCTTTACTTTACCTAGATATCTAGAACCTTTGGGGTAGTATGATATACAGTGATACCTCATACAACGTCCAAACTTGGTTCCACAAGTTTGGACTTTATACGGATTTGGACTTTGTATGAGGCATGCAAAATCCTAGCCGCAATGCCTCATACAACGTCCAAATCCTTGCTGCGATGCCTCGTACAATGTTGTTTCCATAGAGATACTTTGTACTGTAACAGCGCAGACTTCAGGGCAAAGTCAAGGGAACAGACAGGAAACTGACATAACTTTAAGAAATCATTGTCTAAAAGCTAAAAACATTACAAAAACATGTCAAACAACCCTGATTGTCCAAGAACCTGAAGAATGCTGCAAAAATCCCAGGAATGCTTCTAAAAATGCTGACGAAAAAAATCCAAAAAATCCAAAATCATGCTCAAAACCTCTCCTAAACACTCTTCACATGCAAAACCCGCAAGAGCAATGCCGCATGTGTCCTGCCTTTTATACTGCCCAGACACAATGCAACCTGGGAAAACCCCAATGCCTCATACAAAGTCGCACGGCTTTGTATGAGGCAACTTTTTTCAAGGAATTAGGTGATGTTGTATGAATCCGATGTTGTATGAAGTGGACTTTGTATGAGGTATTATTGTATACGCATAATTGCTATTCTATTGCTATTTATGAAACATCAACAGTAATGCAGTAAACAGGTTCAAGTACAATTACCAAATAGTAATACTAATTACAGTAATAGTACAGTAATTAGTAATTACACTTATATACCGCCACATAGTGCTTAGTCAACTCTCTGAGCTATTTACAGGCAATTAGTATTTTGCCCTCGACACCCGATGGGGTAAAAGATGAAGCAAAGAAGAAGACTTCCAACATGCTCTGTCCTCTTTTTACAGCCAGGATCAAACTCACAATGTTTTGGCTGCAGCACAGCAGACTAACCACGGTGCCACCAGGGCTCTCTGCACCAATTGTCTTCGGTTGGCAATTCTTGTTCAGTCTTTGATTTCTAGGTTTGCAGATGAGGTTGGTAAGATTAAAAATTAAGAATTATGGTGTTTTCAATATTTTTAATCAGCAGACTATATTCTTAGTCTGTGTTGCTGTCTTTCAGAATGTAATGTGAACCACACCAAATCTTGCTGCTTCCAAGTCTGATGAAGTGGGCTTGGCCCATGAAAGCTCACATTTATATACAGGAGTTAGTCTTTAAGGTGCCACTTTTTTTGTCTTTTTTTGCTGTTCTGTTTTGTTTACCCTCAAATATACTTTTAAAAAACATATCTGGTTACTATAACCAGTCCATAAAAATCTAAGGACAACAAGAGTGTTGAATCCTTGACCATAAACACTTTTTTACTTTAAAAAATTAAATTTACAATATTATAGTGAACTAGCTGATTACCCAGCCTTGCCCGGGTTATCTTTTTACCATAGACCAGCCTTTCCAATGGAAACCTCATGGGGTGTGTGTGGGTCACTCCTGCCTCCTTTCCTCCATCTCTCTCTTCCCTCACCCGTCCCCTCTCTGCCTCCCTCACCCATCCCTACCTGGGACTGTGACATCCCTTCCTCCCTCTCTCTCTTCCCTCACGCGTCCAGCTTCTTCGTCGATGGTCCACCCTTATCCTTCCCATGTGTCCCCTTTGCATCCCTACCTGGGACTGTGACATTAGCCAGCTCAATTACATCACGATGATGTCACAATCGAGTGACCTACTTGGGGCTATGACATTAGCATCACTATGACATCACTTGGACACACACACGCCCTGCTGTTGAGTATACTTCCCTTTGCAGATCAATTTAGGGGCATACTCCCTGACATGGGCTGCTGGACCCTCACAGTCATGTTCTCGCATGTGCAAGGTAAGTGTGTGCCAAGTTACAGCACGATTGGTGCAGGGGTGTGGATTTGTATGGAGAACATACAAGACCACACCTCTGTTTTACATACTGTACAGTATAAAGATATAGATCTGAAATATTCACTCAACATATTCTTGCAGATGAGAGCCAAAATTTTCAAAAGCTTTCCCCCTCTGGATGAGGTTTGGAAAAATGTTTAGCCCTCACACACGCATGCATGCACATGCATGCACGCACGCCGCATTCGCACACACAACACTGAACTTCAGAGCCATCAGGAAAAAAGGTGGCATATAAACTAAAAAACAAAAACATGGTTTTTTTCTCTCACACTGTTTTTCTTGCAAAATACAAGGTGTTCTCTATTTCTCCACACTATAAGAACATAAGAACATAAGAACAGCCTTGCTGGAACAGGCCACAGCCCATCCAGTCCAGCATTCTGTCTCACACAGTGGCTCACCATTTCCTTCAGGGTATTCCCAAGGAGATGCCTTCACCTGCTTAGGATTCCCTGGAAATGGCATTGAGAGATATCCTGCCTATCTCTCCAACCCGGAGGTTGTCCTTAGGTAGCCATAATTATAGCCATTGAAAGCCTTGTCCTCCATGAACTTGTCTAATCCTTTCTTAAAGCTGTCAAGACTGACAGCTGTCACCACTTCTTCTGGCAGGGAGTTCCATAGACCAGTAATCCTCTGGGTGAAAAAGTACTTTCTCTTATTTGTTTGAGAACTAGTACCCAAAAGTTTCATGGAGTGTCCCCTAGTTCTAGTGTTGTGCGATAGGGAAAACAGTTTTTCCTTATCCACTTTGTCCACACCGTCCATGATTTTATAAACTTCAATCAGGTCACCTCTTAGACGCCGTCGTTCAAGAGTGAAAAGGCCCAACCGTTGCAGCCTCAGATGGTAAGGAAGGTGTTCCAGTCCCCTAATCATTCTGGTTGCCCTCCTCTGTACTTTCTCCAACTCCATAATATCCTTCTGGAGGTATGGCGACCAGAACTGTACACAGTATTCCAGATGGGGCCTCACCATAGATTTATAAAGAGGCAAAATGACACTTGCTGACTTATTTTCTATACCCTTCCTAATGATCCCTAACATTGAGTTTGCTTTTTTCACTGCTGAGGCACACTGGGTTGACACCTTCATTGAGCTGTCCACCAGGACACCAAGGTCCCTTTCCTGGTTTGTCGCAGAGAGTTCAGACCCCATCAGTTTATAAATGTAATTGGGGTTTTTTGCCCCAACATGCATCACTCTGCACTTACTGATGTTGAAGCTCATTTGCCACTGTTTTGCCCACTCCCCCAGTGTCAAGAGATCCCTCTGGAGCTCTTCACAATCTCTCACAGTTTTCACTACCCTGTATAATTTAGTGTCGTCAGCAAATTTGGCTACCTTGCTTTTTACTCCTACCTCTAGATCATTTATGAAGAGGTTGAAAAGCAGGGGTCCCAGTACTGAACCTTGGGGGACCCCACTCTTTACTTCCCTCCACTTGGAGAAGTGTCCATTTAGTGCTACCCTCTGTTTCCTGTCCCTTAGCCAGTTGCTGATCCAGGACAAGACCTGTCCCTTTATTCCATGACTGGTAAGTTTATTCAAGAGCCTTTGGTGTGGGACCTTGTCAAAAGCCTTCTGAAAGTCCAGATAAACAATGTCAACTGGATCCCCCTTATCCACATGCTTGTTGACACTCTCAAAAAATTCCAACAGATTAGTGAGGCATGATTTGCCCTTGCAAAAGCCATGTTGGCTCACCTTTAGCAGCGCCTCCTCTTCTATGTACCTATTAATTCTATCTTTTAGGATGGTTTCCATCACTTTACCTGGGACACATGTCAAACTGACAGGCCGGTAATTTCCTGGATCACCCCTGGATCCTTTTTTGAAAATTGGTGTTACATTCGCTACCTTCCAGTCATCAGGCACAAAGCCTGATTTGAGGGAAAGATTATATATTTTGGCTAGGATATCAGCAATTTCATCTTTAAGTTCCCTGAGAACTCGTGGATGGATGCCATCTGGTCCTGGGGATTTGTTAGTGTTTAGCTTAACAAGACATGCAAGGACCTCCTCCCTGGTTATTTCTATCTTGCTTAATTCTTCGGTTTCCCTCCCTACGAAGATAGGTTCTGTTTTGGGCATTTGGTCTCTATCTTCTTCAGTGAATACTGAAGCAAAGAATTCATTGAGTCTCTCTGCAATCTCTGTTTCCTCTTTGATAACCCCTTGCCTTCCATTGTCATCTAATGGTCCAATGGCCTTCCTAGTTGGGTTCTTACTTCTAATGTACTTAAAGAAGTCTTTGTTATTCCTCTGAGTATTTTTAGCTATACGCTCCTCAAAGTCTTGCTTTGCTTTCCTGATTGTTGCCTTGCATTTGTTCTGCCAGAATTTATGTTTCTGCCTGCTGTCCTCATTTGGACAAGCCTTCCATCTTCTAAATGAGCTTTTCTTGCTCTTGATCACTTCCCGAACAGCTCCTGTAAGCCACATTGGAGTCCTCTTGGACCTGGCAGTGCCCTTTTTCCTTTTGGGTATGCATTCCAATTGGGCCTCTGTTATTGTTTTTGTAAACAGCCTCCATGCCACTTGGAGTGTTTGGACTCTCTCAATTTTCCCTTTCAGTTTCTTTTTTACTAGTTTCCTCATCTTTGGGAAATTTCCTTTTTGAAAATTTAAGGTCTCTGTGTTAGATTTTATCAGTGACTTGCGGTCTATGATCAAGTTAAACATAATTGAGTTGTGGTCACTGTTCCCTATTGGATCAGTCACATTAACATCTTGCACCAGATCCTGAGTATTACTCAGGATCAAGTCAAGGATTCTTGTACCTCTAGTTGGGTCTTCAACCATCTGTCCCAGGGAACAATCATTGAGCATATCTAGGAACTTTATCTCTTTATCATGTGCTGAACAACAGTTCACCCAGTCTATGTGAGGGTAATTGAAGTCCCCCATTATAACCAGGCTTCCCTTCTTGGATGCCTCCTTTACAACATTCTCCAACTGCCAGTCTCCCTCAAGAGTTTGGGTCGGAGGCCGATAGTATATGCCTACTGTTAGACCATCCTTGTGGCCTGGTACTCTTACCCACAGAGCTTCTAATGGTGACTCTAAATCACCTAGATATTCCAATTCATAAGATTTTATCACTTCTTTGACATACAAGGCTACACCACCTCCTGTTTGCCCCTTCCTATCCTTCCGGTACAGTTTGTAGCCTGGGATAACTGTATCCCATTGGTTATCATCCGTCCACCAGGTTTCAGTGATACCAATAATATCAATATTTTTATCTATTACCAAGTATTCCAGCTCCCCTATTTTGTTCCGGAGGCTCCTGGCATTTGTATACAAGCATTTATATATGCATTTCTGACACAGTCTTTTGCGTCCAGTTGCATTGTTAGACTGCCTCTTGCATCCTTCTGCTAGAATGCTAGTGACTAGCTCCTTGCTCTGCTCAGTAAATTTTGCATCCTCCTCACTACTCAAGTACACACTTTCCCGAACCAGATGCTGCCCAGCTCCTGTCGGCTTTCCCCCAGTTATCAGTTTAAAAGCTGCTCTGCAGCCTTTTTGATGTTGAGTGCCAGCAATCTGGTCCCATCATGGTTTAAATGCAACCCATCCCTCCTGAACAGATTTGGCTTGTCCCAAAATGTTCTCCAGTTCCTGACAAATCTGAAGCCCTCCTCTCGACACCACCGCCTCATCCACGCATTGAGGCTTCTGAGCTCTGCCTGCCTGGTAGGTCCTGCGCGAGGGACAGGCAGCACTTCTGAAAATGCTACCTTGGAAGTCCGGGACTTCAATCTTCTTCCTAACAACCTAAATTTGGCTTCCAGGACAGACCGCTTGGCCTTCCCAACATCATTAGTACCAACGTGTACCATGACAACTGGCTCGTTCCCAGTTCTCTCTAATAATCTATCTAGATTTCTTGTGATGTCTGCAACTTTTGCACCTGGCAGGCAAGTCACCATACGGTTATCATGTGCATCACAAATCCATTTCTCTGTATTTCTAATTATTGAATCGCCTAGTACAAGGAGCCTCTCTCCTGCAATCTGTTCATCTACATGCACCTCATCAACCATATTAAGGGAGAGAACCTCAGTTTGTTCCTGATGTTCATCTTCCTGGATCTCATCAAGTGTGATGAAGGAGAGATCATCAGGTGGAACCAGCTGTTCCTCTGTGTGTTCCTCGTCAGGTGTGATAAGGGAAAGAGCCTCAAATTTATTCTGTAATTTCAGACTCTCAGAGTGATCCCCTACTCTTCTCCTCCTTTGAGTCACATTCCTCCAACCATCTCCCTCCTGAGTTAGTGAAGGGCCTTCTCCCTCAGAACTGTGCCCTGTCTCTTCTTTGTCCAGCATAGTCTGCTCCGCTCTGTCCAAGAACAGCTCAAGCTCCTTAATTTGTTGGTGGTTAGATATGCGGGCCTCTAGCTGCTGGACCTTCTCTTCTAGTAGTGCAACCAGCTTGCACTTGCTGCAAGTGTAGTTCTCCATGTGCTTTGGCAAGAACACAAACATGGCACAAGAATTGCAGGTAACTACAGCTGTTCCCTCAGATTCCATTTTAACAAGTGCAGTATTCTGGGCCTCAAAAATGTACACGTTTACTACCTTTCTACCTAGTAAGACTATATTCTTCTTATGTCCCTAGTTTGTAATCTCGCGCGCCGCTAGGCGCGCGGGCCTCTAAAGCAGCTCTACTCCAACTGCAAAACTTACCAGTGCTCACTTCCTTTGTTTGGCTCTCCTCAGCAGCAGCTCTGCTTAAGAGCACATGCAGAGTCAAAATGGCTGACCCTGAAAGAGCTCAGAGCTTTTAAAGGCTAGTGTGGCTCCGCCCCTATGAGTCACAGTTCAGGGAAGGGCCTGGTGTGGCCCTGCCCCCCTGCTTCTGGAAGCTTCAAACTGCTTCCTCTGTTTGAACAGAGGTGGCTCTCAGCAGTTTCAATTATCAATTTAAATTAGTAGAGGCCTCTAAAGCAGCTCTACTCCAACTGCAAAACTTACCAGTGCTCACTTCCTTTGTTTGGCTCTCCTCAGCAGCAGCTCTGCTTAAGAGCACATGCAGAGTCAAAATGGCTGACCCTGAAAGAGCTCAGAGCTTTTAAAGGCTAGTGTGGCTCCGCCCCTATGAGTCACAGTTCAGGGAAGGGCCTGGTGTGGCCCTGCCCCCCTGCTTCTGGAAGCTTCAAACTGCTTCCTCTGTTTGAACAGAGGTGGCTCTCAGCAGTTTCAATTATCAATTTAAATTAGTAGAGGCCTCTAAAGCAGCTCTACTCCAACTGCAAAACTTACCAGTGCTCACTTCCTTTGTTTGGCTCTCCTCAGCAGCAGCTCTGCTTAAGAGCACATGCAGAGTCAAAATGGCTGACCCTGAAAGAGCTCAGAGCTTTTAAAGGCTAGTGTGGCTCCGCCCCTATGAGTCACAGTTCAGGGAAGGGCCTGGTGTGGCCCTGCCCCCCTGCTTCTGGAAGCTTCAAACTGCTTCCTCTGTTTGAACAGAGGTGGCTCTCAGCAGTTTCAATTATCAATTTAAATTAGTAGAGGCCTCTAAAGCAGCTCTACTCCAACTGCAAAACTTACCAGTGCTCACTTCCTTTGTTTGGCTCTCCTCAGCAGCAGCTCTGCTTAAGAGCACATGCAGAGTCAAAATGGCTGACCCTGAAAGAGCTCAGAGCTTTTAAAGGCTAGTGTGGCTCCGCCCCTATGAGTCACAGTTCAGGGAAGGGCCTGGTGTGGCCCTGCCCCCCTGCTTCTGGAAGCTTCAAACTGCTTCCTCTGTTTGAACAGAGGTGGCTCTCAGCAGTTTCAATTATCAATTTAAATTAGTAGAGGCCTCTAAAGCAGCTCTACTCCAACTGCAAAACTTACCAGTGCTCACTTCCTTTGTTTGGCTCTCCTCAGCAGCAGCTCTGCTTAAGAGCACATGCAGAGTCAAAATGGCTGACCCTGAAAGAGCTCAGAGCTTTTAAAGGCTAGTGTGGCTCCGCCCCTATGAGTCACAGTTCAGGGAAGGGCCTGGTGTGGCCCTGCCCCCCTGCTTCTGGAAGCTTCAAACTGCTTCCTCTGTTTGAACAGAGGTGGCTCTCAGCAGTTTCAATTATCAATTTAAATTAGTAGAGGCCTCTAAAGCAGCTCTACTCCAACTGCAAAACTTACCAGTGCTCACTTCCTTTGTTTGGCTCTCCTCAGCAGCAGCTCTGCTTAAGAGCACATGCAGAGTCAAAATGGCTGACCCTGAAAGAGCTCAGAGCTTTTAAAGGCTAGTGTGGCTCCGCCCCTATGAGTCACAGTTCAGGGAAGGGCCTGGTGTGGCCCTGCCCCCCTGCTTCTGGAAGCTTCAAACTGCTTCCTCTGTTTGAACAGAGGTGGCTCTCAGCAGTTTCAATTATCAATTTAAATTAGTAGAGGCCTCTAAAGCAGCTCTACTCCAACTGCAAAACTTACCAGTGCTCACTTCCTTTGTTTGGCTCTCCTCAGCAGCAGCTCTGCTTAAGAGCACATGCAGAGTCAAAATGGCTGACCCTGAAAGAGCTCAGAGCTTTTAAAGGCTAGTGTGGCTCCGCCCCTATGAGTCACAGTTCAGGGAAGGGCCTGGTGTGGCCCTGCCCCCCTGCTTCTGGAAGCTTCAAACTGCTTCCTCTGTTTGAACAGAGGTGGCTCTCAGCAGTTTCAATTATCAATTTAAATTAGTAGAGGCCTCTAAAGCAGCTCTACTCCAACTGCAAAACTTACCAGTGCTCACTTCCTTTGTTTGGCTCTCCTCAGCAGCAGCTCTGCTTAAGAGCACATGCAGAGTCAAAATGGCTGACTCTGAAAGAGCTCAGAGCTTTTAAAGGCTAGTGTGGCTCCACCCCTATGAGTCACAGTTCAGGGAAGGGCCTGGTGTGGCCCTGCCCCCCTGCTTCTGGAAGCTTCAAACTGCTTCCTCTGTTTGAACAGAGGTGGCTCTCAGCAGTTTCAATTATCAATTTAAATTAGTAGAGGCCTCTAAAGCAGCTCTACTCCAACTGCAAAACTTACCAGTGCTCACTTCCTTTGTTTGGCTCTCCTCAGCAGCAGCTCTGCTTAAGAGCACATGCAGAGTCAAAATGGCTGACTCTGAAAGAGCTCAGAGCTTTTAAAGGCTAGTGTGGCTCCACCCCTATGAGTCACAGTTCAGGGAAGGGCCTGGTGTGGCCCTGCCCCCCTGCTTCTGGAAGCTTCAAACTGCTTCCTCTGTTTGAACAGAGGTGGCTCTCAGCAGTTTCAATTATCAATTTAAATTAGTAGAGGCCTCTAAAGCAGCTCTACTCCAACTGCAAAACTTACCAGTGCTCACTTCCTTTGTTTGGCTCTCCTCAGCAGCAGCTCTGCTTAAGAGCACATGCAGAGTCAAAAAAAAAAATCATTATTTTTTTCACTATCATTTTGCTAATCTTGAAACTGACAAAAAGGGTATGTTTTTGCTCCTAAATAAGGTACAAAATATCTTGCAGCAACCAACATTTTTCTCAATGGGGTGTCTCCAGTCTTTCTCACCCAGGGTGAGAAAATTTGTGAGTATTAAGCAACATACATATCCTGTGCATACATATTGACAATTGAACTCCTTGAGTTCTGCAGGACTAACGTCTAAGTAAAACTGTACAAGCACAGGCTAATATAGAGTTTTCTCCAGTGTGAACATTTATCAAGGAATATTTGTTCAAAACCTCATTCCCATTGGATAATCTTGATTGCAATGTTTGAAGTCACATTTATAGGCAGTGGTGGGCATCAGCAGGTTCGCACTAGTTTGCCAGAACCGGTAGCAGAAGTTCTGGCTGGCCCTGCCCATCCAAGTTTTGAAATAAAGTAGTCCTAATTTGGGTACAACGCAGAGCTTTCCCCCTGGCCATGCCCACCATACCAAGCCCAAGTGTGGTAGTAATTTTTTGGAGCCCACCACTGTCTATAGGGAAATACAAAACCTGAAGCTGGCTGGATAGATCAATGGTTTATGTCAGTGATGGCGAACCTTTTAGAGACTGAGGGTCCAAGGCAGACATTGTGCGTGCCCACACACCCTGTGAAATCGCTGGTATGTGTGCCTCCAGCAAAGTCACATGGGTGAACCTCCTGTGGGCCCTCCCCACCCTCATGGGTGCTCCCCACCTGCACCACCACCATCACCTTCCGGGCAGGATTTCAGCCTCCCCTCTTGCCTCTTCATTTGCAGAGTGAGAGGGGTGGTGGGTAAGCAGCGCGACCATGGGTACCAGATGGCAAGGAGGGCGGGGCTTCCATTCAACAGTGCATGTGCCAACAGGATGCCTCTGCATGCCACCTCTGGCAATATGCCAAAGGTTCGCCACCACTGGTTTAAGCTATCTGGCTTTATAGCCAAAGTTTGGGAGTTTGATTCTCCACTGAGTCTCTTGGGAGAAGAGCCGACCTGTGTAACTTTGGGCAAGCTGCACAGTCCTAGGGTGCCCCTGGGTGAGAATGGTAAAACACTTCTGACTACTCTTTACCTAGAAAACCCTGGGAGGATTCCAGCCATTCATAATTGACTCATTGGCATATAATTAGCTGGCTGGATCGCTCAGTGGTTTAGGTATCTGACTGAAGAGCCAAAGGTTGGGAGCTCAGTTTCCCATTGTGTATCCAAGAAGAGCCTATCAGTGTGGCCCTGGGCAGGTTGCTCAAGTCTCAGAGTGCCCCCATAGGAAGGGAAGGGTAAATCGCTTCAGAATACTTGCTACCTAGAAAGCCCTAAAAGGAGTCAGAATTATTTGACAACATGGAATTATTATTAATTATTATAAAGAACGAAACAACTTGGGTGTCTTGATTCTTCGAAGCAGCAATGTTAAAAAATGCAATCCTTTGATAGGCAGCCACAGTACAATTTTTGTCTTTTTATTTAACCTTAAACAAGTCTGAATTAAAAAGAACAGGGGAAACTAAGCTATTTTTATAATAAAACACAAATCCTAGGGCAATTCTAACATTGTGTCCTGTAGGAATCGGGGCCACTGGGGTGGCCTTAAGGTCCCGGAGGAGACTGATCAAGTGACGACACGAGGCAAATGGAGCGAGATCAGATCAGTACTTTATTGGAAAAAGGCAACATCATTTATAGGGAAAAAAGCGCAACGGTGGCGAACCCGTCATCGGACAGGAAAATTACCTAACCCACGTACCCGGGTTAATGGGGAACCTCTCAAAGGGAAGTTGATTAACTTGGACAAACACGGGGCAAGGGAGACAATTGTTTAGGGCTCAGGCAAGGGTAAATATGGCCGATATTTACACCGGGGATTACCTTGGCCAGGGGATGAGTGATTACTCTAATGGGTAACTGAGGTCTGCGAGATGCTTGCTCGGCAGAATCGTCGGTCAGGCTACAAGCGGCCGAATTAATCCCTATCATTAATTCACCCCCCTTACGCCCTGACAAGGGCCAGAGGCCAGGAGTTTGCTCACTGGTTTAACCTCTGCCAGAGGCCACTGATGCCCAACCGGGCACAGGGAATCTTCATCTCCCCTTACTTTTTTATATTAAGAGCCTGACTGGCGACTCTGCGCAGAAGCGGAATCAGCTGTTGATCGGGAATGACGTCACGGGGTTTCTTCTCGGGGCGGCACTTCGAGATCAGTGAGGGAATACATTGCGCAAAGCAGCATAACGCTATGCCTAGTATAGTCACCCCCACTACCACCTTGAGTACCGTCTGGAGCCACCCCTAGGGGATCCAGGACCACATCCACTTCCACAGGGAGCTCCACCAGGCCCCCCACGCGGAGCCTTCCATGATGCCTGCAACTATGGTGTGGAGATCCGTGATCTGGCTTTGGATTTTCCGGGAGTTGTCAGTAAGATTGAAGCAGCACATACCGTGAAGGGATTCGCAACCCAAGTGGTGCAATAATAAGAGGTAGTCGATAGCTGCTCGATTATCGAGAATGGCATGGCGAAGTTCCGCCTGCTCCTGATTGAGGAGCGCTATCGCTGTGGAGGTGTGGTTGATGGCTTTTGCCAAGCCGCAAGCCAAGCGACCAATTCTCCGTGCGTTGCTGACGGCTAAGCCTGGCACGCCAACTATACTGACTGATAGTGAGACGTATTCGGCTGGGCTTAGAACTCTAAAGCTGCTGTCACATGAGCTGTCTAGCTGGGTGGTGCGAGTGTGCCTGATGGGTGCAGGAACATTTGGAACATGTGGAACATTTGAAACATTTGTGCTTGGGGTAACCATATCCCTAGTGGGGAGCAACAGTGTCAACCGGCTAAGGCAACATGTGGAATCTGATACATTTGCAGGAATATAGTTAAAGGTATACTGATTACATGTGAAGAACCACCCTGAGGGTAGGGTGACATGGGCAGGCAACGAGCCAATTGTCTCTGGGTTTGCACAAGTCCAATTGCTGCTGCCGGTATCGAGGCAGCTGCACTGGGTTCGGCCGCCTGCAGCGCAGCCGACTATTCGCGCACAAGTAGAGTTCGGGCTGGCCGCCACTCGCGGGGTGTGGAGAGTGGCTGCATCAGCCGGCAAAGTCATGGTGAGCCGCAATCCCCCCCAGCGAGCATAGGCTGCAAAGCTCGCAGGGAGATGCGGTCCGAAAATCTTCTTTAACAGCCAGTCACCATCCCTGGCGCGTGCGTCGAGAGTGTGGCACACTGGGATGAGACAGGTGCTGAGGATCGAGGCAGAACCAATGTCCTGCTTCAGGCAAAAATCGGACTGGTTGACGAGACCCGCCAACCTTGCCCACAAGTTGTAGTGCATCCGTGCTGAAAGGTCTTCACCGGGCAGCAGGCCGTTGGCCTGAAGCGAAGCGGCCTGAGCGCCTCCCCCCAGAAGCAGGGCGAGGTCCAGGATGATGGTGAAGATCACGGAGTTGGCATTAATCTGGGCAAAGACTGCTGCAACGAAGTGCTCCGGTGTCGGCTCCTTCTCCTCGTGTTGGAGGGCGTCCTGGGCTTCTCTGCAAAGGGTCTTGACCATCCCCCAGGTGATCCTCTGCGCTTGGGTCCGCAGCCGCCGCTTCTCCTGGTGGGTCTCCTCGGTCAGAGTGAGGTCCTCCATCTCCGGGATCGGACTCGGGTCGGTCTGGGTCCACGCCATGAGGTTCCAAATGAGGCTTGATGCACCGAGCCGGAATCCACACGACACCTGTAGGAGACATAATTGCAGCATACCCTCTCCCCCAGGTTATGAGCGGCACCGGGCCCCTCCAAGATGGGTCCGGTGGCACTCGGTACCGGACCATAGGTCGCGGGAGAGCTTCCGAACGGCGGAAGTGCTTCTCCTGCGGCGTACAGTCCGAAAAAACATTGAGGTGATTGTATGTGAACAATACCTTATTCAGACAAAACTGTGCTTGTCCCTGTGAATTGGGGAGGGCTGGTGGCTCCCCCCTTTCTGTTTGTTTGTCAATATAGGACTTCAGCGTCCGATTGACCCGTTCTACAATCGCCTGCCCTTGCGGATTGTAGGGAATGCCAAATGTATGCTTGATGTCCCAGGTGGCCATGAAGGCGGCCAACTGCCTAGAGCAGTAGGACGGGGCGTTGTCCGTTTTCACGTGCCGCGGCTTGCCCATTGCCGCAATGCAGGACAGGAGATGCTGCTCCACGTGGGAGGCAGTCTCCCCCTTCTGCGCCGGCGCCCAAACGAACTGGGAAAAAGTGTCTATGCAGACGTGCATGTACTGCCATCTGCCAAACTGCGGCACATGCGTGACGTCCATTTGCCACACCTGATTGGCCTCTGTCCCCCGTGGGTTGACCCCCCACGAGGGCCCCCCCGGCGCCCCTGTACAATGCTGGCAAGAGCGTACTATACCCTGGGCTTGAGAAAGTGGCAAATTGAACTGTCTGGCGAGTGCCTTGGCGTTTTGGTGAAAAAAGGCATGACTTTGAATTGGAGTAGTGAAAACTCCCAAAACTGAACGTTGCTGAATTTCCTTTGCCGCCGCGTCCGCTCTGCTATTGCCCGCGGAAATCGGACCTGGCAGGTCTTGGTGACTTTGGATGTGGGCAATATAGAGCGGCTCCGTGCGGTTTCGCAAATGAAATTGAGCAGTGAGAAACAGGCTAAGCAGATTCTTGTCTATCGCGGGGGTGATGTATGCTCCCGGTAGACTGTGAAGCAAATTCCTAACATACAGACTGTCGGTTATGATATTTAAACGTTCCTTGGCGAAGGTGCGCAAAGCAAGGTTCACGGCTGCCAACTCCGCCCGCTGCGCGGACTTCTGTGGGAGAGTTAACAGCGTGTGCCAAGCTTCGCCCTCCTGCCAGGTCAGGACACCATAGGTGCGTCCACCATCAGAAAAAACTGTTCTGGCCCCCTGAAGTGGGACCAGCGAGAGCAATTCGAAGAAGCTGACCGTTCCTGTTTGAAGCGAGACAAGTCTGGGGTCTTTAGGCAAGTGGTATGCCAAGCTTCCAGTGAACCCTTCCAAGGCTATCGGAAGCGAGTCACCTAGCTGCATCAACTGCTGAATTTGTTCCTTGGTGAACGGGACCACGATTTTGGCTAAATCGTGCCCAGAAATGTCCCTAGCTCTCAGCCTGCCGCGGTAGATTACCGCGGAGACCAGTTCTTGGGGCGGAACAATGTTCCGAGATGAGGTGTTAGGCAAGTACACCCACTCCACAATTTTCGCTCCCTTCTCTGAGTCTACTCCTAGCGCCCCAGTGAACATGGATCCCGCCCGCACGATGTACAGATTCAGGATTGGGGCATATGGCCCCTGGGCGATCCTATCTACCCATCTTTGGCTGAGAGCTTGGTTAACTTTCTCGAGCGCCAAGCGCGCGTCTCGAGAAATTTTTATCCGGTCTGCCGGCTGCTTACCTAGCGTTAGCAGCGAGAAGAGCGGTTTCAGAAGATCCGTATCCAATCGAAAATACGGTCTGGCCCAATTAATATTCCCTAAAACCTGCTGTAATTCTACCAAGGTGACTGAGTCCTGTAAATTGATCTGAGGCAAAACTGGTGCTGCGAAAGAGCGGAGAAGCCGATGGCCCAAGTATGAGAAGGGCTCGGTTCTCTGCACTTTCTCCGGGGCAATGAGTAAACCTTTGTCCCCCAGGCTGGCCTGCAGGTCTGAAAACACTTCGCTGCCAAGTTTTGGCAACGCTACCAAAATATCATCCATAAAGTGACAAACTAAGGCTTGTGGGTAGAGGTTTCGGAACCTTGCCAGTGCGTCGTGAACGTAAATTTGGCACAAGGTGGGCGAATTGAGCATGCCCTGTGGCAAAAATTTCCACGCGTAACGCTGCGTAGGCTCACTGTGGTTCACGACTGGCACCGTAAAGGCAAACCTCTCCCGGTCCCTGGGGTCTAAGGGGATAGTATAAAAGCAATCCTTGAGATCTACGACTAGGATCTCCCACCCCTCGGGAATCATGTTCGGATTCGGGATGCCGCATTGAAGCGGACCCATTGGCTGTATGCATTTATTGATCTCTCTGAGATCGTGGAGGAGTCGCCACTTCCCCGACTTCTTCTTAATAACAAAAATTGGCGAATTCCAAGGACTTGTGGACTGTTCTATATGTCCTGCGTCTAGCTGTTCCTTAACTAGCTGCTTGAGAGCAACCAATTTCTCCCCCACTACCGGCCATTGTTCTACCCAGACCGGAGTATCGGTGAGCCATTTAAGTGGCAACGCCATTACCCGAAGGTAAGCGTAGCACCGTACTGCTGCAGAATGTCTCGCCCCCAAAGGTTGATGTGCACGTCAAGAATGTGCGGTCGAATCACCGCCGTGCCCTCAGCCCTTGGGATTGTGACTTCTACCCACTCTCGGCTCCTAAACACTTCCTGAACACCGCCTACCCCCCACACATCGGAGAGTGGTTCAGTGGCCCACTCCCTTGGCCACTGGTTTCTGCTTATCACGCTGACATCTGCTCCGGTATCTAACAGGCCTGAGAATGATCGATTATTCAGAAATACCTCAATGACCGGGCGCTGTTTCCACTCTATGTTGGTTTCCACTGTCGCTAAGACCTGGTATCCTTGCGCTGCCTCACTGGTGCTCGAGCGGTCCTCTGACCGGGACTCGAAGCTGTCACTGAGCCCTCCCTGGCTCTCTGCTGGCGAGCGACAAGGAACCATGATCAGTTGCGCTAAGGTGTCCCCTTTAGGGATGGTTTGGGGCAGGTGTATCCAAAGCTGAACTTGGAGAACACCTGAAAAATTTGAGTCAATGACTCCTGGAATTATAAAAATTCCGCGTGCACCAGCTACACTACGGGGCAAAACTAAACCTATAAAGCCTCTGGGCAGGGGTCCCATGTACTGGGAATCGACCAGATAGACTGTGCCTGGCAGGTCGCATGTAACGTCCGCCTGGCAAGTCAATTCTAGTCCCGTGCTGCCCTTGGGGCTGGCCTGCGCCCTCGCAATGTCTGGGATGGGGTTGGACTCTACTCTAGCTCTGGTGAGTTCTGGGTGAAGGACGCCTCTGTTTGGACTGGGGCCAGAGACATGCCCGTGCTCCGGTTTCCCGAATTCTGGCAATACCTGGCCCAATGATAGCCTTTCTTGCACTTCGGACAGAGGGTGTTCGGAGCCTTGGGACGGCCGGACTTTTGTCCGCCTCCCTTGGATCGGCACTCCCTAGCGAAGTGACCGATCTTGCCACAATTGTGGCATGCTCCTTTGCTCTTACCATTAGGTCTTCTCCCTCCTTGCACCGCTGCCGCTAGCAGACCCATCTTATAGGATTCTGTGCCAACGTCGGCGCAAGCTCTGATCATGTCCGATAGGGTCAAGTCAGGACGATTGCCTAGGGACTGCAAGATTCTACGGCAGTCCAAGTTGGCATTGTCCTTGGCTAACTTAATCATGAGCTCTTCCTGGGCTTGCTCATTATCAATCTGCCTGCTAATGGCTTCTTCCAGGCGATTGATGAAGTCCATGTAGGGCTCCTGGGCTCCCTGCTTGATGGAGGTGTAATTTTTAGCCGCTTTGCCAGTGGCTGGGATCTTAAAGTAAGCCCTAAAGGCTGCCTCGGCTGACATCTCGAGAGTGGCGAGAGGCAGGTTGATCTGAGCATTGATTGACTCGAAATTACCGGAGCCATACAGCTGCTCAGGAAGCACCGTGCCTCCCATCCTGGCAGCCCGAGTTTGAGCCTCTAGGCAGAACTCGCTGTCCCAGATCATGTACTGGCTAGGGGTCAGCATCATCCTCATGACGGCTTTCCAATCATGAGGAATCCACATGGTGGTTTCGCACACTTGCTGAAGCGTGCCCCTAGTAAAACGACTTTGGAGCCCTGTTTCTGCAATTGCCTTCCGCATAGCCATGAGCAGCTTATACGGGACTGGGGAATGAACAATCTGCTGTGCACCCGTGAGCGCGTCCATTTCCATGCGGATTGGACATATCTGTCTGAGCTCAGCTAGCTCTTCTACCGACAGATCCCCCTTCCTAAGCTCTTCCTCAGCTGTGCGCTGAAGGGCACTCTTGGTAACTAGGGAAGCCGAAGCCGTCAGAGGAGCGCCTGCGCTTCTCATGCCCTGCATTCCCTCGGTGACGTCTGCAGCTGTCACCGCGGGAAGGCTCCCTGCGCTACTCTGCTGGTACTTGAATGTCGGATAGAGTGCGATGGGCGCAGTCGGCTCGACTGGCTGAACTGATGACTTATTTAACGGGGGTTCTTCCGCTTCTTTCCGGACTGGTTCGATCTCAGCTAAGAGTTTCCTACACTTCCTCCATGTGCGAACTATCCCTCCTGGGGCCTTCGGGGGTTGCCGAATGCAGTCTCCTATCCGATCCCAGAGCTGTAGGGTTAACGTACCTACTTCTGGGTAAAGCAGGCAGTGTTCCCTAAGGTACGCCAAAAGTCTCGCTAGTTCCCTGCTGTGAAAGCGTAACTTAAATACCCTGGCCAGGATTCTAAACTCTTCCTCACAAGTTTTTTGGCTAGCGGACGGACTCTGTCCCTGAGAACAAGTCCCCATATTACCTGCGAGTAGTCCTCTGAAGTTTCCTCCTCGGGACGGGTTGACGCGTCTTGGGGCAAGGTAACTGGTTTTGGCGACGATCGTCTGGGTGGAGCTCGGAGCGTGGCCTCCTGCCACGGGCCCTCGGCGGCCTCTGCGCTGTCAGGGGCTCACAGCTGCCCTGAGCGGAACGCGTTTTTCCCTTTGGCGCAAGTCTCCCCGAAAGCCGGGAGCAAGGTGCAGGAATGCCTCTCTTGGAATGCCTCGCCGCTGGCCGTCCTTCTGACAGGCTGGCTGCCGGTCAGAGCGCCGCGCTGTCCTCCGGCCTGACAGGTCGCGGTTCAAGTGTAGAACCGGACCGCGTGGATCGCTACTCGCGAGTAGACCTCTCCTGGGTTGCTTACTCACGAGTAAATCACGTCGGGGTCACCAGATGTAGGAATCGGGGCCACTGGGGTGGCCTTAAGGTCCCGGAGGAAACTGATCAAGTGACGACACGAGGCAAATGGAGCGAGATCAGATCAGTACTTTATTGGAAAAAGGCAACATCATTTATAGGGGGAAAAGCGCAACGGTGGCGAACCCGTCATCGGACAGGAAAATTACCTAACCCACGTACCCGGGTTAATGGGGAACCTCTCAAAGGGAAGTTGATTAACTTGGACAAACACGGGGCAAGGGAGACCATTGTTTAGGGCTCAGGCAAGGGTAAATATGGCCGATATTTACATCGGGGATTACCTTGGCCAGGGGATGAGTGATTACTCTAATGGGTAACTGAGGTCTGCGAGATGCTTGCTCGGCAGAATCGTCGGTCAGGCTACAAGCGGCCGAATTAATCCCTATCATTAATTCACCCCCCTTACGCCCTGACAAGGGCCAGAGGCCAGGAGTTTGCTCACTGGTTTAACCTCTGCCAGAGGCCACTGATGCCCAACCGGGCACGGGGAATCTTCAGTGTCCATCTACTGAACTCTGTGCTTGACAGCTTGATTCAGAAGGAAACACAGAAGCAACTTCCCCTAGTTGCAAGAGTGTAGAGCTAGTTACGGTAACCTTTCTGATCCAAAAGCCCTGCACTGTAAACTGATACCAATAAATAAAGCAATAAAGTTTGATTTTGTCCAAACCTTCATACCTCTCATTCAGCGTGTGAACTGTGAGACCTCAGAAACTGTATCTATATTAGCCATAGCTTCATTACACACTCTTTCAGTGGTACTGTGCTCAGAAACCCTTTCCACAATTGTCAGCATGCGCCCAAACATAACCCATTTAACATTATTTTCTTTTTATCCTCACTTCATTTGAACTTGAGAGATCAAATATCTTTCAAGAAAAAAGGACTTCAGCATGTTGACTTAGAAGTTAGCCCATGAAAGTATAGGTCACATATTAAAATAAATGTATATTTTCTTACCTTACAATGTTATCCTTCCAAGTAATCAGAGCTTTCAGTTTAATGTGCCTAACAAAACCAGAGGCAACAGAGACAAGCAAGCAAACTCATGTTAGCACAAACAAACATGGGTTTTCAGAATCAGCTTCTTATCTAGGGAGGGGTTGACTCTATAATGATTTACTCCAAGTAACTCCTACCTTCATGATAAAGGCTTAAATCCAAATGCTAGTTCCAGTAAGTGAACACTTAAATAAGTCGTATTGCTTCTTTAAGTCTACTCTGACTAGTATGGAAGATTGGGTTTAACTCCACATCTGCAGTGGCTCAAGTCGCTAAGACGCTGACTGGGAAGCGTAAGGTCAGCAGTTCGATTCCCGAGTACTGCAGGACGGAAATGAGCTCCCGTCCTCATCCTAGCTCCTGCCAACCTAGCAGTTCGAAAGCAAGAAATTGCAAGTAGATAAATAGGAACCACTTCGGTGGGAAGGTAACAGCGTTCCGTGCGCTCCGGTGTCTAGTCATGCCTGCCACATGACCACGGAAACGTCTGCAGAAGCAGACAGCGCTGGCTCTTCGGCTTAGAAACAGAGATGAGCACTGCACCCTAGAGTCGGATACGACTGGCTTTCGAGCAAGGGAAACCTTTACCTTTACCTTTACCTGGTTGTGGAGCTCCTTTGAAGCATTATAAGGACGAGCTGAAACAACCATTAAGGTATCAGGTATAAACCGACAAACGTGGGAGGCAGCGGCCAAAGATCGCCTACTTTAGTGCCAAACCATCTCCGCTGCTACTGATCGCTTTGAAGGAGAGTGCCGCAAACGAAAGCTTTGTGAAAATCAACCACACCCTCCATCATCTATTCAGTGTTCTGTGTGTGGTTGCATGTTTCATGCTAGGATCGGTTTATGGAGTCACCAGAGACACATCCATCATCTGAGGAAATTACTTTCAGGAGAAATGTATGTTCGGATAGAATAGCAGCCACAACCGCTGACGATTGTATTATTAATTTTAAAAATACAATAATATAAGGGTGCCATCCAATCAATTATGTGTTATGGCAACTTTTCCAGGGTTTTCTAGGTATGTAGAATTCAAAAGTGGTTTTACATGCCCCTTATTCTGGGAATACCCTGGGACCGTTCAGGTTGCCCCAAAGGCTGGCTCATCTCCCAGAAGGAGCAGTGGGGAATTGAACTCTAATCTTTTAGCTCAGGGGTCAGCAAACCTGGCTCTCCAGGTGTCCTTGGACTTCAATTACCAGAAGTCCAAGTTAGCACTCTGAGTTCAGCCCTTGTCAAGGAGGTACAGTGGGGAACTGAACTTGAAAGTAGCTATGGGAACACTTGTAGTATGCTATGGGAACACTTTTAGAACATATTTAAATTGTGCCTTGGAAGTAGAAGTAAACAATGCAGTCGAATATTGCATAGAAGAAAGGACAAGCTGAAGTGGTTGGGAACATCTGTTCACATTGTTTAGCAGAAGTGTGGTAAAAGAGAGTAGGGTGGCCTTTTACCTCTTAGGCCTGGCTGGTACTGTTTGTGCATAATTGGCAGTGTGTTAATGTTTCTTGCACTGAAACCCTTTCTTCTCAAGGTGATTCATATCCAACTTGAATTCCAGTGAAAGAAATGTTATCCAGAGGCACCTCTAATTCATGATTAATAGGGATAGGCTCAATTTGTGAAACACTTGAGAAGACCTAGATGGAATTAAATGCATTGGTGGGGGAAGCTGTTATGTTCAGAAATGTTCAACATGTACCTAGATGGATCGCTAGAAGGGAAGGAAACCAGGAGAACCATTTCCTTGGGGATTTTTTTTTTTTTTTTTTGCAATTTGTTCTATGTCTAAAGTATAGCTGCCAAGAAAACTCCCTCTTCCCCAAACTTTAAGCCAAGATTCAGATGAAAGTTTGCACACCTCCCAACCAAGCTATGAAGAGAGAAAGGTCAGAAGTTAAAAATTGGATCTCCACCAGCTTGTTCAAAGCCTTGTGCTCAGATGGGGGTATGTGTTGCTGGAATCCTGGGTCAGTGCATGCATTCAAATACCATTTTAATATGGCTGCAATTATTTCCTTATGGAAAGAGATTTCATGTCAAATACAGCGCTTAGATTATCTCAAGATTAACAAATAGGAGATCTTTCCAACCAGCACCAAATCATCACAATTACAGACCTGTATCCTATTGATTATTTATGCTGATGTAAGTGCAACAATGCACAGTACAGCGGCAAATTGTCACTAGATAACAAGTCATCAAGATAAGAATACTCATTACACCAATTAGAGAGTAAGCAAAACAAAACAAAAAGACAAAAAAAGTTGTGGCACCTTAAAGACCAATTGTGTATTTCAATGTTAGCTTTTGTGGATCAAGCCCACTTTTTCAGACCTAAGAGTGAAACTTCATGGCATTAATTTCTACACATCAGGTACAGAGGTACACAATGGTTGGCTAGCATAACAGATAAGTATACAAATCAATGTGGTTTTTTACAACTGATAATGATTGCAGGTGATCCCTGGTTGTTATTCAGATTAGCTGTGAAGTTTTGCCCTGTTGAGTTGCAAATGGTTAGTATATTGATGCAAGACAAACATTGTGGCTTTACACATTTGCTAATGAGTTTACCCTTCAGACTAGCTGCTCCCCTTTAGGAAGGCACTTAAGACTTGGCTGTGCCAGCAGGTATGGGGCCCGACAGCTGTGACGGCCCAGTCCCTCTGGTTGGTATGATGGCCTGTTGGATAACACAACTGTCCATTTTTTATTTCTCCCCTGTTCCCCTCCCCCTTTTAAAACCTTTTAATATTATTCTTCATATTGTTTAATTCTTTTAAACAGTTTTTAAATCTTGTTATGTACCTTTTATTCTTGGGTGGGTTGGGTGGGTATGGGTGGGTATGGGTGGGTGTTTGTTTTAAATTTGTTTGTTTTTAAATGTGATGTAAGCCGCCTTGTGTCATCCATGGATGAGGAAGGCGGGGTAGAAATTTTGTAAAATAAATAAATAAATAAATCTATTGATAGTGGTGTGAGTGACCCAGGCAAAGCACCAAGTTCTTCCTTTGTTCTGTGAGGTAGCCTGAGGCTATTGATGGTATGGGAAGTTGCAGCATATAAAAACATGTTAGTTGTGGTGTATCATAAGAACATAAGAACAGCCTTGCTGGAACAGGCCACAGCCCATTCAGTCCAGCATTCTGTCTCACACAGTGGCTCACCATTCGCTTCAGGGTATTCCCAAGCAGATGCCTTCACCTGCTTAGGATTCCCTGGAAATGGCATATCCTGCCTATCTCTCCAACCTGGAAGTTGTCCTTAGGTATCCATAATTATAGCTATTGATACCCTTGTCTTCCATGAACTTGTCTAATCCTTTCTTAAAACTGTCAAGACTGACAGCTGTCACCCTGCCGGAGCAGGGAGTTCCATAGACCAGTGATCCTCTGGGTGAAAAAGTACTTTCTCTTATTTGTTTGAGAACTAGTACCCAAAAGTTTCATAGAGTGCCCCCTAGTTCTAATGTTGTGCGATAGGGAAAACAGTTTTTCCTTATCTACTTTGTCCACACCGTGCATGATTTTATAAACTTCAATCAGGTCACCTCTTAGACGTCGCCGTTCAAGAGTGAAGAGGCCCAATCGTTGCAAGGAAGGTGTTCCAGTCCCCTAATCATTCTGGTTGCCCTCCTCTGCACTTTTTCCAGCTCCATAATATCCTTCTGGAGGTATGGCTGTTATGGAATTCTGAACTAGACAAAATCGCATTCCACACGCTAAGACAGATTTAGGAGTTTTATTAATATTAATCAATATTAATAGATTCAGGAAAGCTTTTCCAAGCTAAATTATTCCCTGAATGAATATACATTTTCAGAGCCATCCTTTTATAGCATAAAATTTGGAAACTTCTACACATTACATCACTATGGGATAAAGCCAAAATTATTAATTAATCTTCTGTCATTTCATTAAGTTCAGGTTAGAACATTCAGTGTTTGTTGTTTAGAACATGTCATGTCACACAAATATTATTTACGTTTCCCTGTCAGCTGTACAAACAGTGCTGAGCTTGTACTTTTAGCCTCGTCATCCTATCTACGTGGCAGGTCAATCTGATCTGTTTAACTTTACAGAGTACTGAGAAAATAATTTTTACTTTTAAAACAGAATTAATATTATCTTAATATCTTAATTCTTTCACCCCTATTTCATGGCGACCAGAACTGTACACAGTATTCCAGATGGGGCCTCACCATAGATCTATAAAGAGGCAAAATGACACTTGCTGACTTATTTTCCATACCCCTCCTAATGATCCCTAGCATTGAGGTTGCTTTTTTTACTGCTGAGGCACACTGGGTTGACACCTTCATTGAGCTGTCCACAAGGACACCAAGGTCCCTTTCCTGGTTTGTCGCAGAGAGTTCAGACCCCATCAGTTTATAAATGTAATTGGGTTTTTTTTGCCCCAACATGCATCACTCTGCACTTACTAGTGTTGAAGCTCATTTGCCACTGTTTTGTCCACTCCCACAGTGTCAAGAGATCCCTCTGGAGCACCTCACACTCTCTCACAGTTTTCACTACCCTGTATAATTTTGTGTCGTCAGCAAATTTAGCTACCTTGCTATTTTCTCCTACTTCTAGATCATTTATGAAGAGGTTGAAAAGCAGGGGTCCCAGTACTGAACCTTGGGGGACCCCACTCTTTACTACCCTCCACTTGGAGAAGTGTCCATTTAGTGCTATCCTCTGTTTCCTTTCCCTTAGCCAGTTGCTGATCCAGGACAAGACCTGTCCCTTTATTCCATGACTGGCAAGTTTATTCAAGAGCCTTTGGTGCGGGACCTTGTCAAAAGCATTCTGAAAGTCCAGATAAACAATGTCAACAGGATCACCCTTATCCACATGCTTGTTGACACTCTCAAAAAATTCCAACGGATTAGTGAGGCATGATTTAGTAATGTCCCAGAAATTCTTGACTAATATTCAAACCTTTGAAATGGGTGTCCAGCATATGTATGAACTTTATGTCCGGTGTCTCTCTCTGGATCTTTGTTTTGTAGTTTTTCTGTTCCAGAATGGCAACTTTCAAGTCTTCTGCAGAGTGTCCAGGTAAGATTGAAATGGTTTGAAACAGGTTTCTATGTATTGCCATTTCTGATGTCTGATTTATGTCTATTCACTGTCCTATGTAGAGTGCAGAAGGGCATTTTTGGCAAAAGATGGCATAAATCACAATAAAATTGCCCTTAATGTTGTGTATGGCATTGTTGTGTTACCTGAAAAATTGTTACCTTTTAAATTTAGGGGAATGTCCCACAGGCAGGGATGAATCAGGAACCAAAAGACCACATTAAATTGTGGGTTCAAATAGAAAGGAGATCATTGAACTGAAAGTACCATTCCAATTCAATAGAGTCCACCCACAAAATGAGCCCCAAACTTTTAAATGAACCCCAGACAATTCCTTGATGCAAATTAGAGAGGTTTACTTAGAAATCAAATAAGAAAATAATAAGACAATAAGCAAAATTAAACATTGGATAGAGAAAGAAAAACAAGAACTGTGAGGCAAATGAATCCCCCCATAACACATGGCCTATAGGTAAAGGTAAAGGTTTCCCTTGCTCGAAAGCCAGTCGTATCCGACTCTAGGGTGCAGTGCTCATCTCTGTTTCTAAGCCGAAGAGCCAGCGCTGTCTGCTTCTGCAAACGTTTCCGTGGTCATGTGGCAGGCATGACTAGACACCGGAGCGCACGGAACGCTGTTACCTTCCCACCGAAGTGGTCCCTATTTATCTACTTGCAATTTCTTGCTTTCGAACTGCTAGGTTGGCAGGAGCTAGGATGAAGACGGGAGCTCATTTCCGTCCTGCAGTACTCGGGAATCGAACTGCTGACCTTCCGCTTCCCAGTCAGCGTCTTAGCAACTTGAGCCACTGCAGTGATATGGGAAATTGCTACAGGGCAGAATGCCAGAACCAGAAAGGAAGGAGGTTTGGTACTTTCTGCCCCAGACCAGACAATCGGTCATGGATCTGGGAGAAGCCAGTGTATATGTGCATTCAAATGGAGTAGAAAGGGGCTTTGCACAAACACTATTGGTCCAAGGCATCACATGGGAGGGGAATGGGTCTGCCCCCACATTTGATTTGCTTAGGACTCAATGTACACATGGAGAGGTGGTAGGAGTTTTGCCATGTGGCCAGCATGGAAACTGCTATGGGAGGAGTTGAGGTCAGCTACCAAAGTCCACATATGTTATTTCCTCCAAAACACATGCTTGATCCAGAAGCCCAGCCCAAAGTTCCCTGGTTGTTTGTCATCCTTGCAGACAGCTGCAGAGAGCAAATTTCCTTAACAAAGAGGTTTCCTGATGGGCTTAAATGGTACCCATTGTTCTCTCTCTGGCCTCTCCAAACAGCCAGATTGCAGCAATATCTCTGGCTTTATTTTAGTTCCTTTTCAATTTGACCTTCTAAGACATGAAGCAAATTTAAAATGTTAGTTTTTACCTTCTTATGTAGCAGTTTATAAGGAAGAACCAATGTTTACCAAAATACTAATACTTAATGTGGAGCTCCCCGTATTATTCAATAGCCCCAAGTAGGAAAACCATACCACTATTGTGTACACATATGCTAATTTCCTAACATCCACTTCCCCAAAAACAATAGAATTAGGCTTTAAGACAAACAGAACATCAGGAGAGCCTTGAGAAGCTTTAGTGATGAAGAGCTTCTTTGACTGAGATCCTGCTTGCCCAAATATGGTCTGAACGTATGAAGAGGAAGTTAAGAGATTCTTGCTTGAATAGACAAGAATTGAACAGTTTAAAGTACAGTACATGAAAACATTTTTATTAATTTATTTGACATCCTAGGTATAACTGCTAATGAGATAAAATTAATCAGGAGTGAAAGGGTTAAGTCTGCTGTGTCCATTTGGTAGAAAGGAAAATGCATTTTAAACCAAACTGCAGTTCACAGAGCCTTTTCACTACTGCTGAGGCTTGGCTTAAACAGAAAGAGGGGGAGAGGGGGGACTTTTGACCATAGCCTTTTAAAATAGCGGTTTGAGATCTTTAAAAATTTATTAAAAATCAAGCCTTGCAGTTATCTTACCTGCAAGTGAATCATGGTAGTGTGGTATTTGTGGACATGTAAGCCTATTGGGTATAGTCGGGGGTGGGTGGGTGGGTGGGAAATGGAAAATAAAGAGTAAAAGTATTTTTATTTAAAATAAAAATATATAAAAAATAAAAGGGGTAATTTCAGATCTGGGGTAACAGTTGTGTACAGTAATACTGTTGCCAGAGTAAATGTGGGTGCATAGCTGACATCTGGGTTTGTAACAGGATTTAGTTCCCATTTCTGTTTCACTGTTGTGTAGTCTGTTGAGTGTCAATATTTGCTTGAGTTGGGGGGTTGTGTATAAGCAAGTAAATGTCTGTCACCAAGAGCTTTGGAGAGTGAAGTATTCTTCTCCAAGATGGATTGGACCATTACACCATAATGAGTGTTCCTGGCTTGTTGAATGATCAGGAATACAAGTACCGGTAGAAAACTGATGTAAATAAGCAAGAAGATTTTGATCGCTGAATCTTGTCCTCAGACTTGATCCATACCTGTCAAGTATCTCGGATGGGCCGGGAAATCCTGTATTTCACCCCTCTTTACTGATCCTTCTCGCGGCCATCCTGTATTTTAGCTGGCCAGGAAAGGGGTTACTGTGTATGCGTGCCCATCAGGGGCAGGGGTGTGCATGCACAAAGGGGTTCTGCACATTTGCAAAGGGGATCTGCGCATGAGCAAAGGAGTTGTTGCTGCGGATGAGCGCCAGGCCTGGAACAGTTCCCGTATTTTCACCAGCAACATTTGACGGGTATGACTTGATCATGCATCCTCACCTGGTTTATATGCCATAATACCCCACTTGCTTTGCCTCTGGATATGCATGAAGGCACATCAAAGTGAAAATTGCTATCTGGTCTCTTGCACCATTTCAGGATTGAAAATGAGCTCTGGCCCTAGGCTAAGTCGCTTTTGAGAAGCCCAGAAGCATCATAAATGCTCATACAAAGTGGTGAAATTTTTAAAAGGTTTTATGTAGAGATCCCACTGAACCTGAAGCTGCAGTCTACCTAGTTTGGGTATAGATCTGGTGCTCGTTACTAGAAGGCCATAGTTTACAGCAGTCCATGCAAGAACCAGATGTAGTAGTAGTCAAGACCACGACAGAAGGTAGGTGGCAACTCGTGATGTGACAGAATTGCAAGAAAACCAGGCCCTATCCTAATCATATCTGTCAAGTATCCCGGATTGGCCGGGAAATCCCGTATTTTGGCGTGCGTTCCTCCCCTTTCCCAGTGCCATCCCATATTTAGAATGGCGGGGAAAGGGGTGACTATGCACACGCAGAACCCATCTGCGCATGCACAAATGTGTTCTGTGCATGCACAAAAGGGGTTCTGCGCATGTGCAATGGAGTTTTTCCTGTGCATGCGCACCCGGGCAGGAGCAGTTCCCGTATTTTCCGGAGTGGTGCATGACGGGCATGATCCTAATCCCCTTTGCCATTCTGTTTTTGAAGGGAAATATGCAATACATTGCATCTGGGCACCTTTGCAATCTACTGGCAAAGAAGAGTGTGAAGTATATCTGTGAGGTGATGTCCTCCAAACAGGAACTGCTCAGAACTATAGCTGTGTCATAGGGGGTAAAATTCTCTCTTAGAAAACCCTAACTCTTTGCCCCAGTTCCATTTCTCCTGCTCACAGGAGAATTTTAAATGGTCTAAATTTGCACGTTGATAGGCTTAGAGAAGAGTAGTGCAAGTGGCTTAGCGCTAAGGAACCATGTTTCTTTCTCTATACCTGGAATGTGAGACTAGAGTATGAAATGCTATGCAGTTTCCTTAGAGTAAGCCCTGAAAGTCAGCAACATGCTCTCAGGTTAGCATTGCATCATGATTACTACTTAGAATTAGGGTTTAATTAGACCTTTGTTATTTCCATCAGGTTTGGGGCTCTGATGGAAATGTGGCCCCCGCCTGCTGGCTTGTACAATAATCAAGATCCACCCTCTTTTATGAATGGAGTGGCGTGGGTGGGTTTTAATAGGGGTGGTTTTTATGTTTTTATATATTTGTGACTGTGTATTTATTGTGTTTTGCTTGACTGCTATGTGAGCCGCCCTGAGTCGGGTTCCCTGAGTGGGCGGCATATAAGCACGAAAATTTAATTTAATTAAATTAAAATTCTTTAGGATGTGGGAAATGTCTGACGATCTTATTTTCAATCCTTTATTTTGGATGACAGTTTTGCTTTTGTACTACAACTGTCCTTTTGAGACGCTTTGGATTTTTTTAAACATGTTTAAACTTTTTTTCCCTCTTTTTCCTCTTTTTAAAAATATTTTACCAAGGTGTTATTTTTGGAGTAAAAAGGATTGATGTGTCTAAAGAAGGTGCCTTGACCGAAGTGCTTGACACTAGACTACATTTGCTAACTTCAACTCATTGCTACCTGGACTACCTGTTGTGAAATACCAAGCAGGAAAGGATTTTGTCCCTAGCTATATGAGACAAGAGAAAGTTAGAGAAGAGTTACCTAGCCCTAAATTTCCACCCTCTTGTTTGTAGTTGATAAATGAAATATATAGTGGGATTTATGTGGTGTTAGTAAAGCCAGCTGAAGAAAAATACCTCATGAAATTGGCTTAAAAATATGGACTTTTTGACAATTTTTGGTCTATGACTCTAAATTAAACATTTTGATATCTGTAGAAATTTTGACATTCCTCTGGCAAATATACCAAAGTATAGCTCAGCCAGGTACAGGTATTTATATATTTATGTTTCTGGAAGAGCAACTAGTACCAGGAAGAGCCAGCCTCTGTAATCTAGACATGCACTTAATCTTAGGTTGTTTCCTAAAAAGCAGCTTTTAAGTATTCAGCAAACTAAACTATAAATAGGAATCTAAACGCAAGCGGACATCCCTCTTTTGACCCACTCCATACTTCCATTCATCACTTTCAAGTTCTCTTTATATCACACTCCCTCGTTTCTTCTGAAATGACCATCCTTGCCAATGAGATCAGAGGCCATTTGCCCTCCCTCCATGCAGCTGTGAGGCTAGGCTAGATTACAAAAGCAATATGAGGAAATGTGAGAGTAAGGTGATAGTAGGCAGAAACGGCCTCTCACTAGGATGATACAACCTGGGGCATTGATCCTTGCTTGGTGGGGTGGTGCTGACACACCATCAGCCATAATATAGGGGCAGGTCAGACATGCCACCTCATCTTCCTGGCTTTTATTTTAATGTAGACCTCCTGACTGAAACCCTAGATGGGAAAACTGGGAAGGGGGTCTTCTAGTATTAAAGAGCCTTTCATGAAGTCAGTGGCCTAGAGAACCCATCCCTGGAGAAGGTGAGAGGTCAGAGAAGCTTTGAATGTTTTGGGGAAAAGAGAAGTTTTGGGATTTTCTCTCCTCTTTGACCTTGCAAGCGGGAAGTTTTTCATTAGCTCCCCTGTGTTTCCTCTTGGGACTCCAGCAATTAAAACATCTAGCTTGGCAAGAAAACTATGTTGGAAGAAGTGGAAGAAGAACAAGATGGTTGTTTTGCAGAGGTTTGGACTTCAATTCCCAGAAGCCTAAGTCAGTACATTGTCTGATCAGTGCTTTGGGGAACTGACTTAGGCTTCTGGGAATTGAAGTCCAAAAACCAAATATTGGGAAATATTGGTGTGTAGAGTATTATTGCATTGTATTATTTATTTGTTTGTTTGTTTGTTTGTTTGTTTATTTATAAGTTTTTATTTAGATTTTTTAAGTTTAAAATACAAAACACAATACAAAATTATGCAACATAATACTTGAGGAAAAAAATTCATATACAAAGTACAAAAAAAGGTGTACACCTATCCTGGTAATTAACATCCATCTTTATAGATACAATCTCTTGATTTATTACTTACAATTTATTCTCTAACCTTAATTCCCCTCTCTGAAACTCATTTTCAAGTTAAACATTTAATTCCATTATGAATAGGAATACAAATATATAAATGCAAATAATAAATCACCCTGTGTTTATTTACAATGCCCTGGAGAGATCAGAATATCTCATTAGCTTAATCCCAAAATCCCATTTGCTCAGGTACAGGTCTATTTCTCTCATCACCCATAAGGGAGTGATCCACAAAAGGTTTCCAAATATCCCAAAATCTATTTTCTTTCAGATTGTCTCTCTTTTTCTTTATCTCCCAAGTCAGTTTGTCATTCAAAGCTAAATTCCACATTTCTTTGTACCACTCTTCAGTTTGTATAATTACATCATTTTTCCAATGTCCAGCTATGCAGTGTCTAGCAGTTGTAATCATTATTTCTAATAGCTCTTTCTTATCCTTATTTAGATTAATACCTTCCACGTTTGTTAACAGAGTGATACCTGATCCCAGTTTTACCATCTTACCCAGAATTTCACCAATTTCTTTTTCAATTCTATTCCCAAAATCTTTAACCACTTTACAACTCCACCACATGTGTTCATACGTTCCGATAGTGTCCTTACATCTCCAACACATTTTATCCTTTTTATTATCTATTTGATGTAACCTCACTGGGGTTGTATTATTTATTTCTGTGCTGGTCTTTGATCACAGTAACATTTTTGTAGGGATGATTTAGCCTTCCCCCCGAAGTATTCCTAGCTCACCCCAAGAATTGCCCTTAGCCCATAAGCCACCAGGAGAAGGCCAGGTCGTGCGGCCAAAGGCATGACCACAAATCTCTGGAATCTCCTAGACCAAGCTGATAAGCGCATCCCAAGCGCAAGCCCCTTATCAAGATCCACAGGGCTGCTTCCCTAGTCACAAACTCCCTGCCTATCTTTCCCACCAGATCATCTCCACCACCCCACTCCTTGACCCCTTGCTTGACCCCTCACTTCCCGACTGCCCTCTGACACATAGGTTCCCTAATCTATGACCAACATACGTGTAACCCATTGTTCCACCTCATTTCCTTTAGCCTGTAACGGACATGCGATGGTTCTTAGAATCGCGCAATCCAAGGTATGCTAGGCTGTCAATAAAAGAGACCACCCAGTTCTCCTGGGTGTCGCCTCACTTGCACCCTGATCCATGTGTGTGCGTGTTATTTCATCCCTGTGAGCGGCCATGATCCCTACGCATTTTACTTACTTTTTTCTACTTAATTAATTTATCCCTGCTAGATTCTCACAATAACCCATTGACGGAGGGAGGTGAGAGGGGAGGCTGAAGAGGCAGGTGTGGGTGTGAAGTGAGGTGACCAGACATCCCACCCCTCCTAAGAGGCAGAGGGAGAGTGGCGGCACATGCAGGGTGCACATGCATGATGGGGAAGCGGCACTGCGATTGGTGCCAGGGAGCTCTGGCACGAGTGCAATAGGTTCGCCACCACTGAGATAGATAGAAACGTAATGTTATATATATGGTGTTTATATTTTTTCTTTCTGCTTGCAATTTTCTTATTACAAAATAAAATATTATTTTTTTAAAAACAGTTGTCTGAATCTTCCTCTGCTTCTTAGTAATTTTTACAGAATTCTGACATTGTTTCTTACTCAAATTGTGGGCCTTGTTTCCCAGTAGCTATATCACCAGCTGCACAGGTGAATGTTAATTCAACTCTTTGGAAGGTTAAGCTCCAGAGTTTGCTGCCTGAGGATAAAGATGTCAACATCAATGACTTCCCAAGATTTCCACCATTTGGTACCCATTCATTTGGAGCATCAGTTCCTACTTTTGGCCAAGATGATTAAAATCTCACTGACTCTGCAAATAGCTTCTGTGGGCCCCTGAACAGACAATGGAAATGGAGGATGACACAAAGCAGTGGGGAATAATAATATATAGAATTTCCTCTCCTATTTACTTCTGTAGATGTAGAAGGAGTGGGTGGGTTCTGTTACAGTTATTAAGGAAAAATAAGCTGCTCATCCAAGGACTTTGGCAGGTAGAGATAATTTGAGAACAGAAACTAAAACAGCTACAGCTCCCTGCTGGTTGAAACCTGGCCGAACAAGAGAGTTATACTGAGGGTCTGAGCATTCTCAGTCTCAAAAGGAAAGGAATTCCATTGTTATGACAGCAATCAAAATGGGTTGCTACATTTTGACTTGATGGAGAGATAGAAAGGTTGTGTGGGCACCCCCTGCTGATCCTGGAATTTTTTTCACAAGATCATGGAGCGGATGCAGCCTCTTTCTAAGTTAATAGCTTGCACTTTGATTTTTAAAGAACATTGCCATGTTTCAGGCTTTCCAGAAATTGGAACCAATTACCTTGAAGCTTCTGTCTGTGGAGACAGCTTGAAATTCTCTAGAAGGGGTGAGGGAGCTGATGCTATAAGCAGTACTCTTGTCCTTACTGCAAGAGTACTATCCAAATGTTAAAATAAGGTTCTTGTTGGATAGGAGTCTGGCTCAGAATTGGGCGTGGTTTATAGCAGTAATAGGAAACATGCAGCCTCCTCAGCTTGTTAAATTGCTACTCCCATAATCATTATCTAGCCACATCAAGGGCATTACAACAGTCAATTCTGGAGATTACCAATGCTGTCAGGGATCCCTTGTCAAGGATTAAGTGGAGCTGGGCTATGTACCGCCAATGAAAAAAAATCCGGGCTTGACTGACAATGACACCTGATTTTCAAGTGTCCAGGATTGGTTAAGTTGCATGCCCAGATTACCTACATTATCCCTATGCCTAGCAGGACCACCCCCACGACCACCTTAAGTACCGTCTGAAGCCACCCCCATGGAATCCACGACCACATCCAGCTCCATAATGAGCTCCACCAGGCTCCCCATGCAGAGCCCTCTCTGATGCCCTGGACTATGGTGTGGAGGTTTGTGAGCTGATTCTGCACTCTGCGGGAATTATCAGTAAGGTTGAAACAACACATACCATGGAAAGATTCGTAACCCAAATGATGTAGCATTAAGAGGTAGTCTGTAGCCGCTCTATTGTCAAGTATGGCGTGGCGAAGCCCCGCCTGCTCCTGGTTGAGCAGCGCGATCGCCGAGGAGGTGTGGTTGATGGCTTTAGCTAATCCGCAAGCCAATCGACTAATCCTCCGAGCGTTGCCGACGGCTAAGGCTGGCACGCCAACTATGCTGACTGCCAGCGAGACATATTCGGCTGGACTCAAAACTCTAAAGCTGCTATCACATGAGCTGTCTAACTGGGTGGTACGAGTGTGCCTTATGGGTGCTGAAACATTTGAAACAATTGTGCTTGGGGTGATCATATCCTTAGTAGGGAGTAACAGTGTCAAACGACTTATGCAACATGTGGAATCTGATACATTTGCGGGAATGTAGTTAAAAGTATACTGATTATATGTAAAGAACCAACCCGAAGGCAGGGTAACATGAGCATACATTGAACCAAGTGTCTCTGGTTTATCACAAGTCCAGTTGCTGCTGCCGGTATCGAGGCAGCGGCGCTGAGTTCGGCCGACTGCAGCGCAGCCGACCATTCGAGCACAAGTAGAGTTTGGGCTGGCCGCCACTCACGGAGTGTGAAGAGTGGCTGCGTCAGCCGGCAAAGTCATGGTGAGCCGCAATCCCCCCCAGCGAGCGTAGGCTGCAAAGCTCGCAGGGAGGTGCGGTCCGAAAATCCTCTTCAGCAGCCAGTCGCCATCCCTGGCGTGCGCATCTAGAGTGTGGCACACTGGGATGAGACAGGTGCTCAGAATTGAGGCAGAAGCCGTATCCTGCTTCAGGCAAAAATAGGACTGGTTGACGAGACCCGCCAACCTTTCCCATAGGTTTTAATGCATCCGGGTGGAAAGGTCTCCGTCTGGTATCAAGCCACTGGCCCCAAGTGGGGCGGCCTGAACGCCTCCCCCCACAAGTAGGGAGAGGGTCAGGATGATGATGGCTGCCATGGTGTTGCCGTGAATTCCGGCGAAGATTGCAGCAGTGAGGTTCTCCGGTGTCGGCTCCTTCTCCTCGCGTTGGAGGGCGTCCTCGGCCTCACTGCAAAGGACCTTGATCATCCCCCAGGTGATCTTCGGCGCTGTCGGTGGCCGTCTCCTCCGACGGGTCTTGTCGGTCAGGGTGAGGTCCTCCATCTCCGGGATCGGACTCGGGTCGGTCTGGGTCCACGCCATGTGGTTCCAAGTGAGGCTTGACACACCGAGCTGGAATCCAAACGACACCTGTAGGAGACATAACTGCAGCATACCCTCTCCCCCAGGTTATGAGCGGCGCCGGGCCCCTCCATGAAGGGTCCGGTGGCACCCGGTATCGGACCATCGGTCGCGGGAGAGCTTCCGAACGGCGGAAGTGCTTCTCCTGTGGCGTGCAATCCGAAAAAACATTAAGGTGATTGTACGTAAACAATACCTTATTCAGACAATGCTGTGCCTGAGCCTGTGACTTGGGGAGGGCTGGTGGCTCCCCCCTTTCTGTTTGTTTGTCAATATAGGACTTGAGCGTCCGATTGACCCGTTCCACAATCGCTTGCCCCTGCGGATTGTAAGGAACGCCAAAAGTATGCTTAATATCCCAAGTGGCCATGAAGGCCGCCAGCTGCCTGGAGCTGTAGGACGGGGCGTTATCGGTTTTCACGTGCCGCGGCTTGCCCATCGCCGTGATGCAGGAAAGGAGGTGCTGCTCCACGTGGGAAGCTGTCTCCCCTTTCTGCGCCATTGCCCAAACGAATTGTGAAAAAGTATCTATGCAAACGTGCATGTACTGCCATCTGCCAAACTGCGGAACATGCGTGACGTCCATTTGCCACACCTGATTAGCCTCTGTCCCTCGTGGGTTGACCCCCCATGAGGGCCCCCCCGGTGCCCCTGCGCAATGCTGGCAAGAGCGAACTATGCCTTGGGCTTGAGAGAGTGGCAAATTAAACTGTCTGGCAAGCGCTTTGGCATTCTGGTGAAAGAATGCATGACTCTGGATTGGCGTAGTAAAAACACCTAACACTGAACGTTGCTGAATTTCCTTTGCCGCCGCATCCGCTCTGCTATTGCCCGCGGAAATTGGACCCGGTAGGTCTTGGTGACTTCGGATGTGGGCAATATAGAGCGGCTCCGTGCGGTTTCGCAAATGAAATTGAGCAGTGAGAAACAAACTAAGCAAATTCTTGTCTATCGCGGGAGGGATGTATGCTCCCGGTAGACTGTGAAGCAAGTTCCTGACGTACTGACTATCGGTAATGATGTTTAGGCGCTCTTTGGCGAAGGTGCGCAAGGCGAGGTTCACCGCTGCCAACTCCGCCCGCTGTGCGGACTTTTGTGGAAGAGTTAACAGTGTGCACCAAGCCTGGCCTTCCTGCCAAGTTAAGACGCCATATGTGCGACCACCATCAGAAAAGACTGTCCTGGCTCCCTGAAGCGGAACCAGTGAGAGCAATTCGAACAAGCTGACTGTCTGCGTCTGAAGTGAGACTAGTCTGGGGTCCTTTGGCAAGTGGTATGCCAAGCTCCCAGTGAATCCTTCCAAAGCTATTGGAAGCGAGTCACCGAGCTGCATCAATTGCTGGATCTGTTCCTTGGCGAACAGGACTACAATTTTGGCTAAGTCGTGCCCTGAAATGTCCCTAGCTCTCAGCCTCCCGCGGTAGACCACCGTGGAAACCAACTCTTGGGGAGGAATGATGTTCCGGGAAGAGGTGTTCGGTAAATACACCCATTCCACGATACTCGCCCCTTTCTCGGAGTCTACTCCTAGAGCTCCGGTGAACATGGATCCTGCTCATACGATGTACAAATTCAGGATCGGGGCATATGGCCCCTAGGTGATCCTATCTACCCACCTCTGGCTGAGAACTTGGTTGACTTTCTCGAGAGCCAAGCGCACTTCTCGAGAAATTTGTATCCGGTCTGCTGGCTGCTTACCTAATGTTAACAGCGAGAAGAGCGGTTTCAAAAGATCCGTATCCAATCTAAAATACGGTCTGGCCCAATTAATGTTCCCTAAAACCTGCTGCAATTCTACCAAGGTGACCGAATCCTGTAAATTGATCTGAGGCAAAACTGGTGGTGCGAAAGAGCGGAGAAGCCGATGACCCAAGTATGAGAAGGGCTCGGTTCTCTGCACTTTCTCTGGGGCAATGAGTAAACCTTTCTCCCCCAGGCTGGCCTGGAGGTCAGAAAACATTTCGCTGCCGAGTTGCGGCGCTGCGACCAAGATGTCGTCCATGAAGTGACAAACTAACGCTTTTGGGTAAAGGTTTCAAAACTTTGCCAGTGCGTTGTGAACGTAAATTTGGCACAGGGTGGGCGAATTGAGCATGCCCTGTGGCAAAAATCTCCACGCGTAACGCTGCGTAGGCTCACTGTGGTTCACAACTGGCACCGTAAAGGCGAACCTTTCCCGGTCCCTGGGGTCTAAGGGAATCATGTAAAAACAATCCTTGAGATCTACAACTAGGATCTCCCACCCCTCGGGAATCATATTTGGATTTGGGATGCCGCACTGAAGCGGACCCATTGGCTGTATGCATTTATTGATCTCTCTGAGGTCGTGGAGGAGTCGCCACTTTCCCGACTTCTTCTTAATCACAAAAATTGGCGAATTCCATGGACTCGTGGACCGCTCTATGTGTCCTGCGTCTAGCTGTTCTTTAACCAGTTGCTTAAGGGCGACTAATTTCTCTCCCACCACCGGCCATTGTTCTACCCAAACCGGCGTATCGGTGAGCCACTTAAGTGGCAACGCCATTACCCAAAGGTAAGCGTAGCACCGTACTGCTGTAAAATGTCTCGCCCCCAAAGGTTGATGTGCACGTCAAGAATGTGCGACCGAATTACCGCCGTGCCGTCAGCCCTTGGAATCGTGACTGTCACCCACTCCCTGCTTCTAAACGCTTCCTGAATGCCGCCTACCCCCACACATCGGAGACCGGCTCAATGGCCCACTCCCTTGGCCACTGGCTTCTGCTTATCACGCTCACATCAGCTCCGGTATCTAACAGGCCTGAGAATGATCTATTATTCAGAAATACCTCAATAACCGGGCGCTGTTTCCACTCAATGTTGGTCTCCACTGTCGCTACCTGGTATCCTTGTACTGCCTCACTGGCGCTCGAGCGGTCTTCTGACCGGGACTCTGAGCTGTCTCTGAGCCTTCCCTGGCTATCTGCGGGCGAGTGACAAGGAACCATGATCAGTTGCGCTAACGTGTCTCCTTTGTGAATTGTTTTGGGCAGGTGCGTCCACAACTGAACTTGGAGAATGCCTGAAAAATTGGAGTCAATGACTCCTGGAATTACGAGAATTCCGCGTGCTCCTGCTATACTGCGGGGCAAAACTAAACCTATAAAGCCCTTGGGCAGTGGACCCATGTACTGGGAGTCCACCAGATAGACCGTGCCTGGCAGGTCGCATGTAACGTCCGCCTGACAAGTCAAGTCTAACCCTGTACTACCCTTGGGGCTGGCCTGGGCCCTCGCAGTGCCTGGAATGTGACCTGAATCTAGTCTAGCTCTGGCGAGCCCTGAATCTGGGAAGTCTCTGTTTGGACCGGGGTCAGAGACGTGCCCGCGTGCCGGTTTCCCGAATTCAGACAATTCCTGGCCCAATGGTAGCCTTTCTTGCATTTCGGACACAGGGTGTTTGGAGCCTTGGAACGGCCGGAACTTTGTCCGCCTCCCTTGGATCGGCACTCCCTAGCGAAGTGACCGATCTTGCCACAATTGTGGCATGCTCCTTGGGTCTTTCCTTTAGGTCTTCTGCCCCCTTGCACCGCTGCCGCCAGCAATCCCATCTTGTAGGATTCTGTGCCAACGTCGGCGCAAGCTCTAATCATGTCCGTGAGTGTCAAGTCGGGACGATTGCCCAGTGACTGCAGGATTTTACGGCAGTCCAAGTTGGCATTGTCCTTGGCTAGCTTCATCATGAGTTCTTGCTGGGCTTCCTCGTTATCGATCTGCCTGCTAATCGCCTCCTCCAAGCGATTGATGAAGTCCATGTAGGGCTCCTGGGCTCCCTGCTTGACTGCGGTATAATTTTTAGCCGCCTTGCCGGACGCAGGGACCTTGAAAAAAGCCCTAAAGGCAGCCTCTGCCGACATCTGGAGAGTGGCGAGTGGCAAGTTGATCTGCGCATCGATGGATTCGAAGGCCCCTGAACCATATAACTGGTCAGGAATTACTGCGCCTCCCATCCTGGCAGCCCTAGTTTGAGCTTCAAGGCGAAACTCGCTGTCCCAAATCAGGTACTGGCTAGGGTTGAGCATCATCCTCATGACGGCTTTCCAGTCATGTGGAATGAACATGGTGTTCTCGCACACTTGCTGAAGCATGCCCCTAGTAAATCGGCTTTGGAGCCCTGTCTCCTGAATGGGCTTCCGTATAGCCATGAGCAGCTTATACGGGACTGGTGAATGAACTATCTGCTGGGCCCCTGTGAGGGCATCCATCTCCATGCGGATTGGACATACCTGACTAAGCTCAGCTAGTTCTTCCGCTGGCAATTCCCCCTTCCTGATCTCTTCTTCTACTGTGCGCTGAAGGGCACTCTTGGTAACCAGGGAACCTGGAACTGTCAGAGAAGCGCCTGCGCTCCCCAGACCTGGCATTCCGTCGGTGACGTCTGCAGCTGTCACCGAGGGAAAGTTCCCTACGCTACTCTGCCTAAATTGCAATGACGGATAGAGCGCCGTAGGCGCCGTTGGCTCGGCTGGCGTGACTGGCAGCTGTGGGGGTTCTTTGGCCTCTACCCGGACTGGTTCTATCTCCGCTAAGAGTTTCCTACATTTGTCCCATGTGCGAATTACGCCTCCTGGAGCTTTCGGGGGTTGCTGAATGCAGTCTCCTATCTGATCCCAGAGCTCAAGGGTTAACGTACCTACTTCTGGGTAAAGCAGGCAGTGTTCCCTTAGGTACGCCAAAAGTCTCGGTAGCTCTCTGCTGTGAAACTTTAACTGATATATCCTGGCCAGGAATCTGAACTCTTCCTCATGAGTTCTTTGGCTAGCGGACGGACGCTGTCGCTGCGGACAGGTCCCCATATTACCTGCGGTGGGTCCTCTGAAGTTTCCTCCTCGGGACGGGTCGACGCGTCTTGGGCAAGTAATAGGTTCTGGCGACGATTCTCTGGGTAGAGCTCGGAGCGTGGTCCCCTACCACGGGCCCTCGGTGGCCTCTGCGCTGTCAGGGATTCACAGCTGTCCCTGCGGAACACGTTTTTCCGTAACCTGCAAGCCGCCACGAAAGCCGGGAGCAAACTGTAGGAAACCTCTCGGTAATGCCTCGCCGCGTAGGCCTTTCTCCCGACCGGCTGGTTTACCAGCCGGGCTGCCGCGCTGTCCTCCGGGACGAACGGACGCGGTTCAAGCGCAGAACCGGACCGTGCTGCTCGTTTACTCTGAGGTAGACCGCTCGGGGGTCGCTTACTCACGAGTAAATCACGTCGGGGGTCACCAGGTGTAGGAATCGGGGCCGCTGAGGGCCGGAGGTCCCGGAGGAGACTGATCAAGAAACGATACGAGGCAATATGGAGCGTGATCAGATCAGTGGTTTATTGGGAAAAAGGCATCATCATATATAGGAGTAAAAGCGCAACGGTGGCAAAAACAGTCATCTGACAGAAACCACATCACCTGTTTACTTGGGTTAATTGGGAATCTCTCAGAGGGAAGTTAATTAACTTGGCCAAACACAGACCGGGGAAAACACCATTGTTTGGGGATTAGGCAGGGGTAAACACGGCCTCTGTTTATACCCGGGGTAAAGTTGAGCTTGGAGATGAGTGATTACTCTAATGGGTAACAGAGTTAGCTATTCGCTCTCTCAGCAGATCCGCTGGTCAGGTCAAGGAATTGGGTGAATCAAACCCTATCATTTATCCACACCCCTTAATTTCTCTGCCCGCAGAGCCCACGGCTCAAGGAGCGTTCTCCCGAAGTGGCCTCTGCGCGGGCCGTTCCATGCCACTGGGGCATGGGGAAACCACAATCCCTCAGAGGGAGAATGAGGTCTCCCCAACTTGAGGGGATTCCCTTCTACCTGAGACCAGTTATCTCCTATCAGCATCACCTCTGCCTTATCCGGATTCACCTTCAGCCTATTATCCCACAACCACACCATGACTGCTACAAGGCACTCCTCCAGATTTCAGACAGCATCCACTGCTGAAGTGAAGGAGAGATAGTGCTGAGTATCATCAGTTTATTATTATTATTATTATTATTATTATTATTATTATTATTATTATTATTATTATTATTATTATTATTAGTAGTAGTAGTAGTAGTAGTAGTAGTAGTAGTAGTAGTAGTAGTAGTATATGCCACCCACTCAATTATGCAACTCAGGGTGGCTAACAAAAATGTAAATCATAACAGCGAATAAATCACATAACAGTATATAAATTACATAACAGCAAATAAATCACAATATAAATCACTACATTATAAAATATCATAAAATGCTCATATATTCATAATATTCATAAATGTCCATATTCATAAATGTTCATTTAAAGTCCTGTAGCAGCACAAACAGCATGTCCTCATCCATCCACAGGGGCAACAGTGGCTCCTATCCTATCACAAGCTGAATGCAGACTCCAAATCTCCTGATGGCCTCTCCCAGCAGTCTCATATACATATTAAACAGTATTGGGGCGTTTGCCAATCCCTGAGCTACCCAATATTGTTGTACCCGGGGTCAGATAACTCTTCTCTGAGCTGTACTCTCTGGACACATCTCTCCAGGTCCCTAATATCTATTTCAGAAAGCCTGTCCAGCAGAATACTGTGGCTGATGATATCAAAAGCTGCTGTAAGGTCCATGAGAACCAACAAGGAAGGTTTATCTCCATTGGCCTCTCTTAGAAGGTCATCCAGCAGGATGATCAATACCATCTTGGTCCCAGGGCGAGACCCAAATCTCGCCTGATCTGGATCGAGGCATTCAGTATCCTCCACAAATGTCCACAGCTGTTGTGCCACCCCTCTTTCTGTCACCCTACCCATTCCTTCACAAATGTCCACAGCTGTTGTGCCACCCCTCTTTCTGTCACCCTACCCATTCTTCTTTCTGTGTATGACCATAAAGGGGATATTAGTGACAGGGTGATAGTTATTAAAATTGTCTGTTGCTAGATTGTTTTTTTTTCTTCCTTCAAAACAGGTTGGATGATTGTCTCCTTCAGTCATGCAGGCACAATGCCCTCATGGAGAGAGGAAGTAGCGATTTTCTCTGACTCATCCTGATAATCCATCACTGGCTGCCTTTATGATCCATGAAGGACAATCATCCAGGTAAATAGTGGTGCCCCTACAACAAGTGACTGCCTTGGAGGCCTCCCGAGATGTTACAAGCCAAAAGTGATCCAATAAATATGGACACTTTGGTGTCTTGCATGGAAGACAAAGAAGGAGCCGCAGTAGGGGCAAAAACACAGCTTTATTGCATGATGGTCAGGGTGAACATGAGGTAATGGCGGTCAAAACAGGTCTATTTATAGTACACTGTACATTTTGAATATCCTGGGTGGTAGCTCATTGGCTACTGTCCACGTGACATCATGGATCGTCACGCCCATCTTCTCTAGGTGTGGTGTGGCGGGAAGGTTTCCCGCTCTTCAGGTATTCGGGGAATCTGTACCATGTGAGCCGGATGCTCGCTACTACCACCAGTGGCCACTTAGCTCGCATCCTTATACAGCTTGCTACAATGTGTCTCTGATTAGATACAAGCGGATACATTGGCCGGATACAATCTTTTAAAGGGGACTTGCAACATTCATTCAATACATAACAGACACGAAAGAAGATGAAGACTCCATGATCACTTCCCACTAATATGAGCCCCTTTCCTTTCATCCTTCCACTGATGTTGAAGACACATCTCTTCAGGCAGGCTTTTAACAGCAATGACTTGTTTAATGTTCTGGAAATAATAGGCAGCAGCTAGCAATACTGGCCAAACACACAACTTTATTTGGAATAAGAATAGGTGGCCAGAGCTAACAACACACCCTCGTTCAGAACCCTCCCGAAGTCTTATTGTGGTTTTAGTATTACTTCTTTTACTGTTGTGGGTCTCCTTGAATCCTTTCACCAAGAAGAGGCAGCCTACAAATTATACAAAATAAATAAATGATTTTTTAAAAAAATGTAGCCATGTTAGTCTGTGTTTCATGCATAAACAAACAAACAAACAAACAAATAAATAAATAAACAAAACAAAACAAAAATGCTGTAGCAGTTTGAAGACTAACTTATATTTTAATGTTAGCTTTTGTGGATCAAGTCTAATTTGTCAGACATGAATGAATGAATGAATGAATTTCATTAGCCTACCTGGCCAGTAGCCAATGCACCTGCTGCTGTTCCATCCTTGCTTAGGTGACCTTGCGCTTCTTTCCCCATTATTATTATTACGTTTAATTTCTATCCCGCTTTCCTGACACAAGTGCCACTCAAAGCGGCTTACAACACAACATGTAAATACAATAAATATACAAGCAGGTTCAATACAAAAAAATCAATCACAAATTACATTACAATAACCACAAAATACAACATAGCAATACAGAGCAACATCAATATCATTTAACATTACAATACTCAAAAATCCCCAGGTGACAGAGCACAGCTCCCAGATGGAGCCCAGCTCATCAGTGGAGGAAACATCAGCAGCTGCTAGGCCAGTCCGTCCCCCTTATATCCTGCCAAACCAGTCCTGCTTTCCTCTCTGAATGGGGAAAGATGGACTGAAAGGACTGCTAAGAGGCACCCTCTTTCATGAAATATAAAAGGAGATTTAGTGTCTTGCACGGAAGACAAGGAAGGAGTCGCAGTGAGGACTAACACAGGTTTATTGGTTGATGATCAGGATGAATATGTGGTAATGGTGGAGGTACAGCTCATTATATACTGTGGGACATACACTTGAATCTTGTTGCACGGTAGCTTATTGGCTTATTGGTGATTTGGGGAATGTGAACCATGTGAGCTGAACGCTCGCAGCTGCCCTCTATAGGCAGCATACTCGCGTTCCTTAACAGCAGAGTTACATTGTAATTATGGCCAGGTTACATTCATACATTTCTTAAAGCAACATTGTACATACATAACACCCCTCCCCCCTAGGATGGGACGAAGTCCCTCAACCATTGTGGCTTGCCGCACGTGCGTCTGGGGCGTGCGGCCGCTTGACTTAACACAGGGGAGCCGGAGGCTCCTGGTTCCGCAGAGTCCTGTCCTGCAACGGAAAGTGGGGACTCATTAGTGGTTCGGTGGGGACTCTGCGACAACCTTGCATTGGGGGACGGGAATGGAATGAACAGTTGGGACGTGAACCCCTGCCTGCCGCTTGGGGAGCTTGGGGTTCCCCCCAGTACGAACCTCGGGACTGACGAGGAGGCCCTAGTGGTCCCGCCACCCCCCGTTACCTGCCCGGGAGTTCTAGAGACTGTGGTGGGCGGGCTCTCCCCCGTTGCCTGTCTTGGGGGTGTTGGTCTCCGGGGAGCTGGGGCTATGGTATATTCTAAAACAAAGGGACTGGGGGGACTGGAGGTACCAGGGGCTGAACTGAAACCCCTCTTTTCGCTAGGACGGGTGGGGGACCACTCCGCTACACCCCCCTGGTACTGCAACTCATAATCATAATAAAGCTGATCCCTCTCTTTCAAAGTATCCTCCTCTGTGGTTGAGAACCCAGGATATGCATTTGTATCCGCGGGTTCCGCCGTGTCTCCCCCTTGGGTAATGCGGGCGGGGGAGGACCCTAACGCTGATTCCCCTTCACTGGTGATTCGCCTTCTGAGTTGGTCGGCGTGCCTTCTCCAGAGTAGACCCGAGCTAGTCTCGACCCTGTAGGATACTGGCCCCGTCTGCTCAATGATTGTCCCTGGTACCCACGCTGGCCCCGAGGCCGCGTAGTTCCTGCAGTGAACCGGGTCCCCTACCGAAAAACCTTTGGAGCTCTCTCCCCCTATGTTTATATTTCTTCCTTCATCCTCCACCCTGGACAGATCCATCCGGTCAAAAAGTGTTACCGGACGCCTCCTCATGAGGAGTTCGGCTGGGGAAAATCCTGAGGCTAGGGGGGTTGTCCTGTAGCAGATGAGGAACTGACACAGATGAAGGTTCAACTCACCGGGACCCATGCGCCGCAGTGCGTCTTTCGTAGTGCGCACTTGGCGCTCCACCTGACCGTTTGTGGCGGGGTGAAACGGGGCAGCGGTAATGTGCCTGATGGCGTTCCGCTCAATAAACGTCTTGAACTCTGCAGACGTGAAGGTACTAGCGTTATCGCTAACAAGGACGTCTGGCAGGCCGAAACAGGCAAAAAGCTTGCGCAACTGTTTAATGGTTGCCGCAGAGGAGGTGCTGTTCATGGGGATTACCTCCAACCACTTGGAGTAGGAGTCGACCACCAGCAGAAACATGGCCCCGCAGAAAGGGCCAGCGAAGTCAACATGAATCCGGGACCATGGCCCGCGGGCCGTGTCCCATTCCCTATGGGGTAACCGGGACTCCTCGGGTCGAGAGCTCTGGCAGCTCTCACACGTGCCCACTAAACGTTCTATATCCGCGTCTATCTGGGGCCACCAAAAGAAGCTCCTGGCCAGAGCCTTGGAGCGCACGATCCCCGAGTGACTGGTATGCAATAGCTTCAGTACCTTGGCCCTCAGCTTCTCTGGGATAACTACCCGCTGGCCCCAGAGTAAGCAGCCCCTTTCCAGAGAAAGCTCTGCTCTACGCCTGACAAATGGCTTGAACTGTTCCTCGGGGGGAGTAGTGGGCCACCCTTTCCTCACCCAGAAACTAACTTGGGCCAGCATCTTGTCGGCCGCCGTGGCCTTGGCGAGGTCGGCCGGGAGAATGGGGGGTGAGTCGAGAGACTCGATCAGCAGGACTTGGTGGTCCTGTTCTACCTCGCATGTGGGGTCCCCTACACTTGGGAGGGGAGATCGGGACAGCGCGTCCGCATGGGAGATCTCCTTCCCTGGGTGATAGACCAGCTCGTACTGGTAGGCGTTGAGGAAGATAGCCCAACGCAGCATCCTGGGGGATAGAATTTGCGGTGTGGGTTTGCCGGTAGTAAAGATCCCCAGAAGTGGCTTGTGATCCGTCACTACCGTAAACTCGCGGCCATATAAGAAGTCATGGAACTTTTTGGTTCCGGCGATGATGGCCAGGGCCTCCCTATCAGTCTGCGCGTAATTGCGCTCGGCCTTCGAGAGGGACCTTGAGTAGTACGCTATCGGGGCTTCCCGCCCGCTCTCCAACACGTGGCATAGAACCACCCCCACCCCCACTGGGGACGCATCACAGACTAGAACTACTGGTCTCCTAGGGTCAAAGTGGGTCAGGACAGCACTCGAGGATAGAAGTGCCTTTAACTCCCTGAAAGCTTTCTTTTGCCTATCTCCCCACCACCAAACCACCTCTTTCTTCAATAGCGCGTGCAGTGGCTCTGCAACGGATGCCTTCCTCGGCAGGAAGGAATGGTAAACATTTAAGAGCCCCAGAAATGACTGCAGCTCTGGTTTCGTGGTGGGGCGAGGGGCGTTTTGCACAGCCGCAACCTTGGACTCGGAGGGCTTAATGCCTTCCGGGGTTACCTTGAACCTGAGGAACTCAACCTCCCTTGCAAAGAAAACACATTTATCCCGTCTCAGTCGGAGGCCCGCCTTCTCGAATATTGAAAGGACCCTGTCTAGCCTTTGCGCTAGTTCTGATTCGCCCCCCGCTGTTATTAACACATCGTCGAAATATGGGAGGACGTCTGGAAGCCCCTTTAAAAGGCGTTCCACGAGGGACTGGAAAATTCCGGGGGCCGAATTCACGCCGAACTGAAGGCACGTTACCTTAAATGCCCCCTTGTGCATTACGATCGTTTGCGCAGCGGCAACAGCCGGGGTTACAGAGAGCTGCTGATATGCCTGCACCAGATCTAGCTTGGCAAAACACCTCCCCCCATGTAGCGTGGCCAGTAAATGGCTGACCACAGGTACCGGATATGCATTTGGCCGAATTGCCTTATTGATCGTACATTTATAGTCCGCACAAATCCTGACCTCCCCGTTTGATTTGAGGGCCGTAACAATCGGCGTTTCCCACTCCGCCGAATCAACTAGAACCAAAATCCCCTGCCCCACCAATTTGTCCAGTTCCGCCTCGATCTTGTCCTTGAGGGCGAAGGGCACTCTCCTTGGCTTGAGGCGGATGGGCCGGATTTCTGGATCCAAGTCAAAGGAAACTGGGGGCCCCTTGTAAGTCCCGAGCCCCTTCTTGAAAACGTCCTGGTGTGCGTTGCACACGTCCCGCATTGGGTCAGTCTCTATGCCGTTAATGCCGGACAGTTCGATTCCCAGGGGAGCGAACCACTGCGTTCCCAAAAGGCAACATCTCCCCCCCTTGAGGACCACTAGGGGCAGTTTCTCGGAGTAATTCTTGAACTTCACCTTGAAGTTCCCCACCCCCAACACTGGGATCCCATTTCCCTGCACGTCCCGTAGGTGTGACCTCATGGCCCACAGCTTGGGCCGCGCATCTGGGGGAATGCGCATAAACTCTTTTTGGGACAGGATGGAATAGGACGACCCCGAGTCTATCTCCATCCTCACTGGGAGCCCCTATAACTGTACCTCTACGAAAAAACGCCGGTGCTCCAGGCCCACGCGGTTCACGCCTGCCTCGCTGTGGTCGTCTGAGACCTTTCTGGTGCCGGCCGCCTTCCGATGGTGCGTCTGGGAATGGCTCGAATTGCCCTTGTCCTCGACTCGCCCGCGCCTGCACACTCGGGCGATGTGTCCCTTTCGGCCGCAGTTGTGACACTCGGCCTTTCGGAACGGACACCTCGTGCGGTCGTGGGACGCCCCACAACCGTCGCAGCGGCGGTCTTGCCGTTTGCGGGTCTGCTGCTTCTCTCCTCATTTCTTGACCCGCTGGACGTCGTCGTCCTCGCTGGAGCAGGGGTCTGCCGTCGTCGACGACTCCTCGGACGCCGTTGGTGTGCCGGCGGGCGGCTTGGGGGCCCGCCAGGCCGCCTTCGCTGGTGTCCGCCAGGCCGCCTGTATGGGTGACTTGGCCCCTTTGGACGTGGCCCCTCGGGACTTGAACACCCTGACCCTGCTCCTGGCCGCCTCGGCTGCTTGGGCCTCCCGCAGTACCTCGTTGAACGTGAGGCGGTAGTCGCGGGTCATGAGCTTCCGCTGAAGCTCCTTGTCTCTCAGACCACACAGCATGCGGTCTCGGAGGGCCTGGTCCAGGTCGTCCCACTGGCAGTGCACCGCTGCAAGCCTGAGGGCCGCCGCGTAGGCGGACACGGATTCGCCCGGTCGCTGGTCTCGCCTGTGGAACGCGACCCGGGCTGGGAAGATCGACACGGGAGGCTGGAAATGCTCGCCCAACAGCTCCAGAATGCGGTTGATGGGCACCACATCCACCTTCCGGGGGGCCACCAGGTTCATCAGGATACGCAGCGTGGCCGGCCCCACCTGGGCCAGGAAATAGGAGCGCATTTTCGCGTCGTCGTCGATGCCCGCGGCTTCCATCGCGTGCCGGAACTGGCACTCGTAGAGCTCCCATTGTTCGGGCTCACTGACATCTGTAGGAATGCATCTGGTTTCTGTCTTGCCTGTCTTTTGACACATTTTGTAAACAAAAGCCTCTTTGCTTGCTATTCTCCTTATCTCTCCCTTTTTTGGGTTCTGACACTTCTGATTGGCTGTAAGCACTCAGTTTTGTCTCTGCTAAGTTTCGTTTCTGGTATACAATGCTTGCTCTAGTTTCGTTTCTGACTCTCTCTGCCGGAATAAAGAAAAGGCTTCAGTAACGTTTGACCAGCCAAGGACTGGAGTCGAGTTTTTTCTCTCTCTACCTCAAAAGATCTGAGAATATAAACTGCTGCTAATGAGGCTGGCTGATTGAAGATATCTTTGCATGAATCAAATCCCAACAACTGGTGCTCCGTGATGAGGCGATTGAATGAACTTCAAAGGACTCTCTGTGAAAGCTGCTTCAGCATTTAGCATCTAATTAACACCCCATAATTGGCGACCGGGGACAAGGTCTCATTTACCCCGACCGGGAAGGTCATAAATCGAGCTCGAAAATTCATCCAAAGTCAACTTTGGGTCCCATATAGGGTAAGTGGAAAAGAAAAATATATTTTTTTTTTATCATGGGGTGTTTGCTTTCTTCGCAAATGCAGGAACTTTGTAAAGATATCTCAGATCTTTTGCATGAGAATGGGCGAAAGGCTGATGATAAAGAGATACAGCAGCTGGTTAAAGTTATAGAACGAATCTGTCCTTGGTTTAAATATGAAGGTCTGGACTTAAAACAGTGGAAACAGATCGGGAGAGAAATGCAGAAGCATAATGGAATTTCTAGATCAATATTATTTACATGGGAGGAAATTGAAGGCTGCCTTCAGATACTTACTCCAAAGAATATGTTATTCTCTCAGAGGCTTGATGGCCCCCTCCCACTGCTTTTGCCTCCAGATAAAAGGGGGGCCATGGCAACTGCTCCTCCATCATATGAGAAACAACAGCCCCCTGATGGGGGAGGAGGTGGAAATGGAGATGGGAAATTATATCCTGCCTTGCAACAATCAAGCATTTTTAGCCCTACAAAAGACCTGTTCTCTGCTGCTTTAACTGCAGCTGTGCTGGATATGGAACCTGTTGATGTATATCCAGTGAACAGAGAGCCGCTTGCAAATGAGACTGCTGCAATACTAGTGCCAGCTGATGGGGAACAAATGGTGGGGAACTCATCACAGATTGAAGCTGTTAATGCATGCAGAGTGGCAGGAAGCAAGGACTGTGTTTCAAAGAGCAGCTTAGGGGATCTCAGCCCCCCCCCCCCTGAAGCAACCCTCATCACAAAAGCAGGAGAAGCTGAGTAGTAAATTTGATACCTCACGTTTGGGCAGGAAGATCCTGCAGAAATGGAAGGATGGCCCAAAGGAGGAACGCACAAAACCCAAGACAAAAAAGGGGTGCAAGTACAAACTAACAGATGCAGGTTGTCATAAGGTTGAGAATCATATGCTGGAGATGAAAGAAATACAGAGGAAGAGGGGGGGTGAATATTTCCTCGAACGACAACAGGCTGTTGCAAAAATACAAGGAGGAAGAAGACATACAGTTTTTGGCTGATTTTGAACTGCCCAACCCTCAGACAGGGAGATCCAGAGTGATGTGTCCCAGGTTTCAAGCATCAGGATTGCAGGGAAAGCAACTTGGAATTCCCTGTGATTTTCTTCTGTGTGAAAATTACTTGCAACTTCTGGAGAAGTTCTTTGTGCCTTCACACCTCTTCGGCCTGCCTTAATGCAGATGGTGTGGCTGGAGCATGAAGGAATGTGTGTTTGCCTGAAAAGCTGAAAAGGGGGGTTGTGTGGGATTGTCTTGTGAAGTCAGTGAGACTTAATTTATGGCTTAATTTCAACTTGCCATGCCAAGAACTGTGCTGGAGAGAAAATGGTGTTTCAGAGAGCTTCAATCAAGATTGGGACTTTTAATTTGGACATTTTAATTGGACTAAAAGGAAAAAAAGTTTGTGTGGACTTTAAAAAAAAGAATTGGCTTTGTTTGCATTATAAAACCTGACAGCCTTTTTGAGAAATTGTCTACCTGCTCATGCTAATGAGATTTGTACTGTATTGGTTTACCATGCTATGCTGATTATAGGTTATTGAATGCCTCTTTCACTTTACATCCAGTGGGAGAAGAAGAAGCTTAATGCCTTACTCATGTAATTGGGGAAGTAAGAAATGCTTTCTAATATGCAACCAGACCTCCTTCTTGTAAGGAAGAAAAAGAAATATTCATGTCTTGTTTATGCTTAAATGTTTGCTTATTCTTTTGCAGGAGAAAGACCTGTCTTTGCTTATGTTATGTATTGTCTTATGAAACTGCATTTCTCAAGGTACCTCCAGAAGCACATGGCAGAGTTTCCAGTACCCTACACATGTAATTGGGTTTGTGATATTGCATTTGTGTTATATGTCACTCATGTTTCATGTTTAGTTACATGGTACTAGTAATAACAGGGCATGCTCCTGTTTCTTAGGGGAGTGTCTTCCTAAGCCATTGGTCATTTATTGGCAACAAGGGGATCCTGAGTGGAAGGATTCCTGCTGGAGCAATCCGCCCATGGAGAGAGATACGGGTTGTGATGATTATTTTTGGTTATGGGGTAGTTATAACAGTTCTTATAAGCTTAATTATACCTTGTTTAACACTACTATTGAAGATATATATGATGTATTTCCTATGTTTACTCCTGATTATTCTGCTATAGATAGTGGTTCAATTTGCAATGGATGGCAAATCAAGGATCCTAACATGTGGTTCTTTTTAAATGGAGTTGCCACGAATTTCCATCCAGGACAATATCAATGTGCAGCATTGGGTTATTTTACCTTGCCCGTACAAGTGCAAATGCCGCCTCAGGCAGATGCACGGCGCCGGAGAGCTGCTGCCGGCCCGATGGGTTCTGGTTGCAATGATGAAGTGATAATTGATGTTCAGCTGTCTGATGGTAGCTCCTGGGGGAGAGCTATAGGGAGTGCTATCACTGGAGCACTCACCTTGGGATCATACCCAGGTGTCATTTCCCAGGAGAATAGAAGGTCCATTTTGGGACTCACCTGTAGGCTGGAGAAATCAATCAATGCCACAGGGAGGGTCATACAGGATCTTCAAATGGAAATCACTGAGCTTCATCAAGACCAAATGCAGGACAGACTGGCCATAGATTACCTGTTAGCAAAATCCGGAGGATTTTGTAAACTGGTCGGGAACCAGGGATGTCGGGTAAAATTCCAGGATCTGAATAATACTATTGAGAAAGAACTTCAGAATTTACAGGAGAGCATTATTAACAATGTACGCACTGATGTTAATCTCTTTGATTGGGTGACTTCTTGGTTGCCTGATTTATCTGTCCTTAGATAAGTTTTCTTTTATGGGTTTATTATTATTATCTGCTTTTTACCTTTGTATTTTTGCGTTACTTGTATTCCTAATCTTATTTCTGTTTGTAACACATGTCCATTGCGTAGAAGGGAGACATCGAGTTTTGCACGACGGCAATTGTATTCAATGAGGTATCATCCTCCGGAACAAAGTACCATGAGTCAGGAGGGGTACGATGTCCAGGTGGACAGTGATGATGTATTTGATGACATGCAGGGGTATGATTAGCCGTCCCTCTCTCAAATTTAAATGAAAAAAGGAGGACATGTAGGAATGCATCTGGTTTCTGTCTTGCCTGTCTTTTGACACATTTTGTAAACAAAAGCCTCTTTGCTTGCTATTCTCCTTATCTCTCCCTTTTTTGGGTTCTGACACTTCTGATTGGCTGTAAGCACTCAGTTTTGTCTCTGCTAAGTTTCGTTTCTGGTATACAATGCTTGCTCTAGTTTCGTTTCTGACTCTCTCTGCCGGAATAAAGAAAAGGCTTCAGTAACGTTTGACCAGCCAAGGACTGGAGTCGAGTTTTTTCTCTCTCTACCTCAAAAGATCTGAGAATATAAACTGCTGCTAATGAGGCTGGCTGATTGAAGATATCTTTGCATGAATCAAATCCCAACAACATCGAACTGGTACGGCTTGACCTTGGGATTCGCCATAATCCCACCTTCGTCGCCAATTTAGTGTCTTGCACGGAAGACAAGGAAGGAGTCGCAGTGAGGACTAACACAGGTTTATTGGTTGATGATCAGGATGAACATGTGGTAATGGCGGAGGTACAGCTCATTATATACTGTGGGACATACACTTGAATCTCGTTGCACTGTAGCTTATTGGCTGCTACCGGCGTGACGTCATTCTGAGTCACGCCCATCTTCTCCAGGTGATCCTCGTGCAGGAAGGATTCCCGCAGCTGCCGGTGATTTGGGGAATGTGAACCATGTGAGCTGAACGCTCGCAGCTGCCCTCTATAGGCAGCATACTCGCGTTCCTTAACAGCAGAGTTACATTGTAATTATGGCCAGGTTACATTCATACATTTCTTAAAGCAACATTGTACATACATAACAGGAGAGCTGCACAGAAGAACCGAAAATGGAAGCGGCAGCCCCCTGTCCCCCGCAAAATGAAACAAAAACGAAACAAAAATTACCCCATTACCCCATATGCTGTCCTTGACTCCTTTGTCACTACAAACTCTTAATAATGGCATGCCTTTAGAAATACAGTACTTAATTCAGGAATAAGAAATTAGTCAGAGTGTTGCTTGGAGAAGAAAACAGAAACCAAATGTATTGGTGTCTTGCATGAAAAATGGTGCCTTCTCTATGAGGAGGGACCCTTACTGTATGCCATTGTACATCTTATATACTGATGAACAAACAATTTACGCTGTTACAAACAACATAAGCAATAGTTCCTCCCATTATTATATTCCCAAAATATGATAAATGTTGCACACACAAAATATATGAACTTCTTAAGAAGAAATACTAGATTACTGTATTAAACTTATGCAAGCTAATAACTAAAAGTGCATGTCCAACTTTCAAACAGATAAATACGTGGACCAATCATATGAGGCAATGTGTTTAAGCCCATTTTACGTAGTTTCATTTTAGCTATTTCATGTCAGGCTTGGCCTTAGCTCTTCCAAAGGGGTTAACTTGTAAACAAGTGGTCAAGCCTGTGTTTCCTTATGCTGTTAGAACATCTATTAGAATCCAGATAAGAAAGGGTGTGGATCTTCAGTTAGCTTACTTTGAAAAACAACTTTTGTACTTTAGAAATGAATTTCTTCATATTAAAATGGTTCTGGTTCTGCTAAAAGTCACACCTATATCAATTTCTGACTCAACAGCAGCCAAAATTTAATACTCCACAAACTGGGCTGAGGCCCAAAGGGGCATGTTGGCCCCCATTTAGTAGAGCTTACTTATAAATGATGGATGCTATATCCATCTTGGTAAGGATGCCAGTTGGTAAGGATGCCAGTTGGTAAGGGTAATTACCACAAGTGCTGAGGTAGGTTAGGTTAACCTCCGTGCTTATGTCTGTGTGTGGTATTTCAGTACAACTCAAAACAAGAAGTTAATTTTAACTAGAATATCCATTTGTTTTTAAAATGTCTCTGCTCTGTTTTCTTTTTTCTACAATAAAGAGATTTCAAAAATTGATATATACCAGACTAAAATACATTCTTGCATGATAACTCCCTCCATCTGGAAATTTGTCAGGCTCCCGTCTAGTGAGTCCTTAGAACAGTTCCAGTTAATGAGAGGACAATCCTGTCCTTAATGCTGGAGTAGAAACCACAAATCTAGAGTCAGATTACAGGGAAGAGATGCTCAGGCAGATATTGAACTTCTCAGAAAGAAAAGAAGGAAAAAGCAGAAGTCCATCCCTAGAGAATATCCAGGAGTAGCACTCTCTTCCTTTCTTTTTATGAGCTGGTTGGTAAGGAAGGATCTGTTTGTGGTTTCTTTCATATATTGTTAGCAGAGTGGCCATCATTTTTCTCGATGGAGATAGATTTGACACACACCCTTCTCAAAACTGTTACTTCTAACAGCCATATAGAAGTTAAAGTGTTTTCCTTCCTCTGGATTTGGCATAGTTGGTCCTATCTTTCTTCATTTGTTTGATAGGTATGGACATGTAGGCACATGGAGCACCTGGGAAAGTGTTGATACCTGCTGGGGGCGGGGAGGAGCAATGTGCCCTTTGGCCTGCTATTCCTGTCCAAATGGGAACCAATGCTTTGAATAATTCAATGCTTCTCCTGATTGTCTGTAAATGGTCAGGAGATATGAAAAAGATGTATGTATGTATGTATGTATGTATGTATGTATGTATGTATGTATGTATGTATGTATGTATGTATGTATGTATGTATGTATGTATGTATGTATGTATGTATGTATGTATGTATGTATGTATGTATGTATGTATGTATTTTTCACAGGCCATTACTAAAGCAAGGCATCACTTGGTTTAAGTAAAAATATTTCTTTTTGTGTGTCTGTGCATTGTCAATTGAAACCACATATTCCAGGAGTTTTTTGGTAGAGAATACAGAGAATCAGTTTACCATCCTCTTTTTTGGGGAACATTTCTGGGGCTGTGCAGCTTGTCTGAGGCTATGTAGGCTGGCTTTCCTCCCTGGAGGCACAATGGGGAATTGACTCTTGACCGCTGGCTTAACAGCCAGAAATCTAAATCACTGAGTTATCCAGCCATTTTAATAATTGCATGTTGTCAAGTAGATTCTGACTAATGGTGATCTTTTCCACCATTTTAAAGGTAGAGAATCCTCAAACATATAGTAGCTTACTAGTCTCTTCTGGTAGCATCCTGGGACTATGCAGTTTGCCCAAGGTTACACAGGCTGGTTCTTCTTTGGGAAGGAACAGTAGGGAATCAAACTCCCAACCTCTGACTGCAGCTAGATACCTAAACCATGCCTAAAAGCTCCTTTTTTGAAGTCACCATGATAACATTTTGATTCACCTTGTTTGTTTACCAAAAAGAAGGACATAATCACTTTCTCCTTACGCCCAACATCATCACAGATCCAACTAGGACAATGGTGAAAATCCAGACTGCTGGCATAAGCTTTTCATCCCTATTGCTTACAGGGCTGCAGTCTAAACAAATAACATTTGAAAGGAAGAGAGAGGGGAGAAGGTCTTAACCTACCCAACTGTTTTTAAAACAAGGTATTACTTTCTCCTGATGAAAGGTCCTGAGAAAAAAAGGGCAATGTGTTTATAAAACATTAATAGCCATGGAATTATGTAGAAGGTTAGAAATAAAACATATTTGTAAAACAGAATGCTAATCAGAACATTGAACCCAAACAGAAACTGCAGGAAGAAATCAACATATAACCAAGATAATTAAACAATCCCAATTAGTTTTCATCCTCCCTTGTTCTGTGCTATATTTACCCAGCCTTCAGAGTTCTCATGAGAGACTTTTCAGGGCACGGACAGACTGGGAAAGCAGTTCCCACTAATTTAACATGTTCAAAATTCTTAGCTCTACATACTTTAAAATTTACGCAGACTATAATTATACAGAATATAATTATATCTTCTGCCTCCCATTGGGATGCACGTATCTAACTGAACGAGGCATTTCTTTAATGCAAGGGCCCACCCACTCTTGCTTTAATTACATACTCAATGGACCAGGAACATGAAGTATACCCATATGGGCTGTTCCTTTGTCCCTGTGTAATATCGGCCTTCTGGGTTGCCTGGAGAATACACTTGTGACAAGGGGTTCCTTTTATGCCTGACCTAAACAATCATGGAAGGGGACGATTAATCATACTATTGAGAGGGAGGTTTTAGTGATAATTAATCTGTCAACATACAGTTTGAGCTGCTGAGGAGGAGGAGAGATGTTACAGGAAACCACTTCTGCTCTCATCAGCTGCAACAAAAACAGAGGCCTCATATATTCCCCCATTATTCCCTTGGTTGATTTATCAAGACTTGAAATAAGTAGAGATGGAACTCTCTTTCTTTCGTGTTCAGGGAATGAAGAAGCAGACGAGTGAAGTAGTGAAATTCAGCTCTTTATTAGTGGGGTATGAACACAGTTTGGATGGGGCAAAACTAGGACTTATATACACTATAAACAGTAACAGTAACAATAATACAACAAGCCCATTGGCTAACAGAGTGTGCACATTTTTGATCCACTTATTTGCGTAAGAATAGATACATGAGAAAAGATACATTCTGCTCCTGTCAGAAAACACTAGGTAAAAACAAAGTCCTTTAACTAGGATGGCGGTCTAGTTTCCCTTCTGGGTCGGACGCTTGGCTGAGCTGGCTCAGGGGCTCGTAGGATGGGCAACCCGACTGGAGTGAGGGATTGACTAGAGGGGGAGGATTGTAAACCCAAATATAGCGCCGTTTGTCAGATGGAGGAGCAGGGGATCGCTCAAAACCAAAATCTAATTCTGTGGATGAATAAGACAACTCAAGGTCCCTCCTGTGTGTACTAAGAGTGGAGGGTGACTCCAAACAAAATTGGTCATCATCAATAAAGGAATACAGAGTGCTAGGCGGGACAGTGTAGGGTTACACCTGGCTGGAATAGGGGAGCATTCCACAAATTCCCCTTGAAATCGGTTCCTAGAAGACACTTCTGGGTCAATGTTGGCTGGCTGCTGACTATTACCGCTGCCCACTGGGTTTAAACGGGTGGGGGCCAACCCTAGCGTTGAGTCTGTATTCGTCTTGTGGGTCCAGTACTCTGGGTCTCAATTGATCCACGTGCCTCCTCCAGATCAGACCAGTGGCTGTTTCGATTCTGTAAGAAACAGGACCAGTTTGATCGATCACAAACCCAGGCACCCACGTAGGACCACCAGCTGCATAAGTGCGGCAATGTACAGGGTCTCCCGGAGAAAAACCCTTCTGGTGTTGGATTGCTATATCTGTGCCTTTGTCCTCCACCCTAGAGGGATCCAATCTGTCCAGCAAGGATGACAGTTTCCTTCGATGGAGCAATTCAGCAGGGGACAGCCCTGAGGCAAGGGGGGTGAGCCTATTTGTGAAAAGAAACTGGCATAACTGGAGCTCCAAATCCCCTTCACCCATACGCTGAAGCGTGTCTTTAGTTGTGCGCACCTGCCACTCTACTTAGCCATTGGTGGCTGGGTGGAATGGGGCAGCAGTGATGTGCCTAATTGCATTCATTTCCATGAAGGATTGGAATTCTGCAGATGTGAACATGGATGCGTTGTCAGACACCAGCACATCTGGAAGTCCAAATGCTGCAAACAGCCTTCTTAGGTGCATTATCATGGTGGCTGAAGTGATATTAAGCACCCTAATCACTTCCAGCCACTTAGAGAATGAATCCACAACCAACAAAAATAGGGCACCCCTAAATGGACCTGGACCACGGGTCCTGAGCAGAATCCCATTCCCGAGAAGGAAGGTGGGATTGCTCTGGGTGATGGATTGACAACTGGCCCAAGTGCCGACCATTTGTTCTATGTCTTGGTCCAGTTGAGGCCACCAAAAGTAGCTATGGGCAAGGGCTTTGGAACGGAAAATTCCCAGGTGACTTGTGTGAAGTAGATGTAAAACCTTTTTCCTGAGAGTGACAGGAATGACCACCCGCTGGCCCCATAGAAGGCAACCTCATTCCACTGACAGTTCCAAACGCTTGCGGTGGAATGTTCTGAATTCCTCGGCTAGAGGAGAGACATGCCAGCCTTTTTGTACCCAAGACATTACTTTACTCAATGTTACATCCTTGGCCGTAGCCTTGACTATATCTGAGGGGACGACCGGGGGCGAGTCGAAAGCCTCAATCATAAGGACCTGGTGGTCGCTTTCGATCTCGCAATCGGCTTCCCCGACCCCTAGCAGTGGAGAACGTGACAGGGCATCAGCATGGCTGATGTTCTTGCCGGGCCTGTGCACCAAAGTAAAATCGTATGCATTTAGGAAAATTGCCCAACACAACATCCTTGGGGACAGAATTTGAGGCGTGGGCTTTCCATTCACAAAGATTCCATGGAGGGACTTGTGGTCAGTTACGATGGTAAAAGGTCTTCCATAAAGGTAATCGTGGAATTTCTTAGTGCCTGCCACGATTGCCAATGCCTCTCTGTCTGTCTGAGCGTAAATTTTCTCAGTCTTTGAGAGTGGACTGGAATAGAATGCTATGGGGGCTTCCCTCCTGTCATTTAGTACATGACATAGCACAGCTCCCACAGGGGATCACACACAAGTACAACTTTTTTGTTAGGATCAAAATGAGTTAATACAGCATCCAAAAATAGCAGCCTTTTGAGTTCTATGAACGCTTTCTCCTGGCAATGGCCCCAGTGCCAAACAGTATCTTTCTTAAGAAGCCAATGTAATGGTTCGGCACCTGAGGCTTTGCGATGGAGAAAAGTGTGATAGAAGTTTAACAATCCTAAAAACAATCCTAAAAATGATTGCAATTTGGCTTTACATTTTGACCAGGGTGCTTTATTGTGTTGGTTCTCTTTTGACACCAGTCTACATGCTTTTCCCACTTTTATTTATTACTAGCAGAGTTTGCCCAGCGGTGCTGGGCTGTTTTAAATTGTGTTGGAAGGGTCTTTTTTTATATATAATGTTTGTAAAGAAGAGGTTAGTCTGTAATTGCCATTTTTAAAATGTTTATTTATACACACGGGCTGTTATAAACTGTGATCAGCTTTTTTGGGTTTTTTGTGGATTTTAAAAAGAACAAAGGATGCTATATTTTTCAATTTTTTAAAAACCAAATAATGTTTTATTATGCGTATTTTATTTTAATAGTGTTAACGTAGGTAATAATTTTAAAAATGTGAAAGTACATATTTTTTACATTCAATGTTTTTAAGCCGTGTTTAGACGTTTTGGGTCTTTATTTGAGTTAAAACACAACACAGGATTTTAGAAATGTTTTTATTTTGGTTAGGTTTTATTTGTGACTTGTGTGAAATTGTGATACATTGTTATGTTTTTGACTTGTTTTTACTCTTGTGGCCTCTGGGTGGGGCTATTGAGTCTTTTTGAGTTGTTTTTATGATTATGCCCTGCAGGTGGGGCTGCTAGGGGTTTTCGTTTCATTTCAGGTGTTTTTCTCTTCTGGCCTCTGGGTGGTGCTTCTTCCGGTAAGTCGTCTTTGTTTGTTCATTTCTGTTCTGGCCATCATGGAGGGAAGACGTGTGCTGGTGAGTTGGCTGGTTTTATTTATTTAGGGTGTTTGGTTTTTTAAGGTTTAGTGGTGGTGGTGTCGGAGGTGTTTCTTTTTGTAATTTTTTTGTTTTTGTTTGGTCATTTCTGGTTTTCTTTATTTTTTCTTTTTTGTTTGTGTTATTTGTGGTTTTTTAGTTTTCTAGTTAGGTGTTTTGTTAGTGGTTTTGTTTATTTGTTTGTGTTTGTGTTTTTTGTTATTTTTGTTTTTTTTAAATGGTTATTGTTAATTTTGGTTTGTTTGTTTTTTGGCGTTGTGTGTGTGTGGGTTTCCTTTCCACAGCCTGGCCAGCGAAGCCAGGCCACAGGAACCCCAGCGCCACTTCAGGTGGCGTTGGGGTGGGTGGGCTTCCCTTCCCGTGGCCTGGCCTTACTGGCCGGGCCGCGGGAACCCCAGTGCCACTTCAGGCAGCATTGGGGGGGGTGGGCCTCCCTTCCTGCGGCCTGGCCTCACTGGCCGGGCCGCGGAAACCCCAGCGGCGCTTCAGGTGGCATTGGGGGGTGGGCTTCCCTTCCCGCGGCCTGGCCTCGCTGGCTAGGCCGCGGGAACCCCAGCGGTGCTTCATGCCGCTTGTTTGTTTTGTGTGACTGTGAGGCACTGCGGTTTGTATTTTTATTTTTTGTGCGGCGGCCTTCTCAGCGTTCTGTGTGCTCATGGCGCGCAGGACTCTGGGGCTTGTATTTTGGGTTTGTGGTTACCGTTTGTGCAGCGGTTTTTTCTGTGGCTTGATTTTGATTGGCCGCGGCGCGTTTCTGAATGTTCCTTTTGCTCGCACCTCTCAGTCTGATTGGCTGTGGTGCGGCGTGGCACAAGGAACGTTGGGACTTGAAGTCCTTTTTCTTCGAGTGCGTTCGTTGGTCTCCTGCCCAACTGTCGCATTTTTCAACCCGATAGTTACCTGCGAACCCCGGTCAGGCAAGTGCACGAATGCTCGGTACAGGCTAGTAGGGCCTGGTGCAGGATCCTTTGTCACATTCCAAAGTTTAACGCACAGATTTATAGGTCTAGATTTTGTTATGTAAATTAATAGTGGCCACTTCCCTTCCTTCACATAAATGTCAGTTGTTTCTAAACTAGAAACCTTTAGTGCTGCTCAAGCAATTACAGTACTTGAAAGTAGAATTGAAAAGGATGTTTCACAAAATATTTAATATAGGACTATATTATTCAGATAAGTCTTTCAGTTGTTAAGATCCTCCTATGGTGATTCACAGACACATTCCTGTTTAACAAAGATTCCCAGCAGTGTTGATTAAAAGCTTCGAAATTGCAAGTTCAGCCTATTTTTTCCTTAATGAGTATAGGTGGGAGATTAGATACAGGATTTTGGCCATTGTATTTTCCATATGTATGCATTTACAAGCAGTGATGCACTGCAGTAGGTTCTGTCAGGTTCTGCAGAACTGGTAGTGGAAATTTTCCCAGGCCATGGCCACTTGGTTGGCCATGCCCACCTCCATAGCCCATAATGCAGGATGTTTGGCCCCACCCACAGATTTGGCCAGCCCACAGAGTAGGTAGTAAAAAATTTTTTTTGCAGTGCATCACTGTTTGCAAGGTTGTTGCTTTGTATTATCAAATCAATTTTGCTTTGTGGCAATCCTTTGAATGAGTGACCTCCATACCTGTCAAGTATCCTGGATTGGCCGGGATTTCCCATAATTCAGCGCCGTAAACTCTACTTTCCCGCCACCATCCGCCACTATCCCGTAATTTAATGATGGGGAAAGTAGTTACTGTGCATCCCCTTCTGCGCAGAAGCCTTCTACACATGCGCAGAAGGCTTCTACACATTCGTAGAAGGCTTCTGTGCATGCGTAGAAGGCTTCTGCACAGAAGGCTACTGCGCAGGCCCCGTATTTTTCGGAGATGCACTTGACAGGTATGGTGACCTCCCAAAGATCCTACTGTGAACTAAGGATTTTCAAAGGCAGATTATTCCATGGATTCTGAGGCAACACAGGTGATATAATAGCAGTTAGAGCACTACATTTTCACAGGGTGTTTTAAGAGGACTCCTAGCATTAGCTTTCTTGCTAACATTGTGAATGGCAGTTTCTTTTTTCAGCTACAATTTCTCCCTCTCCTCAACTGTTTTTTTCATAGTGAGGAAGTAAGAGGAGGAGAAAGAAAGAAACAAAAAGAAGCAAAAGTGGTGTTATTATGCACCATTAAGTCACCTCCAACTTGTGGCAACCCTATGTATGAGAAATCTTCAAAATGTCCAGGACTCAACAGGACAGTAGAAGGAAACAATTGGGAGGGGAATAAGTATAATACAAAAATATGAGTCCGGGTGCCAGCCAGAAATCATTAGAAGTATGTATCCATGCAACAGTTCTTTTTCTTTTAAGTGTAGATGGACATAGAGTGTGAAGTTCAGAAAGAAATCTGTGCAGTTGGAATCTTATAGACATGCAACTGAAGAAACAGAGAATACATTGGACATGTTCTCCATATCTGTTTGTCAAGATTATAAACTACAGGCTTTTGTTTAGCCAGGTTATCCTGCTATAGTAATAGAGTAGACCATACTTCCAGTGACTCAATGCTGAGTGTCAGGCAGCTGTTAACTAACCTGAGGACTAATCTTGAGGACTAATGGCCTTGGGTGTTTTAGTGTCTTTTCCAGGAGATATAGAAGGAGTCGCAGTAAGGACTAACACAGGTTTATTGGTTGATGATCAGAACGAACATGTGGTAATGGCGGAGATACCTCACATTATATACAGTAGTACAATACATTTGAATCTGGCTGCATGGTAGCTCATTGGCTGCTACTGGCGTGACGTCATCTGGGTCACGCCCATCTTCGGTGGTGGATCGGTAGTAGTTTGCTGTTGCGGGGAGTTCCCGCGGCTGCAGGTGATTTGAGGAATGATAACCATGTGAGTTGAACACTCGCAGCTGCCCTCTATAGGCAGCTCGTGTTCCTTAAACAGCTGGGTTACATTGTGATTGTGGGCAGGTTACATTCATACATTTCTTAAAGCGACAATGTACATACATATCAAGCAACATTGTACATACACAACAGGTGTCGAAGTCCACAGTGGTCCCCAGGTGGATTAAATCCCACATGAATCCATCTTGAATGGAGGGCAGCAGCTTCATCCATACTGGCCTGGGGCTGAGGAGGACTTTGTCTGCCAAAAGGGCTCAGGACCAGAAAGGGATGCACAGAACTAGATCAGTGGTACGCATGTCCCACTGCGATGCGGGAGGCAGATGAAAGGCCACTGCATTATATGCTCAGGACAGTCTTCATGACTGATCGCCAATATTTGGATTTGGATATGGCAGAAGAAGAAGAAGAAGAAACTAAAGGCAATGCCATGTAACATGATTTATATAACAGTTAGAAAGAGCTTGGTTTTCATGCAACTATCCAAGCATAAAATCATGCACGGTGTGGACAAAGTAGATAAGGAAAAACTGTTTTCCCTATCGCATAACACTAGAACTAGGGGACACTCGATGAAACTTTTGGGTACTAGTTCTCAAACAAATAAGAGAAAGTATTTTTTCACCCAGAGGATTACTGGTCTATGGAACTCCCTGCCAGAAGAAGTGGTGACAGCTGTCAGTCTTGACAGCTTTAAGAAAGGATTAGACAAGTTCATGGAGGACAAGAGTATCAATGGCTATAATTATGGATACTTAAGGACAACCTCCGGGTTGGAGAGATAGGCAGGATATCTCTCAATATCATTTCCAGGGAATCCTAAGCAGGTGAACGCATCTGCTTGGGAATACCCTGAAGGAAATGGTGAGCCACTGTGTGAGACAGAATGCTGGACTAGATGGGCTGTGGCCTGTTCCAGCAAGGCTGTTCTTATGTTCTTATGTTCTTATGTAACTATCCAAGCCATATTTTTTTTCCTTTATTGGACAAATCTCATCTTCTTTGCCTTAATCAGAACTAGACATTTGTAAGGCCTATTGATGGCAATAGTGATACAGATACTCAAGCGACCACTCAGCCTGAAGATATGTGTTTGGCTCTTGGGGAAGGAATGCTATGAAGGCACACCTTACAACAAAATAAACCTTTCTCTTCCTCCAGCCATGTTCACCCTGATATCTTTCTCTCTGCCTAGAGTTCAAGAGAGGAACAGCAATTCTTTGAGGCATCCCTGAGACTGTGCAATCCAAAAGCCAGGGGTGGACAATTTGTGGCCTGCCAGATGTTTTGGCTTCTCAGTTGTTCCCTTAATAGCCAAGGAATGATGGCTTTTGCTGTCCAAGACATACTGGAGTGCCAAATGTTTTCTCAACCTCTACTAAGTAAGTAAAAAGTAGGAGGAGTAAGTAGTAAGCCAAAAGACGTCTGCCTGTCACATAGCACGGGGTAGCTATTTAATGATAAAAGTACCAGCTTCTAGAATCAGAAGAGAGAATAAGTGAAGAAAGCATTTGGGGGTGAGTGGATGGAATTATATCTTTAGGACCAATTTCATGAGGGTTGGGCCCTGTGATTTTTTGTAAAGTTTTATGCAGGTAAGATGATCACTTTTATTAGACCAGCATGAGTTGTTCAGATTTTGCCAGTTTTACTCCCTGGAAGCTTTTCATATAAAAGGCATCATATTTCTTATTTTATGCTGAACCAACATATTTTTCCTGCAAATGGCTCACAGAGTGAAGGCTGAACTAGACATTACATGCAGGTATGTATAACTCATCCCCCAACACTCACCCCCGCTTCCCTCATCACAGAGAGCAGCTCTGGAAAGGTTGATGTGAAAAGCATGTCAGTGGGATGGGATGAAATTCCCTGCCTCTCTTTCTCCATTTCAGATAGGCCCTTCAGATAGGTCTTTACTCCTTTAGGCACTTGACAGAGGCAATCTGGACCTTGGAGACAAAATCGAAGGAAACAGGACCACCCACATTCTATTTGTATGCACTGTACTAAATTGAGTGAGGTTTTACTTCCTGATAATTCTAGTTAGAATTCTGGCAACTTGACTACAAATCCCATCGTTCCTGGAATATGTCCCTATTGATTAAGGATTATGACAGTTGTCATCTAACACATGGGGGAGGCTGCGCCTATGAAGCTTCCTTATACCTCAATTTATGTTCACTTTTGACCACACCATAACATTTCCTTATTTTTCTTTCTATTTGTCTACTAAAACACATATTAATTACATATTCTTAAATACATGCATTTTACTTAATTTAAGCTCTCTTTTATGTGAATTTTAGACCTATACTATTAGATCTCCATATTGTTGAATATATTTTCTTATGTAGAGTTTTGTGAGGTTTATGTTTTAACCTGTAAATTGTGCAGACTAATTCCTTGATTGACCAGACTATCAAGGGATAAGTTCCTGCTGGTCACAACTCATTTTCCATTTGTTTCGCTGTCTTGCTCTTCTCTAGGTTCGATCAAAACTTTTCACGATTGGGTCTTCCCATGTTTTGGGAGGGGGCTGCCAAGGGGTCTTTTTACTCCTCTGGGTTACCACTCAGTGACTAAATATGCATGACTAATGGAATCATTTCTTTATTCTGCCTTTCTTCCACGACGTGTACCATAGAAAAGCAGCTTGTGAATCAGCCTTCCTTTGAAGATGTAATGCAGAAAGACAGGGATTAGAAGGGATTCAGTCTCACCAGGAGATCAGTCACAATAAAGTCAGTTCTAGTTACTGTTCTGCAATTGACTATATGATTGACCTTTGGCTTGTTGTAACCTTGAGGTCATAGCTTGGCAAGTTTAGTGTTTTAAATTAAGAGAGTTAGAGGATTTGATTAATGCCCTTCCACCTCAAGCTTTCTTCTTTAATTGAATGGTTATTTATTCTGACAAAGAATCTCACAACTTCACTTGATTGGAACTCTTATGCTTCCTAAATTCCGGAGTTCAATGGTCATAAATGTCTTCTCAGAACATGTAACATTATCATGTGGAACGAAGACTGGCACCAACCCCCTGAACTGTCTCCAATGTTGCCAATTTTTCTTGCTTGTGTGCATGCTTTGTGATCTAGCTCTCCCACACGGTTCCTGTAATGCCAGAACATCATGTAATACAGCTATATGGAAGCAACCACTATGACCTTTATGTGACTGAGCCTAAGATAATTTTTGCCACTCTTATCTTCATACTTTGGATATACACCATGGTCAAGTATCCCTTGTTTGTTCCTGAGATTGTAGATGTAGGGTACAATACTGTATATTGTATCACTCCCTGTAAAACCTGATACCTGCAGACATGAAAGGCAAATTTGAGGAGACATGCCTTCTATGTGAAGGGGCAAGGGAAGTGGATTTATTACTTTCTTTGCCAGACCATTGTTAATACACTGAATCATTTAAGATTAAAAAATTATATTAAAAAATATTTTTCTTGTGTGTAGTGCTGATCAGGAAACTTCCAGTTTTGATCTGCACTTCACATAAAGGTAAATAATTTTTAAAAAATATAACCTAAGTGATTAAGCACATCATTTATGGTCTAGCACAGGCTAAAAAATAATTTCACTCTCCCTGCTCCTCTGCAGAAGAGCAAGGGAAGTGTTCCATTTGTAATGTCCTGAAGAGGTTTATTAAGCCATTGCACAATACTAGAAAAATGGTCACTTGAGGTCAGTTGTTATTTGGATATGAGAATAACACCAAATGGCATATCACTCCTCCCCCACAACCTCAAGTGATCCTATTTAGACTGCACCAGCCTGAACCAAAAAGGCAATTGTGATTGTACCTTTAATAGGGGGAAAATAGAGAGTGTTACTTAACAAAGAAGAAGGTCCCAATCTCTACAATCCCACTGTGACACTCATACAAGAATAGTCAAAGGAAACACACATTTTAGCACTCACAGGTGTTTTGGATATTTGCAGAACATCTGTAAAAAAAAGAGAATTTAAATAAGCTATGATGGAAATTAAGTGTCATTGATTTTTGTGGCTCTGAACTTAGTATAATTAAATCTGGATCCATTCCAATGCAGCATGTAATATATTAATCCTCTCTGTCTCCTTGGTGTATATATATATGTTCCAGTCAGAACCTGTAAATCATGGACAGTTGTGTAAAAATGTCTTTCTTCCTTCCAATTCCATTAATTGAACAATTTAAGCATCAGTTGTAATATACAAAACGTTTCAGGCAGGAAATACAACATTCTATAGAACCATCAGTCTGAGATTTGTTCTCTTAACAGAGACCAGTAAAGCAAATATCAACATTTAAAAAGCAAATGACATTCTGCACTTCTCAATGACATTAATGCCATATAATTAAGAATTGTACAAAAAACAGAAACAATAGTAGACTCCGTTGCAACATACTAATATCCCCGTTTAGTGACGAAAGGAATGGCCTAGTTTTGGATAGTTATGAGGTAATCCCACAGTGGACAGTTTGTGTAAAAATGGATGTGGTGTTACTGCTGTGAATTTAGAGCCAAGTATGGTGTCAGTTGGTTACCCAAACTTTTCCATGCACTCCTCCTCTTGGCTTTCAGCCTCCCAATTTCCTATTGCAGCCTGCTTAGGAAAAATCTGAATGTTTAAAGAAAGACCACATAAACACATCTCTGGATAAGGAATCTGATCCAGGGCCAGCTCTAGATAACTTTGTTGCCAGAGAAGAGCTGAAGGACAAGATGGCGGTCCTCCTTTTCCACATTCCAAAGTCAACTGAAGTAGCAGTGGAATCTTTCTTCCACACTGAAGAAAGTATTCTTCATTCCACATGATGCAACTAACTAATTTAGAAGATCTTGGACTGACTGTATGGTGCACTTTTATTTTGTTCGTAATTTTTCTAGCAGCTTTAGAGGCATCTGGTGCATGAGCCCATGGTAGCCACATCACTCTACTTGACGGTAGAGTCAGCTCTGACCTGGAATGCTCTAGATCATGGGTCAGCAAACTTGGCTCTCCAGATGTTCTTGGACTTCAATTCCTAGAAGCCCTGATCATCAGGAGTGCTGACTTGGACTTCTAGGAATTGAAGTCCAAGAACACCTGGAGAGCCAAGTTTGTTCTAGATGGTTTAGACAACAACTCCCATCAGCCTTAGCCAACATCACTAGTTGGAATTGGTTAAAGGTATTAGTCCAAAACCACTGTAGGGCGTTATCTTGCTTATATCTGCTGTAGATGGTTACTTACTTGGTAAGTTTTGATTAGTGTCTTCCATAGCTTTAAGCAGTTATTTAGACTACACTTCCCAGAATTACCCCCCACTCACATGACTCTTTGCCAGGCTGCCTGAAGTGCTCTGGGCATTTTAGTCTAAACAAGTATGTTTCCCTAGGTCTCTTTCTGACATGCTCTGTCTATTACCGAGACTGGCGTTCTTCTCATTTGCTTGTGATACCAGCTAAAGACAGAACACATGTTTGAAATGTCCATATATATCATTGTATTGTACTCTCTTGATCGTCCTTAGGAACCCAACACTAATGCACGACACCTTTGTTGGACTTCTTTATTCAAGTGGCAATAGAAAAATAAATGCAGACTATGTAGCTCATCATAAAACAAGGGCTCCTCTGTTCCTCAAGTACCACTGACATCCAGCTGCCTCCTACATCCAGACGTCATTGCCTCTTCCCCTCTTTATGGGCATTCTTCAGCCTCAGTGCTGCATTGTAGGCTTCATGAAAGCAGACCTAACCTTCCTCCCCCACCCCTCTTCTGTTCTCCATTAACCTTGAGTCTGGAAAGATCTTCCACCAGGGTTCAACTGTGGGACAGGAAGAGGAAAGAAGCATTGTGTAAGACAGAAAATGGCGTTGTTCTGTGGATATGGGAGCTATTCCAGCTATTCCATTTTATAGCCAATTTGGTAGGGAAGTCTACAGCTGTTCACATTTAGCCACTCTTTTAAAGTTACAAGCAAATACCTACCCCTGCGCAGGTGGCCAAGCAGCAGAAGCAAGAATGAATGAAGAGGAAATGCAAAGCAGGCTTGTGTCTGCTTTTCCTTCCCACTGAATGTCCATGTGTTGCTTGGAACTTGGGAACGGAGGTTGAATTTTGTGATATACACCAATGGAGGAGATACTGGGGGTTGAGAGCTACTGCAAATTTGGGTAGATTTAATATTCTTTTCATTCATTTCATTTCATTTCATTTATTCGATTTGTATGCCACCCACTCAGCATACGCCGACTCAGGGTGGCTCACAACAAATCAAACATTGCAATACAATAAAATACAGCAATACAATGCAACCAAAAATAGCATTACAATAAAAATGGCAATACAAATGGCAATACAATGTGATTGTACAATATTCAGTCCAGACAATATATCAATAGAAAGCAATACCATGTCACAATACTGCAGCGGCCTCTCTGCCCCAGCCACAAATAAGTCTGGGGGGGGGGGCAGCGAAGTCCTACCACCCACTGCCGCCGCAGGTGAGTCCAGGGCAGTGAACAAAGTTCACACAAGCTCTGGATTATGTAACTTTAAGGGGGTGGGTGGGTGTTGAAGCAAAAATTACAATGGGATTACATGGGGGGTAGGGGGTCAGTTCCCCCTCCCAAAAAATGGATCACATAATTGTTGAATGTCCCAAAATGTGAATTAATATAAATCACATTGGCAGAAGCACAAATAAAGCTACCTTTAATGTGTGTGGATCTGAATATGGGGATCTGAAGCATACACAATATGGGGATCTGAAGCATAAACAATTTCTTGCCATATTACTTTGATTCAAAGCAGTTGTTTTCCCTCTATGGATTCACCTATGTCCTTCAAGCAGCTGATTCAAAGCAAAACATTTCCCACACTACTGGCATCAGTATGGTTTCTCTCCTATGTGGAGTATCGTATGACTCGCAAGGTGTGAATTCTAGGAAAAACATTTCCCACACTCCTGGCACCTATACGGTTTCTCTCCTGTGTGGACTCTATTATGTTTCACAAGGTGTGACTTCTGAGCAAAACATTTCCCACACTCCTGGCACATGTACGTTTTCTCTCCTGTGTGGAGTCTCTTATGAACCACAAGGGCTGAATTATGAGCAAAACATTTCCCACACTTTTCATTTGTGACATGTCCACTTTCCTCCAGTGGTGCTTTGATTGTTGGACTGGGATTTTGGAGATGTAGAGTCAAGTCCCCATAAACATTCACCAGTGTCTTTGGGCAAATCACTGGGTTTGTCTCTTAGGGAAGATGAGGGCCATGTGCACAGCCTTCAACTCACTGGAGGAAAAGCAAGATAAAAATAAAAACAAGACTAATAATTGAAAGAATAAGTATTTCTAAGATTGCAGCCCTATTCATATCCCACTGATTTCATTGGGCTATGAAACATAGACCAATGTGACATTAAAACACATATTTTAAATCTCGAAATTGGTGCTTAACAGTGCCACTTTCGTTTGAAAAGAAAAGGGCTGACTGGTTGAGCTTAACCTACCAAACAGTAAAAGTAGCAATCGCTCCTCCTTTTCTATGATCCTGTAGCAGAAAGGGGAAATAATAGGATAAGTGACTACCACCACTACTGTCCATACATGAGTGTTTCCATTTCTGGCAGATGAGAAAGCAACAGCTGCTCCTCCTTCATCTCAACTCTTCCCATCCACCACTACAGCAAGAAGGACTGGGAGACTCCATACTGCCCTCCAGCCGGAGGAGATGAGCAGCACCTGGAGTCGCCCCTGTGGCTACAAAAGCTGCTCCCCTCCGCTGCTGAGGTCCCCCGGGCGTTCCCTTTCCCACCATTGTGAAAGGTTGCAGGATGCTCCCTTTCCCTCCCGGCCGATCCAGCAGGAGGAGAATTGGTGTGTCTGGAGGGAACTTTGGCCTCGAGAGCCGGCTGTCACCAACTCGGCCCCTCCACTGGCCTGGCTGGCCATGGGAGGTAAAGGCACATTTGGTGTTTGGTTTCTGTGGCCCGGACTGTGTTCACCTTTGGTGCTCCGAGCCCCGCCACTCAGCCGGGACTTGAAGGGCTGGGACGGTGGTGGATGGATGGACGGTAGCTCTATTGATGTTGTTCTTATTGATATACTGCTATTGAATTGTATATTGTACTAGCAGAGGTTGCCCGGCGTTGCCGGGCTGTTTTAAATTGTGTTGGAAGGTCAAATTGTGTTAATGTTTTTTAAAAATTGCTTAGTCTGTAATTTTAATTTTTAAAATGTGCATTGCCTTTTGTATTTTATTGTATAACTTGCTCTGTTTATTGTATTTATATATGTTGTAAGCCGCTTTGAGTGGCACTTGTGCTAGGAAAGCGGGATAGAAATAATAATAATAATAATAATAATAATAATAATAAAATGTTTATTTATGTAAAATTTTTTTGGCTTGGCTGTTATTAACTGTGATCTGCTTTTTTTTAGGATTAATAAAAGAACAAAGTATGATATAATTTTTTCAAATTGTTTAATGTAAGCGAATAATGTTTTAGTTTTTTGAATTTTTTTAATTAGTTGTACCGTAGGTAATAATTTTAATAATGTAAAAGTAAATGTTTTTTTACATTCAATGTTTTTAAAATGTGTTTAGATGTTTTGTGTTTTAATTTGAGTTAAAACTCAGCACAGGATTTTTAAAAGTTTCTATTGTATTTTATTGACATATGTTTGTGATTTGTGTTAAAGTGTGTGTTAGTGTAATTTTTTTGACTTGTTTTTATTGGTGTGACCTTTTGTGTAAAATTGTGAATTTGTGTTATGTTTTTGATTTGTTTTTACTCTTGTGGCCTTTTGTTTGAGGCTGTTGTGTGTTTTTGAATTGTTTTTACTATTGTGGCCAGCAGGTGGTGCTGGTAGGGGTTATTGTATTTTGACTGTTTTTTCTCTCCTGGCCTCTGGGTGGAGCTTCTTCTGGTAAGTAGTCTCTTTCTTTATTCATTTCTTTTCCGGTCCTCATGGAGGTAGGACATCTTTTGGTAAGTTTGCTTGTTTTCTTTCTTTTGTGTGTGTGTATGTGTGTGCGCGTGGGGGGGAGGGTTGGTTGGAATTTGTATTTTTTTCAGTTTGTTTTTGATTGTGTTTTTGTTTACTTCGTATTGTTTTTGGTGTTTTTGTGTATTTTTGGATGTTTTTGACTGTGTTTTTAGTAATTTTTAAAATTTATTTATTTGGTGGTGGGGAGGGGCGTGGTCATTGGGGGTTAGGAAGGGTGGGCTAGCTGGTGGGGAGGGGGCATGGTTGTTGGGGGTTAGGAAGGGTGGGCTAGGTGGTGGGGACGGGGGCTTGGTCATTGGGGGTTAGGAAGGGTGGGCTAGGTGGTGGGGAGGGGTGTGTGGTCATTGGGAGTTAGGAAGGGTCGGCTAGGTGGTTGGGAGGAGGCGTGGTGGGTGGGGGTTAAGAAGGGTGGGTTAGGTGGTGGGGAGGGGGGCATGGTCGGTGGGGGTTAGAAAGGGTGGGCTAGGTGGTGGGGAGGGGGCGTGGTTGGTGGGGGTTAGGAAGGGTGGGCTAGGTGGTGGGGAGGGGGTGTGGTCGGTGGGCTTAGGAAGGGTGGGCTAGGTGGTGGGGAGGGGGGCATGGTCGTTGGGGTTTAGGAAGGGTGGGCTAGGTGGTGGGGAGGGGGTGTAGTCGGTGGGGGATAGGAAGGGTGGGCTAGGTGGTGGGGAGGGGGGCTTTATTGTGTTATGGTGCTTTGGTTGTGTGGGGTCGTGAAAGTAGATCGGGGTTTCCCCTTTAATATCAGTGGGTGGGGGGTTGCGACCGCTTGGTTTCTTCTCTTTAAAGACGGAGTTTTTTTAGGAAGGGAGAATCGATCCACTCTCCCTGGTCTCCTGGGTCCAGAAGGGTTGGTGGGGCATACCCCTTTTGTCCCCACAAATCTCCCAACCCTAGGGAAGCCAGGGGAGAGGGGGCTCACAACCCCTCACCCACTGATATTAAAGGGGAAACTCCAGTCGGGACCTTCAGGCGCCGTGGGTGAGGGAAAGAATGCCGGTTGGTGTTTGCTTGGCTGTGAGGCGGTGAGTTGTTTTTCTAATTTTTCGGGCGCCGGTTTTCTCAGCGTCCTGCGCGCTCATGTCGCGCAGGACTCTGGGGCTTGTAGTTATGGGTTCGTGATTTGTGGTTGTGGTGCTTTTTTCCTGCGGCTTGATTTTGATTGGCCGTGGCGCGTTTTTCAATGTTCTTTGTGGTCGCGCCTCTCAGCCTAATTGGCTGTGGTGCGGCGCAAAGAACATTGGGAAATGAAGTTGTTTCCCTTTTTTCGTGTTTGTGGGGCTCTTGCCCCACTGGCGCATTTCTTAATCTTGCATTTACCTGGGTACCCAGTTCGGGCATGTGCATGAATGGTGAGTGCAGGCTAGTAGGGCCTCGCTAAGGAGCCTATGCAAAGTTCCAACGGTTAATCCTCGATTTTATAGGTTAAGATGCATGGTAATTATTGTTGTATTGTTGTTTTTTTATTGTATGAATTATGTTGTATTAATATCCTGTATTATTTTGATGTTTACTTGAATTATGTTGTATTTATATATTGCTACTTTGCTTGGGTAAACCGCTTTGAGTCACCCCATGGGGGTCAAAAAAAAAGTGGTATATAAATTAAACTTCAAATTAAATCAAAAAAGAAAGTGTATGCAGTGCATCAGTCAGAAAAGGGCTGTCCTCCTGGTTATTCTATCAGCCCTAAGCAGCATAGCCAGAGATGAAGGATCATGAGGACTGGAGCTAAATAACATCTGGAGTCCCCCAGGATGTCCACAGAGAGCATAGAGGGTTGGGTTTAGATGGAACAGCTGTCTCATCCCTCAATGCATTTTCCAACACTCTCCCTTTCAGTGGCATGGTGGAAGCTACTAAGACCAACTACACTGGTATATCCAGGAGGGGCTGTACTATGTTCATACTGGCACCAGGGGGAGTGAGTTCCCCCTGTAAAACAAGCAATCCTGAGGTGTCTCTTAACAAACTCTATGCTCACTTTGGATGTTTCCTTCTTTGCTTCTGTGAAAAAGAGTTTGGTTGCTTGGACAACTCCTAATTCCTCTTTGTTCTATAATGGCTTGAGAAGAAAGAAAATGAGATCAGAAGAATGATGGCACAGGCTGCTGATGACAGAAGTCTGGCTAATGAAGGGAGCTCATCAAGTACTCCAAAGCAGGATGACAGTGGAGGGAGACAAAGGTCAGACATTTTCCACATCCCAGGAGAAAGATGATCCTGAGTGGTAATGTTGTCACATGTGCCTGGACAACCTGGATGAGGTCATTTCGGCTCTATGAGCAGCAGCGTTTAGTGCCTACAGCAAATAGTAGGAGGGCAGGAGATTATATGGGATCATCAGAGCTTGGTAGGAATTCAGATTGGCCTGGTTATTGCTAGCTAATGCTGCCTTTATTAAAAGGACCTGTAGGAAGGGGGTTAAGAGCTCAGCCAAGGATAGGCAAGTAAGCTAGAATGAAACATAAACAAACCATGGAGAGGCAAAGTGAGGAAAGTGTGAAATAAATGGGGAGGTAAAGGTTAGGCAGAATTCAAGAAGTCAGCTGGGAGTGGGACTGGATGAGCCAAGGGTATCAGAGTTGTCTCTGGGTAAATGATAGGGTGGTTGATTAAAGAGGATGCCGATCCTTAGGTGGAATTCCATCCCAAAATTATTAGTATGTTGAACACTGTTGGTGGCCACCTCTGAGATCAAAACCAACATGATATAAAATCTGTTTATAAGTCCAGGAAAGACAAAGTCGCATTATTCAACTTTAAGCAGCTCCTTTTGTGGCTTACTGGTTAAGATGCTGAGTTTGGAGACTGGTAGGTTGGGTTTCAATACCTGAGAGTTGCACTTGGGAACATGAAAGGAGCCTCATTTGGGCATCCCCTGAGTGGAGTTTCTCCAGCAAAAATCCTTTCAACCCAGATTAATCTCTGACATGAAATTATTATTATTCAACTTCAGAGCTCAGAACCCTATTTTCAAAAAGGAACCCACTGCATTCCTCATTACTTCTCAGCAGCTGAGTTGCCATTACCATTTGTTGTACAAGCTATTTCTTTTGTGATGGCTTATTAACATTTTATCAACAGGCCAAAAACTAAATACTCTCTAGTTTTCTCTAGTGACCAATTCTAATATTGCACCATTCAAATATACTGTACAGTGCTTGAATACTACTGCGGTCAAAAATACGTGACAAAATCAAGGAAGACTTTGATTAAGAGAATGGCATGAACTGTGACAAAATCCTGTCAAATAGATTCTATAATTTGTTTGGGTGCCTTAAAAAGTAACATTTAAAAACAGTGGGGAAAATGGTGCACCTAAATATGACTTATTGTCTTGCTTTTAGTGTAGCTTTATAACTACTAGTTATGTTATTCTTCACCAAAAAACAGTTTTGCTATTTGTAACTTCCATGCTCTGGTTAAGTTTAGGCCTAGCGACTACTATATCCGAAGATCATCCTTCACAATGTTCAACTTTTAAAAACAATAATTGAGGTCATCAGCGTTAGTATTTTAGTCAGGAAAGTTTCATATAAATATCATGCTTTATACAGTGATGGGCTCCAAAAAAAATTACTACCACACTGTGGGCGTGGTATGGTGGGTGTGGGCAGGGGGAAAGCCCTGCGTTGCACTCGAATTAGGACTACTTTATTTCAAAACTTGGATGGACAGGGCCAGCCAGAATTTCTGCTACCAGTTCTGGCGAACTGGTGCAAACCTACTGATGCCCACCACTGGCTTTATAATATGACAATTTTGGTACTCATTGATGATGATCTAACACCAAACAGTGTGATAGATGCTGAGTGAGACAACACTGAAGTGTCGTGATTCCTCTGCAAGGAGTTTAATGTTAAACAAAGATATTAAACAATGGAAGAGAGGACTGTGCTTGATAGAGAAGATTGAAGGCAGGAGGCAGCAAGTACATCAGAAAAGCAAGCCTATGATGGATGAAGAAATGGCTTTGAGAAAGGAATAGTCACTGGAAGAGGGGTAAGGAGAAGGCATGGAAAGATAAATGTCAATGGAATATAGGAAGAAAGAGCTGGAAGGCCTAACTTTTATGAATGATAGCTCACAGAATCTCCCCAGATAGCATGGTCACAAAAATAACCTTCTTTATTGTCGTTGGCTGCAACTCATATCCGAGAATGCATTTTCCCATTGCCATTGGCTTGAATTTGTTTAAGGTGGATCCCAGCTTGCCATGTAGTGACCCACACACTATGATTATGAAGCCATTACCTGTGGCACGCATGAAATGAGATATGCAGGATTTAACATCGTGACTGCAATGGATTGCTGTAGCCTTGAGGATATGGACAAGGTGCACCTTCACACCCTAGAGTCGGACACCTTCACACCCAGTCCATCTGACATGGCCTCTTCTGCCTCCATGACCGTTGGGAATCAGAGTTCCTCCTCTGCTCATTTTGCCATTGGGCCCAATATGATGGTTTCCAGAGGCATTTCATCACCCCACCTAAAGGGGCTCATCCTCCCGTAGCTGTTGGCCTCTGAAGTGTCTCCCATTAATCACCCTTCAGCTGTTACGTCCTCCAGCCTGGCCTTGGCACTGAAGAAATAAGATAGTCTCTTTTATTATTATAGATAATGCATTTTTAAATTTTGTTGTGTACTTCCTTTCCTAGTGAAGAAGGATGATATAAAATAAATAGGATAAGTAAGCAAGTACAGGAATAATAAGCCCAACATTCATCATTTGTAGGAACTTGGGGAAATACAGTGTACCACTACAAGCTGAGATATTTACAATTTGTGAAAATCAATTTATCTGTCCATTATATGGGCAAATACTATATCCATACCAACACATTGACTTACTTACTTACGTACGTAACTTAGGGGTCCTCCTGGATTCAGGACTGCTACTTGTAGATCAGGTGGCAGCCGTGGCCAGGAGGGCTTTCGCACAACTTCGCGTCATCCAACAGTTGCGTTCGCTCCCTGCTCATGGTCACACATGCTCTGGTGACCTCCAGGCTAGATTATTGCAATGCGTTCTACATGGGGCTGCCCTTGACGACCATTCGGAGGCTACAGCTGGTGCAGAATGCAGCAGCCTGGGTGGTGATGGGGTGCGGGCGCTATGCTCGCACCTCACCATTGCTTCTGGAGCTGCACTGGTTACCAGTTTGTCTCCGGGTGCAATTCAAGGTGCTGGTTTTGACCTTTAAAGCCCTACATGGTAGTGGGCCAGGGTACCTAAGAGACCGCATCGTCCCAAGAGTGTCTGTCCGTCCAACCAGAGCGGACCGGAGGGGCTCTGCCAGAGGGGCTCGCCTCTCTGGCACACGAAGGAGGGCCTTTTCTTTGTCTGCACCGGCCTTGTGGAACCTCCTGCCAGTAGAGTTGAGGGAGAAGATGGAGCTGCTGCCTTTCAGAAGAGAATTAAAAACCTGGTTGACGCAGGTGTGGGGCTCAGATGGAAGAGTGGCCCCCGCCTGCTGGCTTATAAAATGAAGCCCCCATCTTTTTAATGCGGGCAGTTTTAATGTGGTTAGTTTTAATAGGTGGGTGGGTATGTTGGGGTTTTAATTGTTTTTAATATGTATGTTTTAATTTTGTTGTGAGCCGCCCTGAGTCGGGTTCGCCTGATTGGGCGGCATAGAAATTTGAACCACAAATAAATAAATAAATAAAATACCTACCCTGCCAATGTGCTATTAAGACTAATCCCTACTGACTCATTTCAAAGGAGTTGTGTGTGTGTGTGTGTGTGTGTGAAACATGCTTTTGAGAAATGGGTTTGCAAAAGGAGCCAGAAGGAACAGGATTGAGGCTATTATGTCTTTTTAAAAAATGTTCAGAATTGTCTTTTAAGATGGTTTGATGATCACAGAATGGCTGGAATGCAAGTTGTAAATATAGCATTATTGGTTTTGCTGAGTTGGGAATTTTCTTCAGGGATTCTTGGTAAAATATGAACAAATCCAAGATTGCTTTCCTCATTTATTCACTGTTTTTAACCTTGGCTTTGGAAGGTATAGTGGAAGGTATCTACCAGAACCTTTAAAATGAATGTTAGTCATACTGACAGACTAGGAGTTTGCTCTTTCAACTCATGACTTTCATTCATGGAACACTCCAGACTGTGTGTGGTGGCTTGATGTGTATACATATATTAACACTCAGACCATTCACATGGTAGAAACACAACTTCCTTCTTGATTACAGGGCCAAGGGCTCTTGGCACAAGCTGAAGGGTGAAGTAGTACCATGGTTAATTCACCTAGTCTTTTCCTACCCAACCCGTCCCTTTTCTGATGTCTTTACTGTCTAAAATACAAGTCTTCCTGTTGAAAATACAAGGGCTTTCTTTACCTCTCTCTTCCCTTTCTCAATTCTTCCTTGGGGAACCTGGGGGCAAGCCCTGAACTAATTGAATTCAATTAGCACAGCCTCCCCCATGAGATGCTGTAATTGATTACATACTGGACCTCAGCATTCCCTTGCTTAGTCTTGACATGCATTTAAAGCATTTTCCTGCCTATTTTTGAAGAGCACCTCCTTCCATCTGTGATTCTAGCCCCTGTGCAGTTAAGTACGGCAAAGAGTTTTCTCTTACCTTACTCACAGAAACTAATGATGGAGTCTGTCTTCTTTCTTTTCCATTTTGCAACCTTTTTTAATATGTCAAACATTCATTGATACTGTGGTTCTACTTTTCAGTCCTGGCCATTTTCTGAAAGCTACATGTCTCTGTTTGTGCCTTATTACTCAAACTGACAGTTTACATTGCCAATTAGAAGGGTGAAAACTGTGATTGTCTAACCCTTACCCTGGGAAGGATTAGCGTTGTATGGAATATGTCTGACCCTGGAATGTGTTTTTAGGGGAAATCTGTGCACAACTGTGACTGACACCTTGCAAATAGGCAGGGCCCATCTGCAAATGTCTAACATTCTCCCCCATAGTACGTAATATCCATTGGCTTCATGAATGTTTGTGGTTTCCACATCTCAGAGGTCCAAGTGTATAGGAAACATTGGCAAGTCCAAGATGATTTGGTGGTTTATATTGCTTATGTCTTAAACAAACAAGCAAAACTCTAAAGTTGTTCAGCAAAGACAGACTTTCTTTCCCTGACACTGATCTGTATAGTCCTACCTTTTTAAAAATAGGGAAATTCCTGAAAGAAAGACATCCCTTTGGTTTAGTTATGATTCAAGTTGAAGCACATAAAATGTTCTACAAATAGTTGAGGAAATTCAGATTACAGGTTAAACTTCCTTGCTTGCTCAAAATATGGATACACTTCTTGTACCTTAATGTCCACCCCAAGTGAACACCACAGTATTATCACACTAGGTAAAAGTAAAGGTCACTCTTGCTCGGAAGCCAACCATATCCGGCTCTAGGGTTCAGTGCTCATCTCTGTTTCATAGCCGAAGAGACAGTGCTGTCTGATTCTGCAGACATTTCTGTGGTCATGTAGCAGGCATGACTAGACACACGGAATGCTGTTACCTTCCCACCAAAGTGGTCCCTATTTATCTACTTGCAATTTCTTGCTTTTGAACTGCTAGGTTGGCAGGAGAACACATCACTAATGATGTAGAAATGAAGTGAGAAACAGACCTTGACAGTAGCAGCTTCATAACACACTCTTGTCTGCTCTGGTATTAGTTCTAGTACATTTGTATTGTGTAAACCAGGGATTCTCAACCTATGGCCCATGGGCCAGCCCCGGCCCATGGCACCATTTCATGTGGCCATGTTGTTGCTGCCACCACCACCAGAAGGTGTTTACAAAAGCTGTGGACACATTTCACGGCAATGTTTACGGTGGGAGGAACCACCAGTCCGGCCTGCTCAGCTGTCTGAGGGGGCATGGTCCAGCCTGTGGCTTAAAAAAGTTGAGAACCCCTGGTGTAAACCATACATAGCTACTTTTTGCTATTCCCCCATGCCCCATTCTATCCCTGGAACTCTTGTCTAGTTACAAAAGCTTTACTAGTCTATTCTACTTTTGATCTGCATTTGGGAATAGAAGTCTTGTTCTGTTTAATGGGCTTGCTCATTTATTTATTTATTTATTTATTGTTGGATTTGTATTGCCACCCAATTCCAAAGACTCTGGGTGGTGTACAGATATTAAAACCATCACAATTTTAAAATCACAATTAAAACCCCATTAAAAACTACCACAAAACATTCCCTACCTTCCCACCAGTTTAAAAAGAGAGCGTTAAATCAGCCAGCAGGCTGGGGCCCCAGCACTGCTGGTGCCCCACATCTGCTCCGCCAGCCAGGATTTTAAACTTTTCCAGAAGGGCAGCAACTCTGTCTGGAGACGCAACTCGGTTGGCAAGAGGTTCCATAGGGCCAGAGCGGACACTGAGAAGGCCCTCCTTCTAGTGCTAGAGAGATGTGCCTCTCTAGCAGATGAAACAATTAGAGAGCCTATCCGGTCCATTCTGGTGGGACAAACAGATATTATTGGGGTGATGTGGTCTCTTAAGTATCCCGGCCCACTACCATGTAGGGCTTTAAAGGCAATTACCAGCACCTTCAATTGCACCCGGAGGCATACCGGCAACCAGTGCAGCTCCCGAAGCAGTGGCGAGGCACGGGCATACTGCCCGTACCCCGTCACCACCCGAGCAGCCGCATTATGGACCAGTTGCAGTCTCCGCATGGTCATCAAGGGCAGCCCCATGTAGAGCGCATTGCAGTAGTCAAGTCTGGAGGTGACTAGAGCGTGTGTGACCATAAGCAAGGAGTCCCGACCTAGAAGCAGGCGTAACTGGCGTATGACACGAAGTTGTGCAAACGCCCTCCCTCCAGAGGCTTTTTCTCTGTAGGTGTTACAGTTTAGATCAATGTTTTCCAACCTTTGGTTTTTGGGCTTGAATTCCCAGAAGCCTAAGTTAATTCTCCAAAGCACTGATCAGCCAATACTTCTGGGAATTGAAGTTCTCCTGTGGGGCGTGTGCCCCACATTGGGAACCACTGGTTTAGATAATCAAAGAGTAGTGCTCACTTCTTGTAATTTCTTGGGGTGGATGTTTAGGTTCAAGAAGGCTGCATCAATGTGTTCAAGTTTTGAGTGTGGAGTGGAGCTGATACATGGTTTGAATTTTCTTTGTTTCTATGATACAGCTTCAAATATAATTTAGAGGGTTCCCCCCCCCCCTTTCGGGAATCCGTAATCAAGAACGTAGGGATTGCAATAGCTTAGTGGTTAAGACACTGAACTTGATGACTGAAAGGTTAGGTAGGTCAGCAGTTCAAGACCTCAGTGCTGCATGATGGAGTGAGCTCTCATCTCTGCCAACCTAGCAGTTCAAAAGCAAGAAATTGCAAATAGATAAATAGGCAACACTTCGACAGGGAAGGTAACAGAGTTACCTGTGCCCTCAGATATTGTCATGCCTGCCACATGACCATGGAAACGTCTGCATATGCAGTCAGCGCTGGCTCTTTGGCTGTAAACGGAGATGAACACCACACCCTAACGTTGGATACGACTGGCTTTTGAGCAAGGGAGAATTTTTTCTATATCTAATCATGAACACAGCACTTGTGCTCTTCTTCTAATGCTTGTTTTATCCTCCCTGTATTTTTCAGTAAGTGGTCATAATATAGATCATGGGTTCCCAACCTTTTAAAGCCGGGGACCGGGTCATGCTCTCTCAGTCAGTTTTGAGGGTTGGACAGCCATTTTGCCCTGCCTGCACGATAAGGGTGGTCATTTTGTCCCAATAGCTTCATGGGGATGGTCATTTTGTTTCTCAAATTCCCTTCAAGGGGTGGTGGGCCACATGAAATGGTGCCACAGGCTGGATCCGACCCTTGGGCCTTAGGTTGGGAACCCCTGATGTAGATCAAGACAAATTCTAAATATATTTAAAATTAGAATTTGTATTCCATTCTTCCTAGACGTTAAGCATTTTTATTCCATTCTTCCCCTTCCTTCAATTTTATCTCACAAAAACACTATATGGGGGGTAAATGCAGTTCAAAGCGCGCAATCACTTTGAATCAATGAAGAAAGGAAATCTTAAAGAAGTGCACATATAATAAATCAAAAAATTGTTGGAGATGTCTGCAAGAATTAGGAACGTATAAACATATGTCATGGGAATGTGAGAAAATGACAAAGTATTGGAAAAATATAGAGGTAGAAATTGGAAAAATAATGGGTCACAAATTTGATTTGAGGATAAAAACTGCATTGTTAACAAATTTTGAAGGACTAAATTGGGATGGAAAAAAAGAAAGATTTAGTGTCCATTTTCCTGACTGTAGCAAGATAACAAATTGCAATTGCAAAAAAATGGAAAAATGATATGGAATTGGAAATGGACATTTGGTATAAAGATTTATGGGAAATGGCACTAAATTATAAGCTAACGAGGGAATTAAACATAAAAAGGGGATATGGAAGGAAAACAAATTTTGGGACACTTGAAAGCCTTTTCTGAAATATATTTTAAAAGATAATATGGTCAGAAAACCAGTACCCGATTTAATGAGGTTCTGGAATAAATAAATATATGAAGCGAATACATAGTGAATACATTCTTGATAGCACTGGGTGGACACTTATTTTTATTTTTTATTTGTTTCATTACTGCTAAGAATATGTTAAAATTTATATAATAACAAGGGTTTAAGACTGTTGTACGTGTTTTTTCTTTAGAAATAATGCAAATACTGTAGATAAATAGGTACAACTTTGTTGGAAAGGTAAGTGTTCTGTGCACTCTGGTGTCTAGTCATGCATGCCACATGTCCATGGAAAACATCTGCAGACACAGACAGCGCTGGCTTTTTGGTTGTAAACGGAGATGAGCATCAAACCCTAGAGTCAGATACAACCGGCTTTTGAGCAAGGGCGATTTTTACCTTTACCTTACCTAACGAAATTTTGAGGAGGAACAAGTTGCTACTGATACAAAACAGTGAGTTTTAAAAAAAAAACACAAAATGAGTTCCTCTTGAAAATAAACATTCTGAACTCTCTTTTAAGCTGAGGAATAGTAACAGATGCTAATGACCTTTCCAGGTGAGATACACTTTGAATCCAGGCTCTGTAGTTCTAACCATACTGGGTTATTAAAAATTTTGCGAAATCTGAACTGAGATTTAAACACACACACTTTCTTTGATCCTCAATTCAGATTTCATGAGGATTCAAAAAACCACTATGGTGTAGCTATTATAATGGTGAAAATTAGAAGGAGAATCTGAACAGGTTAGAAAATTTCCCAAGAATTTTATCGCTCTAGTTGAAATCTACTTCCTTTTGTTTAATCCCAGTGGAAAGCAAATACTGTACTGTAATAAATGCAGTTGCCAGACATAGGATGTGGCACAAGTCCAAATTTTATCTAATACCACATGAAATCTAGTAATATTAATATAAATTCAGAACAATATGTTTTGTCTCTTCCCCCTCCCCCACCATGGTAGTAATCGACTTAGCAGGCGGTAATAAATCAATCATTTACACTACTGGCATCAGACTCAGTCCTGCTGAATTCAGTGGGGTTTCCGCCTAGGAAAGTGAACATAAAGTTGCAGCCATGGCTTCTCACTCATGTAAGATGGGAGGGGGAGGCTGGGAGAGGCATTTTGGGGTTTCCAGCTGAGCAGAGTTCAGAGTCTCCTTGGGCATAAGAGTTGTAAAAAGGGAGATTTTCTACAGGTGCTGTTTGCCATATCCTTGCAGCAATAAAAAAAACCTACTCAGAAACCTTCCTTCTAAAAATAGCAGCACATAAAGATCTAATTCATTTCAATTCTGCAACTCTGAGATTTACTAAAGTTGTAAAATGCATACACAAATGAGGCTCTCATGCCATTTACGCAAACATGTGATTGTTAATGGTTCAGTTTTCTTGGTACTGTAACAGGTACATGAACTTGAACTTTGAACTCCTTGGAGAGTTTAATGTTGAGGTAGGTACAGTATCGAAAATATGTGGATGACATCCAGTCTTATCCCACCTATTCAGGTGAACCTCCAGCCAAACACAGGAATAGGGCCAAACGGTGCAAATATAGAATTGGAAGAAAAACCATTTGAGGCAGAGAATTGTTGCCAAATTTTCTTTACTACAATAAGAATGCAGAAGAATAATGAGGTTGTCAAACGGCCCGTTAAAATGCCAATTGTCACTCCACTTCATTGCCGTGCACCTTTGTGGAGGTGATTTCGGTTCCCTTCCTTGCTGTTTTAATGATGCTCTGACACCCAGGTGCCATATGTCCTATTGTTCATTATTGTTTCATGTTTTTAATGGTTGCAAGCTGCCCAGAGTGGTGTTTAGCTGTGGGGCGGGATAAAAATGTTTGTAATAAAACACATAGTGGGCAACCACTTTCCCTCCGCTCACCAGAGAAGAATGGCGCTTCAACAGTGTTAAAAGAAGGACATAATAGCTATAGCCAAACCTGACTGGCTGCCTGTTAAGAAATGTGCAACAGTGTCAGCTTGTATACGTGCATGCAAAGCTGCCAAAAAGAGCAGTTTTCATGGTGGCCTGTGAAAGAAGACAACCTAAATTACAAAAAAATGGGGCCCCACCACCTCCAATGAGAAGGAAGAGAATGTAATCCCTGTGGCTGCCATAATCTGCCCATGGAGCATTGTGTGAATCAGGTCAATTCTCCAGACAGCAGAAGCCCTCAGCAGGTGCTGATGTTTTAGCGAGGAGTGGGGGACATCATGTCTTCCTCCAGAGGCTAGGCTAGGATGCAGTTCCCATCAGCAGCATAAAGGCATCAGTGAAGGAGGAAGTGACAAGCTGAAGGCCCACAACATCTAGATGGCCACATGCTCCTTATGTCTGCATGAAGTAACATTCACAATGCTTTGGAGGGAGTTGCACTCTTTCTAAAGGACTGGATCCAAAGCTGTGAGACGCTTCTGGCTCTAGTAGTATTTCTTGGAACACAACTCATCTGATCCAAGTAGGCCAGGAACATTTCTCAAATTGCCTTCCATGGCCCAGTATTCCTAGAAGAGCGGCTGGACTACAGAAGGGAGTATTCCCTCGGAAACCCCTGCTGTTATAAAAACCCAAGTTTGGCAGGTCTTACCACTGTCAGAGACTTTTGTATTAGTCTGATTTCTGCTCCATCTTTCCCTCTAAAAACCAATGGCATACTAGAGGCAATATACACAATTCAGCCCCACCCTTTTAATGCACTTTTACTTGGAAGTAGGACACATCATATTCCACATAAAGGAGTGCAGCCCTGGAAGTTCTGTTCTGACATCCTCTTGATCTGGGGCAGGAGGTCCAACCAGTCGGGCTGTACAGTTGTATTGCCTGGGTTTTCAGAAGCAAGCCAAACCGAGGCGACAGCATTCTCCACATGCTCTTGTCTGGCATGGCCATTTATGCAAGTTGTGCATAAAATGACATCTATATAAATGAGAAAAATCACAAGAGTGCTATTATGGAACAGATCCAATGGAGACCTGGCAGCAACAAGAACTTGCTCCTAGAATCTATCCATTGGGCTGAAGTCATGATCAATAGTCCCCCCCCCAAAAAAAAAAAGAGAGAGAGAGAGAAAAGGTGGGTGGAAGCAATAGTGCCTTTTTGAGGAATGAAAAAAACCCACACATGCTGTTGCAGGCACAAAAAGGTTGTTAGGTAAAGGTCTCCCTCGTTTGAAAGCCAGTCGTGGGTGTGGTGCTCATCTCTGTTTACAGCCAAAGAGCCAGCACTGTCTGCGTCTGCAGACGTTTCCGTGTTCATATGGCAGGCACAACTAGACACCAGAGTGCACGTAATGCTGTTACCTTTCCAGCCAATAGCAGTACCTATTTATCTACTTGCAATTTCTTGTTTTCAAACTTTTAGGTTGGCAGGAGCAGGCAAACGTTCCAGGCGATTAGATCTATTGGCGAACGAAAGAATGAATGAATGAATAAACAACCAGCCAACCCACTCTGCTGGCTAAGGATCATCTCCATCAGTCAGCATTAGTACAGCAAGGAGTAACTTACAGGTGAAACTCGGAAAATTAGAATATCGTGCAAATGTTCATTCAGTTCAGTAATGCAACTTAAAAGGTGAAACAAATATATGAGATAGACTCATTACATGCAAAGTGAGATAGTTCAAGCCTTACTTTGTTATAATATTGATGCTTATGGATTACAGTTTATGAAAACAGTGTGCCTCCAGGTGCAATTCAAGGTGCTGGTAATGACCTTTCAAGCCCTACATGGTAGTGGGCCAGGATACTTAAGAGCCCGCATCACCCCAAGAACATCTGTCCGTCCCACCAGAGCAAGCTGGAGAGGCTCTCTCATTGTTCCATCTGCTAGAGGGGTGCATCTCTCTAGCAGCAGAAAGAGGGCCTTCTCAGTGTGTCTGCTCCAGCCCTATGGAACCTCCTGCCAATTGAGCTGCATCTCCAGACAGGGTTGCTGCCCTTCAGAAAAGGGTTAAAAACCTGGCTAGCAGGGCAGGTGTGGGGCACCAGTGACATGGTAAGCTGGCTAATTTAGTAGAACACACACTCTCTCTTTTAAGTTTTAATATTTTTTTAAATTGTTGTAGTAGTTTTTAAAATGGGTTTTATTGCTTTAAAGAAAAAACCCTGCCATTGGCTTTATTTTTTTGTGAGCTGCCCAGTCTTCAGAGTTGGGCGGCAATACAAACTAGAATAAATAAATATGAATAAATAAATAAAACTCCAACCCCCCCATCTCATGTACCCCATAATCATCACATAATCTCATGTACGCTGTGTATACCATGATCGTCACAATTATAACGAATTAAGGTATGACATCTCTTCTCATGGCTCATATTTTCCCATTCTGTGTTGGAGAGGACAGAAAACATTTTTCCAGTATTTTAAATGGTCTGTTCTAACTACAACTAACATTTAAGAAATACAGGTGAAACTCGGAAAATTAGAATATCGTGCAAATGTTCCTTCAGTCCAGTAATGCAACTTAAAAGGTGAAACAAATATATGAGATAGACTCATTACATGCAAAGCAAGATAGTTCAAGCCTTACTTTGTTATAATATTGATGCTTATGGCTTGCAGTTTATGAAAACCCCAACCCCCCATTCTCATCAGATAATCCCATGTACGCTGTACGCCATGATCATCACAATTACAGTGATACCTCATACAATGTCCAAACTTGGTTCCACAAGTTTGGACTTTATACGGATTTGGACTTTGTATGAGGCATGCAAAATCCTAGCCGTGATGCCTCATATAACGTCCAAATCCTTGCTGCAATGCCTCATACAACGTCGTTTCCATAGAGATACATTGTACTGTAACAGCACAGACTTCAGGGCAAAGTCAAGGAAACAGGCAGGAAACTGACAGAATTTTAAGAAATCATTGTCTAAAGGCTAAATCCATTACAAAAACATGTCAAACAACCCTGATTGTCCAAGAACCTGAAGAATGCTGCGAAAATTCCAGGAATGCTTCTAAAAATTCTGATGAAAAATTCAAAAAAATCCAAAATCACGCTCAAAACCACTCCTAAACACTCTTCACCTCATGCAAAACCCACAAGAGCATGTGTCCTGCCTTTTATACTGCCCAGGCACAGTGCAACTGTGAGATAACCCCAATGCCTCATGCAACGTCACACGACTTTGTATGAGGCAACTTTTTTCAAGGAATTAGGCGATGTTGTATGAATTCGATGTTGTTCGAAGCGGACTTTGTATGAGGTATTACTGTATGACGAATTAAGGCATGACATCTCTTCTTGCTTTGCTTGTAGTGAGTCTATCTCATATATTTGTTTCACCTTTTAAGGGAAATGAATGGACAAGATGTAGGAATCGGGGCCACTGGGGTGGCCTTAATGCCCGGGAGGAGACTGATCAAGTGACGACACGAGGCAAAAGGAGCGAGATCAGATCAGTACTTTATTGGAAAAAGGCAACATCATTTATAGGGAAAAAAGCGCAACGGTGGCAAGCTGTCATCTGACAGGAAAATTACCTTACCCACGTACCCGGGTTAATGGGGAACACCTCAAAGGGAAGTTGATTAACTGGGACAAACATGGACTTAGGAGTCTCATTGTCTTGGGGATTAGGCAGGGACAAACATGGCTTATTTGCGCCAGGGATCTCCCCCGAGCCGGGAGATGAGCTATGCACTTAATGTTTGACAGGAGTCAGCTATCTGCTTGCTTGGCAGAGTCGTAGGTCAGGTCACGGTAATTGGGTGAATCAAACCCTATATTTTATTCACCCCCCTTAATTTGGCGGCCGCAGAACCCACGGGCTGGGAGCTTCTCTCACCGCGGTGGCCTCTGGCGGGCCGTTCCATGCCCCGCAGGGCATGGGGAATCCGCATCTCCCCTTTCTTTACTATTTAAGGACCTGACTGGCGACCTTGCGCAAGAGCGGCATCAGCTGTTGAGCGGGTATGACGTCACGGAATTTCTCTCTGGGGCGGCACTTGGAGATCAGCGAGGGAATGCACTGAGCAAAACAACAGAGCGTAATGCCTAGTATGGCTATCCCCACCACTACCTTAAGCACCGTTTGCAGCCACCCCCAGGGAATCCATGACCACATCCAATTCCACAGGGAACTCCACCAAGCTCCCCATGCGGAACCCTCAGTGATCCCCTGGACTATGATGTGGAGATCAGTGACCTGACTTTGGATCTTACGGGAGTTGTCAGTGAGATTGAAACAACACATTCCATGAAAAGATTCGCAACCCAGGTGGTGCAGCAAGAGGAGGTAGTCGATAGCCGCTCGATTGTCGAGAACGGCATGGCGAAGTTCTGCCTGCTCCTGATTGAGGAGCGCTATTGCTGTGGAGGTATGGTTAATGGCTTTAGCCAAACCGCAAGCCAAGCGGCCAATCCTCCGTGCGTTGCCGACGGCCAAGCCTGGCACGCCGACAAGGCTGACTGCTAGTGATACGTACTCAGCGGGACTCATTACCCTAAAGCTGCTGTCACAAGAGCTGTCTAACTGGGTTGTGCGTGTGTGCCGTATGAGTGGGGAAACATCTGAAACATTTGATACCTGTGGAACATTAGAAACATTTGTGCTTGGGGCAATCATGTCCTTAGTAGGGAGTAACAGTGTCAAACGGCTGATACAACACATTGAGTCCGACAGGTTCGCAGGAATATAGTTCCATGTGAACTGGTTGCAGGTGAAAAACCACCCTGAAGGTAGGGTGACGTGAGCGTACAGCGAAATGAGTGTCTCTGGTTTATTACAAGTCCAGTTGCCGCTGCCGGGGTTAATGCAGCGACGCCGAGCCTGGCCGCCTGAGGTGCAGCCGGTCATTCGGGTACAAGCAGCGTCCGGGCTGATCGCCACTCGAGGGGTATGAAGAGTGGCTGCGTCAGCCGGCAAGGTTGATGCAAGTCGCAATCCCCCCCCAGCGTGCGTATGCTGAGAAGGTGGTAGGAGTGTGTGGGCCAAAGAACGCCTTCAGCAACCAGTCGCCATCCTTGGTGCGCGCGTCCAGAGTGTGGCACACGGGGATGAGACAGGTGCTGAGGATAGATGCAGAACCAATGTCCTGCTGCAAGCAAAAATCGGACTGGTTGACGAGACCCGCCAACCTTTCCCACAAGTTGTACTGCATTCGTGCGGAGAGATCTTCACCAGGCGGCAAGCCGTTGGCCTGAAGTGAAGCGGCCTGAACGCCTCCCCCCAAAAGCAGGGAAAGGGCCAGGATGAGGGTAATCGCCGCTGTGTTGGCATGAATCTGGGCAAAAACTGCAGCTGTGAGGTTCTCCGGTGTTGGCTCCTTCTCCTCGCGCTGAACGGCGCCCTGGGCGTCACGGCAAAGAGCCTTGACCATCCCCCAGGTGATCTTGGGCATCGGCGGCCGTTTCCTCCGGCGGATCTTCTCGGTCAGAGCGAGGTCCTTCATCTCCGGGATTGGACTCGGGTCGGCCTGGTTCCACGCCATGCGGTTCCAAGTGGGGCTTGACACACCGGGCTGGAATCCAAACGACACCTGTAGGAGACATAACTGCAGCATACCCTCTTCCCCAGGTTATGAGCGGCACCGGGCCCCTCCAAGAAGGGTCTGGTGGCACTCGGTACCGGACCATAGGTCGCGGGAGAGCTTCCGAACGGCGGAAGTGCTTCTCCTGCGGCGTACAGTCCGAAAAAACATTGAGGTGATTGTATGTGAACAATACCTTATTCAGACAGAACTGTGCTTCTCCCTGTGATTTGGGGAGGGCTGGTGGCTCCCCCCTTTCTGTTTGTTTGTCAATATAGGACTTTAGCGTCCGATTGACCCGCTCCACAATCGCTTGCCCTTGCGGATTGTAGGGAATGCCAAATGTATGCTTGATGTCCCAGGTGGCCATGAAGGCGGCTAACTGCCTAGAGCAGTAAGATGGCGCGTTGTCCGTTTTCACGTGCCGTGGTTTGCCCATGGCAGCAATGCAGGAAAGGAGGTGCTGCTCCACATGGGTCGCAGTTTCCCCCTTCTGCGCCGTAGCCCAAACGAACTGTGAAAAAGTATCTATGCAGACATGCATGTATTGCCACCTGCCAAACTGCGGCACATGCGTGACATCCATCTGCCACACCTGGTTGGCCTCTGTCCCCCGCGGGTTGGCCTCTGCCCCCCCGGTGCCCCTGCGCAATGCTGGCAAGAGCGTACTATACCCTGGGCTTGAGAAAGTGGCAAATTGAACTGTCTGGCGAGTGCCTTGGCGTTTTGGTGAAAAAAGGCATGACTTTGAATTGGAGTAGTGAAAACTCCCAAAACTGAACGTTGCTGAATTTCCTTTGCCGCCGCGTCCGCTCTGCTATTGCCCGCGGAAATCGGACCCGGTAGGTCTTGATGACTTCGAATGTGGGCAATATAGAGTGGCTCCGTGCGGTTTCGCAAATGAAATTGAGCAGTGAGAAAAAGGCTAAGCAGATTCTTGTCTATCGCGGGAGTGACGTAAGCTCCCGGTAGACTGTGAAGCAAATTCCTAACATACAGGCTGTCGGTTATGATATTTAAACGTTCCTTGGCGAAGGTGCGCAAAGCAAGATTCACGGCTGCCAACTCCGCCCGCTGTGCGGACTTCTGTGGAAGAGTTAGCAGCGTGTGCCAAGCTTCGCCCTCCTGCCAGGTCAGGACACCATAAGTGCGTCCGCCATCAGAAAAAACCGTTCTGGCCCCCTGAAGTGGGACCAGCGAGAGCAATTCGAACAAGCTGACTGTTCCTGTTTGAAGTGAGACGAGTCTGGGGTCTTTGGGCAAATGGTATGCCAAGCTTCCAGTGAATCCTTCCAAAGCTATCGGAAGCGAGTCACCTAGCTGCATCAACTGCTGAATTTGTTCCTTGGTGAACGGGACTACGATCTTGGCTAAATCGTGCCCAGAAATGTCCCTAGCTCTCAGCCTGCCGCGGTAGATCACCGCGGAGACCAGTTCTTGGGGCGGAACAATGTTCCGAGATGAGGTGTTAGGCAAGTACACCCACTCCACAATTTTCGCTCCCTTCTCGGAGTCTACTCCTAGCGCCCCAGTGAACATGGATCCCGATCGCACGATGTACAGATTCAGGATTGGGGCATAGGGCCCCTGGGCGATCCTATCTACCCATCTTTGGCTGAGCGCTTGGTTAACTTTCTCGAGCGCCAAGCGCGCGTCTCGAGAGATTTTTATCCGGTCTGCTGGCTGCTTACCTAGCGTTAGCAGCGAGAAGAGCGGTTTCAGAAGATCCGTATCCAATCGAAAATACGGTCTGGCCCAATTAATGTTCCCTAAAACCTGCTGTAATTCTACCAAGGTGACTGAGTCCTGTAAATTGATCTGAGGCAAAACTGGTGCTGCGAAAGAGCGGAGAAGCCGATGGCCCAAGTATGAGAAGGGCTCGGTTCTCTGCACTTTCTCCGGGGCAATGAGTAACCCTTTGTCCCCCAGGCTAGCCTGGAGGTCTGAAAACACTTCGCCGCCAAGCTGTGGCAACGCTACCAAAATATCATCCATAAAGTGACAAACTAAGGCTTGTGGGTAGAGGTTTTGAAACTTTGCTAGTGCGTCGTGAACGTAAATTTGGCACAAGGTGGGCGAATTGAACATGCCCTGTGGCAAAAATTTCCACGCGTAACGCTGCGTAGGCTCACTGTGGTTCACGACCGGCACGGTAAAGGCAAACCTCTCCCGGTCCCTGGGGTCTAAGGGGATTTTATAAAAGCAATCCTTGAGATCTACGACTAGGATCTCCCACCCCTCGGGAATCATGTTCGGATTCGGGATGCCGCATTGAAGCGGACCCATTGGCTGTATGCATTTATTGATCTCTCTGAGATCGTGGAGGAGTCGCCACTTCCCCGACTTCTTCTTAATAACAAAAATTGGCGAATTCCAAGGACTTGTGGACTGTTCTATGTGTCCTGCGTCTAGCTGTTCCTTAACTAGCTGCTTGAGCGCAACCAATTTTTCTCCCACCACCGGCCATTGTTCCACCCAGACCGGTGTGTCGGTGAGCCACTTAAGTGGCAACGCCATTACCCGAAGGTAAGCGTAGCACCGTACTGCTGCAGAATGTCTCGCCCCCAAAGGTTGATGTGCACGTCAAGAATGTGCGGTCGAATTACCGCTGTGCCCTCAGCCCTTGGGATTGTGACTTCTACCCACTCTCGGCTCCTAAACGCTTCCTGGACGCCGCCTACCCCCCACACATCGGAGACCGGCTCAATGGCCCACTCCCTTGGCCACTGGCTTCTGCTTATCACTGACACATCTGCTCCGGTGTCTAACAGGCCTGAGAATGATCGATTATTAAGAAATACCTCAATAACCGGGCGCTGTTTCCACTCAATGTTGGTCTCCACTGTCGCTAAGACCTGGTATCCTTGCGCTGCCTCACTGGCGCTCGAGCGGTCCTCTGACCGGGACTCGAAGCTGTCACTGAGCCCTCCCTGGCTCTCTGCTGGCGAGCGACAAGGAACCATGATCAGTTGCGCTAAGGTGTCTCCTTTAGGGATGGTTTGGGGCAGGTGGGTCCAAAGCTGAACTTGGAGAACGCCCGAAAAATTGGAGTAAATGACTCCTGGAATTATGAAAATTCCGCGTGCACCAGCTACACTACGGGGCAAAACTAAACCTATAAAGCCTCTGGGCAGGGGTCCCATGTACTGGGAATCGACCAGATAGACTGTGCCTGGCAGGTCGCATGTGACGTCCGCCTGGCAAGTCAATTCTAGCCCCGCGCTGCCCCTGGGGCTGGCCTGCGCCCTCGCAATGTCTGGAATGGGGTTGGACTCTACTCTGGCTCTGGGGAGTTCTGGGTGAAGGACGCCTCTGTTTGGACTGGGGCCAGAGACATGCCCGTGTTCCGGTTTCCCGAATTCTGGCAATACCTGGCCCAATGATAGCCTTTCTTGCACTTCGGACAGAGGGTGTTCGGAGCCTTGGGATGGCCGGACTTTTGCCCGCCTCCCTTGGATCGGCACTCCCTAGCGAAGTGACCGATCTTGCCACAATTGTGGCATGCCCCTTTGCTCTTGCCGTTAGGTCTTTTCCCCCCTTGCACTGCTGCCGCTAGCAGACCCACCTTATAGGATTCTGTGCCAACGTCGGCGCAGGCTCTAATCATGTCCGATAGGGTCAAGTCAGGACGATTGCCTAGGGACTGCATGATTCTACGGCAGTCCAAGTTGGCATTGTCCTTGGCTAACTTAATCATGAGCTCTTCCTGGGCTTGCTCATTATCAATCTGCCTGCTAATGGCTTCTTCCAAGCGATTGATGAAGTCCATGTAGGGTTCCTGGGCTCCCTGCTTAATGGAGGTGTAATTTTTAGCCGCTTTGCCAGTGGCTGGGATCTTAAAATAAGCCCTAAAGGCTGCCTCGGCTGACATCTCGAGAGTGGCGAGAGGCAGGTTGATCTGAGCATTGATTGACTCGAAATTACCCGAGCCATACAGCTGCTCAGGGAGCACCGCGCCTCCCATCCTGGCAGCCCGAGTTTGCGCCTCTAGGCGGAACTCGCTGTCCCAGATCATGTACTGGCTAGGGGTCAGCATCATCCTCATGACGGCTTTCCAATCATGGGGGATCCACATGGTGGTCTCGCACACCTGCTGAAGCGTGCCCCTAGTAAAACGACTTTGGAGCCCTGTTTCTGCAATTGCCTTCCGCATAGCCATGAGCAGCTTATACGGGACTGGGGAATGAACAATCTGCTGTGCGCCCGTGAGCGCGTCCATTTCCATGCGGATTGGACATATCTGTCTGAGCTCAGCTAGTTCTTCTGCTGGCAATTCCCCCTTCCTAATCTCCTCTTCAATTGTGCGCTGAAGGGGACTTTTGGTAACTCGGGAACCCGAAGCTGTCAGAGGAGCGCCTGCGCTTCTCATGCCCTGCATTCCCTCGGTGACGTCTGCAGCTGTCACCGCGGGAAGGCTCCCTGCGCTACTCTGCTGGTACTTGAATGTCGGATAGAGTGCGGTGGGCGCAGTCGGCTCGACTGGCTGGACTGATGACTTCTCTAACGGGGGTTCTTCCGCTTCTATCCGGACTGGCTCGATCTGCTCTAAGAGTCTCCTACACTTCCTCCATGTGCTAACTATCCCTCTTGGGGCCTTCGGGGGTTGCTGAATGCAGTCTCCTATCCGATCCCAGAGCTGTAGGGTTAACGTACCTACTTCTGGGTAAAGCAGGCAGTGTTCCCTGAGGTACGCCAAAAGTCTCGCTAGTTCCCTGCTGTGAAATCGTAACTTAAATACCCTGGCCAGGATTTTGAACTCTTGCTCACGAGTTCTTTGGCTAGCGGATGGACTCTGTCCCTGAGAACAGGTCCCCATATTACCTGCGAGTGGTCCTCTGAAGTTTCCTCCTCGGGACGGGTTGACGCGTCTGGGGGCAAGGTAACTGGTTTCGGCGACGATCGTCTGGGTGGAGCTCGGAGCGTGGCCTCCTGCCACGGGCCCTCGGCGGCCTCTGCGCTGTCAGGGGCTCACAGCTGCCCTGAGCGGAACGCGTTTTTCCCTTTGGCGCAAGTCTCCCCGAAAGCCGGGAGCAAAGTGCAGGAATGCCTCTCTTGGAATGCCTCGCCGCTGGCCATCCTTCTGACCGACTGGCTGCCGGCCAGAGCGCCGCGCTGTCCTCCGGGCGGACGGGTCGCGGTTCAAGCGTCGAACCGGACCGCATGGTTCGCTACTCGTGAGTAGACCTCTCCTGGGCCGCTTTACTCACGAGTAAATCACGTCGGGGTCACCAGATGTAGGAATCGGGGCCACTGGGGTGGCCTTAATGCCCGGGAGGAGACTGATCAAGTGACGACACGAGGCAAAAGGAGCGAGATCAGATCAGTACTTTATTGGAAAAAGGCAACATCATTTATAGGGGAAAAAGCGCAACGGTGGCAAGCTGTCATCTGACAGGAAAATTACCTTACCCACGTACCCGGGTTAATGGGGAACACCTCAAAGGGAAGTTGATTAACTGGGACAAACATGGATTTAGGAGTCTCATTGTCTTGGGGATTAGGCAGGGACAAACATGGCTTATTTGCGCCAGGGATCTCCCCCGAGCTGGGAGATGAGCTATGCACTTAATGTTTGACAGGAGTCAGCTATCTGCTTGCTTGGCAGAGTCGTAGGTCAGGTCACGGTAATTGGGTGAATCAAACCCTATATTTTATTCACCCCCCTTAATTTGGCGGCCGCAGAACCCACGGGCTGGGAGCTTCTCTCACCGCGGTGGCCTCTGGCGGGCCGTTCCATGCCCCGCAGGGCATGGGGAATCCGCAACAACATTTGTACCATATTCTAATTTTCCGAGTTTCACCTATTGGCGAACAAAAGAATGAATGAATGAATGAATAAACAACCAGCCAACCAACCCACTCTGCTGGCTAACTAAGGATCATCTCCACATCAGTCAGCATTAGTCCAGCAAGGAGTAACTTAGTTTCGTGGTTGCTCTTCGTGGGCAGGACTCAAAAGGGGACCCAACTGGAACCCCCACACAAAGAAAGAGAGGGAGGGGGGGGAGAGAGAGAGAAATATCCACTCACTCAGAGATGGTTTAATTCTCAGGGGGAGACCCTCCAGGCGCGTGTGCAGGAGTTGTGGGGGGGGGGAGGAGACTGGGGCGAGGGGGGGCAATTGGCTCTCCCTCCATTCCCCCCCCCCCGGCGGAGTCAACCTTCTAATATCCCCCCCCCCTCCAATACCCACCTCGTGCTCTGGGTCTGTGGCACTCCGTTCATAACCCTAAGAAACATGGATGGGGTGGAGCCCCGCCCCGTATAGAACGTTGCCGGACTGAGTCGCGCGCTCGCGCCCGAGCGGGTCAAAGAAGCGGCGCTCCTCCCTCCCTCCCTTCGCTGCGCCTTAGACGGCGAGGCGCGCGCGAAGAGTCCCTGCCTGGCCAGATAGCGCACGCGGGCGCCAGAGCCTTTCTCCCTCCCTGGCCGGCTAGGGCACAAGCGCGGGAGCGGAGAGCGAAGGGAGAGCAGCATGAGGCGCGGCGGCGCCTTGGCTAGCTTGGCAGCCGGGTGGTGGTGGTGGTGGTGGTGGCTCTTCGCTGGGAGCCTCCAGGGCAGCAGCGTCCCCCGACTTCGCCTCTCCTACAAAGGTAAGACTCGCTTTACCCCCCCCCCCCCCAATTCATGCGCCTCGAATCCCTCTTTGCCTTTCCCGCCAGTCGTGGAGCTGGCGAGCCAGGATTCTCCCCATTTTACAGCGAAGAAACTGAGAGGCCTTGGGAAGTGCAGCTGCGTGGCTGGCTCGCTCTCTCTGCCCCCAAGTCCAAGGGCAGCAGGTGGCTTAGTGTGGTTATGGCGCTGAACTTGGATGGCAGGTCAGCAGTTCGAAACCCCGAGTGCTGTACGACGGGATGAGCCCCCCATCCCCTGTCCCGCAGATAAATAGGGACCGGGACTGCAGTGGCTCAAGTGGCTAAGACGCTGACTGGGAGGCGGAAGGTCAGCAGTTCGATACCCGAGTACTGCAGGACGGAATGAGCTCCCGTCTTTGTCCCAGCTCCTGGGATGCTAGCAGGAGTTCAGCTTCTAACATTGTGTTATTTGTAAAGCCGGGTGGGGGGGGGGAGGGAGGAGGAAAACCTAAAGATTTCTAAGGGCGGATACTCAGTGGCTCAAGTGGCTAAGACGTTGACTGGAAGGCATTCCTTTGCCAGAATATGGGAGGCGATAATGAACCCTCCTTAGCAAGCTACCACAAGGACTGCAGTGGCTCAAGTGGCTAAGACGCTGACTGACTGGGAGGCAGAAGGTCAGCAGTTCGATTCCCGAGTATTGCACGACGGAATGAGCTCCCGTCTTTGTCCCAGCTCCTGCCAACCTAGCAGTTCGAAAGCAAGACATTGCAAGGAGATAAATAGGGACCACATGACCACGGAATACGCCTGCAGAAGCAGACAGCCCTGGCTCTTTGGCTTTGAAACAGAGATGAGCACTGCACCCTAGAGTCAGATACGACAGGCTTTACCTATACTGTACTAGCAAGCTACCACAGAAAAGCGAGCCTGGAGACATCCCAGCCAGACATGCACATACTATTAGCAAAGGACCGGTAGTTCCTAAGCTGAGCACCTCTTTTTCTTTCCATTCAAGGGCCACCACGGCAGGTTGCCACCAGCCAAACGTGAGTTGCCTCCAGAAAATAAAGTGCGAGGCTGGCCTCGCGTATATGATAATAAAATAAAACAAGACTTTTGAGTTTCTCTTTGCACGCATTTATGCCGTCGGTAAATAATCAAAGCGCAACAAAAAGGAGAGGCAACCTTCGATGAAAATGAAATCACGCACTAGCTTTGCAGTCTCACCAACTCGACCAACAGGCAGGAAGGGGGGAGGGGGGGGATTAAACACTATAAGCTCCGGTATGCGAATTCCAAGCCTGGCCTTGAGGGGGACAAAGATCAAGAATAAAGGTCGCCCTTGCTCGAAAGCCAGTCGTATCCAACTCTAGGGCTCGGTGATCGTCTCCGTTTAGAGCCAAAGAACTAGCGCTGATTGCTTCTGCAGACGTTTCCGTGGTCATGTGGCAGGCATGTCTAGTGCACGGAACGCTGTTTACCGTCCCACCGAAGTGGTCCCCCTATTTAGTAAAGGTAAAGGTTTCCCTTGCTCGAAAGCCAGTTGTATCCGACTCTAGGGTGCAGTGCTCATCTCTGTTTCAAAGCAGAAGAGCCAGTGTTGTCTGCGTTTGCAGACGTTTCCGTGGACATGTGGCAGGCATCACTAGACAGTGGTGCGCACGGAACGCTCTTTTACCTTTCCCACTGAAGTGGTCCCTATTTATCTACTTGCAATGTCTTGCTTTTGAACTGCTAGGTTGGCGGGAGCTGGGACAAAGACGGGAGCTCATTCCGTCGTGCAGTACTCGGGAATCGAACTGCTGACCTTCTGCCTCCCAGTCAGTGTCTTAGCCACTTGAGCCACTGCAGTCCTTGTGGTAGCTTGCTAAGGAGGGTTCATTATTGCCTCCCATACTCTGACAAAGGAATGGTTGGGGTCTTCTTTGCTTCCTCTTTTACCCTTTCGGATGTCGAGGGAATTGTTGGGGTAAAGATCAGCATTCTTAACAGCAGTGGAACATTTTGGCAGCTCCGATTCTGCCTCATTTGCCTGACTTGAGCTAAGAAAAAGCTGGAGAAACTGAATTTGCAAAGGAATGGCTTTGAAATTTGCTAAGAAGCAACAGTTTGCCTGGTATGTCTAAGGGTGTGAGTGTCCTAAGACCTAGGGGATCAATAACACAACCTTGTGCAAATGAAGTGGGATGGGTGTGTAGCGAGGTGGAGTTGCATCCAGTTTTTACATTTCAGAATTCACATTTTCTACTTTGGGTGTGATCTCTCACCATGCTTACAAGCACGTGGTGGCGCGGGAGAGTCCGTTTGCAGGGACAAGAGAGCTAGAAAGCAGTGGATTTAGGGGGAAAGCATGTAAAAGCAGTGGTGGGCATCAGCAGGTTTGCACCAGTTCGCTAGAACTGGTAGCAGAAATTCTGGCTGACCCCGTCCATCCAAGTTTTGAAATAAAGTAGTCCTAATTCGGATGCAATGCAAGGCTTTCCCCCTGGCCGCAGCCACCATACCAGGGCCACAGTGTGGTAGTAAAAATTTTTTGGAGCCCACCACTGTGTAAAAGTAAATTGAGCCATTTAGAAAATGGACACCTGTAGCTTTTTAAAGTAAAGGTAAAGGTTTCCCTTGCTCGAAAGCCAGTCGTATCTGACTCTAGGATGCAGTGTTCATCTCTGTTTCAAAGCCGAAGAGCCAGCGCTGTCTGCTTCTGCAGACGTTTCCATGGTCATGTGGCAGGCATGACTAGACACCGGAGCGCACGGAGCGCTGCATGAAAAATAAAATAAAAAGTTTTCTTATATCTGAATGTTAGAAGTTTGTGAAGGTATGGCCACAGAGAACAATTTAAATCTTAGCAACTCTTGATTTACCTGGAAGTCTAGATACAGTATACATTTCTGGTTAGTTTTTACATCTCTTCTCCAACCCTTTCACTTTCTTATACTGTATAGCAAGGCTGCAATTGAGGGTATTCAAAGTTTACCTTCACTTTTAATGGTGTGACCGGTTGCTAGAAAGATAACAGTGTTCTGTGCACTCTGGTGTGTAGTCATGCCTGCCACATGATATTTCCACCACCACTATCCCCAAACATGATCCTGTCAGACCTTTAGCTTGGGCAGGCACAGTAAACATCCGACTAGGTCAGGCTTTACTCCAGTACCACAGAAAGAAGAGTTTGGAAAGTTCCTTCTTGGACTACAAACTCCCAAATCCCCAGACTGCTGCATAAATTCCATACTGACTAGGAAAATCTGGGGCTTGTAGTCACAAAATGGAATTTTTCCAAGTTCTGCTCAGGATCACACAGCCTCAGTAGTGGCTCTATGATTGGCAGCAGCCTCACAGGGGTCTCCTTATGTGGGGCTTCCCTAGAGGTTCTGGCTATCTTTGCAGCTGTTGCTCTTTGCACTTTAATTATGGGAGTATAAGAGATTGCTATGACCAAGGCATACTCTGTACTGATGGCTGCTAGCATACTTTCAGTCTGGATCGTGCTGGCATTACTTTGAGCAAGAAAACCCCAACTAGAATACACTTTGAGTCAGATTGCCAAGAGTTGGGGTTACACGCTTAAAAAAGGAACACATTTTGCTCTTAAGTAACACTGGTGAAATTGAACCAGATTTACTAATTTATACAAGTAAAGGTAAAGGTAAAATTCACCCTTGCTCGAAGGTCAGTTGTATCCGACTCTAGAGTTCAGTGCTCATCTCTGCTTAAAGCCAAAGAGCCAGTGCTGTCTGTGTCTGCAGACGTTTCTGTGGACATGTGGCAGGCATGCCTCAACACCAGAGTGCACAGAAGGCTGTTTACCTTCCCACCAAAGTGGTCCCTATTTATCCAATATTTGTGTTGTGCTAAATTATATTGAATTTGTGTGCGCCTCCAGGTGAATTGCTGCATCATGCTTGGAAAGGTATAATAATAATTTTGTGTCAGAAATTACTCTGGGTTGAAAGGATTTTTGCGGAAGAAACTCCACTCAGGGATTAGGGCGTCCCCTGAGCAGAGTTTCTTCAGAAAAAAATCCTTTCAACCAGAGTAATCTCTGACATGAAATTATTGGGGCTGTGGTGGCTCAGTGGTTAGGAAGTTTGCCTTGTTAGCTGGAAGGCTGGCAAGTTGGCAGTTCAAGACCCCCGTACTGATTGGAAAGCAGGGGGAATTCAGTGTTGTGGCTGGGAGGAGGGGAGAGAAAGGGTGGGGAGGAGGGAGATTTACAGGACTGCAGTAACTTTCTCTTCAGGGTTACTATCTACCTTTGATTCTCCTCTTTCTGGTTCTTTTTTGGAACAAGTGAAAATATCCTGTTATTGGTCATCAGTTCGGTTTGGAGCAAGAGGGAGAAAAGATGAGCAAACATATCCTTTCTTCTCCGCAGTTGCCTGAACAGCCAGGCTTCCACTGGCTAAACAGCCAAGCTGTCACTGGCTAGATTTTCCTCACTGTCTTTAACTAGCAGACCTTTTATCTTCTTTCCAAAAAGAAAGTAAAAGGCAGCTCCATGAAATCAAAAATGGGTCCTCATGATTTCATATGATTTTTAGATGGAATTCTCGCCAAACCATCACCCTATCGTAGAGCCAATCTACAATTGCCCACAGACCAAAATAATAATAATCATAAATCCTTCTGTGCGTGGCATTGCAGTGATGCAAAAACATGAATCTGAGGCGTTCACCCTCATGGATCCACATGATTTTTATGTGGGACAAAACTACTGTTAAATCATAGGTCTCATGTTTGCGCACAGACAGCCTCACATAAATTGTGGGTCCTTCAGCACATGGCTTTGCAGTGCTGCAAAAAATATTGATCCAAGGCATGCATCTTCATGGATCCATGTGTCCACAAACCAGGGTGGATTTGATTTAAATCACTTTGATTTAAATAACGATTTAAATCACTAGTCAGTAAGGCTCGATTTAAATCATGATTTTCTTCATAAAGACTCATTTTTGCTGGAGTTGTTTTAATCTTAATATTTACAACCAGATAAAGGTTTAATTTTTAGAATAATAACTTTTCAGATTACAGTAGTTTTACAGTTATATCAGAAAATTACTGATTTGGTGGTTATATACCATTAGAAACACAAAGTCAATGACTACATCAGCCAGGTCCATATGATAAACTTCAGGCTGCTATACAAATAAAGATCTCAAGATGCAGAATTCCGTCCTCAAAAGGTTTCACTTTTATTTTACTGCTTGCCCCTCCCTCCTCAAACTTTGCTCCTTGTGCTATTCCATTCCAAACAATCTTCTATTCATTGAACTTCTTGAAACGTAGCAGTAGCACTTAAGAGGTAAGGGTGTTGATTCTGTGTACAACATAAGATTTGCAGAGGAACAATGGGATTAAGGTCTTTTTCTCAATTCTGTTTATTTTATAACCTTTTTTTGCTATGAAGGAGGCATGCTATCGTTGCAGATCCAAATGCACAGTTTCGAAAACAGCAAAACCAAGCATTTGATTTGATAATATATTCTAGATAGAAAAATTGCCCCAAATAATCAGAAACCTCTGGGAGAGCATGACATTGTGAATGGATTAATGCAGCCTTATGCCACATAATTAAAAACTAATTTCATGATAAATAATCTTTGGATTATAATGTATCTTAACTAGAACACGATCTTTAGAGAGATTTTTCCTCAAAAAACAGTTAAATCAAAAAAATCCGATTTAAATTAAAAAAAATCCGATTTAAATCAAAAAATCTGGATTTTTATCCACCCTGCCACAAACTACAACACAGAAGCCATGCACCAAAGGACCCATGATCTCTGTGTTGTAGTTTGTAGGTATCAGTGGGACCTATGATTTAATACTTTTATACATAAATATAATTCATATCAATGGTTTGGTTTGAATGCTGTGTAAAAATCATGTGGATCCTTAAGAATCCATTCCTTTAATCTACATTTTTGCACCACTATAATGCCATGCACTGAAAGACCCATGATTTCTGTGTTGAGTCTTTGGATAGAGATGGGATTTTTTATTAGACAGTAGTGGCTCAAGTGGCTAAGATGCTGACTGGAAGGCAGCAGGTTAGCAGTTCAATTCCCGAGTACTGCAGGATGGAATGAGCTCCCGTCTTTGTCCCAGCTCCTGCCAACTTAGCAGTTCGAAAGCAAGAAATTTATTTATTTATTTATTTATTTTATTTCTGCACATTTATATCCCGCCTTCCTGGTGGGTACACCACTCAGGGCGGCTCACAACATAATAAAAATTACAATAAAAACAATCAAGCAACAAAAGTTAAAACAGATCTAACAGCCCCAGTTAAAACCAACATTAAAAACACAAACAGATCAACATAACAAACAACCCACCCCCACCCTACCTCTGTTAAAACAGAATAACCAAGCGGGTGGGGGGGGGGAGCAACTCACATAGGCTAAATCACATAGGCTAAATCACATAGGCTAAATCACATAGGCTAAATCAGCCACCGGGCTTGACTGGTAGAGTCAAGCGTGCCCCAAACCTGCTGGCAGAGCCATGTCTTCAGCATCTTTCTAAAGGGGAGTAGTTCCGTCTGGAGCCGCAACTCAGGTGGTAAGAGGTTCCACAGGGCTGGGGCAGACACGGAAAAGGCTCTTTTCCTGGTCCCAGTAAGATGTACTACTTTCACTGATGGGACCCCCAGTGAGCCCCTCCTGTCTGCCCTAGTAGGACGGGCTAAATTCCTTGTGGCGACACAGTCTCTTAAGTAGCCTGGTCCAATGCCATGAAGGGCTTTAAAGGTCAAAACCAGCACCTTGAATTGCACCCGGAGGCACACCGGCAACCAGTGCAGCTCCCGGAAAAGTGGTGAGGCCCGAGTATGACGCCCATACCCCATCACAAATTACAAGTAGATAAATAGGGACCACTTCGGTGGGAAGGTAAACAGCGTTCTGTGCACTAGTCATGCCTGCCACATGACCATGGAAACGTCTGCAGAAGCAAACAGCGCTGGCTCTTTGGCTATGAAACAATGAGCACTGAACCATAGAGCCGGATACAACTGGCTTTTGAGCAAGAGTGACCTTTACCTTTGCCTAGCTTTGGTTGTGACCCATGTAAAAGTTATTTGGGCCCATGAGGGTCCCCACTCTGGATCCATGTTTTTTCATTACAGTACTGTGAAGCAAGGGTCTACTGTACTGTGAAGCTATGCACTAAAACTCCCTTGATTTCTTTATTGTAGTCTGTGGGCAAAACCTGTGATTAGATAGACTTTCTTAGCCTGTCACTGATATCTGTACATTCCTAGCTTTTAAAATACCCTAGCAGCAACTTACAATACTAAAATAAAACACAATTATTTGAATCAATGGAACTTATGAAGGAATTGGCCCACCCAATTCCCCGCTGATTAGTGGGTTTACTCTAGTGTAATTAACTTCACTAAGGAAAAGGGTGTTTGACCACTGAATTATTGCGCCCCTGCCGAAAGACTGAGCAACTGAGCTCTCTTGCCATATTTTCTGATAACATTTTCCCTTCAGTGCTTTTTTCGAAAAGCCTTCTAGTTTAATATTGTGATTATACCATTTTGACTGATTATATGATGTTATAATTTTTAAATTTTAAAAGTTGGTGTAAGATTAAATACCATTAAAAATAATAAGAACGCATACGGAAGCTGTCTTCCACTCAAATAGGACCTTGCTACCAAGAGAGCATTAAAGCCCCTTATGGGAAGTTAAACTAAAAGCTCTTGTTATTTCAGTTCAGTCTGACTGTGTCAGCAGTGGTGCTCTCTAAAACTTTGGACAGAGCGCTCCTGTTTCCTCGTTCAGTGCGGTTCTGAGACGCTTGAGCTGGCAACTCACCTCATTCTCCCAAGGGACGTGGATGTGGTGCTGCTCGCAGAAATCATGTCCGCATTGAGGAAACACCTGCAGCCAGAGGTCTTGATCTTCCCGGCCAGGGTGGCCTTCCACAGAATGGAGCAGCGACCTGGGGAGTCCATTGCAGACTACGCCGCTGCTCTGCGCATTGCTGCCGCCCCGTGCAAGTGGGACAACATCAAAGAAGCACTGCGGGACCATCTGCTGGCCGGCATGAGGGACGAAGATGGTCAATGTCGCCTCATGATCAGGAAGACGCTAACTTTCAAGGCTGTCCTAGAAGAGGCGGTAGCGTCTGAGGCCGCAGGGTCCAGCATCAAGCTTTTCCGGCATCACCACTCCACCACCAGTGCCACCGACTCAGCTGTGCAAGCTCAGCAAAATTCATCTTCATCCTCCTCAGCATCGCCTGGTTCCACCTCTTCATCGGAGTCCAGCGACGCAGAGGGAGACGTCCGAGTGGTCCGATGAAAGCACCAAGAGCACCGTGACGATCAGGAGAAGAAATTCCTTTGCAAGTGTGATGGCTGCGGAGCCCGGCATGACCGCAGGAAGTGCCCCTTCCACTCCGCAGAATGCCATAACTGCGGGCGACGAGGGCACATTGCTAAAGTATGCTGACAGCAAAAGCAAAGAACTCCAGCACCTGAGTCCAAGAAGAGTCATCACCACAAAACGTCCATCGCTAAGTGTCACCAGAGCCTGAGCCGTGCCAAGTGGGCATCGTCAGCGAGCGTTTCTTCACAGACCTGAGCCTGCAGGATGTCCCCTTCAAGATGGAGGTGGATTCAGGTACTACCTTTTCCATAATCCCACAGCGGGAGTTTTTGAGAATTCCCCCTGCCTCTCGGCCCAAGCTTAAATCCTTTAAAACTTCCCTCCGGGATGTGCAAGGTTGCCAGATTCAGGTCCTGGGGGTGGGTAATTTCTTGGTTAAATTCAACAACATTTGCACCTCCTTGCCATTGGTTGTAGTTAAGCAGGGCACTCACTGTCTTATTGGGACCGAATGGTTTAGGTCCCTGGGAATCCGGCTTTCTGGCATCCACGCAATGGACACTGACCCAATCTGGGATGTTTGTGCTGCATATCCTGAGGTATTCAAAAAGTGTTTAGGGTTATACAAAGGACCCCCTGTGGACATTGAGCTTGACCCAACCATCTGGCCCATCCGGATGAAGCCATGCCGGGTACCTTTTGCTTTAAAGAAGATAGAAGCCTAGCTGGACAAACTGGTGGGGCAGGGCATCCTAGTGCCAGTGGACTTCGCAGAGTGGGAGACACCAATAGTGACTGCTTTGAAAAGTAATGGGGAGGTCAGGATATGCGCTGACTACAAGTGTACCATCAATAAAGCTATTTGCCCAAATGCATATCCTGTGCCCGTGGTAAGCCACCTTCTTGCCTCCTTGCATGGAGGAAATTGCTTCGCAAAACTTGACCTTGCCCAGGCTTACCAACAATTGATTGTGTCTCCTGCTGCTGCCATAGCCCAGACCATAGTAACACATAGTAACACATAGGGGGGCATTTAAGGTAACTAGACTACAATTCGGGGTGAATACAGCCCCCGGAATATTTCAATCTCTTGTAGAACATAGTTTAAAAGGTTTGCCCGGTGTCCTGCCATATTTTGACGATGTCCTGATCACTGCTAAGGACACCGTTGAACTAGCGGCCAGGCTCGATCGAGTCCTCTCACGTTTCGAGAGGGCCGGTCTTCGTCTCAGTAGAGACAAATGTATTTTCGGCACAGGAAGTGGAGTTCCTTGGGTACCGCATTACACCCCAAGGTATCATGCCCTCTAACTCCAAGGTGTTGGCCGTGCGAAATGCACCCAGGCCAAAATGTAAAGCCGAATTGCAATATTTTCTAGGATTATTAAACTTCTATCACGCTTTTCTCCATCGCAAAGCCTCAGTTGCCGAACCATTACATCGGCTTCTTAAGAAAGATACTGTTTGGCACTGGGGCCATTGCCAGGAGTAAGCATTCATAGAATTCAAAAGAACTCTAAATTCTAAGATTAGAACTCTAATCTTTGGATGCTGTATTAACTCATTTTGATCCTTACAAAGAAGTTGTACTTGTGTGTGATGCATCCCCTGTCGGGGTGGGAGCTGTGTTATGCCATGTACTAAATGACGGGAGGGAAGCCCCTGTAGCATTCTATTCCTGTTCGCTCTCAAAGCCTGAGAATAATTACGCTCAGACATACAGGGAGGCGTTGGCAATCGTGGCAGGCACTAAGAAATTCCACGATTACCTTTACGGAAGACCTTTTACCATTGTAACTGACCACAAGCCCCTCCTTGGAATCTTTGTGAACAGGAAGCCCACACCTCAAATTCTGTCCCCAAGGATGTTGCGTTGGGCAATTTTCCTAAATGCATACGATTTTACTTTGGTGCACAGGCCCGGCAAGAACATCAGCCACACTGATGCCCTGTCACGTTCTCCACTATCAGGGGTCAGGAAAGCCAACTGCGAGATCGAAAGAATTTAACATTGACTAAAGTAATGTCTTGGGTACAAAAAGGCTGGCCTGTCTCTACTCTAGCCTAGGAATTCAGAACATTCCACCGCAAGCATTTGGAACTGTCAGTGGAACGAGGTTGCCTTCTATGGGGCCAGCGGGTGGTCATTCCTGTCACTCTCAGGGAAAAGGTTTTACATCTACTTCACACAAGTCACCCGGGAATTGTCCGTTCCAAAGCCCTTGCCCGTAGCTACTTTTGGTGGCCTCAGCTGGACCAAGACATAAAACAAATGGTCGGCACTTGTGCCAGTTGTCAATCCTCTTGCCCAGAGCAATCCCACCTTCCCTCTCGGGAATGGGATTCTGCTCAGGGCCCGTGGTCCAGGTTGCACATAGATTTTGCAGGTCCATTTAGGGGTGCCCTATTTTTGTTGGTTGTGGAATCATTCTCTAAGTGGCTAGAAGTGATTAGGGTGCCTAATACCACTTCAGCCACCACAATAATGCACCTAAGACGGCTGTGTGCAGCATTTGGACTTCCAGATGTGCTGGTGTCCAACAATGCATCCACGTTCACATCTGCAGAATTCTAGTCCTTCATGGAAAGGCATGCAATTAGGCACATCACTGCCACCCCATTCCACCCAGTCACCAATGGCCAGGTAGAGCAGCAGGTGTGCACAACTAAAGACGCGCTTCGGCGTATGGGTGAAGGGGATTTGGAGCTCCAGTTATGCCAGTTTCTTTTCACATATATGCTAACCCCCCTTGCCTCAGGGCTGTCCCCTGCTGAATTGCTCCAGCGAAGGAAACTGTCATCCTTGCTGGACAGATTGGATCCCTCTAGGGTGGAGGACAAAGGCACAAATATAGCAATCCAACACCAGAAGGGTTTCTCGTCCGGAGACCCTGTACATTGCTGCAGTTATGCAGCTGGTGGCCCTATGTGGGTGCCTGGGTTTGTGATCGATCAAACGTCCTGTTTCTTACAGAATCAAAACAGCTACTGGTCTGATCTGGAGGAGGCACGCGGATCAATTGAGACCCAGAGTACTGGACCCACAAGACAAATACAGACACTCAACGCTAGGGTTGGCCCCCACCCATTTAAACCCAGGGGGCAGCGGTAATAGTCAGCAGCCAGCCAACATTGACCCAGAAGTGTCTTCTAGCAACCGATTTCAAGGGAAATTTGTGGAATGCTCCCCTACTCCGGCCCGGTATACCCCTACACTGTCCCAGCCTAGCACTCTGGAATCCTTTATTGATGATGACCAATTTTGCTTGGTGTTGCCCTCCACTCTTAGTACACACAGGAGGGACCCTGAGTTGTCTTATTCATCCACAGAATTAGATTTTGGTTTTGAGCCATCCCCTGCTCCTCCATCTGACAAACGGGGCTTAAATTTGGGTTTACAATCCTCCCCCTCTAGTCAATCCCTCACTCCAGTCGGGTCGTCCATCCTACGAGCCCCTGAGCCGGCTCAGCCAAGCGTCCGACCCAGAAGGGAAACTAGACCGCCATCCTGGTTAAAGGATTTTGTTTTTACCTAAGGGGAGGGGGGAGAATGTTATGTATGTTAACTGTGTTTTCTGACAGGAGCGGAATGTATCTTTTCTCATGTATCTATTCTTATGCAAATAAGTGGATCGAAAATGTGCACACTCTGTTAGTCAATGGGCTTGTTGTATTATTGTTACTGTTTATAGGAGCGGAATGTATCTTTTCTCATGTATCTATTCTTATGCAAATAAGTGGATCGAAAAATGTGCATGCTCTGTTAGCCAATGGGCTTGTTGTATTATTGTTACTGTTACTGTTTATAGTGTATATAAGTCCGAGTTTTGCCCCATTCATACTGTGTTCAAACCCCACTCATAAAGAGCTGAATTTCACTACTTCACTCGTCTGCTTCTTTATTCCCTGAACACGAAAGTAGCCAAGGTAGTTTCCTTTTTTTCTATCAGAATTACAATGCGCGTAGCATAGGACAGGTGACATGAATGGGAGATGAGGTGACATGAATGGGAGATGAGAAGAAATTCTCTTGCTATGCAGAGAGTTTCTGAAACCTTGTGAGCTCTTTCAGGAGTGGTTCATCCAGAGTTAATATTTTCAAGATATGGAATAGATTGCTTTCTTTCTCCTCTCTGACTCATTATGAATAATGAGATCAGTTCTATCAGTCAGGGTGGAAGAGTTCTGAGCTTGGAAGTTTAGGAGAGGGTAAAGCAATGCATATTTGGAATGCCTCCTCCGCAAATGTGTGTATTGTTTCCACAATATTCCTTCCCTGGAATGTTACATGAGTTTGGATGGACAGTTAACAGAATCCTCCCCACCTAGTTATTCACCTACTGACTCCATTCCACAAAATGCTGATTATCCTTCAAGCTCTATAGTAAAATTATCACAGTATTATGAAGGGCAATGAGTGGCTGAAACAAGTTGCCTACTTGTGTAGTTGTAAAGAAAATATGTTTTCTGACTTTGGGAATGGTTTTCATTCTCTTCCTTTAGCAAGACGTCTGTGAATAGTAATAGATACCATCTACATTTATGAGCCAGAGTCAAAATAAAGCTGCACATTTCAACATTAAATGTTGTGATAGCAAAAATAGCATGATCTAAACTAACTACAGTAAAACCCCTACTTACGAAAAAAGTCAGTTCTGTAGGCTTTTGCTTAAATCGTTTTTTATGTAACTCGAAGCAAACCCATAGGAAAAAATATTTTTTACGTAACTTGAAGCAAACCCATAGGGAAAATGAAAATTTTATGTAAATTGAAGCAAACCTATAGGGAAATGATTTTTACTTAACTCAAAGCAAACCCAGAGGAAAAAGAATCTTTATGTAATTCGAAGCAAACCCATAGGAAATCGTGTAAATCGGGACATGGTTTTAGTACAAAATCATTATGTAAGTCTAATTTGTATTTGACGTTTTGAATTTTTTATATTGTGTACTGTTTGATGCGATTAATTGATGTTTATATACTATCTTATAATTGTGATTTTGTATTTTGTTTGAATTTGATTTGTATACTGTCTCTGTATTTTGGATTGTATTTTTTTTTATTTTACATGCTGTAAACCGCTTTGAGTTCCCTTAGGGGAAGTAAAGCGGTATAGAAATATAAATATAATAATAACAACAATAATAACAATAATTTTATGTACAGTAACTTGAGGCATATGTAAGTAGGGGTTTTACTGTATAGTATTAGCATTTCATTCTGGCGGCTGTTACAAACTTGGCTGCTTCCTTTACCTTAGCCGATGAATGGAACAATAGGTGAGGTATGATCTTTAAACCTATGTAGAAAACAGGTGTCTCTATTTTGTCTCTCACAATCTGCTTTTATATATGTAATAGTACTGCTGTGGATTTAAAAGATTGGATCATTAAATGATCTCAGTGGAGTTACTTTACACACTTGTTATTCGGTGTGGAGTTTGATCAGGGAGAGGTTTAAGTGAATTGGCTTCCTCCCTTGCAGCCCTCGCTTGTATAAAGAAAAGCCCCTTTTGTGTGAAGTAAAGGCAGGACTTTCTGAGATAGTCAAGACAGAAAACTGAGATGACAGAATTCCATTCCCGCTCTGGAAGCATATTTGGGATACTGTATAGACCTCCTCACCACTACACATCCCTACTGAAACATAATGGGCGAGTTTTATCTGTTGAAGAACTCATGCACTAAATCTTCCCTTATGCTTAACTGGTAGAGTTATAAATACTGTACAGTCAAATACTGTAAAATGCTGTATATTTTCTTTTAATTCTTGCATCTGTGACTTTCATTGTGACCTTCATTACTTAGAGGCAGCACTGCGGTGGCTTAGTGGTTAAGATGCTGAGCTTGAAGACTAGAAGGTCGGGGTTCGATACTAGAGTGCTGCATGACAGATCTTGGGAACGTGAAAGGAGCTTCATTTGGGTGTCCCCTGAGTGGAGTTTCTCCAGCAAAATTCCTTTCAGCCCAGAGTAATTTCTGACATGAAATTTATTATTACTTGGAGGACTGAGGAGCAAAGACATAACAATACATTATTACTTTATTTCCACCTTGTGTTCTAAATTCTACTGCTTGAATAGAATTATAGACTTTAAGATAGATGATTGCAACAAAGGTAGAAGTATTTAAATTGTGGATTTATTGCAGTATGCTAACAATTTCTTGAATTGGGAGAGTGACCAATAAAGAAATACTAAAACAAACAAATAAACAGCCAGCAATTGTTAAATAGATGTAATGTGGAAAGCTAGAATACTTTACATACAGATTGTTATGTTAGTTGATAATCCAAGGAAAATGAATAAGGAAAAATGTTCAGCAAGAAGAACTAGTTGGTCGAAGAATCATACCTGTGAACCATCCCGTTTTACCCGGGAAAACCCCTTATTTTTACCCCTCTTCCTGCCCCTCCCGTTTTATTAATTTCCCCATATTTTCCCTTATTTCCCTCTGTCCGGAGCCGGGGGGGGGGCGTCCGGACCAGAGACCACCACCCCCAGCCGGGGGTGAGGAGGAGGAGGAGCAGCAGCTGAGAGGCGGGAAGGCCAGCTACTGCCGCCGCCGCAGGGCCTCCGGAGCCGGGGGCCGCTCAGCTGGTACTCCTCCTCCTCACCCCACTCCCTGATATTAAAAGGGAAAACCCGATCGGGGTTTCCCCTTTAATATCACTGGGGGGGTGCGATCCCCCTCTCCACTGGCTCCCCTGGGGCCAGAAGTGTTGGGGGGACAGACCCCTTTTGTTCCCCCAACCCTCACGGACCCACGGGACCCAGGAGAGTGGATCGAATCCACCCCACCCCTGATATTAAAAGGGAAAACCCGATCGGGGTTTCCCCTTTAATATCAGGGGGTGGGGGGTTGCGATCCCCCTCTCCGCTGGCTCCCCTGGGGTTGGGAGTGTTGGGGGGGGGACAAAAGGGGCCTGTCTCCCCAACCCTCCTGAACCCAGGGGACCCAGCGGAGAGGGTGGTAGGTTCAGGAGGGTTGGGGAGACAGACCCCCTTTGTCCCCCAACTCTCCCAGATACAGGAGACCCGGGAGAAGGGAGCGAATCCACACACACCCAAACTCCGTTGTTAAAGAGAAGAAACAGCTTGGTTTCTTCTGTTTAATAAGGGTGTGTCCTGTGGGGGGATCCCCTCTCTGCCGGCTCCCCTAGCTCTGGAAGGGTTTGGGGGACAGACCCCTTTTGTCTCCACAACCCCCGGAACCCAGGGGACCCAGGAGAGGGGATCGATTCCATCCCCCCCAACACTCCGTTTTTAAAGAGAAGAAACTAAGTGGGGTATCCTGTGGGGGATCCCCTCTCTGCCAGTTCCCCTAGCTCTGGAAGGGTTGGGGGGATTTGGCCATGCCCACTGATTTGGCCACGCCCACCAATTTGGCCATGGCCACAAAATTTCCCTTATTTTCAAAGCCAAAAGTTGACAGATATGCGAAGAATGTAGGAGACTGATTTGGGTGCAACATCACTGCTTAGTGGGGCTGTACTGCATTCTGTGCACTAGGTGTCTAGGCATGCCTGCCACATGTCCACAGAAATATCTGCAGAAGCAGACAGCGCTGGCTCTTCGGCTATGTAACAGAGATGATTACTGAACCCTGGAGTCGGATACAACTGGATTTCGAGCAAGGGAGCCCTTTACCTTTACTATCTAAAGTCGAAATAGCGATAATGAAGTCCAGTCTCCAGTGTGAAAGGAACAATGGCCACAAGGCAAATCCATCTTACACTTGAAGTGTAAGTGTTGTTCTCTGGCACCATGAGAAAAGAGGATAGTTGTAGTTCTGGCAACCAGTAGCTCTACATTACATCACTTGCTGTCATTTAGCTGGAAAGTGTCTTGTGGAAGTCCTTCGGGCTTTCAGACTTTTGGTAGGCTTGCAGAAAGGGAGTGGTTTCTTGACCGTGAGTGTCAAGTTATTGAAGTATTGTACTTTATAATGCCTGGAATCTGCCCGTTGACCATGATGGATAGGAAATAACTTGGTGGCAGCAACTGGGACGTACATCCTTGCAAGAGGGGGCAACTCCTGTACTGTAATTCTCTTGTTGGCTAGTGCCTGCAGAAGCCAGTGGGGAAATTCCTGGTTGGCATTCGTGGAACAGTTAAAGGAGCCTGTGTTTGTGAGTAATTTGAAGTGTGACAACACTCTGTAGTACTGTATTTCTAAAGCTAAAGCAGCGCCTGCACATACTTAGCAGAGATTTTGCTTTCTGACTGGATGTTCTTTGTTGCTTCATGATCCGATTGAATGCAAAATGAGAGTCTGTGGCCAGAAAGCAAAGTCTTCTTAACCTCAAGCAGGCTAAAGGAAACAAGGGAAATTTCTGCTCTAAGGAACAGCTGGGGGGGTATGCAGGAAATGCAAAACAGAAGTGTTGGGCTTGCTCAGAATTTGAGTGAATATTCATGCACACTTTTTCCAAAGAACAGCTGTGGTATGGGCTGAAACCCAAGCTGACATGACTGATGAGTGAAAATGAGCAAAACTGGGAAAAATCATAATACATCTTCAGTGGATGGACACTTTTAAGAGCACCCTGTACCTGTGACTATTTAACATGGAAATGAAGTGAAATGCATCTTATTAAAAATGGTAAGTCAGTAACTAATGCGAGCACTACATCTCCACAGTCTGCATATAATATCTTGGTTTTCTAAAATCTTTTATTAGGCAACATTTGAGTGCCGCAAAAAAAAAAGATATTAAATGGAAAATCTTTGAACATATTCAAATTCAGAGCTTGGAAATAATGAATTATCAGTGTAATAGTTAGTTTAAAACTTACTTTAAAAGGCCATTTAATTTAAGGCATATTTAGAAGCACGGTCATGAGAACTTTTCAAGTTTTATATCATTCTCAAATGAGTCTTCATTTTTTAAAAAAGGTAGTAAACGCACCAAGTAATTGTGAAAATCATGATGACTAAGGACAGTGGATAATTTTTAAAAGTAACTTTCCAAGCTCAATTCAAGTGAGGAAGGGCTTCTGTTTATAAAAGACTTTTATAAACTATTTCTCTTTTTCCACCTCTCTTTTTTTGTATCTCTAAATATATGTGACAGCATGACAGTACTAACAAACATATTAGGAGCTATTACAGCAAACAGGGCCACAAATTATTCCAACGATAAAACTGGAGTATTGCCAGAGAACAGCTTGAGATAACAATTGCCATGGAAATCCAAAGGGGCAGCCACGTTCCATTTTTTCGTTTGTTATAGTCAGCATACAAAAGAGCTTTGTGTTTAACAGGCTTCTTAATGGGTGTGGAACACACAACCGCAGACTTTCACCCCACCCCGAATAAATTGCTATGAGCTGTGGGAATTCCAACCAGAGGAGACTCCATAACAAACAATGGAACCCACAGTTCTCCTGGTATTGGTTCATGCCATGCGCTGGCTTAAAATTTCATTGGAATAAATGCTCTTCTTTTTACAAGAGTATGGCTAGTCCATGCTGCGTTTCTTGTTATTCTCTGGAATAGGAAGCAAGCATATTCAGAGAGGACATGTAGCCTGCTACGGTAGTTGGAGGTCTTAGGATTGCTCAGAGTTATGGCATCTATGTGTAGTGGATGCTGGAACATCTCAACCTTCCCACAAGCACTCTTTTTTGAACCTCTATCAAGGAATTCTTACAAGAAACGACCACCAGTTTAGATAATGAAGCCATCAGGGTTGACTTACATATAAATATTGAGAAGACCAAGTTCATTCAGGTCTGAAGTGTCCATGATAGTAGGTCTGTAACAGTTTGTGGCCAGGCTATATAGTAAGTACAATACAGGTAATTTGGGCAGTATTATGTCTATCGATGGAGGCACAGACAAAGACTTCAGTTGCTGAATTGAGATCACCTTCCACCCACCCACCCCCTATATTTACCTCAAAGAAGCAGGATCAAAATATCATCTCCTTTTCCTCCTTTAACAACCCCAAGTGTCTTTGTTTACCTCTCATTCTCCCAGCTTCCTTTCCTTTGCAGTTTGCTTGTAAAATGGTTGATTTGTTTGTCAAGTACAGTATAAGACTCTCACAGTCAGGCTTACAAGTTGCCCAACACCCTCCCTTCCTACAAGGTGACGTAGAAGGCCCAGGCTTGCAAATGTAACCATCACTAAATGTTCTTTTTCTTATCTCCCTTGAGCGCCTTTAGCTGAGAAATGGAGTCTTCCCACATACAGTAATACCTCATACAAAGTCCGCTTCATACAACATCGAATTCATACATCATTGCCTAATTTCTTGAAAAAAGTTGCCTCATACAAAGTCGTTGCGACTTTGTATGAGGCATTGGGGTTTTTCCCAGGTTGCATTGTGCCTATGCAATATAAAAGGCAGGACACATTGCTCTTGTGGGTTTTGCATGAGGTGAAGAGTGTTTAGGAGTGGTTTTGAACGTGATTTTGGATTTTTTCGAATTTTTTCGTCAGAATTTTTAGAAGCATTCCTGGGATTTTTGCAGCATTCTTCAGGTTCTTGGACAATCAGGGTTGTTTTGACATGTGTGTGTAATGTATTTAGCCTTTAGACAATGATTTCTTAAAGTTCTGTCAGTTTCCTGTCTGTTTCCTTGACTTTGCCCTGAAGTCTGTGCTGTTACAGTACAATGTATTTCTATGGAAACGACGTTGTATGAGGCATCGTGGCAAGGATTTGGACGTCATATGAGGCATTGCGGCTAGGATTTTGCATGCCTCATACAAAGTCCAAATCCGTATAAAGTCCAAACTTGTGGAACCAAGTTTGGACGTTGTATGAGGTATCACTGCACTGGCAAATTTTAAAATGTAGGACTCGTCTACATGTCGAGAGACTCCTGTTTTTGTGTCTGGCTTGCCAGGTTTGAAACCAATTTAAAGATTGGGAACCACGTGACACACAGCTAAGCATGCATTTTTTGGTTAAATTGCGTTTTTTGAAAACACCCTAGGGTTGCTTATTTTGAATCAATTTTGCTCACAGTGTTTTTTAAAATGGTTCTGCCATGTACGATCACCTGTGTTGTAAATTACAGTAAAATCCAATTTATGTATGCCTCTAATTACGTAAAATTTGACTTACATAAGGTGGTTTTTTTGTGGGAATTGCACCCCGATTTACGGGGGGGGGGGGGATTGACTTATGTAAGGGTTTTTTCTCTGTCTTCTAATTCTAAAATGGTGCTACTGCCATTTTAAACTCTAAAATTGCAGCCCCATGCCATTTTAGAATTAGAAATTCCCTGCGCAAGCCACCTCCACTGCCAGAAGTTGCAAGAAATCACTTACCGTGGCGGCAGTGGAGGCAGCGGCGATGATTTTCTGCAGTCCACACTTGCTTCTGCTGTGACTGGGAGAGTGCGGGGGGCATATCTGCTCCCTTCTGCTGGTCATCCAAAGGTTCTCCAGGGCAGGCTTTAGCTTGGAATGCATGTCGGACGAAAACCGCTCCATTCCACTGTTTGTCTGAGGCCCCTCCTGCGGCGTACTTTAGCTGGGAATGCACGTTGGATGAAGAGTAAGCTCTTTGTCCAGTGCGCGTTCCCAGCTTAAGTGCACTGCAGAATTGCAACTTCTGGTGGTGGTGGTGGGCAGACTCTAAAATGGCACCGACCGCCATTTTATAGTTTAAAATGGCACAATTCCTGGTCGTATAGAATTTGCCGTTGTAAACTGTGGCAAACGTTAACCAAGGTGTTCGTAAACAGGGATTTTAGTGTACTGCACTTTTTAAATTTTCTATTTAATTAATTAAAATACAACCCCCTCACAAAAATAAACAAGAAAAGTCAGACAGAAAAACAGACAAAAATCTTAACAAGATGACATATAACTACTACGTGCACCCACTATCAGTGGGACATTTTAAACCTTGGTTAACTATTCGCAATATCATTACTTTTTTAATATGCAGTATTTGTCTTGTTCCAAAAAGATAATACATCTTGCCCTGAGTTTATTCATTTCCTTTTCACTAATACATATAGTAATCTAAAAATTCTTCCCATATTTCTCTAAAATCAGTTTTTTTAAAACTAATCCTTTTAATGAGTACCAAGCATGTTAGAGACAATGCTAATTAAATTGTGAACTGTCCAGAGAGTGCACTAAGTGCTGTGGGGGTTATATAGAATAATAGACGTGTGATTGCTTTTGCTTTGCTTTTTTTACCTTTAACTCACATGTTAATTTATCATTTATAGCTATATTCTATAGCTCTTTATACCAGTAGTGCCCAAACCTTTTGCACTGGAGGCCTGACCACACCCCTGGAACAGCTGAGTGGGCCTGACTATGCCCTCGGAAGCTGGCGTGTTTGCACATGTACATTCGGAACCACTTTGGAGAGTGGCAGGAGAATATTTTTGCATACGTAAACATGCCCATGCCATTCCTGGAATTGGTTCTGGACACACTCATACATGCACAAACACAACCGTGCCACTCCCAGAAGTGGCGCGCAGGCATTTGTGCATGTGCGGGGGCGTCCCCTGTCCACTTCTGGGAGTGATTCCGGATGCGCATGCACATTGGCGAGCATGTCCCCCATACACCTCTGGGAGCGGTGAGGGCATTGCAGGCCTGATGAATTGGGGTTGTGGGCTGGATTTGGCCCATGGCCAAAGTTTGGGCACCCCTGCTTTATACCAATCATCCAATTCAAATCTCTACTATATTAAATAGCAATTCAGATAGCTAGATATAGATTGCTTGCTTGCTTGGTGAACTACAATAAGATAAGCTACCAATGAGTAGCTGCCTGCAGTTTTTCATGGTTGATCTTCTGGGCAGGAGTTTGTGTGTCTGTGTGGAGCACAGGGTAGAAGAGTGAAGGAAGTGCCGGCCAGGAGCAATGGGCTCACCTGTCAGGAGAACTGCTGACCAGGTCCCAGGGGAAGAGCATAAATAGTCCGGCTGCAGTTTTTAGTCATTAAGATCACTCTTTCTGCCACTCCCTGCCCCCCCCCCCACACACACACACGCACGTGTGTGCTGGCATGCGTGCGAAGGAAAAGCAAAGGAGCCTTAGCGCTGAAAACTACAGCCAGACTATTTATGCTCATCCCCTGGGACTTGGTCAGCAGTTCTCCTGACATCCCCTTCCAGGTGGGGCACCATTAGTTCCCGGCACTTGCTTCACTCTTCTGCTGTCTGTCATCCACACGCAGATATTGCATGCTAGCACGCACACACAGCCTGCTCCAGAGGGAATCAGCCATAGAAAGCTATAGGCAGTTACCTCGCTCATGCCTTATCTTCTTTCACCCTGCTAATCTAGTGCTATGCCAATTTGAATATATATACAGTACATTTTTAAAAGATTATTAAAATATTTGGACATGAGGAGAGACTGAGGGGAAAAATGGATCACCAGAATGCCAATCACTAAAGAATGCAGTGTTTTGAAAGGCTGTGTTGTCCTCTGGACCAGTAAACTGCACAGCATACAGCTGGACTAAAAGTTGTCCCCATACCGACACAAAGACTTTATATCGACTTTAAAAATCCTGAACCATCTCTCAGTTTATTTCTGTGGTGTATTGGAGCCTGTAAGGCTTGAAAGTTCCTGGCTTCTTTAACCACTTGAACTTTTATCCTGTAATACAAAACATGATGTTGTATACCTTGCAAACCGCAAAGATTCAAAACTCCAATCTGAAAATTTTATTAACGTTAGGTGTTTTTTTTTTAAAATGAGCATTTTACAGTTATTAGATCAGTTTTATCATCTTAGGAGCTGACTCATTTTCACACATTTGAGATTGCCCAGTCTTATTTCATAATGGAATTTTATGCTGTCATTTTTATTTTGTAAAACGGGTCACCAGCCATCACACAGCAACATTATGGGGGAGAGAGATAATGGCAGAGGCACAGAAACCAGGAACTGTACTTAAGAGAGGTGCAGTTGTTAAGACTGCATGTTTGGTGTGTTTCATATAAGCGGAAGAGAATAAGAAATTGGGTTAGGAATTCCTTATTAGGAGGTTGTGAGTGTGTAACATAAGAGCAATATAGCTTCTGACCTTCAAAGAGAAAGGGCTGGCAACATGACAATTGGACAAGATGCTAAGGGGGATGTTATATGTCAGTAGACAAGATTGACCAGAAACAGGCAAGTTTCTGCCCCACCCTTTGGCATTCTTGTGAGCATTTACAGATATTGTACTATTTTCCATTTCCAGAAAACAGTTCAGTTCCTTTACAGTTTCATGGCTTCCTACTCAGTGTAGGTACACACACTAGGAAATTGTGAGCGTACACTGATAAGAGCCGTTTGTGCGATGGGGACATCTTGAATTTGTTTGTTTGTAGGCAGTAGGCAGACACTAAAACTCTGTTTGTTGGGAGAAACAGCCAAGGGAAATCCTACTTTGGCTGAAAACTGTTAAGCAACCCTCTTGCTCCAATTTGTAGTTTTTGGAGTGATAGCCATGCTAGTCTGTGCAGAATAGGATATATGCAGACGATACCACCCTAATGGCAGAAAGTGAGGAAGACCTAAAGAACCTCTTGATTGGGCTGAAGGAGGAGAGTGCAAAAGCTGGTTTGAGACTCAATATCAAGAAAACCAAGGTAATGGCAACAGGCCCAATCAGTTCCTGGAAAATAGATGGGGAAGAAGTAGAAGCAGTGACAGATTTTACTTTCCTGGGATCAAAGATCACGGCAGATGGGGATTGCAGCCATGAAATAAAAAGGCGACTGATTCTTGGGAGACAAGCCATGAGAAACCTGGGGAACATAGTGAAAAGCAGAGACATCACATTGCAAACAAAAATTAGAATAGTCAAAGCAATGGTATTCCCAGTAGTAATGTACGGATGTGAGAGCTGGACAATTAGGAAAGCTGAACGCAGAAGAATAGATGCCTTTGAAATGTGGTGTTGGAGGAGAGTTTTGAGAGTACCCTGGACAGCGAGGAGAACAAATAGGTCAATCTTAGAAGAAATCAACATTGACTGCTCATTGGAAGGGCTAATAGTAAAGACGAAGCTAAAGTATTTTGGACATCAAATGAGAAGGGAGGATTCACTTGAGAAGGCCCTGATGTTGGGAAAGGTGGAGGGCAAAAGAAGAAGGGGGAGGCCAAAGATGAGATGGCTAGATGGTATTGTAGACACAATGGGCACAGAACTGGGAGTGCTGAGGGGGATGGTGGAGGACAGAGATGCCTGGAGAACAATGGTCCATAGGGTCGCAAAGGGTCGGAACCGACTGTGCGACTGAACAACAACAACAACAAGGAAACTTTGGTGTATGCAAACCAAGACACAGGACACAGCCTCGGGCTGGGTTAACTCAGGTTTATTGCATTGTGGACAGAGGGAACATGAGGTAATGGCGGATCGATAGCTCTTTATATACAGTAGTAATACATTTGAACGTGGTGCCATGGTAGCCCATTGGCTACTGTCTGCGTGACGTCATTGCGGGTCACGCCCTTCTTGTCCAGGTGTAGGTGGTGGCGGGAAAACTTCCCGCGCTGTTGCCTTTGATGAGTTCGGACCAAGAGAGCTTGGACGCTCGCTGCTGCCAGCTGGTGGTCATTAGCTCGCGTCCTATTACAGGGTTTATATGATACAGCTGAAGGTTACATTGTTGCTATAGGCAAGGTTACATTGGCTCAGATACATTGTAATCCATGTGTAAGATAAAACCATCAGAACACAACACCCCTCCCCCCTAGGACGAGACAAAGTCTCGAGCCCACACTTAAACACACTCCCCCCCCCTTAGGAGACAAAGTCTCTCAGCCAAGATGGCTTATTTCGAACATGCTGGGGTCTCGATGCGGGCTGCCTCTCCCCGGGTTTGCTACCTTCTCTTTGTCCCCTGGTTTCCTGTCCTGTAATTGGAGAGGGAGACTCGTTAGTGACTTGCCGCGGCTCCGCGGCGTTGTTGGGAGGTGTGCTCTTTCTTAGGGAGGAACCGGGGGCACTGGGGGCTAACGAAAAACCCCTCTTCTCGCTTGGATGGGTGGGGGAACACTCCTGAAAACCCCCCCGGCTCGCAAAATCAAAATCAAAATTACAATCGGGGGCAGCGGTCGCGAACTCCTCTCCCCCTTCCCCGGCCCCTGATAGGACTGGCGTATCAAAAGGGTATGAGTCGGGGCCGCTGCTTCTGCCTTCCCCCCTTGCTTGGGACTGTTGTCCACTGCTGTCTCCCCCTTGGGTTAAGCGGGTGGGGGAGAACCCTAACGCTGAATCCTGTTGCTGAGCCCCACTGACTGGCCCACTCACTCGGTGCCTCAGTTGGTCTGCGTGCCTCCTCCAGAGGAGGCCGGTGTTAGTCTCGACCCGGTACGACACTGGCCCCGTCTGTTCTACAACCGTCCCTGGTACCCAGGCTGGCCCTGCGCTGGAATAGTTCCTGCAGTGAACAGGGTCACCGGCGGCGAAACCTTTCGAGACTGCCAACCCTATGTTTTTCCCTTTATCCTCGACTCTCGTCGGGTCTAGCCTGGACAGGATCGTGGTCAGTTTTCGCCGCATCAAGAGCTCTGCCGGCGAGTAGCCTGACGCTAAGGGGGTTACCCTATACGCTAAGAGGAACTGGCATACTTGGTGATTCAGGTCCCCCGGGCCCATGCGCCGCAGCGCCTCCTTTGTTGTACGCACCAGCCGTTCCACTTGGCCATTCGTGGCCGGGTGAAACGGTGCGGATGTGACATGCCGAATGGCGTTTGCCTCCATGAATGCTCCGAACTCAGCGGAGGTGAAACAACTAGCGTTATCGCTGACTAAAGTGTCGGGTAAACCGAACGTGGAAAAGACTCTCCTTAGCTGGCTAATTGTCGTGGCGGAGGACGTGCTCTTTACTGGGATAACCTCCAGCCACTTGGAGAACGCATCCACCACCAGGAGAAACATGGTTCCTCGGAATGGGCCAGCGAAATCTACGTGCACTCTGGACCATGGCCCCCTTGCTGTGTCCCATTCCCTATGCGGAAGACGGGCCGCCTCAGGTCGGGATCCCTGGCATGCCTCGCAAGTGCCGACCATGTGCTCAATGTCCGCGTCCAGCTGTGGCCACCAGAAGTAACTCCGGGCCAGCGCCTTTGAACGAACTATGCCCGGGTGGCTGACGTGCAGCAGTTCGAGCACCCTCGTCCGCAGGGGCGTAGGGACCACCACCCGTTGGCCCCACAAAAGGCACCCCCTTTCTAGGGACAACTCTAGCTTTTTCCGAAAGAATGGGTCGAACTCTGTACTCGGGGACGATGCCGGCCACCCCTTCTGTACCCATGAACTAACTTTCTCCAGCGTTCTGTCCTTGCCTGTCGCCCTAGCAATGTCGGCTGGTACTATTGGGGGTGCGTCTAAAACCTCAATTAGCAACACCTGGCGGTCTCTTTCTACTCTCGCCTTTTGGTCGTCCGACAAGGGCAAAGGGGATCTCGAAAGTGCATCAGCATGGCTGATCTCCTTTCCGGGCCGGTACTCCAACTCATGTTGGTATGCGTTGAGGAAAATAGCCCATCGCAGCATTCTCGGGGACAGGATCTGCGGCGTGGGCTTGCTTGCCGTGAAAATCCCTAACAGTGGCTTGTGATCGGTCACGATTTTGAACGGGCGGCCATACAAAAAATCGTGAAATTTTTTGGTTCCCGCTACTATTGCTAACGCCTCCCTGTCGGTTTGTGCGTAATTTCGCTCCGCTTGGGACAGGGACCTTGAGTAAAACGCTACCGGGGCCTCCCTTCCGTCCTCCAACACGTGGCACAGCACCGCCCCCACCCCCACCGGGGATGCATCACAGACTAGGACCACTGGCCGTTTGGGGTCGAAGTGCGTCAGGATTGCCTCAGATGTTAGGAGTTGCTTTAGCTCTTTGAACGCCCTCTCGTGCTCGTCACCCCACATCCATGTCTCCTCCTTTTTAAGTAACCGATGGAGCGGTTCGGCCACGGACGCCTTCCGCGGGAGGAATGTATGGTAAAAATTGAGGAGCCCCAGGAAGGACTGTAGCTCGGTTTTGGATGTGGGGCGAGGGGCCTTTTTAATGGCTGCTACTTTGGATTTAGACGGCTTAATCCCCTCGGGTGTGATCCGGAACCCCAAAAACTCGACCTCGGTTTCGAAAAAGACACATTTGTCCTTCCTCAATCTCAGCCCCACTTTCTCGAACACGGTCAGTACTTTGTCCAACCTCTTTGCCAGTTCAGCCTCACTCCCCCCTGTTATCAACACGTCATCAAAATAAGGCAACACCCCCTCCAGTCCCTTCAGGAGGCGTTCCACAAGCGACTGAAAAAGGCCGGGTGCCGAGTTCACGCCAAACTGTAACCGCGACACCTGGAACGCTCCTTTATGTGTAACTATCGTTTGTGCCGCGGCCGTGGCGGGGGTCACAGGAAGTTGCTGATAGGCTTGTGCCAAATCGAGTTTAGCGAAACACTTTCCCCCATTCAGCCTGGCCAAAAGGTGGCTGATCACTGGCACCGGGTATGCATTAGGGCGGATCGCCTTGTTAATTGTACACTTATAATCAGCGCAAATGCGCACCTCCCCGTTAGCCTTTAGAGCCGTTACAATTGGAGTTTCCCACTCCGCGGAATCAACAGGAATAAGAATCCCCTGGCCCACCAGTTTGTCCAGTTCCGCCTCTATCTTGTCCTTGAGTGCGAACGGCACCCTGCGCGGTTTGAGTCTTATCGGGCGGACCTCCGGGTCTATGTCGAAAGCTACAGGGGGTCCCTTGAACTTTCCGAGTCCTTTCTTAAAAACGGCGGGATGCGCATCGCAAACCGCTTGTATTGGGTCCCCCCCCACGGTATGCACTCCCCCTATGAACAAACCTAAGGGCTGAAACCACTGTGTCCCTAGGAGGCTACAGCTTCCCCCCTTGAGGACAACTAGGGGCAGTTCCGCAGAATGTCTCTTAAAATTGACCCGAAATTTCCCGACCCCCAACACCGGAATGCTGTTTCCCTGTACGTCTCGTAGCGTGGACCTCAACGCTTTAAGTTTGGGCCGCACGTGGGGGTCGATTTTCAAGAACTCTTTCTGGGGAATTATAGAATAGGAGGACCCCGAGTCAATTTCCATCTTAATAGGGGCCCCTTGTACTAATACCTCAACGAAGTAATGGGACTGTCCCGCGGACACGCTGAACACTGGGGCGTCGTCCTCGCTGTCGTCCGAGACGCGGCCCACGCCATCCTGCTTCCTCGTGGTCTGGGCGCCATCTTTGGGCCTCGCTGGACGGTCCGGTCTGGCCGCACGGTCTTGTGACTGCCTCCGGCCCTCCTTCCGTTTTCTGCATGCCTTGGCGATGTGCCCCCGACGGCCGCAGGTGTAACACTCGGCCTTCCTGAACGGGCATCTCGCGCGCTCATGGGCCGCTCCGCAACCCTCGCAGCGTCGACCACCCTTTCGGACCTTCTGGACCTCCTCGCCGTCGCTGCCTTCCGTAGACGACTTTGAGGCCCGTCGAGTTGCGTGCACCGACTGTCCGGACTTCCCGTGCACCGAATTTTCCGCCTTGCCGGCTCTAGGACGCCACTCACGCCACTGGTGCATCTCGTCCACTCCAGCATTCGTGGACTCTGCGGCTTCCGCGGCCTCTACGACCTCTGCCAGCGTGGGTGGCGGCTCCTTGTTCATCAAGCTGCGCTGTACCTCCTTGTCTTTCAGGCCACACAACACGCCGTCCCTGAGGGCCATCTCTAGGATGTCGCCCCATTTACAGGGGGCGGCGGCTATCCTCATGGCGGCCACGAATGCCTCAACCGACTCATCCGGCGCTTGGACTCGCCTCCAAAACGCGCTCCGAGCGGGAAACATTGCCCTCGAGGGACAGAAGCGCTCTCGCAGCAGCTTCATGATGTCGTCCGCCTTAAATTCGCTCACCTTCTTCGGAGCGATGATGCCCACCAGCGTCCGCTTGGTTTCCATCCCGAGCATTCTGGTGAGGATGGCCCTCTTCCTCTCCTCGTCGTCTCCTTTGACTCTGAGTTCCACCAGTGCCGCCTGGAAGTCCATCTCAAGCAGCTCCCAGTCTTGCGGTTTGGTGATGTTGAACCCGCTCTGTGCCCTGGCTGTTCCGTGGGGATCCATGATCCCACCTTCGTCGCCAATTTGGTGTATGCAAACCAAGACACAGGACACAGCCTCGGGCTGGGTTAACTCAGGTTTATTGCATCGTGGACAGAGGGAACATGAGGTAATGGCGGATCGATAGCTCTTTATATACAGTAGTAATACATTTGAACGTGGTGCCATGGTAGCCCATTGGCTACTGTCTGCGTGACGTCATTGCGGGTCACGCCCTTCTTGTCCAGGTGTAGGTGGTGGCGGGAAAACTTCCCGCGCTGTTGCCTTTGATGAGTTCGGACCAAGAGAGCTTGGACGCTCGCTGCTGCCAGCTGGTGGTCATTAGCTCGCGTCCTATTACAGGGTTTATATGATACAGCTGAAGGTTACATTGTTGCTATAGGCAAGGTTACATTGGCTCAGATACATTGTAATCCATGTGTAAGATAAAACCATCAGAACACAACAGAAACTGAAAATGGGTTTTTCAAAATGTCATTCCTCCAAGCTAAAATTAAAATTAAACACCCTCTCTTTTATGTATTTCTTCATGAATTCTCTTTATCTTTGTATTTTAAAATTATTTTTAAATTCCCAAAATGGAAAATAAAATCCTCCTTTGAAGATCTTCTTGGATGTCTCCAAATTTAAATGTGTGCTGTCCAGGTGGACTGGGAAGCTGAGGGCACTATCTTGACACAGCATTAAAACCAGCAGCTGAAAAGCCTTTGCAAGGCAATTGCACAGCCCTTGTATGGCACTGTCTTTAGCTCCATGGTTGTTATGCACAGTGCCCTTGGTGCAGCAGAGGGCATGCCATGAGATTCTTGGAGGATATAGAGCAGTGATGGTCAACCTTGGTGCTCCAGATGTTCTTTGACTTCAATTACCAGAATCCCAAGTCAGCACTCCTGCTGATCAGGGCTTCTGGGAATTGAAGTTCAAGAACAACTGGAGTGCCAAGGTTCGCCATCACTGATACAGAGCAAAGCAGGCATGTTTTGCAGGTCCAAAGGCTTCACATGTCCATCCTTAAATGTTAGAGGTTGGACAGAACTGTGAATGGTCCCAAAATTTTACCTCCAAAGATACAATCCTTCAGAGGTCCTGTAGTTAAAGAATCAGTGTGGATGAATCCTCAGGATATCTCACCGTCAAATAAAAGGCAAACTAATTTACAGCTTCTTTAACTGAGAAACCTTGGTCTAGGGCATTGTTTCCCAACCTTTGGTTGTTGGACTTCAGTTCCCAGAAGCTTAAGTCAATTCCTCAAAGCACTGGTCAGCCAATGTACTTACTGACTTAGGTTTCTGGTGTGGAACGCAGATGGAAGGCTACTGCGTTATATTTTCAGGATAATCTTCATGGCTGAATGGCAATGATAATCGCCAATATTCGGAATCTGATTTGGTACAAGAAGAAGAAGAGTGAAATGATTATTGTAATGTCTCTTTTAACCTCAAGATTCTAGGTAACAGGCAGATGGAGTAACTAGAGGTAGAAAAACCCTTCACCAATGTCTTGGTTTTGGAGGACAAACAGCCATACAACATAGTAGGATGGCTGGTTGAGACTTTTCCACCTCACACAAGATCTCTCTCCTCCAGCAAAGTAGCAAGCACTTTACTACAAATATTTAATTCAAAACAAATGCTTTTTCCTCTTGTGAAGGTAAAATACAAACATAGCAATCACAAGCTCTAAATGTGAACTCAGAAGAGGCCAGGCTAAGCCTACGGAGAGCAAAACCAACACATCTTGCAGAATTGACTCCCACCTGGACAAAATTCTGGCTGGACCATCTGGAAATCACTTGATAAGCTTCAAAACAAAATAAGATCAAATAATAACCAAGTAAAATGGGGCTACTTAGACACGAAAGCCCTCTGTAGCCATTGGGTTGCATTCCAGAGAATATCACGGGTGCCTGAAACCACATAAAGAAGCAAACCTTATATGGTGTGGTTGGAGGACAGTAGCAAGAGAACTTTGGAATCTCAGTTTCTGATAGTATTCACTTTTGCAAAAATACACAAAAACACTTTTGCAGAACTACACAGCCCACTTGCATATCCTCTCTTGAGGGTTAATGTGATTTTCAGCTCTAATGGTGGGTTACTTGCAATGTATGCTAGTGTCCCTGATGCTGCCTTCAACTAAGGAGGCTGCCATAATAATGGCTAGGGGATAGTCAGGAGGAAAACACACCAGGAAAACAGTCAGTTCTATTTCTGTCCCTATCCTTGCAGCCGTAGAGTCAGATAACTTCCCTCTCACTGACTAACACTGCCAAAAAAACATATTTAAAATTTATTGCACATTTAGACTGCTGTTGGGTCAGAGTTCTTTTGGTTAGTTCAGCGATAGAAAAAAATATGCCAAACCCTTGCCGTGTAAATAGACATGTCATAGTTTGTTTGAAATAAGCCACCCATTTAATGGATTTTAAGAGGTATCTGAATCAGTTTATCTTGGCAATGTGGGTATGTGGAGTGTAATAATTTTGAGCAGAAATTATTTATTATACAATAAATGTGTAGACTGTTTCCTGATAGAATGTGCTCACAGGGACTTACATAAAATATAGTGTTGGGCAACTGAGCTGATAAACATTATGCTGCAAAATAACATTGGGAAGATTCAATATGAAGAAATGAATTAAAATACAGTAGAATCTCGTATAACGAATGCATCATACAACGAAAAAATCGTACAACGAAGAGAATTTTGGAACAAATGGGAGCATCATACAATGAAAATCTCTATGGGAAAAAACATACAACAAAAAATTTCTTTGTACGATTTTTCCCTTAGAGATTTTGTTGTATGGTTTTTCCCATAGGGATTTTCATTGTACGATTTTTCCCATAGAGATTTTCATTGTACGATGCATGCATCGTACAACGAAAAAAAGTATAATGAAGTGCCTTGTGGAACTAATTATTTTTGTTATACTAGGTTCTACTATGCTGAAGTAGAATGTGTTTAGCCCCCTTTTATTCTTCTCTTATTTCCCATTGAAACATTGATGTAGTTTTCATTCATATTTCCCTTTATCGAGTACAATTACTATTAGATGTGTCTTGCCCAGTCTATGAATCTGTAGGGTTTATATTCTGAACCTGCATTTCCACAGAAAGAACTGTCTTGTCTAGGTCAGTAGACCAGTAGAAGTATAAAAATTTTAGCCAACGGTAGTAGATCATACCTGTCAAGCGCGGCTCCGGAAAATACGGGACCCACGCAGAACCCTTCTGCGCATGTGCAGAAGGGTTCTGCGCAGAAGGCTTCTGAGCAGAAGGATTCTACGCATGTGCAGAAGGGTTCTACGCATACGCAGAAGGCTTCTGAGCAGAAGGGTTCTACGCATGCGCAGAAGGGTTCTACGCATGCGCAGAAGGGTTCTGCGCAGAAGGGCATGCACAGTAACTACTTCCCACTGCTGGTCAAATTACGGGATGCTGGCGGCAGATGAGTGGCTGAAGTGGCGTGGAAATACGGGAAATCCGGCCTATCTGGGATACTTGACAGGTATGTAGTAGATATAAATGCTCCTGAGAAGAATCCAAATATTAGGGGTGTTTTTGGTAAAGACTGTGCCCCTAAAAGCTGAAGCAATTTTCAATAACTTGGCAGCAAGGGGATTTTTGGCATGACAAACTCTCTGTGAATGTGACCCAAGCAATTAAGTTCATGGAGCTCTCAAGACTGCCTTGTTTTCGCTAATGTCTCCGATAATGAATCCCTTTTCTGGTAAATGTGTGATAGTGTCATAGTGTTCCATGATGTTGCGGAAATCCACCATTCCCTCCATCCCAAGAGATTGTGTTCTGGTGAATTAATCTGACTTTTGAAGAGGCTGGGCAGATTGTATGAACCTCACTGAGGCTGTTGACCCTCATCCATTACTGTACAGTCAGTGTTTGCCAATTAATCTCTTTCAAGATGGTGACAACACTTGAGGAAAATCTCTTACCAGTTGAACACAAATGTAAAAGCTCCCTCTTCAAAGAGTAATTTTGCTAGGGGAAGTTTTCTGAAACAACAAAGGCTGAGAGCCTGTGCCAATGCTATTTTGAAACAGAAAAATATTATTTCTGTTTAATTATAGAAAAACAGATGGCTTCTTTTGAAGTGGCCACTTTTAAAACTTGAATAAGGACTAGAAGCTAATAAGAATAGATAGACAGGCAGTAGTAGCATGGGATGAGGTGGGTGGGTAGACCAGATAAATGTGAGCATTCAGCTACTCGCATTTCAGTCCAATCCTATGTATCAAAAAAATTTTCTTGCCGATTGACACGTGTAGTGTGTAGTAAATGTGTGATTTTATTTATTTTCACTAAAGTCATTTGCTGGAGTCAGACGTTTTTCTCTTAGTTGGCACTTTTGATTTCCAGTTTCCAAGAACTCAGTCCACAATTTATTTATTTTTGGGTGGGAAATCCTATTTGTGGAGGCTTTGAAATTATTTTCAGGACTAGTTTCTATACCCCATAAAAACATAAGCTTGGTATTCATGACCTGTACTGTATACTTGTCGTTGGCAGTATTTTTCTGGAGGAGCCATCAAGATTGTTAAAAAAGAAGTAATCATACAGAAGATTGCACCCTCCCCAAAATAGACTTGTTTCCTCCTTTTAAAACAGGTGTTCTCCACAGGCTGGACCACTCCCCCTTAGGCAGCTGAGTGGGCCAGACACACTTTAAGCGCTGCCGTAAACTACAGTGGACACGTTTGCGCATGTACGTTTACGGCTGTCGTAAATACATCCGCTTCTGCTTGCGGGGTCATGGCCACTGGCCGGATGATTTGCTGTTGCGGGCCGTAGGTGAGCCAGATGCAGCCTGCAGCACCATTTCATATGGCCCCCCACTGCCTCTACCACACCCGAAAGTGCCATGTGGTGGAGGAAGGGCAAAATGGCTGTCTGCCCCCCCAAGCTGTCTGAGGGAGCATGACCCAGCCTCTAGCTTAAAAAGGTTGAGAATTCCTGACATTTTATTTATTTATTTATTATTCAATTTTATATATTGCCACCCCATTCGAACGAATGACTCAAAAAGCATAGGATTTGCTTTGCTTATTAAAAATGGGTGAATCTGAAGTATTTTTTTAAAATTGGCCATGTGATGCACAGGCTGATTTGAATTAGTCCAGCTCTTTTTGCTCCCAAAGTACTATTACTTTTTCAAGCTGAAATGATTTGAACAAGCTATTTCCGGTGTGGTTAGTTGTGATGTGTTCCTGTAAAGATGGTTTTGTTTGAGGGGGTATTTGGGTGATGTAGGTAATTGGGGAGTGAAGTTCAGGTCTGGAGAAACAACCACCTGCATTCCTCCACCCTTCCTTGATTTTACTCCGAATTTAATTATTAAACCTTTTCTTACACGTTTGAGATTAGTGGTAGATCACCCTATCCCCTTATCTTGGTTATTAATAAAAAGATCGACAGAGGTGGGACCAGAGAAAGGAAGGAAAGAAAGAAGGAAGGAAGGAAGGGGAGCAGTGGCCTAGAACACAGCTCACATCACATCCACTATGAACAAACAAACAAAAATGTCCAAATCAATCCACAGCCGCTGTATAAGTACTGATTGTGATTTCAAACATAATACAGTACAGGCTGGAAATCAAATATTTCCAATGTAGCTGCACTTTGAGGCTGCAAGAAGATGGAGGTAATGTTAGTCCAGGACCATACCAACGCCGGAGGGGGATAAAGGGCCGCCGGGGTCCCGAGGTGGCTGAAGACACAGCACTGCATCTCCTCCCCTTCGGCCTCATCGATGCTGGAGAAGGATAAAGGGCTGCCGGGGTCTCAAGGCAGCCGAAGATGCCATCGAAGTCATTGAGCCCAAACTCTGTCAAGGACGTTGAGCCCTGGGCTCTGACCCCTTGGCCTCACTAACGTCCAGCTATGGTGCCAACAGAGGACAATGTGTTTTATTATTAGAATTTATATCTTGTGATATTTTGTGACGTTTTGTAATACTTTGTCAGCCGCCCTGAGTCGCTTTGCGTGTAGGGCGGCATACAAGTGGGAATAAATAAATAAATGATGTCACACAGGTAATTATATTACAGTTACTGTCAGGGGCTGTGGTGGCTCAGTTGTTAAGAGGCTCACCTTGTTAGCTGGAAGGCTGGCAAGTCAGCAGTTCGAGACCCAGGTACTGCATGACAGATTGAGCATCTGTCTCTGTCCTATCTCTGAAAGGAGATAGGACATGAAAGGAGCCTCATTTGGGTGCTCCTTGAGCAGAGTTTCTTCCATAAAAATTCTTTCAATCCAGAATAATTTCTGACAAAATTATTATTATTACCGTTTAAAACATCTTTACTTTTTAGTGAAATAAGTTACATCATTGCTCTTTTTTATTTTTTATTGGTTGTAACACACTTTTCCAGCTATATCTTAACCTATAAAATCGAGGGGTAACCGTTGGAACTTTGCGTAGGCTCCTTAGCCAGGCCCTACAAGCCCGCACTCACCATTCGTGCACACGCCCGAACTGGGTATGCAGGTAAACGCAAGATTTAGAAATGTGCCAGTGGGGCAAGAGCCCCACAAACGCGGAAAAGGGGAAACAACTTCATTTCCCAATGTTCTTTGCGCCGCGCCGCGCCACAGCCAATCAGGCTGAGAGGCGCGACCACAAAGAAAATTGAGAAACGCACCGCGGCCAATCAAAATCAAGCCGCAGAAAAAAAACGCACCACAAATCACAAACCCATAACTACAAGGCCCAGAGTCCTGCGCGACATGAGTGCACAGGACGCTGAGGAAGCCGGCGGCCGAAAAATTAAAAAAAAAAAACCTCACCACCTCACAGCCACGCAAACACCAGCCGGCCTTCTTTCCCTCACCCACGGCGCCTGAAGGTCTGACTGGAGTTTCCCCTTTAATATCAGTAGGTGGGGGGTTGCGATCCCCCTCTCCGCTGGCTCCCCTAGGGTTGGGAGGTTTGTGGGGACAAAAGGGGTATGCCCCCAACCCTTCTGGACCCAGGAGACCAGGGAAAGGAGTTCGATTCCCCCCCCCAAAACCCCTCCGTCTTTAAAGAGAAGAAACCAAGCGGTTTCTTCTCTTTAAAAACGGAGTTGTTTTAAGGGGGGGAAATCGATCCACTCTCCCTGGTCTCCTGGGTCTAGAAGGGTTGGGGGGACATACCCCTTTTGTCCCCCCAAACCTCCCAACCCCAGGGGAGCCAGCAGAGAGGGGGGTCGCAACCCCCCACAAACTGATACTAAAGGGGAAATCTGATCTACTTTCACGACTCCACACAATCAAAGCACCATAACACAATAAAGCCCCCCATCCCCACCACCTAGCCCACCCTTCCTATTCCCCACCGACCAGGCCCCCTCCCCACCACCTAGCCCATCCTTCCTAACCCCCAACGACCATGCCCCCCTCCCCACCACCTAGCCCATCTAACCCCCACCGACCACGCCCCCTCCCCACCACCTAGCCCACCCTTCCTAACCCCCAACAACCACGCCCCCCTCCCCACCACCTAGCCCACCCTTCCTAACCCCCAACGACCACGCCCCCCTCCCCACCATCTAGCCCACCCTTCCTAACCCCCAACAACTATGCCCCCGTCCCGACCAGCTAGCCCACCCTACCTAACCCCCAACGACCACTCCCCTCCCCACCACCAAATAAATAAATAATTTTTAAAAAATTACTAAAAACCCATCAAAAACATCCAAAAATACACAAAAACATCCAAAAACAACACCAAAAAACAATACGAAGTAAACAAAAACACAATCAAAAACAAAACTAACAGACAAAAAATACAAATTTCAACCCACCCACCCACCCTCCCCCCACACACACAAAAGAAAGAAAGAAAGCAAACTTACCAAAAGATGTCCTACCTCCGCAAGGCACAGAAAAGAAATGAATAAAGAAAGATACTACTTACCAGAAGAAGCTCCACCCAGAGGCCAGGAGAGAAAAAACAGTCAAAATACAATAACCCCTACCAGCACCACCTGCTGGCCACAATAGTAAAAACAATTCAAAAACACAAAACAGCCCCAAACAAAAGGCCACAAAAGTAAAAACAAATCAAAAACATAACACAAATTCACTATTTTACACAAAAGGTCATACCAATAAAAACAAGTCAAAAAAATTACACTAAAACACACTTTAATACAAATCACAAACATATGTCAATAAAATACAATAGAAACTTTTAAAAATCCTGTGCTGAGTTTTAACTCAAATTAAAACCCAAAACATCTAAGCACATTTTAAAAACATTGAATGTAAAAAACATTTACTTTGCATTATTAAAATTATTACCTACAGTACAACTAATTAAAAAAATTCAAAAAACTAAGACATTATTCGCTTACATAAAACAATCTGAAAAAATTATATCATACTTTGTTCTTTTATTAATCCTAAAAAAAACCCAAAAAAGCAGATCACAGTTAATAACAGCCAAGCCAAAAAATTTTTCATAAATAAACATTTTAAAAATTAAAATTACAGACTAAGCAAAAAAAAAAAACATTAACACAATTTAACCTTCCAACACAATTTAAAGCAGCCCGGCAATGCTGGGCAACCTCTGCTAGTTTTTAATAATAAAATAGTGGCAACATTGTCTTTAAATAAACTTATCACAGTATTATTATTCTAATTTAGTGAAAACAATATAAAACCACACCTTCCCCCTCTCTGGCATTTATCAGTTTTTCTTCCACCCCAAAGTGGATATTCACACATGTACATAAACCAGGGTCCGAAAGGTAAGATGTGTGAATGCCCACTCCCTAGCAGCCCCTAAATCTCATCTCAACCTCCTCTTTTAATATGATCCACCTTTTGTAATTCAGCGTTTCTCCCAGTTCAGGGCTATGTTATTAGTTGAGATTCTGTACGTTTGCATTCAGGCATATGGTCTGCAAGAATAGAAGCTAAGAAATTCAAGTCCCAGGCTGATTTATGTTTCTCATGTTAATGCACTTCATTTATGTATACTTTGGGAATCTCTGTGTGTGTGTGTGTGGGTGGGGGCACAGTTTCTGACTTTCTTACAAAACAGCTGCAAGACCCTTGTGCCGGTCTACTGCCCTCTAATAATAATCCTTCATATACTGGTAGAGTATAACTCGGGAGACTGGATGCCATAGACACAGCAGGAGTTGATTGGGCTCTTGGCCAGGCAGGTGGCAGCTGTTGGCCAGTTGTTTTCGCTGAGAATGCCTGGGACCAGCCCCATGTGTATTAAGAAAGGTTGCAGCCTTTCCTCTGGGCTTGTATTCATGGCAGCAGGAGCTGGATTTTTTTATGGAGGAGGGGGATGTGTTGCTTGGAGGTGGGTCAGCTGAGTCTAATGTGCTTAATTTCACATGGGAGGTGGTAGTCTACTAAATGTGGGTTTCAGCCTCTGTATAGAGGATGTCACATTGATTATTGTTCAGTGAGTTGGTTGAATATCCAGAGTTTACATTAGCATGCCACTTGTATCAAATCACAAAAAGCAAGGGTCATTTTTGGTGGGATTGGAAGTACACATACAGTGAACCTCTGTTAACATAATTAATGCATTCTCTAGGACATTTTGTACAGCAAAAATTACTTTAACTGAATTTCCCATAGGAATGCATTGGAAGCCAATTAATCCATTCCAAAAAAAATTCTGTGAGCCAAGCCACTATTTTCTATGGATTTCCTTTTTAATGCGATTTTTATGTTAACCAAGCCGTTTGTTAACCGAGGTTCCATTGTACGACGGTGTATGACAGGAGTTCTCAACCTTTTTAAGCCACGGACCAGATCACGCTTCTTCAGACAGCTTCGGGAGCCGGACGGCCATTTTGCCCTTCCTCTACTACATGTCACTTCCTGGTGTGGAGGCGGGGTGGGGGGGGGCACATGAAATGAGAATCCCTGGTGTATGATATATTCCTGTATGAATCATTTTTGTTCTTGTGAATGAGTGGTAAAAGCTTGTTGTTCTAAATAGTATTGCTATAGTTCAGTATTTTTCTGCAGAGGGAAGATGTGCTATAAATAAATGGAGCTATTAAATGAACAAAAATGACTTAATTAAGAAAAATGGCAACAAACAGTAATAAAAAGAAACCTTTATACTGTATTATGCTTTTTTGAGTGATCCGAGTACTTGCAATACATTCATAATTATTACTGTAATCTGCCGTATTTGTATTTTAAAACATTTGCACCTAGCTTTATTTCATAAGATGGGTCAGTTGTGTTGTTTCTATATGGCTACTGCTACTATTATTATGGATTAAATTATGAACTGGCTGGGCCATAATAGAGCACAGCTAGTCCACACAAAAAGAGAAAGGTGGTGGTATGCCATGATGGTAGCCAACTTCAGCAACTGAGATGGCATGGCACCCAGAGGGAGGGAGAGAATTGATATTTATATTCCTTAGTGTCGTGTGTGAGATCTGGGGTATTAGGCAGGTTTCAAGTGGTTACATGCTGGCTGGTTGGAAGAGAGTGCAAATCACACTGTAGCCTGCTGTGAAGAATTAGCATGACACTTTGCAGGCAAAATTGCTCAGATCCTCTTTGGCTTGGCATCTGCTATACAGGTCCTGTGAATGCCTGCCAAAATAAACTTTAGCTATTGGGTACTTCATGGTTAAGATGCTGAATTTGATGACTGGAAGATTGGCAGGTCAGCAGTTCTAGACCAGAGTGCTACATGACAGAGTGAGCTTCTGTCTCTGTCCCAGCTCCTGCCAACCTAGCAGTTCAAAAGCAAGAAATTGCAAGTAGATGAATAGGTACTACTTCGGTGGGAAGGTAAACAGCATTCCGTGTACGCCAGTGTTTAGTCATGCCTGTCACATGTCCTCGGAAATGTCTGCAGACTGGCTTTTCAGCAAGGGCAACCTTTATAGACCATTATTACTACGCAGCTGGTGTGTTTAATTGTGTTTTTAATATTTATCTGTCATTGTCTGTTTGATTTTATGTTTTAATTATATTATGCCATTTTATTAGTGTAAGCAACTTAGATTATTATTTTAGCAAAGCTAAATGAATTTTAAAAATTGCAAATTTACTACAACAAACCAACACAGCTATACTGTACTTTGTTGGCAGTGTGTGAAAGCAGTTTCTAATTTTATATGTCGACCATCCTTAAGCCTGGAAGCAGGGAGATGGAACTAAGTAATATACAGTAGAACCCCATACTGTATAGCAATTTTAATCTGTTCCATGGAGCTGATCGCTTTGTGGTTTTCATTATTGTACGATCTTTCCTATGGGAAAAACCGTACAACGATGTTTGGTGCTAAGTGTTTTTTTCCATTGGAAAATCGTTGTATGGATTTTCCCATAGGAACGATTTTAATTTTAATTTAATAATTTAATTTAATATTTCAACTTGTTCGCAATGTGGACCCCCCCCCCTCCAAGCCTCATGCTATGCGATTTCATTGGTGTATGGGGCAATCGCTATACGGGGTTCTACTGTATAAAAAAAGAGAGGACAAGACGATGTTGTAAACTATTAGTATTTTCTCCTGTAATGTTCTTTTAATGGGGAAATGCAATAGCCATGAAGACAAAGGACATGCTGTTCTACTCAAGGGCGTTCTTCCAGCTATGCCAATCTGGAAATACAACAATAATAACCAATTTAAATTTCCTGAAATCTATCCCCAGAGTCTGTTAAACAAATACCATAAAAACATGCTACAAAAACGCAGGCAGCATGCCCATATTTTCTCCCTAGAGGAAGCAGAAGTCTGTTTATATAGGTAAGGAGGTAATTAGATGGTCCAAACTTTTTGGCATGGACCCTAAGCAAAATTTAGCTAATTGTAACGAGAGAAGGGTTGCTCTTATTAAGTTAGAATATAAAACTGGTTGTTAGCTTCACATGCAAATAGACGTTCACACATCTGCTTAGGTTTGCCAGCTTTGGTTTTTAGAGCTTTCAGTGGTTGAAGCTGTAAGAGCTTGACAGCAAGGGAATGATCTTTTTCAAATGATAGACAGGCCAAGTGTCCCTGTGCATGTACAAAGTGCCTTTTCCTATACAGAAAGAGGCGATTCCTACATCCGGAAATTTATTTATTTAAATTTTATACTGCCCATCTGGGATATTACCCCACTCTGGGTGATGTATATGAATTTAAACCAGAAATATACAAACAATAACAGTTGATGGTAACAACTGATAGGACCAAGCAAACAACTTTCCCTTCAGTATTTTTTTAAATATGGAAAATAACCTGATGAGGCTGTATTCGTGTTATGTATGTTAACTGTGTTTTCTGACAGGAGCGGAATGTATCTTTTCTCATGTATCTATTCTTATGCAAATAAGAAGATTGAAAATGTGCACACTCTATTAGCCAATGGGCTTGTTGTATTATTGTTACTGTTACTGTTTATAGTGTGTATAAGTCCGAGTTTTGCCCCATCCAAACTGTGTTCAAACCCCACTATTAAAGAGCTGAATTTCACTACTTCACTTGTCTGCTTCTTCATTCCCTGAACATGAAACTGACGACAAAGGTGGGATGATGTTCCTACACGGCAGCAACATCGGCCCATTTGACACAGCGTGTCCAGAGAAATGGGCAACATATAAATGCCAATTCCGCCACGCAATAGCCTCGCAGAAGATCACTGATGAAGACCAGAAGCACTCCTGTTTCCTCGCTCAGTGCGGTTCTGAGACGCTTGAGCTGGCAACCCACCTTGTTCTCCCAAGGGACGTGGATGTGGTGCTACTCGCAGAAATCATTTCTAGGATCGTTAAACTTCTACCATGCTTTTCTCCATCGCAAAGCCTCAGTTGCTGAACCATTACATCGGCTTCTTAAGAAAGATACTGTTTGGCACTGGGGCCATTGCCAGGAGAAAGTGTTCCTAGAACTTAAAAGGCTGCTATCTTTGGATGCTGTATTAACTCATTTTGATCCTAACAAAGAAGTTGTACTTGTGTGTGATGCATCCCCTGTGGGGGTGGGAGCTGTGTTATGCCATGTACTAAATGACGGGAGGGAAGCCCCCGTAGCGTTCTATTCCTGTTTGCTCTCAAAGCCTTAGAAAAATTATGCTCAGACAGACAGGGAGGCGTTGGCAATCGTGGCTGGCACTAAGAAATTCCACGATTACCTTTGCGGAAGACCTTTTACCATCGTAACTGACCACAAGCCCCTCCTTGGAATCTTTGTGAACGGGAAGCCCACGCCTCAAATTCTGTCCCCAAGGATGTTGCGTTGGGCAATTTTCCTAAATGCATACGATTTTACTTTGGTGCACAGGCCCGGCAAGAACATCAGCCACGCTGATGCCCTGTCACGTTCTCCACTGCCAGGGGTCAGAAAAGCCGTTTACGAGATCGAAAGCGACCACCAGGTCCTTATGATTGAGGCTTTCGACTCGCCACCAGTCGTCCCCTCAAATATAGCCAAGGCTACGGCCAAGGATGTAACATTAACTAAAGTAATGTCTTGGGTACAAAAAGGCTGGCCGTTCTCTCCTCTAGCCAAGGAATTCAGAACATTCTACCACAAGCGTTTGGAACTGTCAGTGGAACGAGGTTGCCATCTATGGGGCCAGCGGGTGGTCATTCCTGTCACTCTCAGGGAAAAGGTTTTACATCTACTTCACACAAGTCACCCGGGAATTGTCTGTTCCAAAGCTCTTGCCTGTAGCTACTTTTGGTGGCCTCAACTGGACCAAGACATAGAACAAATGGTTGGCACTTTTGCCAGTTGTCAATCCTCTCGCCCAGAGCAATCCCACCTTCCCTCTCGGGAATGGGATTCTGCTCAGGGCCCGTGGTCCAGGTTGCACATAGATTTTGCAGGTCCATTTAGGGGTGCCCTATTTTTGTTGGTTGCGGATTGATTCTGTAAGTGGCTGGAAGTGATTAGGATGCCTAATACCACTTCAGCCACCATGATAATGCACCTAAGAAGGCTGTTTGCAGCATTTGGACTTCCAGATGAGCTGGTGTCTGACAACGTGTCCAAGTTCACATCTGCAGAATTCCAATCCTTCATGGAAAGGAATGCAATTAGGCACATCACTGCCGCCCCATTCCACCCAGCCACCAATGGCCAGGTAGAGCGGCAGGTGCGCACAACTAAAGAAACGCTTCGGCGTATGGGTGAAGGGGATTTGGAGCTCCAGTTATGCCAGTTTCTTTTCACATATAGGCTCACCCCCCTTGCCTCAGGGCTGTCCCCTGCTGAATTGCTCCAGTGAAGGAAACTGTCATTCTTGCTGGACAGATTGGATCCCTCTAGGGACAAAGGTTCAAATATAGCAATCCAACACCAGAAGGGTTCCTCGTCCGTTGACCCTGTACATTGCCGCAATTATGCAGCTGGTGGTCCTACATGGGTGCCCGGGTTTGTGATCGATCAGACTGGTCCTGTTTCTTACAGAATTGAAACAGCCACTGGTCTGATCTGGAGGAGACACGCGGATCAATTGAGATCCAGAGTACTGGACCCACAAGACGAATACAGACACTCAACACTAGGGTTGGCCCCCACCCGTTTAAACCCAGGGGGCAGAGGTAATAGGCAGTAGCCAGCCAACATTGACTCAGAAGTGTCTTCTAGGAACTGATTTCAAGGGGAATTTGTGGAATACTCCCCTATTCCGGCCATGTGTACCCCTACACTGTCCCAGCCTACACTCTGGATTCTTTTATTGTTGATGACCAGTTTTGTTCAGAGTCGCCCTCCACTCTTAGTACACACAGGAGGGACCCTGAGTTGTCTTTTTCATCCACAGAATTAGATTTTGGTTTTGAGCCATCCCCTGCTCCTCCATCTCACAAACGGGGCTTTAATTCGGGTTTACAATCCTCCCCCTCTAGTCAATCCCTCACTCCAGTCGGGTCGCCCATCCTACGAGCCCCTGAGCCGGCTCCGCCTTCTGACCCAGAAGGGAAACTAGACCACCATCCTGGTTAAAGGATTTTGTTTTTACCTGGGGGGGGGGGATTGTTATATATGTATGTTAACTGTGTTTTCTGACAGGAGCGGAATGTATCTTTTCTCATGTATCTATTCTTATGCAAATAAGTGGATTGAAAATGTGCACACTCTGTTAGTCAATGGGCTTATTGTATTATTGTTACTGTTACTGTTTATAGTGTATATAAGTCCGAGTTTTGCCCCATCCAAACTGTGTTCAAACCCCACTTTTAAAGAGCTGAATTTCACTACTTCACTCTTCTGCTTCATTTCCTGAACACGAAAATTCGGTAGTGGGCAAAGACGAGATGTGCTACCCCTACTGACCATTCTTCAGTTTAGGACAGGAGTTCTCAACCTTTTTGAGCCGGAGGCTGGGTCACGCTCCCTCAGAGAGCATTGGGAGCCTGTTGTGTATGTAACTTTAATTATTGCTGTAACATTGTGTGCGGTTTCCCCATGCCCCGCAGGGCATGGAACGGCCCGCCAGAGGCCACCGCGGTGAGAGCCCGTGGGCTCTGCGGCCGCCAAATTAAGGGGGGTGAATAAAATATAGGGTTTGATTCACCCAATTACCGTGACCTGACCTGCGACTCGGCCAAGTAAGCAGATAGCTGACTCCTGTCAAACATTAAGTGCATAGCTCATCTCCCGGCTCAGGAAATCCCTGGCGCAAATAAGCCATGTTTGTCCCTGCCTAATCCCCAAGACAATGAGGTCCCTAAACCCATGTTTGCCCCAGTTGATTAAACTCCCCTTTGAAGAATTCCCCATTAACCCGTGTACGTGGGTGAGGTAATTTTCCTGTCAGGTGACAGGTTGCCACCGTTGCGCTTTTTCCCCTATAAATGATGTTGCCTTTTTCCAATAAAGTACTGATCTGATCTCGCTCCTGTTGCCTCGTGTTGTCATTGATCAGTCTCCTCCGGGCTCTAACGCCGCCCTAGCGGCCAGATATCGCTACAGCTGGTGACCCCGACGTGATTTACTCGTGAGTAAGAGACCCCGGAGAGGTCTACTCGTGAGTAGCGCTCCACGCGGTCCGGTTCTGCGCTTGAACCGCGACCCGCCAGCCCGGAGGATAGCGCGGCGCTCTGGTCGGCAGCCAGCCGGACAGAGAACGGCCCGCCGCGAGGCATTCCAGAGAGACATTCCTACCGCTTCCTCCCCGCTTTCGAGAGGTTTGCCATAGAGGGAAACGCGTTCCGCTCAGGGCAGGCTGTGAGCCCCTGACACCGCAGAGGCCGATAGAAGGGCCCGTGGCAGAAGGTCCACGCTCCGAGGGCTACCCCAGACACTCGTCGCCCGAACCTGTTGCCTGCAAAGACGCGTCGATCTTCGTCCCGAGAAGGAGACTTCGGAGGACCATCGCAGGTAATATGGGGACTTGTTCTCCTAGACCAAGTCCGTCCGCTAGCCAAAGAACTCGGGAGCAAGAGTTCATAATCCTGGCCAGGGTTTTTAAGTTCCGATTTCACAGCAGGGAGCTAGCGAGACTTTTGGCGTACCTCAGGGAACACTGCCTACTTTACCCAGAAGTAGGTACGTTAACCCTGAAGCTCTGGGATCAGATAGGAGACTGCATTCAGCAAACCCCGAAAGCTCCAGGAAGGATAGTCCGCACATGGCGGAAATGTAGGAGACTCTTAGAGCAGATCGAGCCAGTCCGGGTAGAAGCGGAAGAACCCCCGTTAGAGAAGCCATCAGGCACGCCAGTCGAGCCGACTGCGCCCACCGCACTCTATCCGACATTCAAGTATCAGCAGAGTAGCGCAGGGAGCCTTCCCGCGGTGACAGCTGCAGACGTCACCGAGGGAACGCAAGGAATGAGAGGCGCTGGCGCTTCTCTGACAGCCCCAGGTTCCCTAGTCGTGAAGAGTGCCCTTCAGCGCACAGCTGAGATAGAACTCAAGAAGGGGGAATTGCCAGTTGAACAGCTAGCTGAGCTCAGACAGATTTGTCCCATCCGCTTGGAGATGGACGCGCTCACGGGCGCACAGCAGATAGTACACTCCCCAGTCCCGTACAAGCTTCTCATGGCTTTACGGAAAGCAATTTCAGAGACAGGGCTCCAAAGTCGTTTTACGAGGGGCACGCTCCAGCAAGTGTGCGAAACCACCATGTGGATTCCTCATGATTGGAAAGCCGTCATGAGGATGATGCTCACCCCCAGCCAGTACATGATTTGGGACAGCGAGTTCCGCCTAGAGGCGCAAGCTCGGGCTGCCAGGATGGGAGGCGCGGTAATCCCTGACCAGCTGTATGGTTCAGGTGCCTTTGAGTCCATCAACGCTCAAATCAACTTGCCTCTCGCCACCCTAGAGATGTCAGCCGAGGCTGCCTATAGGGCATACTTCAAGGTCCCAGCGTCTGGCAAAACGGCCAAAAATTACACCGCCATTAAGCAGGGAGCCCAAGAGCCCTACATGGACTTCATCAATCGCCTGGAAGAAGCAATTAGCAGGCAGATTGACAATGAGCAAGCCCAGGAAGAGCTCATGATTAAGCTAGCCAAAGACAACGCCAACTTGGACTGCCGTAAAATCTTGCAGTCCCTGGGCAATCGCCCTGACATAACCTTAACGGACATGATTCGAGCATGCTCCGACGTTGGCACAGACTCCTACAAGATGGGTCTGCTAGCGGCAGCGGTGCAGGGGGGAAGAAGACCGAATGGCAAGAACAAAGGGGCATGTCACACTTGTGGCAAGGTCGGTCACTTCGCTAGGGAGTGCCGATCCAAGGGAGGCGGACAAAAGTCCGGCCGTCCCAAGGCTCCGAACACCCCCTGCCCGAAGTGCAAGAAAGGCTACCATTGGGCCAGGTTTTGTCCGAGTTCGGGAAACCGGAATCCGGGCACGTCTCTGGCCCCAGTCCAAACAGAGGCTTCCTTCACCCAGATCCAGAACTCCCCAGACCGAGGCTAGATTCTAGGCACATCCCAGGCACTGCGAGGGCGCAGGCCAGCCCCAAGGGCAGCACGGGGCTAGAATTGACTTGCCAGGCGGACGTTACATGCGACCTGCCGGGCACAGTCTATCTAGTCGACACCCAGTACATGGGACCCCTGCCCAGAGGCTTTATAGGTTTAGTTTTGCCCCGTAGTGTAGCTGGAGCACGCGGAATTTTTATAATTCCAGGAGTCATCGACTCGAATTTTTCAGGCATTCTCCAGGTCCAGCTTTGGGCGCACCTGCCCCAAACAATCCACAAGGGAGACACGTTAGCGCAACTGATCATGGTTCCTTGTCACTCGCCAGCAGGCAGCCAGGGAAGGCTCAGGGACAGCTCAGAGTCCGGTTCAGCAGACCGCTCGAGCGCGAGTGAGGCAGTGCAAGGATACCAGGTCTTAGCGACAGTGGAGACCAACATTGAGTGGAAACAGCGCCCCGTTATCGAGGTATTTTTGAACAAAAGGGTGTTCTCAGGGTTACTCGATACCGGAGCGGATGTGTCAGTGATAAGCAGGAGCCAGTGGCCAAGAGAGTGGGCCATTGAGCCGGTCTCCGATGTGTGGGGGGTAGGAGGCGTCCAGGAAGCGTTCAGGAGCCGAGAGTGGGTAGAGGTCACAATCCCAAAGGCTGACGGCACAGCGGTAATTCGGCCGCACATTCTTGACGTGCACATCAACCTTTGGGGGCGAGACATTCTCCAGCAGTACGGTGCTACGCTTACCTTCGGGTAATGGCGTTGCCACTTAAATGGCTCACCGACACTCCGGTATGGGTAGAACAATGGCCGGTAGTGGGAGAGAAATTAGTTGCCCTCAAGCAGCTAGTTAAGGAACAGCTAGACGCAGGACACATAGAACAGTCCACAAGCCCCTGGAATTCGCCAATTTTTGTGATTAAGAAGAAGTCGGGGAAGTGGCGACTCCTCCACGATCTCAGAGAGATCAATAAATGCATTCAGCCGATGGGTCCGCTTCAATGCGGCATCCCCAATCCGAATATGATTCCCGAGGGGTGGGAGATCCTAGTCGTAGATCTCAAGGATTGCTTTTATACAATCCCGCTAGACCCCAGGGACCGGGAAAGGTTCATCTTTACAGTGCCGGTCGTGAACCACGGTGAGCCCACGCAGCGGTACGCGTGGAAATTTTTGCCACAGGGCATGCTCAATTCGCCCACCCTGTGTCAAATTTATGTTCACGGCGCACTGGCAAAGTTCCGAAGCCTTTACCCTAAAGCTATTGTTTGTCACTTCATGGACGACATTTTAGTAGCGTTGCCGCAACTTGGCAGCGAAATGTTTTCTGACCTCCAGGCCAGCCTGGGGGACAAAGGCTTACTTATTGCCCCTGAGAAAGTGCAGAGAACCGAGCCCTTCTCATACTTGGGCCACCGGCTTCTCCGCTCTTTCGCAGCACCAGTCCTGCCTCAGATAAATTTACAAGACTCAGTCACCCTTGTAGAGTTGCAGCAAGTTTTGGGGAACATCAATTGGGCCAGACCGTATTTTCGTCTAGATACGGATCTTCTAAAACCGCTCTTCTCGCTGCTAACCTTAGGTAAGCAGCCGGCAGACCGGATAAAAATCTCTCGAGACGCGCGCTTGGCGCTCGAGAAGGTGAACCAAGTTCTCAGCCAGAGGTGGGTGGATAGAATCGCCCCGGGGCCATATGCCCCGATCCTGAATTTGTACATCGTACGGTCAGGGTCCATGTTCACTGGGGCGCTAGGAGTAGACTCAGAGAAGGGAGCGAAAATTGTGGAGTGGGTATACTTGCCTAACACCTCTTCTCGGAACATTGTTCCGCCCCAAGAACTGGCCTCCGCGGTGATCTACCGCGGCAGGCTGAGAGCAAGGGACATTTCTGGGCACGATTTAGCTAAGATCATAGTCCCGTTCACCAAGGAACAGATCCATCAGTTGATGCAGCTAGGTGACTCGCTTCCGATAGCTTTGGAAGGATTCACTGGAAGCTTGGCATACCATTTGCCCAAAGACCCCAGACTCGTCTCACTTCAGACAGGAACAGTCAGTTTGTTCGAATTGCTCTCGCTGGTCCCGCTTCAGGGGGCCAAGACAGTTTTTACCGATGGGGGACGCACATATGGTGTCCTGACTTGGCAGGAGGGCGAAGCTTGGCGCACGCTGCTAACTCTTCCACAGAAGTCCGCGCAGCGGGCAGAGTTGGCAGCCGTGAACCTTGCCTTGCGCACCTTCGCCAAGGAACGTTTAAATATCATTACTGACAGTCTGTATGTAAGGAATTTGCTTCACAGTCTACCGGGAGCTTACATTACTCCCGCGATAGACAAGAACTTGCTCAGCCTGTTTCTCACTGCTCAATTTCATTTGCGGAACCGCACAGAGCCGCTCTATATTGCCCACATCCGAAGTCACCAAGACCTACCAGGTCCGATTTCCGCGGGCAATAGCAGAGCGGATGCGGCCGCAAAGGAAATTCAGCAACGTTCAGTTTTGGGAGTTTTCACTACTCCAATCCAGAGCCATGCCTTTTTTCACCAAAATGCCAAGGCACTCGCCAGACAGTTCAACCTGCCACTCTCTCAGGCCCAGGGCATAGTCCGCTCTTGCCAGCATTGCGCAGGAGCGCCGGGGGGGCCCTCGTGGGGGGTCAACCCACGAGGGACAGAGGCTAATCAGGTATGGCAGATGGACGTCACGCATGTGCCGCAGTTCGGCAGATGGCAATACATGCACGTCTGCATTGACACTTTTTCCCAGTTCGTTTGGGCAACGGCGCAGAAAGGGGAGGCTGCCACCCACGTGGAGCAGCACCTCCTTTCCTGCATTGCGGCGATGGGCAAGCCGCGGCACGTGAAGACGGACAACGCGCCGGCCTACAGTTCCAGGCAGTTGGCCGCCTTCATGGCTACTTGGGACATCAAGCACACATTTGGAATTCCCTACAATCCGCAAGGGCAAGCGATTGTAGAGCGGGTCAATCGGACGCTAAAGTCCTATATTGACAAACAAACAGAAAGGGGGGAGCCACCAGCCCTCCCCAAGTCACAGGGAGAAGCACAGATGTGTCTCAACAAGGTATTGTTCACGTACAATCACCTTAATGTTTTTTCGGATTGCACGCCGCAGGAGAAGCATTTCCGCCGTTCGGAAGCTCTCCCGCGACCTATGGTCCGGTACCGAGTGCCACCAGACCCTTCTTGGAGGGGCCCGGTGCCGCTCATAACCTGGGGAAGAGGGTATGCTGCAGTTATGTCTCCTACAGGTGTCGTTTGGATTCCAGCCCGGTGTGTCAAGCCCTACTTGGAACCGCATGGCGTGGAACCAGGCCGGCCCGAGTCCGATCCCGGAGATGGAGGACCTCACCCTGACCGAGAGGACCCGCCGGAGGAAACGGCCGCCGATGCCCAAGATCACCTGGGGGATGGTCAAGGCTCTTTGCAGTGACGCCCAGGACGCCGTTCAGCGCGAGGAGAAAGAGCCGACACCGGAGAACCTCACAGCTGCAGTTTTTGCCCTGATTCACGCCAACACAGCGGCGATCACCATCATCCTGGCCCTTTCCCTGCTCTTGGGGGGAGGCGTTCAGGCTACTCCGATCCAGGCCGACGGTTTGCCGCCTGGTGAAGATATTTCCGCACGAATGCGGTACAACTTGTGGGAAAGGTTGGCGAGTCTCGTCAACCAGTCCGATTTTTGTCTACAGCAGGACATTGGTTCTGCATCTATCCTCAGCACCTGTCTCATCCCCGTGTGCCACACTCTGGACGCGCGCACCAAGGATGGCGACTGGTTGTTGAAGGCGTTCTTTGGCCCACACACTCCTACCACCTTCTCAGCATACGCACGCTGGGGGGGACGGCGACTTGCATCAACCTTGCCGGCTGACGCAGCCACTCTTCATACCCCTCGAGTGGCGGTCAGCCCGGACGCTGCTTGCACCCGAATGACCGGCTGCACCTCAGGCGGTCAGACTCGGCGCCGCTGCCTGGACCCCGGCAGCGGCAACTGGACTTGCAATAAACCAGAAACCCTCATTTCGCTGTACGCTCATTTCACCCTACCTTCAGGGTGGTTTTTCACCTGCAACCAGTTCACATGGAACTATATTCCTGCGAATCTGTCGGACTCAATGTGTTGTATCAGTCGTTTGACACTGTTACTCCCTACTAAGGACATGATTGCCCCAAGCACAAATGTTTCTAATGTTCCACATGCTTCCAATGTTTCCAATGTCTCCCCACTCATACGGCACACACGCACAACCCAGTTAGACAGCTCTTGTGACAGCAGCTTCAGAGTAATGAGTCCCGCTGAGTATGTATCACTAGCAGTCAGCCTTGTCGGCGTGCCAGGCTTGGCCGTCGGCAACGCACGGAGGATTGGCCGCTTGGCTTGCGGTTTGGCAAAAGCCATTAACCATACCTCCACAGCGATAGCGCTCCTCAATCAGGAACAGGCAGAACTTCGCCATGCCGTTCTTGACAATCGGGCGGCTATCGACTACCTCCTCTTGCTGCACCACCTGGGTTGCGAATCCTTTCATGGAATGTGCTGCTTCAATCTTACTGACAACTCCCGTAAGATCCAAAGCCAGATCACGAACCTCCACACCATAGTCCAGGGTATTACTGAGGGTTCTGCATGGGGGGCTTGGTGGAGTTCCCTGTGGAATTGGATGTGGTCATGGATCCCCTGGGGGTGGCTGCAAACGGTGCTTAAGGTAGTGGTGGGGATAGCCATACTAGGCATTACGCTTTGTTGTTTTGCTCAGTGCATTCCCTCGCTGATCTCCAAGTGCCGCCCCAGAGAGAAACTCCGTGACGTCATACCCGCTCAACAGCTGATGCCGCTCTTGCGCAAGGTCGCCAGTCAGGTCCTTAAATAGAAAATAAAGGGGAGATGCGGTTTCCCCATGCCCCGCAGGGCATGGAACGGCCCGCCAGAGGCCACCGCGGTGAGAGACGCTCCCAGCCCGTGGGCTCTGCGGCCGCCAAATTAAGGGGGGTGAATAAAATATAGGGTTTGATTCACCCAATTACCGTGACCTGACCTGCGACTCGGCCAAGTAAGCAGATAGCTGACTCCTGTCAAACATTAAGTGCATAGCTCATCTCCCGGCTCGGGAAATCCCTGGCGCAAATAAGCCATGTTTGTCCCTGCCTAATCCCCAAGACAATGAGGTCCCTAAACCCATGTTTGCCCCAGTTGATTAAACTCCCCTTTGAAGAATTCCCCATTAACCCGTGTACGTGGGTGAGGTAATTTTCCTGTCAGGTGACAGCTTGCCACCGTTGCGCTTTTTTCCCTATAAATGATGTTGCCTTTTTCCAATAAAGTACTGATCTGATCTCGCTCCTGTTGCCTCGTGTTGTCATTGATCAGTCTCCTCCGGGCTCTAACGCCGCCCTAGCGGCCAGATATCGCTACAATTGTGTAATTATTATTATGGGATCAGGGTGATCCTCCATTTTGTCTTCTTCTTGGTACTGAACTATCGCTGGACTTGTGTTCCCGCCCTTTCTAACAAAACACACAAAGTCTTCACTCAGGTCCAGTAACCTCACAATCACCCCCACTCTTCTCCTAACCAATCATATTTTTTTCTGCCCAAATGTATGCATTGTACAGTGTATATAAAGAGCTGTTGCTCCATTGCTGTTCATGTTCGGTTTGCTTACAATAAAGTTGTGTTTGGCCCTTTTGTGCTGGCTGCTTCTCTTCAGTTCCCGAACATAAAAGAGCCGGATGACCATTTTGCCCTACCTCCACTACATGGCACTCCCGGTAGTGGTGGAAGCAGTGGGGGACCACATATGATGGTGTCATGGGCCACATCCGACCCACAGGCCGCAGGTTGAGAATCCCTGGTTTAGGATTTCCCTCTCAATGTTGTTTGGAAAGCTTTCAAAAAATAATAATGTTGGTACAGCATTTCGTTTGGTTTACTATTTTTGCTTTTCAGTGTTTTAAAATTCTGTTGTGATATTTCATTATAAATGCATAAGCTGCTATCTGGGAAATCTCCTGCCCTCCAAAGCAGTGTCTGTTTGCTACAGATCTTTAAAGGAAGACAATATTACACAATGTTAAGCCTTCAGTATTTTCTCTCCCTGACTGGTTGTGCTGCTCTGGGCACTTCTTACTACATAGGGTAAAGGAAGAGTACGTAAGAATAATTTCTTTTTCTGGTGGGAATTGTTGAATATTTTGTTTGGCTCCCCCCCCTTTCTCCCTTGTAAAATCTGCAGATTAAATAGACCACCCAGCAGTTTCCCATGTTCAGAATATGATGAGTAGGTCTTAAAATACACTACTATTGGTAATTAAAGGTAAATAAATGGCTATCCTCTTTTTCTGCAGGGGGATAGTGTGGTGTATTTTGAGAACTAGAAAAGGAAGAGCTATTCATTTCAAGCAATTTGTACGCCAGATGGACACAGACGTCAGTTTGCTCATAACCCTCTCGAGTTTTATTATCTCATCCCATTTCTGGGAATTGCCTTTTCCTCCTACTTCACACACACACACGCGCGCGTCTTGTTTGTGCTCCCACCTTGTTTGTGCTCCCACCGCCACCACTATCCCCCCTCCTTTGCCCAGTTCCGCTACCCTTCCCTTATGTTGACAGGAAGCTGGTGTGGTCCCCCCAGCTGGGCTATAAATGACTCTCCTCCCTGTGTCCCAAGGCTCTCACAGGATCAGGTGACTTGGGCTCCTGTCAGAGATCAGCCAGCTTCTCCTGAGAAATAATTATCCATCCGCATGCAAACAAGCAAAGAGTCAACTGGAAATAAATGACACAGCTAAAGAAAACAAAATGGGGATGTGGGATGGGGAGGGTGTTCTGACTTTTAAAATAAACTTCATCAAAAGCAGAGAGAGGGGAGGAAATGAAGGACAGGATTTGGGAAGGGATTAAGGGAGCTGAGTGGAGAGTGCTGATGGAGGCCGGATTGAAAAACATGTGGACTAGAGTGCGAATGAGGTTGGGTGGCAGTAGATACAGATTCGTGGTGGCTTTTTTTTTTTTTTTTTTGCTAATTTACCAGCCTTGGGATGTAGCATTGGGCTACCTTTATTTTTGTACAGGAGTGTAAGTAAAGGTAAAGGTTTCCCTTGCTCGAAAGCCAGTCATCCGACTCTAGGGTTCAGTGCTCATCTCTGTTTCAAAGCCGTAGAGCCAGCACTGTCTACTTCTGCATACGTTTCCATTGTCATGTGGCAGGCATGACTAGACACCGGAGCGCACAGAACGCTGTTTACCTTTCCCACTGAAGTGGTCCCTATTTATCTACTTGCAATTTCTTGTTTTCAAACTGCTAGGTTGGCAGGAGCTGGGACCAAGACGGGAGCTCATTCTGTCCTGCAGTACTCGGGAATCGAACTGCTGACCTCCCGCCTTGCAGTCAACGTCTTAGCCACTTGAGCCACTGAGTATCTGCCCCTAGAAATCTTTAGGTTTTCCTTCACCTGAATAGTCCCCCCTTTACAAATAACACATTGTTAGAAGCTAAACTCCTGTTAGGATTCCAGAATTGTGGTTCAAGCAGACGAACATGACTGAGCAATCCTATATGCAGAGGAAGCTGATACAGTAGTTAACTGCTACTGACAACTGATTGCAAAACAAAGTTGGCTGATCTGTGAACTAGAAGGGAGGTTAATATCTCTCTTTTTTAGAGCTTAGTGTGCTCTCTGGGCGGTTCACAAGTACAACAGTTTAACCACTGCACCACCAGGGCATGTGTGCTGACTTGGGCTTCTGGTTCTTATTCTTCCGTGTCTAGGCCAGATGTGAAACTTCCAAAATGAAGGCACCTTTGGTGCATTCATGTAATTAAAGTTCAAGAACAGCTGGAGGCTCAAGGTTGAGGAACCCTGGTCTACTTTCATCCTCATAATTGACAATGGCTGCTTTTTTAAGAAAACAGGCAGACCTCATAAAATTCTATGTTTTCTGGCTCTTCTTTAAGAGGCTGTAGGGAAATACATCGCATATATTTATGAATTATTTTCTTGCAAATATTTCATCATTTCCTCAGTTAGCAGAAAGCCCTGAACTTTGTGGTAGATCTCAAGTAGCACTGGTTGATGAGGACCCAAACGAGAGTATTTTTCGTGGTTACAGAAGACCCTTCTTCTTGGCATGAGGCTGACCCCCTCTTTTCCTTTCAGCAACAAGTGGAAACTTTTCTTTTCAGACAGGCTTCAAACATCTAATTTTAGCATAACGGAGCATGTTAGATGGGAGGGACTGCAATGGCTTAGTGGTTAAGATGCTGAACTTGATGACTGGAAGGTTGGCAGGTCAGCAGTTCGAGACCCAAGTGCTGTGTGATGGAGTGAGTGCCCGTCACCTGTCCCAGCTCCTGCCAACCTAGCAGTTCAAAAGCAGGAAATTGCAAGTAGATAAATAGGTACTGCTTTGGTGGGAAAGGTAACAGCATCTAGTCATGGCTGTCACATGACCATGAAAATATCTGCAGACGCAGACAGCATTGGCTCTTTGGCTGTAAATGGAGATGAGTGCCATTCCCTAGAGCCAGATAAGATTGGCTTTCAAGCAAGGGTGATTTTTACCTTTTAACTTTAGTATGTTAGATGCCCTGTGTTCCTGCTTTTATATCCTTTTAAATGTTTTGCTGCTTGTTAATGGCTTTTTGATGAATGTTTTAAGTTGAAATTTTTGATTTTTCTGTTTATTATGTTTTAAATATCTGTTTGTTTTAACTATGTAAAGAGACCTTGCGTCTCTTCACCAGGAGAAAGGTGGTGAAGACATGTAAGCAAATGAAAGAAATAAAAATAACCTAAATCCTCCTATCTATCTATCTATCTATCTATCTATCTATCTATCTATCTATCTATCTATCTATCTATCTATCTATCTATCTATCTATCTATCTAAAACAGAGGTGAGGTATTGTTTGTTCTTTATACAAATCCGCACCCCTGCACCAATTACGCTGTAACTTGGTGCACGCCTACCTTGCGTGTGCGAGATTGCCACCGCGGGGGTCCGGCAGCCCATGTTGGGGTGTATTCCCCTAAATTGATCTGCAAAGGGAAGTATACTTGAAAGGTGTGTGTGTGTGTGTTTGTGTGTCCAAGTGATGCCATAGTGATGCTAATGTCATAGCCCCAGGTAGGTCACCCGATTGTGATGTAATTGAGCTGGCTAATGTCACAGTTCCAGGTAGGGACGCAAAGGGGACACATGTATGGGAAGGATAAGGGCAGACCGTCGATGGAGAAGCAGGATGGGCGAGGGAAGAGAGAGACGGAGGAAGAGATGTCACAGTCCCAGGTAGGGATGGGTGAGGGAGGCAGAGAGGGTGTGGGTGAGGGAAGAGAGAGATGGAGGAAGGGAGGCAGGAGTGACCCACACACACCCCATGAGGTTTCCATGGAAAAGGCTAGCCTACGGTAAAAAAAAAAACAGGCAAGGCCGGGTAATCAGCTAGTAGCTTATAAAGGAGCATAGAGTTTTACCACAGGTGATGGACACACAAGTTTTCCCATTTGGCTGGGGAACAGCAATATCTAATCCACTGCAGCATTTTGTGGTTTTTAATTTTGAGAAGAGGTGGTGATTTGGCAAGGGCAGTAGGTCTGGCTTTCAGAAATCTCCACTAAGTTGTCACCCATCTGTCTTTACTACTGTTTTAATAGTCTGCCCTCATATTATATCCTAATTCTACTTTGACAGCTTTGGATAGAAGCAGAGAGGTGTGTCTTACAAGGCTTGGCAGGAAAGCATTAAATAACTTTCCTTTTATTGGAAATTGCAGTGTGGAGACTAATGAAACCCAGTCCAGATGTGTGGTGGAGAGAGGATGTTTTGTGCCAGGCAATACACAACTGAGGAGTTTAGGGAGAGGGGCCCACATTCAAGTGCATGAACAGAAAAAAAAATCAGGGTTTGGAGAGGATGGTATGGCATTTGTTTTTGTTTGTTTTTTGCAAGGCCACTGCATTATATTCTCAGGACAGTTTTCATGGTGTTTGCCATAAGGATCACCAATATTCACATTTGGAGACAGCAGAACAACACAAAGAAGGGATAGTAAGATGGCTGGATAGGTCAATGTTTTATGCTAAAACCGCATAACGTTAAGCAATCTAAAAAAAAATGCATCACATAACGTTAAAATCCTATGGGATGCATTGGATAATGTTCGCTAAAGTCTGTGCCGGTTACAATGTATCTCTATGGAGTTTTAACGTTAAAAATTGGGTAACACTAAGACTTGTGGAACCAAGTTTTAGCGTTATCTGAGTTTTACTGTACCTGGCTGTGGATCCAGAGGTTGGGCATACACTTGGCAGAAGAGCTAGCCTGTGCGGCCATGGGCAAGCTGCACAGTCTCTAGGTACTCCCAGGAGAAGGGAATGGTAAACCACTTCTGTGTATTCTCTACCTTGAAATGCTTACAAAGGGTTGCCATAAGTCAGAATCGACTTGATGACATTCAATAAATAGTAAAGGATGATAATGCTTTCCATCCACTATGAACAGATAGAAATAGGCTCTATCAATAGTATATTCTTAGTATGATGGAAATTGATTCTTTTAATTCATCTCTGTGGTTATATGATTTTTTCCTTTCTCCAATGACAAATATAAGTATGATTCTTATAATAACACTTCATGTTTACTTGAAGTGAACATGAACATGGTCCTTTTACAAATGGAGAGCTGATTTTGCTCTGAATGGCATTTTGATTATACCTCATTGTAAAGCACTTTGGATCATTTTCGCATTTTATCTCCCATGTTTCTCTCCCAAATGCATTTCCATTCTTCACAAATGCAGAACAACAGCACCACCATAAAATTGGTGAACCATGGTCCTGCAATAATGTGTACTGTACATTCAGAGTAAAAACATCTTGTTGAGTTGTCTTTAAAATCCGTTCCTTATTGCTCTGTTGAGATTTCTTATGGCTGGACTAAGAGGTGAACTGAGTTACTAAGAGGTGAGCCAAAAGGATGAGTGTGGCATTGATTCATCCACACCTCATTCTGGAATGTGGTATGGAAGTTGTTCAGATCAGGATTTAATGATTTTCTTTTTTGCCTGAGCAGCTAATATATAATTGTCCAGCACTATCTTTCACATTCCTTTCATTTTCCCTCCCTTCCTCATTGCTCTGATAAATATCCCTGCTTAATCCAAAAACATTACAGTGGAAGCAAATGTTTTCACTGGCAAATAATTGGTGCGAGAGAGTTAAGACAGAGAATTAAAACCAAGTAAAAAAGGCGCAATAGAGATGTGCCAACCTAGCAGTTCTCCTGCCAACCTAGCAGTTCGACATCAAGAAATTGCAAGTAAATAAATAGGGACCACTTTGGTAGGAAGGTAACAGCGCTCCGTGCGCTCCGGTGTCTAGTCATGCCTGCCACATGACCACGGAAACGTCTGCAGAAGCAGACAGCGCTGGCTCTTCGGCTTTGAAACAGAGATGAGCACTGAACCCTAGAGTTGGATACGACTGGCTTTCAAGCAAGGGAAACCTAGAAAATGTAGGTAGATTATTGCATGCTTTTGAAATAATGTAATCTTGGGAGTCAGTGGATATGTAGAATCTGATATTGAGGAACCTAGGAAACTCAAATAGTCAGACTTGAGTAATGACTTTGGGATGTTAACGGCAATGCTTTGGAAAGATATTCCTTGGCCAGAGTTTTACAGACGGGAGCTGATTGTACATAGATAGACCTAGCTTTGCAGTATGCAACGTTAAGGCGAGAGGTTTATGCTCCACTGTTTCATCTCATAGCTGCAGTCCAGCCAGCAGAATGGGGAAAGCGTTGTTGGGAGCCCCAAGGACTTTTACTGTATTGAAATGTTAGTTAAGAGCCGGGAAAAGATTAAAACATCTGGCTCCACTCCTGGATTTAGGATTTTTATTGTCTTTGGGGGTGAAAGATAGACTTCTGGATGTGTGTCAGACAGACAATCCGTTTGGGAATTTATCTTCCCAGGGCTCATATTTTAACCATTTGCTATACAGTGGAACAGATACTTTGCAGGATTGACACAAGCATCTGACCTGGTTGGGGCTTCCTTGCTTATAGTACTGTAGCCAGTGATGTGCTGCACATATTTTTACTACCCCCACCCTGAGCGTGGCTAACTCTGTGGCCCATGCCCACTTGGCCGGCCATATCATGGCCTGGGGTAGGGGTGGGTGGGCGTGGCCAATCAAGTGGGCATGGCCTGGGGAATTTCTGCTACCGGTGCCCGCGCACCTGTGGGCACCGGGAGCAGTGCATCACTGTGTAGCTCATATGACCTTCATAACCTTCTTATCCCAGCACCCTGGCCTCTTCCCACCAAGAGTGTGTTATCAACTTTCAAATTTTCCCCTATACAGTTCCTTTGCAATTGCAAAGGGGAGACTTAACCCAGTAACTGTTCAGTGGAAGTTTAGAAAGTGTGGTGTTGCTTACAATGATAACACCCAGCCCATGAGTTAGTAATTTCGGTTTAATTTTTGTTAGATTTGCTAAATCTCAGGTTTGGCTCCATAAGGCACAGATTTCAAAGCAACACATATCTAACCAGTTTCAACTTATTTTGACTCTATTGTGATATGTTTTCACACAGGTTAAAATCAAATGATTAGAATGATATACATTTTACATGGATTGAGTAGCAGTGATAGATATTCTGAGGAAGACTGTATGGTTTCAAATGTACTGTTTATTTATGTATACATACACCTACACATCCTCCTGATATAACTGGTTCAAAAGACAAAGGAATTTCAGTTAATGTTTGGTAGACAGTAAAAGTTGTTCATAGAGTAGTGGACTGTCCTCTGTTAGAAAAGTTTTTAATCAGATGGTGGGTAACCACTTTGTCAGGGATACAATAGAAATGGGTTTTCTGCATCATAAGGAGCTAGATAATATTTCCCTTCTAACAATTGTATGGATACTAAGACTGCCAGGAGAGATTCTAATAGCTAAATATGTCAGGATTACAATGAATGAAAACGTGATAAAGGAGTTATTAGTCAGTATACACGACATTCATATTGTGGGAGATGGTAGAAGGAGATGTTGGTTTAAATAAAATTTTATTTAGGCACTTGTTCACAGTGCTCCTCAAAATATGCCTAAATGCTCCTTTTAGGAGATATAAGCTGCTATAGATCAGGGGTGCCCAAACTTTTCAGGCCAGTCACGTGGTTGAGCAGGCCAGTTATGTGGTTCCTCCCACTGGAAGCGGAACTAAAACACACCTACACAACGCTGTTGTAAATGCACCCACGGCTGTCGTGAATCTGTTTACGACAGCTGGGGGTCATTTACGGCAGCGTTTTGTGCATGTGCAGGTGCATTTTCCTTCCGCTTCTGGGAGTGGTGTGGGCGGTGTGGGCCGGATGATTTGGCATCACGGGCCGGATTCAGCTTACAGGTTGTTATTTGGGCACCCCTGCTATAGATGAATGCTTAAATTTTGAATTCTCTCATAGCTTGCTATTCTATTGTCTGAGGTTTATTTTAGACCAGTGGCATACTGGAGCCATGATTCACAGGGTAGAGTAGTAAATTTCTTGAAGTGGATTTTAAAAAAAAGTTTGGTGGCAGATTGTGGTCTTTCTGCAGGGAGCAGCAGAAAAGAGGGTTGGAGAGATTGATTGATTGATTGATTGCATTTATATACTGCTCATCTGGGTTATTTTCCCCACTCTGGCTGGTATGCAACAATTAAATTTTTTAAAATAAATATAGCAAACATCCAAATCAATATATACTGGCGATGTACGAGGAGGAACAATATAATAGACTTAAACTAAACTACTAATTGACAATGGGGAGGATATCCCTAAATGCCTCTTTTAAAAGTAATGTTTACAGTTTTTTAAATATGTCCACCTGTGGTTTCCCCGTGCCCCCGTGGGCACGGAACGGCCCGGCAGAGGCCACTTTCGGGAGAAAGGCTCCCTGGCCCGTGGGCTCTGCGGGCACCCAAATTAAGGGGGGTGGATAAATGATAGGGTTTGATTCACCCAATTACCTGACCTGACCAACGAGCCTGCTGAGCAAGCAAATGCGTTACTTATTAGAGTAATCCCTCACCTCCGAATCTCCGTCTCATCCCAGAAGCAAACAGGAGCCATGATTGCCTTAGTCTAAGCCCAAAACAATGGTGTTGTCTCAGCCAGTGTTTGTCCACACTAATTAACTTCCCTCCGAGAGATTCCCAATTAACCTGAGTAAATAGGTGATGTGATTGACTGTTGGGTGACGGTTTTTTCTACCTTGCCTTCTGATCTATAAATGGTTATGCCTTTTCCTCAATAAACCACTGATCATATCCTCCTCCATACTGCCTCGTATCGTTCTTTGATCAGTCTCCTCCGGGACCTACGGCCCTCAGCGGCCCCGATTCCTACACCTGGTGACCCCGAGACGTGATCTACTCGTGAGTAAGAGCGGTCTTCCTCAGAGTAGCGATCACACGGTCCGGTTCTGCGCCTGAACCGTGTCCGAATCATCCCGGAGGACAGCGCGGCACCCCGTCCGGCAGCCAGCCGATCGGAGGGACGGCCTGCGGTGAGGCAGTCCAAAGAGGCATCCTACAGCTTACTCCCGACTTTCGCGGCGGCTTGCGCCAAAGGGAAAACGCGCGTTCCGCTCAGGGCAGCTGTGAGCCCCTGACAGCGCAGTGGCCACCGAGGGCCCGTGGCCGCAGTCCACGCTCCGAGCTCTACCCAGAAAGCGACGTCGCCAGAACCTGTTGCCTGCCAAAGACGCGTCCGCTCGTCCCGAGGAGGAATCTTCCGAGGACCCAATCGCAGGTAATATGGGGACCTGTCCTCAGCGACAGCGTCCATCCGCTAGCCAAAGAACCCATGAGGAGGGGTTCATCATCCTGGCCAGGGTATTTAATTTGCGTTTTCACAGCGGGGAGCTAGCGAGACTTTTGGTGTACCTAGGGGAACACTGCCTGCTTTACCCAGAAGTAGGTACGTTAACCCTCGAGCGCTGGGATCAGATAGGAGACTGCATTCAGCAACCCCCGAAAGCTCCAGGAGGCGTAATTCGCACATGGAGAAAGTGTAGGAAGCTCTTGGCGGAGATAGAGCCAGTCCGGATAGAGGCCAAAGAACCCCCAAATCTGCCAGAAGCGCCAGCCCAACCAATGGCGCCTACGGCGCTCTATCCGTCACTCCAATTTAGGCAGAGTAGCGTAGGGAGCTTTCCCCCGGCGACAGCTGCAAATGTCACCGGTGGAATGCAAGGAATGAGGAGCGCAGGCGCTTCTCTGACAGTTCCAAGTTCCCGAGTTACCAAGAGTCCACTTCAGCGCACCATTGAAGAGGAGATTAGGAAGGGGGAATTGCCAGCCGAAGAACTAGCTGAGCTTAGCCAGATATGTCCCATCCGCATGGAGATGGACGCGCTCACAGGCGCACAGCAGATAGTACACTCCCCAGTCCCGTATAAGCTTCTCATGGCTATACGGAAAGCCATTTCAGAAACAGGGCTCCAAAGTCGTTTCACAAGGGGCACGCTTCAGCAAGTGTGCGAGAACACCATGTTCATTCCCCATGACTGGAAAGCCGTCATGCGGATGATGCTCAACCCTAGCCAGTACTTAATTTGGGACAGCGAGTATCGCCTGGAGGCGCAGACAAGGGCTGCCAGGATGGGAGGCGCAGTACTTCCTGACCCGTTATATGGTTCAGGTGCCTTCGAATCCATCGATGCCCAAATCAACTTGCCTCTAGCCACTCTCCAGATGTCGGCCGAGGCCGCCTTTAGGGCGTTTTTCAAAGTCCCAGCAACTGGCAAAGCGGCTAAAAATTACACCGCTATCAAGCAAGGAGCCCAAGAGCCCTATATGGACTTCATCAATCGCCTGGAAGAAGCCATTAGCAGGCAGATTGACAATGAGCAGGCCCAGCAAGAGCTCATGATGAAGTTAGCCAAGGACAATGCCAATTTAGACTGCCGTAAAATCTTGCAGTCACTAGGCAATCGTCCCGATTTGACCCTTACGGACATGATTAGAGCTTGCGCCGACGTTGGCACAGAATCCTACAAGATGGGATTGCTAGCGGCAGCGGTGCAAGGGGGTAAGAGACCAAAAGGAAAGACCCAAGGAGCATGTCACAGTTGTGGCAAGGTCGGTCACTTCGCTAGGGAGTGCCGATCCAAGGGAGGCGGGCAAAAGTCCGGCCGCTCCAAGGCTCCGAAGACCCAGTGTCCGAAATGTCAAAGAGGCTACCATTGGGCCCGAGACTGTCCGAATTCGGGAAACCGGAACGCGGGCATGTCTCTGGCCCCGGTCCAAACAGGGACTCCCCTCATTCAGAGCTCACCAGAGCTAGACTAAATCCCGGTCACACCCCAGACATTGCGAGGGCACAGGCCAGCCCCAAGGGTAGTACAGGGCTAGACTTGACTTGTCAGGCGGACGTTACATGTGACCTGCCAGGCACGGTCTATCTGGTGGACTCCCAGTACATGGGTCCACTGCCCAAGGGCTTTATAGGTTTAGTTTTGCCCCGCAGCGTAGCTGGAGCATGCGGAATTTTCATAATTCCAGGAGTCGTTGACTCGAATTTTTCAGGCGTTCTCCAAGTTCAGCTTTGGACTCATCTGCCCCAAACAATTCACAAGGGAGACACCTTAGCGCAACTGATCATGGTTCCTTGTCACTCGCCAGCAGATAGCCAGGGAAGGCTCAGTGACAGCTCCGAGTCCCGGTCAGAGGACCGCTCGAGCGCCAGTGAGGCAGTACAAGGATACCAGGTCTTAGCGACAGTGGAGACCAACATTGAGTGGAAGCAGCGCCCCGTTATCGAGGTATTTTTGAACAAAAGAGTGTTCTCAGGGTTACTCGATACCGGAGCGGATGTGAGCGTGATAAGCAGAAGCCAGTGGCCAAGAGAGTGGGCCATTGAGCCGGTCTCCGATGTGTGGGGGGTAGGCGGCGTCCAGGAAGCGTTTAGGAGCCGAGAGTGGGTGGAAGTCACAATCCCAAGGGCTGACGGCACGGCGGTAATTCGGCCGCACATTCTTGACGTGCACATCAACCTTTGGGGGCGAGACATCTTACAGCAGTACGGTGCTACGCTTACCTTTGGGTAATGGCGTTGCCACTTAAATGGCTCACCGACACGCCGGTTTGGGTAGAACAATGGCCGGTAGTGGGAGAGAAATTAGTTGCCCTCAAGCAGCTAGTTAAGGAACAGCTAGACGCAGGACATATAGAACGGTCCACAAGTCCTTGGAATTCGCCAATTTTTGTGATTAAAAAGAAGTCGGGGAAGTGGCGACTCCTCCACGATCTCAGAGAGATCAATAAATGCATACAGCCAATGGGTCCGCTCCAATGCGGCATCCCCAATCCGAACATGATTCCCGAGGGGTGGGAGATTCTAGTCGTAGATCTCAAGGATTGCTTTTATACAATCCCCTTAGACCCCCGGGACCGGGAAAGGTTCGCCTTTACGGTGCCGGTTGTGAACCACGGCGAGCCCACGCAGCGTTACGCGTGGAAATTTTTGCCACAGGGCATGCTCAATTCGCCCACCCTGTGCCAAATTTATGTTCACAACGCACTGGCAAAGTTCCGAAGCCTTTACCCTAAAGCTATAGTTTGCCATTTCATGGACGACATCTTGGTCGCGATGCCGCAAATCGGCAGCGAAATGTTTTCTGACCTCCAGGCCAGCCTGGGGGACAAAGGGTTACTCATTGCCCCAGAGAAAGTGCAGAGAACCGAGCCCTTCTCATACTTGGGCCATCGGCTTCTCCGCTCTTTCGCAGCACCAGTTTTGCCCAGGATCAATTTACAGGACTCAGTCACCCTTGTAGAGTTGCAGCAAGTTTTGGGGAACATCAATTGGGCCAGACCGTATTTCCGATTGGATACGGATCTCCTAAAACCGCTCTTCTCGCTGCTAACTTTAGGTAAGCAGCCGGCAGACCGGATAAAGATTTCTCGAGACGCACGCTTAGCTATCGAGAAAGTCAACCAAGTTCTCAGCCAGAGGTGGGTAGATAGGATCACCCCAGGGCCATATGCTCCGATCTTGAATTTGTACATCGTACGGTCAGGATCCATGTTTACAGGAGCGCTCGGCGTAGATGCCGAGAAAGGGGCGAGTATCGTGGAGTGGGTGTACCTTCCGAACACCTCCTCACGAAACATCGTTCCTCCCCAAGAATTGGTCTCCGCGGTGGTTTACCGCGGAAGGCTGAGAGCTAGGGACATTTCAGGACATGATTTGGCCAAAATCGTAGTTCCATTCACCAAGGAACAAGTCCAGCAATTAATGCAGCTCGGTGACTCGCTTCCCATAGCCCTGGAAGGATTCACCGGATCCTTGGCATACCACTTGCCAAAGGACCCCAGACTCGTCTCACTTCAGATGCAGACAGTTAGCTTGTTCGAACTGCTCTCGCTGGTTCCGCTTCAGGGAGCCAGGACAGTTTTTACTGATGGTGGTCGGACATACGGTGTCTTGACCTGGCAGGAGGGCCAAGCTTGGCGCACGCTGCTAACTCTTCCACAAAAGTCCGCGCAGCGGGCAGAGTTGGCAGCGGTGAACCTCGCTTTGCGCACCTTCGCCAAAGAACGTTTAAACATCATCACTGACAGCATGTACGTTAGGAACTTGCTTCACAGTCTACCGGGAGCATACATCACTCCCGCGATAGACAAGAATTTGCTTAGCCTGTTTCTCACTGCTCAATTTCATTTGCGGAACCGCACGGAGCCGCTCTATATTGCCCACATCCGAAGTCATCAAGACCTACCGGGTCCGATTTCCGCGGGCAATAGCAGAGCGGATGCGGCGGCAAAGGAAATTCAGCAACGTTCAGTTTTGGGTGTGTTTACTACTCCAATTCAGAGCCATGCCTTTTTTCACCAAAATGCCAAAGCACTTGCCAGACAGTTCAATTTGCCACTCTCTCAAGCCCAAGGCATAGTTCGCTCTTGCCAGCATTGTGCAGGGGCACCGGGGGGGCCCTCGTGGGGGGTCAACCCACGAGGGACAGAGGCCAATCAGGTGTGGCAAATGGACGTCACGCATGTTCCGCAGTTTGGCAGATGGCAGTACATGCACGTTTGCATAGACACTTTTTCCCAGTTCGTTTGGGCAACGGCGCAGAAAGGGGAGACTGCCTCCCACGTGGAGCAGCACCTCCTTTCCTGCATTGCAGCCATGGGCAAACCTAGGCACGTTAAAACCGATAACGCGCCATCCTACAGCTCCAGGCAGCTGGCCGCCTTCATGGCCACTTGGGATATCAAGCATACTTTTGGCGTTCCCTACAATCCGCAGGGGCAAGCGATTGTGGAACGGGTCAATCGGACGCTCAAGTCCTATATTGACAAACAAACAGAAAGGGGGGAGCCACCAGCCCTCCCCAAGTCACAGGGCCAGGCACAGCATTGCCTGAATAAGGTATTGTTTACTTACAATCACCTTAATGTTTTTTCGGACTGTACGCCGCAGGAGAAGCACTTCCGCCGCTCGGAGGCTCTCCCGCGACCGATGGTCCGATACCGGGTGCCACCGGACCCTTCTTGGAGGGGCCCGGCGCCGCTCATAACCTGGGGAAGAGGGTATGCTGCAGTTATGTCTCCTACAGGTGTCGTTTGGATCCCAGCTCGGTGTGTCAAGCCTTACTTGGAACCACATGGCGTGGACCCAGACCGACCAGAGTCCGATCCCGGAGATGGAGGACCTCACCCTGACCGAGAGGACCCGTCGGAGGAAACGACAACCGACGACAGCACCCAAGATCACCTGGGGGATGGTCAAGATCCTTTGTCGTGAGGCGGAGGATACCGTCCGGCGCGAAAGGAAGGAGCCGACACCGGAGAACCTCACAGCTGCAGTTTTCACCCAGATCCATGCCAACACCCTGGCACTCACCATCATCCTGACCCTTTCCCTGCTTTTGGGGGGAGGCGCTCAGGCCGCTTCATTGGAGGCCAACGATCTGCTGCCCGGCGGAGACCTCTCTGCCCGGATGCAGTACAACATTTGGGAGAGGTTGGCGGGTCTCGTCAACCAGTCCGATTTTTGCCTCAGGCAGGACCTTGGTTCTGCTTCGATCCTCAGCACCTGCCTCATCCCTGTGTGCCATTCTCCAGGCGCGCACCCCAGGGATGGGGATTGGCTTGTGAAGAGACTTTTCAGCCCGTATAACCCCGCGGCTTCTTCAGAGTATGCCCGTTGGGAGATGCGGCTAACCATGACCTTGCCGGCTGATGCGGCCACCCTCCACACTCCTCGGGTGGCGGTCAGCCCGAACTCTACCTGTGGACGAATGTACGGCTGCGCTTCAGCTGGCCGTACCCGGCGCCGCTGCCTCAACGTCGGCAGTGGCAATTGGACTTGCAATAACCCAGTACCACTTGGTACCATGTATGCTCATATCACCCTGCCATCTGGTTGGTTCTTCACATGCAACCAGTACACGTGGAACTACATTCCTGCAAATGTTTCAGACTCTATATGTTGTATCAGTCGTTTGACACTGTTACTCCCGACCAAGGATATGGTCACCCCAAGCACAAATGTTACTAAAGTTTCGAATGTTTCCTCACTCGTACAGCACACTCGCACCACCCAGTTGGACAGCTCATGTGAGAGCAGCTTTAGAGTAATGAGCCCTGCCGAATATCTCTCTTTGGCAGTCAGCATCTTCGGCATGCCAGGCTTAGCCGTCGGCAACGCGAAGAGGATTGGTCGCTTGGCTTGCGGTCTAGCAAAGGCCATCAACCATACCTCCTCCGCGATAGCGCTCCTTAATCAAGAGCAGGCAGAGCTTCGCCATGCCATTCTTGACAATCGAGCGGCTATCGACTACCTCTTATTGTTGCACCACCTGGGTTGCGAATCCTTTCATGGTATGTGCTGTTTCAACCTTACTGACAACTCCCGCAAAGTACAGAGTCAGCTCACTGATCTCCACACCATAGTCCAGGGCATCACAGAGGGTTCTGCATGGGGGGCTTGGTGGAGTTCATTGTGGAACTGGATGTGGTCATGGATCCCCTGGGGGTGGCTCCAAACGGTACTCAAGGTGGTGGTGGGGGTGATTATACTAGGCATAGCAATCTGCTGCTTTGCACAATGTATTCCCTCGCTGATCTCAAGGTGCCGCCCCAGAAGGAAACCCCGTGACGTCATTCCCTCTCATCAGCTGGTCCCGCTCCTACGCAGGGTCGCCGGTCAGGCTCTTAAGAAAATTTAAAAAGGGGAGATGTGGTTTCCCCGTGCCCCCGTGGGCACGGAACGGCCCGGCAGAGGCCACTTTCGGGAGAAAGGCTCCCTGGCCCGTGGGCTCTGCGGGCACCCAAATTAAGGGGGGTGGATAAATGATAGGGTTTGATTCACCCAATTACCTGACCTGACCAACGAGCCTGCTGAGCAAGCAAATGCGTTACTTATTAGAGTAATCCCTCACCTCCGAATCTCCGTCTCATCCCAGAAGCAAACAGGAGCCATGATTGCCTTAGTCTAAGCCCAAAACAATGGTGTTGTCTCAGCCAGTGTTTGTCCACACTAATTAACTTCCCCCCGAGAGATTCCCAATTAACCTGAGTAAATAGGTGATGTGATTGACTGTTGGGTGACGGTTTTTTCTACCTTACCTTCCGATCTATAAATGGTTATGCCTTTTCCTCAATAAACCACTGATCATATCCTCCTCCATACTGCCTCGTATCGTTCTTTGATCAGTCTCCTCCGGGACCTACGGCCCTCAGCGGCCCCGATTCCTACATCCACCAATGAGGCCTGGGTCAGCACAACTGGTAATGAATTTCATAGTGTAGGTGTTACAACTGAAAAGGCTCTTCTTGTCAAGACCTTTCTTGCCATTCTCGGTAGTTGACACCTGGAGCTGCACTGACTGTGATGAAAGAGTGATGCAGGCAGTTGTTCTGCGGGAGAGTCTCTCCAACAGATAACAAGGTCCAAAACCATATCGAGCCGTGCATGTTAAAGATAACATCTTGTACCAGATATGGAAAGCAACAGAAAGGCCAGTGCAGATTTGCCACAGCTGGTGAGATGTGCTCGAGTTTCTTTGTTCCCGTCACCAGCCTGGCAGCTGCATTCTGTACCTGTTGAAGTCTGTACCAAGGACAAGGATAGCCCCACCACGTACAGAGTATTACAGTAATCAATTTGTGATATTACCAATGAGTGGATTAGGGTTGTAAGGGGATGTCTGTCCAAGTAGGGGCACAACTGTCCTATTTGATGGAGTTGAAAAAGGTGGCTTTACTTACCACAGCTGTTTGAAGATCCAATGTCAAGGACAGATCTAAGTTGCATACCTGATCCCTAAGAGTGAGAGCAGTCCCATTTAAAGTAGGGAACAGGCCACCTAGTCGGGTAGCCAATCCCTCAGAAAATTGAATTTTTCTTTTCTTTTTTTGCACAGATATCTTGTTCTCATGTAGCTAACTCTGTTCTTCCATGAGAGTCCTTTTTCAGACATCTGATAAAAGTTACCTTCACCAAATCTTGCATGTGGTTTTGTTCTACTTCTCTAGCCACATATCTGGAGTTGAAGCTTTTTGTTTAATGAGTCCTTGGACATGATCCTGAATCAATATATTTCCAGAGCCAACTCTACAATTCCCTTGAAAGGCTAATATTAAAATATGTATTTTCCTGAAACTCATTATGTGTACTTTAGCCTATAAATCCTGGAAGGTAGGAGCAACAGGAACTAAGAGGAAAATCAGTTATTCAGAGCTTAAGTTTTAGGTTTTGTGTGGCAGCTGTAGTTCAACGTAAGTTGGAAGGCAGCAAGTTGGGAAAGTTGGCTTGTGCTGCCTCTTTAAATTGGGCAATTTGTCTCTTACACCAAGTCCCTAAGTTTGTCTTTATCCCCTTTCCTCTTCTGTTGCTTTTACTCACCCACCCACCCTGCAAGATTCCACATGCTGAGACCTCAAACCCACCCCAGCTTTCAGCAGTCACTGATAAAATGGCATTCTACAAATGTCAGGGAGTTATCCCTGTCATACTGATAGTCTGTTTTATAGGGCATTTATCTTTCAGCCCTTTTTATCAGCAGTAAAGAGCCCTGCTGGCTGTCTTCACTCCAAGCTAATGACAGCTCCTTCCACCACTTCAGAAACCTGATTGCTCCTCGTGCCAGAAATTACTTGATGACCCAGGCATAGCTGTCAAGTATCCCTTATTGGCCGGGAAACCCCTTATTTTACCCTCTTTCCCGCCGTCATCCCTTATTAATTAGACTGCAACGCCCTATTGCCACCATTGGAGGGCAGCACAGGATAAGCATAGCTGTCAAGTATCCCGTATTTGCCAGGAAACTTCCCTTATTTCCAAATCCAAAACTTGACAGGTATGGACCCAGGTCTCTGTAAAATGGTGACCTGCCCATTGATGGCCAAGATTAATTCCCAGGAGATCAGATCTAACCGCAGTCCTACAAAGTAAGGATAGGTGCGCTAAAAAGATGGCCTTTCTAAGAGCTCACTGGCCCTGAGTCAGAGCACAGTATGTTGTTGTGATACTTTGTATGGGAAAATTTGAGCTCTGTTTCAGATCTGTTTCTGCTTCATCTGGTTTCAGTGACTCGTCTTTGTTAATAAAATGCTGTTTAATCATAGACAATAATAATTGCAGGCCAACAATAGAAAGTGTTTCAGTAATGAGAGATGGCTTTAGAACAGTGGTTCCCAACGTGGGGCCCAGGGCCCACTGGGGGACTTCAATTCCCAGAAGCCTAAGTAAGTGCATTGGTTGATCAGCACTTTGGGGAATTGGCTTAGTCTTCTGAGAATTGAGGTCCAAAAACCAAAGGTTGGGAACACACTGCTTTAGAAGAATCTTCATTACCCTGTGTCTCCATTGCTTTGTCTCCATTGCAACCTCCCCTACATCACTTGGAGTACCCTGAATAGGCTGAGGGCTGGAGTCCCAAAATACAAGACCAACAGGCTCAAATGGGGGCTTCTGGCAGACAACAACATGTGGTGTGAATGTGGAGAGATACAAAATACTACCAGAAACATGCAGTGATGAGGACTTAAGTTTGGCCAACGACAAAGCCAAAAAGTGGTTTCATTTTGGCAGTCTAGGGTTTGATCAGGTCATGAAAGAAGAAGAAGAAGTCTCCATTGCATTAAAGTTTGCGGCCTCTGTGGAGTTTAAATAGGAAGACTTTAAGACACCACCCACTTTGGACTGTTTAGTCAGTTCTTATTCAGAGAATATGAAAACCTTGAAGAAAAAGCCACTTGATTTTTCTAAGAACATTCACTGTGAATTCCCAGTCCCTTAAAAAATAAATTAAAAAAACAACACAAAACAAGACTGACTAAATTACCAGAGGTGGCTCATCCATTAGGGCAAGTGGAATTTTGTCCCTCTTCACGTTCAAGTTGTTCCAAGCCATCTGCCATAAAGCCTCTGTATGTGTACATGAATGTCTTCCTTCCTTGTGTGCTTGTGTGTAAACATACCTACATGTCTGTGTATAAATACCCACTTTTGTCCCTGGTTCTGCCATCAAGCTTACTATAGAGTTTGCTCCACTAACCACAATGAGCAGTAGCTGCCATCATAAACAACATGTAAATAACAATAGTACAGTATATAAAAAACATAGCACATCACTGAGACTTTCAAAAAAAATTTGCATCCATGGATGGGCCAGGGATTCATTTAGTGGCCTTCTATTTATGGGGAGTGGACATTTAAACCTTTGACCTACCTGTTCTTTCCGTATATCCCCAATGCACTCCACACTAGAAGAAGCGGGGAGGCAAGTGTGTAGTCAGTATTGGATTTTTAAAAAATATTGAAGAGTAGTTTAAAGTAATCCTGCATCCCAAGAATGGTGAGTATTACACGATTAGCTGAATATTATGTGTTTAGTAATCATTGCATGTCGTGAAATCAGCTCTGACTGTGGCGACCCTTTCCACAGTTTTCTAAGTGGAGTATACATAGAAGTGGTTTACCATCACCTTTTTCGGAGGGCACCCTAGGACTGCACAGCTTGCTCTTATCCCAGGATGCACAGTGGGGAAATTGAACTCCCAACGTCTGACTGTGTAGCCAGATACCTAAACCACTGAGCTATCTAATCATTGTATTGAAAGTAGCATACCAGTATTTGACTTGATATTGAAAGAAAAAGGATACATAGCTATATGCTATGTATTTAACATTTTATTGTTGTTTACATATGGTTTATGGTGGCAGCTCCTGCCCACTGTGGTTGGTAGAGCTAAACTTAGTGCATGTTTGTAGATACCAATAAACTTAGTGCATATTTGTATATTACAAGCACAAAGGTTTCTTCACATAAACACACACTGAGGAAAGCAGGCATTCACACAGGCTTTCTGATCAGACAGACTGGCAGGACTGGAATGACTGAACACTTGTTTTATTGGGCAGAAGGGGTCTTACTGTTGGCAGTTTCTTTAATCACACTAACAGTTTTCCTTTGCATTTTGTCTTCTAGATCTTTTGGCCACTAACCGTTCACTCCTGTTCCTTGGTCACAGAGGAATTTTAGATTTCCGCTCCTTGTACCTTGATGAATATCGTGATCGGCTGTTTATTGGAGGAAAAGATACGCTGTATTCCCTCCGGCTGGATCAAACCAACATAGATGCCAAGGAGGTAATATTTTGAGAGATACACAGATCTACTATGGTAGTCATGTGTGTATAATAAGAATGTGGTGGCTTAGTGGTTAAAATGCAGAACTTCACAATTGGAAGGTCAGCGGGCCAGCAGTTCGAGACCCAAGTGTTGCATGATGGAATGAGCACCCATCTCTGACCCAGCTCCTGCCAACCTAGCAGTTCGAAAGCAAGAAATTGCAAGTAGATGAATAGAGACCACTTCGGTGGGAAGGTAAACAGTGTTCCGTGCCTGCCACTTGACCATGGAAACTGCTGCAGACTCAGACACCGCTGGCTCTTTGGCTATAAATGGAATTGAGTACTGAACTCTAGAATTGAAGATGACTGGCTTTCAAGTAAGGTCAATCATTACCTTTACCTGTATACCATATTTTTTGGACCATAGGATGCATTTCTCCCCCCAAAAAAGTGTGTGGCAATGAGGGTGCGTCTTATAGTCCGAAAGCTGTCTAGCAAGGCTGTTGTAAAAGGATACAGGTATTTGTTTGCCTGTAGTGTCCCATGGGCGTACCCATAGCAAAAATTCCACTAGGCCATGCCCACTTGGCTGGCCATGCCCACTTGCCGACTCCATTGCTCAGCGCGCATGCTCCATTGCTCAGCGGCTGAAGCGGCGGCAGTGGAGGAGATGGAAGCATAGGTGCTGGAGCCTGCCTGGGAGCTGAGTGAGGCGGCAGGCAGAGCAGAGCATGGAGGCCTGGAAGAGGCGGCTTTGGCGGCTGCAACATCAGTTGAGGCAGAGCAGCGCCTGAGCGGCTCAGCCCTTCACCCTCTGCCTGCCCGTCCAGAGCGAACTACAGGCGCTGCTGCTAGAAGCATACCTGTTAAGTTTTGGGAAATTTCAGTCAACCCCCCCATATGTTACACTCTCCCACCATCATCCCACATTAGTTAGACTGCAATTAGACTGGAGTTAGACTGGAGGCCAGCACAGGATAAGCATAGCTGTCGAGTTTCCTGTTTTGGCTGGGAAATTTCCCTTATTTGTCAGAAATTTCCCAAAACTTGACAGGTATGGCTAGAAGCGGCTGGTGGGCGCCAAAGCCTCACCGTGCCTACTAGGCCTTTGCTACCTCCACCAGTGTCGCTGCCGCCAAAGCTGACACCTCCACGCCTCCATGCCTAGGTAGGCATGGTGAAGCTTCGGAGCCCACCAGCTGCTTCTAGCAGCAACAGCAGCAGAGGGTCAAGGGCTGAGCCACTCAGGTGCTGCTGCTAGAAACAGTGTGTGTGCGCGGCGCACGGGCTGGTCTGGGAAGCCTGTCCTGAGGGAGGTGGGGAGAGAGGAGAGCGCAGCAACGGTTGAGACTCCCTCTGGTTCCCCTCCACCTTTCAGCCACCTCCTCCTGGCCACACGTGGCCCCAGCAGCTGGGGCGACATCCCGCCTAGGCTGGAGGCAAGGAAGGCGGCTTGGGAGTGTCCGGAGAGCCGGGGGACACAGCTTTCCACTGCCACCACCCGCCATCTGGAGTGGGAACTACAAGGCCTCTGCCCTAGCTGCCGCCGCTGCCTTGGTGGGCCCCCCAGGCTTGGCCATCTCCGCGGTGGATGGCTTGGCCTGTGGAGATATCCAAGGCCCTGTCAACACTGCCCCCCCCGAGGCGAGGGTGGTGTGGCCTCCGCCAGGGGTTTCCCTCCGCCGCCGCTTTTCTTGCGCGCTTTGCTCACCGCTTGGCCTTGGATGTTGTTGCGAAGGGGGGCCTTCTGGGTAAGTCTCTATTTCTAGTTCCAAGGTGTGTGTGTGTGTTGTGTGTGGGTGTGTGTTGTGTGTGGGTGTGTTGTGTGGGTGTGTTGTGTCGTGTGTGATGTGTGTAGTTTGTGTGTTGGGTGTTTGTGTTGTGTGTGTGCACACGCGTGCGTGTATAGTCTTTAAGGTATCACAACATTTTTGTCTTTTTGTTTTGTTTACTTTCTGGGTGTGTCTTATGGTCCGAAAAATACGGTATAATAATTTATTTACTGCTGTATGCTGTGTTATGCCTTTAGAGCACATTTCTGAAGCACTCAATAGCTTCTTATGTACATGTCTTGCATGGTGACTGTTGAAAGGTAGGTCAGCTTTCCCCTCTGCATATAATAGATGCAGACAGTAGCTTATTTAAGGCCACCCAAGTAAGTTAAAAGCTCAACTGAGTTTGTGACTGAAGACTTCCAGATTAGTCAGCTAAGTATTGCAGCTGAGTCACAGATAGGCTGAACCTACGGGCGGAAAATAATAGTTTTTCAAGAGGTTCATTTAAGGTGAGAAATAATAATGATAGCAAATATGTTGAAATAGTGGCCATGGTCTTTGAAAACTACTGGAATAGCAGATGGAAAGCTCCAATTCTCAAGCCAAACTGTATGTTGCAGATGATAACTTCATTTCAGGCTGAAGTCATGGTAGTGTTCCAAAGGTGCTCTGTCAGATTTGGAGACAGAGCCCTTATATATGTAAAAAAAACAGGCACAAAACAAAGCAAACTGATTTACAACCGACAGGTGAGAAAAAACTTCAGTTGTGACAATGAGATTGTTGCAGCACTTCAGGAATGATCTCATTAGCAGTTACACTTATATACCGCTCCGTAGCGCTTAGTGCACTCTCTGGGCGGTTCACAAGTCAGTTAGCATTTTGCCCCCAACATGCTGGGTACTCATTTTACTGACCTCGGAAGGATGGAAGGCTGAGTTATCCTTATTTCCCATCAGGATCGAACTCACAACATCAGCAGAAGTTTGGGCTGCAGGGCAGCAGTTTTAACTGCTGCACTACCAGGGCTCGTCTCACTGAAGATATACTCTCTGTAAAGTACAGTTTGGCTCTGAAGCAACTTCATGGTTCTTGTTGACTAGTAGTTATTGGCTTCACTGTGAAAATGGCTGACATTGGAGGTGTATTCATCTTAATGTTCCATATGGTGGATAAGACATCCAGATGTCCTACTCTCTACATTGACCATATGTGTGTAATTTGTTATCTAGCTCCAAATGTCCCTCACAACTACATTAATGAATAGGTCTTCCAGAGGTAGACTTTTTTGAAGCATTATGCCTGTGCTCAAGAGTATAAGCCTCATTTCTCAGTGGCCTCTGTAGCTGCTTAAATCACTCTTTGGAAGGACTTTTCCTCCCCTGAAGCTGAAACTTGAGATGAACAGAAGGAGCTTAGCAAAGCCAGGCCTTAAATAACTTTAACGCCCAGGGCAGAGAACTTGATTAAATAGAAGCCAGAAATGTGACCAGCCAAGGTCAGGGTTGGGTGGGAAGTTTGTATAAGGAGGTTTCCAGCCCAAAAAGAGATTATATTGCAATTATATGTAATTGAAAGCGTGGGAAGTCTAGACTTGTGATCAGGTTATCAGCAATGACTGAAAGTTTACAGAAGGATCTGTCTGTCATATATGTAAAATGGTAAAATCAACTACTGGGTCAAATTCTGGCAAGGTTTGTCAGGAAATGAGACATTTGATAGAATGAATGCATCCAGTACTTAGTGTGTAAACCCATTTTACACTTATTATGCAATTGCTACTTCTTATAATTCTACTAGCATTTTTTGCCTGGCCTTGCCGGGCAGTTTTTGTGTGTGTGTTGGTGGTTGGGGTGGTTTTTTTGGGTACACACAGACAACACAACCACACACACACAACACAACCACACACAAAATAAACACACACATACAACACAATACATCCACACACACACAACAACAACACCACACACACAACACAACCACACACACATGTATGCATACGGCCCTCGCCTCTGTCAGGCAAGGCCCCCATCCTTCCCGCAACCCCGGCGAAGTTGCTGGGCCGCTCGCTCTATGTGCCTCAGGCCAGACCACGGTGGCAAAGAAGGCAAGTGGCCCAACTCAGAAGGCCGCTCCGGGGAGGCGCAGAGTGCGAACAGCCCAGCCAGCAACAGGTAAGTGGGGTGGGGGACAGGGACTGAGGGAGGAACGGGTGGGGAGCGGGTTCATGTTCTCCCTTTCTCCTCCCAGACCAGGGTGAGCGGAGTGGTCCCAGGGCCTGCCCCCCAAGCCCCAGTCCTCCGTCCCACTTACCTGTTGCCGCCTGGGCCATTTGTTTTCTGCACCTTTCCAGTGCAGCTATGTGGGCTAGACCGCTCACCTTCCATGCCTACATGACGCAGCCTGTCCTCCATCTCTGCCGGTGCTGAGGCCTTCACTGATCAGGTGGGAGGCACCAAAAGCAGGCAGCCCAGCCAGCAACCGACATGCCTACCCGTCCGCCGTGGTGGAGGCCTTCGCCGGTCGGGCAGATGCGTCGGTTGCCGGCTGGGCCGCCTGCCTTTGGTGTCCCCCACCGGACCGGCGAAGGCCTCGGCGCCGGCAGGGACGGAGGATAGCCTGCACCACTGAGGTACAGAAGGTGAGCGGCCTAGCCCGCCGGCACATAGAGTGAGCTGGGGATAGCTTCCCTCCGGGAGACGAATTGTCTCCCGGAGGGAAGTGGTTTGCGTGTTGGCCGTCCGTTTTTTTTACATGCGCACCGCTTTCCTGGCCTTCGCGCTCGCGTCTCTTAGCCTGATTGGCTGAGGTGTTGAACTGCGCAGAGGACGCTGGGAAACGTGGGGTTTTTTTGTTCGTGTTCGTGGGGCCGGTGCCTCACTCGGTGTCCGGACCCTTCCGGCGATGCTCGTAGGGTCTTAAGGTAAATGTGGCCAGCTCGATACAGGATGGTTGGGATGGGTATGGCCATGTATGCCGGACACGTACTACACAACCCCCTTCTTATAGGTAAAGATAAGGTAGGTTACAAGCATTTATCATTAAATCTTTGGTAAATTTAGGCTGTGAAAACAAACAAGCCTATCTAGAGAAGTCTTGGACCAGGGATTCTCAATCTGTGTCCCACGGGCCAGATGTGGCCCTCGGCGCCATTTCATGTTGCTCCAAAAAGTCTCCACCTCACTAGGAAGTGCCATGTGGGAGGAAGGGCAAAATGGCCATCCGGCCCCTGAAGCTGAATGTGACCCGACCCCTGGCTTAAAAAGGTTGAGAACTCCTGCCTTGGACAATGGAGTGTCCCTAGATATGTAAAATTTTCGGAAATTTTGAAGCTCGGGGGGAAAAAACGTTTCCCCCCCCCGGGGAAAACGTAATTTTTTTTTTGAAAAATTGAAAATAATCTGATACCATACATATTTTTTTAGGAATGATTTATAAAATATTTGAACCAGGCTTTATCTTAAAATATTTTATTCATCATGTTAAAATAAAACATTCCATAATATTTTTTTTATTTTTTATTTTTTTGGGGGAAAAACAAAAAAGGCTTCAGAACAAAAACAAACAAACAAACAAACAAAAACACAAAAAAACCAAACAAACGGGTTTCCCCCCAAATTTTTTCCGGTTTTCCCCCCAGGCCTTCACATTTCTAAGTGTCCCAGATCTTCCTCTTCATGATTTTTTCCAACATTGTCTCCACTGGGTCATCCTCATTTGAAGAAACATGTACATCTCACTCATGCAGGTGGATCCTTTGTACATTTACAGGAGCTGGACCCTACTGAAGAAGTTTAGCAGGATGCATTTCTAAGTGCATGGAATTGTTACATAATTGTTCATAATTGTTCACATATGATTGTGTTCCCAGTTACCCCAGCAATAAGATCATCAAGTTTGCAGACGACACAACGGTGGTGGGTCTGATTACTGCTGGGGAGGGGGAGTCGGCTTACAGGAAGGAGGTTGAGATGCTGATGGAGTGGTGTAGGGAAAACAATTTATTCCTCAATGTAAAAAAGACAAAAGAGATCATTGTGGACTTTAGAAAATGCAAATTGAACATCCAGCCACTTATTATTGAATGGAATTGTGTGGAACAGGTCTCGGTGTTTCGATTTCTGGGAATGGAGCTGAGGGATGATCTAACATGGGGAGCAAACACCAAAGATCTGATGAAGAGAGCACAGCAGAGGTTATACTTCTTGAGAATCCTCAGGAAGAACAACCTTTCAAAGGACCTGCTGTTAGCATTCTACCACTGTACCATAGAGAGTGTGTTAACCTATGGTCTGTGTGTATGGTTTGGGAGTTGTACAGCTAGGGAAAGAACAATGCTGTCCAGGGTCGTAAAGACTGCAGAGGGGATAATCGGGCGTACTCTTCCCACTCTAGATCAAATCTTTGCAGCCAGGTGTTATAAGAAAGCTGTAGAGATTGCGCAAGATAGTACGCACCCCGGGAATGATCTCTTTCAGCTTCTGCCTTCTAGAAGAAGGTATAGGGTCATAAATACCAGGACCAGCCGCTTGAGAAATAGTTTCTACCCAAAAGCAGTTCTGGCTTTGAATACAGTGCAATGCAGTCTATGAGGGAGCTTCTGTATATAGTTTTTAGAGTTTTTAGGGTTTTAGAGGTTTTAGAGTTTTAGAGCTTTTAGGGGTTAAATGTGTATGTGTGGGGTGGGAGTATGTTGATGATTTTGTATAGTTGTATTTTGTTTAGGTTTTGTTGGGTTGTTAAGTGTCCCCCCCCAATCTCGTTGTTCTGTGCAGGACAATGACAATAAAGATTTATCTATCTATCTATTTTGAATTTCATGTGCTGCATTTCTTGTGAGATTATAGCTAAAGCACAGAATCTGACATCTGGGGAAATTGGGGTGTGTGCATGGTTATCCAAATATTGTCGGGCTGCACCTCCTGTCTTAGTTTACCATTGGTTTTACAGGCTAGGACTGGAGGGAGTTTCAGGCCAACACAACATGTGGAGGGCTACACCTTCCCTCTCCCTCAACGTAGCACTTGTTTATCGACCCCAAAAGGAAATAAAAAGGAACGGATGTTCAGTAAGGCATGGGTGGATGGGGTATCACTCTAGATGCTGGTGGACTACAGCGCTGACCAACTCTCAAGACTGGTGTTGCTGGTCTAACACATTCTAGAGGTCTAGATGGCCCTCCACCTCCCTGTCATATAGACTGGCATCCTGAGAAGTATCCTGCTATGTTGTACAACTGGCCTCTTCATATAAAACAAAGATCCCAAAGCTGAACCTCAAAAACATGAATAAAGCCCATGATCTTTCTCTTTTCAGGGGAAGATGTGTACATCAGAGACTCTGTGTGCATGTGGTCCCTTGTCCTCTTACACCACGTGCAATGAAAGGATGTATGAAAATTTTGGGGTTCAAGCAGGAGGGATGGGGATCAGTCCTAAGACCCAGTGTGTCCTGTTTGTCTGTTTAATGCTGGCTACATCAACTTTTAAAAATGGGAAAACATAGCATTGGTTCTGGTCTTAGATGTTCTTCAGGCTTTTTTGTGGCACCTTAAAGAGTAAAAAAACATTTTGGCCTAATTCTCCATGGACTATAGGTGTTTACCTATGCATCTTGCACCTACGAAAACTTACATCAAATAAAGTATGCTGGTCTTTTAAGTATCACAAAACTCTTCATTATCTCTGCATGGCCAAAGGTGTCAGGATTTGGATTCACTAATCCCATTGCGCCAAGATACTTCCATCCATTCTGATTCCTATTCATTGGAACATGGAATAGGCTGTGAGATAAAATCATATTTATTCTAACTGATCATGTGGTTTTTCTACTTCCATTTTTGAGAGGAGGATTCTAAGCATTACTGAATTGAACTGACCTTTCAGCCAGCTGTTAAGTTTTAGATTTCATTTAGGAGGAGCAAGAAGATCGAACTGTTGTTTGTGCATTGCTGTGTCCTTGAGGGTGTGAGACCACACAAAAGGGAAATGGCAGGTCAAAGCAAATACTTCTCCCCTACTTCTTAAGAAAAATGAATGCTTCTCCAGAATTGTCTGCCAGCACAACAGCCTTTAAAATAAACTTTATAAATCAGTCCTTCACTTACATAAACAGTTGCTAGGGTTGTGGATATAAAGAGCCAAGTTGTAAGGCCAGGTTAGGGTTAACCAGATGTCCCTTATTGAAAAGGATTTTTTTAAAAATTGTTTCTTAATTTATTGAAACAGCAATGCAGTCTAGCATAATGGGTGTCTTTTTTGTATCAAATTAAACAAGCATAGGAACTCCTTTATTTTTAAAATATGTCTTGGAATAAAATAGCATCTCATATTCCTTTTACCATAATAAAATATAAAATATCCATTACAGGGTACAGCATAACATTTTGTTTCATTGCTTGCAGAAGTACAGTACTTGTTTTTTTTTCTTTTTACCTTCATACCTCTTGCTATTGTTTTGGGTGATTTTAACATTCATTATACCATAACCTAGTCCTGATCCATCTCCTTAGCATTTGTCTCCTTCCAATACTTTTTGTTTCTATATATTCTACTTATCTTGCAGAGAATATGCTTGACTTTATTATTACATAGCTAGATATCCATTGTGGTGTAGTGGATAGAATGGTGGGCTAAAAATTTAATTTAATTTTTAAATTTTTATACCTGGGTTTAAATCCCTTCCTGGCTATGGAAACTCACTGTAGAAGTGGAACTGGTAAAATCTTTTCTTAAATAGCCCAATTTTAAAGCCTTATAAGGGTCACTGTAACAGTGTAATCAGATTGTGGTGCAGATTGATGCGAGCTAGTTTCTGGTGGCCACACAACATATGGCTAATAGCAATCTGTCCTGACCCCCATTTGTACTGAAACATCCTTTTTGGGGGAACAGGACTAGACCAATTCCTTCACGGATAGAAGGATCACTTTACAATATTGTATTTTTTCTTTTAATATACAGTATGTTTGTTTTGATTGATGTAGTATGCTTTGTGAGGGAACAATTTGTTGTTTTTATATTGTGTTTTATGTAATGCCATACTTTGTAAGGTGCCCAGAGTTGTGTTCTACCAGATGGGCCAGGTATAAGTAAGTAAGATAACAAACAAGTGAGAGAGAGATCACTCACAGCATAGGGACCCTTTCTGGTGTGATCAGACACAATCTTTTCTCACAGGCTGATTACTTCCTTAGTCAGTTCTGACTTGATTGCATCTGTATTCATTGTTGGATCTATATAACCCACTTTCATGTGCCTGATTAATGTCTTGTTTCTTTTCTTCTTTCTGTACTCTACATCCTCCTCTTCATTTCTTAAGACATTAGGAACTGTAGATCACTACTTAATATTGATTGTCACATTGCTCTTTTGTAAACCCTTGTTCTGTCTTTTTCTTCCAATGCTGCCTCTTTGGCTGTTGTTCTACCTCTCTTTTTGAAAAGAAGACAATCTGTTTGCTCCTCTTCTTCTACCTGTTCTTTCTGGTGTTCTCTTCTTCAACCATTACACTTAACCCACGTCACCTTTTTATTTCCTAACTTCACAAGTCTTCTCCTTGTCCCCAGCAATAGCATATGTCAGACGCTCTTCCCGATCCTGTTTGTTTTAGATTATGTTTTCCATTCCCCTTGTTTGTTCTTCTGCAAATAGAGCTTATTTCTCTAAACCTATTCATACCAGAAAGTATTTGGGGCATGTGTATTTGGGGGATACAGGGTGGCTCACAATATTAAAAAGACCAGATTAAAACACAACCAGCTAAATTACAATAATAGCTAAAATACATTAAATGATTACAAACAGAATTAAAACACTAAAAACTTTAAAAATGAACAAAAACATTAAAACCAGACAATAACATAGGTAAAAGCCAGCATCTAGGGACTCAGACATAATTATTAAAAGCCTGCCAGATGAGATGGGTCTTCAGCTGTTGGCAGAAGGTTAAAAGGGAGGGAACCAACCTAACCTCTTGCAAGAGAGCACATTCCATAAGCTGGAAATTGACACAGACAAGACCCTCTCCCATGTCCTCATCAAGCATGCCTCCGTTGGCAATGGGACCAAGTGGGAGGCCCCCACTGAAGAACTTAAGAGCCAAGTAGGCTCATATAGGAAATGTGGTCCTGGACTCAAGCCATTATAGGGCTTTATAGGTAATGACCAGCACTTTGAATTAGGCACGGAAATGGACTGATAGCCAGTGCAATTGTGTGCTTGCCTACCAGTGTTGAGCTGCTCCCAGTGCCCACAGGTGCCTGGGCACCGGTAGCGGAAATTCCTGCAGGCCATGCCCACTTGGCTGGCCATGCCCACCTCCCTTCCCCAGGCCATGGCGTAGGGAGGCCAAGTGGGTGTGACCCTCAGAGTTAGCCACGCCCATGGTGGGGGTAGTAAATTTTTTCGCAGCGCATCACTGTTGCCTACCCACCCTTGGTTAGCAAAGTTTTTTTTTAAGTGAATTAGCTAATATTCTCTCCCATAAGGTCCAAAACCTTGAATTTGGCCAGTTAATTTTTCTGCAGTGCCAATGGAACAAGGATTTTTAATGTTTGCAAAGCATCAATGAGAAAAGGAGATTCTGAAAGCTTGGATTTTCCTGTACCAAGCACTTTGTTATCAACTTGAAAAGCTCCATTGCTTTCTCAGACTGTTTGGCATTCATGTTTTTTCCTTATGTTTCAGATTTACTGGCCACCTCTTCCTGGGCAGAAAGAAGAATGTTTTCAAAAAGGGAAAGACCCAGTGGTAAGTCATCCCAATTCTGCTGATGAAGTATATTCTAAATGGATTTGTTCTTAAATTTTCACCTCTTAGTAGAATGACATTTGACATAAATTTGCAATTGCCACAGAAAGAGCAGATTGTATTTTTCTCTGAGGTATTTCTTCCTACTTCGCTTTTTGGGCAATTCATCACTTTCTTCTCTTACATAGAGTGCTTATTATCCATGTTACAAGCCTATTTTATTAATAATCACCTTTTTCAAAGTAATCCTGCAGCCTATAGGTCTATGAGAGAGATTAGGAATAGGCTTCTTAATATCTCACCAAACAGTTCTAAGAATCTCTGTGGATTACCGGGGCATTTATGAAATGCAATTGAAATAATTTGGGAGGGTTAATAGCTGGAGGCATGATGCATTTTCAGGAGCAGTAATAGAACATGTCAGTGGTGATTAGCAGCTGTAATCTTGGGAGAGCAGTAGAGAACTCAGTGGATTGAGTTCATAAAGTTTGTGACAGGTCCAATACCATTACTGCCCTTTTCCATGTTTAACAAGGTTGCAGCCGCACAGATTGCTAATGTAGAAAATGTTCCAGGTGTTAGCAAAAAAGAGGAAGAAATCATCCTTGCTTGCAGAAATCAGAGGGAATCTGCTTGAATTGGAAGATGTCAAATTCAAGGGCATAAAACACCTGGAATTCAGCAAGGGTTTTAACACACTTTCCTAGCAAAGAAGCAAATTATGAAACCTGGAGGCTCTCCTCAGTTAATATGTGATTGCAAAATAATCTTGAATCTCTTAGGAAAAGTAGGGGGAAAGTACCCAGATACGGAGATTATCCATGCTGGAATAGGTTGTTAAAAGGCTTCTTGAATTCCCTGATGGCGAGAAAAGTTTATAGAGATGATTTTAACTTAAGTAATTGGCTAATGTGTTCCTGGGAGAAATTTATTTCCCCTCAGATGGTAATGCGTCAGAGATAATTACACAAGAAGAGTTATGTTGAATAAGATCTTAAGTCCATCTGTTTCCCACACTTGACTGGCAGACAGATGTTCCAGAATGGTTGATGAGATGATAGCACACTACACTGGGAGAAACTTTTTGTTTAGCAGTACTGTGGTGAAGGATGTCATTGCCCTGGGAGTGGATCACTTCATTGGGTGCATTCAAATGTCAAGTTTAACAAACATCTTTCTTTGAAAAAGCATTGTTGTGATGTTGGTCATAATGTTTGTTTGTTTTCGTTTTCATTTGGAGGATTGGCTGAATACTTTGAATAAGAAGACTTGTGCACATGCACACATACGCAGTCTCTCTCACACACATACGAACCTTTTAGAGCCCAAACTGCAACCTAAAACCCACTTATTTATCACAAAGTGCCAACACAGCAACGGGAGGGAGGAAATGTTCCCATTGGGCTGCTGGGCAGAGGGGTGGGTGAACTCTGTGCTGGGGAGAGGAAGTGCTCCCATTGGGTTGCTGGGTAGAGGGGTGGGGCAAACTCTGTGCTGGGGTGGCTGCACGGGTGCCCACAGAGAGGGCTCTGAGTGTTTTCTCTGGCATGCGTGACATAGGTTCGCCACCACTGTACTAGGTACCGGTATATATATATATTTCATCCTGCTTTCCTCTCTTTACATTATTCCTCACCATCACTGGTCTGTGGAGATTACTCTTAGTTCTCCAGTGAAAGACAATGAGTTGCCCAAAGCAGTTCCGTTTGCTTCTAGCTTAACTCAGGATCAGTTCCCAATTTTTCTTGCTTTCCGACTCGTCCCGAGATCAGCAGATTGCCACCAACAAAGCAAGAGAAAATATTGATGGAAGCTTCTGCTACAGAATTTTACTTTCCCAGCCATGTGCTGCCTGTTCTTTAAAGATCACTTCACTGCACAGCCTTAGAAGCAGTTATTATTTTAAAACATAAGCTGAGACAATGGGGAAATGGAGGGGCCCCAGGAGGGGATCCAAACCTATTGCTGACAGTCCATCCTAAAGTAATTGCTCCCAAGAGTAGCCATCACTCACTGTTCAGTCTCCACATGTTTATTGTTATATGTGACACCAATGGCTGCAGGCTTTCGGGGTAGTCTTTTAAAATTCCTATTCCTTGCTATGTTAGAGGATAGGTTTGGAGCAGGCAAAACAGAGGATCTATGAAACTGATCACTGAGCTACATGGAGGAGAACTACAGTATTCCTGCTGTTCAGTAAGGTCAATGGGAACCTGACCAGTGTCATGCTGGAAAGCTCAGGGCAATGGACCCAGTTATACCGGGTCACTTAGAGGTTTGTGGTTATAAGGAAAATAAAATGAGTTTATCTGCCTCTATCATCATCCCGATTGCTGGTTAAAAGAATTTATTTGTAAAAACCGAGTAACGACTGGAAACTACTGATTTCACTAAATTTATATCCTGTGAGTTATAGTCATACATTTGTTGTTGTTTATGTGCAGTCAAGTTGTTTCTGACTAATGGTGGACATACTAATGAAAAATATCTGAAATGCCCTATTTTCAACAACCCTCTTCACCTTTTGTAAACTCAAGCTTATGGCTTCCATCACAAAATCAGTCCATCTCATGTTTGGTCTTCCTCTTTTCCTGTTGCCTTCAGACTTTCCCAGTATTCTTATCTATTCCAGAAACTCATGCCTTCTCATGATGAGAGACTCAATGAATTCTTTGCTTCAGTATTCACTGAAGAAGACAGAGACCACATGCCCAAAACAGAACCTATCTTCGTAGGGAGGGAAAGCGAAGAATTAAGCAAGATAGAAATAACCAGGGAGGAGGTCCTTGCATGTCTTGTTAAGCTAAACACTAACAAATCACCAGGACCAGATGGCATCCATCCACGAGTTCTCAGGGAACTTAAAGATGAAATTGCTGATCTCCTAGCCAAAATATATAATCTTTCCCTCAAATCAGGCTTTGTGCCTGATGACTGGAAGGTAGCAAATGTAACACCAATTTTCAAAAAAGGATCCAGGGGTGATCCAGGAAATTACCGACCTGTCAGTTTGACATGTGTCCCAGGTAAAGTGATGGAAACCATCCTAAAAGATAGAATTAATAGGCACATAGAAGAGAAGGCGCTGCTAAAGGAGAGCCGACATGGCTTTTACAAGGGCAAATCATGCCCCTCTAATCTGTTGGAATTTTTTGAGAGTGTCAAAAAGCATGTGAATAAGGGGGATCCAGTTGACATTGTTTATCTGGACTTTCAGAAGGCTTTTGACAAGGTCCCACACCAAAGGCTCTTGAATAAACTTACCAGTCATGGAATAAAGGAACAGGTCTTGTCCTGGATCAGCAACTGGCTAAGGGACAGGAAACAGAGGGTAGCACTAAATGGACAGTTCTCCAAGTGGAGGGAAGTAAAGAGTGGGGTCCCCCAAGGTTCAGTACTGGGACTCCTGCTTTTCAACCTCTTCATAAATGAACTAGAGGTAGGAGTAAAAAGCAAGGTAGCCAAATTTGCTGACGACACTAAATTATACAGGGTAGTGAAAACTGTGAGAGATTGTGAGGAGCTCCAGAGGGATCTCTTGACACTGGTGGAGTGGGCAAAACAGTGGCAAATGAGCTTCAACATTAGTAAGTGCAGAGTGATGCATGTTGGGGCAAAAAACCCCAATTACATTTATAAACTGATGGGGTCTGAACTCTCTGCGACAAACCAGGAAAGGGACCTTGGTGTCCTGGTGGACAACTCAATGAAGGTGTCAACCCAGTGTGCCTCAGCAGTGAAAAAAGCAAACTCAATGCTAGGGATCATTAGGAAGGGTATAGAAAATAAGTCAGCAAGTATCATTTTGCCTCTTTATAAATCTATCTGGAATACTGTGTACAGTTCTGGTCGCCATACCTCCAGAAGGATATTATGGAGTTGGAGAAAGTACAGAGGAGGGCAACCAGAATGATTAGGGGACTGGAACACCTTCCTTACCATCTGAGGCTGCAACGGTTGGGCCTTTTCACTCTTGAACGATGGCGTCTAAGAGGTGACCTGATTGAAGTTTATAAAATCATGCACGGTGTGGACAAAGTAGATAAGGAAAAACTGTTTTCCCTATCGCACAACACTAGAACTAGGGGACACTCGATGAAACCTTTGGGTACTAGTTCTCAAACAAATAAGAGAAAGTACTTTTTCACCCAGAGGATCCCTGGTCTATGGAACTCCCTGCCAGAAGAAGTGGTGACAGCTGTCAGTCTTGACAGCTTTAAGAAAGGATTAGACAAGTTCATGGAGGACAAGGGTATCAATGGCTATAATTATGGATACTTAAGGACAACCTCGGTGTTGGAGAGATAGGCAGGATATCTCTCAATGCCATTTCCAGGGAATCCTAAGCAGGTGAAGGCATCTCCTTGGGAATACCCTGAAGGAAATGGTGAGCCACTGTGTGAGACAGAATGCTGGACTAGATGGGCTGTGGCCTGTTCCAGCAAGGCTGTTCTTATGTTCTTATGATGTGTCCAAATTATGCTTTTGATCCATTCACACACACAGAGAGAGAGAGAGAGAGAGAGAGAGAGAGAGAGAGAGAGAGAGAGAGAGTTCCTCTTTTTGGGCTGTTAAGTTTTCACATCTATATATTGTGACTGTGAATACAGTGGTGTGAATGATACAGGTCTTGGTCTGCCCTGACATCTTTACAGTTGATAATATTTTCTAATTCTTTCATTGCTTCCCTTCTGAGTCTCAGTTGCCTTCTGAATTCCCATACAAGCAAGAAGACGCACAAAGTGCTGTGATAAAGGCTTTACTCATATATGGAATATGAAATGTTTGACGTTCAAGCTGAATTCTGAAAAGAAGAGGTGCTAGAAGTTACATGGATACATTTGATGGATACTGTATTAGAATGTACCAAAGAATTTCAGAATAAGATCAGCCTGTGCTTTAAAGACTACAGCAAAGCATTTGATTTTGTAGATCATGAAAAGCTGTGAGTAGTTTCTGAAAGAAACTGGGGTGCCTCAATACTTGATTGTCCTGATGCTTAACCTATATTGTGGTCAAGAAGCTACCATTAGGAGGGAATTTGGGAGACTAGTTTCTTATGGGCAGATGTGCATTTTATCCCCTTATCTTTTCAGTCCACATGAAGAATATATAATAAAGAAAGTCAGAATAGATTCAAATGAAGGAGGTGTGAAAACTGGTGGAAGAAACACCAGTAATTTAAGATATGCAGATGATACAATTTTACTGGTAGAAAACACCAATGACTTGAAACAACTTTTAATGAAAATGAAATAATAATAATAATAATAAACTTTAATTTATATACCGCTCTACTCGCCCGAAGGTGACTCAGAGCGGTTTACATTGGCGCATGCTGTCTGCACAGCAGACAGCAGCAAACGTGAACAAGAAAAATACAATATAAAATATACAAAATGTGTCAAAACATAATTAAAGTTAAACTCAAAAGAAAGAAGTGATTAAATAGAAACAAAAGACAAGATACAAACAATGAAGCCCAGCCAGGATAAAAGGTAAATGGTCCTCAGTTATGTCAAAAGGTCCCCAAGTGGCTTCAATCCCCTGGGGCGATGGTGTGGCTCCGGGAAAGCACAGGACCTCTGCAGTGGTGGTGGCAGCTTTTTCATCCTTCTGGCCAAGCGTGGCTCGTAGAGGGTGGTGGTGGCGGCAGGTGAGCTGGGCTCAATTCCAGGCAGGCAGTCCAGGGCGGAGGAAGGCACCAGCGTTGGGAGCAGCCCCTTGGCAAGAACTTTGTAGCCGCAGGGGTCCAACGCAGCTGACCCCCATTTTGCCGGCAGGGGCTGCAACTGAACATTAAGAAGACCAAAATGATTACTGCAGCTTTAATGCTGACAATGAAGAAATTGAAGTGAAGTGAAAGATGTTGTGTACCTAGGGCTGCAGCCAAGAAATCAGAAGAAGACTGAGATTCCAAAGGAAAGCAGTGAAGGAATTAGAAAAGATAATCAAAAGTGTCACTGGAGATCAAGACCAAGATCATTGACATTTCTGATCATGTAAGGGTGTGAAAGATGGATTGTAACGAAAACTGATAGGAAAACAATTGATTCATTTGAAATGTGGTGCTGGAGGAGAGCTTTGTGGCTATCGTGGACTGTCAGAAAGACAAACAAGTGAGTCCTAGAGCAAGTCAGGCCTGAACTGTCTCTGGAGGCAAAAATGATGAAATTGAAACTGGACACATCATGAGAAGGCAATACTCTCTGGAAAAGACAATGATGATGGGGGAAGTGGAAGACAGCAGGAAGCGAGGAAGGCCAAAAGCAAGTTGGATTGATTCCCTAAACGAAACCACAAACTATAACTTGTAGGAGTTGAGCAAAGCTGTTGAGGGCAGGCCATTTTGGAGATTTCTCATTCTGTCCGTCAGGGCAAATAAAGCAATGTCCAATTAAACCACAATTAAAAGACTTTTTCTTTCATTCTTCTGGATTTTTATTTTATTTTAATAGTTGTTAAATTTTTTTTTAATCCAGAAGAATGCAAGAAAAGGTCTTTTCATTGTGGTTTAATTGGACATTGTTTTGGTGGCCCTGATGGACAGAAAAACAATGTTTGAAAACTTGCAATAAATGTCTTACATTGTGCCACTTCCCCCTGGCACTTAAACTGCTTTCTGTCCCCTTTTTCCTTTTCGAATGTTTGCGGCACATTAAAGTATCCTAAGTGGCTGTTGCCTAAAACAGGAAGATTGGAATTGAAAAGAATGCTGCTTGTTGCCTGAGAAAAAACAGTTGCTCCTGAAATATGTTTGTAAGAGTGTTAGAAGGCTTTCCTAAATGCCATTATTCACCTAAAGGGAAACGGGAATTAATCATGCTTGACAGATTTAAATAGATTTATTATAACTTGTCATTAGAAAAACAAACATGGTAAATGCTAAAGAAAATGGAAGCAAGAGTTTTGGAGACAACCCTCCTGTTATTAGAGGAAGAGAAATTAGATATGAAAGCAATTAGAGCATACTCTAGTTGTTTATCTGGATTAAGGATCTAGATAATTTAATCCCAAAATTCTCCTTTTGCTTTTAAATTAACATGGCAGTAGGTATAATAAAATATTGTTCAAATACTATTCTTGTTTTACCAGTCTTGAGCCAGAGAATGTCAGTTGAGTATATATTTATGTAACTATATTAATATTTAATTCTCCCATAACTTTAAGAAAATTTACAAAGTAGGAATAGTAACTTTTTTCTTTCTTGGTATTTTAAAATTTTATTGTTACTCAATATGTTAAAGAAGACAATAGTCAGCTTGTGAAAAAAATATCCCTTATTTTCATACAACAGTTTCACTATCTGAATACTGTTAATATGTTAGATTTGCAATATTAGGTCTGCAAACCTTTGCTAAATCACAGTTCATAAAATGTTAGGATTTTGAAAAACTGGCTGTTAGGTGGCAAAAAACTGATATAATGGAATACAACATGGAGGTTTCTTTCTGTAACTAACAAAAACTAAGGAAAATTAATCTGGTACCAAAACAGTTATCTCAATTTTCCAGCTATGGGTAATGCAATAAAGAAAATGCCGGTCATACGTATAGTATGTGTTTCTGTGAGAAAGTAATATTTCTTTGGGAAAAGACTTGCAACTCTAAATGGAAAGTACAGGTTTTGCTTTACTAATTGATTCACTGTCTGCTCTTATATGACACTGGAATTGGATAATCAAGTCCAGAAATATGGAACTGGCAAACATTGGAGCAATTTGAACAAATTATTAATCTTTGGAAGCTGAAGATATTATGGAAACAAAATCACTTGTGGGTGGGTAGAGCTGGCGCCTTTTCTTAATTTTTTTGGGAATGGGGAATTCTTTCCAATCAACTGTTTGAATTGTATTTTCTGAACTCTAGCTCCCCTCCCCCAAATGTGGGCTGGTTTGTGCTGATACTTCATCTATAGGATGCATTTTGTTGACAATGTTGTGTGCTGTCAAGTAGGACTTATAGTGATCCTGATAAGAGCTTTCAAGGTACAGAGTAAATGAGATACTGTACCTAGAAAGTGGTTTTATCTCTTCTACCAGCAACCCTGTGAGAATTTGAACCCAGGTATCCTGAGTGCTAGTCCATCACTCTGTCCACTACTACACCACACTAGCTATCCTTCATAGTAACGAGTTAATGAAAAACATGGATATGATTTAAAAATGAAAAGTAAATAAAATTAAAATCATGTTAAAATGTAAATTGCAATCAGGCTCTCTTTTCTAAACATATAAGATAAAGAGATGTTTTGAGGATTGGTAGATTTCTGTTGGAGTGCATTGAGATCCAAACTTTTTTTTTTTTTTTGCTTCATTATCATGATGGCTTTTGTGATATGTGGCACCTTTCTGCCAAGAATCAAAACTATTTATCACTTTGTATTAATAGTTATGTAGTCTTAAGTGGGTACTAAACCTGACCTGGCTTTGAACCCTAGTGCTAAAAGCAAAGAGCTATATAACTTATTATGTAGTCCCTTCAGGGAACACAATTAATAAAACGACAGGGATGCAGCTAGACTTTGGAGGCTGGAGTTAAGATATACAGTACTGTAGTGTGTTTCTGTTTGAAGAGGTGATGCAGAAAGAGAAATGGAAGCAGTAAGACCAGGGCAAGCGTGGGAGTCACGGAGGGCCAGTTTTTCGGCAGCAGTGCACAGACTTCTTTCTTGTTGTGAGATGGATAGATGTTCAGAGGCCATTGGAATCTAGAGTTGCCTCCAAAAGTCTCCCTGGCATCTTTGTGCTTATCTCCCAGTGATCTCTGCTCCGTAAAAGGGAGCTATTAAACCCCTCAATGGTAATTTGTCATCCTGATGTGTAAGTAGCTACGTTTCCTTTTTCTGTGACTCCTTAGTCCAGATCAAGATTGTGTGTGTTTCCTTCATTTTCCTGCCATTGTCCCTCCTCCACATTTTTCTCTCTCCTGGACCTTTATTAAAACTAGAGGACAGCTGCAAGTAAGTCCTTATTGATACAGGGATTTTACTTCTTATTCTTTCAAAGAGAAAGCTAAAATAGATTAGGAGCATTTCTTTGGTAATTGTTGAGATGGGATCAGTGGTGGGCTCCAAAAAAAATTGCTGCCACACTGTGTGTGTGGTATGGTGGGCATGGCCAGGGGAAAAGCCTTGCGTTGCATCCAAATTAGGACTACTTTATTTCAAAACTTGTATGGGTGGGGCCAGCCAGAATTTCTGCTCCCGGTTCTGGTGAACTGGTGCAAACCTGCTGATGCTCACCACTGTACGGGATATCCGAAGACTTGTGCAGTCTTTTTCATATGATGTGATATCATCCCATTTCACTATATTGAGTGTGAAGCACCACATAATTGTCATATCTATGAGACATTTCCTTTTTTGCCATGCTATACTAGTCGTGCCTTTCAAGTAAGCAAAATATGTTCTATGTTCACAACCAGACAAAACAAAACACTGATCAAAAAACAAAAACCACTTTGTGTCACCTTTAAGAATAACAGATTCCTCTCAGTGTGAGCTTTTGGTGGATCCCATGAAGAGCTTCATGGTGCTCTTCCTCCTTACTTTAGCCCACTCTTCTTCAACACCTCCTTTCCTCATTAACTTGAAAGAACCTCCTCGAAGATTGTGGTATTTTTGAACCACAATCGGATGTACCTCAGCGAGGTCATATTCATTGTTTTTTTTCTCTTGCTGTAATTGAATTGTATATTTCGTGGTTTGAGTTTTTGTAACTGTACCTTTGGAGATGTGTTACTGTATTATTATTATGTATTTATTGTCCGCCATGTAAACCGCCCTGAGTCAGGTTGCACCTGAGTGGGCGGTATATAAGCGTAAAAATTAAATTAATTAAATGCCAACCTTGTGTCGCCAGCTAATCTTTCTCACACTAGATCAGGCAAAAGGAACTGCAGAATGAACTCACCAAAAAGTGCCTTCATTTTGGGAGTTTCACATCTGGCCTGGACACTGAAGAAGAACTTTTCTTTTATAAATTCAGCACTTTTTCCAAGGTAAGATGGCACTAGAGCCCAGAGGCTCCCTTGCTTACTTGATGAGATGCTGGCCATGTCTGGATACAAACCCCAGTAAGTCCTGTGCTGCTCCACAAAAATGAGGGACAAATCTGAGGAAATGAGGTAGAAATTTCCCTCTGTCTGGATGAAGCCCAGAGTCAGTTATTTTGCTTAGTGAATGCTCACTGGCAAGACTTCACTGGTTTTTATTGTTCTATGGTTTGGTTTCCAAACTATTATCTTTAAACAGTTAGTAACCTCTCCATATCCTGTTTGGAGTCATGGGAGACTTGTGGACTGACCAGAAGTGATATCCTCCTGCTCTGATTTGGGGGAAATTGTTTGTTTGTTTAAAATATTTTTTACCCTGCCTTTCTCCTATAAAAGGTCCCATGGTGGCTTACATCATTAAAAAGATAATATGAAAGCTAAAACAGTTATTACGATGTTAAATGAGAATTAAATATTGTATTTAAACAGTAAATATTTGGCACAGTGGTTAAACTGCTGTACTGCAGCCAAAACTCTTCTCACAATCTGAGTTCGATCCTTGGAAGGATCCTTCCGAGGTCAGTAAAATGAGTATCCAGCATGTTGGAGGCAAAATGGTAATTGCATTGTGAACCATCCAGAGCAAGGATTTTCAACCTGCGGCCCGAGGGCTAAATGCAGCCCATGGCACCATTTCATGTGGCCCAGTACCACCTCTACCACACCAGGAAGTACCATGTGGTAGAGGAAGAGCAATATGGCCATCTGGCCCCTGAAGCTGTCTGAGGGAGCGTGACCTTGCCCCTGGCTTTAAAAGGTTGAGACCTCCTGATCCAGAGAGTGCACTAAGTGCTATGGAGCAGTATAGAAGTGTAGCTAAATAAAAGCAATTCTACAAATCCATTTAAAAGCAACAAAGGCACAAGCAATCCGATTTTAATAACCTTCTCTTAGACAGTCTATGGCAGGGGGTCAGCAAACTTGGCTCTCCAGATGTTCTTGGGCTTCAGTTCCCACTGGGAGTTTCCCAGACGTCCTGATCAGCAGGTTTACTGACTTGGGCTTCTGGTAATTGAAGTCCAAGAACACCTAATTTAAGCACTGTGTCATTTCATGACATTGAAAGAAAACTGTTTATTTTAACAACCTCTAACTGGTATGTATGAGCCTATGATGCAGTACAAACATCCAGTGGTGAGGTCCATGTTCAAATACCCACTTGGCTGTAATTGTAAACTTGGTTCAGTTATACTCTGTTAAACAAATCTATCTCACAAGGTAGTTGCAAGGATAAAAGGAAACCAGGTAAACTGCTTTGAAGGCTTCAGTAGCTATGAACGATATAGATATGCAATCCATCTTCCTTTTAAGACGATTGTCACACATTTTTCATCTATGAAAATAAAGGACAAGAAGTCAGATTCATTTGTTAATCTTCTCTAAAGTATACCTTTTGAAAAATGTATTACACAGAAGTAATTTGTTCTGCTGATTTTAGTCTACTGTTCCAGGTAGGGCTGGTGTTAGATTTATACTAATTAAAATTAACATTTGTTGGATCTAATTGAGGTGGCCTTTAGCATATTTAACAATGATTGTCAAACTGTCCTTTTTGAAGATGGTGATCAACAGTTTTTATTCTTATGGTAGTAAACCAATAATTGTTGCTTACTAGTAAAATAATATTTATATTTTTTTTAATTTAAAAAATTGCCAAAGCAGTTTTTGTGATATCAATAGAAGGTAAAGAAAATCAGAATTAAATAGGGGAAAGAATAGTTATTGTGTGTGTGTTTTTTAAATTCTCAGAAGATCTCACAACAATAATTTAATGTCGGAGATTACTCTGGGTTGAAAGGATTTTTAGGGGACACTCGAATGAGGCTCCTTTCACATCCTCAAGTGCAACTTTCGTGTATCGAAACCCAACCATCCAGTCTCCAAGCCAGCGTTTTAACCACTAAGCCACTGGGGGAGCTGCAGAAGATCTCATGATTTGGCACAAGGACAAACTATTTTTTTTAAATGAAGCACTCTCTAATCCAATTCTTGGGATTTCTAAACAAAGGTGTTATAATTAGCCCTATTGTGCTTGTTTCTTCCTGTTTTCTGCAGAACTAACACAGCTCTATGATGCTGCATATATCTGGACTAATACAGGAAATGACTGGATGGGGCAATATGAAAGCTTTACTTCCTGGCCTGAGATAAGGACACAATAGGGTTGAGACACACAGGGTTACATTTACAGTTTGAGGAGGAGAAGGGCTTTTAACTGGGTATAGTAGAGTGACAGGGAATGAGGGATACGTGCCAAACATCCTCAAAAGGAATAGGAATTTGCTGCTCAAAGAAAAGAAACCCTGCTCCCGCGTTGGAGGCAGTATGAGAGGAATTAGGTGAATAACTTTGAGGACAAACAGGAATGGTCTGGTTGAAGAAGACAATAGAAGTATTACACTCACAGGAATGTTATTCTAGATAACTGTATATGGAATTGATGTCCATGAATAACCAGTCTCTGGGGAATTAAAAAATCCCCATAAGTGTATCTCATCATGTAGTTTCCCGTTATTTTCATCCTAGGGAAAAGTGGGGAAAAGGGCTGACAGATCATGGTATTCAACACAGTCCACAAAACATGATACTGCTGATTACAAAATTTCCCTAACTTCTATTTTGTAGGCTAGGGTTTCTCAGCCTTGGACCCCCAGATGTTCTTGGACTTCAGTTACCAGAAACCCATGTCAGCACGCTTGCTGGTCAGGACTTCTGGGAATTGAAGCCAAAGAACATCTGGGGACCCAAGATTGAGAAATCTTGTAGAATTATATAGTTGGCATGGTTTAGTGTAAGGGACCAGAAAGGTTACAATGATAACACATGGCAAAGGTACATTGTTAAAGGCACTGCTTTACAGAACACAACACATGGGCAAACTGCAGTCTTCCCTGACTTCTCGTTCTGGAGTAGTGATTCACCTTTTAAACAACTCAGAAGCCCTGCATCATTTAGCACCCCCCTATACCCATTTTTAAAAAGCTGGAAGTGGAGTTTCAGTCACTTCTGGTTTTCTTTTGTTGCATTTTAGATGGTCCAAGCTGCCCCAGGAGGGCTGTGTGATGAAAAATTTGAGTTCCAAACCCGGTTCCTTTTGGTATCATAATAATTATATGCTGACCTAGATCCGTGATGGCAAACCTTGGTACTCCAGATGTTCTTGGACTTCAATTCCCAGAAACTCAAGCCCCGGTGAATCCTCACAAATGGGTTTACTGCAATTCATCCAGCCCATGCTGCTCTCGTCACTTCCGGAAGCGGAAGTAAAACGCGCCAGTATGGGCACGTTTTTCTTCCGCTTCTGGGAGCAATGAGGGTGGAGCAGGCCAGATGAATCACAGTAAACCCATTCGTGTGGATTCACGGGGGCTTGGGCTTCTGGGAATTGAAGTCCAAGAACATTTGGAGTGCCAAGGTTCACCATCACGGACCAAGATGGTAATCCTCTCCCTTATGCTGCTATCCTTTCCTTTTCCCCTCACAAAGGTAGCCACATACAGACTGCTTTTTATTAAAGTCCCTTTGCTGAAGTGAAAACAAAGCATCATAATCATCATCACCTATTATTTAATTTTCCAGACGGAATGTGCCAACTATATCAGAGTTCTTTACCCTTTGAACCGGACGCACCTCTTTGCCTGTGGAACCGGTGCTTTCCATCCCATCTGTGCCCTCATCTACGTAGGTCACCGTGGAGAGGTAAGAAATAATGCATGGAAGTTCTGAGGCATTGGCAAATAGATGTGATAAACCCAATGTTCATAGTGGGATCGAATGCAACCAGCCTCCAAGTTCCACACTGAAGGTTTACACCAGGGTGGATAAAAATCAATGATTTTTTTAAAAAATCAAAAAAATTGGATTTTTTAAATTTAAAACAGATTTTTTTTAATTTAAATCGGATTATTTTTATTTAAATGCTTTTTGAGGAAAAATCTCTCTAAAGATCGTGTTCTAGCTAAGATACATTATAGTCCAAAGATTATTTATCATGAAATTAGTTTTTAATTATGTGGCATAAGGCTGTATTAATCCATTCACAATGTCATGCTCTCCCAGAGGTTTCTGATTATTTGGGGCAATTTTTATATCTAGAAGATATTATCAAATCAAATGCTTGGTTTTGCTGTTTTCAAAACTGTGCATTTGGATCTGCAACAATAACATGCCTCCTTCATAGCAAAAAATGTTATAAAATAAACATTAGAATTGAGAACAAGACCTTAATCCCATTGTTCCTCTGCAAATCTATGTACTGTACACAGAATCAACCCCCTTACCTCTTAAGTGCTGCTACGTTTCAAGAAGTCAATGAATAGAAGGTTGTTTGGAATGGAATAGCACAAGGAGCAAAGTTTGAGGAGGGAGGGGCAAGCAGTAAAATAAAAGTGAAACCATTTGAGGACGGAACTCTGCATATTGAGATCTTTATTTGTATAGCAGCCTGAAGTTTATCATATGGACCTGGCTGATGTAGTCAATGACTGTCAGTCTAAGTTTTTTTAAATATATTTACCACATCAGTTAACAAAATATAGATGTTTAAGCAAATATAAGTATACATAATGCTATATAATGTTATTGTTTTGGTTAAATAACACTATTTAAATGTTAAGGTAATATGAATGATTAACCTATTAAACTGGAGATAGTTCACCTTGCAGTAATTTCATAATTATCTATCTATGTATTTCTAATGGTATATAACCACTAAATCAGTAATTTTCTGATATAACTGTAAAACTACTGTAATCTGAAAAGTTATTATTCTAAAAATGAAACCTTTATCTGGTTGTAAATATTAAGATTAAAATAACTCCAGCAAAAATGAGTATTTATGTAGAAAATCATGATTTAAATCAAGCCTTGCTGACTAGTGATTTAAATCGTGATTTAAATCATGATTTAAACCAAAGTGATTTAAATCAAATCTACCCTGGTTTACACCTCTTATACATGAAGCCATAAAGTCTTCCATAACAGCATTAATAGTCATCATCTCCCACAGTGTTCCCTATTGGGTGCCAAATTGTGACCTCTTTTTTTGTTCAAGAGGTACGAACATTTGAAACAGCCTCTCTGTTGAATATGGAAACAAGGATGTAGTCCAGACAAAATACAAAACTAAATAGTTCTAAGCCGCTGTTGACAATGTTGTTGTTTATCCTTTGACAGAGGTTGCATTATGGACACAAGCCTAGTTTCTTATGGACTTTTCTCTTGCCAGAGTGGCTGTGAAAGTTGAGGCTCCTGTTTTAGATTAATCTTATCTTAACATGTTATCCATACCTTAAATTGTGGTGAATATTGCCTAAAAATAAGCCAGCATCATAAACAATGGGTTGAATCTGGCTTGTTTCCACAAACCATAATTAAAGTGAACTGGATATTGTGGATGGCACTGCAAGATGTGATTAATCAAAAAATGAAACAAATATTTGCACATTCCTGAATGAAGCCATATTAGTGAGGCAGGGAGAGAACATGAGTCTCATTTTCATTATATTAAAATAAAGTTTAGTATTCTATTCAAGCTAGTTTGCTTTATAAAACAAGGTTGAATAAACTACAGTGGTACCTCGGATAAAGTCCGATTCGGATAAGTCTGATTCGGATAAAGTCACAGTTTTCGTGCACAAGTGATGCATTGCATAAAGTCCAAAACCACTAAAAAATGGACGTTATCCAAGATATTTGGTATAGGAACAACGGATAAAGTCAATTTTCAAACATTATCCGATGCATCGCCCATTTGATTCGGATAAAGTCCAAAATCGGATAAAGTCCAAACTTGTGGAGTGGAGTTTGGACTTTATCCAAGGTTCTACAGTAGAAACTCAGAAAATCAGAATATCGTGCAAATGTTCATTCAGTTCAGTAATGCAACTTAAAAGGTGAAACAAATATATGAGATAGACTCATTACATGCAAAGCAAGTGTTGTGTCCTAGTGTTACTCACTTCAAAGGGACACAGCGCGTGAACTGGATCCGCCAGAGGGGCGCCCTCTTCAAAGGAGGGGCACATATCAAAGCGGCGTTGGAGACCAAATGGGGGTAGTAAACTGTGAGTGTCCGCTGGTATGTTTCCTTGTTGTTGTTGAAACGGAAAACCAGCTGTATATAAGATACCATCTTTCCCCACATCCTCAGTCTTGTCTCCCGATCTGAATAAAGAGTCACTATGCTTAACCCACACGCTGCGTTCTAGTCTACTTCCTGCGAGAATCTAACATTGGCGACGAAGGTGGGATATGGCTGCTACTGCATCTTCAATCGGACCGTTTGACATTGCAAAGCCGGAGGCATGGCCCATGTACGAGATCCAGTTCGAGAACTTTGTGATCGCTGGGGAGATCGAGGATGAAGGGCGACAGAAGGCGTTGTTCCTGGCCCATTGTGGTTTGCCCACGATTGAGCTGGCCGGGCATCTGCTGCTGCCACAGGCACTGAGGGAAGCCACATTGACCGACATCCTGGCGGTGCTCCGAGAACACTTCAAGCCCGTCGTTTCCATCTTCCCAGCCAGGGTTGCCTTTTACCGGCGAGATCAGAAGGAGGGGGAGTCGGTAGCTGAATACGTTGCGGCTCTCCGACAGGCTGCCGTGCCGTGCCAATGGCATGACCTGGAGGAGGCCTTAAGAGACCGGCTTCTCGTGGGCCTCAGAGACTAAGCTACTCAGCGGCAGCTGATGAAGAGAAATAGGTTGACTTTTGCCCAGGTCCTGGAGGAAGCCTTGGCGTCCGAGGCTGCACACGCCGGGGTGAAAATCCTCCGTGCCGAAACTGTTGCTCCTGCCCGGGGTGAGTCGGCTGTCCAGCTGCAGCAGTGCGCTACTCCAGTGGATACAGACAATGCGTCAGAGGAAGGTACTGTCGGGAGGATTCGCCAGCAAACCCCCCAAGCTTCAAGGAGCAACATCGCGCCATGCCAAGGCTGTGGGGGGAGGCACCTCCGCTCACGGTGCCCGTTCAAGACTGCCGAATGCCACAAGTGTGGGCGGAAGGGGCACATTGCACGGGTGTGCCGCCAGCGATCCGAAGGTCACCCCGGGGACGGAGGTCAGCGCAGGATGGAACACCCAATTTCCAAGGTCCGCGTTGGACGGAAGGCATCATCTAGTGTACAGTCAGTGTCCGGGAGGTTCTTCGTTGATATTCGCCTCCAAGGGTGCCCCGTCCGCATGGAGATCGACTCAGGGTCAGCCTACTCAATCATCTCACAGAGGGAATTTTTTCAACTTCCTCCAGCAGACCGGCCGAAACTGCGGGCTCTGCAGGTCGCCCTGACCGATGTGCAAGGTCGACACATTCCAGTGTTGGGAATCGGAAATTTTGATGTGCGGTTCAAGGCCATCTCAGCAAAGCTTCCCCTAGTCGTGGTGAAAACCGGTAGGAATAACCTTTTGGGTGTGCAGTGGTTTGGGCCCCTGGGTATTGGGTTTTCGGGAATTAATGCGGTTACGGCCGACCCCATTCAGGCTGTGTGTGAACGCTATCCAGATGTTTTCCGACCCGGGCTGGGTACGTTCAAGGGGGCCCCTGTTAATTTTGAGCTGGACCCAACTGTCCAACCCATTCGCATGAAGCCACGTAGGGTGCCGTTTGCCCTGAAAGACCGCATTGAAGCGGAGCTGGACAAGCTGGTGACACAGGGCATCCTGGAGCCCGTGGACTCTGCTCCGTGGGAGACACCTATAGTCACGGCTATCAAGGCGAATGGGGACATCCGCATCTGCGCGGACTACAAATGCACGATTAATAAGGCTATCCGAGCTAATTCTTACCCTGTTCCAGTGGTTAGCCATTTGCTGGCCACCCTCCATGGGGGAAAGTGTTTTGCTAAACTGGACTTGGCCCAAGCATATCAGCAAGTGCCTGTTAGCCCGAAATTTGCGTTGTGTCAGACTATTACTACTCATAAGGGTGCATTCCGTGTGAACCGTCTTCAGTTCGGCGTTAGTACGGCTCCGGGTCTTTTTCAGGCTCTTGTGGAAAGGTTATTGAAGGGTCTCCCTGGGGTGCTGACTTTTTTTGACGACGTGTTGATATCTGGGACAGACAAGGGGGACCTGGCCACTAAACTGGGGAAGGTGCTGGAGCGTTTCCAAAATGCGGGGTTGCGGGTAAAAAGGGAGAAGTGTTGTTTTTATGCTCATGAGGTTGAATTCTTGGGGTTCAAAATCACGCCTGCCGGCATCAAGCCCTCTGAATCCAAAGTTCAGGCAGTCTGGGAAGCCCCACGTCCCACTTCAAAGACGGAGCTCCAGGCATTTTTGGGTCTCTTAAACTTCTATCACTCCTTTCTGCCCCGAAAGGCGACTGTGGCTGAGCCCCTGCTTCAGTTGCTGAGGAAACAGGCGGTGTGGCAGTGGGGGCCTCCTCAGGAAAAGGCATTCCGGGAAGTCAAGGAGCTGTTGACTTCGGATGCTGTCCTTACACATTACGATCCGAAGAAGCCCCTTTTGCTTGTATGTGATGCCTCGCCGGTGGGGGTTGGGGCTGTGCTGTGCCATGACATGGGGGGAGGGAAAGAAGCGCCTATCGCATATTACTCCAGGTCGTTAACGGTGGCCGAAAAAAACTATGCTCAGATTGATAGAGAGGCGCTGGCCATAATCGCTGGAACGAAGAAATTTCATGACTTCATTTACGGGAGGGCTGTCACGATTATCACCACAAACTGCTCCTGGGTATTTTTGTGCCAGACAAGCCCACCCCCCAAATCCTGTCTCCGCGGATGTTACGCTGGGCAATGTTCCTTCAGGCGTACCAGTACACGCTCCAACATCGCCCAGGTATCAGCATTAGCCACGCGGATGCTCTGTCCAGATCCCCTGTTGAGTATGTGGGTTGAATTGAGGCGGAAGGACAGGTCCTTATGTTGGATGTGTTAGACTCTCCCCCGATCTCCGCTGCTGACATAGCAGCCCAAACAAAAAAAGACCCCCTCCTGTCGAAGGTTGTCATGTGGGTTCAGAAGGGGTGGCCATCGCCACCAACCCCTGAGGAATTCAGGGTGTTCTACTCCAAGAGAAACGAACTGTCACTGGAGCAGGGTTGCTTGGTTTGGGGGGACAGAGTGGTCGTCCCATCTGCACTTCGGAACAAAGTGCTTCGCACACTCCATGTTAGCCACCCAGGTATTGTCAGGTCAAAAGCGCTAGCGCGAAGCTACTTCTGGTGGCCCCGATTGGACCAGGACATTGAGGCTTGGGTGGGGAAATGCAGGGAATGTCAGGCTTCAAGGCCCGAAGAACCACGTCTTCCCCGCAGGGAATGGGATACGGCCAGAGGCCCCTGGTCTCGGATTCATATAGATTTTGCCGGACCGTTCAGGGGAACAACACTTCTGATTATTGTAGATTCTTTTTCCAAGTGGGTAGATGTCATCCCGGTGTCAGGAACATCCTCTGCCACCACAATCCGCAAATTAAGGCGGGTCTTTAGTACCCTAGGCCTGCCCGACATCGTAATTACCGACAACGCGTCGAGCTTCATGTCGGCAGAATTCCAGGATTTCCTAAGTCGTAATGGGATTAGACACATCACGGCCGCTCCTTTTCACCCTGCCACAAATGGTCAAGCCGAGAGGCAGGTGCGGACGGTCAAAGACGCACTCTCGCGCATGGGACCGGGGGATTTGGAGCTGCAGTTGTGTCAATTTCTGCTGTCCTACAGGGTCACCCCATTGGCCTCGGGGCTGTCGCCAGCCGAACTATTAATGAAAAGGAAGCTGCCGACTGTTTTTGACCGTTTAGATCCTCAGCGCCAAGAGGATCGGGGCCTCAATATAGACATTCCGAATTTAAAAGGTTTTGAGGTTGGGCAACCAGTCCACTGCAGGAATTATGCCAACAGGCCTCCATGGTTGGGGGGGGGAGGTGTTGGAACAGACTGGCCCGGTGTCTTACAGAGTGCAAATGGAGAATGGCGCGATTTGGAGGAGACACACAGATCAAATGCGGCTCCGGGTCCTGGGGCAGAACTCTAACTCGGGCCCAGGGAGGGAGCCACAAGGGAGGGAGCCACAAGGGGAAACAAGGGGGAATATGGAGAGTGATATGGAGTGGGATTTAATTAGTGACCCCCTGCCCACGTCTTCCCCAGAGCCCGAGGCGGGAGGGGAAGCTACCCCGAGCTCAGAGGCAGGAACGGAAGGGGGGCCACTCTGAGCTCTCCCCCCACTTCCGAACCAGTTGGGGTGTCCGTTGAGCCTACCCTGGTGCCAGAGACGCACGGGCGGCCCAGACGAGTTTGTGGGCCACCCATCCGTTGGGGAAAGGTTGTTTCTCACTGAAGGGGGAGGGATGTTGTGTCCTAGTGTTACTCACTTCAAAGGGACACAGCGCGTGAACTGGATCCGCCAGAGGGGCGCCCTTTTCAAAGGAGGGGCACATATCAAAGCGGCGTTGGAGACCAAATGGGGGTAGTAAACTGTGAGTGTCCGCTGGTATGTTTCCTTGTTGTTGTTGAAACGGAAAACCAGCTGTATATAAGATACCATCTTTCCCCACATCCTCAGTCTTGTCTCCCGATCTGAATAAAGAGTCACTATGCTTAACCCACACGCTGCGTTCTAGTCTACTTCCTGCGAGAATCTAACTGCAAGATAGTTCAAGCCTTACTTTGTTATAATATTGATGCTTATGGCTTACAGTTTATGAAAACCCCAACCCCCCCAATATCATGTACCCCATAATAATCACATAATCTCATGTACGCTGTACACCATGATCATCATAATTATAACGAATTAAGGCACGACATCTCTCACTTTGCATGTAGTGAGTCTATTTCATATATTTGTTTCACCTTTTAAGTGAAATGAATGAACATATGCACGATATTCTAATTTTCCAAGTTTCACCTGTACTGTACTACAAAGAAGAATGTAAAACAAGAGTGTTGCTTTACTATACCCAGGTGATATTATTTAGCATCCTCTTTCCCACAGTAGCTAATAAAGCAGGATATTGAAACAGATAGATCTTTGGCTGCTCTATAAATGTTATTTGTATGTTTTTATATGTAGCAGTCTAACTCATCCAACTCTGTCATGGGTTGAAAAATAAAAAGTTCTGCAAATAAATATCATAGGAACTTTAGCTTTGCATTTCCTCAAAATAAAATCTTCTTTCTTCATCATACATTTTTAGTAACGTATGAAATGTAGATTATCTTAAACAGGAAAAAGCCCCTCGGCTCTTTGGCTATGAAACAGGGATGAGCACTAAACCCTAGAGTCAGATACGACTGGCTTTCAAGCAAGGGTGACTTTTACCTTTACTAGTTAAGTAAACCAGTCATTAAGGTACAGTGCACTTAGTCTTCTTTATACAAGTTATGATAGCTGACCTTGTGGAATTTGTCCAAACTCAAAAACATTTAAGAAAGTAATGGATTTTGGATCAATTAAGCTGTCAGAGTAACTGATTTATTGTTCCGCTCTATATCTACCCTCTTCTGGTATATTTTTTCCCCTTTCTTTCTGTCTTCCTTCTTAAGAAATCTCCTTTTGAGCTTGCATTATAAGTATAGTCTGTTAGCGGCCAAGTAGTACCAGAGGGAAGGAGGAGTGAAAAAGGTGCATAACAAAAATAAAGCCTAAACTGACATGACATCCTAAAAGAAAGAAAGAGACAAATGGAATTGAGACCCGAACACTATCTTGATTAGCTTTAAATCATTTGGTTTTTTTTTTCTTTTCATTTGCAGGGTAAGATTTATCAATGCCAGTTTCATTCTTCCTTTTAAAACATTGTTGTCTTACATCAGGAGTTCCCAACATTTTCAAACCAGGGACTGGGTTATGCTTACAGTCAGCTTCGAGGGCCAGATGGCCATTTTGCCTTGCACGATGGTGGTGGTGGTGGCCATTTTGTCCCAACAGCTTCAAAGGGAGTGTCCATTTTGTTTTTGAATGCCCTTGGAGGGGTTGGGGCACATGAAATGGTGCCATGGGCCAGATCTGGCCTGCAGGCCTTAGGATGGGAACCCTTATCTTACATTGTAAGTAAGCTGACTAATTTCATATCAGAGGAGTCTAAAAGATACCAGCTTTCGCCTGCATATCACCAGACAGATGTGGGGAGCAATTACCTGCAACATTCAAACTTCTTTCAAGCCAATAAGGCCCAAAAGCACAATGTCTGATATGGATATTATTTGCTAAACAGAGACTCCTGATTGGATTGTGGACTAATCCCGGACTTCTTGTAATCTTGCTTTTTAAGGATGTGCTGGAGTGGGTGCACATACATGTTATTAAGTGTTATGTGCTAATCACAAAGAATAAAATCATCTCAAGACAGTGTCTGCAGAAATAAATATATACAATATTTAAATCAAAATCAAAGAAAAAATACTTTGGTATGATGAAACATTAATAGATGTCAGCATTGAAGCACACATACTCAGGATTTCCAGCCCAAACACAATTAAAAAACAACATAATTTTAACTATCAGTTTAAACCAACTCGAAGCAGTCAACCCACCCCCGCAGGTTAAAAAAAAAGCCATGGTAAACAGTTAGCTATAAAATCAGTGGGTGGCATTTCATGTTGTACTCAATTTGCTTTCCCCTGCAGTCACTCTCATAAATTGAGCTGGAAGGTCATCCAACTTAACCCTGTAACCCCACTCACTTTGGCAGATTCAGAAGTTTTTATTGCCTCTATGGTAGAAAAGGGCCTTTCAGCACAGCTGTTTATCAAGAGCTTAAAGGGGTGACCAAGCTGCCTCCTTACCATCACTTACATCATAACTATATCTGTCCCTCCCCTCACTCCCACAAACTCTTACACTCACTTAACTATGGATTTGACATGTGCAAAAGAACACAATCCAGGTCCTGTCTTGGTGTTGTAACTTCCTGGTGATTTAACGTGGCCTCACTTTGGCCTCAGTTAGGGCTTGGGTGTAGGCGAAAGGTTGCAAGTTTGAGGAAGGCCCATAATGAGGCAGCTTGAAGAGGTTGCTTTGTCTGGCCAAGAGGCTAACTAGCAGTGAGGCAAACTGATAATAGAGACCACATATGTGGAGTATCAGCATTACAAAGCAAGAAGGGAAGAATACATAATCCATAGCACCTTTAGGCCTGCATTGTTATATGGAGGAGAATTCTGAGAGTACCCTGGACTGCAAAGAGATAAACTCAGTTGATTCTGAAGGAAATCAACCCTATCTGCTCCTTGGAAGGACAGATGCTGAAGACGAAGCTAAAGTCCTTTGGCCACCAAATGAGAAGAGAGGACTCACTCGAGAAGGCCTTGATGTTGAGAGAGATCGAAGGCAAAAGGAAAAGGGGGCGGCAGAGGATGAGATGGCTAGATGGCATTGTTGACGCAATGGGCGTAGAGCTGAGAGGGGGTGTGGAGGATGGTGGAGTTTAGGGGTGCCTGGTGTGCAGTGGTCCATGGGGTCGTAAAGGGCCGTACTCAACTGCAACTGAACAACAACAAATTATATTTGAAATTGGCTTTGTTTCCTTTCACTAGCTGAACTCCTGTTGTGCTCTTACACAAGAGGTGTATATTTTAGTGGCAACAAGTAAAAAAAAATCTCCTTAGACATTAACTGTTGCACTCTGAGTCACATGGACTGACTGTGTAACAGGTAATGCCTATGGAGATTTCTTAACTGACAGCAATTCACCACTAGACCTGTGCAACAGGATATGGGCCACTGTGTCATCTGAGTCATATTCAGAGGTAGACAGTTCTCTCTCTCTGAAAGATATTTGGCCAATGAAGCCAAATGGTGGAAGATTCAGGGCTGACAAAATGATGGACTTCCCCACATGGAGCACAGTTAAAATGGTTGTATTCCTTCCCATGTAATGTGGATAGCTTCCTACTGTAAAGCGGGTAGTGCTCCTGGTAGTTTGAGTATTGGGCAAGACATCTCTCAGTCTGATAGGCTGGAAAACACGAGTAGGTAGATGCATCTATATTCCTTTTCTGTATGAGTGCTTCTTTAGACCATTTTGTTGGCTGATTAAATCACTGGGATTTATGTAAGTGTTGATAAGAGGTTCCATGATAAGAGGATTTACTCTAGGTAGGAATTGTCATGATCTTAGGTTGTCTGCTTGTCAGCTCACTGCTAAGTAGCTGCATCCTTTCTCTTTATCTCAAGATTCATATCTCAAATTCTTTAGGGAAGAGGGGAAAACACACCAGTCATAGAAGCTTCTAGAACATTCTCCAAGATAGGGACTTTCCATGAGGTAATGAATTCTTAAAGGTGGCAGAAGTCACTCTTTTCCCTATAAAAGGAGTGATTTTTCAGGCCCGAATCGGTTCTCTAACCTGGGGCTACCTAGCTCCGTTATCTGAACTCAGATTCCCTGGGGGAATAAAGCACCTATGACTGGATGCGCCCATTAGGGCATCCAAGGGAGATTGTGCCTTGCCTAACAATCTCTATAAAATCTCTTTTCACAGGTATAATGCTATTCTTCGCTTGTCTGAAATTGTATACTGTATTGGAAAATAAAGCTCTTTGTGAGTTTTACTATATCCTGAGTTGGAGTCTACTTATCAGGCATATCCAGGCAATATTGCTCTCTGCTTAAACACGCTACCAAACCTACAAAATAGCCGCAGATTCCCTGTGTCGGGCAGGTGGAAGCACGTGGTGACCCGGGTTCCGGAAGGAGAGGTGACAAAAGGCTGTTGAGGGAGTATGTGGAGTAAAATGTGGAAATTGAACAGTCTATTGATCGTAACCAGCTTCTTGAGCCCACAGCAGGGTCAGACCATCGCGACAGGAGTAACAGTTGAATTTAGCCCAAAATTTCATTTTTGCTTCCCTACTGAGAAAGGTTCTCACTGCCCTGGAAGGAGCTTTTTTTCAGTTGAACTCTGGGGCAACAGTAATAATTAGTTTTGGGGGGAAAACCCTTTTGTTTTTGCTCCTCATCCCATATGGCCTACATGATTGAGCTACGTAGGTTTCTTGACACTTTGAAGAAATGGACAGCAAAGGTGACCTGAACTGAGCTGCAGAGCTCTTCTGAAATCTTGGCAAGATCAGAAAAGTTCAATTGGTTCTGGCAGAGTTTGTCTATTATGCTTTGTGCAAGTCCCAGCTGTTATATTTATGTGTTGGACATTGTTTTCCTGAAGTTGTGACAGATTACATTTAAAAGATCCTAGGATAGATAAACATTACGAACATTTTCTTTTGGTAACCATACCCGAAATAAGAAATATTCTTTATCTAAGGAACATACCAGGTCTGGAAATGATTACAAAAGTATACATATTCAGGATCCATTTGTGTTTGGGTAGCTACATATTCAGTGTGTTTTCATCAGTCTTGATGAACTGTGTCAATATCCTTTTACGTGGTTTTTTTTAATTGTACAAAATCAAAACTGCTTGTTACTTCATTCAGACGAGGCGTCCTGTTTCACTCACATCTACATTATTTGAATGTTACTGGAGAGCTGCTTCTTTCCCCCCAGATAAGTGCTACCACATGTCTTCTGAAACCCAGACTACCTTCATGGTTCTGTCAGTTCTATTTTATCACCTCATTTAACACTTTTGCTCTCTTTTTCCTTAGCATGTGTTCAGCTTGGACCCTACAAGCATAGAAAATGGTCGGGGCAGATGTCCTCATGAGCCCAACAGGGCATTTGCAAGTGCTTTCATCAGTAAGTGCCCAATAGATTGACAGAGGTCTATTCAAGTGTAACAGCAGAGCATGAACTGGAGAACGATATTTATTACTTGTTGCTCTTCTTTGCTGCTGCTGTTAATTGTATTTGTTGGTGTTGATACTGGTATAGCCAAGCATCCAAAGCAGACCATTGCTGGACGCCTGACTCAAGAGCTAAATTCTCCCCCGCCTGGGCCTTTTCTGTTATACAGTGGAACCTTGCTTAACAAATTTAATGCATTCTCCGGGACCTTTTGTACTACGAAAAATGTGTAAAGTGAATTTCCCATAGGAATGCACCGAAACCCAAAATTTGTAATGCAAAATGCTGTGTCCCATAGGGATCCATTGAAAACCAGTTAATCCATTCCAAAACAAAATTGTTAACTGAGCCACTATTTTCTATGGATTTCCTTTTGTTATGCGATTTTTGGGTTAAGGGAGCCGTTTGTTAAACGAAGTTCCACTGTACAGTATATCCTTCTCTAAATAAGACTGGGGAAGGGTATGGCCAGCCTTTCTTGCATGCTCTTGGTGGTCTCTTCAGGAGTGGGTAATGTGAACTCCTATCCTAGACTTCTCTAGAGCTCTTCTTGAACGTATGTATGGAATCTGTTGGCTGTTAATATCCAGATACAATGATGGATTCGGATAAATCTGTTTTCCTGTGGCGACCAATCAGATTCCAATGACAGACTAGCCATGGCCATAAAACCCTGTTGCATATCACCTCCTGATGGAAGTAAAACTGCCAGTGAGCTCCCTTTATAAAACCATTCTGCAGATGCCTGTTTCATCCAGAGGAAAATGGAGACTGAGTACTACAGGGTGTTCCAATCTTTGCCTGACATCAGCACCTGTTGTAGATGTAAAAATATTGGCCCAAAGGCATTAAAAAGGTGAACACAGTTGATTCCGACCTCCACATTTAAAAGCCAAAACATTTTAGTCATCATATAGTACTTCAAAGGAAATCACCAAGCAAGGTACCACGAATGAAGCAATCTCTTTCTCTCTAATGCCTCTGGATGCTACCCTAACAGATATGCTGAGGATAATTGCCATGGCAGTTCTGCGTCTGCAGAATAAAGGAAAGCAAGTTCCCTTGGCAGTTACTACTTGGCTTAGGTGGTGTTGTGAGAAACTGGTGGTATTTTTCTTTTACAGTTAAATAGCCACTACTGTTTCTACTATCCCCATGTGTCCAGTAGTATGTGAGGATATCTGGAAGGTGTCACCCAGATTACTGTGGGTTGTCAAGGCAACAAAAGTGATGGTCACTAGCGAGCAGAGGAGAGGAAGCGCTATTCAGACTTCCTTGACCTGTTCAGAACAGGTCCTAGTGCTCAGGTTTCTTAGTGCCCAGTCAAATGGGAGGAAGGAAAGAGGAATCCACAGACCTAGAGTAGCACAAGCATCTGCATTACTTTTTCTCCATCAGTAGCATTCCTGCTCAGTAATCTGCAGATGGGCAGGTAAGCTAATAAGAGGGCAGGCAAGGTAAGGTGTCTTGCACAGTTATACCTAAAACCTGGAGTTGCCTTCCTTCTAGGCCTGTTTTTGTTGTTGGGTGTGTTTGTTTATTTTTGTAGCACCACAAAGCTGTTACATGCTCATGATAAGACAGCTTCCTATACTGGAGGTATGAAAATCAAATACAAAGTGGTCCTCAGAGGAAAATTAGCCTCATGGCATCTTAAAGACTAACCTATTTTTATGGCAAGTGAACATTTCTTGTCATGAACCAGAGTCCACGTCCATGATGGAATTTACCACAATAAATTCGTGTGCTTTAATGTGCTAATACAGACTGTAGTTTTCTTGCAGCTGGAAATTCTCAGAAAATAGCGCACCTTTCTCAACCTTTTCTTGACACTTTGAAGTATAGTTGCTTCTTGTATAGTTTCTTAAAATAGGTACCTGGCTTTGCATTGTGGATTTGCGACTCTGCAATTCCCGTGCTGTCTGACAACTGCTTACAGTAGCCAAAAACATAAAATGGGAGATGAGAAAGCCCCACGTTTAATTTTAATTAGCTAGGTCTCTTTAAGTAAATCATTGTTTCCAAGCCTTTAGCTGTTTTCTATAAATACTTCTAATAAAACAATATATTAATATATTTCATAGTGCTGACTATAATTCTCAAAATTCTTATTAACACAGGAATTTTACACATGATATTTTTTTATTGTTTCCATGGAATTTCTTTTCTAGGTGGAGATTTGTACACTGGATTAACAGCAGATTTCTTGGGCAGGGATTCGGTGATTTTCCGAACCATGGGGCAGCGCTCCTCTTTGCGCACTGAGATGGACCAGAGGCTGCTTAATGGTAGGAGAAATTTAGGTAACTTCAGCCAACCAAAGGGGATATGGCATTGTGCCTGTCATTGTGAAATCCAGTGGGGGAAATGCCTTTATTTGAAGGAAACCATGGAGAATGTCTACTTTTACCTCTTTGGAGGACTGAGTCAAAACAAACATTTAAGGAAAGCCTGATGCAAATTGGAAGGAGGACAGGTATATATGTGAATGTGAAAAGGAAGGTTAAAGAGTGAAAGAAAAAATGGAAGGTATAAGTCAGGGCTAAAAGAAATTTGTGTTTGAAAATTAAGGATGTTGCTGGGATGTGTTTATACTAGTTAGCCTCTTTGAATATGTGCAACTTAATAAGAAGAAACTTTATGTACAGTCTCTGTTGGCAGTAGTCTCCATCAGCTGTGGTGAGACTGAATCTGCAAAGATCTGTATCTTTTATTGGCACAGCTGGGAAACATCTGGCCCATCTGATGTTGTTGGACTCAGTTTCCACTCAACCACAGTCAAAAGATAAAGGGAAGATAGGAGTTGTACTTCAATAATATCTGGATAGTCACAGTCTTCCCTCTACCTTGTTTTATGGTCTAACTCTATGCTAAGTTGCAAACTGCTTCTGCTGCTCTGTTTTCTAACATGTCCTACAATCTGTCACACAGCCCCCAAATTTGTTGCTGCTTATCCGATCCCAGACAATGACGATCGGGATAATGACAAAGTTTACTTCTTCTTCACGGAGAAGGCAGCCGAGTCGGACAGCAAAGGACGTGCCATCTTTAGCCGTGTAGGGCGGATTTGTGTGGTGAGTTTGTGGGGCTATTTGTGTGATGAGCTTTGCACTAAGAACTAAATGTATGGGTCCCCTTTAGATTGCCTTAGAGAATTCCCTGGATGTTTAGCTTGCAAGTGAAAAAGGACACAGACTATAGCATGGATGAAAGTGCTTTGAAAAGACTGCTGTTTGGACTCTTCTTCTTCTTTCATGTGCCGATCAAACCTGGACTGCTGAAATGAAACCCCTTTCTTGGCTTTGTCATTGGCCAAACCTAAGTCCTCATCAGTGCATGTTTCTGGCATTAATTTGTAGGCCAGTAAATGAGCTGGATTCTGTATCCACATTCACACTGCGTGTTGTTCTCTGCCAGCAGCCACTACTTGAGCATGTTGGTCTTACATTTAGGGACTCCAACCCTCACCCTATTCAGGGTCCTCCAAGAGACAAAGGGGAGGTTTATTTATTTATTTATTTTTCTGATTTATATTGCCGCCCAACTCCGAAGATTCTGGGCGGCTCACAGAAAATAAAACCAATCACATTTTAAAAACCAATAAAAAACCCATTAAAACTGCCACCAAAAATTACTCCAACTTCTACAGAGGTTGAGTTCCTCAGTCATATATCTTTATTTAATGTTGTTCCTTGTCCAATGAACTCCCTCCATTTTCTAATTTAGTTTTGTTCTTATGTACCCTCAAGAACGTTTGTTCTTGCCATAAAGCTCTTCCTGGATCTTAGCTGGCAGACTTTAGGTTCATGTCCGTTCAGAGGATGTTGAGGGTCATTCTCTTGCTTAGTTCTCTTGGCATCTGCTGCTACTTCTCTCCTGATCTTAGGTGGAGTGATACCAACAAGAGGGTATATTTTCTCAACTGGTGTAGGTTTGAGGAATCCTCTAACTATACGCATGGCTTCAGTAACAGCAATGTTAATAGTTTTGGAGTTTAAAAGTAAAGTTGTAGCCATAGATATCACAGCACAATCAGATCTTCTGCCCTTGGGAAGGCTCAGAGTTTGGAAATATTGACTTAGATTTAAGGTGTTAAACATTAAAACATTAGGTTTAAAGTGTTAAATATTAAAATATTAAAATCACTACTGAAGGATAAGCTAACTAACACATCTGATAAAGAATGTTTTGGAGGTAACATTTTAAACATTACTTCTGAAACATCATTTCAAAAATATCTGATGCATTCCTCCTGTCTTACACAAAAGAAAATAATGTAAATATTAACACATGGAATTTGACATGTTGTTTCCAGCTCCAGGAGGGATAGGAGTACCACTGACATGGACACTGTTGTTACTTTTATGGGATTATTTAAAGAGTCATGTTAGGCAAAGGCAAAATTCCTGCTGAGTATATGTGCAGACAACAATGTATGGTTTACAGCACTACGAGTCACAATGAAAATTGATAGGGAATAAGGCATTTATGGGTGCTTGAGGATAATTCGTTCTGTGGGAGAAAAAGAGAAATGTTCTCTAATTATGTGCTTAATTATGTTTATTCCTCATTGCCCTCCGTGCAGCTGATATCATAAGAGAGAAATGGAGTTGTATGATTTATTTCAGGGTTTTTTAGATGGTGACACGTACTCCTGGACACAAGCGTTAAGAGCTAGGGCAAAGTCTATGTTCATAATCTCCAGGTGACCAGAGTTCCATATGTTATGGCAGGGATTCTCAACCTGTGGCCTGTTGGTCGGATGCGACCCTTGACACCATTTCATGTGGCCCCTCCACCTCCTCCACCACACCAGGAAGTGTCATGTGGTGGAGGAAGGGCAAAATGGCCATCTGGCCCCCAAAGCTATCTGAGGGAGTGTGGGCCGGCCCCCAGCTTAAAAAGATTGAGAACTCCTGTGTTAGGGGCTGACTGTGGTGGCTTTACTTGCAATTTATTTACATTAACGTGTGAATTCTAAGCTGTTTTAGAATAGAGTAGGAGTAGGATTATTGGTAATTGTTAGTTACAGGAGAAGAAACTTTCCCAGCTTCCAGGCTGTCCTCCATTGAGAAGAAAGCCTAAGATGTGGATGAAGAGAGTATAACAAAAGCCCCCCCACTAAAAAAAAGTCTTGTTTGAGAGTTAAACTCCTTAACTCATTAACCATTAGCAGCTTTGGAGCCTAAAACGCAAGTGACAGAAGACACAGAGCACATGTGCCTTTTTGATAAACAGGTCACAGGTGGATCATGGCCACTGCCAGCCCTTGCAGAGGTCTGGAGAATTAGGGATGTGGCACAAATAACATGATGGTGTTCCCAAACTAGGTTTGACACAACATTTTGCCTCTGGTTTGGTCTCTGTTTTCTAGTTTTTGGAGCAGAAGTGCATAGCGTGCATGCTGCGGGCCATATGTCTCTAGGGGTCCAAAAGCAGCATCCACACCCCTTTAAAAAACTCTAGGCTAATTCTTTTGCTCACATAGTTCCTTTGTGCCCTTTTTTGTGGCCAGGAGAAAGGGAAGATTAAGAAAATATTGGATAGGATGAGGTCTGAGAGACATTATGTGGTTGTCCAGTAATGGGTGTGTCAGCATTCCCCTTCTCCTTTCTTTAAATTGCCCTTCTTCTTAGTAATAATAAAATTGTCACATTGCCAATTGGATTTTGGGATACACCACAGTCCTTATTGCTGTAATGACTATTCTCAACCAAAAAAGCAAAGGGTGTGGGTGGAGGTAATAGGGAGACACTGGAGTGCAGTTATTTGGCATGAAGTGAAGCGCTGCCCAATGCCTTCTGTGATCTCTGTGTAGTTCTTCTTCTTCTGTCATATCCGAATATTGGCAATCCTCATGGCAATCAGCCATTAAGACTATCCTGAGAATATAATGCAGTGGCCTTTCATCTGCCTTCCACATTGCTGAATGACACCACCACCACCACCACTGATCCAGTTCCACGAGTCACTTTCCGGTCCTGAGCCCTTTTGGCACACATAGACCTCCTCAGCCAGTATTAATGAAGCTGTTGCCCTCCATCAAGATGGATTCAAATGGGATTTAATCCACTTGGGGACCATCAACCTTCCATTTGAACTTTGGCATCCAAGGCTGTTAGTCCTCAGGGCTGTCAGGTTAGTTAACCACCACCTGACACTTAGTTAACCACTGCCTGACACTTGGTGTTGAGTCGCTGGCAGTATGGTCTACTCTATTACCATAGCAGGATAACCTGACCCAGCTAAAAAAACTCACAGTAACCTTCCACCCAGCCTCCACTACTTACCAGTCCTGAAGATCACTAAATGAAGAGAGTGCATTTTTCAAAGGGTGTGCAAATTGGATGTTTGCAAATACCTAAACCAGGGCCAAATTTGCTTTGGATCAGTTCCAGTTGCTATTACACTGAACCCTGAAAGCAGAGCTGTTCCTCCATTGCCTTTTGGTTCTTGATGGAACGGCATAGTACAGTATACTGTATGTAGTCCTTTAGTGTATGAGATACAGTTGGTGGTTGTTTTAAAGCATAGAACTCAGAACACAACAAGTCCGTTTGGCACACATAGCTTTTTTAAAAAGCAATCAATCACGATCTCATCATCTGAAGTGGTTGACTCATGAGGACTGCCTCAATCTTTTCCAACTGCAGTTGCTTGTTTTACAGCCAAAGCAAGGAACATGGTTTTCTTCTTTCTAATGATTCTCTTTAATGTGGTTGGCAGAAGTAAGAAAGCAAGGGGGGCGGGAGGGGAGGGGAGTCTTTTGAAGCTTTTTGATTTTTCACTTTTCATCCAAATGGAAACTCCCATTCAAGTCTCTTTCAGTTTCAATTTTCTTCCCAGTTTTTTCTCTCCACAACTGTTTTAAGGAGTATCTTCCTTCATTTGCTGAAAGCTCCCAGCAAAGGTCTTTGACACCAGGTCCACTAGAGTCCAGTCCATCCTCAGCTGCATTGCTGGTCTGAGCTAAAGATTTAGTTAAAGCAGGGGTTCCCAACCTAAGGCCTGCGGGCTGGAGCCGACCCGTAGCACCATTTCATGTGGACCCCCTCCCCTCCAAGAGCATTTGAGAAACAAAATGGCCACTCCTTTGAAGCTGTTGGGATAAAATGGCCACCCCCATTGTGCAGGCAGGGCAAAATGGCCATCCGGCCCTCGAAGCTGACTGAGAGAGCATGACCCATCCCCCAGCTTGAAAGGTTGAGAACCCCTGATTTAGTTAAAGGGTCATACCTGCACAAATAAACAAGGGGATGATACAGATAATAGGAAAAGTTTCTCCTTTCTCCCTCACTCTGATTAATTAATGTTGAGGAAGTATCAATGTATTATTATCACATTAAATGATCACTTTTGAGATCATAGTTTTATGTTACAAACATGTCCTTATGTTCTGGCAGGTTTCTTGTGACTTATGGTGACCTTGCAATTTAGTGACTTTACAAAAAAAAGTCATGTCATTAACAGCCTTGCCCAGCTTTTTAATTTAATTTAATTTAATTTTTGAATTTCTATACCGCCCACTCAGGTACAACCTGACTCAGGGCGGTTCAATAACATAATCTAAAAACACAATATACAATTTCAATAAAACTAGCATAAAACATACAAAAGATAAAACAGATAAAACCACTTACCGTATTTTCCGGCGTATAAGACGACTGGGCGAATAAGACGACCCCCAACTTTTCCAGTTAAAATATAGAGTTTGGAATATACTTGCCATATAAGACTACCTCTCTTCCAATGCACACCAAATAAAAATTAACCCACACTCAACCCGAAGACGCGCAGCCCTCCGAGTCGAATGGGCAGGTTCTGGTGGAGAGCCAATCCACGCTCACGTTCTCCTCCTCGAGGTACAGGAAGATGTGTGCAGCTTGCTTCCCCTTGCTTCATACTCCCCGCACAGAGCAGGGACTCGGCCGCGGCACCCCCCACCATATGCGCCGGACATATGAAGCAAGGGGAAACAAGCTGCAGTTAAGTACCTGTCCTATAAGATGACCCCCGACTTTGGCACAGATTTTTCGGGGTTAAAAAGTAGTCTTATACGCCAGAAAATACAGTAGTTAAATTCACCCATCCCTATCAATAAAGAAGGGAGTGGAAGGGATCACTAAACTGGATTAGGCTATAAGCCAGTGGGCGGCTTTTTCAAACTCAATGCCATGGTTTTCTTTATTAAGCCAATCCACCTCTTTTTCTGCCATCTCCAACTTTCACTAGCATTATTTTGTTTTCCATTGATTCTCGTCTTCTTTTATTGTGTGCTCCTGGAATTAATTAGTTTTGTTTATGATTATGCAAGGTTATAGGGAGAAGGGGAAATCCTCTGAATGAATGCTACCATTTGGTTTAGCACCACTCTACATTGTTTGTACTACACACATTGCTATATTTTAAAAGATATTTCATGAGGCCATTAGCACTGTGTTTGTGTGTGTGCACGTGCTATCTTGGAAATACAACTAGGGCAGTGGTGGTGAACCTATGGCACTCGGAGCCAAATTCATTTCTCTTTTGGGGGACTTCTTTTTGTTAAATTATTGCCCCTATAGTTTTGTCTACAGTGTCATGATGGCTTCATCAGGAATCAGGAATGTTGGTCTAGGAAACAGGCAGGGGGATGCAAATGAAATATTCTATCATTCCAAACAAAAAGGAATTAAAATAAAGAATAGACATTACTAAATATTTTTATATTTTTATAATAATTATAATATTTTTATAATTCAGGCAATTATCCTTTATTATGATAATTAATCCTTTATTATGATTAATTAATTCTATATGGATATTGCAGTCTGGCAGAATTTGAATGAGGTTTCTCTTGCAAACTAGGCTAGCCTGGTAAAATAGTCTTTTTACAGGCAAGAGTACCAGCAGTTCCCAATGAAGGGGATATTGTGTTAGTCCCTCACATCTTCAAAACTGCCTTGTTTGCAAAATCAATATACAAAGAAAGCCAGTTTGAAAGCAAACTCACTTGCAATTTCAAATCTGTAAAAGCCATTAGAACAGGGGTGCCCAAACTTTTCAGGCTGCACGCCGGTCACGTAGTTCAGGAAGCTGGTCACTATTGCCTGGGGGGTGGATGCGGCCCCTGATGCCAATTCATCCGGCCCGCAAAGCCCTCATCGCTCCTGGAAGCGGAAGTAAAACGCACCCATGCGGGCACATTTTACTTCCGCTTCCAGGAGCGATGAGGGCTTTGCAGGCCAGATGAATTGGCATCGGGGGCTGCATCCGGCCCCCAGGCCATAGTTTGGGCACTCCTGCATTAGAAGATAGTCATCCATACTTTACACTGCTTAAGACAGCTCCTCCTCTTTTTTCCTTTTGACCCTCAGAAGGAAAGAAAGAGGTATGTAGGTAAGGCATTCTTGTACCTTGTGCCTCTTAAGGGCTGTAGGTAAGCACTTAGAGTTCAAGACAATCAGAGCTTGGCCCACATGAGCTCTTAAGTATTCCTTTTAAAGAGGAGAGAGAAACCAAAACCCTTTGTGACCTTGAGAATCCCAGAAGAATTGATGGATCATAACCCACTCCAGTTGAAACCTGTGTTGTTCCCATCATGTCCTGTGCTGTGGCTGCGATAGAAATAAAGAGACCCTGAAGCTTATGCCCTTATTCAATAGTGCACATATGGGCCCCTGAGAGGTTTTTCTTTTAATTTCATTTTACATATCTCTACTGACTGCCACTAGTCTGCTGTTAGGCTGCCTCTACCTCCATCTCTGTTGTAGAACCATTTGTTGGTGCAGCATCCTCAGGTGCAGCTCCCATCACCACTACACCACACGCTGGGATACCAATGATGATGACAATGCAGCAGTTCTTTGGCATGACTGCTGAAGTGTCATAGTTCTATCACTAAGGATTGGGAGGAGGGCATTTTCAGGCTGCAGGGACTCCTGCAAACGTTGTGGGGCAAACCAAGAGGCACAAGATGCACCAAACCTTCCCTCGACCCAGCTGTCCTAACTAACTATAGGCCTGTCTCAAACCTCCCCTTTTTAGGGAAGGTGTTGGAGAAGGCAGTGGCGTGTCAGCTGCAGGGGGTACTGGATGAAGCGGATTATCTGGACCCTTTTCAGTCAGGATTCAGGCCTGGATATGGTACCGAGACGGCATTGGTCGCACTGATGGATGATCTCTGGCGGGAGCGGGACGGTGGTCATCCATCCATCCTAGCTCTTCTTGACCTCTCAGCGGCTTTCGATACCGTTGACCACGGTATCCTTCTGGAACGGCTCCGAGGTTTGGGAATCCAGGGTACAGTGTGGTCCTGGTTTTCCTCATTTCTGAGGGGTTGGTCCCAGTCGGTGTGGTTGGAGGATGAGAGGTCCAGCCCTAGGCCCCTCAAATGGGGGGTTCCTCAGGGCTCGGTGCTCTCTCCTCTCCTATTTAACATCTACATGAAGCCGCTGGGTGAGATCATTCGTTCCCATGGGGTACGGTACCATCAGTACGCGGATGACACTCAGTTGTACATCTCGGCCCATGGGGACCCCAGTGATGCCGTCAAAGTCCTTTCCAGATGCCTGGTAGCTGTGGGGGTCTGGATGGGGGCTAACGGGCTACAACTGAATCCCAGCAAGACTGAGTGGCTATGGATAGGGGGTCCTGCGTTAATCCGGGAGCTACCATCGTTGGTTCTGGATGGGGCTATTTTGCCCCAGACAGACCCGGTGCGCAACTTGGGGGTCCTCCTGGATTCGCGGCTACTGCTAGAAGAACAGGTGGCGGCTGTGACCAGGAGGGCCTTCGCCCAACTTCGGGTGATCCGCCAGTTGCGCCCACTCCTGGACCGGGACTCCTTGCTCACGGTCACCCATGCTCTGGTTACCTCCAGACTAGACTATTGCAATGCGCTCTACATGGGGCTGCCCTTGACGACCATTCGGAGGCTACAGCTGGTCCAGAATGCGGCTGCTCGGGTGGTGATGGGGTGTGGGCGTTATGCTCATGCTTTGCCACTGCTCCGGGAGCTGCACTGGTTGCCAGTATGTCTCCGGGTACAATTCAAGGTGCTGGTTTTGACCTTTAAAGCCCTATATGGTAGTGGGCCAGGTTACCTAAGAGACCGCATCGCCCTGAGGACGTCTGTCCGTCCAACCAGAACGGACCGGAGGGGCTCTCTAATTGTTCCATCAGCCAGAGGGGCTCGCCTCTCTGGCACAAGGAGGAGAGCCTTCTCCATGTCTGCACCGGCCCTCTGGAACCTCCTGCCAACAGAATTACGTCTTCGGACGGAGTTGCTGCCTTTCAGAAGGGATCTTAAAACCTGGCTGGCGGGTCAAGTGTGGGGTGCAGGTGGAAGGGTAACCACCATGGGGTGGTTGGTGTAGATGAACTCTTCCCCATGGTGCCTTTCGATCCTGCAGCCCCTGCTTTTTAGGGGGTGGGTAGTCTTAATTTGTTTTTACTGTTTTAACTGTTTTTAGGATTGTGATTATATATTTGAAATGTTGTATTTATTATTGTATTTGTGAATATTGTATTTACATTTGTAAACTCCTTGGGTTGCCCTGGGGTTACGTTTATGTTGTTAGCCGCCCGGAGTCGGCCTTGTGTTGAGTGGGCGGGATATAAATTGAATAAATAAATAAATAAAATAAATAAATAAACACATGCATGCCCACAGAAGTATACAGCAGTTCAGAAATCAGTGCAAAATAAACAACCCTTGAATAACTCATACAAAATAACTCACATTTTGACAGGTTAATCCACACCTCAGCTGTGCATTATATATTCCTTGATCTTTGAAATGATTTTGAACTTGGCAAAACCAACACAAAAGTTCTACTTTTTGCTAATCAAGACATGCCTTCAATTTCTCTGGAACAGGCACCAAACCATATACACCAGGCTGGGGGTGTAGAGGAGGAGATGGCAGCTTTCCATACAAATGGAACAGTTCTGTTGGCTCTGAGTTCCTTGCTCTAATCCTAGAAATAAACATTAAGACACTGAAATGAAGCCATTATTTATTGAATTAATCAATCCTTGCATGGAGAGGGATTCCATGTTTGTTTGAGAGGCGGGAATGGGGTTGCAGTCTTGACTCCCAGGACTGGCTAGTTGCCAAATGAGTTGAAGGAGATGGTCTGCTCCTTGCAGTCAAGATAATCTGCCGTTTCATCTTCTCTAGTATTGTTGGCAGACACAAAACATGTACAACAAACAGGTTAAATATCGCATCCTTCAAACCTCTCACCAATCTTGATGCACCATAATCTTTTGTCTAGAAGATTCAGGGCTCAATTAACAGCTGTGATTAGCTTGCAATTCTTGGACCTTGTCTAAAGCAGGGGTGCCCAAACTTTTCAGGCCAGTCACGTGGTTCCACCCGGAAGTGGAACTAAAGCATTCATGTATGGGTGCATAACGTGCCCATTCATGCATATAACTCTGCCGTAAATGACCCATGACTGTAGTAAATGTGTTTATGACAGTCACGGGTCATTTATGGCAGTGTTATGCACATGTGTGGGCACATGTGCCTGTACATGTGCGTTTTACTTCCGTTTATGGGAGTGGAGAGGGCTGGATTAATTGGTGCCACAGACTGGGCTGTAGTTTGGGCAGCCCTGGTATAAAGAAAAGGAATATCTTTTTGGGATGTGCCCTAAAATTGTATTTAGTGATGCAGCAAATTCTGATCCCTACCTCTGCCAACTGTGTTTCATTCACTTAACAAAAGAAGAAGAAAAGTTCTTCTGTGTTGCTAGCAGCTGTGAATCTATTTTGAAAATTTGGCAAGATAACATGTTAAGGTAAAATAAAATCAATAATAAATGAGAGCTGAAGTCATATTCGAAGGCAAGGTGGTTGGAATGTCATCAGATAACTATGAGATAACTAAAGTTAAAAATAAGAGGAAATATATACTCCTTTGCTACATAAAAAAGTACATGTAGCAGAAATATAAAAATGGCAGCTCTTTGTTTGGGCTCTGAAATTGTAGCTTGGGTTAGGCTTATGAAATCAGTCTTAACAGAAGTACTGTAGCATAAATCCCAACAGCCTCTTTCAAACAAATAAAGCTTCAACTCCCATCTTTGGAATTTCCCTTTGATTCTGTAGTTATATGATACCCAAACTATATGTTCCAACCCATTTTTGAGGCAGGGGGAGATAGAAAACATATGTCTTATGATAATTTAAAAACTGTTCAACTTCCAGACATAAATAGCACAGAGGCAAAAGCTGAAAATAAAAATATGGGAAGAAGAGCCACCTCTTTCTGAACAGTAACAGAATGAACTGTTGCCTCCAATTTACTGGGATGTTGCAGGACTCTTTAACTCCCACCATCTCTCACCAGCATAATCAGTGGACAGTAGCATTTTTGTGCAACACCTGGGAAGCAACATGTTTCCCACTCTGATGCAAACAAAAGACCGGGTGTTGATGAATCATGAGAATAAGTAGTCTTTGCTAGGAAAAAAAATTCAATTTCCTTCAAAAAGCTGACACAATATATGGGTCTGTGAGGAGGAAGATTTTAAAGATGGTACCTCACAGCTGCCCAACTCTTACTTCAATGCATTCATCCCTGTACATTTTAAAAATTAGTTCTTATTTTAGCTAACTAAGGTGGTGAGAAGTGCCCCCATTCACATATCCCCCTGTATTTATCCCTCCCTGGTCATTAAATGATTAAAAAAAAAGATTTCAAGGAACAGGAATTAGAATAGAAATTCGTAGCTGTCCTTTTTGCTTCCTAGATGTAAAGTTCCCTGGAGAGAAAGGGGTGTGATTGATATATATCATTTATGAATGTTAAACAGTTGCCTCCATTTCTGAACAGTGTTTATGCCTTTTCCTTCCAGAATGATGCTGGGGGACAACGAGTACTAGTCAACAAATGGAGCACCTTCAATAAAGCCCGTCTGGTGTGCTCTGTCCCAGGACCTGATGGCATTGACACATACTTTGATGAACTGGGTAAGGAGATAGTTTGGCTCTGTTTGGTGATTCTGCCCTTTTATTGCAGGACTCCCCACTGAGTCAACTAAAAGTTAAGCCCCAAGTAGTCAGAGGAGAAGGCCAATCAGTAGGAAGCATCCAATGCTAAACAATTATGTGCTGGAAGAAAACAAGTGTGGATCTGAGGAGTATCTCAAATGGTAGCCCAATATAAGCCCCATACAAGAGTCAGTGATGAACAGAACTACTTGTGTTAGGAAGTCACTTCATAACATAGATCCTTACATGCTGAGCTAAATAAGTACTTAAAAGTCCAGGAATGTGCCTTATACTGGGTTAGGCTGCTGGTCCACCTAACCTAGTATTATTAGCAGCATTTTAGGGTTTCAAGCAGGTTTCACATGATCAGTGATGGCTAACCTTGGCACTCCAGAAGTTCTTGGACTTCAATTCCCAGATGCCCTGATCAGCAGGTGTGTTGATTTGGGCTTCTTGGAATTGAAGCCTAAGAACAACTGGAGTGCCAAGGTTGGCCATCACTGTTCTAGATCTACCTGGAGGCCTCAGGTGTCCCCTAGTGGTCTCCTGTCCATAGTAATCAGATGCAGCCCTTCCAGGCAAGACTTGGTGTTAGGTTGAGTGTGCTCTACCCACGAGTTATAGCCTGCAAGTGTTTTGTAGGTGGGCTTCTAGTTTGCAGGAGTTGAATGTGGAGAGCAGATGGCAAAATAGATGAGATGAACGTCTTCTATCTCATGTAATTTTCTTTCAGCAGAATGTTTGGACTTCACTGCAGCAACGTTTTCCCTCATCATTTCATTAGTTTATCTTTAGTAAAGGTCAAGGTCTCCCTTGCTCGAAAGCCAGTCGTATCTGACTCGGGTGTGTGTGCTCATCTCGGTTTCACAGCCAAAGAGCCAGAGCTGCCTGCATCTGCAGCCATTTCCACAGTCATGTGGCAGGCATGACTTGATGTTGGAACACAGAGAACACTGTTATCTTTCCTGCGGAGGCAGTAGCTATTTATCTATTTGCAATTTCTTGCTTTTGATAGGAGCTGGGACAGATGATGGGAGTGTCACGCACTGTGTCACGCAGCACTCAGGTCTCAAGCTCAGTGCCTTAACCACTAAGCCACCACAGCCCTTATCTTTGGTACTAGAAATAATTATCTTAACTGCTTACATTTTTCATTTCATTTTCATTTCATTTAATACTTATATACCGCCTTACTCAGGCCAATGGCCGAATCAAGGCGGTTTACATAGGAAATGAACGACAGAGCAAAAATACCATATACAGTACAAAGTTCCACAATTCAATACACATATACTCAGTCATAAACAATAAAAATTCAGTTACAATAGAATACAATATAGCCCCATAAAACAGCAGCAATACAAGTATCAATAATACAATATAAACTTGAAAACATTTCAAAGAGTGGAAGGGAAAACCTCAACCTAGAAGTCCCACCAAGTCCAGTAAACAGGGCCAGGAGGGGTGTGGCCACACAACTCCCTTTATCCTCCTCCCGCCAGTGGCAAGGGTGGGAGGGGCGCTGCCACGCTGCGTCAGCAGCTCTTCGGAGCTATAACCATAGGTTATCTTTTTACGAGCCCATGCCTTAGACACAAGATGAAGAAATCTAAGGGGCTTGAGATGACTGGGTTGACCAGCAGTAATCAGAGTCCATTAAATGTTGTGAACCAATCTCTCTTAAACAGAGGATGTCTTTCTTCTGAGGACTAAAGATGGGAAGAGCCCGGAGGTCTATGCCCTCTTTAGCACCATCAGGTGAGGTTCATGCTTTTGTTGTTTGATGTGGTTCTCTTTGGTTCAGAAGCAGGGGATGCATGGGTAGTGGTGGCCCTCAAGGAACTTTGAGGGTGAGAGTGGGTCAACTGGACAGAGAGAAAAAGTGGCTTTGTTTCATGGCCCTTGAGAAGATACAATATGATTTGGGATTTTTGAATATCTGCTTATACAAATTCTTCCACAATGACTGAGAAATCAGTTTTGCAGCTCAAAATGTCACTTTATAATTTGTCTCAACTCTGAATATACATGTGATTCTGTAGAAATTACAGTACATATTAAAGCAATGTGGAGGAGATATTGGGGGGCACTTATTTCCCCCTCCCCAAATATATATAAAAATAATTAAGCTCTTATTGTGCTCAACCTTTCTCATTTCAGCAATGTGTTCCAGGGCTTTGCTGTTTGTGTCTATCGTGTAGCAGACATCTGGGAGGTTTTTAATGGACCTTTTGCTCATAAAAATGGCCCTGACCATCAGTGGTCAGCTTATGAGGGCAAGGTGCCATACCCAAGGCCTGGTGTTGTAAGTAGTCCATATCTATATTATGAAAAAAAAAAGATTTAAAAGTGACTGGAGGATATACATTAGTCTGACAAGACACATTTGCTACAAGTTCTCACTGAAAATTTAGAGCAAAAAACTTTTGATAATCTCTCCTACTGCTGTCTCCATAATTTTTAATTTCATTGTTATAGGCCTGTGGTGGTGAACCTTGGCACTCCCGCTGTTCTTGAACTTCAATTCCCAGAAGCCCTGATCAGCAGGAGTGCTGACTTGGGGTTCTAGGAATTTAAGTCCATGAACACCCGGAGTGCCAAGCTTCGCCATCACTGTTATAGGCTCTGAGGTCAGTGCTGGCCTTGCAGAGGTAGACTACACTTTCTTTCAGACCATATCTTACCTTGCCCCTGTCAAAAATCCCACTATGCAACACAAAGCCTATTTACTCATGGCATTAATGATGTAATTAGCAAATACATCTGAATGCTTAAAAATTGAGTACTAGTGTTGTGGGGTGCTTCCACAGCTTAAGATTTTCCATCAAAGCTGTATTTTATCTTAATGCTAATCACCACACAGAAGAACAAGTCAAGATCATTTAATTATCCTCTTTCCATCTGCAGTTACCCCTGATACCTTGTGTTTATTTAAAAATAACATAAATTGATTCCATGTTGCCTCTTTAATGCTGCGTATAGTTAGCAATACCTGCTAGGTTATCTAATTTTTTTAGCTATCAGTACAGTCAGAATTATGTTCATTTTAAATAGGATTTAAACCCAATATTACTTAAAATCAAGTGTGAGCTTTGGACCAAGGTGTTATTTAGCATTGTAGAACATGTGCTTAAGGGCATTCTTAACCAATTTTGTCAGTGGTAGTTTGTGTCTAACACTGTGAACTGGAAATTAAATCCAGAACAAACAGATTTATTTACAGGGTGGGTGGATGCATTGCAGATTCATAGGCATATAAATATAACATTATAGTTTTATGGTTTTTTTTAAAAAATTAACATATGTAAACTGATTATTTCTTTTGATGGAGCAGTGCCAGTCCTCATGGCAAGTGAAAAAGCTTCGAGCAATGCTGATACATTTTGACACCCTCTCTATTTTAAGATTTCCAACATTCTGATCAAGAAGCAGACAATTCCAATGTGTAGTCCTAAACATATGCATGGTTTCCGATGACTAAAATGCCCCACTCTTTCCACCTGAGAAAGACATCTCTCATTACAAAATTGTGGTCTATGCAGACCACGTTTCAAGAACAACCAAGGATATGTAGGTCCGGTGTGTGGTGTAGGCTTTCTCAGGTTTAATTTCTGGCACCTCTAAGCATAGCTGGGAAGACCTCTTTCCCAAAAACCCAGAGATCTAGTGTCAGTCAGCGTAGATAGTACTGAGCTGGGTGGGACAATTGATTAATCTCTAAAAAAAAAATTTTTTTTTGTCTGTTAATAGAAATATCAAAATCTAGCAGGAGAGCTTAGATCCTAGTAGTTTTACCCACTTGCAACCATTAAGTTTTGTAGCATCTAATATAAATAAGATATATATTTTTGCTTGTAAGGCAGAAATTTTGTTTACTGCATATCTGGTGGCTATTTGGCTAATTCATATTTAGCTAATTCGTATTTGACTTTCTCGCGGTTCTTGACAATATCTGGATAGAGACAGAGCAACTCCTACCAATAATTGGCCCAATTCACCAAAGAGGGCTGTGGTGGTTCAGTGGTGGCTCACCTTGTTAGTTGGAAGGCCAGCAAGTCGGCAGTTTGAGACCCGGGTACTGCATGACGAATTGAGCGCCCGTCTCTGTCCCAGCTCTTGGGACATGAAAGGAGCCTCATTCAGGAGCCTCATTTTTGCTGCAGAGTTTCTCCAGCAAAAATCCTTTCAACCCAGAAATTCTAACACGAAATTATTATGCCAAAACATTCCATGAATTTAGAACAACTCTAGTCTGAATTAGTTTGGTCAGATAGTATTAATACTGGGATTGGCGTAGGATAGTGCTAATACTGGGATTGGTGCCAAAGGAGCCATTCAACAATTACATGAGCCTTGAAAGGGGGAAGGGGGTCTACCATCTGAATTACGGAAAAATTATGTGGGGTGTGTGTCAGATCAAAGATTATGTAATCCATTTGGAGATGTTGTGCATTAGGCACCAATAGTGAAAAGCTCTAAAAATTAGAGTTTTGATACAAAATCTCTGGATTATGTAATTTTAAAGGGGGGAGCAGGAGGGGATCGAAGCTAAAATTACGGTCGGATTACATAGGGGGAGGGGGTCAATTTCCCCCCCAAAATGGATCACATCATTGTTGAGTGGCCCCAAAGGCTTCTCCTATACTGTATAGATAAGTAGCACCCATCGAGCTGCCTTTGGTTGCTGAACGGTGTCCTTTCTCTTCTCTGCCAGTGCCCCAGCAAAACCACGAACCAGCCCAGTCGTCAGTACTCTTCCACTAAGGACTACCCTGATGAAGTTTTGCAGTTTGCCCGTGCCCATCCGCTAATGAGCAAATCTGTATATCCGCTCCATCGTCGACCTGTCCTGGTGAAAACCAACTTGCAGTACCGTTTGCGACAGATAGTGGTGGACCGTGTGGAAGCTGAGGATGGGCAGTATGATATCATGTTCATTGGCACAGGTGCAGAACCAAACATTGACCATGAAGAGGGTGACTGCCTGGGGAGCTGCATCTTCTCAGCTCAGACACTTCTCTCTCTGATGGCCTGTGGTATAGGGCTGGTAGTTGTGGTGGAAAGGGACACTTTGTGTTTTTAGAATTCCAATATTCCAAGACTGAGACCTGATTTGGGGGGTGGGGTGAGGTGCTGTGCTAAAGATTGATGAGCCCCTTTGGCCAGGTTAAACCTGTAATTGAACTCTTATTAGTCTCTGGATGACAAATAACTTCACAGACGTGACTGACCCGGCATGCTTTTTCTCTTCTCCCTGCCTTCTAGATGCTGGCTCAGTGCTGAAGGTCATAGCTCTTCAGAAAGGCAACTTTGCTGCAGTTGAAGAAGTCATTTTGGAGGAGCTTCAGGTGTTTAAGGTAAAGAACAAAATCTATATATGTACCGAACAATGGGGTTCATTTAGACAGGACACCAAAACAATCAATCATATCATGTACGTCATCATGATAATACCGATCTCAATCTGGAGCAGGTCTGAACTATACAGCAGTGGGACTAGATGAGGGCTCATTTTTGTGACATACTTTGGCTAAGAGACTGTTTCTTTTCCCCCCTCTTCAGATGCCAGTTCCCATTACTGAGATGGAAATTTCTGTCAAACGAGTGAGTAATAAATGCCTTCTTTACAGGACAATTGTGGCAGTAAAGAAATCACAGGATAGAAGTCCAAAATATACTGTCCAAGCCACAGACATTTGTGTTGAAAGAAAGCATCGCCCAGAAATTATTTAAAAAGATAGGGCTTGCTTGCCTGATTCTGTTATAGACTCAAATCAACACTACCTCCCTTTTTAATCTCCAGATTAGGGTTTATACTTGTTTGCTAGCAGAGGCCAATGTCATACTTCATGTAATATATATAAAAGATATACAGATAATTGATAATGCTGCCATAATACACCAGTGCAGTCAACAATGCTTTAATGTTTATTAAAACATACAAACATAGGTATTTTAATTCAATGTGGTTAAATGCAATTTACATAATCCTTCCTCAACACTACTGTTCCAGTTAAAATGTGACTCCTGGGCAGCTGCATTAAAGTAAATACATATGTACTGCATATTAAAAACATAGGAATTTCATCATATATTTCTTATTTTGCATTGTTCTGAACCCACTCTTCCATGCAGGATTAACATACAGCGATATCATGCATTAGTAGTGGGTGAGGGGAGTCATGTGTGGTAATGTGTTTAGGTTTCTGGGCTTGTAAGTAGCAAAAACGGTTAGCGTTAGGTAACTATGTAGAGAAATATATACCTTATAGACATAAAAAGAGAGAGAGAAAACAAAGGCACCATCAAGTGCAGCTGGGAGGTCTTCATCTGAGTATATTCTGATGATGCAGAAATCCATACAAACTTTCACTTGTCCATCATGTTCTTTGCTCTTTTTCATGATGTGATTTATTTTTATAGTTCATAACATTCCTCTACTTCTGAAATACAGGTATTTCTTTAAGCCTATAGAAGAGTTCCTACCTTTAATCTTCATTTACATTTTAGACCTAGAATAACTTGCAGAACCGCTTGGAGCCTTCCTGCCCATCAAGAGTTGCCATTAATATTAGCTAATTCCACATTTAGATGCCATCATGCAACATGCATCATTTACTTCTAATGACCTATAACAATCCTTTTATTCATGTGTAGCTCTGATGATGTAATTCTGTTCTAAAGTTCAGCTGGATATTTTTTGCCTAGAACTCTCAGGATTGCATCGTTTTGGCTGTTCAGAATCCCCCCCCCCCAATCTTATTAAATGTGTTGTTCTACTGTTCAAGTGGGGAATTCAGTATAGGGCAAAAATCTTGTCTGTTCTAGAGAATGATTAATCTTCTGACAAGTTGGTTCTGAGTGGAACTCTGTCTTCTCCTGGGGAATGATGGCATGTCCTGCTGGAGACCAAGAAGTCACCCAACTCCAAGGAAATACCTTATTGGAACCAATTTTTGAACAGTTGTGGAAGGGCTAAAGGGAGAGGGGAAGAAAGTTCTGTCCATCCAGCAGTCAAGTGGTTTTTAGCCCCGTGTTGGTTTACTCCTTCATGGTCTGCTGAGGCTTGGTTGCAGTAATGGGCATGAGCTGGATTGGACTAGTACGCACGTATTGGTAGTAAAAATGGCTGGCCATGCCCACCTCCCCGCCCTGCCCACGTCCTCCTCCTCCTAGAAGAGGCTTCAGAAGGGGCTGGCTCCATTTCCCCCTTTGTCCAAGGCTTTTCCAGGGCTCTGTTTCACCCTGAAGTGCCTCCCCAGCCACTCCGGAGTGGCTGGGGAGGCACTTCAGGGTGAAACAGAGCCCTGGAAAAGCCTTGGACAAGGGGGAAATGGCGTCAGAGGTTCACTATAGAGTGATGAAAATAGAAGAGGCTTCTATTTTCATAGCTCTATAGCAAAGAGCAGTCACATGGCCAACAGGCCATGCCCACCCAGTCACATGACCATGCTCATAGTGTGGTAGGAAATTTTTTTCGATGCCCACCACAGCTTGGTTGGCAGCTGAAGAGGCAACTTCTCTAAGACATCCTGACCTTCCTTCCTTGTTTTCACAGCAAACACTTTATGTGGGCTCACGAGTGGGTGTGGCCCAAGTAAAACTACACCAGTGTGAGACCTATGGGACAGCCTGTGCAGAGTGTTGCTTGGCACGTGACCCTTACTGCGCATGGGATGGCCTCACTTGCACCCGGTACCAAGCGTCAGGCAAGCGCCGCTTTCGCCGCCAAGACATTCAGAATGGGAACCCCATGCACCAGTGCCTGGATCAAAACTTGACAGGTGAGGAAACTAGATTGAAAAATGTTGCTCCAGAATCTCCTGGTCAGCATGGCTGTGTTAGGAGCAAGCAACATGTCAATTGGGGGTTTCTTTCTGGTGGATCTATGCCACGCACCCTCGCTAGAACATTAAAAGAACATTATTTAGAGAGAGATTCAAGGATGTTTTTCCCCCTTGTTAATTATTTTGTGTTTTAATTTTGGGCCCAAATTTTTTTGTTTCATAATTTATAGATTGTTTTTATATTTACATTGAAGGGCCATGGTGCCTTAGTGTTTATGATGCTGAGCTTGATGACCAGAAAGTTGGTAGGTCAGCAGTTCGAGATCTGAGTGCTGTGCGATGGAGTGAGCTCCTGCCATCTGTCCCAGCTCCTGCCAACCTAGCAGTTTGAAAGCGAGAAATTGCAAGTAGATAAATAGGTACTGCTTTAGCGGGAAAGGTGACAGCATTCTATGTGCTCCGGCATCTAGTCATGACTGCCACATATCTGCAGACACAATACTGGCTCTTTGGCTGTAAATGGAGATGAGCAGAGAAACAGGACTGACTTTTGAGCTAGGAGGATCTTTATATCTACATTGTTGCCACTGGTGAACAACAATGAGGAGAATCCAAAAGCTGGACTGAAACTCAACATCAAAAAACCCAAGATCATGGCATTCCGGCCCCATCACTCCCTGGCAAATAGAAGGGGAAGGAATGGAAGCAGTGACAGAATTTACCTTCTTGGGATCTAAGATCACTGCAGATGGTGACTGCAGCCATGAAATAAAAAGACGCTTACTTCTTGGGAGGCAAGCTAATGCAAACCTAGGCAGCATAATAAAAAGTAGGGACATCACCCTGCCAACAAATGTCTGCATAGTTAAAGCAATGGTCTTCCCAGTAGTAATGTATGGCTGTGAGAGATGGACCATAAGGAAGGCTGAGCAAAAGAATAGATGCCTTCTAACTGGTGCTGGAGGAGACTTGAGAGTCCCCTGGACTGCAAGGAGATCAAATCAGTCAATCATAAAGGAAATCAACCCTGACTGCTCCTTGGAAGGACACATACTGATGATACTCAGTTGTACATTTCAGCCCGTGGCGATCCAAGCGATGCAGTCGAAGTCCTAACCAGGTGTCTGGAGGCTGTGAGGGTCTGGATGGGGGACAATGGGCTTCAGCTGAATCACGGCAAGACTGAGTGGCTGTGGGTTCGGGGTCCTGCATTATTCCGGGAGCTACCATCTTTGGTGCTGGATGGTGCCTCTCTGCCCTAAACAGACCCGGCGCATAATTTGGGGGACCTCTTGGACTCATGACTACTGCTCGAAGAGCAGGTGGCAGTCGTGGCCAGGAGGGCTTTTGCACAACTGCGTGTCATTCGCCAGTTACGCCCGCTCCTGGACCAAGACTCCTTACTTATAATCACACATGCTCTGGTCACCTCCAGATTGGACTACTGCAATGTGCTCTACATGGGGCTTCCCCTGATGACCATCCGGCAGCTGCAGCTGGTCCAGAATGCGGGCGGCTGTCCAGATGGTGATGGGGCGCGGGCTTTATGCCCGTGCCTCCCCACTGTTACGGGAGCTGCACTGGTTGCCAGTATGCTTAAGGGCGCAATTCAAGGTGCTGGTTTTGAGCTTTAAAGCTCTTTATGGCAGTGGGCCAGGATATCTAAGAAACCGCATCATCCCAAGGTTGTCGACCCATCCTACGAGGGCGAACCGGAGGGGCTCTCTGTTGGTCTCATCAGCCAGGGATGCACATCTTACTGGAACCAGGAGGAGAGCCTTCTCAGTGTCCACCCTGGTCCTTTGGAACCTTCTGCCACCAGAACTGCACCTCCAGGCAGAGCTGTACACCTTCAGAAAGGCATTAAAAACCTGGCTCTGCCAGCAGGCTTGGGGTGTATCTGGCAGCATATCCCAGCCTTGCTGGCTTATTTATCCCTGTTGGGGTTTTAATTTAGGGGCCATGGCTTTATAGATTTCAAGCATTTTATTATCTTAGTGGGTTTTATATGAGACGTTTTTACTGATGTAAGCCAACTTGAGTCACCGAGGTAAGTAAGGCAACCTATAAATCAAAAAAATAAATAAATGCTGAAGATCAAGTACTTTGGCCACCAAATGAGAAGAGAGGACTCACTGGAGAAGGCCCTGGTGCTGGGAAAGATCAAAGGCAAAGGGAGAAGGGGGTGGCAGAGGATGAGATGGCTAGATGGCATCGTTGACGCATTGGGTGTAGATCTGGGCAGACTATGGAGGATGACAGAGGAGCCTGGCATGCGGTGGTCCATGGGGTTGCAAAGGGTCGGACTTGACTGTGCGACTGAACAACAGCAACACTGATAGGAGGGTTATCTCTTTTATGGGATTTTTTTAAAAAAGTTGTTTGTTTATGTTGGATTGTATTTCAGTGTTGTAAACCATCCAGAGTGGGGAATTTTCTTTCTCCAGAGGAGCAGTATATAAATGCATTAAAGAACAAATGCAGATAGTTTGATAGGGAAGTGGGAAGTTTCTGCTAAGTTGCCAGTGTCTCGAAACAGACACTCTCTTCTTTCCGTAGTGGATGACTTTGACCGGGCAGAAGAGAAAGTGGTTTATGGGACGGAGCACAACAGCACCTTCTTGGAGTGTATTCCCAAGTCACCGCAGGCTGCAGTGCAGTGGTTTGTACAAAGGTCCCCCGAGGAGCTTAGAGATGAGGTGAGCCTAGGTTCCTTTCTCCCATGTTCTCAATTTTTTATTTCCTTTTCCAAAAATATATATACTGTATTTAAAAACTCTTTTCTTCTAACTGCATATACAGGTGAAACTCGGAAAATTAGAATATCGTGCAAATGTTCATTCATTTTACTTAAAATGTGAAACAAATATAGTACTGTATATGAAATAGACTCACTACATGCAAAGCGAGAGATGTCATGCCTTAATCTATACCTATAAATCCAAGGGTTAACCGTTGGAACTTGCTATACGTTTCTGCACCCATCCATCCTATCCCGTACCTAGCCTCCTGCACTCACCTGAACCTGGTCTGCAGGTTACTGCAGGGTTGCCAAAGGCACCAGTGGGACAAGAAAAAAGGAAAAGAACTTCAATTCCCAACGTCCTGTGCGCCGCGCCGCGCCTCAGCTAATCAGGCTGAGAGGCGCGAGTAAAAAGAATGCTGGGAAACATGGTGCGGCCAATTAAAATCGAGCCACAGGAAAAAAACGCCACACAAATGCAAACACAAAAACGCAAAACTCAAAGTCCCAGCGTCCTATGCGCCATGAGCGCGCAGAACACTGAGAAAGCCAGCGCGCGAAAAATAAAATTAAAAAACGCAACGGGAGCACAAGTCCGTCGCAGGTGGACGCAGCACCTCAACAGCCTCACAAAACAAAAAGCCACAAAAAACACAGCGAGACACCCGCCGGCCTTTCCCGGATCAACGGGGAGAAGAGGGACTCCCTCTCCTCCACGCTACCCCACCAAAGACATGGCGAGACCACCTTGAGCTGGGGTGGGGGGAAAAACCAACAGCAGGCAGCAGTTCATCAGGGGAAGCACCCTCCCTGGCGAATGACTGACTGCTGCGTTTGTACTTCCGACACCACTGTTTCGAGAACTAACACGAAACAGCGGTGGAGATCATACAAAAGCAGCAGCCAGCAATCCACAAGGAAGAGCACCACCCCTTATGGATTGCTGCCTGCCGATCTCCGGTTAGGTAAGCCAGGAGAAAAAGGAGACAGAGAGGAGAGAACCATTGTCAGGCAGATAGCTCTTCTATGCCTCCTTCTCCCCCGACCTACCTAATGAACCTTACCAGGGGAAGAGCGGACTGACTGCTGGCTTCTCCTTTTCCCCATTGCTGCATCGAAACCAAAATTCAAAGCAGCAATGAGAAAAAGAGGAACTGACAGGCAGCCCGTTCACACAAAAGTACACACCAACAACAAAAACAAACATTTACCCAAAACGCCAAACACCAAAAATAATAAAACACAAATAAATAATTAAACAAATACATTAACCAACAAAACAATAAACAACAAAATCCACAAGCAAAAGCACCCAAAATACCATGAAAACAGAAAAAATACCTAACTACAACATGAAAATACCTAACTCAAACAATAAAAATACCACAAATTAAACAAATAATCACAAAAGAAATCAGAAACATAAAAACCAACCAGAAATAAACAAAACAATTAAACACATCTAAAACCCAAAAAAACCACAAAAGAAGAAACAGAAACACCTACCAGTCCAACACCAACAAAACAAAAAACAAAACCCAGATTAAAAAAACCCAGAGAACTCACCAGCACATCCTCCCTCCACGACTCCGGAACAGAAATGAAAAAACAAAGACTACTTACCAGAAGAAGCCCCACCTAGAGGCCGGGATAGAAAAAACACGTGAAACGAAACCAAAACCAACTGCCCCACCTGCAGGCCGGAATATTAAAAACAAGTCAAAAACACAACACCCCCACGTAGAGGCCACAAGAGTAAAAACAAGTCAAAAAATAACAATAAATCAAAAGTTTACACAAATTAGAAACATGTTAAATAAAAAAAATATAGCATCCTCTTGATTTTTTAACTAAAAAAAAAACAACCCCAAAAAAGCAAAACACAATTTATAACAGCCCGGCAATGCCGGGCAACCTATGCTAGTTCATTATAATTGTACAGCATACATGAGATTATGTGATGATTATGGGGTACATGAGATTGGGGGGTTTAGATAGATAGATAGATAGATAGATGGATAGATAGATGGATAGATAAATCTTTATTGTCATTGTCCTGCACAGAACAACGAGATGGTGGGGGGGGGGGACACTTATCAACCCAACAAATCCTAAACAAAATAAAACTATACAAAAATTATCAACATACTCCCACCCCACATATACACATTTAACCCATAAAAAGCTCTAAAACTCTAAAACTCTAAAAACTATATACAGAAGCTCCCTTATAGACTGCATTGCACTGCATTCAAAGCCAGAACCGCTTTTGGGTAGAAACTATTTCTCAAGCGTCTGGTCCTGGTCTTTATGACCCTATACCGTCTTCTAGAAGGCAGAAGCTGAAAGAGATCATTTCCGGGGTGCGTACTATCTTGAGCAATCTCTACAACTTTCTTATAACACCTGGTGGCATAGATTTGATCTAGAGTGGGAAGAGTACGCCCGATTATCCCCTCAGTAGTCTTTACGACCCTGGACAGCATTGTTCTTTCCCTAGCTGTACAACTCCCAAATCATACACGCAGACCATAGGTTAACACACTCTCTATGGTACAGTGGTAGAATGCTAACAGCAGGTTCTTTGAAAGATTGTTCTTCCTGAGGATTCTCAAGAAGTATAACCTCTGCTGTGCTCTCTTCATCAGATCTTTGGTATTTGCTCCCCATGTTAGATCATCCCTCAGCTCTATTCCCAGAAATCGAAACACCGAGACCTGTTCCACACAATTCTCTTCAATAATAAGTGGCTGGATGTTCAATTTGCATTTTCTAAAGTCCACAATGATCTCTTTTGTCTTTTTTACATTGAGGAATAAATTGTTTTCCCTACACCACTCCGTCAGCATCTCAACCTCCTTCCTGTAAGCTGACTCCCCCTCCCCAGCAGTAATCAGACCAACCACTGTTGTCGTGTCTGCAAACTTGATGATCTTATTGCTGGGGTAACTGGGAACACAATCATATGTCTAAAGCATGTACAGAAGTGGGCTCAGCACACACCCCTGCGGTATCCCCGTACTTATACTGAGATCCGCAGAGACATGAGAGCCCATTCTGACCCGTTGGGAATGATCTGATAGAAAATCTAGTATCCACCTGCATGAGCATGGCGGAAGCCCCAGATCTAATAATTTGGGCACCAGTCTATGCGGAAGAATAGTATCAAATGCAGAACTAAAATCTACAAATAACAGTCTCGCATAAGTTCCTTGTTTCTCCAAATGAGTCAGAACAGCATGTAGGGCTGTAGCCACAGCATCCTCCGTGGATCTCTTTCTCTTATATGCAAATTGACAAGGGTCAAGTCCAACTGGTAAACAAGCCATAATACGGTTCCACACCAACTTTTCAAAGCATTTCATTATGACAGGTGTAAGCGCCACAGGGCGGAAGTCATTCAGACTATCTATGTTAGGTTTTTTAGGCAGAGGTATAATAGTAGAGAATTTCAGACAAGGTGGGACAGTGGCTTGGGCCAAAGACCGATTAAAAATCTTCATAAAAGTTTCTGCCAGCTATTCTGAGCAGTCTCTCAGTGCCCTACCAGCCACTCCATCAGGAACCATAGACTTGCTCGCATTTATCCCTTTTAATATTCGCCTCACTTCTCCCTCTTCCACCCTGGCAACATTCCCTAAGGGGAGTAATGGCGATGACTCTGGCAACACTGCTGGATCCACTGCTGGTGTCACCTCAAATCGGGCGAAGAAGGTATTCAGCTCCTCCACCAGAGAAGCACTGCTCTCTACAGGCGATGAATTACTGGGTTTGTGGTCAGTAAGGTGCTGGATCCCCTGCCACACTTGCCTGGTGTCGTGACTACTCAGGTGATCTTCAATTTTCCTTCTATACACAGCTTTTGCCTTCCTTATACCCCTCTTCAGGTTCACCCTTTCTATACTATACAATACCCAGTCTCCAGTTCTAAAGCAAAGTTTCTGGCCTTCAACAGTCTCTTAACTTCACTCGTCATCCAGGGCTTCCTGTTCGGATACATCTTTACATGCTTTTCCCTGGTGATGTTGGCTGTGCAGAATCTAATATAATCCAGGACTGTTGATGTGTAGGTCTCCAGATCTTGATGGTCAAACACATTCCAATCGGTCTCCTGGAAACAGTCCTGTAGCTGTTGAGAGGCTCCCTCAGACCACACAGTAACAGTCCGTGTTTGTATCGGGGCTTGTTTCCTAAGGGGTGTTTATGCTGGTGTCAAAATCAGGGACACATGATCTGACCTGCCAAGGTGTGCCAAGGGCTTAACCTCATATGCTCGTTTAATGTTTGTATACACCTTGTCAAGAGTATTCTCCCCCTTAGTTGCACATTTAATGTGCTGATGAAATTTTGGGAATACTGCCTTCAGGTCTGTATGATTGAAGTCTCCTGCGATGATCAGCATAGCCTCTGGGTATTTGCTCAGTTTAGTATTGATGTTTCCATACAAAATATCCATGATCATGCGTGCATTTGCAGTTGGTGCCACATACACCACCATTAATACTAATGCTGTAAATTCCCGGGGGAGATAAAAAGGTCTACATTTAATCATTAAAAACTCTACCTCCGGGGAACAGTGGCTATCCAACCTGACACAGTCCGTGCACCAGTTGTGATTTACGAAGATACATATTCCCCCACCTTGTTTCTTGCCAGAATCCTTTGTCCTGTCCAGCCGGTGTGTAGTATAGCCTTGCAATTCAATAGCTGTGTTGGGAATGAAAGAGTTAAGCCATGTCTATGTGAGTAGCAATGCACAGCAATCCCGAAAGTCTCCCTCAGCTCCAACACACAGCCTCCACTCGGCAAGTTTGTTCACCAAAGACCTCACATTGGAATAGAAAATACTTGGGAGAGGTAATTTATAGCGTTGTTTTCTTATCTTTGCCCTTGCGTTCACATGGCCATTACCTCTACAGCCTCTTTTCTGCCTTCGCTCTCTCCTCCTCCTCCTCCACCTTGTATTCCTGCAGATCCGGTGATCTGGAATCTTGCAAGCCCACAGTTTTTCACACATAACACAGACTCCACTTCTGTTTCTATAAAACAACAATTCCTGATGGCTATAAATAACCCTACTTAACTGACCCTGTCTCAAAAGCAAGGAGGTCTCAGCTGCAGCGTCTGAACGCGCTGCCATCTTTTTTTCCCAACTGGGGTTTTTATAAGCTGTAAGCCATAAGCATCAACATTATAACAAAGTAAGGCTTGAACTATCTCGCTTTGCATGCAATGAGTTTATCTCATATATTTGTTTCACCTTTTAAGTTGCATTACTGAACTGAATGAACATTTGCACGATATTCTAATGTTCCGAGTTTCACCTGTAGAGCGTTAGTCTTTTTGTCGAATGCTTATGGCTCCTATAGATTCAGGTTGCTATGTATTTTTCCATTGGCATGGCTCCCCATCCCTTTCTGTCAGATAGCCATGGATTCTGGAACTGACGCTTTCTACTGCCAAGGAGATAATGGGCAGAGGTTTACTTGCTGAGTTCCAGCTATTAAACACACACTGTGTGTATCCCCCCCCAAAATCCTGCTAGATGGCCTTTCTTTGTTTGGTTTCTTACTCTTGCCCCTTCCATGCAACCTTGTAAGGTGTTCCTAAACTGAACTGAAAACAGAGAAGTTCTGCTCCTGCTGCACAAGGTCTCACTTCTCTCTTCCCCCTAGTTAGCATGCTAGGGCTGTTCCCAGGAAGCCATGCTGAGAAAGACGTGATAACACTGTTAAAGTTTGAGGTCAATTCCCTCCAGCAAAAGAGGTGTAGAAGGTGAGACAGCCCAGTAAACACAGCTGGTAAGTTCTTGTCAGTTGCTCATCAGGACCCCATTGGTGTCATACAGAGAGCAGAGTGGTGTCAAGACTCCCCTATCCACCCACTAACACCCACCTACCCCCCCTCAAGCTTTTGAGAGGACCACACAGAGCAATGGAATGTGTTATTCCTGCTGGGTCCTCCATCTCAAACAAATAAATACAAGTCACTCACCAAAAAAGAAGAAGAATGGATTAAAGGGATTCCCGTGTGTGTTTTCATCCTCTTCTCCTCGGCTTAGATTTTGGGTGCAGCAGATTTGTATCAGATGAGTTAATGGGAATGGATTTTAGCAGGTGAAAGATGTGAGCAGGGCCTCCGTCAAGAATGAACCTGCCGTGCCGTTCTTTTGTGCAGGTTCTCCAATCTTGAGCTTTGAAAAGTGTTAGATGCAAAACACATAAGTACATTGGAGTCGGTGCCCAGAGAATGCCACAGCCCAAGTACAAAGAAGGTTTGGGAATGCATAGAGAGGAAAGGAGATCTTTACATAAGAAGAGCTTGTTTCTTTACAGAAAAGTCTAAAGCCCCCAAATCTGTTTCCATTAAATCACTGGTGCCAAAGGACCTGACAAGTCCAGTATTGTGCAAACGCAAGAGAAGCACAGCCAGGCTGAAGTATGGATTCCTTAGGTTATGAAGCCTCCTCCGTATTGTTCAGATGATGTGATATGATGTTTCAGAAGGTGTAAATGAATTAAATGAACTCAAGATAAATGGAATTGTTCTGCTTTGGTGCATTTCACGGGGTTTGGATTTCCTTTGCTATCTGGATGTTTCTCGGTTCAGTCTTTTGCAGTGAACTCCTGGAGCTAGGAATGTGTGTCATTTTCATTAAAACATTGCAGTTAGTATCCTGCTCAATAGTTATGCATGTGCTACCAGAGTGCCAATTACAGAAGCTGCCAGAGTAATCTGACAAGGTGACATCACACGCAGCCAGATACATGGCCTAGTCTTTCACAGCTTCTGTATTTGGAGTTCTGTGTAACTTAGATACTAAATAGGATACTGGCCTGTGGCATGCATGAACTATGCTGCATGATTATTATTTTTTACATCTCTTCTAGTCATGCAGAGGTGTTAGAGTTATATTAATCACAACATTTTCAGGATGCAGTATTTCTACATTGAGCACCACAAGATCGCCTTCTGTGCATATATTTCTAGCCCTACCATGAACAAATTGACAAGCCTTTGTCTTGACTGTGTGATGTCTTGAAAATGTCATAGTGCACATCTAGATTTTTGCTCCTGTTGAGCTTCCTGTATTCTTTCTTTCCTGATTTCCCTTTTCTCAGGTGAAGACAGATGATCGGATCATGAAGACGGAGCAAGGACTACTGTTCCGTAAGCTCTTCCGTCAGGACGCAGGGACATACTACTGTAAGGCTCAGGAGCATGGCTTCACTCAGACGGTTACCAAAATTGTCTTGGAGGTGATTGAGAGCGAGCAACTGGAGCAGGTTTTCCAGAGGGAACAGGAGGAGGAGCCTCCTCCTCGCCCACCTTGCAGAGGCCCTGATCTGCGACTCCTCCACGGGCAAAGGATGTGGTTCAAAGACATCATGCACCTTATTGGCTATGGCAACCTGCAGAAGGTGGAGGAGTACTGTGAGCGAGTATGGTGTGGAGACCGCACAGCCAGGCACAAAGGTCGCCCCCTCAAGAGTAAGAACATGCTGGAAGGGAGCAGGAAGGGGAAGGGCAAGCAGCACCATGAGAGGAACCGGGTGCCTAGGCAAGCAGTGACCAGATAAGAAGAGGGGGAGCCAGCATGTGACAAAATGGGGGACATGGGAGGAGGAGAAAGATCATGGTGGACATGGAAGAACATTCTCCTCCAGAATGAAACCACCCCTCCTAGGCTCAATCCTCATGATAGGGCTTGTCCTCCTGGTGAAAGGGGCCACATTGCAGATCAGTTTCGCCCAGAGGCATCCCTAGCTGAAAGCATGCTTTCTGCCACAAGGACTCAGAAGACATGACAGCATCACCTTCCTATTTCCTCTTGATGTCTTTCACTTGTGCATCAAAGAGGGTGGGGCTGTGGGGTATGAGGGGAAACATGCACCCCAGGCCCTTGATCTCACCAAGCTGCATTTGACCTACTTGTGTGCATATTTATTTCCTGGTGAATGTGGAGCCAATTATATGGACTGGCCATAATGCATTTTACAAGTATTTACACACTATGCTAGCCACCCTTGTTACCATTCAAGCCACCTCAGCTCAACATACTTGGTTGCAGACCTGAGGAGGGATGGTGGTATTGGATCTGGGATGGTATGAAGTGGTATTTTAACTCCCAGGACAATTATGTATATCTAGTGTTGCCAGTGTGAATATAATGTTCAATATGATGGAATCCTATGATTTAAAAAAGCCAACATGAGGGATCTAACTGGCCAAAGGGTGACCTGCCGATGAAACATTGCTTGGAACTTGGAATGGAAAGAGTGGGTGGAAGATTGGGTGGGCATGGCCGGACAACCCTCCGCTGGAGGGGGCAAGTAGTAGAAACATCATCTTGAATGCTGCAGATGTAGACAGTCGGGGGCAGGATAATCTCTTCCAAGAGATGATGCAAGATCCAGACAGGGTTCACATACTTCATTGTGGGGATAACTGTGATGCTGAGCCGTGTGTGTGTGTGTGTGTGTGTGTAATTGTCTTTGGAAATGGGTAGGGATATAATATATCTGGATTATCCCAAGCTTAATCTAGTTCTAGCCAGCAGGGGACAGTATCTACCCTTGGGGCAATTAGCAATTACACTTACAGTATATACCACCAGTAGTGGGTGGTTTGCAAGGTAATTAGCATTTTGCCCCCCAACATCCTAGGTGCTGTTTTTACCAACCTCAGAAAGATGGAAGGCTGAGTCAACTTTGAGACCCATCAGGATCAAACTCTGACCCTGAGCAACTTTGGGCTGCAGTATGGCATTTAACCACTGTGCCACAAGGGCTCTGAGTGACGCATGGGTTTTAATGAAGATGGGAGTGAGGGGAGACTGTGTTTCAAAGTGACTCTAATACTTAGACCAGAATGGTTATTTGCATTACTAATGCCCTTCTCTTGTTTTCTTTTAAAAACAACAACAACAGCAAAAGATCTTAACACAAATAGTGCTTGCCACAGTGCCTTCTCAGTTGCAAAGCTGAAGGAGGGGGTAGAAGTTTTAAGAGGTTGCGTGGAGAGGGTGGCAGGAGAAATGTCTCTCACTCTGTTCCTTTCTGATGCAAAATGCCCATTCCAATGAGATGAGTTATCAGTAAGGTATGAGAAGTGGTATAGAAACCAATTAATAATAATAGTGCATAGCTGCAGGAGAAACATAGCTTGGTCTTCAGTCATGTTGTCTGTAGCCTTCCTATGCTTTGCATGCAGTCTCATTTTATCCAAATCCTGTGGATTCCAGAAAGGTGCTTATCTTAAGTGTGTTCCATCTTTCCTTCTTGTACAGTGATACCTCATACAACGTCCAAACGTGGTTCCACAAGTTTGGACTTTATACGGATTTGGACTTTGTATGAGGCATGCGAAATCCTAGCCGCGATGCCTCATACAACATCCAAATCCTTGCTGCGATGCCTCATACAACGTTGTTTCCATAGAGATACATTGTACTGTAACAGCACAGACTTCAAGGCAAAGTCAAGAAAACAGACAGGAAACTGACAGAACTTTAAGAAATCATTGTCTAAAGGCTAAAAACATTACAAAAACATGTCAAACAACCCTGATTGTCCAAGAATCTGAAGAATGCTGCAAATATCCCAGGAATGCTTCTAAAAATTCTGACCAAAAAAATCCAAAAAAATCCAAGGTCGTGCTCAAAACCACTCCTAAACACTCTTTGCCTCATGCAAAACCCACAAGAGCAATGCACGCATGTGTCCTGCCTTTTATACTGCCCAGGCACAATGCAACCTGGGAAAAACCCAATGCCTCATTGTATGAGGCAACTTTTTTCAAGGAATTAGGCGATGTTGTATGAATCCGATGTTGTATGAAGCGGACTTTGTATGAGGTATTACTGTATTTCCATAATTGTGTTGATCATTTGGATTTAAACAACACCAGGTTGTCCATTGTCCCAACAGATGAATCAATCCCTTATGCTTCAAGGGTAGGCTTATGAGCAGCATCTCCCTTCCTTGTTTCCAGTGATTTGCTCTCCTTCAGCATACCAAATGGTCTTACACCAAGCTGTTATCTAGGGCTGAGATCAGTTTTAAGGTAAAACTTGAAAATGTCAGTGCAATTGCAAAGCTAAAAGTTGCCATTTCCCTCCTGGAAATGCTTATTGAACAAAGCCAAGGAGGCTGATGGCTTTAAAAGCCAGCAAGTTATACTTGGCATCTGCTTTGGGAGATAGTAGTTTGCTTTATTAGAGAAGCTGGTTGTTGGGCTTGCAGCCCACCAAATCAAATACAACTTGTTTATCCTTAAAGTGTCACTCGTCTTTGTTGTTATTTCTGTGGGATGAACCTTTGGAAATTCTGCAACAATCCATGTGTTCAGGTGCTATGGAATAAAACTCAAGTTACTATGATTTTGCAAGGGGCGGGATTAGGAGGTCTAGTTATGCACAGTTCTCATGTAATAAAAGGTCCCGTGGATGACAAATTCCTGGAAAAAGCATTAAATGTGCAGTCACTTTTGTAATAAATGGGTGGATAAGATGTTTTGGTGTGCAAATCTCTCTGTCAGTTATGCAGTTTAACATTGGATTGAATGAGCAGCTCCAGGAACTGATTCCACCGTCACACTCACATCTGCACACACAACAAGAGATACAATCCTAGATGGGGTGTTGTGCTGCTGTAGCATCGCTTGGACAAATCTGTGGTCATGTTCACTTGCTTCCCTGGAGCAGTGGCAGATCAGCAAGGGTCCCTGGCACATTCCCTCTATGACTTATTGATGTTACATTGCCTCCATATCATAAAACTTAGATTTAGGATCAACAGTAGCATATTGTTTATTTAAACTATTTTTCTTCCTCTTACTCTAAAATAAAACAAATGAAAATGACATCAATTTTTTTATGTCACCAAAAGCAAAATTGCATACTAGTCTTCGATTCTTTCTAGCAGAGATGCTGCCGCAGCTGATCCCAAGCCCCTCCCATGGCCTGGGAGGACAGGGAGCCATCACCGACCACTGGGCCCTATCAAACCTTGGGTTGTGGTGCCATGGTTTGGTTCGTGCCGAACCTGTTGGGACTTTTATTGTTGTTATTACTGGATCTCTAAATGAATGATTTTCTTTTTCTCTATTGGAATGTTTTTATGCTATTGTATTTCATTGTGTTATGCTCTGTTGTTTTTGTTAGCCGCCCTGAGTTGCACTGCCAAGTGGGCAGCATACAAATTAAACATGATGATGATGATGATGATGAGAATTGCTTATTGCTGCTGCTTGCCTTGTTTACTGTGAGTGCTTCCTCATCCTCCTCAGTGAAATCATCCTTTGATTTATCCTGTGTATCCAGGGAGTGACTCTGGGTTGAAGAAAGGATTTAAGGTTTGGCTCTGTATTCATGCTTGATGTATCACCCACCATTTTCTACACATGGACTATGTTTTGCCTGTGCTGCTGGATCTTCTGTCTTTGTATGAAAGGATATTCATTCATTAACAGCTCCCCACTGAAAAACTCTTTCCAAATGTCTATACAACAGAAACTCCCAGAAGATGTGGGAAAGTACCTCTGGTGTTCATGGGATTTGCAAGGGAATAACTAAATGCTGCTGTCATTAATGTGCATATAGCTGGGCATAGAAAAACCCATTCTTCCTGGAATCCTATGAGTTGAAGGAGGAAGGCAGGGGAAAAGCATAATTCTCTGAACCGAATTTGAGGATAAATAAGATAATCAAACGGGTGTTACTAACATTGTTAAGATTGCAGGGGAAAGAAGACAAAATGAGTGTTGTGTCCACAGTGTATAGTTGCTGCTTGAGACATCCGGGGTCAAGAGAGCTCCTTCTGAAAGGAGTCTGCATTTATGATCTTTGTATTCTTTAGCCATATCCCCATGAGCTAATAACCCACACAGGGTAGGTCTTTGAAGCTGGGTGTGCAAAGGAATTGTGAGAAAAGATGAGCAAACAATGAACTTCTTTCCTGCCTTTATTGGATATTGGATATTAATTGCACAGAGTTTATTTTTGCAAAAGGTTCCAAAGTGGAAAGAGAGCATGACGTGCGGTAAAATAACAAGTAGTCTAATTGAGTTGGAAGTGAATTTCAGAGACCATGTGCACACATGCAGCAGAGGCCCACAGTTGTGTTTCATTACCATCGCTTTGTTCTATTTTGCATTTTCATTGTCCCCACCAAAAGAAAAAAGAATAAAATCTCATCATTCTGATGCTTTACAAGTATTAGTCTTAAGTACCCCTTTTGTTGTTCTGCTAAATCAGGGGTGCCAATTCATCTGGCCCGCGAAGCCCTCGTTGCTCCCAGAAGCAGAAGTAAAACGCACCCATATGGCCAATTCCATCATTCAGGGAGGAGGGAGAGCTCCTCAGTTAGTTGGTGGCTCAGAGTTTTCTCTCCATTTGAGGAGGGGAGCAAAACTGCCGTATGGGTGCATTTTACTTCCGCTTCCGGGAGCGACAAGGGCTTCACGGGCTGAATGAATTGGCATTGGGCCGTAGTGACCACCCCCTGAACCACGTCCTGAAAAGTTTGGGCACCCCTATGCTAAATTATTGCTTGCTACAGCTAATTGTTAAAAGGACACCAAAGAATAAAATATTGCCCACGTTAACAGTTAACAAATCTGATGTGGCACGGACTTTGATGGGATCCTTCCTGACACATAGTTACTATCACTACCAACCAAAAGAGGTTGATCAAATAAGCTATCTTACCCTCTTCGATCTTATGTGATCAGAGAAAAGAACTGATGAGAAAACACAAGGGGTGACATCTGGATCACTCCCAATGTTCAGTGAATGAAGCAAATAAATATAGCCTGATTGAGTAAGCACCCATGGACTCTACAGCCCATTTCATTAGAAATTAAAAATACAGTATTAGAGTTGGCACACACACATCTTTGATTGCCAGCTGTTCCAGAGACGCTGCCACCTGATGTTAATTTGAATGTACTAGAAATTCAAAATAAATTTGTTTACAGTCACTTTCTTAAAAGGTATAATTCAACATATACACTTTCCTAAAAGTATGTTTTATTAAAACCATTGGGAGTTGCTTCCAAAAAAACATGCAAAGGATCAGATTGTCTTAAGAAAGGCCCTTTTTAGCTTGACTTATATTTTTTGCAAGTACAGTGAAACCCCATTTTACGTACACCTTGTTTTACATAAAATTGTTTTACGTAAGGAAATTCTGGGGAAATCACATCCCATTTTATGTAAAAAAATTAATTTTATGTAACGGTTTTGCTTCATTTTACGTAAAAAAATTACATAAAAAGCTATGGAACGGGATTTTTACGTAAAACGGTTTTACTGTATACTGTTGCTTGATAACTGAATACAGAGCAGTCAGTTTGGCATGCACAGTGCCTCTATGCTATTTACACAAGAGAAATTTATTAACGCTTGCGCAAGTGGAAATCCCCATTGTTTTCAATTACCTGTTCTAGATGCCAGAGCACCATTAGCAACAATTTCTGTTCATTGTTCAACTAACATAATGCAAAAAGACAAAGAAAAACTCATTTGAAAATTCTTTAGCAAAGATTTAATAAAGCTAGGAAGAGATTTTTCAGGTCCAGATTCTCAAGCAGATGGAATAATGTCATCATTTTTCAGTTTTGTTCTCTTTTCATTTCTAATACACTGCCTTCTGTTACAACCCTTCAGAAGGTACTTCCAGATGGCTGGAGTTTCAGCGGTCCTGGAAGTTATACATCATGTGCTGTACTGAATACCTTCTCAAATAGAAATATAAAAACTAGTAGTTTAAGCATGATAGAGAAAGGGCAGGTGGAAGATAATGCAGCCAGCAGTACATCAGTCAACCAAGATTTTGGAGTTTGTAGCAGTAGAAGAATTCAATAAAAGTTTATCACCAGGCACTATGGAAAGCTGAAGTAATTAATCAGTGAGCCCATTGGAGTCTTTGGGAGAACCTATTTCAAGATACAACAAATCCTGTTGTGAAAAGGTCAAATAATTTCCTGTAAGTAAATTCAGGAAATCTAGTACAGTAGAGCCCCGCATAACGAAAAAATCTGTTCCATGGAGCTTTTCACTAGGCGGTTTGTTCGTTATGCAGTTTCCTATGGGAGATATTCCGCATAACGAAAAAAATATTCGTTAACGGGTTCCCATTGAGCGGGTACACCCCGGTTACCAAAAACGCCACATAATGAACAATTTTTTTCTTTATGTGGGGTATTGCCCTTGCATAACGAATGCTTTGTTATGCGAATTTTTTGCTATGCGATGTGTTCGCTATGCGAGGTACCACTGTACATGTATTTATTGTAAATCTTGTGTCATTCTTGCCTATCATTAGATAGACAAATACAAGTTGCTCTGGAATAACTGACTTTGAGATGCCAATCCATTTCTTTCCATTAGGAAATCAGAAGAAATGATGCTGAATTTTGGAGTTCTGGATGTTAACATTTTGGGGATTCTTCCTAAACCAGCAAAAAAAAAAAGGTATTAAATCTTCAGGTGTCACCAGTTTTGGAAATCAGTAGTATTTATGCTAAATTGTGTGTCTTTAGTTCTTGTTTCAGTAAACTTTCAGAACAAGCCAACCAACAAAAGCAGCTTTTAGCCAACTTGTTAGCCCACTTCTTCAGATGTGCATAGTACTATGTCCACAAAGCCTTCTGCCCAATAAAACTTGTTAGTCTTCAAAATGCCACATAAGTCTGTTTTTTTGTGGCAAAAGATTAACTTGGCTATTGCCTTGAAAATTTTCTTGGGATGTAAAGCAACCTGTTATTTAAGTTGCAAGATTAATAGGATCCATGCAAGATATATCGTCTTTAACAATTTGGATAAAATGGGCAAATAAACTTTCAGAGATACAAGATTTATTTTAGAATAGATCACCTACACATTCTATTGGGAGATTCAGTGAACTGGGTTTCAAGATTAATAATAATTGTATATGTAGAGGACATCAGTGAACCCTGTGGAAACCATCATCGTTGTAATAAATCATCTTAATTGGGTGACGTGAAACTCAACATGAAGCTCCTTACTGTGATGGAGTTGCAGCAGGAAAGCTTGTACAGCCTCTTTGTCACTTATGTCTTTAAAGCCACTTCACACACAAAAATGATGTTTGAGTGTCTGATCTGGATCATTTACTTTCTTCTATGTTTGGAAAAACAGCTGGCTATTTGTGATTACCATTCCATATGGCAAAAGTAGTCTTCCTTTCCTGCTTGGTAAATAATCCTCTCCACTGACACAGGTAGAAAAGAGCAGAATGGGCTGTTTGGACCCACATCTTAATTCACAAGGGAAGGCTAAGAAGTAGTCTATGAAAGTGAAATTTCAATGCTTCAGTTTCATAGGATTGCCATGTTCCAATTCTCCAATTCTGGCCTCTCTCTCTCTCTCTCTCTCTCTCTCTCTCTCTCTCTCTCTCTCACACACACACACACACACACACACACACACACACACACACACACACACACACACACACACACAGAGAAATTGGTTTGAATGCAGAATATGGGGAAAACAATTTTGTTTTTGCTATATCATCCAGAATCCTTCAGCCATAGTAATGCCTGATCATGTTGGGTGAGAGATTCTACGTAATCTTATACCTATAAAATGGTGCGTTAACTGTTGGAATGTGACAAAGGATGTTGCACCAGGCCCCACTAGCCCCGTCCGAGCCTCCGTGCACTCGCCTGAATGGGGTTCGCAGGTAACTGTCAGGTTGAAATTTTCGCCCGGGGGGCAGGAGCCCTCCAGACGCAAACAAAAAGAAGGGAACTTCAATTCCCAACGTTCCTTGCACCGCGCCAGAGCCAATCAAAGCTCACGGCAAAAGGAACGTTCGGAAATGCGCCGCGGCCAATAAAAAAAAGCCGCAGGAAAAAAAGCGTTGCAGTAACCAAACACGCGCAGGCAAAACTACAAGCCCCAGCGTCCTGTGCGCCATTAGCGCACAGAACGCTGAGGCAGCCGGCACGCGGAAAAAAAGTTTAAAAAAAACTGCCGCCGCTGCCCTTCCTTCCCACAGGCCAGCCAGCATGGCCCTTGGAAAAGAAAGCCTCCCCCCACCATTGCCTTTCCTTCCCACGGGCCAGCCAGCATGGCCTGCGGGAAAGAAAGCCCCCCCCCCCGCCATTGCCCTTCCTTCCCACAGGCCAGCCAGCATGGCCCACGGGAAAGAAAGCCCCCCCCCGCCACTGCCCTTCCTTCCCACGGGCCAGCCAGCATGGCCCGCGGAAAAGAAAGAACCCCCTAAAAAAGTAAACACAAAAACACAAACCAAAAACAATCAAAAACACTCAAAAACAATCCAAATTCCAAAAAGGAAACACAAAAACAGCCAAAAACAAACAAGAAGAGGGAACTGGGGGAATTTCCTCTGGATCGGCGACACGATTCACCTGAGGCAATTGTTGACCTGTGGTACGGGTCGACGACATCTGCCTTGGATGTAATCGCTCCACTACGGCCTCTCAGAGCCCGTGGAGCTAGGTCATCCCCGTGGTTCACTGAAGAACTACGGGAGCTCAAACGGGCAAAGAGACGCCTTGAGCGCCGCTGGGTGAAGACCCAGAGCGATTCCGATTGGACACTAGCTAGAGCCGCTATTAGGGCCTACCTAGTGGCGATGGGGGTGGTGAGGAGGCAGTACTTTACCTCCCTTATTGCCTCCACTGATAATCGCCCAGCCACCCTGTTTCGGATGACCAGGTCCCTCCTGGGTAGGGCGGGCCCTGTGCCTGGTTGGCAGGGATCGGCTGAGGACTTTGCTGACCATCTGGTGGAGAAAATCGATCGGATCCGCTCGGGGTTCAAACTTGGCGTGGACGGGGAGGGACCGGGGGGAGTCAGTGCGCAGTCTTGCGGTGTTACCTGGGATCGGTTTGATCCAGTTGCCCCGGATGAAGTGGACAGGCTCCTTGCAGCAGTCCGTGCCACTAATTATCCATTGGATCCCTGTCCCGCCTGGCTGGTAAAAGCCTCTAAGACGGTGACAGGTGGCTGGGTCGGGGCTATAATTAACGCGTCTTTTCGAGAGGGGATGTTTCCTGCACTGCTGAAACATGCTCTTGTGCGCCCCCTCCTGAAGAAGCCATCCCTCGATCCAGCAATCCTAACCAACTACAGACCTGTATCCAACCTTCCTTTTTTGGGGAAGATTCTGGAGAAGGCAGTGGCACGTCAGCTGCAGGGGGTACTGGATGAAGTGGAATATCTGGACCCATTCCAGTCAGGATTCAGACCTAGATATGGTACTGAGACTGCATTGGTCACGCTGATGGATGATCTCTGGCGAGAGCGGGATAGCGGTCATCCGTCCGTCCTTGCTCTTCTTGACCTCTCAGCGGCCTTCGATACCATTGACCACGGTATCCTTCTGGAACGGCTCCGAGGATTGGGGATCCAGGGTACGGTGTGGTCCTGGTTTTCCTCATTTTTGAGGGGCCGGACCCAGTCGGTGTGGTTGGAGAGTGAGAGGTCGAGTCCTAGGCCCCTAAAATATGGGGTGCCTCAGGGCTCGGTACTCTCTCCTCTCCTATTTAACATCTACATGAAGCCGCTGGGTGAGATCATCCGTTAAAGCCCTACATGGTAGTGGGCCAAGGTATCTTAGAGACCGCATCGCCCTAAGGACGTCTGTCCGTCCAACCAGAGTGGACCGGAGGGGCTCTCTAATTGTGCCATCAGCCAGGGGGTCTCGCCTCTCTGGCACAAGGAGGAGGGCCTTCTCCGTGTCCGCACCAGCCCTTTGGAACCTCCTGCCTGTGGAACTGTGTCTCCAGACGGAGTTGTTGCCCTTTAGGAAGGAACTAAAGACCTGGGGTGCGGGTGGGGATGGGGGTACCGTTGGGTGGTTGGTATAGAGAAGTGTGCCTTCCCCCAAGGTCCCTTCGGTTCTTGCGCACCTTTTAGGGGTGGGTTTTTTTTAAAAAACTTTTTTAACTTTTAACTTTTTATCATGTGTCTTTTATGTATTTACTGTCCGCTATGTAAACCGCCCTGAGTTGGGTTGTACCTGAGTGGGCGGTATATAAGCGTGATAGATAAATAAATAAATAAATAAATAAATAAATAAGAAAAAACACACAGACACCCCCCCCAAAAAAAACCCCACCCCCCACCCCAAAAAAACAACAACAACCCAGAGAGCTTACCATAAGACGTCTTCTCTCCATGAGGACTGGAACTCAAATGAGAAAATAAAGAAAATACTTACTGGAAGCGACACCCAGAGGACAGAAGAGAAAAATTGTAGAGAGGAAGAAAAGCTCACCACCCCGACCCAGAGGCCACAAGAGAAAAAAACATTCAAACATATTGAAACTAATAAGATTAATTCCCAAATTAATCAAATAAGTTATAAAAACATTCAAAAATAATCACACTAATCTCAAAAAATACCAAAAAAAACCAGAAATCACTTTTCACTCAAAAAAATGAAATAAAAAATGCGTAAAAATAAAGATTTAAAAAAAAACAAAATTAAATTTTAAACTAAAAAAAATTAATTTACATTAGATAAATTAAATTAAAATAAAATTTGCATAAACATAAAACAAAAACCTTCAAAACCAATTAAAAGAGCCCGGCACTGAGGAAGCCGGCACGCAAAAAAACATAAAATAAAACACACACTGGGAGCACAAGTCCGCCGCAGGCGGACGCAGCATCTCGAAGCCACAAAATCACAAAACCTTACAACACCATTTAAAACAGCCCAGCACCATTGGTTCAAGAAAAAAAAAATGAAACCCTTTACTATCCAACACAATTTTAAAAAGCCTGGCACCGCCGGGCAAAATATGCTAGTATAATCCTAAAAGGTTGCTTTGCCAGTCAACCTCTGAGTCCTTATAAATACTGAAGTATTAATTTTCTGCACAAGTTTACTGAGCACTAAGACCTATTTAATTTAGCAGCATACGTATCTTAATAAGTGGTTCAGTGAGCCACACCAAGACAAACACAAGTATAATTAATTTTTCTAAAAAGAATTTTAATTTCTTGTTAGATTGTTAGATTATTGTTCACAGCAGCCAAAAACTCAGAAAAAACAACAAGAACGACCAGAGGTTATTTAGAGTCCCCCCTCCATCCTCCTGTTCAAACTCTTCCTTTCCCCCAGCCAACCCTAGCTAAATTCCCAGAAGCCAATGGAAGATAAAATGAAAGTTGTTTCTGGAAAGCTCACAGATGAAATCTTTTGCATAAATTATCCTTCTGGGAGGATGATGAAATCACTGATAATTCAATAATTCTTTCTTCTTTACCACAGCTTGGTCAATTTTTAAGTAATCCATTTCAATGTGTGGGAACCACAGAAAAGAAGGAGGAAGTCTTTCATTACCAAGCATCTCTGCCTGAGTAATTTTTTCCCTTTCATTCTGTAGCTACCACTGCGTCCACACAATGAAATGTCAGGAGCGTGCTGGTATATCGGGCAATCGGGCTTTGTCCCATCCCACCCTCGCCTCTGGCACCCTGGGCTGCCAATAGCAATGTATGGGATTTTTCCCCAACTCCCAAATAGGTGCCCCCACCACTCCCTGTCCAGCACCTTCCCATGGTACCCTGCACACCCCTGTGAAATGTATTATAAATTGGAAGAGCCGTGGGGAAAAGGAGGAAGTCTTTAATTACTGAAAATTACCCCTGCTGGTAATGCCATCTTTCTTCCACAGATGTAACTTACACAAAAGGATTTCTGACATATAGTGAAGAGTCCCCAGGGGTCATCAAGGATAACTGCCTGTCAAAGCAGAAAATATAGTAAACCTCATACTATCAGACCTTTAAAAATATTTTCTTTTTGAATTACAAATCCCATAATCTCCCAATCTGCAGTCACTGATATTACTTTATTCTTTTTTAAACATTCTCTGGAGGCAGCCTGGCAAACATATTGCAGCTATTTGCAGACTAGATAAAGATGATGTATTCCAACAATTGCAGCATTTACCTAGAGTCTTTAAATTATAACAAGGGGATGTGGTGGCTCAGTGGTTAAGAAGCTCACCTTGTTAGCTGGAAGGCTGGCAAGTCGGCAGTTCAAGACACAAGAACTGCAGGACGGATTGAGTGCCTGTCTCTCTCCCAGCTCTTGGGGACATGAAAGGAGCCTCATTTGGGTGTTCCCTGAGTGGAGGTTTCTTCTGCAAAAATCCTTTCAACCCAGAATATTTTTATTATTATTATTATTATTATTATTATTATTATTATTATTATTATTATTATTATTATTATTATTATTATTATTATTATTATTATTATTATTATTATTATTATTATTATTATTATTATTATTAAAGTTTATACAGTGGATAAAAAAATCCTGTTGCTTAGTTACCCCAGTGGAAGGGATATGGCATACCTGACAGTGGCAAATTGCCACTAATTAATGAGTACCCAGTTGGATTCCTCATTGAATGTAACCCTATAAGACTTTCAGTAGAATGATAGCATGTAGCTTGCAATCATTTTAAAAGAAAGGATAAGCAGAGGCCTCATATTCTCCATCTATACACCTACCTATCCACTGATGTACCCTTAGCCTCATTCCTGCCCAATATGTACTAACTGTGCAGGAGCCAAGCAGCAGACTGGAGTCCAAAGAATCACAGCAAATTAATTAGAGCAAAAATATGGAAGGGAATTCTGTAGCACCGCAGAGAGAGAAAAGGACATGAATTTTCTGAGTTTTGACTCAGAAAGACAAATGTGTTTTTATGGGGAGCAGCATGATCTCACTTGTTCAGTAAACTTCCTCCCCACACAGCTGATAAGAATCTTGTGTAGTTCTGCAGCACATCAGGCCTCACACAATAATGTGAAAGACCGGGCCCTGGTGGGAAGAACATTGTTACTGAGAGTAAAACATTCACAGTCACACATGCAGACAAAAGCCACAGTCTTGTAACTTTGAGCTAAATAAACCAGAAGGCTGTTTATGAACCCTGGTGGCTTCCGGACGGGGTGTTGGGTTTCTAAAACTATAAAGACAAAGGATGGAACAATGTCAAACTGTTCCATGTTTACTGGTTTTCATCCTCTTCAGGATGTGAGAATCCCATTAACTGCATCAAATAAGCCCAAGCATTGGGTTGCAGAGTCAGAAGTGATGCTGCTTGGCAGCAGATGAAAGTTCTGCCTTTCATGCTGCAGAGAAAGGGAAACAGGAAATGAGAAATGGTCAGAGCAAATCTACTTGGAAAGGAGACTCTAATTAAGTTGTATCTATGACTGGTATAGCTGGCTGAAGAGTTTAGGAGTCTGCCTATGAAGCAAAGAGGTTGGGAATTCAGTTCCCCCAGGGGCATGGCCAGGATTCTAGATTTTGGAGGGGGGAATTTTTCAGGAGGGGCAACATTGTCACACTCACATATATAACATTGGCATTTTAGTATATGAGAGTCAAGACACAAGGCACAGCCAAAGGCTGGGTTAACTCAGGTTTATTGCATGGTGGACAGAGGGAACATGAGGTAATGGCGGACGAACAGCTCTATATATATAGTAGGAACATATTTGAATGTGGCTCCACGGTAGCCCATTGGCTACTGGTCCGCGTGACGTCATGGCTGGTCACGCCCTTCTTGTCCAGGTGTAGGTAGCGGCGGGAAGCTTCCCGCGCTGCGGTCTTTGATGGGTTTGAACCAAGAGAGCTTGGACGCTCGCTGCTGCCAGCTGGTGGTCATTAGCTCGCGTCCTATTACAGGGTTTATATGATACAGCTGAAGGTTACATTGTTACTCATCGGCAAGGTTACATTGGTTCAGATACATTGATATCACATGTAGAAGGTTACACTATTAGGACACAACAGGCATCACGGGGGTGGTGGTGGCGGTGGTGGTGGCGGTGGTGGTGGGCTGTTAGCTGAGGAGGGTTTTAGAGTTCCCCACTGTCACTGTGCCTCTTTGGGAGAAGAGAGCCAGCCTGTGTTTCTTTGGGCAAGCTGCACAGTGCCAGGGCGTGGGTGCACGCACGCGCACGCACGCACACACACACGCACACACACACACACACCTAGAAGAAGGGAAGGGTAAACCAATTCTGTATACTCCCTAACTAGAAAATCCTAGAATGGGTTGGCATAAGATGCCACTGAATTGATGGCATACAATTATTCTTTTATGACTGAGGTAAACAAAATTTTGTTTCATGTTTTTTCAGTTCCCACGCCCTATTCATGTCTCATCTTTGGCTTTGCTGGTTAAGTCTAATAGGATCTGAAGTCCAGAAACACATGGAGAACCACGTATCATTCACCTCTGGCTTCAAGCATGCAAACAGCATGACCTACCATTCAAGGCAATCCTACAAAAGACACCAGTCAAATCAAAGCTACACACATGATCAGAAGTTGCCTCTCATATCAATGGGCTTTCTCCCCATTTTCTGAAATCCTGCAGCTGCTCAGATACAGTGGAGCCTGTCCAACAGTGTAAGACTAATAAAGCTAGCCTACCATGTTGTAGCACAGGAGGTAGTAAATCCCACAACCAGTCTTAACAAAACTAGCAAAAAATTTACAACAATAACAATGTCCTACTCTTTCATTACACTCAAACACTACTACTTAAGATTAATGCCTCATTATACCTGCAATTACACCTGCTTTAGAGCACCTTCTTCCCCTGCCTCTGCTGTCTGCCCCATGGCACCCTAGTACTGTGGTTCCCAATGTGGAGCACATGCCCCACAGGGAGCAATTAGATTTTTTTTTGGGGGGGGGGGAATTCGAAAATGTTATTCCAAGTTAATGGCCTTTTAGGCTTCCTCCATGGTTCAGTACTGGGACCCCTGCTTTTCAACCTCTTCATAAATGATCTAGAGGTAGGAGTAAAAAGCAAGGTAGCCAAATTTGCTGATGACACTAAATTATACAGGGTAGTGAAAACTGTGAGAGATTGTGAGGAGCTCCAGAGGGATCTCTTGACACTGGGGGAGTGGGCAAACAGTGGCAAATGAGCTTCAACATTAGTAAGTGCAGAGTGATGCATGTTGGGGCAAAAAACCCCAATTACATTTATAAACTGATGGGGTCTGAACTCTCTGCGACAAACCAGGAAAGGGACCTTGGTGTCCTGGTGGACAACTCAATGAAGGTGTCAACCCAGTGTGCCTCAGCAGTGAAAAAAGCAAACTCAATGCTAGGGATCATTAGGAAGGGTATAGAAAATAAGTCAGCAAGTGTCATTTTGCCTCTTTATAAATCTATAGTGAGGCCCCATCTGGAATACTGTGTACAGTTCTGGTCGCCATACCTCCAGAAGGATATTATGGAGCTGGAAAAAGTGCAGAGGAGGGCAACCAAAATGATTAGGGGACTGGAACACCTTCCTTACCATCTGAGACTGCAACGGTTGGGCCTCTTCACTCTTGAACGACGACGTCTAAGAGGTGACCTGATTGAAGTTTATAAAATCATGCATGGTGTGGACAAAGTAGATAAGGAAAAACTGTTTTCCCTATCGCATAACACTAGAACTAGGGGACACTCCATGAAACTTTTGGGTACTAGTTCTCAAACAAATTAGAGAAAGTACTTTTTCACCCAGATGATCACTGGTCTATGGAACTCCCTGCCAGAAGAAGTGGTGACAGCTGACAGTCTTGACAGCTTTAAGAAAGGATTAGACAAGTTCATGGAGGACAAGAGTATCAATGGCTATAATTATGGATACTTAAGGACAACCTCAGGGTTGGAGAGATAGGCAGGATATCTCTCAATGCCATTTCCAGGGAATCCTAAGCAGGTGAAGGCATCTGCTTGGGAATACCCTGAAGGAAATGGTGAGCCACTGTGTGAGACAGAATGCTGGACTGGATGGGCTGTGGCCTGTTCCAGCAAGGCTGTTCTTATGTTCTTATGTTTCTGTAATATAAGTCCATGGTTTGAGCTCCAGTATGTAATGGAAGTGAAACATCTGAATTTGGCTGTGGCCAAGATGGAACGTGTAAGCAATGCTCTAACACCAGTGGCTTGGCAGATGTAGACATAAATACTTTTGCAAAATAAAGATAAATGCCCTAGGACAGTGATGGCTAACCTTGGCACTCCAGCTGTTCTTGAACTTCAATTCTCAGAAGCCCTGATCAGCAGGAGTGCTGACTTGGGCTTCTGGTAATTGAAGTTAAAGAACACCTGGAATGCCAAGGTTCACCATCAGGGCCCTGGGAAGTTAATGACCAATTAACCATTGTAATTACCTGGGAAAGAATCTAGTATATTCTTAACCTTAAAAACCCTGCTCCATCTTCCTTTTGAAGTCGATGCCATCTACCCTCCCTTGCCCAACCTTTAATGGAAGCTAAATTGTGCTTCTGCTCAGTGTAGTGAAATTCTTTGCCAGGAATGATTTCCATGGGGAGAAGCTAATGGAGCCATGCAACTCAGTGGAATTTCACCACTCATTAGAGTAGGCAAACACAGTGGAAATTGCCACCAGGAGGCTTGTTTGTAATATATTCAATGAAGCAGAGTTTAAGCTAGTGTTTGCTATAGGAAAGGGAACAAAGAAGAAAACACTAATGCATTTAAAGACAAAAACATGTTGGTTTATTCTGTCCTACAGTCCCTGTATTGGGAGGAATAAAAGTAGACAAATCCTGTTGTAAAATTAATAGGACTGATTGAATTGGCTAGACTTCTAAGCGGACCAAATTCCACAGAGTGAATGAGAGGAAAACACTCATGAAAGCCCTTCAGGCCTTCACAGTTCCAACCCTGGTACAGAATAGCATGAAGCAAAGGAGGGGAAACTTCTATGTTCTCACATGTCTTCCATGCCCAAATTCCACAATACATAACCATTGTATTCTCTATAGTGTGATCCATGAGGCTCCTATATCCATCTTGTAACTGTAGTCGCTCATGCGGCTAAGACGCTGACTGGGAGGCGGAAGGTCAGCAGTTCGATTCCCGAGTACTGCAGGACAGAATGAGCTCCCGTCTTGGTCCCAGCTCCTGCCAACCTAACAGTTCGAAAGCAAGAAATTGCAAGTAGATAAATAGGGACCACTTCGGTGGGAAGGTAAACAGCATTCCGTGCACTCCGGTATCTAGTCATGTCTACCACATGACAATGGAAACATCTGCGGAAGCAGATAGCGCTGGCTCTTCGGCTTTGAAACAGAGATGAGCACTGAACCCTAGAGTCTGATACAACTGGCTTTCGAGCAAGGGAAACCTTTACCTTTACTTTAAATGTAGTCTCATTCAATGTTATATTTCAGGTATTTAGATTGTAAAAGGAAGGATAGAAGAGAAGGAGACAGGAGAACAAAGGAACAGCCCAAGGGAAAAAAGGTAAAAATTATGAACCAAGATGTGATTGTTCTTCTTGATAGGATATCATAGGAAAAAGAGACAAAGGAGACCTTTCTTCAGTTCAAATCTGTTGGGGAGCCAGTATTTCTTATCTTGGAGTCTTAAATTAGTCCTACATCTTTAAATAAGGTTGTAGTTACACAGTGGTGAGGACAGAGCACTCTGTATCTTGTCCGAGGTACTATTCTATCTTCTTTTGTCAAATCCTGGCTAGCAATTTTTTGAAACTGTTTCGTCTGGTTATCATTGCCAGACAATCCTTGCAGACCACCCTCAGGCTAAAGAACCAACCAATTATGAGGTAAAATAAGAATAAAGTCAACATTTGACAGGCAAATGAATCCAGGTCTCTACCACGCTGTGCCTCAAGATGGCTCCTGTGCTGATTTTTATTTTATTTATTTATTTTTTTCACGCTTATATACCGCCCACTCAGGTACAACCCAACTCAGGGCGGTTTACATAGCGGACAGTAAATACATAAAAGACACATGATAAAAAGTTAAAAGTTAAAAAAGTTTTTTAAAAAAACCCACCCCTAAAAGGTGCGCAAGAACCGAAGGGACCTTGGGGGAAGGCACACTTCTCTATACCAACCACCCAACGGTACCCCCATCCCCACCCGCACCCCAGGTCTTTAGTTCCTTCCTAAAGGGCAACAACTCCGTCTGGAGACGCAGTTCCACAGGCAGGAGGTTCCAAAGGGCTGGTGCGGACACGGAGAAGGCCCTCCTCCTTGTGCCAGAGAGGCGAGCCCCCCTGGCTGATGGCACAATTAGAGAGCCCCTCCGGTCCGCTCTGGTTGGACGGACAGACGTCCTTAGGGCGATGCGGTCTCTAAGATAGCGGTCTCTAAGATACCTTGGCCCACTACCATGTAGGGCTTTAAAGGTCAAAACCAGCACCTTGAATTGCACCCGGAGACAAACTGGTAACCAGTGCAGCCCCCGAAGCAGTGGTGAGGCATGGGCATAACGTCCACACCCCATCACCACCCGGGCCGCTGCATTCTGGACCAGCTGCAGCCTCCAAATGGTCATCAAGGGCAGCCCCATGTAGAGCGCATTACAGTAGTCTAGTCTGGAGGTCACCAGAGCGTGAGTGACCATGAGCAAAGAGTCCCGGTCCAGGAGTGGGCGCAACTGGCGAATCACCCGAAGTTGGGCGAAGGCCCTCCTGGCCACAGCCGTCACCTGTTCTTCTAGCAGCAGCCGCGAATCCAGGAGGACCCCCAAGTTGCGCACCGGGTTGGTCTGGGGCAAAACAGCCCCATCCAAAACCAAAGATGGTAGCTCCCGGGATAACACAGGACCCCCTATCCATAGCCACTCAGTCTTGCTAGGATTCAGCTGTAGCCCATTTGCCCCCATCCAGACCGCAACAGCCTCCAGACAGCTGGAAAGGACTTTGACTGCATCACTGGGGTTCCCACGGGCCGAGATGTACAACTGTGTGTCATCCGCGTACTGGTGGTACCGCACCCCGTGGGAACGGATGATCTCACCCAGCGGCTTCATGTAGATGTTAAATAGGAGAGGAGAGAGTACCGAGCCCTGAGGCACCCCATATTTTAGGGGCCTAGGACTCGACATCTCACTCTCCAACCACACCGACTGGGTCTGGCCCCTCAGAAATGAGGAAAACCAGGACCACACCGTACCCTGGATCCCCAATCCTCGGAGCCGTTCCAGAAGGATACCGTGGTCAACAGTATCGAAGGCCGCTGAGAGGTCAAGAAGAGCAAGGACGGACGGATGACCGTCATCCCGCTCTCGCCAGAGATCATCCATCAGCGCGACCAATGCAGTCTCAGTACCATATCCAGGCCTGAATCCTGACTGGAATGGGTCCAGATATTCCGCTTCATCCAGCACCCCCTGCAGCTGACGTGCCACTGCCTTCTCCAGAACCTTCCCCAAAAAAGGAAGGTTGGATACAGGTCTGTAGTTGGTTAGGATTGCTGGATCGAGGGATGGCTTCTTCAGGAGGGGGCGCACAAGAGCATGTTTCAGCAGTGCAGGAAATATCGCCTCTCGAAAAGACGTGTTAATTATAGCCCCGACCCAGCCACCTGTCACCGTCTTAGAGGCTTTTACCAGCCAGGCGGGACAGGGATCCAATGGACAATTAGTGGCACGGACCGCTGCAAGGAGCCTGTCCACTTCATCCGGGGCAACAGGATCAAACCAATCCCAGGTAACACCGCAAGACTGTGCACTGGCTCCCCCCAGACCCTCCCCGTCCACGCCAAGTTTGAACCCCAAGCGGATCCGATCGATTTTCTCCACCAGATGGTCAGCAAAGTCCTCAGCCGATCCCTGCCAACCAGGCACAGGCCCCTCCCTACCCAGGAGGGACCTGGTCACCCGAAACAGGGTGGCTGGGCGATTATCAGTGGAGGCAATAAGGGAGGTGAAGTACCGCCTCCTCACCACCCCATCACCACTAGGTAGGCCCTAATAGCGGCTCTAGCTAGTGTCCAATCGGAATCGCTCTGGGTCTTCACCCAGCGGCGCTCAAGGCGTCTCTTTGCCCGTTTGAGCTCCCGTAGTTCTTCAGTGAACCACGGGGATGACCTAGCTCCACCGGCTCTGAGAGGCCGTAGTGGAGCGATTACATCCAAGGCAGATGTCGTCGACCCGTACCACAGGTCAACAATTGCCTCAGGTGAATCATGTCGCCGATCCAGAGGAAATTCCCCCAGTTCCCTCTGGAATCCATCCGGATCCATCAGTTGCTGGGGGTGGGCCACTTTAATCGACCCTGCCTCCTTACAATGAAGTGTCGCCCCCAGAAAGTCTAGAGCCACCAGATAGTGATCTGACCATGGCACAGGTGTTATGTCTAGCTTCTGTAAACTCAGATCACTCTGCCACCGCCCCGACAAAAAGACTAAATCTGGCGTGTGGCCACTGCACCTGGTCGGGCCCTGAATTACCTGAGCCAGGTCCATAGCTGCCATGGAAGCTATGAACTCCTGTGCCACCTCGGAACCAGACCCCAGTGAAGGCAAATTGAAGTCCCCCAAAACCATAAGTCTAGGGAACTCCAAAGCCAATGCCGAGATAGCTTCAAGGAGCCCAGGCAGGGAGTCCCTTATCCTGCAAGGAGGCAGTTACAGGAGTAGGACCCCCAACTGACCGTTAGGGCCCAACCACAGGAGCAGAGCCTCACAACCCAAAATTTGTGGAGCGGTGGCCCTGGCGACTCCCAATGACTCCCTGGCTATAATGGCAACACCACCGCCCTTACCCACATCCCTAGGCTGGTGCCAAACACCGAACCCGGCCGGACACATCTCTGATAGAGGCACCCCATCCTCAGGTCTCAGCCAGGTCTCAGTGATGCATGCCAGGTCGGCCCGCTCCCCCAAAATAGAGTCTTGTATTAGGGGAGCCTTATTACAGACTGACCTGGCATTCATCAGCAGCAGCCTAAGGGCGGGGTCACCCTGGATCAGCTGCTCAGGACCTAGAGGTGAAACCGGGGGGCCAGAACACGGGACAGATACTAAGCATCGGTCCCGCGTTCCCCGAGTGCGGCCCGCCCCACGGTTCCCGCTATAACGCCCCATGCCCGTCACAACCTCTAAATGAGCCCCTGGAACCTCCACCATTAACCCAGACGGAGTGTTGCCCTCTCTTCCTGGCTGGCAAGGCCATCTCCCCCTCCCTCCCTCCCTAACCCACTTAAAACATACCCTCTCACTCCCTCCACCACCCCCAACAGAACTCCAATGACGGGAGTCTCCTCCTCCCGGCCCTGGTCCAAGTGCTTTAAGGCCACGGGGGTGATGGGGAGGGGGGGGCGCCGCCCCTAAGACTGCCAAGAAACCCCAGGTGGGGCCATAGTTCTCCTCCCCACCCTGGTCCACGTGGCATGAGGCACGATGCTGCAGGGATGGCGAGGGGTGCCACTTTTGAGGCCGCAAGCAACCCCAGGTACAATCAATGCTCTCCTCCCCACCCCAGTCCTGGCAGCGCAAGGCTCGTGGCTGCATAGATGGCGAGGGGCGACCCCAGGTGCAGCCGATGTTCTCCTCCCCGCCCCCGGTCCTGGTGGCACAAGGTCCTCCCTGTAGTTGCTGCGACGGACCTGCACAGCCGGGAAAAATATCCCCTTTCCGAAACCAGCCATGGGACGGAAGACAAACATCCAATGTTCTCAACGGCCTCCACTCCCGAAGATGAAACCGGCTAAGCGGTGGTGGAGGCGGTGGAGGCGGTGGAGGTGGCCTTGGAGCCCAACCAGGAGTCCAGTAGCCGCCCTGCCTCAGGTGTTTTCGCCAGTCTCCCTCCCGAAGGCAGTGTTCTCGGCAGGCCAGGGGCTGGTGGCTTTTACCTTCCCTCAGGCTGAAAGAAGCAGCCCAGAATCAGCTGTGGCCTTGGTGCATCAGCCTTTCAAATAACTCTTTGGGGACTTCTTTTACACAACAGTTTCATTTTCAATATCTAGTCTGATTCCAAACAGCCCTAGCAGCTGTTGGCCTCAAGTAAGGCTTCTGCATAGTTGGAAAGAGAGAGAGCAGCTCACATTGCCAGTGCCAAGACAGGATGATTAGTGCTGTTTTTGTCCCTCAGGCACAGGAATCGCCTATTTTTTCCCCTCAGCAATATGTGTAATTCCTGGTTTATGTTCCAAACTGGAATGATTGTGCAAGTAATATTTTGCATGCATGGGCAGATTTCATGGAAGATGAGGAAATACATGGCTTAAGTTGATGTAACTGAAACAAGCTGATCATGCAGTCACATTAGGTCTACTGTCAGACTAACTAAGTCAATAGCAGAGAGACACCACACACTTAAGACAGAGGGATTCACCATACTCAATGCTCACTAGATATTACTTCATTGTTTAAAGACACCCCTTTTGTCAGATACGCGGTCATGACCAGTGCCGGATTAAGCCAGCTGGGGCCCATAGCAAATCATGTCATGGTGCCCTTGCTTAAACACTTTGCATTTCTGTAAATACCTCACCTCCTCCTCTGTGGTTTTTGGGGCTTAGGCAAAAGAAACTTCAGAAAATATTACCCAAACACATGGCTCCCAGGTTAAAAAGCAACCAAAGCTAAAACAAATAATCAGGGATAAAAGGACGTTGAGGCCCCGATGTCGGAGGACCTTGCCGCCACCACCCCGGACCTTGCCGCCGCCAGGGGGATGGGAAGCAACTGCGGCTGCCATCCTTTGAGCCCCACCTTCAGTCGGGGATAAAAAGGACGTTGCGGCCCCGACGCCAGAGGACATTGCCACCACCCTCCCGGCTACAGTTGCCATAATTCTCTCCGACAGTTCCAAATATTTTTACATATTTGAGCCTCAAACAGATTTCCCCATTCTGAGCATTTTACTCCATTTGGCCACTTCTCCGTGTCCTTGTATTCTTTGGCTTCATGCGCTTTGGAACTGGCGAATCCTCCGATGACCATACCTGTCAACCATCCCGTTTTACCCGAAAAAATCCCTTATTTTTACCCCTCTTCCCACCCCTCCTGTTTTATTAATTTCCCCGTATTTCCCCTTATTTTTAAAACAAATATCCTGACCGGAGCCCTCACAGGCGAAGCCGCAGTATTTTTTTTCTGGCCACCAGAGGTCGCTGTGGCTGTGTGCCAGCCTTTTCGCTTGTGGAAGGGGAGAGAGAAGGTGGGGGGGGGCGTTCTGTAGGTTTCTCTTTCATTTTCTTCCTGCCACATGGCCAAGATGGATGCTGGTCAGAGCCACCATGCTGGGAGGGACGGAAATCAGAGGTGAGCGATATTTCATATATGCAGGGGCAAATCAGCTCTTGGTCTGGGGGAAGAGACTTCTCTCTCACTCTCATGCTTTATTGAGCTGTTTCTGCCCTGCCCTCCATTTCTAGAGTTCTAGAGTTAACTTGGGAGAGGTAGGGGTAGGGTGGGGGGGATGTTGCTTGATCACTATATGCTAAAGGTAAAGGTTTCCCTTGCTCAAAAAACAGTCGCTTCTAGAGTGCCAAGGTTCGCCATCACAGTCAGAGATTCCTACACTATATGAGAGAGAGAGAGGGTGTGTGTGTTCCATTTCTGTTCTAGAGTTAACTTGGGAGGGGTGGGGTGGGGGTGGGGGGAAGTGCTTGATCACTATATGCTAAAGGTAAAGGTTTCCCTTGCTCGAAAGACAGTTGTTTCTAGAGTGTCAAGGTTCGCCATCACAGTCAGAGATTCCTACACTATATGAGAGAGAGAGAGAGGGTGTGTGTTCCATTTCTGTTCTAGAGTTAACTTGGGAGGGGGGCGGGGGGAAGTGCTTGATCACTATATGCTAAAGGTAAAGGTTTCCCTTGCTCGAAAGATAGTCGTTTCTAGAGTGCCAAGGTTCACCATCACAGTCAGAGATTCTTACACTATATAAGAGAGAGAGGGTGTGTGTGTTCTGTTTCTGTTCTAGAGTTAATTTGGGCGGGGGGGATGTACTTGATCACTATTTGCTAAAGGTAAAGGTTTCCCTTGCTCAAAAGAAGTTGTTTCTAGAGTGCCAAGGTTCGCCATCACAGTCAGATTCCTACACTATATAAGAGAGAGAGGGTGTGTGTGTTCCGTTTCTGTTCTAGAGTTAACTTGGGAGGGGGTGGGAGGGTGGGGGGAAGTGCTTGATCACTATATGCTAAAGGTAAATGTTTCCCTTGCTCGAAAGACAGTTGTTTCTATAGTGCCAAGGTTCGCCATCACAGTCAGAGATTCCTACACTATATGAGAGAGAGAGAGCGTGTGTGTGTTCTGTTTCTGTTCTAGGGTTAACTTGGGAGGGGTGGGTGGGGGTGGGGGGAAGTGCTTGATCACTATATGCTAAAGGTAAAAGTTTCCCTTGCTCAAAAGCCAGTGTATCTAGAGTGCCAAGGTTCACCATCACAGTCAGAGATTCCTACACTATATGAGAGAGAGAGAGGTTGTGTGTGTTCCGTTTCTGTTCTAGAGTTAACTTAGGAGGGGTGGGGTGTGTGTGCTTGCACGGCTGTGTAAGGGGATCTGAGTTAGGTAAAGGGAAAGGGTCGCCCTTGCTCAAAAGCCAATCATATCCAACTCTAGGGTTCAGTGCTCATCTCTGTTTCAAAGCCAAAGAGCCAGCATTGTCTGCGTCTGCAGACATTCCTGTGGTCATGTGGCAGGTATGACTAGACACCAGAGCGCACGGAACACTGTTACCTTCCCACCAAAGTGGTCCCTATTTATCTACTTGCAATTTCTTGCTTTCGAACTGCTAGGATGGCAGGAGCTGGGACAAAGACGGGAGCTCATTCCGTCCTGCAGTACTTGGGAATCGAACTGCTGACCTTCTGCCTCCCAGGCAGCATCTTAGTCACTTAAGCCACTGAGCAAGCAAGAAAGAAAACAAAACAAAAGTCCCCCAAGAAAATGGGGAAAGGGTTCTTTGGCTCACACAGCTTTGTGCCTATTGCATCTACAATACCATCTAGCCATCTTATTTTTGGCCACCCCCTTCTTTTATCCTCCACCTTTCCCAGCATCAAGGCTTTCTCAAGTGAATCCTCCCTTCTCATTTGATGTCCAAAGTACTTTAGCGTCATTTTTACTATTTGACCTTTAATGAGCAGTCAGGGTTGATTTCTTCTAGGATCGACCTATTTCTAACACTACATTTCAAAGGCATCTATTTTTCTGCGCTCAGCTTTCCTAATGGTCCAGCTCTCACACCCATACATTACCACCGGGAATACCATTGCTTTGACTATGCAATTTTTTGTTTGCAAGGTGATGCCTCTACTTTTCACTATGTTCCCCAGGTTTCTCATAGCTTGTTTCCCAAGCATCAGATCTTTGATCCTAAGAAAGTAAAATCTGCCAGTCGTATCCAACTCTAGGGTGCAGTGCTCATCTCCATTTACAGCCAAAGAGCCAGTGCTGTCTGTGTTTGCAGGCATTTTCATGGCCATGTGGCAGGCATGACTAGAGCGTGTGTGTGTTCTGTTTCTGTTCTAGAGTTAATTTGGGAGGGGTGGAGGTGGGGTGGGCAAGTCACATGGCTATATTTGGCCACGCCCATGGATTTGGCCACACCCACAGAGGGGTGTGGCCAAAATTTCCCTTATTTTCAAATCCAAAAGTTGACAGGTATGCCGATGACACCTCTGTCTCAACACACTGAAGATTCTATCCAGGGCTTTTACAAAGACTTTTACACACCGGGAATTAGATTAATACGAGACCTCTTCCCACAGCTGTCATTAATTATTTGAATGGCCAGCGTTTTTCTAGCTTATACATTGTTTAGATTATTTTAAGTTCTAGCATTGTGGTGTAATGTACTCTTTTATATATTTTCTTATCCATTTATATAACTATGTTATTTTGTAGCCCTGTACTATACTATGTAATTAATGCACGTAGTTAATTAGGAGACATGGGAGGGGAACACTATATTTCACTCACCTGGTTCACCATTAGTAGGATTTATAAGGGACCTAACATTTAGAATCAGTAATGTCCACAGCCCAAAATGAATAAATGAAGAGAGGTTAGGACGCAACATGAAAATTAGTCTCCCTATGAAAATATACGCTTTATACACGATATAACCAGGTGGGTTTCTCTTTAATACCTAGCACAGTAGCATTATTTCAGTCTAAAATTTAATTGTGGATATATTGTATGTTTTTACAGATATTGGAAAGTTAGCAAGTCAAGTTATCTGATGAAGGGAAGTTCTCCCGAAAGAGTTTGCATACCAGTTAACTTTCATCCTAGCAGGAGCAACGTGAAACCTGCTTAGTATTTACCAGACATTCAGATTAGGGTCTACAATCTCCTTCCATCTTAAAAGGCCCTATGGCGCACTGCAGCCAAAATTCTGTTCATGATCTAAGGTCAGTAAACTAAGTACCCAGCCTGTTGGGGGCAAAATGTAAAATGTAAAGCACCTGGAGAATGTTCAAAGCACTTGGCAGTACTTAATACTTAATTGCCATTGAGACAGCAGCAAAATGTGAACTCTGAGCCTTCATCACCAGCTTGCTTTCCCCTACCTTTTTTCGTTTACCTGGATTGACAAAATTTCTAGACATTTTAAAACTTTGCAAGCTGGCTTGATAGCTCAGTGAGTTATGTATCTGGCTGTGGAGCTGGAGGTTGATAGTTTGATTTCCCACTATGCCTCATACCTGTCAAGTTTCAGGAAATTCCTGTCAAATAAGGGAAATTACCCATCCAAAACGGGAAACTGGACAGCTATGCTTATCTTGTGCTGGCCTCCAGTCTAACTCCAGTCTAATTGCAGTCTAACTAATACGGGATGATGGTGGGAAATAGTGTAAAATATGGGGGGTTGACAGAAATTTCTCGAAACTTGACAGGTATGCTATGCCTCCTAAGAAGAACCAGCTTGTGTAAACTTTGGGAAACTACACTGCGGGATCCGCGAGCATAATTGGCATAACTGTCCCTGACGTGGAATTCTTGTAATTCCGGGACTCATTGACTCCAATTTTTCGGGTGTTCTCCAAGTTCAACTCTGGACGCACCTACCCCAGACCATTCACAAGGGAGACACGCTAGCGCAACTGATTATGGTTCCTTGTAACTCGCCAGCAGATAGCCAGGGAAGGCTCAGGGACAGCTCAGAGTCCGGGTCGGAAGACCGCTCGAGCGCAAGTGAGGCAGTGCAAGGATACCAGGTCTTAGCCACAGTGGAAACCAACATAGAATGGAAACGGCGACCAGTTATAGAGGTATTTTTGAATAAAAAATCATTCACAGGGCTGCTAGATACCGGAGCTGACGTCAGCGTGGTCAGCCGAAGTCAGTGGCTGCGGGAATGGGCCATTGAGCCGGTCTCCGATGTGTGGGGGGTAGGCGGCATCCAAGAAGCGTTTAGGAGCCGGGAGTGGGTGGAAGTCACGATCCCTAAGGCTGACAGCACAGCGGTCATTCGGCCGCACATTCTGGATGTGCACGTCAACCTTTGGGGGCGAGACATTTTGCAGCAATACCGTGCCACTCTTACCTTTGGGTAATGGCTCTGCCACTTAAATGGCTTACCAACACGCCAGTCTGGGTGGAGCAATGGCCGGTAGTGGGGGAGAAATTAGTCGCCCTAAAGCAACTGGTTAAGGAACAGCTAGACGCAGGACATATAGAGCAGTCCACCAGTCCTTGGAATTCGCCCATTTTTGTCATAAAGAAAAAGTCGGGGAAGTGGCGACTCCTCCACGATCTCAGAGAGATCAATAAATGTATTCAGCCAATGCGTCCGCTTCAGTGTGGCATTCCGAATCCAAACATGATCCCCGAGGGTTGGGAGATCCTGGTCGTAGACCTTAAGGATTGTTTTTATACCATTCCCCTAGATCCTAGGGACCGGGAAAGGTTCGCCTTTACGGTGCCAGTTGTGAACCACAGCGAGCCCACGCAGTGTTACGCATGGAAGTATTTGCCACAGGGGATGCTCAATTCGCCCACCCTGTGCCAAATTTATGTTCACAATGCACTGGCAAAGTTTCGATACCTTCATCCCACAGCTTTAGTGTGTCATTTCATGGATGACATCTTGGTTGCATTGCCGCAACTCGGCAGTGAAATGTTTAAAGACCTCCAGGCCACCCTGGGGGAAAAAGGGTTACTCATCGCCCCAGAGAAAGTACAGAGAACTGAGCCATTCTCATACTTGGGTTTTCGGCTTCTCCATTCTTTCGCAGCACCAGTTTTGCCCCAGATCAACTTAAAAGACTCAGTCACCCTGGTAGAGTTGCAGCAGGTTTTAGGTAACATTAATTGGGCCAGACCGTATTTCAGATTGGATACGGATCTTTTAAAGCCGCTCTTCTCGCTGCTAACATTAGGTAAGCAGCCAGCAGACCGGATACAAATTCCTCGAGAGGCACGCTTGACTCTCGAAAAGGTCAACCAAATTCTCAGCCAAAGATGGGTGGACAGGATTGCTCAGGGGCCATATGCCCCGATCCTGAACTTGTACATCGTTCGGGCCGGATCCATGTTCACCGGAGCCCTAGGAGTGGACTCCGAAAGAGGAGCGAGTATCGTGGAATGGGTGTATTTACCGAACACCTCTTCCCGAAACATCGCTCCCCCCCAAGAGTTGGTCTCCGCGGTGGTCTACCGCGGAAGGCTGAGAGCCAAGGACATCTCAGGGCACGATTTAGCAAAAATCGTGATCCCATTCACCAAAGAGCAAGTTCAGCAGCTGATGCAGCTCGGTGACTCACTTCCAATTGCCTTGGAAGGATTCACCGGATGCTTGGCATACCACTTACCAAAAGACCCCAGACTCATCTCGTTTCAAATGCAGACAGTCAGCTTGTATGAATTAATATCGCTGGTTCCACTTCAGGGGGCCAGAACAGTTTTCACGGATGGGGGTCGCACATATGGTGTCTTAACTTGGCAGGAGGGCCAGGCTTGGCGCACGCTTCTAACTCTTCCACAGAAGTCCGCGCAGCGGGCAGAGTTGGCAGCGGTGAACCTCGCTTTGCGCACCTTCACCAAAGAACTCCTCAACATTATCACTGACAGCCAATACGTTAGGAATTTGCTTCACAGTCTACCGGGAGCATATATCACTCCCACGATAGACAAAAATTTGCTGAGTTTGTTCCTCACAGCTCAATTTCACTTGCGGAACTGCACAGAAGCACTCTATATCGCCCACATCCAAAGTCACCAGGACCTACCTGGTCTGATTTCCGTGGGCAATAGCAGAGCGGATGCGGCCGCAAAGGAAATTCAGCAACGGTCAGTTTTGGGTGTATTCACAACTCCGATTCAGAGCCATGCATTCTTTCATCAGAATGCCAAAGCGCTCGCCAGACAGTTTAACCTGCCACTCTCTCAAGCCCAAGGCATAGTTCGCTCTTGTCAGCATTGTGCAGGGGCACCGGGGGGCCCTTGTGGGGGGGTCAACCCACGAGGGACAGAGGCTAATCAGGTGTGGCAAATGGACGTCACACATGTCCCGCAATTTGGCAGATGGCAGTACATGCATGTTTGCATAGATACCTTTTCACAATTCATCTGGGCAATGGCACAAAAAGGGGAGACAGCTTCCCACATGGAGCAGCATCTCCTTTCCTGCTTTGCGGCGATGGGCAAACCACAGCACGTGAAAACCGATAACGGCCCGGCCTACAGCTCCAGGCAGCTGGCCGACTTCATGGCCACCTGGGATATCAAACATACCTTTGGCGTTCCGTACAATCCGCAGGGGCAAGCGATTGTGGAACGAGTCAATCGGACACTCAAGTCCTACATTGACAAACAAACAGAAAGGGGGGAGCCACCAGCCCTCCCCAAATCTCAGGGTCAGGCACAGCATTGCCTGAACAAGGTGTTGTTCACGTACAATTACCTTAATGTTTTCTCGGATTGCACGCCACAGGAGAAGCACTTCCGCCGCTCGGAAGCTCTCCCGCGGCCGATGGTGCGTTACCGAGTGCCACCGGATCCTTCTTGGAGGGGCCCGGCACCACTCGTAACCCGGGGAAGAGGGTATGCTGCAGTTATGTCTCCTACAAGTGTCATCTGGATTCCAACCCGGTGCGTCAAGCCCCATTTGGAGCCACATGGCGTGGACCCAGGCCGTCTCGAGTCTGATCCCGGAGATGGAGAACCTCACCCTGATCGGGGGGACCCGGCGTAGGAAGCGGCGACAGCAGATGATAGCGTCGAAGGTCACCTGGGGGATGGTCAAGGCCCTTTGCCATGAGGCAGCGGACGCCGTCCAACGCGAGGACAGGGAACCGACACCGTAGAACATCTTGCCTGCAGTCTTTGCTCTGATTACTGCCAATACCGCGGCGGTCACCATCATCCTGACCCTCTCCCTACTTGCTGGGGGAGGCGTTCAGGCAGCTTCACTGAAAGCCAGCGACCTGATGCCAGGCGGAGACCTCTCTGCCCGGATGCACTACAACCTATGGGAAAGGTTGGCGACTCTCATCAACCAGTCTGATTTTTGCCTGAAGCAGAATACTGGTTCTGCCTCAATCTTGAGCACCTGTCTCATCCCGGTGTGCCATTCTCCGGAGGCGCACACCAGGAACGGCGACTGGCTGGTGAAGCGGATTTTCGGTCCGTTTTACCCAACGGGTTTCTCAACGTACGCTCGCTGGGGAACTCAGTTAACCAAGACCTTGCCGGCTGATGCAGCCACTCTCTACACTCCTCGAGTGGCGGTCAGCCCGAACTCTACTTGTGCCCGAATGACTGGCTGCTCCGCGGTCGGCCGGACTCAGCGCTGTTGCCTCGACACCGGCAGCGGCAATTGGACTTGTGATAACCCAGAGACAATTGGCTCAATGTATGCTCATGTTACCTTGCCTTCAGGTTGGTTCTTTACATGTAATCAGTACACTTGGAATTACATTCCCGCTAATGTATCAGATTCCACATGTTGTATCAGTCGCTTAACATTGTTGCTCCCCACCAGGGATATGGTTGTCCCAAGCACGAATGTTCCCTCACCCATACGGCGCGCTCGCGCCACCCAGCTAGACAGCTCATGTGATAGTGACATTAGGGTTTTGAGTCAAGCTGAGTACGTCTCGTTGGCAGTCAGCATACTTGGCGTGCCAGGCTTAGCCGTTGGCAACGCTCGGAGAATTGGTCAATTGGCTTGCGGTCTGGCAAAAGCCATCAACCAAACCTCCTCGGCGATAGCGCTGCTCAACCAGGAGCAGGCAGAGCTTCGCCATGCCATACTAGACAATCGAGCAGCTATCGATTACCTTCTGTTGTTACATCACTTGGGTTGTGAGTCTGTCCACAGCATGTGTTGCTTTAATCTTACAGACAACACGCACAAGGTACAGAGCCAGCTCACAGACCTCCACACCCTGGTCAAGAACATCAAGGAGGATGCTTCATGGGGGTGGTGGGATTCGTTGTGGTCGTGGTTCCCATGGGGTTGGCTTCAGACGACACTCAAGGTGATTGTGGGGGTGGTGATACTGGGCACGGCAGTGTGCTGTTTCGTACAATGTATTCCCTCACTGACATCGAGATGTCCCCCATGGAAGGAACCCCGAAGCGTCATCCCCCCACACCAGCTGATGCCACTCCTACGCAGGGCCGTCTGTCAGGTCCACAACAAGTAAAGGGGGAGTGCGGGATCCGCGAGCATAATTGGCATAACTGTCCCTGACAGAGGCCACGCCGGTGAGAAAGCTCCTGGCCTCTGGGTTCTGCGGGGACAGAAATTGGGGAGCGGATTAATAGTCATAAGATTGATTCACCCATATCTGACCTGGCAGGCAGTCCGGCAGGAGGAAATTGAATGTCTAACTAGCAGTTAGGAAATAGGTAATTCCGCACCTGCAGATTACCCCAAGCCCTAGCGCAAATAGTGGCCATATTTACTCTTGTGCAAGCCATGAACAATGGATTTCCCCTGTCAGTATTTGCCTTCGTTAATTAACTTCCCCAAGAGAGATTCCCAATTAACCCGGGTAAACAGGTGATGTGATTTTCTGTCAGATGACGATTCTATCACACGCTGCCTTGAATTCCTATATATGATGATGATTTTCCCTCAATAAACCACTGGTCTTCGCTCCATCTTGTCTCGTGTCGTTACTCGACCAGTCTCCTCCAGGACCCCACGGCCGCTCCACGGCCCCGATCCAACACTACACATCTCAGAATGTCCACAGAAGAAATAAATGCTAAACCACTTCGAGTTCCCTCTTAACTAGAAATCCTGGAAAAGGTTGCTATAAGTCAGCATTGATCTGGTAGCACACAATAATTATTCAAAAGTTTGTGTGCTATTTTGTAACATTTTGATTGATATACTAATGTGGATTTGGGTATTTTAATCATGAGCCAATATAGCTACTTTTGTTTTTTTGTTTCATAGCTACTCAAAGAAATACTAACTTGGGAAGCAAACAAAATAGTCGCCCTAAGCAATGAGAGATGTCAAATAAAACAAAAGAGAAGTAAAATGCTGCAAAGATTACAAAAAAGGTTTTCAAGGACTGACATATTTTTCTTTTGATCATACTGCCATACAGTGGTCAACTGAGGCTTTGCTTCTCAGTAAATTTATTTATTTATTTATTTATTTGGATTTCTAACACCACCCCACTCGGGAGGCGACTCTGAAATTTACTGAAAGTCAGTTGTACTTAAAGATATAAATCTCTACCTGCTTAGGTAAAGGTCGCCCTTGCTTGAAAGCCAGTCATATTCGACTGCAGGGCTTGGTGCTCATCTCTGTTTATAGTCAAAGAGCCAGTGCTGTCTGCATCTGCAGATGTTTCCGTGGACATGTGGCAGGCATGGCTAGACCGCAGAGCACATGGAACGCTGTTTACTTCCCCACTAAAGTGGTACCTATTTATCTACTTGCAATTTCTTGCTTTCGAACTGCTAGGTTGGCAGGACTGGGACAGAGAAGGGAGCTCACTCCGTCGTGCAGCACTCGGGCCTCGAACTGCTGACCTTCCAGTCATCAAGTTCAGCGTCTTAACCGCTAAGCCACATGGTTTAAATTCCTTGATATGTCTTTCGACTAACCCAGAGCATCTCCGTCTTGTTTTGATTAAGTTCCAGTTTATTCGCTCTCATCCAATTTGAATGGTGTTTTGTCTGTATGATTATTAGTTTTGTTAGACAAAAGGACTTGGAGTGTGACTTGAGGTGGTTTTCTGGTGACCCAGTAAGTTGGGGTATAAGACAGAGAGAATCTTCACCTCCCTAGCTGCACCAAAGTAATTATGTGCTTTCAAGCAGCTTCCAATTCATGGCAACAAAGGATTTCTGAGGTAGGTGAGATTCAGGAAGTCTACCAGTGCAACACATACCCAGTAGGTTTCTATAACCAAGTAAAAAGGTTTCCCTTACTCGAAAGCCAGTCGTATCCGATCCTAGGGTTCAGTGTTCATCTCTGTTTCAAAGTCAAAGAGCCAGCGCTGTCTGCTTCTGCAGACATTTCCGTGGTCATGTGGCAGGCATGACAACACCGCAGAGCACAGAACGCTGTTACCTTCCCACCGATGTGGTCCCTATTTATCTATTTGCAATTTCTTGCTTTCGAACAGCTAGGTTGGCAGGAGCTGGGACAAAGACGGGAGCTCACTCCGTCCTGCAGTACTTGGGAATCAAACTGCTGACCTCCCGCCTTCCATTCAGCGTCTTAGCCACTTGAGCCACTTCAGTAGACTTGAACCCGTATTTCATGAATTATAGGCTGATTCTGTATCCACTATGCCACCTCTTGCGATGAACTTTAGTAGCTTTGAACGCTCCAACATTCTTTTGGCCCATCCCTCAGCATACTGGTACATGTGACTTTTTATTAATGTTATCCTAAAACTATCTGAAACTTATGTGAATGCTGCAATTTTTTAGTTTTCAAAAACAATTTTACCCAGAAGGATCTTTTATTTTTAGATACTGTACTTAATAGCTAGATGGATAGCTCAGAAGAGAATGGGAAAGCATTTCTATGTATTCTCTACCTAGGAAACCCTGGAAAGTGTAATCATATATCAATATTGACTTGGTGGCATGCAGTTAGTATTATTGTTGTTGTTATTGTTTACTTTCCTGGAGAATGAGTAAGATCTGGTCCTCACCATCTACAGTATATCACTGAAAATGAAACTCCGATTGTTCACCTCCATAGTAATCCCGACAGCCATCTACGCCTGCAAGTCTTGGAAGGCATCAGCAAGTATCAACAAGAAACTTGATGTCTTCCAGCAAAGGTGCCTCTGCTAAATTTTAAAGATTCACTATTTTGACATTACAAACGAGGTGTTTCGAAAGAGTGGATCCTGCAAATTACATAACATCGTTGCAAGACGACTCCAAATGGCAGGCCATGTTTTCCATATGGAGGAATACAGGAACTCTAAGGTGGCAATAAGTCGTACCCTTCCTAATGTCAAACAACGACACCCTCAAAATACATGGCGAAGAACTTTCATGGGAGACTTAAGGACTCTGAAAATGACACGGGAGGAGGCTGAAGCACTTGCGCAAGACCAAAGTTGCTGCCCCATATGCATGGATCTAAGTCTAAGTAAGTTATTGTTTATGTACATCTTCATGAAAGAACTTATGGCAGTGACAGCCAACTGAGGCACTCCAGGTGTTCTTGGACTTCAACTCCCAGAAGCCCTGATCAGCAGAAGTGCTGACTTGGCTTCTGGTAATTAAAGTCCAAGAACACTGTTATGTATGCTAACTGTGCTTAACTGTCAAGGCGATTCAAACCGCACTTTTCCTAGCTGTTAAACAGCGTCCCTGTTTGACAGCTACGAGATCTCGCCAGACAGCGTAGTCTCGCGAGATTTCAATATGGCGCGCAAATTAGAATCTGACAGGAGCGGAATGTATCTTTTCTCATGTATTTATTTATTTATTTATGGTTCAAATTTCTATGCTGCCCAATCAGGCGAACCCAAATCAGGGCAGCTCACAACAAAATTAAAACAAACATATTACAAACAATTAAAACCCCAACGTACCCACCCACCTATTAAAACTAACCACATTATGTATCTATTCTTATGCAAATAAGTGGATCGAAAAACTCTGTTAGCCAATGGGCTTGTTGTATTATTGTTACTGTTACTGTTTATAGTGTATATAAGTCCGAGTTTTGCCCCATCCAAACTGTGTTCAAACCCCACTAATAAAGAGCTGAATTTCACTACTTCATTCGTCTGCTTCTTCATTCCTTGAACACTAAACTGGTGACCCAGCGCATCCAGAAAAATGGGCAACATACGAATGTCGGTTCCGCCACGCAATGGCCTCGCAGAAGATCACCGACGGAAACCAGAAGTGCTCCTGTTTCCTCACTCAGTGCGGTGCTGAGACGCTTGAGCTGGCAACCCACCTTGTTCTTCCACGGGACATGGATGTGGTGCCGCTCACGGAACTCTTGTCCACACTGAGGAGGCACCTGCAGCCAAAGGTTTTGATCTTCCCAGCCAGGGTGGCCTTCCACATAAGAGAGCAGCAACCCGGTGAATCCATTGCAGATTACGCCGCCGCGCTGCGCATGGCTGTCGCCCCATGCAAGTGGAACAACATTAAAGAAGCACTCCGGAACCGTCTGCTGGCTGGCATGAGGGACGAAGATGGTCAATGTCGCCTCATGATCAGAAAGACGCTAACCTTCACGGATGTCCTAGAAGAGGCAGTGGCGTCTGAGGCCGCACGGTCCGGGATAAAGCTTTTCCGGCATTGCCACTCCACCACCAGTGCCACTGACTCAGCTGTGCAAACTCAGCAAAAGTCACCTTCATCCTCCTCAGCATTGCCTGGTTCCACCTCTTCATCGGAGTCCAGCGACGCAGAGGGAGAAGTCCGAGCGGTCCGACGAAAGCACCGAGAACACCGTGACGATCGGGAGAAATTCCTTTGCAAGTGTGATGGTTGCGGAGGCTGGCACGACCGCAAAAAGTGCCCCTACTGCACCGCAGAATGCCACAACTGCGGGCGAATAGAGCACATTGCTAAGGTATGCCGACAACAAAAGCAAAGACCTCCAGCGCCTGAGCCCAAGAAGAGTCATCACCACAACATATTCATCGCCAAAGTGTTACCCAAGCCTGAGCTGTGCCAAGTGGGCACCATCAGCGAGCATTTCTTCGCAGACCTGAGCTTGCAGGACATTCCCTTCAAGATGGAGGTGGATTCAGGTACTACCTTTTCCATAATTCCACAGTGGGAGTTTTTAAGGATTCCCCCTGCCTCTCGGCCCGAGCTTAAAGCCCTTAAAACTTCCCTCCGGGATGTGCAAGGTTGCCAGATTCCGGTCCTGGGGGTGGGTAATTTCTTGGTTAAATTCAAAAACATCCGCACCTCCTTGCCATTGGTTGTAGTTAAGCAGGGCACGAACTGTCTTATTGAGACTCAATGGTTTAAGCCCCTGGGAATCCGGCATCCACGCAATAGACTCTGACCCAATCAGGGACATTTGTGCTGCACATCCTGAGGTGTTCAAAAAAGGTTTAGGCTTATACAGAGGACCCTCTGTTGACTTTCATCCATCCGGATGAAGCCATGCCGGGGACCCATGGCCTTAAAGGAAAAGATAGAAGCCGAAGTGGACAAACTGGTGGGGCAGGGCATCCTAGTACCGGTGGACTCCGCAGAATGGGAGACACCAATTGTGACTGCTTTGAAAAGTAACGGGGAGGTCAGGATATGCGCTGACTACAAGTGTACCATCAAAAAAGTTATTCGTCCAAACGCATATCCTGTGCCCATGGTAAGCCACCTTCTTGCCTCCTTGCATGGGGGAAATTGCTTCGCAAAACTTGACCTTGCCCAGGCTTACCAACAATTAACTGTGTCCCCTGTTGCTGCCATAGCCCAGACCATAGTAACGCATAGGGGGGCATTTAAGGTAACTAGACTACAATTTGGGGTGAATACAGCCCCCGTAATATTTCAATCTCTTGTAGAACGTATTTTAAAAGGTTTGCCCGGTGTCCTGCCATATTTTGACGATGTCCTGATCACCGCTAAGGACACCGTCGAACTAGCGGCCAGGTTCAATCGAGTCCTGTTATGTTTCGAGATGGCTGGTCTACGTCTCAGAAGAAACAAATGTGTGTTTTTGGCATGGGAAGTGGAGTTCCTGGGGTACCAAATTACACCCCGAGGTATCGTGCCCTCTGACTCCAAGGTGACGGCTGTGCGAAATGCACCCAGGCCGAAATTTAAAGCCGAATTGCAATCATTCCTAGGATTGTTAAACTTCTATCACACTTTTCTCCATCGCAAAGCCTCAGTTGCTGAACCATTACATTGACATCTTAAGAAATATACTGTTTGATACTGGGGTCATTGCCAGAAGAAAGCGTTCCAAGAACTTAAAAGGCTGCTATATTCAGATGCTGTGTTAACTCATTTTGATCCTAACAAGGAAGTTGTACTTGTGTGTGATGCATCCCCTGTGGGGGTGGGAGCTGTGTTATGCCATGTACTAAATGACGGGAGGGAAGCCCCCGTAGTATTCTATTCCCGTTCACTCTCAAAGCCTGAGGAAAATTATGCTCAGACAGACAGGGAGGCATTGGCAATTGTGGCTGGCACTAAGAAATTTCACGATTACCTTTACAGAAGGCCTTTTACCATCATAACTGACCACAAGCCCCTCCTTGGAATCTTTGTGAATGGGAAGCCCACGCCTCAAATTCTGTCCTCAAGAATGTTGCATTGGGCAATTTTCCTAAATGCATACGATTTTACTTTGGTGCACAGGCCCGGCAAGGACATCAGCCACACTGATGCCCTGTCACGTTCTCCACTGCCAGGGGTCAGCGAAGCCGATTGAGAGATCGAAAGCAACCACCAGGTCCTCATGATTGAGGCATTCGACTCGCCCCCAGTCGTCCCCTCAGATATAGCCAAAGCTACAGCCAAGGATGTAACATTGACTAAAGTAATGTCTTGGGTACAAAAAGGCTGGCCTGTCTCTCCTCTAGCCGAGGAATTCAGAACATTCCACCGCAAACGGTTGGAATTGGCAGTGGAACGAGGTTGCCTTCTATGGAGCCAGCGAGTGGTCATTCCTGTCACTCTCCAGAAAAAGGTTTTACGTTTACTTCACACAGGACACCCGGGAATTGTACGTTCCAAAGCCCTTGCCTGTAGCTACTTTTGGTGGCCTCAACTGGACCAAGACATAGAACAGATGGTCGGCACTTGTGCCAACTGTCAATCCTCTCGCCCAGAGCAATCCCACCTTCCCTCTCGGGAATGGGATTCTGCCAGGGGCCTATGGTCCTAGTTGTACATAGATTTTGCAGATCCATTTAGAGGTGCCCTATTTTTGTTGGTTGTGGATTCATTCTCTAAGTGGTTGGAAGTGATTAGGCTGCCTAATACCACTTCAGCCACCACGATAATGCACCTGAGAAGGCTGTTCGCAGTATTTGAACTTCCAGATGTGCTGGTGTCCGACAACGCGTCTACGTTCACATCTGCAGAATTCCAATCCTTCATGGAAAGGAATGCAATTAAGCACATTACTGCTCCTCCATCTGACAAACGGGGCTTTAATTTGGGTTTACAATCCTCTCCCTCTAGTCATTCCCTCACTCATTGGATCGCCCATCCTACGAGCCCCCGAGCCGGCTCAGCCAAGCGTCTGACCCAGAAGGGGAACTGGACCGCCATCCTTGATTTTGTTTTTACCTGGGGGTGGGGAAGAATGTTATGTATGTTAACTGTGCTTAACTGTCAAGGCGATTCAAACCGCCGTGTTCCCGCGCTTTCCTAGCTGTCAAACAGCGTCCCTGTTTGACAGCTACGAGATCTTGCCAAACAGCGTAGTCTCGCGAGATTTTGATATGGTGTGCAAATTAGAATCTGACAGGAGCGGAATGTATCTTTTCTCATGTATCTATTCTTATGCAAATAAGTGGATCGAAAAATTGCTCACTCTGTTAGCCAATGGACTTGTTGTATTATTGTTACTGTTTATAGTGTATATAAGTCCGAGTTTTGCCCCATCCAAACTGTGTTCAAACCCCACTAATAAAGAGCTGAATTTCACTACTTCATTCGTCTGCTTCTTCATTCCTTGAACACTAAAAACACCTCGAGTGCCAAGGTTGGCTATCACTGACCTTTGGTACTGCCTTCAAAACCAAGTTATCTCCTCCTCCTTGGGTGCTGGCAAGTCAATTATCACGGCTCCTTGGGGGGGGAGGGGGGCTTTCTAGTCTCCTGGAGCTTGCTGGATATAAGGTGGTGAAGTTTCCCGCCTGCTTCTGGTGCATATAAACAATGCCTGGAAGTTTTACGTCTTTGTCAGAAGAAGTGGACTTGATCCACGAAAGCTCCAAGTATACTTCACCGGGTGTGTATTTTGAATATGATTTTAATGTATTTTGGTTTGTTTTGATTATGTATTATAATGATAGAGATGTTATAAGTTTTCGTTATATTAAATAGCCAATTATAAAATTAGATACAAGCATATACTGAAATAAGTTTTAATATATAATACATTGGATGATTCTGAGTTATGATGGAATTTAGTAATGTAATGAATTAACTCTGTATTCTGTCTGTATTTGCCCCCTTTTTTCTTGGATTATGTAATGGATTATTAACTGCATATTCTGTCTGTAGGACTGCAGAGGCTCAAGTGCTTAAGACGCTGACTGGGAGGCTTTAGTGTATGGGACCAAAGACAACCGGACAACCGAAAGGTTGGTTTAACACAGGTTTATTGCGTGAGGTTCCAGTGAAGCATGAGGTAATGGCAGTGATACATCTCAATATATACAGTAGCTCTCTACATTTGAATCTTGTAGCACGGTAGCTCATTGGCTGCTACCGGCGTGGCCTCGCCCAGGCACGCCTCTTTCTTCTGCTGCTGAATGCGGGGAAGGTTTTCCCGCGGCTGTCCGTGATTGAGCAATGTGAACCATGTGAGGCTGAACGCTCGCAGCTGCCCTCTATGGGCTGTCTGCTCGCATTCCTTTACAGCTGGTATCATTTGTATCTGGAGTGGTTACATTCTTGCCTTTACAGTATAATGAACATGCATACATACATACATAACATCCCTCCCCCCTAGGATGGGACGAAGTCCCGCAACCATTGTGGCTTGCCGCACGTGCGCTTGGGACGCGCTTGCGTCTGACCTAGTACTGGAGAGCCTGTGATCCCTGACTCCGCGGGTGCTTGTCCTGCAACGGGAAACGGGGATTCGTTAGTGGCTCCGTGGGGCGTCCGTGCCTGCCTCGCGCCCGGGGATGGGAAGGGAATGAATAGTTGGGAGGTGAACCCCTGCCTGTTGCTCTCTGACCCCGGGGACCCACCTATTGTGAACCGCGGAACCGATGAGGTCGCCCTTGTGGTTCGGCTACCTTCTGATCCCTGCTCGGGGGACCTTGAGACTGTGGTGGGCGGACTCGCTGATGCCTCCCGTCTTGGGGGTGTCGGTCTCCGGGAAAATGGTGCTATATCGCATTCTAACTCACAGGGGCTACTGGGACTGGAGGTACCAGGGGCTGAACTGAAACCCCTCTTTTCGCTAGGACGGGTGGGGGACCACTCCGCTAACTCCCCCTGGTACTGTAAATCAACGTCTAAACTTCTATGGGCATCTGTGTTTCGGGGAAACTCCCGCGGGGTATGTGTGTGGTCGGGGCTCTTCCATTTTTTCGGGGACTCCCGCAAAAGATTTCTGTGGATCGATTCCCTTTCCTCCCCCCTTGGTGGGGACCCATGCTCCCCTTTTCCTCCCCCTTGGGTTAAGCGGGTGGGGGAGTACCCTAACGCTGATTCGATGCTATTCTCGTCTCCGTCCTGCTCTCCGGGGACCCTGCGCCTGAGTTGGTCCACGTGTCGCCTCCACAGGAAGCCTGTACTGGTTTCTACGTGGTATGAGACGGGGCCGGTTTGTTCTACTACGGTGCCCGGCACCCAGGCTGGCCCCGCGCTGGCGTAGTTCCTGCAATGCACTGGGGCGCCTACGCTGAAACTCTTTGTGGGTTCCACCCCTATGTTCCGCCCTTTGTCCTCTACTCTCGTGGGGTCTAGCTTGGAGATTCCCGTGGCCAGCTTCCTGCGCATCAACAGCTCTGCGGGGGAGTACCCTGACGCTAGTGGGGTGACCCTGTATCTTAGCAGGAATTGGCACAATTTCAGGTCGAGGTCTCCGGGGCCCATGCGCAGTAGCGCGTCTTTCGTGGTGCGCACGAGGCGCTCTACTTGGCCGTTGGTGGCCGGGTGAAAGGGGGCAGAGGTGACGTGCCGAATGGCGTTTCGCTCCATGAATGTCCCGAACTCGGCGGACGTGAAACAGCTGGCGTTATCGCTGACGAGGGTGTCGGGTAAACCGAACGTGGAGAAGACCCTCCTTAACTGTTTGATTGTTGTGGCCGAGGAGGTGCTTGAGACTGGAATGACCTCCAACCACTTGGAGAACGCGTCCACCACGAGGAGGAAAAGCGTTCCCCTGAACGGGCCAGCAAAGTCTACATGTACCCGGGACCAGGGCCCCCTTGCCGTGTCCCACTCCCTAGGTGGCGAGCGAGCCTCTTCTGGCCTTGAGCTTTGGCACGCTTCGCAAGTGCCGACCATGTGTTCGATGTCGGCGTCTAGCTGGGGCCACCAAAAGTAACTGCGGGCCAGCGCCTTTGAGCGGACGATCCCCGGGTGGCTGACGTGCAGCAGTTTAAGCACCCTCGGCCGGAGAGGCGTGGGGATCACTACCCGCTGTCCCCACAAAAGGCAACCCCTCTCTAGGGACAACTCTAGTTTCTTTTTGAAAAATGTGTCGAATTCCGCTGCTGGGGAAGACACGGGCCACCCTTTCTGTACCCAGGAGCAGACTGTGGCCAGCGTTTTGTCCTTGCCTGTCGCTTTGGCGATGTCGGCCGGTACTACTGGAGGGGAGTCTAGAACCTCTATCATTAAGACCTGATGGTCCCTCTCTACTTCGCCCACGTGGCAGCAATCCCGGGGAATGGGGGACCTCGACAGGGCGTCGGCATGGCTGATCTCCCTCCCGGGCCGGTATACCAACGCTGCTGATACGCGTTGAGAAAAATGGCCCACCTGAGCATTCTCGGGGACAGGATTTGGGGTGTGGGCTTATCTGCGGTGAAAATGCCTAACAAAGGCTTATGGTCAGTCACTATGGTGAAGGGGCGGCCGTACACAAAATCATGAAATTTCTTGGTCCCCGCAATTATTGCTAGTGCTTCTCTGTCTGTCTGAGCATAGTTTCTCTCTGCTTGGGACAAGGACCTAGAGTAGAACGCTATCGGGGCCTCCCTACCGTTCTCCAGCACGTGGCATAACACCGCCCCCACCCCCACCGGGGATGCATCGCATATCAGGACCACTGGGCATTTGGGATTGAAGTGGGTCAGTACGGCATCTGATGCCAGGAGTCGCTTCAGGTCATTGAAAGCCTTCTCCTGGTCGTCGCCCCACTTCCATGCCTCGTCCTTTTTTAACAATTTGTGTAGCGGTTCTGCCACGGCTGCCTTCCGCGGGAGGAAGGAGTGGTAGAAGTTGAGCAGTCCGAGGAACGACTGCAACTCGGGCTTGGAGGTGGGGCGAGGGCCTTCTTGATGGCGGCTACCTTGGATTGGGCTGGCCTTATTCCCTCGGGAGTGACACGGAACCCTAGGAACTCAACCTCTGTAGCGAAGAAGACGCATTTGTCTTTCCGCAACCGCAACCCCGCCTTTTCGAATATTGTCAGGACCTTTCCCAACCTTGTTGCTAATTCGGCCCGGGTCCCCCTGTAATCAATACGTCATCAAAGTAGGGTAACACCCCCTCTAACCCCTTCAGGAGGCGTTCCACAAGTGACTGGAAGATCCCGGGCGCCGAATTCACGCCGAATTGGAGGCGCGATACCTGGAACGCCCCTTTGTGGGTGACTATGGTCTGCGCAGCAGCTGCGGCGGGGGTCACCGGGAGTTGCTGGTAGGCTTGGGCCAGGTCGAGTTTAGCGAAATACCTCCCCCCGTGTAACCTGGCCAACAAGTGGCTGACTACCGGCACCGGATACGCATTAGGGCGGATCACCTTATTGATGGTGCACTTGTAATCAGCGCATATGCGGACCTCCCCGTTGGCCTTGAGCGCTGTTACAATTGGAGTTTCCCACTCCGCAGAATCAACAGGAACAAGAATCCCCTGGCCCACCAATTTGTCCAACTCCGCCTCTATTTTGTCCTTTAGTGCGAAGGGCACTCTGCGCGGTTTAAGTCTGATTGGACGTACTCCAGGGTCCAGGTCGAAAGTCACTGGGGGGCCCTTGAATTTCCCGAGCCCCTTTTTAAAAACCTCGGGGTGCGCGTCGCACACGCTCTGTATCGGATCAGTCCCGGCGGCGTGTGCTTCCACGGCGTGTACCCCCCCAATGAACAACCTCAGGGGCTGGAACCATTGAGTCCCGAGGAGGCTGCATTTACCTCCCTTGAGGACGACTAGGGGAAGCGTTGCGGTGTGCTTTTTAAACTGGACCCGGAACTTCCCAACCCCCAACACTGGGATGCGGTTCCCTTGCACGTCCTTCAGTGTGGCCCTCAATGCCTTGAGCTTGGGCCGCATGCGGGGGGCGATTTTCATGAACTCCCCCTGGGAAATAATGGAGTATGAAGAACCCGAGTCCACCTCCATTCTAACAGGGGCCCCTTGTATTACTACCTCAACGAAGTAACGGGGGTGCTCCGTGGAAACGCTGCAAACCGGCGCGTCGTCCTCGCTGTCGTCGGAGATGCGCCCTACTCCGTCCCGCGTCCTCGTGGTCCGGGTGCCGTCCTTTGGCCTCGTGGTGCGGTCCTGCCTCGTGGTGCGGTCCTGCCTCGCCGAGCGGTCTGGAGAACTCCTGGTGGCCTCGCGCCGTTTCCGGCAGACCTTGGCGATGTGCCCGCGCCGGCCGCAGTTGTGGCACTCGGCCTTGCGGAACGGGCATTTGGCGCGGGCGTGGGCGGCGCCGCAGCCGTCGCAGCGCCGGCCCTCTCTCTGGACCCTCCGGACGTCCTCGTCGTCGCCGCTCTCCGCAGACGAGTTCGAAACTCGCCGGGCCGCGCGCACCGAGCTCTCTGCCTTTGCGGGCTTTGGGCGCCAGTCCTGAAGCTCGTGCACCCCGGCAGTAGTGGCCTCCGCGGCCTGTGCCGTGTCGAGGACTTGTTGGCACGTGGGAGGCGGCTCCCTTTTCATTAGCGCACGCTGAGTCTCTGTGTCCCTCAGACCGCAGAGCAGGCAGTCCCGGAGGGTGATGTCGGGGAGCTCCCACTTGCATGGGCCGGCGGCCAACCGCAGGGCCGCGGCGAACTCATCGACCGATTCCCCGGGTGCCTGGACTCGCCTCCAGAACGCGCTCCGAGTGGGGAACATCGCTATTGCTGGCCGGAGATGGGCGCGCAACGCCGCCAGGAGCTCTGTAGCTTTGAGGTCGCTCACCTTCCTCGGCGCGATCAGGTCCACCAAGGTCCTCTTGGTCTCGTGTCCGAGCATGCGGACGAAAATGGCCCTCTTTTTGGCCTCATCGGAGACTTCGAGCTCCACCAGCGCTGCGTTGAAGTCTATCTCAAACAGCTCCAAGTCTCCCGGCTTCTTGATCTCGTAGCCGGCGCATGTCTTGGTCCCGTGGGCAGCCATATCCCACCTTCGTCGCCAATTTAGTGTATGGGACCAAAGACAACCGGACAACCGAAAGGTTGGTTTAACACAGGTTTATTGCGTGAGGTTCCAGTGAAGCATGAGGTAATGGCGGTGATACATCTCAATATATACAGTAGCTCTCTACATTTGAATCTTGTAGCACGGTAGCTCATTGGCTGCTACCGGCGTGGCCTCGCCCAGGCACGCCTCTTTCTTCTGCTGCTGAATGCGGGGAAGGTTTTCCCGCGGCTGTCCGTGATTGAGCAATGTGAACCATGTGAGGCTGAACGCTCGCAGCTGCCCTCTATGGGCTGTCTGCTCGCGTTCCTTTACAGCTGGTATCGTTTGTATCTGGAGTGGTTACATTCTTGCCTTTACAGTATAATGAACATGCATACATACATACATAACAGAGGCGTAAGGCATACCTGTCAAGTTTTGGGAAATTCCTGTCAAATAAGGGAAATTTCCCATTCAAAACGGGAAACTGGAAAGCTATGCTCATCCTGTGCTGGCCTCCAGTCTAACTCCAGTCTAATTGCAGTCTAACTAATACAGGATGATGGCGGGAAATAGTGTAAAATATGGGGGGGGGGGGGGTTGACAGAAATTTCCCAAAACTTGACAGGTATGGGAAGGTCAGCAGTTCGATTCCAGATTTCTGCAGGACGGAATGAGCTCCCGTCTTTGTCCCAGCTCCTGCCAACCTAGCAGTTCAAAAGCAAGAAATTGAAAGTAAATAGGGACCACTTCGGTGGGAAGGTAAAGAGCGTTCCGTGCGCTTCGGTGTCTAGTCATGCCTGCCTCTTCGGCTTTGAAACAGAGATGAGCACTGAACCCTAGAGTCGGATACGACTGGCTTTCGAGCAAGGGAAACCTTTACCTTTATCTATTCTGTCTGTATTTGGTTCCCCCCTCTTTTTTTCTTTCAAGACTGTATTTGTATTTTCTTTTATCGTTTGCGGATTTCTTTGTACGATTTGATAATTTTAATAAAAATTATATATATAAAAAAGAAAGCTCACAATAAAAATATAGCAGTTAGTCTTTAAAGTGCTGCAGTGTTTGTATTTATTTATTTATTTATGTTTTCTGATATGCTTCTCCCGCGCCGCCTAAGAGAGCGAAGTAGGAACAGCATCCTCTTTTCTCGCGCGGACGCGCCTCCCCTCGCTCGGCTTCCCTTCCCGCCTAGTGCGCCTGCGCCCGCCCTGACCACTCTCCGCTCCGCCGAGGCGCGCTGATATGACGTAGACAGGGGGCGGCCCCCGCGAACCTGAGGGATCCTGTTGTTGTCGTTGTCGGGGAAAAGAGGACGTTTGAGGGGGGGGGGGAGGGGGGCTCCTCACGGTTGGCCTGGGCTGAGAGGGAGGGCCCCGGTCATGGCGCTGAGTCCTGACCCGGGAGGAAGATGAATAAGGGCTGGCTGGAGCTGGAGAGCGACCCCGGTGAGCCAGCGAGAGTGGTTGTGGGAATGGGGCTGGGTGGGGCTGGGTGGGGTGGGGGGTCATTCATGCCATGGAGGCCTAAAGAAGGGGCAAGGCTGAGCCCACTGGGGGGGGGGGGTTACCAGGTTCAGGCCCTACACCTGGGCTTCCCAGCTTTAAATTGGGCTGAATGGTGCCTCCAGGCCCTCCTAGGTGCTTCCCTCCAGGCAGCGGATTAACCACGGTGTAAACAGCCCCTTACGGGACTGCAGTGGCTCAAGTGGCTAAGACGCTGACTGGGAGGCCGGGAGCAGGTCAGCAGTTCGATTCCCGAGTACTGCAGGACGGGAATGAGCTCCCGTCTTTGTCCCAGCTCCTGCCAACCTCGCAGTTCGAAAGCAAGACATTGCAAGTAGATAAATAGGGACCACTTCGGTGGGAAGGTAAACTGCGTTCCGTGCGCTCCAGTGTTTAGTCATGCCTGCCACATGACCATGGAGACGTCCGCAGAAGCAGACAGCGCTGGCTCTTTGGCTTTGGAACATGAGCACTGAACCCTAGAGTCGGATACGACTGGCTTTCAAACAAGGGAAACCTTTACCTTTAAGCAGCTCCTTAGCCTCAGCTTTTGGTTCTCAAGAGCCAGTGTCCAGGGTGAGAATAATAATAATAATAATAATAATATTTGGAAAATGAGAGCGTCAAGATCCTGTGGGACTTTAAAGTCCAAAATAGATAGACCCCTAAACACACCTGAAATGTTTGAAGTAGTAGCCGTGTTAGTCTGTGCAAGCGTATCCTCTCAGATAACACGTCTGGTATATAACTCTTGTGGGAAAGAAGAAGGCCTGCTTTATTGACATTGCTATGCCAGGAGATGCACGAATTGAAGACAAATAAATGGAGAAAATTAGAAAATATTGTGGTTTGCCAATTGAAGCCAAGCGTCTATGGAGGAAGAAATTTGTTGTTGTTCCCATAGTGGTCGGAGCCTTTGGAGCGATACATAAAGGCCTCATGAGAGATTTGGAAATTTTAAATTTATGGGACTTGAACATCCTACCTCTCCAAAAACAACTTTCATAAGGACTGCCTATATGGTTCTTAGAGACAATACCCTAATAGTTCTTAGGTCCTTGGTTAGGTCATGAACTGTTAATTTTATGCCAGTCTTTCACTGTGAAGAAGAAGATGATTATGATGATGATGATTGGGAAGGAATGGGGGTGCTCCTTGAACAGCTTCAGCTCAGCCACCTACATTGTCTTTCTGGTGTTGTTTGGTTCGCCAGGAAGGAAGTAATGCCCAATTAAAAGATTTATTTTGAATGAATCTTACGCATTTGGTCACAGCTTCTCATCTTGACTTTGCATTTGACTCATAGGAGATTATTTGAATTATTTTATGCCATGATATTCTTTCTCATCTTAATGTTCTCAGCAAATAACACTCTCCATTGTGTTGTTTTTCAGGGCTCTTTACACTGTTAGTAGAGGATTTTGGTGAGTGTGACTCTACTAATGGATGGATTTATTTGGGCCTCACTATCCCATTTGCTGACTCCTGTTGTATATTCTTATAGGTGTTAAAGGAGTACAAGTTGAAGAAATCTATGACCTACAGAGCAAATGCCAGGGGTAAGTTACTAGCCATTTTATTGATTAGACTGTGTGAGAGAAAAATATTCTAAAGTTGTAAAACGTCCTGACATTTGTGAATAGTAGTGTTATAGTCCCTCTTCTCTCTCAAAAAGTGTCATATATTTTTGCAGTGGGCTAGATATGGACAGTGCCAATTGTAGAATTTAGCTAATAGACAGAAACATTCTGTTAAAAAAATTAACAATTATTATGGTCTAACCCAGTGATGGTGAACCTTGGCACTCCAGGTGTTCTGGAACTTCAATTCCTAGATCAGCACGAGTGCTGACTCGGGCTTATGGTAATTGAAGTCCAAGAACACCTGGAGTGCCAAGGTTCGCCATCACTGGTCTAACCTTTTATTAAGAACATGAGATAAAAGTAGAAAAAATATACTTTTGTGGCATTGAGATTTTGATGGTTTCTATATAAAGTGGCTTTTAGAAAGTTCTAGAGTCATTCTGTCTTCTGCTTAAGCCTGTGCAAGCTGCTGTGACTCTGTTCAAACCCCTTTGCTACAGCCTAAAGTATGACAAATGATTTGGTGATACTACAGAAGAATTAATGAGGTTACTTCAAAGGCAATGAAGCCGCATGGTTTTGTCCTGCTGTTTACATTCTTTTAAAACAGGCCAGTCTATGGGTTTATCTTCCTTTTCAAATGGATCGAAGAGCGCCGATCCCGACGGAAGGTCTCTACTCTGGTAGATGAGACATCAGTAATTGATGATGACATTGTCAATAACATGTTTTTTGCTCACCAGGTAAGGCCACTGTGATTGAAGGAAAAAAGTATCTCTGGTTGGGTGGAGGCAAGGCTTAATGCGTACCCTAGCATTGAAAGCCAATTATAAGTACTGGTTCCAAAAGACATAAATATGTTCAATGGCGCTTACCTTTTTGTTTTTAATTGTAGCTGATTCCCAATTCTTGTGCCACACATGCATTGTTGAGCGTTCTCCTGAACTGCAGCAGTGTTGAACTGGGACCCACTCTAAGCCGAATGAAGGAATTCACTAAAGGCTTTAGTCCAGAGGTGAGATGTAGCAGTGTGTGTGTGGAGTTTGTTCCCTTATTCCCCTAAAAGTTTATGGCCTTTGTTAACTTAAGGAAATATAATTATGCATATCTGTTTGTCAATATCTCTGCAGGAAAGAACGAAGAGTTAGATGCATGAGAGCTAGAAATGCAGCATCACACTTTTAAATTGGATGTAATTCTGTCCATGACACACAACTGATAAAATAATATGTTTAGTAACAGATTGCTTTACCATTCTCTGTGCACATCTACTTGATGAATATAATGGTAGACTACTGTTTTGGTTGCTGGGGACGGGGTATATGCCTGGTTAAATGATGCATCAAACCCTTATACAGATTGTTACAAGTTGAGCTTTTCTTGCCTCTGAGAGAGCAATCATTCTGGCTTGTTGTGATGTTTCAGCTGTTGTTATTGTCTGCTACTCATGTCTGGGTATACATTTTTTCTGAAAACCATTCAGCTGTAAGTTCAATGAACTCAGCTGTGAGTTCAATAAAGGCATTTGTTTGTTTGGAAGATAGGAGCGACGAGGGTGGTGTGGGCCGGATTAGTCAGTGTTGGGGGCTGGATCCGGCCCATGGGCCATAGTTTGGGCAACTGATTTAAGCAGAGAAAATGGCAGCTTAAAATCCATCTCATCCTGTTGCAAAACAGATTGCAAGGCATGTTTTACTTCCACTTCCGGTGGGAGGAATCATGTGACCGGCCCGCGGCCCAAAATGTTTGGCCACCCCTTCTCTGGGAGGAAAACACTTGTTATTATCTGGGGCATGGGATCTCCTTTAGATGAGAGAAGGCTGTATTGAAAGTACTGTAAAGCTAAATGTCGTTCTGAAAGAATGTATCCTTTGTTTCTCTCCCTTCCACCTGTAGAGTAAAGGCTATGCCATTGGAAATGCTCCAGAATTGGCCAAGGCGCATAACAGCCATGCTAGGTAGGTTAGATGTCAGCGGAATATTGTTTGCTGCAAAGTAGACCATATATGTGCTCTGACACCTTGGATATTTCATCCTTTTGGCAGGCCAGAGCCACGGCATTTACCAGAAAAACAGAATGGGATCAGTGCTGTGCGGACCATGGAGGCTTTTCACTTTGTCAGTTACGTTCCTATTAAGGGACGGCTGTTTGAGCTAGATGGGCTGAAGGTTTATCCTATTGACCATGGTAAGAAACCCACCATTTGTGCTTTAGCTTATTGGAAATATTGAAATAGTTGTTTTTTTATGGTTTGGTAAAAACAGCAGTTCACTAGTTAACATAATACAGCATTTCTACATGCTAATGTATTCTACTCTGCAATTTACATTGTGTACAGTGTCTTCCTTGTAAAAGCAGAATATGTTTATATTACTGTCTTGAATACTTTTGAAATAAATCAATCTTTTAGTTTAATTGGAAGTTCAAGTGCATAAGATGATAATGTGAGTTTAAGATCAAGAGAAAAAGAAGCTGTGCTTGTCATTGTATATGTAGCAGTGCAGGTCTGCTCTTAGCTCTTCAGAGGTTAACATACACTTGAGATAGTAATACAGGAGTGCTGCTTGAATTTAATAATCCAAACACTATTTCTTAAAATAGCTTAACAATTAAAGTGCTCTGTAAGCAATGAATGTTTTGGGACAGGATCTTTTAATTTTTCTATTCTTTCTATTCTCTTATCCTCAAGAGCAGCTGGTGATGCTTTTCTTTGAGTTTATTTATTCTTTATTTTGTGTGCTGCTTTCCTTCTAGTGTAGATATCCAAGGCGACTCAGAAATTATTAAATATATGCATATATAACTTACAACACTGATTGGAATCCTTTTGGCATGGCTTTGCTTGTACAAGGCTGATGATGTCATTGACTGCAGCCTTTTAATCTTTTATTAAACCTTTCCTACCCATACCTGCACCTCAAGTTCAGAATTTTCTAGGGATAGAGTCTATAGGTTGGCAGTTACCTAGTACTGTACTGTGTTTTTTTAAAAAAATCTGAATGTGCTCGTGGGGTCTGATTTTTCTCCTGTACTTTATTTTGCTGTGGATAAGGATTTTAAAAGTTGGCTCATGTATCTTCTATAAAGTAACTCCTTGATGTGGGTGGGGGTTGCAAGTTATCTCATTCCCAGGGATATACTGTACATGATGGATCCTGTGATGTGTCTTTACCTTTAGTTTACTGCACTTACTGTAGCTCTGATCATACCATTGAAGCCCAGTAAGCAACTCAATCTGTCACTTAAGAACCTTTTAAACTGAACTGTACAGTATTTTGTTCTTTCAGGCCCTTGGGCAGAAGATGAGGAATGGACAGACAAAGCTAGAAGAGTTATAATGGAGCGGATTGGACTTGCCACAGCAGGGTAAATGTCTAGATCAATGAACATTAGATAGGTTTATGTGGCAGCATTGGATGTGTATTTAAGAAGAAGGACAGTTTTTTTCTGTAGAGTTTTATGTTCTGAAACTCATATCCCTAAAGGCATGTTTTAGTCCTAAGAATTGTTGCATGTATATACATTTGTATATACCAGCATGCTTGTTATTCCTGTGATGCGAACTGTAATGTTTTGCTGGCATCGGAGGAATGCAGGAATGGATTTTGCTTGACATATTTAAGAATAGGATGTTTAGCATCTGTTGCTATCCTTCTTTAGGGAACCATATCATGATATCCGCTTTAACTTGATGGCAGTGGTGCCTGATAGAAGGGTGAAGTATGAATCCAAGCTACAGATCTTGAAAATGAACCGGCAAACTGTGTTAGAGGCTTTGCAGCAGGTAAGGAGCGGGGAAAATATCTTCTACTGGTTTTATCTCATTTTAGAAGGAGCCTTTGTCTTTTTCTGTTCATATAGACCAGTTTCCCCAACCTTTGGTGTTTGGACTTCAATTCCCCAAAGCGCTAATCAGCCAGTGTACTGACTTAGGCTTCTGGGAATTGAAGTCCCCCTGTGGGGTGTGGGCCCTGCGTTGGGAACCACTGATATAGACCCTTTGCAAACATGTTTGGATTGAACAGTTTTTAAAAACATGTCCTCATTTTAGAAACTGAAAGGAGAAGCTAAATACTTATTTTTCAATGCCTTGGTAGTGCTGAATTTTTCCTTTTGGAAATGTTTAGTTTCTAAAATTCCTCTTTAGCTTGTGCTCTAGAAATGCTTCCCAGGGGAAAATAATAGGATTCTGAAAGGGTGTGGAAGGCCCAAGAAGCACTTTCTAGGCAAGTGCATGTTCAAGCTGCCCAGTCCCAGGGCACCCTCAGCAGAAAGGAATAGCAAACCACTTCTGAGCATTCTCTACCTAAGAAAGCCTGGAAGGAGGTCACCCTAAGTCAGAACCGACTTGGTGGCACATGATTGTTGTTACATACTAAAGAAATAGTCAAGCCCCTTAACTAGTGATTTGAAAATAAGGCAGATTTTCAAACAATTTCCTGAACAAAAAAACATAATGTACCTTCTTCTTGTTGTGCTGTATCCAATTCTGAACATTGACTATCGTCATGGAGATCAGCCATGAAGATTGTCCTGGGGACAATATAATGAAGTGGCCTTCCATTTGCCTCTCACATTGCAGCATGACCCCTGTGCCACTTCTCCAGCTCCGCAAGTCCCTTTCTGGTCCTGAGCCCTTTTGGCACGCAACATCCACCTCAGCCCCAGGCCAGTATTGATGAAGCTGCTGCCCTCCAGCAACATGGATTCAAGTGGGCTTTAATCCACTTGGGGACCATCACCCTTCCCTGTGGACTTTGCCAAGGCTGCTAGTCCTCAGGGTTGCCAGGTTAGTTAACTGCTGCCTGATGATGATGAACATTGAGTTGCTGGCAGTATGGTCTGCTCTGTTACCATAGCAGGATAACCTGGCCAGACTTATAGTGTACCAGTAGCAGGAAATAAAGTGCTGCTGTGCTGCTTAAGGTTTGATGTGGATCTCTTCCCATCACGTGAGCCCCATCTCCCCCCCAAAAGGCTATCAATACTTCTCCCATTGTCAGAAGGTTGTCTTGGTGGAAGTTGTAGCTCCAGTTTTTGAATTAGTTGGCTTTGTTTTTCTCTTCCCCACCTAAGCTAATCAGAGTGACTCAACCAGAGTTGGTTCACACCCAGAAAGCTCAAGAATCCCAGGCTAATGAGGACTCCAAATCAGCTAACAGCAAGACTTCCTCTACTCCACTGGAACTGAGTAGAGTACAACTGGTGCCAGAGGGCTCACAGGCAGGTATGGGACGTCTTGTATTAGAAGATGTCAGCCGTGCGTTTCACAGTGTGGATAAGAAATGGAGTAGTTTGAACAAAGACATTCAAAATGTAAAGCTCACGTGAGCAGCTTACCTGGTGCCTTTGCCCAGGGAGAGTCAAAGCAGCCTTCATAGATTACCTTTGCTTTCTTATTTTTGCTATAATTCTGAGATCCTCCAATCAGAGATTGAAACAAAATACAATGGCCTTATAGTTCATGTCCTCATATCACCCTGTTCTAAGATTGAGATTGTTAATAGTATCTGGGCAGCTATTGGCAATTATTTAGAACACCTTGAATATTTGTTTAATCTCCAGTACAGATTTCTCACATACTTAACTAGATTTTTAACAACTTGATTTGCAGATTTTACATCTTTGCAGATTTTATACTTATCTTGGTAAGGCACTTGGCTAATGCAAATAAAGATTAGTTTGACAGCTTGATTGAGAAGAAAGGTCTGTTTTGCAGAGATTGTGGCGGATTCTGGAGGCCAGGGTCATCCTGGCCCAACCCAGAGCCCTACAAGCAAGTCGAAGCTGGCAATTAAATCCCCCGTGAGCGCCATAAACGGAGCACTGTCTAATCCCAGTCCCATTGTACAGCGGCTTCCTGCTTTTCTGGATAATCACAACTATGCCAAGTCACCCATGCAGGTAGGTGGTGAGGGTTTGGGCTATTATCTGCTTGAGATGCAGCACAAGCAATATGAGTTGCGCTTTCTCAGCTCTGAAATGCAGCTGTTGCATCTCCAGAGGGAAGAGTTATTTTTCACTGTCAAGGTATATCTCTGTCCCTATTCTTAGAGGGCACTATGTAACACACCTTTAATTGGATAGTGATAGTTTAGGATGGCCTTAGGATGGCATGGGGTGGGGAAGCTGTGGAACTCTGGGAGTAATACAAGCAGAACCCTGACCTTTGGAGGTTTGTATCTGTTCCACTCTCATTTCCCCCATAAAAAGTATTTTTAACTGTAACAAAAACACCCTCCAAATATGGCAAATTGCCCTAAGTGGGGGACACTGTCCTCCAGCAAAGCTGGTTAGTCCAGCCTCTTCCATGCTACTGAAATGACCAACACTTTTAAGTCTTGCTGTAATGAACCTTTGTTGCTAAACTTATTAAACTCTATAGTAAAACTGGGGGCGGGGGGTGGGGACTAGTTTCTTCACTGTCCCTTCATGAATGTCCAGTCCAGAGTCTGTTCTGCTGATTGAACTAGCCCTCTCTGGGGTCTTTACTTTGTCTGGGCATCATGGAGACAATTTGGGTGACACCGAGAAGCTTTTCCTCCTGAGCCTCTTACTCCACCTCTTGCAGACACTACTGCTGTTGTCTCCATTGCTTCCTTGCCCTTTCGGGCTCCAGGTCCTTTGGGAGTTTTCCTGGAACCGCTGTTGCAGAACCTTACAATGGTCTCTCTCCAATAGGGAATAAGCATGGTTTTTCTTATTCATATTTGGTGCAAAGAGATTTCAGGCACAGAAACAACAGCCCTGAAATGTTTTTGTTTAAAATATTAATTTCTCTTTGTGCCTTCTGTTGAGCTACTTTAGTCACTTGGTGGCAAGACAGGATTCTTGAGAGGATAATGCAGCCATGGATACTCCTTGCTACAGCTCTTTTCAGAAGCAGGTTTCAGAGGCATGGGATCCTCTGAGATGCAATTTGCAGACATGTTTTGAAGATAGCCCTGTGGAATATATTTCAGGAGGAAGAAGATCTTGCAGCTGGTGTGGGTCGGAGCCGGGTCCCAGTGCGACATCATCAACACTACTCTGACGATGAGGATGACTATGATGATGATGAAGAAGAGGAAGTGTGCAGTGCTAATCCTACCACGAGGTAATGGCTTGCCATCTGATCTCCAGTGTCAATTCATCTTCTCATTTTCTGTATGCAGAGAACAGCCCAGGAGGGTGGAAGCTTTTCAAAGCAAAATGATGGTTATTTTTTTGAAAGCTGAACTTGATGATTATTGAGGGATGGGATCCTTGGCTTTGAACTGAAGTACAAGTTCTTTATGAAATGATAAATCCTTTGAGAATACCTTTAGCTTAGTGAACAAGGATTGCACGGCATGGCTTACCTTCGCAAATACTATTGCTGAGGTGTCAGAGGAAGAGCAATATACAGAAAAATCAGAAAGCATTTTTAAACAGCCCATTGGCAGGGCTTATCTGGAAAACGATCAAAGGAGCAAGTATGTATGTTTTTAGCCAGGATTTGAGGAGGAAAGGGAAATACAAACTAAAGGTTACCAGTAAGTGTTGATCAGGTCTGCAAGATTAAGGCTTGTGAACTGTTTGTAGAAGGGAATTCCAGCCATGAGGGGTGGAATAGAACTAAAAAGGTCTGTTGGACCACAGAATAGCATTGAAACAATGTGTATTTTTAATATTGTCTTACTCAACAAAAATTCTATATTTATAGTAATACTGCAACTGCTAGTTTGTGAACATTTTCTTCTGTTATTTTTGTATAATGATATATTTGGATATTACAGCAATACCTCGGATAACGAATTAATCGGATAATGCTAAAATCGGTTAACGATGCAAAGTTTCAATTTTTTTTTGCATCGTATAACATTATTTTAGCGTTATCCGATGCATCGTGTTTGGCTCTCCGGGAAGCCTGGCTGCTTCCCTTCCCAGAGGGCCGGAGAGTGAAAGGCAGCCATTGTATGGGCGCTCCGTTCGGCACCTTGCCTTCTCTGGAAAGCAGCCACTGAACGGAGCGCCCATATGTCGGCTGCCTTTTGCTTGGCTGGTTCCCTTCCCAGAGGGCCAACTGGAGACTCTGCGCTCACCCTCCGGCCCTCCAGCAAGGCAAGCGGCCAGGCTCATCCGCAGCCCCTTCGGGCTTTTTTTTTTTTAGCATTATCCATGCATACAACTGATAATGCTAAAAACTGGATAATGCTAAGACTTGTGGAACTAAGTATTAGCGTTATCTGAGGTATTACTGTACTATGAAGCAGTTTCATTTCATTTTTCAGATACAGTAATACCCCGCACAATGATTGCATCGCACAGCAACTAAATCGTACAACGACTGCCTTTTAAAAAAAGATCGCATCATACAATGATTTTAGTCATTGTACAATGCAGTGCTTTTCAGCAGCCGGGTGGCTTTGAGGATGGTGTGGGGGAGCCTTTCCCCTGCCGCCCCAAAGCCCCTTTGTGAACAGGCAGCGCAGGGCTGCCTTTTCCCTGGGAAGCATGTTTCCAGGCAATAGGCAGCCCCACAGTGTTCGGAGAAGGCATCTACAGAGGTCCGTTTGCCTGGAAACACACTTCCCAGGCAAGCGGACCTCCATAGACTGAAAATTGCACTGCCAGTCAGTGCAGGGAAATTAGGCTTTTTTTCGCTGCATTGGCCGGCGCTGTGATGCTGCCGTTGGGGTTGGGGGGGGAATTCCCCCCCAACTCTGGCCACAAATGCAGATGGCTTGCGGAGGAGTTGGGGGCTCTCCCCAGCTGCTCTGACCCCCTGCACATCATGCGCGTTCCCATACAAAGATTTTATCATACAATGACTTTCACGGAGGTACAAATTAAAATAGTTGTACGGGGTACCACTGTACAGTCTAAATTAAGGTATGAAAGGAAATAAAAATGCACAGGCCAAAATTCTATTGCAAAATGGCACAAGTGTAAGAGAAATTGTTCTAATGATTCTTACAGTATTGGGGGCATATGTCATGTACCTGGCCATATAACTGAATATGTGACCTGGGTATGTTTCGCCTCAGACAACTGGAGCAACCAGGCACATGCACTTGAGGGTTTACACTGCACAAACCCAATTGGATTCTGGCCTTTGTAATACAGCAAAAACACAGATTATTCCAACTGTGTTGGGCAGATGTCAACAGACTGGACTGATGAACAAGTCTGGAGGAAAACAATTTTGTAAAATTTTACAGCTACCAGTGAGACATTGATAGACGACAGTCTTGCTTCCCAATTAAAGGGAATTTGGAGCAGAGGTCCCAAAGACAGCTTTAAAGACAACTGATAAAAATAGGAAGACATTCTACATAAGTTATATCAGTCTGGCTGTGAAGCAACCTAAAATTACAAAGTTCCTGAATTTGGTTAAAGAATATCTCACTGGTAATCACTGCTGCTACATGATTGAAAACAAGTACATGTACTGTACTTCTCTTCTTGCACCTGCCAGAAGATGGACATCTGGCTGGTTTTTGAGTCATCCTAAAGATGATGCCACTGAAACCTTTGGGATTTGATTTCAAAAGTCAGAGAACTTTGTTCCCTTGAGGAGAAAGGCAGGGTATAAACAAATAAACAAGAGCAGTAGTTAGGCAGTTGTTTGGTTATATTATTGTGAAACGTATATCCTGTCTCGTATAGTTCAGGCTTAGGAACTCCATCAGCTACACCTGGTGCAGGAAGAAGCTTTTTCCTTCCCAGCTTCCTTGCTTTGCACAAAGTAGCTCCTTTGGGTGTTTTGAAGATCGTGTCTGCCAGAACCCTAGATGTGAGCCGTGGAAATTCTTGGTTCTGCTGAACCTTCCCACCAGGGCTGCTGTTTCTTGCCCCTCTGCCTTTTCAGTTGAACATTTCTTGTTTTGGGCAGTTACAAGAGGAAAGGACCGGCGAAGCAGGAGCACCTTGTGGGAAGCGCAGAGAGCAAGCTTTCTGTGCTCCAGCCCAACACAATCAACGTCCTGACTGAGAAGCTCAAGGAGACGCAGAAGGACCTCTCTATTCCTCTGAGCATCAAGACCAGCAGTGCCAGCGCTGCTGTTGCTGTGGTTGCCCATTCTCAGCCCTCTCCGACCCCCAGCAATGAGAGCACGGACACAGCCTCCGAGATTGGGAGCGCCTTTAATTCCCCGCTCCGCTCGCCGATTCGGTCAGCCAATCCCACCCGGCCCTCCAGCCCCGTCACCTCCCACATCTCCAAGGTGCTCTTTGGGGAGGAGGACAGCCTGCTGCGTGTGGACTGCATACGCTACAATCGGGCGGTGAGGGATTTGGGGCCCATCATCAGCACTGGTTTGTTGCACCTCACAGATGACGGTGTCTTTGGCTCACTGAGCGTTGCAGGTAGGTTTGGGCGGAAGGGATGGGGTCACGATGCCTGTAGAGCCTCACACTGCACTGGGGAAAGATTGGGCCTTCTTGTGGCATGGAGAAAGGATGATAGCTGTGGCACTGCAGTGAAAGATCTGGCCTCCCTGGCGAGCCAGAGGAAGAGTCGCTGGTTTCCAGTTGGGTGTTGAAGGGATGTGAATTGATAGCCATAGCAATCCCACTTATATACTGCCCCATAGTGTTTAGAGCACTCTCTGGGCTGTTCTCAAGTTAATTAGCATTTTGCCCCCAACCTACTTGGTACTCATTTTACTGACCTTTGAAGGATGGAAGGCTGAGTTAACCTTGTTAGAAGAGCTGTTTAGTTGGGTTCAGCTGCCTTGCTAGCTGGGGCTTCATCTGTTTTCCAGTAGGCTTTAATATACAACATTTAACTATTTTGATTCAGGAGAAAGTTTTCACATGCGCTAATGTCTTGTAGCATTTGGGCTCTGAATGCATGAGTTCTTCTGGTGTCTGAAGAAATCAAATGCCACCTCCAGTCTGGAGACCAGAAAGGGCTTGATCCATACAATGCCTTTTTTTTTTCAACATAGAGGGTCCTCCACTCTTAAAAGATATGACTTCTGAACTTTGGGAGCAGAGCCAAAAAGAAATGGGGATAAGCCTATAGGCTAGCGATGACAAAACTTTTAGATACCAAGTGCCTAAACAGAGTGGTAGTGTGAACTCTGTGTTGGGGGGGAGGGAGGAAGTGCTTCCATTAGGTTGCTGGGCAGAAGGGTGGGACAAACTCTGTGCTGGGGAGAGGGAGGAAGCACTCCCATTGGGCTGTTGGACAGAGGGGCGGGGCAAACTGCTGGGGGAGGGAGGAAGTGCTCCCATTGGGCTGTTGGGCAGAGGGGCGGGGAGAACTTTGCTGGGGCAACAGTGCGCATGCCAACGGAGGGGGCTCTGAGTGCCCCCCCTGGCACGTGTGCCATAGGTTCATCACCACTGCCCATAGGCTGTCATGAGGTGGTTGGTGGCAGCGTTATGGATTTTTCAAAGGTGGGAACAGAGAAATGAGACGTGTGTGTATGAGGAATCTTTGATAAATTAGCCAGTATTGTACTGTTTATGTGAAGGCAACCATGCAGTATTATGTAGAGCATCTGCCCTTACCTCTGCTTGGTAAGGCTGTTGATGTTTTGCCTTCACAGGGTAGGACTTTTTAGGAATTTGGCCTAGGTTTATGTGTGTGATCCTGTGCAAAGAAATAACGTGCAAGGAAATGTCCTTATGTACAGTATATATCTATAAAACAGAAATCTGGGTTTGTATGTGCTCAAAAGGCTCTCACACCCCTAGACCAATCCCACTGAAATTTGGCAATCACCTACCTTGGCCTTGCAAGATCAGCACTGTGGGGGTCCCAAAATCCACTTGGGAGTTTAAACCCCCCCCCCAATTTGGGGGGAAACGTGCTGCACATGCACATGGTTGAAGGGGGAATGAAGGCATGGGATGTGTGTGAGAGCATGCGAGCGCGAGTGTTCTCTCCCCCTCCCCTTCCCAACTGTTGACCCGCCAAATCTTGAGGGAAGGAAGGAGAAGGCTGGCAATGCGACACACTTTTGCCCACCATTTTCCAATAGCCCCCCGCCCTTCTAGGCTACCGGGAGGAGCACGGAGGGAAGCAGTCATTTTCCTAGTGGTGGCCTTACCAGAGTAGGGCATAGTTGGGAAGGAGAGGTGAGTTGTGGGCCGTCCACCCCACAGCCCACTCACCCACCCTCACCCGGCTGCTCCCCTCGCTTCCCTTCGCGCTTTCGGTGCACCGGGAGGCCACCATGAAATGGGCGCTGGTGTCGAGGCCAGGTGCCTGGCTCTGTGCACTGCCTGAAAGAGAGTGAGAGGAAAGACCAGGTAGAGCAGCAGAGGAGCCTCCCCTCCGTTTTGTATTGCCCTTGATTCTGGGTTGGGCAGGGCGAATCCCCCCCTTCCCCCTCCCTCGGAGTGAGGCACAATTGCCCCTAATGTCGGTGGAGCACAGAAAGAGGGAATAAATGGAAATCAATGTGTAATGGAACCCGAGATGCACAATCTCTCTCTCTCCTCTGTGTGTGTGTGTGTGTGTGTGTGAGAGAGAGAGAGAGAGAGAGAGAGAGAGAGAGAGAGAGAGAGAGAGAACCTGAGCAAGGCCGGGTAATCGGCTAGTATTGTATAATGCTTCTAGATACACAGCTTGCATTTAACAGTCTCTTTTTCACCCTTCATGGATATCAGATGGTGGGAAAGCCACTCCTCCTCCTAGCAAAGCAAGTGAAGATATTCGTTCTGTTGTAAAACTAGAAGAAAAAGAATCAAATGAGCCAAATGAAACCAAGGTGAAGCCTGGGATCACCCGGCCTAGCGATACTCCTGGTGGGGAAAAGTATTCACCTAAGGTAAGCATCTTTGTTGCTCAGAAGCCGAAACTGGCGTTTGGCCATTCCACTTGCTCAGATTCTGATGGAAGGGTTTTGGAATCACAGTGTGGGAGGCAGGCTGGGTCTTACTTGAGTCACTGGCACTGGAATCCTTAATGGGAGACTCTTCCTTGCATAGTAGATGCAGTAGTGTAGAATTCCCACCAAGGATCAATCTATCTTTGATGAATAGCTCTCTCTTTATTTAAGGTGCTGTACACTCTGCATCATTATTAGGTACAGTTGGAGGAAAATAGCACCAGAAAAGTTTAGTGAAGGCACCAGAATTATGCTTAAAGGAGTCTAAGGTTTGTGTATCTCCGATGAAATTTTGTTTCTTTCTCATCTGTGAACTGTGTTTCAGTCTACTTAGAACTACCGGTACTTTCCCTCTAGCAGGATCTACAAGTACAACCATCCTTCACCCCCAACCCCAATTAGTTATAAGATAAGCCAGGTTTTTGTTGAAACCTATTGTGAGTTGTTCCCAGTGCTTTAAGATGATAGGAGCATACCTGTCAACCATCCTGATTTGGCCAGGATTACCACGGAATTTGACGCTGATTGACGTCATAACCCGCCCCGCGCTGCCAAAACCCCGTAATTTGGCAGCGGGGGAAAACACTTTCCATGCATACGTGGAAGGGTTCTACACAAATGTAAAACCCTTCCACGCATGCGTGGAAAGCGACCTGCGCTCAAGTGATCTGCGCAGGTCCCGTTTTTTCTGGAGCTGCGGGTTGACAGGTATGGATAGGAGAAGTTCCCCTCTCATGGCCTTTGCTTGTCCCTTGTAGTGTATCAGACCTAGCAAATATTGTACTGCACAAATTCTTAACATAGTACATAGAAAATGGTTTTGAACTGAAGGCAATCACAGGCATAGTGTTTATAGATCTCACTGCAGCTTATGACACAGTCAACCATGCAGCCTTGCTGAAGAAAGTCTCCCACATTACAAAGGATTTTAAAGTCACAAAAATCAGAGGCTGTTTATTGGAAAACCGTAGATTTTTTGTCAGTTTCCAAGGACAATGCAGCCGATGGAGAATTCAAAGAAATGGCCTCCCGCAGGGCACTGTGCTACCCCCCCCACACACACACTGTTTAACATATAGAGCTGAAACTCAGAAAATTAGAATATCGTGCAAATGTTCATCTATTTCACTTAAAAGGTGAAACAAATATATGAGATAGACTCACTACATGCAAAGCGAGAGATGTCATGCCTTAATTCGTTATAATTGTGATGATCATGGCGTACAGCGTACATGAGATTATGTGATGATTATGGGGGTACTTGAGATTAGGAGGTTGGGGTTTTCATAAGCTGTAAGCCATAAGCATCAATATTATAACAAAGTAAGGCTTGAACACTCTCGCTTTGCATGTAATGAGTCTATCTCATATATTTGTTTCACGTTTTAAGTTGCACTACTGAACTGAATGAACATTTGCACGATATTCTAATTTTCCGAGTTTCACCTGTATATTAATGCTCAACCACTGCCGGAAGCCACTAGGAGCTTTCTTTATGCTGATGACCTGGCAATCGCTGCATGGTGCACAACCTTTGAGGCTGTTGAGAAAAAAAGTGACATGCTTTGAATTTGATGACTATATATTATAGGGCTGACCAACTGAAGCTAAACTGCCTAAAAACCTCAACTCTAAGGCTTTCATGTGAATAATTGTGAGGCATTAAGAAGCCTGCAGGTGACTTGGAATGGCACCAGGTTTGAACATTGCATCACCCCCTAATACCTGGGAGTTACCCTGGATTGAATTCTGACTTTCAGGACCTACTGCATTAAGGTTTTTGCCAGGAACAATAATAGTCTGAGGAAAATAGCAGGCACAAGTTGGAGTGCCCAACCACACACATTAAGAACTTCTGCACTAGTTTTATGTTACTCTGTAGGAGAGTATGCTAGTCCAGTGTGGTATAGATCTAAGCATGCAAAACAGGTGGATGTGGCCCTAAATGAAACAGTGAGATTGGTCACAGGATGCCTAAAACCAACCCCAATAGAAAAAGTGCATTACTGAGCTGGCATCCCTTTTCCAAAATTTCATTGAGAAAGTGCTGCTCAGAAAGAGTGGGTCAAAGCAAGTTCCTCTGAAACACCTGCTATTTGATCACCAACCATCAAAACAGAGATTAAAATCAAGGCATAACTTCCTCAAAACTTCTGCTCCCCTGAACAACCAGCCCCAACAGACCACCTTAGAACTATGGAAGGCAAGCAAGGAGCTGCCAGATAACTGGGCAGAACCATGTGACTCTAACGCATTGCCAAGAACAAGCATGGCCTGTGTGGAAAACTTTAAATAGACTGCGTGCAGGGGTAGGAAGATCAAGAGCTAATCTGAGAAAGTGGGGTTTCCCTGTAGACGACAGCCTGTGTGAATGCAGAGAAGTACAAACAATCTCCCATATAATACAATGCACACAATGCCCCTCAATGTGCACTGAGGGGGACCTTCTGTTGGCAAGAGGAAATGCTGTTGATGTGGCCTGTTATTGGGCAGATGTCATCTAGCCCTTTTTAATTCTATGTTGTTTTTAGATTTGTTAATTTTAGCTTTGCATGTTATTATATGCTGGTGGTGCATCTGACACTGCTTTGGAAGCTGCGCTGGTTGTGCCTCCGGGGGCAATTCAAAGTGCCGGTAATTACCTTTAAAGCCCTGCATGGTAGTGGGCCAAAATACTTAAGAGACCGTGTCACCTAGAGAACATCTGTCCGTCCCACCAGAGCAGACCGGAGAGGCTCTCTCATTGTGCCATCCGCTAGGGAGGCTCGTCTCTCTAGCACCAGGAGGGCCTTCTCTGTGTCTGCTCCGGCCCTGTGGAACCTCCTGCCAATTGAGCTGCGTCTCTAGACGGAGTTGCTGTCCTTCAGGAAAGGGCTAAAAACCTGGCTGGCAAAGCAGGTGTGGGGCACCAGCGATGGGGTGACCCCTGCCTGCTGGCTGATTTAGTAAGAACACTCTCTCCCTCTTTTAATCTGTAGGGGTCGGAGTAATTTTTGGTAGCAGTTTTAATGGTTTTTTTATTGGTTTTAAAAATGTGATTGGTTTTATTTTCTGTGAGCCACCCAGAGTCTTCGGAGTTGGGCGACAATATAAAGAAAGAAAGAAGTGTAACAGAGTGGTACGCTGCAAGGCTCTTACTATCTGTGTTTGGTTCTGGCAGGAGCTGTTGGCACTGCTAAAGTGTGTGGAAGCTGAGATCGCGAACTATGAAGCTTGTTTAAAGGAGGAAGTAGAGAAAAGGAAGAAATTCAAGGTATGCTTACAGTGTATTGGCTGGTGACAATCCTGAATAGGTTTCTTTTACTAGAACCATATTAGTAAACTAGCAGTAAGCCTTCCAGCTAGCAAAGTTAGCCAAAAGCTTTCTTAAGCAAGGCTCCACTCATATGCTTATGTTGCTGTCTCTTTCACGGCCTTGTAAAATCTGGATTTATAGCCTTTGAATAGTTATATCTTGCCTGAAGCTCAAAAATCCCTAAAATTGGATAAAGATGGAGCGCTGCATTTTCCCCTGTTTAACGGGCATTCTGATGTGTTACTGGTTTGCTGCCCAAACTCATCTTGGTGCATTGCAGCCATTGGACTGGATGGGCTGTGGCCTGTTCCAGCAAAGCTGTTCTTATGTTCTTAGTTGGCTTTTAGTTAGTTAACTTTTAGCCAACCAAAAGAGAGGTAACGAAGGCAAACTTTGGCTTTCACATGTTTCAGCATAGCAGTTGCTAAAATAGATGCTCATCTTCTGCTTTTCTTTTTCCTAGATTGATGACCAGAGGAGGACTCACAATTATGATGAATTCATATGTACCTTTATTTCCATGCTGGCTCAGGAAGGTGAGGAGCTTGCAGGGTGATCCCCATGCCAGGAATCATATTTGGATAAGCGGAGAAGGAATCAAGTAGATTCTTGAAAATTCCGTTTATAGCACTAAACTTTGCACAAGAGGACACTTGTCTTTCAAGTTGAAACTCTACGGCTAAAATATATATTTGGAAGAAAGTCACACTTTCAGTAAAATGTACATCCAAATATGTATGTTTTACTTCTGAACCTAACTTAAATTCTAATTTAACATTCTGTTCTGTTTTTATATTTGTTCACTAATATGCTGAATGAGTGCTTCTGACTTAAATTCGAACCTTACTATTATAAAATTATGAAAATGTAATTTCTGATCATGTAGAGGAAGGTATTTTTCATTACTATATTTTGAAGATCAATATTTATTGTAGCATAAACTTCAGAGATATAAGAAATGAAGACTTAGTCTCACAAGACACAAACCACAATAAATACAGTAAAAACCCGACTTACAAATGCCTCGAGTTGCATAAAATTCGACTTACATAGTGATTTTGTGCTAAAACCATGTCCCGATTTACACAATTTCCTATGGGTTTGCTTTGAGTTACATAAAGATTCTTTTTCTTATGGGTTTGCTTTGAGTTATGTAAAAATTCATTTCCCTATGGGTTTGCTTCGATTTACATAAAAATTTCATTTGTCCTATGGGTTTGCTTTGAGTTACAAAAATTGTTGATTTAAGCAAAAGCCTACGGAACGGACTTTTTTGTGTGTAAGTAGGGATTTTACTGTATGTTCATTTCTAATGTTAGGGGCTGTGGTGGCTCAGTGCTTAAGAAGCTCGCCTTGTTAGCTGGAAGGTCGGCAAGTTGGCAGTTTGAGACCTGGGTACTGCATGACAATTTGAGCACCTGTCTCTGTCTCAGCTCCTGCCAACATAGCAGTTTGAAAGCAAGAAAATGCAAGTAGGTAAATAGGGACCACTTTGGTGGAAAAAGATCTTGGGGACATGAAAGGAGCTTCATTCAGGCGTCCCCTGAGCAGAGTTTCTCCAGCAAAAAACCTTTCAACCCAGAATAATTTCTGACACAAAATTATTATTATTATCACTAAAGGTGCTACAAGGCTAGTTTTTATCTCTCCTTGCAGGATATCGGTTTTGAAATGGCTGAAGGAGGAAGAAGGAGCATTATTGTGTAACATTTCTCTTTGACCAACCTTGCAAATTCTTCTTTCTCTTTGGCAGGAATGTTGGCTAGCCTTGTGGAACAGAACATCTCTGTGCGTCGTCGACAAGGGGTCAGCATTGGGCGTCTCCACAAGCAGCGGAAGCCTGACCGACGAAAACGTTCCCGGCCTTACAAAGCCAAGCGTCAATAATGTCAACTGTTGGACAATACTCTGTGCTCTGCTTGCCCCTGTGGTGTTCTGTTTCAAGAACTTCTCTACCAACAGGGCAGTGCTCAGGAGGGAAGCTTTACACTGAACCTCTCTCTTCAAATCATCAGTATTAGTATAAGATTATGTGTAAATCCTACTGCATTTAACTGATTTTCAGATGTTGACCATTCCAAAATATCCCCCCTCCCAGGAGTCGCCTCTTGAATAAGAAACAGGACCACTTGAGATACTTACTGGCCCAGCTCTTGAATCTACTATGTGGTGTCTTTGATCCATCAGCATTATATCTCGCAATAGCCAGTGACATTCTTCAGAGGTTCTGTTTGAAGACTGCTTAAAAATGGATAAGCCAAATTGCTATGTCCCCTAGAAGGCATCATAGCTGGAAATGATGTAGTATTGAGTTCCATTTCCCTACAGCTGTGATGGTGAACCTTGGCACTCCAGATGTTCTTGGGCTTCAATTCCCAGAAGCCCAAACCCCTGTGAATCCACATGAATGGGTTTGCTGCGATTCATCCTGCCCGCGCGCCCTTGTCGCTCCTGGAAGTGGAAGTAAAATGCGTCCATACGGGCGCATTTTACTTCCACTTCCGGGAGCGACGAGGGCGGCGTGGGCCGGATGAATCGCAGTAAACCCCTTCGAGTGGATTCATAGGCGTTTGGGCTTCTGGGAGTTGAAGCCCAAGAACATCTGGAGTGCCAAGGATCACCATCACGGCCCTAGAGAGTAGGAATCTGTATATTTTCTTCTCTGTACTCTTGGCTTTGTAAGACCTGTTTTCTGTATTAAAATCCTACCCACCCTCCCACCAGTTGTAGTGACACAGTAATAGAGTGCAGGTGGTTCCCCTGTCTGTGTTTGAAAGGACGCTGTCCGTTTCTGAGTTGGACTCTTTTGCAAGTGTTCTTCAGTCTCCTTAACATTTATCTCAATAGTTTCTTTGGGTGTTGCCCTAACAGGATGGGGATTTCCATTACAACCGAAATAATGACTTTGCGGTGGGAGCCTTGCGCATATTTTGTAGACCTTGCAGCAGAAGTGCTACTTTCTGGTATTTTGTATCTGTAGAAACCATGTGCACAAAGTGAGCTGAACGACGAATCCATTTGAGACGACTCCTCCAGCCTCATCTTGCAGCTCAAGTTCTAGCCTCAGAAAGTTGCTTGCTTTGTTCTTGTTCCCTAGAGGAAAACCTCTTTTTGAGAAATTAAACAAATGGATCTCATCTGATGTCCTCTGTAGTGATGAAAGTAACACAGTGGTCTTTGCTGTATTCTGCCCCTTGTCCACTTGTTAGACCAAAATTTTTGGGGAAAAATATATCAGGATGGAGGGCTAGTTTAGATGGGTTGGAATCATGATTGTCCTCTATCCATGTATGGTGGAACCTCGGTTAGCGTAATTAATGTGTTCTCCGAGGCCTTTCTTACAGCGAAAATTACTTTAACCGAATTTCACATAGGAATGCATTGAATGCAATTTCCCATTGAAATCAAATTAATCCTTTCTGAAAAATATTCTGTAAATTGAGCCACTATTTTCTATGGATTTTCTTTTGTTTTGCGCTTTTTTCTGTTAACCGAGCCGTTTGTTACCTGAGGTTCTACTGCAATTCCTTTATCTGTATATTTTAGGAGAACGGGGGAAGAAGCCATGGGAAAGCAGCTGTTGTGCTGTCAGTAACTTCCTTTTCTTTTTAAAATTGAAGCAAACTTTGGAAGTAGCCAGTGACACACCAAGAAATTCTCACTTGTTATAGGCCAGTGATGGCGAACCTTGGCACCCCAGGTGCTCTTGAACTTCAATTACCAGAAGCCCAAGTCTGTGAATCCAGACAAATGTGTCCCTGGAGACCAAAGCTGAGATGATGCTACTGTATTTCCAATTACTATGTACAGATGTGAAAACTGGACAGGGAAGAAAAATGATAGGGGATACACAGAGACTTGGGCTCCTGGGAATTGAAGTCCAAGAACACCTGGAGTGCCAAGGTTAACCATCATGGTTATAGGCAGTCAAGTTGCCCCTGGCTAATGGCAACTCTAGGAATGAGTGACCTCCAAAATGTCCTGCTCAGCTTCTGAGAAGTTTTCCTCTTTGGAGTCAAGTCATGCCACAGTTTGGTTTTCCTTTGTTCTTGTTGCCTTTAGATTTTTTTAAAGGACTATTTTCCAGTGAATCCTGTCTTCTAATGTGTCCAAAGTACAAACAGCCTCAGTTTCATCATTTTGGGTCTTAAAGATAGTTTAGGTTTGATTTGATGTAGGACTCAATCTTTCCGGCAGTCTGGAATTTGTAAAGCTCTCCTCCTGGACCATATTTTGAAGTAATCACCCCCCCCCCTATCATTTTTCTTCCCTGTCCAGCTTTCACATCTGTACACACTAATTGAAAATACAGTAGCATGATCTCAGGCTTGCTCTACAGGGGCACATCTTTTTACACTTGATCCTTTCTAGCTCTTCCACAGCTGTCCGTCATCTCCATATTTCTTGGCTGCAGGTGCTCCTTTGGATTGAATCAAGGTACACAAAATCTTCAGCAATTTCCGTTTCCTTATCGTCTACACATTAAAGGTTGTTCATTTGCTGTCCCACTCCTGCACTTTCTTCTATTATTAAGAGATACCAGCTCGATATTTAGGAGAAGCAGGTTTTCTTTTTAGTCTCTGCTTGTAGATAAAAATGAGGCTGGTGAGAAATCCAAAGGCAATATTTTGCCATTATTCTTGAGGAGTGGTCAAAAGTGGAAGGGGTACATCTTCATTGCCAGAGTCGTATTATGGATTTGTGGGAGCTGGAGCCGTGGGTGATGCTTTACCAACTCATGGGTTCTGCACCAACCATGAACCTGTTCTGCCCTCTTATGGCCAAACTCTGCCCTCCTAGTCTGCCTCATCCTGGTCCTGGGCAATTCCTGCTGCAATATGAGAGTATCTGGCTTGCTAGTGGGGAAGTTCTTTAGTTGTCACAGCTGTCGTCTTTCCCTTCCTGGCTTATTCTGTGACATGTGGAAATGGACATTGCGGTTGATATGGTCAGCATTTCTGCCTGTTAGAAGAATAAGAAACTGGACAAGGTGTGTCAGGTCTTCTAGACTATGCTGGCAGTCTTTCTGTTCCACCACGGGTTGTACTGCAGATGAGAGTTGTGGACCAGCAACCTGTGGAGAGTCGCATCTTCCTCACCTTTGTTCTACATTAGGGGCAAGGCCTGGACAGTTCCAAGGTCACATGTGGCTCCCAGGGCTGTTTTTGCAGCCATTGCACACGCACACATGCACACACACCCCTTCTCATTGCCCAAACCTGCTCCCATCCAAGACTAGTGGATCTCTGTTGTTGGAAACATCTGGGAGTTGTGGTTCACCTTTCAACCAGGTTGCAGGTTCCCCTGTACTGTCTACTTAAGGGGTGCCCGAACTATGGCCTGTGGGCTGGATCTGGCCCACAGCAACCAATAATACAGCCCACACCGCCCCCAGAAGCGGAAGTAAAACGCACCCGTGCATGCACAAAACGCCATAAAGCACCCACAGCTGTCATAAATGCATTTATGGCAGCATTTTGTGCATTTGCAGGCGTGTTCTACTTCCGCTTCCAGTGGGAGGAATCACGTGACTGGCCACTCAACCATGTGACCGGCCCACGACCCGAAAAGTTTGGGCACCACTAGTCTAGTTAGACAAATAAAAGTAGCAGTTTTTAAAATCTAAATGTGAATGTTAGAGCTATAATGCAGATCATGTTCAGTTTTCTTGTTTTTATTTTATTACAATCTCTCAGCCCTCCCCATTGCAAAACTGTTCTGTGGGCTTGCCAAAATTTTTCCAGGCCTGCTCTAAATTCTGCTAGTTGATGGCCACAGGGAGGCAGGATTTTTGAAATATTTTGTTTCATCACTCTCTCCTTTTGTGTTCACTAGGAAATAATTAGAGGGATTAAAAAAATGGACAGCTCCAAAGTGTAAGGGTAGTGAAGCTGAATGGAGAACTGCATTTGATTTCTCTGCAAATATGTACAAAAAATGTTTTCTATGTGCTGACAGACTTATCTGTCTGTGGCTTTTATCAATTACAAGTGCTGTAAATACCAATTATGCTTTAAAAATAAAATGTATACTTCTTGCCTCTGAAGATCGCTCTGCTTGAAATTGGAATGCAGAAAATTGTACACAAAATAGCTGCGTTAGAGTTGAGTTTCATGGCTAAGAGATCAGTTTCTGCCCTAACCACTTGGCTGCAACACAAAGAGGCAGTAGCAGGAAAAAAGACAATGCTTGGTTTGCAAGCTTTTGTTATACTGGATTGGAAAGGATCCCAGATACCTTCCAACCCAAGGGTCTACCCCAGGGATCCTCAACCTGCGGCCCATGGCACCATTTCATGTGGCTCCCAACTCCACCACACCCAGAAGTGCCATGTGGTGGAGGAAGGGCAAATTGACCATCTGGCCCCCAAAGCTATCTGAGAGAGCATGACCCGGCACCCGGCTTTAAAAGGTTGAGAACTCCTGATCTACACATTACTCCAGTATGTATTTAAGATTACTGTTGAAGGTTCTTGGGAGACTGTAAGTAGTCAGTGGTAGGGAAGGCTAGTTCCCAAGGCTGACATTTGCCTGGGCCCTCTTCCCTTCCCCATCATGCTCACATAACCTGAGGTTTAGTTCAATGCAGTAATAGCTTTATGCTAAAATATATTGATATATTGGGTCTCCGCTCTCCTGAAAATATTTCCCAAAGCTACTTTGATTTTGAATTCAGCCCTAAGGCTGAAAGCGCTTCCTCATTTTTGCTGTCAATCAGGAACAGGCAAAGTGGATTCCACCTCAAAATTGTTATTAAGAAGTGTTGTAACCAAAGGTTTCGCTCGGGAATACCCCTTGTGCCCTTTGGGGAATATGGGATCATTTTGCCATGCTTGTGGGTAGGCTGTGCACCTTTGCCCTTATTACCCTATTCATTTTTGTTTTAAATGTTACAGGGGACCGAGAAGTTTTTTTTTTCTAAAAAAGGATGGGTGGACCACGGGAATGGGTGCTGCTTTTTGGACTCCAGGCATGAGCTTGTGCGGGGCCAGGAGAATTACCTTCTACCCCATTATAGAAAGTACCATTTTGACAGGAGCATTCAGAGATAAATGCTTCAGAATCATCTTGGTATCTTTATGCATTACTGACGATGGTTTAAAAATCAATGTACAATAGACCCTCACATAACTACGTTGCTTGGTTCCCCAAGTAGCATCGCTATAGGGGAAATGTCGTTGTGCAGTTTTCAATGGCAGCTGCGCCATCTATCGGCAAAAACCTGTCATTATCCGCACAACGAAGTTAAAAAACGTTAATCCGCACAACGATGGTTTTTCATTGTTGTGCGGATAGTCACGTGGTGAGTGACGACGTGTCGGTAAGCAGAAATGATGCGATCCGAATGCGTCATTAATCGAGGGTCCACTGTATATCCCTGAGTAGTTCTCTTATTACACATCCTATTATGATTTTGCCCATTAACTGCACACCATGAAATATGTGAAACTAAAAGTTAATCTGATTTTATTGTACTGCTATATAAGATTTAAATTTACAGAAAGGAAAGACTTAGTTTTCTTTTGCAATATTTTGTATCGGTTCCAGTTCAGCTGTGTGCTTCTGATGAGACTTTTTCAAACAGATTCCATCTTTTTGAACTGCAGAATTGTATTCTCAGAAATCTAAAACTGCTCCAGACTGGATTTGGGGTTTAAAAGTCCAAAGCACAGATCAGGGCAACACCTCGTTTAATCCAGTGTCGCTGAGTCTTCGTGGTGGGAATTTCTACAGCAATCACATAGTTAGTCGAATGACCAGTTGTTGACAGTGTCCCTAAAACAGACAAAAGCAGAATGCTTGGGTGGTTAGAAGCTAGTGTTATTGCACTTTGGAAAGAGAAAAACCAAAATGGCGGCCGCAACTATTTTCACTTATCACGTGGCTCAGGAAACTCCTAGGAAGGTGGGGTTTTCACTGAATAGGTCCTCCCAGCCTCCCTGACACTACTATGGAGCCAGAGAGCCAGAAACAGCAACCCGATGACGGCAATTTTTTTGTCCTCAACCAGCTGGAAAGGTAGGGGATCACATCGTCCTTTTGGTGGGGGTGGGCAGAGGCAGCGTGGTGCCTCTCTGAGGCTCAGGGGAGCCGATTGGGGCTGTTTCTGACCCACCCATCTCCACCTGCCCGGACGCTGCTGGAAGGCAAAACCTGCAGCTGATGAAGGATTTACCTCTGCTGCTTTACCTTCCAGCAGCGTGGGGGTGGGTGGGTCGGAAACAGCCCCGATCTGCTCCCCTGAGCCTCAGAGAGACCAAACACAATTCTCCTCATAACGACGTAACGTTGGTATCCGGGGATGATTTTTCAGAAAATCCAATGTCGTTATCCAAATTCGTTGTCATCCGAACGCGTCGTTATCCGGGTTTCCACTGTATTTATCTTGATAAACATGCAAATTTCTTCTGAGGTCTAACCCTGATTTTCCTCTAGTCATAGATCAGGCTGGCCAACCCCCAGCCCATGGGCCTAATCAGGCCCATGCATATCATTAATCCAGCCTATACCTGTCAAGTTTTGGATTTGAAAATAAGGTAAATTTTGGGCCACACCCCCACCCCACCAGGCCACGCCCCCTCCTCCCCACAATCCAAGCACACCCAAGAGCCTAGAAGAGGAGGAGCCACCAGAGCTAGGGAGGAGGTAAATACTGTAATTTTAAACCCCTTTCTCCATTTGCTCCCACATAATTTCATAATATGGTGATTTTTTATGGAACTGTTTTTTTACACTTATATCAGTTAATCGTCTACTGTCTTAGCCTTGTGTACTTCAAGTTCATTTTTAAAAAATCTGTGTTTAAGACAGGACCACAGAAATAATCTCTTTATATTGTATGCAAATATACTTGAAGCCGATTAGCTCATTTCTTCCCTTTAACACACTTTTTCTCAGGAGAGAGAAGAGACAATGAGCCAATTGTCTTCAAGTATATTTATTTATGTAGTTAGTTAAATTTGTATACCGCCCATTCAACCAAGGCCGACTCAGGGCGGTTCACAATCATAGATAAAACAGATAAAACATACAGAATTAAAAACCCACCCCATAAAAAGGGGTGCAGATACCGATGGAACCATGGGGGAAGACATACTCCTCTATATCAACCGCCCAACGGAAGCCACCCCTCTACCTGCACCCAAAACTTGGCCCACCAGCCAGGTTTTTAGTTCTTTCCTAAAGGGCAACAATTCTGTCTGGAGGCGCAGTTCTACTGGCAGGAGGTTCCAAAAGGCCAGTGCGGACACAGAGAAGGCCCTCCTCCTTGTGCCAGAGAGGCAAGCCCCCCTGGATGATGGCACAATTAGAGAGCCCCTCTGGTCCGTTCTGGTTGGACAGACAGACGTCCTTAGAGCGATGCGGTCTCTTAGGTAACCTGGCCCACTACCATATATTTGCATACAACAATAAAAAGGATACTTGATAGCTATGATCCACCCACGGTGGCCACCTGGGGACCTCTAGACTCACCCACCACCCACCACTGCCGGAAGTCATGATATGTCACTTACTGTGGTGGTGGTGGGAATAATGACTTTTTTCCATTTTTTTGGACAGGCTCCACCACTTTCCAGGGTGGCAGGAGGATCTCCGGATCAATTTCACTTAAGTTTGGGATTTTTCTGCCCCTTCCCCACTGCGCATGACTGTGGGTAACTTCTGGTGCCAGGTGGAATTTATGTCAGTGCCTGGGATGACTGCATGGAACCAGGAAGTAGCTCATGGTGCTGCTCTAGCTGCCGAAGTACAGTGGAGAAGGCTCGGAAAAATCCCAAACTGGAGTGATCATGCTCCAAAAAGGTTCCCAGCACCCTGGGAAGTGGTGGAGCCTGTCCAAAATCCTGAAAAAACTGCACGATTGCAGCCAACACTGCCGAAAACATGAGTAGTGGACAAAGCAATGTCTCCGGCCCCTGGCGGAAAGTGTTAGGGGTGGGTTTGGTCCCTGGCGGGAAAACGTTGGGAATCACTGCCACAGATCAATGAGAAGAACTACTCAAATGTTTATGGCCATGTTTGGGATCTCGCTGAAAGCATTTAATCCAATTACCGTATTTTCCAGCGTATAAGGCAACTGGGCGTATAAGATGACCCCCAACTTTTTAGTTAAAATGTAGAGTTTGCAATATACTCGCTGTATGACTACCCCTCTTCCAATGGCGGCGTCTTCGGAGCTTCCCGGGCTGGGGATGGCTCCCTTTACCTGCTGGGGGTGGTGGTGCGGAGGAGGAGGAGGAGCAGCTGACCAGTGGGGAAAGCCAGCTTAGGGTGGGGGCTGGGCAAATGGCCCAAGAATCCAAAGAGCCTTAGGGAAGGAAACTCAAATCTGGAGACTCCCTACCTAGGAAACCCTGGGAATGGTGGCCATAAATCAGGATGCCATTAGTACTATCATCATCATTTTTAATATTAATATTTAATATTACCTTTTGGTAATAATAATAAGTTTTATTTCTATCCCACTTTCCTGACACAAGTGTCACTCAAAGCGGCTTACAACCTATATAACCTATTCCCCTTCACCAGCGGGGAAGGTCAAAGGAGCCCCGTCAGGCTCGGAGCTGCCGCGAGCCACGCCTCCCCGCCCCCTTCACCAGCGGGGAAGGTAAAAGGAGCCCAGTTGGGCTCGGAGATGCCGCGAGCCGCACCTCCCTGCCCCTTTCACCGTCGGGGAAGGTAAAAGGAGCCCCGTCGGGCTTGGAGCCGCCACGAGCCATGCCTCCCTGCCCCCTCAGAGCCCGACAGGGCTCCTTTTACCTTCCCTGCCAGTGAAGGGGGCGGGGATGCCGCGAGCTGCACCTCCCCGCCCCTTTCACCGGCAGGGAAGGTAAAAGGGAGGTGCGGCTCACGGCATCCCCGCCCCCTTCACCGGTGGGGAAGGTAAAAGGAGCCCCGTCAGGCTCGGAGCCGCCGCAAGCTACACCTCCCCGCCCCCTTCACCGGCGGGGAAGGTAAAAGGAGCCCTGTTGTGCTCGGAGACACCGCGAGCCACACCTCCCCGCCCCCTTCACCGGTGGGGAAGGTAAAAGGGGCCCCATTGGGCTTGGAGATGCCGCGAGCCGCACCTCCCCACCCCCTTCACCGGCTCCTTTTACCTTTCCTGTGAAGGGGGCTGGGAGGTGCGGCTCACGGCGGCTCCGAGCCTGACGGGGCTCCTTTTACCTTCCCCACCAGTGAAAGGGGGGGAGGTGCAGCTCATGGATACCACCACCCCAGCCGTGGGTGGGGGGGTGAAGAGGAGCAGCAGCTGACCGGCGGGGGGGGGGAGGCAACCGCAGCCGCGAGGCTTAGGGTGGTGGTATCTGGGCGGCCCCTTGTTCCGGAGGCCTCACGGTGGCGGCGGCTGGTTTTCCCCGCCGGTCAGCTGATGCTCCTTCTCCTCCGCACCACCACCCCCAGCCGGGGGTGAGGAGGAGCAGCAGCAGCTGACCAGCAGGGAAAGCCGCCGCCACGAGGCGTCCGGAGCAAGGGGCCGCCCGGATACCACCACCCCAGGGGGGGTGAGGAGGAGGAGGATCAGCAGCTGACCGGCGGGGAAAGCCATTCACCGCCTCCGCTGCAAGGCTGGGGGTGGTGGTATCCTGGCGGCCCCTTGCTCCGGAGGCCTCGTGCAGTGGCGGCGAATGGCTTTCCCCACCGGGCAGCCCCTGGCTCCACAGTACCCGGCGTATAAGACGACCCCCAACTTTTGCACAGATTTTTCGGGGTTAAAAAGTCGTCTTATATGCTAGAAAATACGGTATTCTCTTTCAAAAATGGGTTAAAAGAAATGCTTACCGGCACGAGTGAGTGTCTTATAGATGGGGCAGAGATAGATGCCTTTGGTCGGAGGCTTGCGGTGGGGCACAGGAACTAACCAGATGACGGCCATCTCTGTGTACAGCTCCTTAGGGCGTGACTCTGAGAGCTGAAAAAACAGAGGATCCCACCGAGCTCCTTCCAAGAATAAGCCATGGATGAAACATCCCTGAGAGGGCCGTTCAGTTAGTTCATGAACAGACTCCCTCATCACCTAAAGTGAGAAGGCGGAAAAGCAGAATTTCACAAAAATGCATAAAGTAAGATTTGCCTATAGAGGCTATGCTAGAATGGTTGCTATGTAGTAAATTAATCAGGTGGAGTGTTGGATGCCTGCAGCCATGTAGAGGCGTAACAAGACCAGGATTGGGTCTTGACATTTGGCACTTACTGATTAAATGGATAATGAATGTCAACTACTCAGCTTTTGATACAACCTGACTCACTCACCTTAAAGTCGAAAGAGATGGTATCTATCGAAATGACAGACTTCCTGGCAAAATTCTGCAGCGTCCCTGTTAAAAAGGCCTGGGGGAAGAAGAACCCACTTATCCAGAAGACAGGCGGGATCCCTTTAGTAATCCACTTATGCAAGAATTCGATACGCAGAAGCAGGTCATTCACCCAGGAAGCCAAGGGCTTGAGGGATGGGTAGGCCTGTGGAAGAGAAGAGACACCATGGCATTCTTCCTTCAACAAACTGTCGTGGTGTTGTGCCCCCCTCCCAGAGTGTTGTTGGGCTTTAAGGGAAATATCCCAGTAGGCTTGGTGGGGTGTAGCAAGTGGTGGAGGTTACAGAAGCTGAGTCATAGTCTGGGTTCTTTATAAAGTGGGAAGAAGCTGAAGGTGGAAGGCATGTTAGACAGATTTTGTTTCTGTTTGGGAAATGGATTTAATGTCTGGGTCGCTAGGGGATCCCTTTCTTTTTTCCAATAAATGTGATTCTGTTTTTTATAAGTGTGTGAGTGTTGCCATAGTCCCTCGGCTGACGAGGCTTGAAGCCTTGAAAATCCTCAGGGGGTTGGAGGGTTGTTTGATCCGACCCATACAAAGTCAGGGCAGACTTCCCTAGCCCAGGTGCTCGTAACTGGGCCCTTGGCACCCCAAGGCAGAATGAGCAAGAGGGAGCCTGGATGGAAAGGTCCTGCCGGGTGGCGTATCTCCCTCTGGCCGAGGTCAGAGTGGCAGGGGGAGACGCTGGCACAAACTAGGTCAAGTGCTTCTAAGCCAACGTTTCCCAAACTATCTTCTGTGGAACACTGGCAGACTTCAATTCCCAGAAGCCTACGTCAATTCCCCAAAGCACTGAACAGCTAATGTACTGACTTAGTCTTCTGGGAATTGGAAGTCCACCAGTGTTCTGCTCGGGAAGTGCTACCTAAGCAATCTAAAGAACTGAGGTTATAAGGTAAGCATTTCTAATGTAACTATAAAATCTGAGTGGTTAATTTCATACTCTGTGGCCCCCGATTTCCAAAAGTGGAATCAAGAAATATGAAAGATAACAGGGTTTAGATAGCAGAGTTATTGGAAACCCACATACACAGCGGCTGCCCCATATGGTTGACTAAAGTCACTATGGCATAGTTGGGACAAAAAGAAAAACAACAACAAAGGTCAGCCTTTCCTTAAAATCAAAAGTTTAATGCAGGGGTGCCCAAACCTTTCGGGTCACGGGCCGGTCACAGGGATCAGGGAGCTGGTCACTATGGCCAGAGGGCCGGATCCAACCCTGATGCCAATTTATCTGGCCCACCAAACCCTCGTCGCTACTGGAAGTAAAACACGCCCATATGGATGAATTGGTGTTGGGGGCTGAATCCAGCCCCCGGGTCATAGTTTGGGCACCCCTGGTTTAATGTTTACTATTCACAACCAATTCACACGTTCAAAAGAGATCACCAACTGTCCTTTTGGGTGAGGTGTCTTGGCAGAGGGAAGAACAGTCAGGTGTGAAGTTCCTGGCTGCATCCAAAACAGGGAAAGAGGTGAAGATGTCAAAGGAGCCTTGTATGCCACAGAGGGCCTGAACTAGAACAGACAGTTCCCATTAGCTATCTGGTTTAACCCTTCCCTCCCTGCTAGTTACTGCTTGTGAGGTTGCAACACCTCCAATAGGAAGTGCTTGTGTGGCTGACCTTGGTCTGTTCTGTTTGTGAAATTTCAGCATGAAGCTGAAAGGACTAATCAGTTACAGTAGCCAGCTACTCACTACTCACTAAGATGATGATCTGAGGATTCAATTATGAAAACGTGGCTTGCTATTCAGAAGTACCTTGTTATTCCACATCTCCGGGACAAAATTGTTGTATAAGCTGTTGGCCATCAGTTCCAGCTGGGATGACATCACCACTAGGCCTTTGAGAGCTTTCAACAGATCTTTCAAACTTGCTGCAATCACTTCCAAAAGGCGATTGTATCTGTATAAAACCAAGGCAACATTTCCAGTCAATAAAGTTGACTAGTTCAGTAGTGCAACTGCAACCGTTCTCCTTAAATTCATAGAGTCCCAGCTGCAGGAACACTGTTTGGGTTTGGATAAACTAGAATCCTTATCTCCATCTTTCCATGATAAATATACACACCTACACCACTTGATAATCTTAGCAGCCACAATTCCATTCACTATTTGCATTCATAAAAGAGCTATCATGGAAGTTGCTATGGTTATTTTGAGATTAGATATGCAACTGGTATGGCAAACCTAGGCAGCATAATAAAAAGTAGAGACATCACCCTGCCAACAAAAGTCCGCATAGTTAAAGTAATGGTCTTCCCAGTAGTAATGTATGGCTGTGAGAGCTGGACCATAAGGAAGGCTGAGTGCAGAACCATAGATGCCTTTGAACTGTGATGCTGGAGGAGACTCTTGAAAGTCCTTTTGACTGCAAGGAGATCAAATCAGCCCATCCTGAAGAAAATCAACCCTGACTGCTCCTTGGAAGGACAAATACTGAAGCTGAAGCTCAAGTACTTTGGCCACCAAATGAGAAGAGAGGACTCACTGGAGAAGGCCCTGATGCTGGGAAAGATCAAAGTTAAAAGGAGAAGGGGGTGGCAGAGAATGAGATGGCTAGATAGCATCGTTGACACAGTGGGTATAGATCTGAGTGGGCTATGGAGGATGGCAGATGACAGAGGAGCCTGGTGTGCAGTGGTCCATGGAGTCACAAAGGGTTGGGCTCAACTGTGCGACTAAACAACAAACTTTATCAAGTAGCTTCCATGAAGATCTGAACATGGATGTTCCATAACAGTTCAAATCTCAACATGGCTACTACTATCTGTAGCCAATTACATATTTCCATCATAACTGCTTATTAAGGATGTCTTTCAAATAAACAGTCAGGAATGGTGGATATTTGTTTTCATCCAGGTTCCAGCTTCTCAGAAAAGTTCTAAATAGATCAATTTTGATAACTGGCTTTTTAAGTCAATTTTTCAATCTCGGCCTCATCCAAAACAACTTGACTTTTCAGAGCACTGTGACAATTCTAGTAATTGAGGTAGCTTCTTTGCCTTTTCTCTTTTGGTCTGAGCTCTTTGGACCATCATTGTTCACAGGAGTTAAGTATGATAAGGAATGGCGCTTGAGAAAGGGGCCTTGGTGACCACAAATCACCATCCACTGAGTCAGTTCATTTTTTCACACAAAAAAATAAAATCTGTTGCTAACAGCCATCCGAGTCCCTGCTGCAAGAACACTCTTTGGGTTTAGATAGACTGGAATCCTTATCTCCATCTTTCTATGATAAATGGTAGCAAAGTTTACATGCCGTGCAAGCAATGCAAATGTTATTTCACTCTGAATGCCAAAAAACCCTTCCAAAAGGCCATTCCTGCCTCACTAAAGATGCCTGCCTGCTTTCCTGCTGTGCCTTAGTCCCCCTCCTCTCCTCAGGTGCTGTTTTACAGCTTTTTATTAATATTTTGTGGTGCTGAAAGATGAAGGTTTGTGGAGCCCTAGGCAAAGTTGGATTATACCTGATCACTTCTTGTGCTAGAACGGTGTTCATTGACTCTTCGTACAACACAGGATATTTCAGCATTACTTCTTGCAAGTCAATGGGCTGAGGCACCTTATCCAAGATGTCTTTTGAGGTTTCCTCCACGATCTGGAAAATGAGAGGCAATTTCTTATTTATATTAGATGTCAGGTTGGAGATTGCAGCTCAAATGGAAGTTAGCTTACTTTTGATTCTCCCAACCAGTTTACACATTAAAAAAAATGTTTGCAGCTAAACTTGGGGTGTGGGGCGTGGGGGGGTGTTCATGTAAACCACAGGGTTGACACTGCCTTTCCACCTTCCAGTGGTAATAACTTGAGATTTCTGTTATTTGGACTTGCAGTGATCTTTCCATAGCAGACTTCTAGAACCAGGACTGTGTGTACTCACTCAGTAGAAAAAAAAGTAATATTTTGAGCCTAAGAAATCAAATTTCATATAAGAGCTAAAAGCCAAAACCTGACAAAATATGTACAATTAAACACTTTTGAATTATTATTTTCTTTTACATAACTTGTTCTGCACTATTTTATTCATGGGTACGGTAAGTCGGCTGGGGTGTCACACTAGCGGTGAGGGAAAAAAACACTCCCAAGGAGAAGGTCGACGTATTAAGGTTCCGTTTAATGCAGTATCCGCATATCAAAACAGTATGATCGCTTGAAACTCCTGTGTCTCTTGTTCAATTCATAAGCAGTACACTATTCAAATAGACTCTATATGTGTAGTTAAATCCCAAGTTATATGGTCCGGAAAAGTGGCTTGCGTCTTTAAATAATTTTAGACTTCTAAGCCGCGTCTTTAAGTCAATGTAGACTTCTAAATGGCGATGTCCTTCCGGTAATCGGACATTTCGTGGCACTTTATCAAGCGTCTACAACATAAAATATATACAAATATAATACAATACAATACAAAGTATCCAATGTGTTTACGATTACAGAATTGCAGCTAAAGACATTTCGAAAACACTAAGTAAGAGAGGATATCCAGAACACATAATTGCAAATGCCCAGACAAAAGCGGACTTACGTACAAGAAGCTCTCTTCTTGAAAGACGAACGGAACAAACTATATCCCAGCAAAGATTGTTTTGGTCTTTAGACTATACCCCACTGGCAAATCAAATTAAACGCATTATCTACAGGCACTGGCACATATTGGATACGATACCGGGCTGTCAACAAAAACCATTGGTAGGGTTTAGGAAAACTCAGACGCTAGCCAATCTCCTTACTCGAGCAGACATTTCTACCTCGAACAACAGGCGATCGTCTCCCCCTGCAGGTCATCACATCTGCGGACACTGCAAATACTGCGCTCACATGATATGTTCTAATACTGTTAAATTACCTTCGAGTAATTTCACATTGGAACTCACCTCATTTTCTAATTGCAATTCGAAAAACATCGTATATATGATAATCTGCCCATGTCAGCTAGGTTATGTGGGACAATCTAGTCGTCCTTTGAAAATACGCTTGGGTGAACATCTTTCACGAATTAGAAACCGAAACATTACTGCTCCTCTTGTGAATCATTTTCTTAACAAACAACATAAGTTAGGAGATCTTAAGATTGTGGTACTGGAAACTATTATTGCGGACAAATATCGTATTCAAAACATAGAAAAGGTTTTATTACAAAGAGTAGCCTTCTATATCCATCGGTTCAATACGTTAACACCACACGGCCTGAACACAGAATGGGAACCGTCATCGTTTCTATGAATATAAAACAAGGTTTGGAACGGCTCCCAGTTAAGTAACAGGTCCCTTTAAAGACTAGCGCAGTGATCTCAGATTAGGAATCTGTATCTATATTTTCACATGGTACTAGTAATTTGCTTGAGTCATCACATATGAATGGGTGAAAATAAGATTATTTAAAGAATAGAGTGTTATAGATAGGTAACGCGAGCACACGATATAAGACTTTAGGAGGTGCAGGACGCGCGATTTATACACACATACATTGAGGTATGCATTTTGTCACTTGCTTACATGTTTCTTACATGTCTTTACATGCTTGTTTACTCTGTCGTGGACCCAGAATTAATCATGCATCATTAATGTCTATTGATTAATGACATTTCAGATTAATAGCCACATATGCATTTTGAACATAGACGTAGCAAATTAATGCATGAGATACCTTACTTTGTCCTTAATTTGTATACAATTTTTTTGATAAAAATTATACTATAATTTAGGCTTTAGGCTGCCAATATCATTGATTTAAATCATAAAATATAATATATAAAATATAAAATATAAATAATGTGTGTACATATACACATACATATACTGCAATAGATATCTTGCACAACACATTGGATACTTTGTATTGTATTGTATTATATTTGTATATATTTTATGTTGTAGACGCTTGATAAAGTGCCAGGAAATGTCCGATTACCGGAAGGACATCGCCATTTAGAAGTCTACATTGACTTAAAGACGCGGCTTAGAAGTCTAAAATTATTTAAAGACGCAAGCCACTTTTCCGGACCATATAACTTGGGATTTAACTACACATATAGAGTCTATTTGAATAGTGTACTGCTTATGAATTGAACAAGAGACACAGGAGTTTCAAGCGATCATACTGTTTTGATATGCGGATACTGCATTAAACGGAACCTTAATACGTCGACCTTCTCCTTGGGAGTGTTTTTTTCCCTCACCGCTATTTTATTCATGGCCAAGAGCTATGTCAGCCACTGAAGCCTACCACTGCCCAATGAAAATATTACTCTGTTGTTGATGTTTTTACTGTGCCTCTAGTAAGCATTGTTCATGTGCCTTTGAATTACATTTTCTTGACCAGAAGAACTAGAATATTGTGGAGTTTAAAATGGAAGAGATTGCAAGAAACTGAGCCTACAAACCTCTTCTCTAGAATGGCCTCCTCCAGCTGATGTCTTTGGCTGAAGTTGAATAATAGCCCCAAGCAGAGCAAAGGTCTCATTTTGAGCAAAAGTGATGTTTGCATTGTCATGAAGTCCAAATATCTCAGGCATATCATTGAGGGGAAGGCTCTTGACGTACTGGATGTATCCCTGGGGATGGAAAAGGTCAACATGTAGAACAAGGCAGATCCTTTCCATCACCACCACCCCGAAATACAAAAACAAAGAGAAGGCAGAAAGAAAAGAACCAAAAAGGTCCATCAGTTGCCCACCTTTTACCCAGGTATTTGAGATAGCAGAGTCAGATTAAGTTGTTTGTTGTTCAGTCGCACAGTCGATTCCGACCCTTTGCAACCCGATGAACCATTGCCCGCCAGGCACCTCTGTCCTTCACCATCCTCCTCAACCCGCCCAGCTCTGTGCCCATTGTGTCTACAGCATATTATTAATATCTGTTTATCAGGTTGACATTAAAGTTTTATCCAAAATTTTATATTTTGGAAAAAAACCTGCTGCAACATATTCCCAATTTCAGGGAAAACTCATTTAAGAGAGATGAAAAATAAATTCTCTATAACTATGCAGAAGGCTATTTGAAACAATGATTTGTTGGAGTAGGTAGAGAAATGCATATTGGCCCAGAGCCACCGACAGGTTTGTGCCTTTGTATGGTCTGGAGTCTGTGAGTCTACTATTTTCTTCAACTTACATTAAGGTCATAAGTGGTACTAATCTGCATGTAGATACCAGATTCTGAGTAAGAGAACTCTGGAGTGAGAACATCTGGGTTGTAGAAATCTTGTAAAATATTCATGATGCAGCGTCTGTCCCAGTCATCTGTCACCCGGCCTCCATAATTGATCTCCCCAGCAGTGTACCTTAGAACCTGCAAAGGGCCAGGGCAAAGAAATCACTATGGTGAAGCCCCACCATTGTTGAAAAAGGCAAATGCAGCTAGAAAGAAAATGTAATGCATATCAATTAAGTACTGTATCATGACAATAAAATGGTATTTTAAAATGGAAATAAATTTTGTGTCAGAAATTACTCTGGGTTAAAAGGATTTTTTTTGCTGGAGAAACTCTGCTCAGGGGACACTCGGATGAGGCTCCTTTTATGTCCCCAAAATCCATCGTGCAGCACTCTGGATCAAACCCCGAGCTTCCAGTCTCAAAGCTCAGGGTCTTAATTACTAAGCCAGTGCAGTGCTGCTTAAAAGGGAAGACAGACAGACAGACAGACAGACAGACAGACAGACAGACGAGAGCAACCCCACCAAACATAGGAGCCAGGCCACCTAATCGGACAGACGGCTGATGTTCCTCCAACAACAATGTTGTCAGGGTTGAGCCTCAACTTGTTAGCTTTTGCCCATTCCATTACCAAGGTAAGACACTCATCCAGGCATCAAGCTGCATCCAATGCAGACATTGAGAAGGAGAGTTAGAGTTGAGTGTCATCCACATATTGAAGACACCACACTCCAAATCTCCAGATGACTTCTCCCAGCAACTTCACATAGATGTTAAATAACAAAGGAGAGAGAATTGACCCCTGTGGAACAACCCACTGGAGGGTCATAAGAACATCCTTGCTGGAACAGGCCACAGCCCATCCAGTCCAGCATTCTGTTTCACACAGTGGCTCACCATTTCCTTCAGGGTATTCCCAAGGAGATGCCTTCACCTGCTTAGGATTCCCTAGAAATGGCATTGAGAGAGATCCTGCCTATCTCTCCAACCCGGAGGTTGTCCTTAGGTATCCATAATTATAGCCATTGATACCCTTGTCCTCCATGAACTTGTCTAATCCTTTCTTAAAGCTGTCAAGACTGACAGCTGTCACCACTTCATCTGGCAGGGAGTTCCATAGACCAGTGATCCTCTGGGTGAAAAAGTACTTTCTCTTATTTGTTTGAGAACTAGTATCCAAAAGTTTCATGGAGTACCCCCTAGTTCTAATGTTGTGCAATAGGAAAAACAGTTTTTCCTTATCTACTTTGTCCACACCGTGCATGATTTTATAAACTTCAATCAGGTCACCTCTTAGACGCCGTCGTTCAAGAGTGAAGAGGCCCAACCGTTGCAGATGGTAAGGAAGGTATTCCAGTCCCCTAATCATTCTGGTTGCCCTCCTCTGCACTTTTTCCAGCTTCATAATATTCTTCTGGAGGTATGGCGACCAGAACTGTACACAGTATTCCAGATGGGGCCTCACCATAGATTTATAAAGAGGCAAAATGACATTTGCTGACTTATTTTCTATACCCTTCCTAATGATCCCTAGCATTGAGTTGCTCCATGGGTTGAAAAAAAATCTCCCCTAGTTGGATTCTCTGGGTCTGACTGCTGAGGAAGGAATGGAACCACTGTAACACAGTACCCCAAATACCCAACCCAGACAGCCATCCCAGTAAGATACCATGGTTGATGGCATCAAAAGCCACGGAGAGATCCATGAGCACCAGGAGGGATGAAGCTCCTCTGTCGGCTTCCTGGAGGTCATTGTGGTCTTGGTACCATGCCAGGGTCTGAAACCCTACTGGAATGGATCCAAGAAGTTGGTTCCTTCCAAAAATGTCTGCAGCTGGTCAGCCACTACTCTTTCAATGACCAAAAAGTATATTTGCTACAGGCCTATACTTGTCCAAGATATCTGTAGCTAAATTTATTTTCACCCTAGGGCAGCGATGGTGAACCTTGGCATTCCAGCTGTTCTTGAACATAAATTTCCAGGAGCACTGATCAGCAGGAGTGCTGACTTGGGCTTCTCGTAATTGAAGTCCAAGAACACCTGGAATGCCAAGGTTCACCACCACAACCCTAGGGGATTGTGACCTACCAATACGATTCTATGATCCCTGGAGTGTTTTCCTGAGGATCATAGTTATAGCCTTTAATGAATGTTTTCCTTTGTCTAGTTCAGCTGCCAGTAAGATAATGAGCATAAAAATAGATTGGTCCAAATCAGACATATCACATTTTTTGCCATGGAATCAAGACTAGGCCTAGCTGAATATAAGAATAAGGATTCATAAGATTTTATTTTAGGTAACCAGAGTAAGCAGCAAAATAGGCAACCGATGTTTAAAACAATATTCCAAGAGCTGGTCAGGTTTGCATGAAGTACCGGTTATTTGGAGTAGTTCAAAGTTAAATCCAATCTAAGTGTCTGAACAGATGAAACTCTAGGCATAATCTAATCGCCTCTGCTTAAGGACACATGATCCCGCACTGCAGCTGGAGGGAAGTGACATGAGGTGGAGAAGGAGCAGGCGGCAATTTGGGAAGGTTGAAAAACACAAAGACACTGTAGAGCTCTCAAAAAGATTATCAAGTATTTTGTTCCTTTCATTCATTAGTTTCATAAAAATCACTATATTTCATTCTCTACAATGACATAAAGACGTTATTTGGTTTATGGGGCTTTCATTGGGAAGCAAATGTGGATGTCATTACAGGTGACACTACAAGTAATTTTATTGGGATTGGAAAAATAATTGGGGAAAAAGGATTATGAGAACCATGTCAGTCAGAGTAAAAGAACATAATTTCAAAATGCTTTGGAGATGGTATTTGACTTCTGTTCGACTACACCAGATAGATAAAAATAAAAGTCCAATGTGTTGGAGATGTCAAAATAGACTGGGATTATATGAACACATGTGGTGGAGTTGAAAGGTGGTTAATGAATTCTGGGGGGGAAATAGAAAATGAGATTTCTAGAATTTTTGGGGAGAAAATAAAACTGGGGCCTGCTATAGCTTTGCTGACTGATACAGAAAATATGAATTTAGGAAAGGATAAAAAAGAGTTGCTCTCAATATGTTTAACAATTGCAAGACAATGTATAGTGAGAAAGTGTGATCAGACATTGAAGATAGAAGACTGGTATAGGGAAATGTGGGAGATAGCTTTAAATGATAAATTAACCTGGGAGCTGAACATAAAAAAGGGTATGGTAAAAGAGAATAGATTTTGGTCAATTTGGCATTTATTTGTGGAATCCGCTGTGGTCAAGGATGACCGAAACAAGCCAGTACAGGAACATTATAGCTTCTGGAAATAGAGATGTATAAAAGACACTGCATCCTTTTAGTGTCTTGCACGGAAGACAAAGAAGGAGCCGCAGTGAGGGCTAAACGCAGGTTTATTGGGTGATGATCAGGATGAACATGTGGTAATGGCGGAGGTACAGCTCATTATATACTGCAGTACATACATTTGAATCTCGTTGCACGGTAGCTTATTGGCTGCTACCGGCGTGACGTCATTCTGAGTCACGCCCATCTTCTCCAGGAGGTTCCCGCGGCTGCTGGTGATTTGGGGAATGTGAACCATGTGAGCTGAACGCTCGCAGCTGCCCTCTATAGGCAGCTTACTCGCGTTCCTTAACAGCTGAGCTACATTGTAATTGTGGTCAGGTTACATTCATACATTTTTTAACGCAACATTGTACATACACAACACTCCTCCCCCCTAGGATGGGACGAAGTCCCTCAACCATTGTGGCTTGCCGCACGTGCGTCTGGGGCGCGCGGCCGCTTGACTTAACATAGGGGAGCCGGGGGGCCCTGGTTCCGCGGAGTCCTGTCCTGCAACAGAAAGGGGGGACTCATTAGTGGCTCAGTGGGGACTCTGCGACAACCTTGCATTGGGGGACGGGAATGGAATGAACAGTTGGGACGTGAATCCCTGCCTGCCGCTTGAGGAGCTTGGGGTCCCCCCCAGCACGAATCTCGGGACTGACGATGAGGCCCTCGTGGTCTCGCCACCCCCTGTTGCCTGTCCGGGCATTCTAGAGGCTGAGGCGGGCGGATTCCCCCCTGCTGCCTGTCTCGGGGGTGTCTGTCTCCGGGGGGCTGGAGTTATGGTATATTCTAAAACAAAAGGGCTGGGGGGACTGGAGGTACCAGGGGCTGAACTGGAACCCCTCTTTTCGCTAGGACGGGTGGGGAACCACTCCACCAAACCCCCCTGGTACTGCAAATCATAATCAAACTCATCCCTCTCTTTCAAAGTATCCTTCTCTGTGGCTGAGGATCCAGGGTATGCATTTGTACCCACGGATTCCGCCGTGTCTCCCCCTTGGGTAACGCGGGTGGGGGAGGACCCTAACGCTGATTCCCCATCACTGGTGACCCGCCTTCTGAGTTGGTCGGCGTGCCTTCTCCAGAGTAGACCCGAGCTAGTCTCAACTCTATAGGATACTGGCCCCATCTGCTCAATGATCATCCCTGGTACCCACGCTGGCCCGGAGGCCGCGTAGTTCCTGCAGTGAACCGGGTCCCCTACCGAAAAACTTTTGGAGCTTCCTACCCCGATATCTATATTTCTCCCTTCATCCTCCATCCTGGACGGGTCCATCCGGTCAAAAAGTGTTGCCGGACGTCTCCTCATGAGGAGTTCGGCTGGCGAAAGCCCTGACGCTAGGGGGTTGTCCTGTAGCAGATGAGGAACTGACACAGATGGAGGTTTAACTCGCCGGGACCCATGCGCCGCAGTGCGTCTTTCGTAGTGTGCACTTGGCGCTCTACCTGACCGTTTGTGGCGGGGTGAAACGGGGCAGCGGTAATATGCCTGATGGCGTTTCTTTCAATAAAGGTCTTGAACTCCACAGACGTGAAGGTACTAGCATTATCCCTAACAAGGACGTCCGGCAGGCCGAAACAGGCAAAGACCTTGCACAACTGTTTAATGGTTGCCGCAGAGGAGGTGCTGTTCATGGGGATTACTTCCAACCACTTGGAATAGGAGTCGACTATTAGCAGAAACATGGCCCTGCAGAAGGGGCCAGCGAAGTCGACATGAATCCGGGACCATGGCCCGCGGGCCGTGTCCCATTCCCTATGGGGTAGCCTGGATTCCTCGGGCCGGGAGCTCTGGCAACTTCCGCACGTGCCCACTAATCGCTCTATGTCTGCGTCTATCTGGGGCCACCAAAAGAAACTCCTGGCCAGCGCCTTGGAGCGCACTATTCCCGGGTGACTGGTATGCAGTAGCTTCAGTACCTTGGCCCTCAGCTTCTCGGGGATGACTACCCGCTGGCCCCAGAGTAAGCAGCCCCTTTCCAGGGACAGCTCTACTCTACGCCTGAAGAATGGCTTGAAATGTTCCTCGGGGGGAGCAGTGGGCCACCCTTTCCTAACCCAGGAACTAACTTGGGCCAGCATCTTGTCGGCCGCTGTGGCCTTGGCGAGGTCGGCCGGGACGATGGGGGGGGGGGTGAGTCGAGGGACTCGATCAGCAGGACTTGGTAGTCCTGCTCTACCTCGCATGCGGGGTCTCCTAAACTAGGGAGGGGAGACCGGGACAGCGCGTCCGCATGGGAGATCTCCTTCCCTGGGCGATAGACCAGCTCATACTGGTAGGCGTTAAGGAAAATCGCCCAACGTAGCATTCGGGGGGACAGGATTTGAGGGGTGGGCTTGCCTGTGGTAAAGATTCCCAGGAGAGGCTTGTGATCTGTCACCACCGTAAACTTGCGGCCGTATAAGAAATCGTGGAACTTCTTGGTTCCCGCAATTATGGCCAGGGCCTCCCTATCTGTTTGCGCGTAGTTGCGCTCGGCCTTTGAAAGGGACCTGGAGTAGTATGCAACTGGGGCTTCCCGCCCGCTATCCAACACGTGGCACAGCACCGCCCCCACCCCCACTGGGGACGCATCACAGACTAAAACTACTGGTCTCCTCGGGTCAAAGTGGGTCAGGACAGCATCCGAGGATAAAAGGGCCTTTAGCTCCCTGAAAGCTTTCTCTTGCCTATCTCCCCACCGCCAAACCGCCTCTTTCTTTAATAGCGCGTGCAGTGGCTCCACAACGGATGCCTTCCTTGGCAGGAAGGAATGGTAAAAGTTTAAAAGCCCTAGAAATGACTGCAGCTCCGGTTTCGCGGTGGGGCAAGGGGCGTTTTGCACAGCCGCAACCTTGGACTCGGAGGGCTTGATGCCCTCTGGGGTTATCTTGAACCCGAGGAACTCAACCTCCCTCGCAAAGAATACACATTTGTCCCTTCTCAGTCGCAGTCCCGCTTTCTCGAATACTGAAAGGACCCCGTCTAGCCTCTTTGCTAACTCTAATTCGCTCCCAGCCGTTATCAACACATCGTCAAAATATGGGAGGACGCCTGGAAGTCCCTTTAAAAGGCGTTCCACGAGGGACTGGAATATCCCGGGGGCCGAATTTACGCCGAACTGTAGGCACGTTACCTTAAATGCCTCCTTGTGTGTGACGATGGTTTGCGCAGCGGCATCAGCTGGGGTTACGGAGAGCTGCTGATATGCCTGCGCCAGATCTAGCTTGGCAAAACACCTCCCCCCATGTAACGTGGCCAGTAAATGGCTGACCACGGGCACCGGATATGCATTTGGCCGAATGGCCTTATTGATCGTACATTTATAGTCCGCACAAATCCTGACCTCCCCGTTTGATTTAAGAGCCGTAACAATCGGCGTTTCCCTCTCCGCCGAATCAACTGGAACCAAAATCCCCTGCCCCACCAATTTGTCCAGTTCCGCCTCGATCTTGTCCTTGAGGGCGAAGGGCACTCTCCTTGGCTTGAGGCGGATGGGCCGGATTTCTGCGTCCAGCTCAAAGGATACTGGGGGGCCCTTGTACGTCCCGAGCCCCTTCTTGAAAACGTCCGGGTGTGCATTGCACATGTCCCGCATTGGGTCAGTCTCGATGGCGTTAATGCCGGACAGTTCAATTCCCAGGGGAGCAAACCACTGCGTTCCCAAAAGGCAGCATCTTCCCCCCTTGAGTACCACTAGGGGCAGTTTCTCAGAGTAACTCTTGAACTTCACCTTGAAGTTCCCCACCCCCAACACTGGGATCCCATTTCCCTGCACGTCCCGTAAGTGAGACTTCATGGCCCGCAGTTTGGGCCGCGCATCTGGGGGAATGCGCATAAACTCTTTTTGGGACAGGATGGAATAGGACGACCCCGAGTCTATCTCCATCCTCACCGGGAGCCCCTGTAACAGTACCTCTACGAAAAAGCGCCGGTGCTCCAGGCCCACACGGTTCACGCCTTCCTCGCTGTAGCTGGTTGAGACCTTCCTGGTGCCAGCCGCCTTCCGTTGGTTTGCCTGGGGGTGGCTCGAGGCGCCCTTGTCCTCAGCTCGCCCACGCCTGCATACTCTGGCGATGTGCCCCTTTCGGCCGCAGTTGTGACACTCGGCCTTCCGGAACGGGCACCTCGTCCGGTCGTGGGACGCCCTGCACCCGTCACAGCGGCGGTCTTGCCGTTCGCGAGTCTGTCGCTTCTCTCCACGTTTCTTTACTCTCTGGACGTCGTCGTCCTCGCTGGAGCAGGAGTCTGCCATCACGGACGACTCCTCAGACGTCGCTGGTGTGCCGGCGGGTGACTTGGGGGCCCGCCAGGCCGTCTTCGCCGATGTCCGCCGGGCCGCCTGCACTGGTAACTTGGCCCTTTCGGATGTGGCCCCTCGGGACTTGAACACTCTGACCCCACCCCGTTGAACGTGAGGCGATAGTCGTGGGTCATCAATTTTCTCTGGACCTCCTCGTCCCTCAGGCCACACAGCATGCGGTCTCGGAGTGCCGTGTCCAGGTCTTCCCACTGGCAGTGCACTGCTGCCAGCCTAAGGGCCGCCGCGTAGGTGGACACGGACTCTCCTGGGCGTTGGTCTCGCCTGTGGAACGCGACCCTGGCCGGGAAGATCGACACGGGGGGCTGGAAATGATCGCGCAGTAACTCTAGGATGCGGTCGAGGGGCACCACGTCCACCTTCCGGGGGGCCACCAGGTTCATCAGGATGCGCAGCGTGGCCGGCCCCACCTGGGCTAGAAAGTGTGAGCGCATCTTCGCGGCGGCGTCGACGCCCGCAGCTTCCACCGCATGCCGAAACTGGCACTCGTACAGCTCCCATTGCTCTGGGTCGCTGATATCGAAGTGGTAAGGCTTGACCTTGGGATTCGCCATTTATCCCATCCTCGTCGCCAATTTAGTGTCTTACACGGAAGACAAAGAAGGAGCCACAGTGAGGGCTAAATGCAGGTTTATTGGGTGATGATCAGGATGAACATGTGGTAATGGCGGAGGTACAGCTCATTATATACTGCAGCACATAAATTTGAATCTCGTTGCACGGTAGCTTATTGGCTGCTACCGGCGTGACGTCATTCTGAGTCACGCCCATCTTCTCCAGGTGATCCTCGCGCGGGAAAGGTTCCCGCGGCTGCCGGTGATTTGGGGAATGTGAACCATGTGAGCTGAACGCTCACAGCTGCCCTCTATAGGTAGCTTACTCGCGTTCCTTAACAGCTGAGCTACATTGTAATTGTGGTCAGGTTAATTCATACATTTCTTAACGCAACATTGTACATACACAACAATCCTCCAGGGCAATGTACAGTAACACAAGGTGTAATAGTATTTGTTGTTTAGAATATATTAAGATGGTTCTGAAAGGACAGACAATAAAGAATATAAATAAGATAAAATTTTAATTAGATGGGATAAAAAAGAGTATCAAATGTGGTATAAGATGTTCTATTGGTATCTCATCATTTCTACTATATATGACTATCCTATATGCTTATTTTTCTATGTTTCTCTATTTTTGTATTCTTATTGCAATTTCTCTTTTACAATATTTTGTATCTTTTTATAAAAAACTTAATAAAAATTATAAAAAAAAAACAAACAAGTAATTTTATTGTATTGTGTCTTGATACTGTGAGCCACTCTGAGGTTTAATCATAAAAAGGCTAGTTATTTCCCTTTCTATTTTATACACACTAACTTGGTACCCAGCTTCACCTGTGTGTGTGTACCTGGTACGGACCAGGGTGCAGAGCACTCTGCGGTGCCGGCAGTGCCAGGAGCTGTCACCAGCAGGGCAGGGCGGGAAACCCACTGGGGAGTTGCTCTGGGCTGCGGAGGACAGGTAGGAAGGCCGCTGCAGTGGAGATGGCCAGTTCCTGCCTGGTAGGCATTGCGGGCCTGGCCTCAGTTCATGGCTGGGGCTGGGCGCTGGAGCCCTCGTGGCCAGAGGCCGCTGCGGCAGAGGTGGGTCCCGGCAGAGGTGGGAAACCCCTGGCCGGGATGCACCGCAGACCAGGGCCCGGTGCGGGCGCCAGTTACCCCAGTGTGAGGCCTGGGGACAGAGGAGGGAGACTTTTCCTGTGCCGGCAAGTGGTGCGAGAGCCCAGGACTGAGGCGTGGGAACTGGGCGCAGGCGGATCCCCAGGGCTGCTTTGGTGGATGGGGCAGGGGTGTTGGTGGCCCCCTCTCTTCTCGAACTTGGGCGGTGTGCATATGGATGGTCCCGGGGTCCATCGCCCTACTTACCCCCAGTTCCCGTCCATCGCCCTACTTACCCGCCCAGGGCGGGCCCCCTTCTCCCACTGCCTCCGTGATCCGTCGTTGTTCATGATGGCCATACTGTTTCTCCTGCTGTCCTCGCCGCCGTCTCTCCGTGTCCCTCAGCCCCCATGGTATCTGCCGGTGCCATGTTGCGTGCATGTGCAACTGCACTCCAACCCTTTTAGCCATGGGGGATGCGGTAACGGCACTCTCTGACCCTTTTGGCCATGGGGGGATGCGGTCCCCCCTGGGCGTGGGCTAGTTGCACCTATCGTCGTCCGCCGACTGTGCTCTCCCTTGCGCAGGAGTCCACGCGCGGCAGCGCCCTGCCTACCATGGCCCATTGCTCTCTTGCCATTGCCGCTGGTTTACCTCACGGCTGCTCTCCCCATGCGCGTGGCGGCCGTTGGTGTGCTGGGTGTGTGACTGTGGTCCCGCCTACTCCTCATTTGTTCCGGCTTCCGATTGGCTGCGGTGTGCCGCAGTGGCCCATGGGAGGTGTAGTTTTTCATTTTTGTCTAATTTGTGGGGTGCAGGCCCCCCAATGGCGTCCCGGTCACCGACAGTGCTGATATCAGACAGTTAAGGTAGGTGTGTGCCAAATGTCGGGAGATTTGGTCCAGGGGTGTGGATTTCTATACCGGACATACTAATGTACACCTCTTTTTTATATATACAATGGAACCTCATACAACAATTGCCCCGTATAGCAATGAAATTGCATAACAATTAGTTTTTATGGGGGAAATGGTGTCCCGCATAACAATTTTCCCTATGGAAAAAATCGTACAACAATTTTTCAATGGGAAAAACCACTTAGCAAAAAAAGAAATAGTTGTATGATGCATCCCATAGGGAAAATAACTATACGATGCATGTATCATATAGCAATTGTTTCGTACAACAGCAAGCCCCGTGGAATGGATTAAAATCGTTGTATGAGGTACCACTGTATAGATTTCAATACTTCATACCAGAACCTTACTTTGTAGGGGATGTCTTCATATTCATCCAGGAACATCTTCAGCTGGCTAATGCAAATGCGCAGGTCTCCATCCGTGAACTCATAAGGGATATTAAAACCCAGTGGCCCAAACTTCCTCCTTTCTAGGGCGTTTGCATGGAAGAGGCACAGGGAGAAAAGCAAGGACTTGAACTCTGTACACTGCAAGGTATGAAAATAAGACACAATGTTGACAAAAACTCTTAGGAGTTCAAATGGTTAGGATGAAATGTATGCGAGTCAAAATGCAGAGAGGTGTTCAAGCTTCCTGAGGGTGAGTAAGGGAAAAGGGAACTCTTACCTTGCTGCAGGAGTGCAAGAATTCATTGGTCAGGCTAGTGTATGACTTCAGCAGATTAGCCTTGACTCCCCGAGGGGGCTCAAGGGTCATCTTGGATCCATTCTGGAGGATGGACACTGGAAACTTGTTACTAGGCAAACTAGTGAGCCAAAGTCGGAAGTCCCGGTGTACCTGGAAAATGGAAAAGTGGTTTCATTTTAGCAATAACTTGTTAGCTGAACAGTCCTTTCGCCCTTCCATCACAGATGTAGCCTGCTATTGCAAAATGAACCAATAAAGATGTTTTACTGGTTATGGGAACCTGTAAAGTAAAGGTAAAGGTTTCCTTGCTCGAAAGCCAGTCATATCTGACTCTAGGGTTCAGTACTCATCTCTGTTTCAAAGCCGAAGAGCCAGCGCTTTCTACTTCTGCAGATGTTTCCGTGGTCATGTGGCAGGCATGACTAGACACCAGAGTGCATTGAACGCTGTTACCTTCCCACTGAAGTGGTACCTATTTATCTACTTGCAATTTCTTGCTTTCAAACTGCTAGGTTGGCAGGAACTGGGACAAAGACAGGAGCTCATTCTGTCTTGCAGTACTCAGGAATCGAACTGCTGACCTTCCGCCTCCCAGTCAGCGTCTGGATTGTTTACAAAAACCCTGGGCTGTAATTGGCTGTATGCTAATTAGGAGGGCCAAGCTCATGTCTTTCCTATAGGCACATGGGTTTGGGAGTCAGTAAGAGTTTGGGGGTTTCTGAGAGTAACATCTCAGAAGGGAGAGGGGGACTCTAACATCAAACCCTGACTCCAACCCATGCGTAGTCATGATTACCTAGATTAGTTGGGTTTTCCTTTAGTTTCTGGGGGAAGGCCTGAGTGTGGATTTCCCTAACTGTCCTTTTTGATGTCTTTTTCTATGCTGTTATTCTGTATCATGAACCAACGAGTATACTGTTATTTCTTCAAAATGCTCCAAGAACAATAAACATCTTTACTTCATCAACAACGCCTGTTTTTTGGGAGAGTTAACTAATACTGGTCAATGATCATTTCATTCACCGGTTCAACACTTTGTACCCATTCGGGCTCGATCAAGAAATTGATTTTACTTGTTTTCTATAATTCCTGTCCTTAATCAGCTGTGTAACATAATTATCCTTAAATATGATCATTGACCAGTATTAGTTAACATCCGTCGACACCATAAGAACAAACGGGTGAGGTCTAGGACACAAAGAAATAATAAATAATAAATAAAGTAACAACGAATTGGACTTAAATAAGACACTACAGGTAATTTTGTATAAATGTTTATTCCAAGATCGTGTATATATGTATATATCTATGTATGTACCTGTTGGTAAATGCTGTTGTTTGTTTAGATTCCTGAGGAAAAAAACTGAAAATTCCTATTATCGAAAGGAGTTCGGATCTTTGTGTGTTTATATAGATACTTTGAGAAGTCATCATTGCAGACATCATTAAATTAATTTTATTTGCTAAGACAAACGGTTCTTGTTATTGCTCCAGAACAAGCCTTTCCCCCGAGTATTTCCAGCTTCCTATAAACAACATACAACGATTCTAGAAAGGAAGTGGAAAACTCTGGGAAAAAATTATACCAACTATTGCTCTCCTATCACTATGGGTACTTTTCTAAGAACGTGCATGTTATGTATGTATGCATGTTCATTATACTGTAAGGCAAGATTGTAACCACTCCAGATACAAACGATATCAGCTGTAAAGGAACGCGAGCAGACAGCCTATAGAGGGCAGCTGCGAGCGTTCACTCTCACATGGTTCACATTGCTCAATCACGGACAGCCGCGGGAAAACCTTCCCCGCATTCAGCAGCTGAAGAAAGACCTGCATTCAGCAGCTGAAGAAAGACCTGCATTCAGCAGCAGGAATGGAGGCGTGCCTGGGCGAGGCCACGCCGGTAGCAACCAATCAGCTACCGTGCTACAAGATTCAAATGTAGAGAGCTACGGTATATATTGAGATGTATCACCGCCATTACCTCATGCTTAACTGGAACCTCATGCAATAAACCTGTGTTAAACCAACCCTTCGGTCGTCCGGTCGTCTTTGGTCCCATACACTAAACTGGCGACGAAGGTGGGATAGATGGCTGCCCACGGGACCAAGACATGCGCCGGCTACGAGATCAGGAAGCCGGGAGACTTGGAGCTGTTTGAGATAGACTTCAACGCTGCGCTGGTGGAGCTCGAAGTCTCCGACGAGGCCAAAAAGAGGGCCATCTTCGTCCGCATGCTCGGACAAGAAACCAAGAGGACCTTGGTGGACCTGATCGCGCCGAGGAAGGTGGGCGACCTCAAGGCCACAGAGCTCCTGGCGGCGCTGCGCGCCCATCTCCGGCCGGCAATAGCGATGTTCCCCGCTCGGAGCGCGTTCTGGAGGCGAGTCCAGGCACCCGGAGAATCGGTCGATGAGTTCGCCGCGGCCCTGCGGTTGGCCGCCGGCCCATGCAAGTGGGAACTCCCCGACGTCACCCTCCGGGACTGCCTGCTCTGCGGTCTGAGGGACACAGAGACTCAGCGCGCGCTGATGAAAAGGGAGCCGCCTCCCACGTGGCAACAAGTCCTCGACGCGGCACAGGCCGCAGAGGCCACGTCGGCCGGGGTGCACGAACTTCAGGACTGGCGCCCGAAGACCGCCAAGGCAGAGAGTTCGGTGCGCGCGGCCCAGCGGACTTCGAACTCGTCTGCAGAGAGCAGCGACGACGAGGACGTCCGGAGGGTCCAGAGAGAGGGCCGGCGCTGCGATGGCTGCGGCGCCGCCCACGCCCGCACCAAATGCCCATTCCGCAAGGCCGAGTGCCACAACTGCGGCCGGCGCGGGCACATCGCCAAGGTCTGCCGGAAACGACGCGAGGCCACCCGGAGTTCTCCAGACCGCTTGGCGAGGCAGGACCGCACCACGAGGCAGGACCGCACCACGAGGCCGAAGGACGGCACCCGGACCACGAGGACGCGGGACGGAGTAGGGCGAGTCTCCGACGACAGCGAGGACGACGCGCCGGTTTGCAGCGTTTCCACGGAGCACCCCCGTTACTTCGTTGAGGTAGTAATACAAGGGGCCCCTGTTAGAATGGAGGTGGACTCGGGTTCTTCATACTCCATTATTTCCCAGGGGGAGTTCATGAAAATCGCCCCCCGCGTGCGGCCCAAGCTCAAGGCGTTGAGGGCCACGCTGAAGGACGTGCAAGGGAACCGCATCCCAGTGTTGGGGGTTGGGAAGTTCCAGGTCCAGTTCAAAAAGTACACCGCAACGCTTCCCTTAGTCGTCCTCAAGGGGGGTAAATGCAGCCTCCTCGGGACTCAATGGTTCCAGCCCCTGGGGTTGTTCATTGGGGGGGTGCACGCCGTGGGAGCACACGCCGCCGGGACTGATCCAATACAGAGCGTGTGCGACGCGCACCCCGAGGTTTTTAAAAAGGGGCTAGGAAAATTCAAGGGCCCCCCAGTGACTTTCGACCTGGACCCTGGAGTGCGTCCAATCAGACTTAAACCGCGCAGAGTGCCTTTCGCACTAAAGGACAAAATAGAGGCGGAATTGGACAAATTAGTGGGCCAGGGGATTCTTGTTCCTGTTGATTCTGCGGAGTGGGAAACTCCAATTGTAACAGCGCTCAAGGCCAACGGGGAAGTCCGAATATGCGCTGATTACAAGTGCACCATCAATAAGGCGATTCGCCCTAATGCGTATCCGGTGCCGGTAGTCAGCCACTTGTTGGCCAGGTTACACGGGGGGAGGTGTTTCGCCAAACTCGACCTGGCCCAAGCCTACCAGCAACTCCCGGTGACCCCCGCCGCAGCTGCTGCACAAACAATAGTCACCCACAAAGGGGCGTTCCAGGTTTCGCGCCTCCAATTCGGCGTGAATTCGGCGCCCGGGATTTTCCAGTCATTGGTGGAACGCCTCCTGAAGGGGTTGGAGGGGGTGTTACCCTATTTTGATGACGTATTAATTACAGGGGGGAGCCGGGCCGAATTAGCAACAAGGTTGGGAAAGGTCCTGACAATATTCGAAAAGGCGGGGTTGAGGTTGCGGAAAGACAAATGCGTCTTCTTCGCTACAGAGGTTGAGTTCCTAGGGTTCCGTGTTACTCCCGAGGGAATTAGGCCGGCCCAATCCAAGGTAGCCGCCATCAAAAAGGCCCCTCGCCCCACCTCCAAGCCCGAGTTGCAGTCGTTCCTCGGACTGCTCAACTTCTACCACTCCTTCCTCCCGCGGAAGGCAGCCGTGGCAGAACCGCTACACAAATTGTTAAAAAAGGACGAGGCATGGAAGTGGGGCGACGACCAGGAAAAGGCTTTCAATGACCTGAAGCGACTCCTGGCATCAGATGCTGTACTGACCCACTTCAATCCCAAACGCCCGGTGGTCCTGATATGCGATGCATCCCCGGTGGGGGTGGGGGCGGTGCTTTGCCACGTGCTGGAGAACGGTAGGGAGGCCCCGATAGCGTTCTACTCTAGATCCCTGTCCCAAGCGGAGAGGAATTATGCTCAGACAGACAGGGAGGCGCTAGCAATAATTGCGGGGACCAAGAAATTTCATGATTTCGTGTACGGCCGCCCCTTCACCATAGTGACTGACCACAAGCCGTTGCTGGGCATCTTCACCGCAGACAAGCCCACACCCCAGATCCTGTCCCCGAGAATGCTCAGATGGGCCATTTTTCTCAACGCGTATCAGCACGCGTTGGTATACCGGCCCGGGAGGGAAATAAGCCATGCCGACGCTCTGTCGAGGTCCCCCATTCCCCGGGATTGCTGCCACGTGGGCGGAGTAGAGAGGGACCACCAGGTCTTAATGATAGAGGTCCTAGACTCCCCTCCAGTAGTACCGGCCGAAATCGCCAAAGCGACAGGCAAGGACAAAGCGCTGGCCACAGTTTGCTCCTGGGTGCAGAAAGGGTGGCCCGTGTCTTCCCCAGCAGCGGAATTCGACACATTTTTCAAAAAGAGATTGGAGTTGTCCCTGGAGAGGGGTTGCCTCTTGTGGGGACAGCGGGTAGTGATCCCCACGTCTCTCAGGCCGAGGGTGCTTAAACTGCTGCACGTCAGCCACCCGGGGATCGTACGCTCTAAGGCACTAGCCCGCAGTTATTTTTGGTGGCCCCAGTTAGACGGCGACATCGAACACATGGTCGGCACTTGCGAGGCGTGCCAAAGCTCTAGGCCAGAAGAGGCTCGCTCGCCACCTAGGGAATGGGACGCTGCGAGGGGACCCTGGTCCCGAGTTCACGTAGACTTTGCTGGCCCATTCAGGGGAACGCTTTTCCTCCTCGTGGTGGACGCGTTCTCTAAGTGGTTGGAGGTCATTCCAGTCTCGAGCACCTCCTCGACCACAACCATTAAACAGTTAAGGAGGGTCTTTTCCACGTTCGGTTTACCCGACACCCTCGTCAGCGATAACGCTAGCTGTTTCACGTCCGCCGAGTTCAGGGCATTCATGGAACGCAACGCCATTCGGCACGTCACCTCCGCCCCCTTTCACCCGGCCACCAATGGCCAAGTAGAGCGCCTCGTGCGCACCACGAAAGACGCGCTACTGCGCATGGGTCCCGGAGACCTCGACCTGAAAGTGTGCCAATTCCTGCTGAGATACAGGGTCACCCCCTTAGCGTCAGGGTACTCCCCCGCAGAGCTGTTGATGCGCAGGAAGCTGGCCACGGGGATATCCAAGCTAGACCCCACGAGAGTAGAGGACAAGGGGCGGAACATAGGGGTGGAACCCACAAAGAGTTTCAGCATAGGCGCCCCAGTACACTGCAGGAATTACGCCAGCGCGGGGCCAGCCTGGGTGCCGGGCACCGTAGTAGATCAAACCGGCCCCGTCTCATACCGCGTAGAGACCAGTACAGGTTTCCTGTGGAGGCGACACGTGGACCAACTCAGGCGTAGGGTCCCCGGAGAGCAAGACGAGGATGAGGCCAGCATTGATTCAGCGTTAGGGTACTCCCCCACCCGTTTAGCCCAAGGGGGAGGAAAAGGGGAGCATGGGTCCCCACCAAGGGGGGAGGAAAGGGAATCGATCCACGGAAATCTTTTGCGGGAGTCCCCGCCAGAGAGGAGGAGCCCCGGGTTGCGGGAGTCCCCGTCAGAAAGGAGGAGCCCCAACCACACTCATACCCCGCGGAAGCCGCGGAAGTCCCCCCGAGGCCCAGAGGCCCATAGAGGTTTAGACGTTGATTTACAGTACCAGGGGGAGTTAGCGGAGTGGTCCCCCACCCGTCCTAGCGAAAAGAGGGGTTTCAGTTCAGCCCCTGGTACCTCCAGTCCCAGTAGCCCCTGTGAGTTAGAATGCAATATAGCGCCCATGTTCCGGAGACCGACACCTCCAAGACCGGAGGCATCAGCGAGTCCGCCCACCACCACAGTCTTAAGGTCCCCCGAGCAGGGATCAGAAGGTAGCCATTCCCCAAGGGCGACCTCATCGGTGCCGCGGTTCACACTAGGAGGGTCCCCGGGGTCCGAGGGCAATAGGCAGGGATTTACCTCCCAACTGTTCATCCCATTCCTTTCCCCAAGCGCAAGGCAGGCACGGACGCCCCACAGAGCCACTAACGAATCCCCGTTTCCCGTTGCAGGACAAGCTCCCGCGGAGTCAGGGATCACAGGCTCTCCAGAATTAGGGCAGGCGCAAGCACGCCCCAAGCGAACGTGCGGCAAGCCACAATGGTTGCGGGACTTCGTCCCATCCTAGGGGGGAGGGATGTTATGTATGTATGCATGTTCATTATACTGTAAGGCAAGATTGTAACCACTCCAGATACAAACGATATCAGCTGTAAAGGAACGCGAGCAGACAGCCTATAGAGGGCAGCTGCGAGCGTTCACTCTCACATGGTTCACATTGCTCAATCACGGACAGCCGCGGGAAAACCTTCCCCGCATTCAGCAGCTGAAGAAAGACCTGCATTCAGCAGCTGAAGAAAGACCTGCATTCAGCAGCAGGAATGGAGGCGTGCCTGGGCGAGGCCACGCCGGTAGCAACCAATCAGCTACCGTGCTACAAGATTCAAATGTAGAGAGCTACGGTATATATTGAGATGTATCACCGCCATTACCTCATGCTTAACTGGAACCTCATGCAATAAACCTGTGTTAAACCAACCCTTCGGTCGTCCGGTCGTCTTTGGTCCCATACACTAAAGTGCAGTAAACATTCCCCAAAGGCCAGATGAAACACTTTGAGTGCTTCTGCTGGAAATGTAAACTTTTGGAAGGCAGCAAGCGAGAAAAGAGTGGCTGTGATGGTTATAACAGTCTGCTTCCCCTAAAAGCAGACAACCTTTACACTGGGGATAGGGCAGACTGAATCAGAGTGGGGCTTTTCTGCCGAGGCAGAAGGACAATCCTCTCAGTGGCATATCTTCAGCATTCAAAAGACTAAACAGAAAACAAATAGGAAGCCCTACATCCCTATACAGTATGTGTTACCTTATCCGGATTGATGCCTTCAATGAGCCTCTCCAATGAAGGCATCCAGCTTGGAGCCAAGTGGCAATTCTGGAAGAAAACCCACTTCCCACGATCCATTGCATTGCGCATCATGGTTTCTGCACGAGGACCCTAAGAAACCACACAGAATTAAGCCATCAGCCACTATTCAAAATCAGGTCTATTCTTCAAATCTGTGTTAGTGACAGTGTGTTCTTTCCAGGCCTTTGGGTAGCTCCTTGCCCTCTTTGTATTTAGCAGAAACAGACTACATAAAAGTGCTTGCAATTTTCATGAATGTGCACTACATACATGGATCAAGTTAAGTACAGTTTGAAGACTCATGATTATCACGTGAATTACCACTCCTTTTTGCTTCCTTTGTAATTGTGAAGTAGGTGTACCCCCTCTTCATCTCCATGCTGGCCAGGGAAGTTCAAAACATCTGGAGGGCTGCAGATTCACAAAGCAAAGCAAGCACACTTATATACCACCCCATAGCACTTAGTGCACTCTCTGGGTGGTTCACAAGTTAATTAGCATTTTGCCCCCAACATGCTGGGTACTCATTTTACATACCGTGGAAAGATGGAAGGCTGAGTCAACCTTGAGTCATGGTCAAGATTGACCTTGCAACCTTGTGATTGCAGTACAGCAGCTTAACCGCTGCGTCACCAGGGATAGAGAAGGAATGTAAAGTACCCTATGCATTAGAAACATTGCCAAGCTCTTCATAATAAGCTTTGCTTAACGGGAACTGTGTCTCTGCACCGGCTCTTACTTGTCCCTGGCCAAGAGAAATAGCAGAAAGTTTCTTCGAAAACTTCATTTCTTCTGCAAATTTGTAGAGATCAGCAGCTGGGTCTGTGCCTGGAGAAAGGACGAATATCAAGGGTGTGGTAGCAGTAGACTCCTTAAACACCACAGAGAGATTGGCCGTCTGAAATGGAAGGCAAGGGGGGGGGGATTTGATGTTAGGATTTGGTGTCTGACAGTGAAGGAGAGAGGCTGCTCACCATCAGGGGAATAAACTTGTGGCTACAAGAAGGAGCATGGCAGGGAAATGGGAAGGGCTTGACAAGATGCTGACCAAACACATCATCCTTTTTCACATCTATTGCTGCCCCTCCACCCAAGCTGCCACCACTTCTATGTTCCACTCTTGCTAACTACCTGTGGCTCAATAAAGCTCTGCCCCAGATTTGTAGCCACAAAGTCCTGCATCGCATTGGTGACTTTGTCTCCGCGTAGACAGCGCAGGATCAACAGCTTCTGGAAAGAATCCAAGTTCTTGTCCCAAATGCCAGGGAGATGCTCCCTGCAAGACCGAATGAGTAACATCAGAAACAGAAAAGAAGACAGGCACCGTCAAGATCAACAGCATCCCTTTGGTATTTTCCAGCTAGAATTATTATTCTCTATTGATTGTTTTCATGGACAAGGTGTGCCGCTGCTGGGGTCAGTATTGATAAGCCAAGCAAACACAAGAAGCCACAGTCATGCTAGAGGCAAAAATCACCTGTGAGGTTCAGCACTGTCAAAGATTTTTCGGAAAGAGAACAGGTTGGCTACAAAATCGTCGGCAAATTTGGAAAAATTGGGCAGGTTGGATAAGGCTAGGATATCATTCCATGCTCTTTCATACAGCCATTCAGGAGCTGGATTGTCACGCATGACCTTAACAGCACCGCCAGAAATAAGGTATCGCCATTCATCCTGTATATCGAAAGAAAGAGAGAACATATGAGATAATTAAGCACTTTCTTGTAAAATTTTCTTCTATAGTTTTTGGCAGAAATGCCAGTATTTGGGGATTTTACACTACAGGTCTATAAATGCCAAGCTCAGCAAGGGGCCATTCAGTGCTGTTAATTTAATGGCAGTGATCACTTCTGGTGCTTCACAAAAAGTGCATTACTTAGCTGGCATCCCTCCACCAACATTTCGCCGAGAAAGTGTTGCTCAGAAAGAGGGGGTAAAAGCAAGATCCTCAGAAACACACCTGCTCTTTGATCACCAACCACCGAAGCAGAGACTGAAATCAAGGCACAGTTTCTTCATAACTTCTGCTCCCCTGAACAACCAGCCCCCACAGACTGCCCTAGCACTTTGGAAAGCAAGCAAGGAGCTACCAGATAATTGGGCAGAACCACATGATTCTTTACCGCCTGGTCACAAACAACCATGGCCTGTGTGGGAAGCTTTAAACAGACCGCATGCAGGGGTAGGAAGATCACGGGCTAATCTGAGAAAGTGGGTTTCCCTGTACAGGTAGATGATAGCCTGTGTGAATGCAGGGAAGAGCAAACAATCGCCCACATGATACAATGCACACGATGCCCTTCAATGTTAACTGAAGAGGACCTTATGTTGGCAAGAGGAAATGCTGATGAGGTGGCCCGATATTGGGCAGATGCCATCTAGTCCTTTTAATTCCTTTTTGTTTTAGATATGTTAATTTTAGCTTTGAATGTTATTATATGCTGGTGGTGCCTCTGACACAAATAAAGAATGAAAAGAAAGTGATCACTTCCTCCGGAGTAATTTACAAAAGTATATGTTACTTCTGCGGTGCCTACAGATGCTTTACAAACAGGAGGACTTAACACCAAACCTTCCATCCCAACTTTTTCTGCAGTTCTTTTAAGATTCCTTGTGTGTATGAGACTGGGAGAGATGCAATTCTCAGTATTTGGGGGCTGATTTTAATTCTAAAGATGTGGCAGGATCTTCCTGATGCAGGCAGCCAGGTTTTAAACCTAGCAATGCAAGCTATCACAGTTTGTAAAACCTACTAGCCCAGAAAACACATCCAGGGGTCTGGAAAGAGTCTTCCTGACACTAAAAGGTGCAGAGCAGCTTTTAAAATCTCTTGTTTTTGTAAAGGTGGAGTGAACTTCAGCCAGCTGTATGAAACTAAAATAAACCACCCTTGCTCCTGAATAGTTTTGAGAACTCAGTCTGTCCGCCGAAAGCAGCTGAGAACTCTCCTTTTCACTGAGGATGAATGATACCACAAAAGTGTGTGCGCTGGGAATTGAGTTATGCACTTAAGCATTTCTTAGGAAAACGTTAAGTTCTCCCTTGCTGAAAAGCCAGTTGTTTCTGACTTTAGGGCGCAGTGCTCTGCAGATTTTTCCGTGGTCATGTGGCAGGCATGATTAGATGCCAGAGCATATAGAATACTGTTACCTTTACCACCGAAGGGGTACACAGTTATCTACTTGCAATTTCTTGCTTTCAAACTGCTAGGTTGGCATGCCATTGTGCAGCACATAGGTCTTGAACTGCTGACCTGCCGACCTTCAAGTTAAATTTCAGCCCCTTAACCTCCAAGCCACTCCACTACATAGCATTACTTACTTAGCCCTAAGAAGATAATATCCATTATCTTGAGCTCTTCTTGCTCATTTACTCACCATGTCTACTTTGCCTTCATTCATCATGATCCGGATGCAGACCAGAAATGCAAACATGAGCTTGTGCTTCTCAAAGAGGCTGCGGCATACATTGCTGTAGAGGCTGAAGGTGAGGTACTTGTTAATATTGGCTATCCTCTTCTTTAGTGTGTCTGAAAATGTCAAAAAACAACAATGCTGAGAGTGAGGAGATGAGGGTCCACCAGAGTGCCCATAGTCTTTAATGCTTTGCCAAAAGGGACTTCATCACACATGGGAGACTGAAGCCATTTCACTGCCTCCTCTCTCATGGCTGCATGCTGGTCAGCATCACTATCAGCAGAGACAGACAACTGTAGGATATATAAAAGTTGTTGAAAGAACAGTTTATGGCAAGAGATACCAAGGGGCAAAGTCAATGCTTTTGAAAAATCCTTCCACCTAGAGTGGACTTTAAGCATGATGAGAGAAAGGCAAATGTGCAGAACATGGTAGGCCACCAGCACCACTGATGCCTAGAACAGGGATCCTGTTTCTTAGCTAGGAAGCTAGAGTTCACTAAGGTCCCAGAAAACAACAACATATATTTCTTGAACCCAAGACAGTTACACTTTGAGAGAAAATCAGAGTTTGTTGAGATTCTGCAATTCTGGCAATAATTTAGGAGGATCTGAGCATGATATGGAATCAAAGGTGTAAGCTCCCGCTTGCAACAAATCTGGGCAGGGGCGGGGGGATTTCGTTCTGCTAAAGGAGAACTCTACTGCACCCTTAAAGGGCAAATGCCATAATATATCCAATCTCTTAAGAGTCAAAACCAAGGCCTGAATGCTTTTTAGAAAACCAGCAAGACCTTTCTCTCTTGGGACAAATTGTAAGAAATGGATAGGATAATTTCTTGTACCAGTGAATAGGAGAGGAGTGTATTTGGGATTTTGATCCACTTTGTATGATTTATTTTGATCATAGGTATGTTTCATTTTAACCATTTGGCAAGAGTAACATTGTCTTCCAAGACTTACTGCTAATGACTTCATTATACATATATAATTCTTCACAAACTCTGATTATTTTTTTTATAAAGTCTGAACCTGTCCTGTTCCTGATGACCAGAGTAAGTACTAAGGTTTTCTGGACGGAAAGAGACTCCCACCACACACTCTTTAGTTAGTAGAGATACCTGCTCTCTCGGAGTTCGAAATTCCTGCCAGGAATATGTTGAGAAACCATTCTAACGAATACTGGTACATGGGATCAACGTTGGCTAGGTCTGAGACACAGAAGAAAAGGATCTGGGTGCGGACAGCCACAGGCACGTACTCCATTCGAGTGATATCAATATCCTTCTCAGTCTGCTCAGCTATTTTTACTTTGGCCTATAGAAAAATCAAAATCAAACTAGAATGCACAATTCTATAGTCTCCTATGGATAATACTGGACTCGGGAAGGATACAATTCAGTTACGAACCTGAATTTCCCCTGCTTTCAGCTTGGATGCCTCCAAAACTTTGATAAGCTCCAAATCATCAACAGGGTTGCCCTCAGAGGAGCTCAGGCGGTACAAGATCTGATCTTCTATCTCCTTCAGTTCCTGTTGCATCTTGGCATTACTTATGATCAGCTGATTCTTAGCCTCTTCTAAGTCCGGCCGCTCTTCAGCCACAACCTGGCCCAACAACTGGTCCTCCAAGCCACTGTAAAAAACAAACAAAACCGAATCAAGCAAGCAAGCTTCATATATTTATAGGTTGCTTTTGACTTTTCACAGTTGCAAAACTGCAAGTCTAGCAGGCATGAGGAAAAGAAGTGATGGGGCTACAGAAAGAGCCGAAATGATTAAGGGAGAAGAAAAAGGAAGAGAATGACCACTTGACAAGGAGAAAATGTGAAAAACAAAAACATGCCTTAACTGCACAACTTTATGATATTCAACTTCCACACTTCACAAACAGAGCAGCAGAGGTCAAAAGGTGACATGGGAACAATAGTAAAAGAGTATGGTGTATTGATGTTACCTGGGGGATAGGGTGAAATTGATTAGTGTCAGCTTGGTGGATATTTCCGGAGTATAGTGAGGGTTAGGTAGGTTGGTGGTGATGTACAACTTGAAGTCATCATGATATGGAATTACTGTGTCTCCCAGCTTAAGCACAGTACTTCCTTGCTGTTTGTAAGTCTGTGTATCAAACAAACAATTAAAAAATGTATTTAGTTTTATGCAAAAAATAACCCCCAACAATAGTCTATCTTAGACAGGTACAGTGGAACCTCATACAACAATCATCCTGTATAGTAACAAAATTGCATAACAATTAGGTTTTTTGAGGAAATGTTGTCCCGCATAACAATTGTTTCGTACAACAACAAGCTCCATGGAACGGATTAAAATCGTTGTATGAGGTACCACTCTATAATGATCTTTTTAACCAATCCAGTCCAGCATATTTGTTTGCTAAGAGCAGGTAGATATTTTAACTTGGAATGAGCTAAACTGCTTCACTAACTGCACAAACTGGATGACATCTTTGTCTCCTCCATCTTAGCAGCATGGAGCAAACACTCCCAGGAGCATTGGGTGAGGGGAGCCAACAGGAGAAGGAAGATTCTGAGCCTACCACTTGCACAAAGTTTCTTAACTCTTATTCGCATCTTCCTTGATATGATGCGCACATGAATTGTATCTGCTAGTCTTTAAAGATGCAAAGCTGAGGAAGAATGTTAGTTCTGTCCTGGTTCCAACAGTAGCAATGGTTCTTTGGGGCATTTGGTTTTAGCAAAAGAAAGCTTGGCTGTGTCATTTAATTTCATAACACACACCCATGCCACAGCTTGGAAGTATTACTCAGAAAAACAATATGTTAATTTATCTGTCACTTTTCTGGGGAAGAATGCACAATCCATTATTTACAATAACGGGTAATCAGATGTATAATTAATGCATTACTTTTTAAATATATATTTATTTATTTCATAAAAATATATATTAAAACAGCATAACCTTCCAGAGTTAATCTTTCAGAAACAAATAGTAAATGTTATTACCGTATTTGCCAGCATATAAGACACATCAGAGTATAAGACACACCTTATTTCCAAAATGATTTATTGTATTAATTTTATAGAAATTAAATTTGAACTGGTTACAAATAGCAGCAGTAAATAGTTGGAACAAGAGGTATATGGATAAAATATGTTTAAATAGAAATAAGACAGAATTTGAAGAATTAATGTGTAAAGTAAGAATGGGGGAGGTAGAAATGACTGGTTTAATAAGTAAATTCTATAAAATGATGAATAAGGGAGGGAATCAACATGAAATATTAAAATCGCTTTGGGAGCAGGATTTAAATTTAAAAATAAGTGAGTCAGATTGGATGAGTAAATGGAAAAAGAGGGTTATGAAGGGCTTATTGGTTAGGATTAAAGAACATAATTGTAAATTACTATAGAGATGGTATCTAACACCTATAAGGCTTCATCAAATTTGTAATCAGAATTCAAAAATGTGTTGGAGCTGTAAGGATACCATTGGAATATATATTCATATGTGGTGGGAGTGCAGAGTGTTAAATCAGTTTTGGATTGAAATTATGAAGGAAATAAAAGAGATAATTGCTGAAGATATTAAAATAGAGGCTAATATGGTATTGCTAATGGAGACGAATGATCTAAACATTGATAGATATAAGAAAGATTTGATAATCATTATGACAACAGTTGCAATATTATGTATAGTGCGCACTTGGAAGAGTGGAGACTTGTTGAATATTAAAGAATGGTATAATGAAATGTGGTCGGTTGCGTTAAATGATAAGCTCACATGGGAATTAAACCAAAAAAAGGGAATTATAAAGGAAAATAAATTTTATGAGATATGGAACCCATTTTTGACTTACACACTGAAAAGAAAGAAAGGTAGAGCACTAGCAGCAGATCAAATGAATTTCTGGAAGTAACGTGTATTTAAAAGAAAACATAATCTCTGAGGCTTTGTATATATCACTGAGGTTTATATTATCTTAATTGTTACTAATATAAGTGTGTTGTACTGCTATTTGGGTGAAATTTAAGGTGTAAAAAGTGTTATAAAGCAAATTTTGGAAAATGTAGTATCAGAAAAAGACAGTTTAAAATGATTTATAATATAAATTATACAAATATAAAGGTGAAGAATAACACTGAAAATGAAAAATATTGTAACAACATTGAGGACCATAGCATATTGTTTTTTTTCTTTTTCTTTTCTCCTTCTTCTTACATTTGTACTTGTATTGAAATGTTTTTGTATTTGTATAGTTTCAGTATCTGTAATAAAAAGTTATTTTAAGGAAAAAAAAATAAAAACCCCTCAGAAATTCATCTCCTTTGGAAGCCCCTTCACCTGCTCTGGCTGCTGCTGATTGCCAGGAGCGGGACAAAGGGTGGCTTCCAAAGACGCCCTCTTCCCCTGCAGATCCCACCACCACCACTGACGGCCAGTAGCCGGGGAGGGCGGGATTGGTGGAGAAAGAGGGCTCCTTTGGAAGTCCCTTCACCCAGCTCCAGCCGCCATTGATCAACATGTTAATTTTGATTACTGGCACATAAGACACTCTCTATTTTTCAAGTGTATTTTAAGTGGGGGGAGGAGTGCATCTTATATACTGGCAAATACAGTAATTGCACGAATGTTCTAACATTCATTTTTCTACCATTACAATGTTTATAAGTAATGATATCGAGCCTCATCCACTACAGTATTTCCAAGAAACAAGCAACAATATTGAGTTTAACAGCTTAGTTCTAAGTTTTGAAAATATCCATCCACACCTATGAGAGAAATCACCTGTTTCAGCAAGACAGGTTCAAGAGCTGGGTCTAATTCTTCTCCTACATTCTCCAGGAGGAAAGGCTTTCCAAAACGAATAGCATTTTCCAAGGTGCGTAGGAAGTCCCGCTCACTTAGTTTAGAAGTATCTAACCCAGAATCTTTTTCCTGAAAAACAGCCATGTTCAGATATGTTCAGTTCAGGTGATAGTATGCTTTGTTTTAATGGGAAAGACCCAATTCTCTCTCTCTCTCATGTGTGTGTGTGTGTGTGTGTGTGTGTGTGTGTGAGAGAGAGAGAGAGAGAGAGAGAGAGAGAGAGAGAGAGAGAGAGAGAGAGAGAGAGACAGAGAGAGAGAGAGAGAGAGAGAGAGAGAGAGAGAGAGAGACGGAGGGGAGAGGGAGAGAGAGAGAGAGAGATCCATGTATTAAGTACAGTTTGCTAATCAACCAAACAACTCCACTGTTGCTGGTCCCAAACCCGTATGAGAAAGGAGGAGGGTGGGGCCTTGAGTTAGCACCCGGGGTCCCATAAAACCTTAATGCTGAGGAAGCAATAAGAAGCCTCATTGCTTGATATGTTGTATAGCATGAGGAAGAACTAAGTCTAATCAACCAAACATGGCAGACATTCTATTGGGAAGTCCAGCCACAATGAGGCCAACAAGAAGTTTTGAGAAGCCAATTTAGCAATTGAAAACCATGATGAGGAATGCTTCTATGGTGACCAAAATAATCACTGCCACTCTTGATACTTTTCCATGATTCTCATTCGTTGCCTTCCTGTGCTTTTGTTTTATGCCTCTTTTCATATCTCAAAATCATTTCCCCACATCTTTGCTTAAGGGTGAATTTTATCCTACTGCTTTATCATTCTAAAACAAACAAAATTTGCACACAGGGGTCATCAGAAGAACACAGAGGAGAAAATGGACACACAATTTAATAATAAAAAAGAACATAACCAGAGGTTGCAACTGCTATATTTTACAGTTGTGTTTGAAAACTGATTTTTTTGGGAGATATAAATAATAAGCTATTACAGGAAAGTGCCTTTAATATCAGAGGCCAAAAATAAAACAACCCCTTCTGCTATTGAGTTTGGTTAATACCTTGTCAGATGCAGAAGTCCCTTACCAAATTTTTTATCCATTTGTTGGCTTGTCCTTGAGGGTCTATGAACAGTGTCCAGCGCTGAGAAAATTGAGTTATCATTCCATTCTCCACAGACAAGTTATCATTGGGCAGACCTGCAATCTATATAAGAAGGAAAAACATGTTGTTGTTTTTTAAAAATTACAACTGCAGAGTTCTATGTATTCTGTTGTAAGCAAAAATGCACTAGGAAGGCTATATATTCTGTATCAGGAACAATTATATTCTGTAATAAATGCAAATTATGCAAACAAAGAGGCTATGTACTATTTCTTTTATTTTGCAAGATTTAGACTGCTCTGTTAGTTGCAGGAAGGAGAAAAGATACTTGTTACATTTTGCAGTCCTCTGTATGATTATCGTTTTATTCACAGCAACCACCATCTTGAGATGAGCTTACAATGGAATTTTAATTGAGCATCTGCCCATAGCTTCATTGATAGGATTTAATATGCTGCACCAATGCAACCAATTCCCATGGCATCCTAGAGTTTAGCACTTCAGATGTTGTCTCCCGCTGGCTATATTTAAATGAAAGAAACTAGGACAGGTAGAGCCATTTTTCTGAATATCTTCTTAGCATCTTAAGACCTGCAAATATCTTAAAGGATAGTGACCAAAATTCTATTGCTTGATGAATCAATGTGGATTTGGTGAGTCAACTTCTCCATAAGTTACATCAATTCAAATAGACCTTCTTTAATGATGATTAATTTTAGTATTGTTAATGATAATAGTGACAGGATGCCTCAAACCTACACCAGTTGGGAAAATATACCCTCTTGTTGGCATTGCTCCACCTAAGATAAGGAGAGAAGTAGTAGTGGACGCCAAGAGAACTAAACAAGAGAATGACCCTCAACATCCTCTGAATGGATATGATCCTTAAGTCTGCCAGCTCAGATCTAGGAAGAGCTTTATGGTAAGAACAGTCTTGAGGGTACACGAGAGCAAAACCAAATTAAAAGATGGAGGAAAGAGCTCACTGGTCAAGGAATAATATTAAATGAGGATATGGCTGAGAACTCGACCTCCCCGTTGCGACTTGGAAGACCTTGAACAGACTGAGGGTTGGAGTCCCTAGATGCGAGACCAACATGCTCAAGTGGGGGCTGCTGGTGGACAGCAACATATGTGAATGTGGAGAGATACAGAACCCGGCTCATTTACTGCTCTGCCAATTAGTACTAGTAACATGTAACAATGAAGACTTAAGTTTGACCAATGACAAAGCCAAGGAAGTGGCTTCATTTTGGGAGTCCAAATTTTGATCTGGACATGAAAGAAAAACTTTAATATAATAAGTTGTATTTAGAGCAGGTACATGTGAATCAATGGAACTTACAGAGGAGTTAACTTACAAAATCCCTATTAATTCAATGGGCCTACTCTAAGTGCCACTTCCTACACTAAGCAACAAGATTTCGACCATTTTATATACAGGTGAAACTCAGGAAATTAGAATATTGTGCAAATGTTCATTCAGTTCAGTAATGCAACTTAAAAGGTGAAACAAATATACGAGATAGACTCATTGCATGCAAAGTGAGATAGTTCAAGCCTTACTTTGTTATAATATTGATGCTTATGGCTTACAGTTTATGGAAACCCAACCCCGCAATTTCATGTACCCCATAATCATCACATAATCTCATGTACGCTGTACGCCATGATCATCACAATTATAACAAATTAAGGCATGCCATATCTTGCTTTGCATGTAGTGAGTCTATCTCATATATTTGTTTCACCTTTTAAGTGAAATGAATGGACATTTGCACGGTATTCTAATTTTCCGAGTTTCACCTGTATGTACATACCTATACTTTATATACAAATTCCATCATTTTTGCCATTATATGCTACACATATATTTCATACACCAGTTACAACATTTGATGCCACATAATTCTGCACTCCTGATATAACCCAACAGCTCTATTTTTAGTTACTCACTCATGAACTGTTCTGGGGAGCATTTAGTAACAAATTTTTTTCCTGCAACATAATTTGTGCTGGAGTTACTTTGATTCAGTTAATATTTACTACTGTATTTAGTTTTCAGTACAGTATGTGGAGAACCTTAAGTCCTGTTGCTCCATAAATGGCATTCTTTGGGATGCACTTTTATTTTTATTTTTTTAAAAGAAACATCACTACAGACACATACCACTGTGCCCTATTAGTATGAGTAAATAGCACTATGATATAATGGCTAGAATGCTGAACTGGGCCTCAGGAGACCTGGTTTCAAAGCCCCGCTCATCCACAGGAACTCACTGAAATGGTGGTGATGGCAAACCACGTTAAAAAACATTTTACATACCTTTACAACTCTTCCAGGGTCACCATGAATTGAAAATGATTTGGTGGCACATAACAGACACCCTTTTAACATTACCTGCCATGACCGGATTTTCACAGGGTCTCCAAGTGTGGCTATCAGATTTGGCTCCTTTGTGTGTGGGACATTGTATGTTTTTAGCTGACTGATCCATTCCTCACAAAGCGATATGCGATAATGACCCTGCAGAGGAAAATTATACAATGTTAATATTTACAAAGTATTGTTTCAAGTTTAACCAAACTATTCTCAAACTATTTATGGCCAATTCCACCTCCCTGTTTGAGCATTAGACCTTGATTTTAACAGGGAGCCCTGTTTAATCTATTACAGAGTAGCTATTTGATGATCTTTCACATGTTGGATCAGTTGGTTCATTTCATGGATAGATTTCCTTTTCCTTCATAATTCATTATAAACACAATTTGCCATTAAGCCCACCTCAAAGCTGATAATGAGTAATCCTGTCAGGAACTTTCTTCAACCATTTGGAAACACGGTTCAAATTGAGCTTAGTTATTACTAAGATCCAACAGGAAACTACAGCATTAGTAACTATGGAAAAGAAGGAATCTACATCCCCAAAAATTTGTGCTCCCAAACACTTACCGGTAATATGTTCATACTATTCTTACTAGAGAAAGTGGGAACTTCCAACTGATTTGAGACATAAGGAAACAGACAACCTCTAAATTAAGACAATTGAGTTATTTTAACACATCTTCAGTAGATTATCCAGAATTATAGTACTGATGTACATGTAAAAGATGGATGTAATTATGCTGATCTGAAGGGCAGGAAGAATTTGGTTTAGATTTTTCCTTTGAACAACTTAATCTTGAATCACACCTAAATTATACCAAAATTCAGATATTCTGGGAAATAAAGCACATCTTGCTCACCGTAAAAGGACCCAGATATGCTAAGAAGCCAGATGAAACCAGCACATCTCCTGCAATATTGTTGATCAAATAATCCAGGTTCTGAACAGCCTCCTGCCATCGTACCCTTTCATCAGCCAAGCCATTAATTAACTAGAGGAAAAACACATGACAATTTCCATTCAGCTTCTCTTTCAAGGCCTTTTCTTTTCCACTAAACCAAGCCTGCAAAGCAAACGGTAGGTAGGAAGAGAGGAAACCTGATTTCATTTTCTTGCTCTGATTTTGGATCTGGAAACTAAGCAGACTACAATCTGACACAATCTTATTTTCATAAAACATAGGTCTTGGCATTCCGTCTGCAGCGGAGAACTGCAATTCTAGCTAAAAGCTTTGCTGTACTCACATAAACACAGTTAGAATTCAATGGTAAGTCAGTGTTCAGTCTTTGAGGGCTGACCGGAAAGAAGGAAAGGTTAGCTTCATGCTTCTGCACTGTAGTAGAAATTAGGCAGTATGTTTCCCATGAGCCCACCCTGGTTCACAAGTCAAGAGATGTGAAAATTTTTGGAACTGTATGCCAAATTTTTTACTTGGCATTAGCATTATAAAGTGTTCCTATCCATTACCTTGTCAGCCCGACCTAGTCTGTGCTCACACTGTTCACATTTCATTTCCAGCTCCTCTTTGGTGGTGACGGTGCCCCTGTATTTGGCCTCAAGTTGAGCAATGCCCTCCTCCACTTCTCGTAGACGCTCCTTAGCCTCATCAAGGACCTTCTGTGTGGCCTGCAGGTCTTCTTCAGCCTCTCTCAGGGCTTGCTGTGGAAATAGAAGGATTTGGGAGGCTAAGCTCTGCACTGAGAGGAAACGAGTCATTTGTGCCTATTCTCAGCCTTTTCTACATCTTCAAAAGGCTCTTCATTGCATATCTTAGACAACAACTGTGAAGGAACAGCACACACTTATATATTTCTTACTCGTTTTGGCTCCACAGCTTTGGCCACGAAGTGGTACTTGTGCATTGCCCTGACCCACTGGCAGATGGATGTGCAGGCCTTGGACACTTTGGCTATTGCGGCTGGTTGAAACTCATCACTGTCGATGTAGGGCTGGATTAATTTAATGACGGTATCTGCAATGTTATCCTGAAACGAGTTAAGCACATTGGAGCACAAAGGCCTGAGAATTTAGGAGAATGAGCTACGAAATACAGCCAGGTCCCGTTGGGGACACCAGTGCTTTATCAATTAAAACATTCTCTCCACTGTACCTTGCTCCGCCTTATTTCCCACTGACTCAAGCCAAGCTTAAGTACTGCTTATTCATTCCATCAAGATGGTTTTAAGACCATGACACAATTGGTTTAATATATGGGGGATGCAAAATTTGAGTACCATGTTTTTAAAAATTGTTCCCAAATAATGCATTGACTATACATCAAACTGATAGATAGTCATAACAAATGAGCAATAATAGAACAACAAATGTAATGTTCTGTAACATTATGTAATAATATACAATGTAACAATATAATGCACCAAGTGTAACTTAATACTGTATAACAAATATAACATTCTATTATAACAATAAGTGCAATACCATGTGTCACTTTTTCCAGAAGACCAAAAAAAGGCCACCACTTATTTTCATGGCTAGTTCAGCCGCCGTTCATTTTCTTCTGCTAGTTCAGGGTGGGAAACACAAGCTGAATGGCCTGAATATTGACCAGTGCCCAACTATTTTCAACACACTATCGCTTCACCATTTCCCAGAACTGGACATAACACAAATGATGTTTTGTTTCACAGCAAACTTGGGGGCATAGATGGGAAGCCACCTGTTGGTTGTAGATTGATTAGAAGACTGGCTTGGAAATAATCCAAGGTCAAAACTGGTAAATGCAGTTGTCTTAGTCAATCTGAACATTACCACAAGATTCTACTTGGCAATCAACGATGCTTACAAACCCCCATATACTCTTTTGGCTGTGGGAAGAACCAGAGATAAGCATGTTACACATAGGTTAAATCCATTGATTCAGAAGGTAGCCAATTGCTAATAAGGAGCCCTGATGTTGGAAGAGGGCCTTTGTGTATGCATACATGTCTTTTTGCCAAGTAATTTTACTGAGCGAAGCCTTCTTAGGTTTCCCTATATAATCTAACATAGCCATTTGCTCCATAAAATTGAAGAGAGTGACCTGCTAAAACTTGATTAGTCTTAGAGCTTTTATTTCTCATTACTTTCAGAAAAATTATTGAGAGGACGAACAACCAAAAAGATTGCACCAGGACAGTCCTTAGCACAATATTTGTAAGTACTTTGCCATATAGACTAATATGTTGGCATGAGATGTATAATTCTCCTCCAAAGAAGGGGAGGCCTTGGTTACTGATAAGAAGGTCTGGTAGCAATGACTGGATGTATACTGGATGAGTGAAATAATGTAAAGAAGCAACACCTTCATAGTCATAGGTAGGTGATGTGAAGGAAATAATTCACTAAAGAGAGTAATTGTCATATGAAGATGGAATATGCATAACACTAACAAGGAGCTATCCAAATAATAAAAGAGGAGAGTACATTGTAAGGGATTTCATAGTCAGGAAGAATTTATTTTATTCTTTACTATGCCCATTTAAAGCTTAGTATGTCTATATTATTATTCTGCTTTCATTTCGCTAGTTTGTTTAACTTTGCTTGGCATAATCGGATCCATTTTGGAAGGCTTCAGTACTCAGAAGCTGACTTCTGACCAATTAGACATGGCAGGTCAGCCTGACCTCTGTTCATGGACAGCAAAGCTGAGAAAATGTCTGTTCTCAGGAGAATCACCTGGGGGGAGCATGGTTCTCAGACAAGCCACCTGTCAGAGTGCGTGAGTCTCATGTTGAGAGATGAGAACTTAGATTAAATGTTCTGGTCTCAGACCGAACTTCAAAAAGAGTTGTCTGTCACTCAAGATAACACTGCACGCATTCTCACCGAGAAACATATAAAAACTGAGGCTTCGAGCCCCGGAAAGATAGACCCAAACAGCTATCTCCGATTTCATCTTTTGCTTCCAGCCTGGATCCGAACCATGAACCCAGATGGGTGGCTTTGCTGCACTCTTTTAGAAATGTATTCTTTTGGAAACTTAGGTTTTCTTTCTTAGGAAAATGTCTTTTATTTAGATTAGTTTAGAGAGGATTTTTATTCTATATTTTGGAACTGACTTTTTTCTTCATTAAATCTATAAAACGGATGTATTTAGCCTAGAACAGTTTTCTAACTCCTTTCAGACAGAAGGGAGATGAAAGGGAATTTTTCAGATAAGGCCTTGTTACTTCACAAAAATGGACGCGTTGTTATTTGACTTAGAAGTGCAACTGGGCCGGACAAACATCGAAGGTAATGGGGAGAGAGATTTCAGTGTCTCGCCTTCTCAGGACTGTGTGTAGACTCCCACACACCTTATTGAAACATTGAAGGCCAAGTTCCCAAAGAAAGCTGAGATAAGGGTGGAAAGGTCTAATGGGGAAAACAGCTACCTGTCCCAGAGGGCTTTGCAGAAATAGTCCATCTGTGACATTTTATAAATCTTCGTCACTACCCATTGGAACCCCATCTTCTTCTCTGGTTTTCCCTGCTTGGGTAAACTACGTGAAGACACCCTTTCGCTACGCTACAAAAGTCGGCTTCGCTTACTCTCGCTGAGTCAGGAAAACCATCCTAGTCCGGGGACGAGGTGACCAGTTCCAGCCGATCAGTTAGAGCAGGTGAAAAGCAGCCGGCGGGGCGGTCTGGTTCCTGAGTTGGCAGGTGTTGGGAACCAGCAGAGGCCTAGAGCTGCGCCGATATACATTACAGAACAAAATGGCATGTGGATTGGTACCATGGCTCAGAGGGTACTGAGGGTACCGGCATCAGAGATGATGACATCAACTGTGCTGTAGACAGAACGAGGAAATCTAGTACCATGAAAATGAACTGAGTGATAGCTGAAGTGGCAGTCAGGTCCCATTGCTAATGAAAAATGAGATGCTGTGGACAAAATTTTGACAATGGGGAAGGTGATTACTGATGACAATATTGAAATGGTGAATGGGACTGAGGCTGATATGTGAAGTGTGGAGAGTTTTCATTATACTTCCTCTCTTCTCAAGTTCTGCAAAAACGATAGGACCAGTGACAGCATCTTCTGTAGGCAGAGACACGGTAATCAGCAAGCCCACCATGGGGCAACACTGGAATGGATCAAGATTGCTTATTTGCAATTGGCTTGAAGGGGTTCAACAAAGATGGATTCTTCTTTATTTTCTCCCCTAGACTCTGAACCAGGGATTTGTTTGCCAGATGTTGTTTGCTGTAAGACCAGAACAGGAAGGGAAGATTCCAGTATAACAGTCTCTGACACTGGTTGGTTAGAGATGACTTCTATTCCAGATGTGTCAATAGTGGTAGACTTATTATGCTGAAATGTTTTTTCCTACTCTTCAAAAAAGCCCAAGAATTTTGATCACCACTTCTTCTGTAACTTACCAACACAGACATACTGAATTGCTGTCAAAGTCAATGCCAAGTGTGGTATTGAAGTCAATATCAAGGCATATTGATAATGATAGAGATAGGCACAAGCAGAACTTTGAGGAATCCAAGAGATTTACAGATGGAAGAACTTTGGGGAGTATTATCAACAGCCAAGACAGCTTTTTGAAGGAGAAGAAACTTTAAACAGGCATTCTAGTTAGCTATCAGCAAGGCTGGAAAAGACTGATGGGTTTTGGAAGTAGAAGTATTACTTATGTTCTTCTCTAAGGCAGAAAAGGCAGCTACCTATCTATTTGTGAAGAGAACCTTTCTTGTAAAAACAAAAAAAAGTTCTTAAAGAAAGCCTCTGGAGCTGTAAGTTGTAAGGGAAGTAAAAAACAGAATATAACCAGAAATAAAGGGTCTAAGACTAATCAAGAAAAAAGGCTGAGTGTATACAGGAGAAATTTTCTATGAATGTAAAGAAATTCAATGAATGCAGCATTTAAGTGCATGCAATTTATACCCCACCACATGTACAAAAGAAGATCTAATAAATGACCAGTATAACAATATTGAAGTGGTCAGTTTCTGGTCAAAATAATCTAATTATTTTAACATTTTAAATTTTTATCTTTATTTTATATGTGTGCATAATTTTAAATTTTGCAATGCGCTGATATGGAGAAATAAAAGAGGAAAACCACTCTGAAATAGTATTATTGTAAACGTGGAATAAAATAAACAGAAAAAAGAACCACAAATGTAAGGGCTTGACTACATTTGTAAAAGGTCTTACGTTTGTGTTGGATTTGCCATGCTAGAAATCCATTTAAAAATCAACAACTAGACAGCACAAAGCCGTACAGTAGTTTCTCTGCCAACCAGGTCATTTCAAACCAACCTCTGGGGATCGTTTCTTTTGCACCAATTCCTTAACACTTTCACAATGTAAAATCACAATGGAGAGAGGCACTGGTGAGGGAAAATGGAGAAGTACTACGGAAAGATTCTCAAAGGAAATGCCTGAGAAAACCAGTAGTTTAAGGGTGAACTGCAGAGAGGTGTATCCCACCATGCAAATACAGAGGCAGGGTCTTCATCCTTATCCCAGCAGTTGGATGGGAGAACACACACACACACACACACACACACACAGAGGGAAAAAATGCAACAGATTTTACAGTAACGGATCTGCACACTAACTCCAACACTATGTGAACTTAAATTGAGCTTACAGAACCCTGATTTGGACCCTGACTTATTTTGACAAACAAAACACATCCTAATGTCTAGTATTAACTTTTCTATTTCTTGCCACAGCAACAGATAATGCGGAACTGAGAGAAAGCTTCTGCATCTATGTGTTGTTGGATAGAAAGGCTACTACTAAAACGCTATCGATTTCCTAAGTTGCAAACCATGGTACCACACAGACCCATAGATATTATGCATAGAAAAAAGGTGGTTGGATCCTCCACCCACCCCCACCCCCTGACAACTATGTACAATTAAGAGTAGTTGTGAGGTAGAAAACATGTGGTGACTTGTGCCCAGAGAGGAGATAGTTGGGTTTCACTTACCAGTGATAACTTTCATTCTTCGAGTATATAGTTTGTGAATACACACTATTGGGTTATGCACCTGTGCAGAACATAGGTCGGAGGCTTTAAAGCTGATTTGTCAAAAGTTTTGGCGGTAAGACAGCCCACCATACAGCCCACCCTTAGGTGCCAGCTCGCCATTTTACCTCAGTTCCATACTTAAGCAAAGCACAGGATAAACCAAATGATCTCATCTGTGCTGCTCAAGAGGGGAGGCAGGGTGGGTAGTGTGTATTCGCACTGGTAAGTGAAACCCAACTTTCTCCTTCGTATAGTTTGTGAATCCCCACTATTGGGAGATTAGCAAGCTCACACTTACTTGGTCGGTGGGCAGTCAGATGAGATGAAGTCATGATGAAGTATGTCAGTGAAGTAGGATGGACCCTCAAGGGCGAGGCGCCTGGAGCCCTCTGGCAAAGACGACATGACCAAGTCTGGCGTCCGCAGTGGCTCTGGTGTCCATCCTGTAGTGCTGGACAAATGTGGATGACCTGGACCATGTGGCAGCCTTACAGATGTCCTCGAGCGGGGTGCCCTCCAGTGGAGGTAATAACCGCTCTGGTAGAATGCGCCCTGACATGTGGAGGAGGTGGCAAAGAGACAGACTTGTAGGCCAGGTAGATGGTAGATGCAATCCATTTGGAGAACCTCTGGGAAGAGATGGGTTCACCTTTAGACTTTACCCCATAGGCAAGAAACAGACACTGTGACTTATGGAACTCACAGGTCCTGCTGATGTAAAACAATAAAGCTCGTTTCACATCAAGCGTGTGCCAAGTCCTTTCTTGAGCGTTGCTGAGGTTTGGAAAGAAAGTTGGTAAGGATATAGTCTGAGCCATGTGAAATTGGGAGACTATCTTTGGTAAGAAGGTGATGTCAGCGTGGAGCATCACATGGTCATTGCAGAATTTGATAAACGGGGCATCCGCCCGCAAAGCAACCAGCTCGTCTAGCAGACATGATAGCCACAAGAAACGCAGTCTTCTAGGTGAGGAGGTGAACATCCGTAGTGGCCATCGGCTCGAAGGGAGTCCTAGTGAGGGCATTCAAGACGGTAGATAAAGACCATTGCACGGTCGGAGTCTTAACAGGAGGGAAAGCGTTTTGCAGACCTTTGAGAAAATGCTTCACCGTTTGGTCACGGAAGGCACCAGAGGAAGTTGATCCAGCTGGAGAGTGGGCTACTACTGCTGCCAGATGGACCCTGATGGAAATAATGCTGAGACCTGACTCCGCCAAATGGAGGAGGTATGTCATGACGTGGTGCAGACCAACATTGAGCGGAGGCACCTGTTGAGTATCCAGGAAAGCACGAAATCGTCTGTACTTGGAGGCATAGGACTTCCTCGTAGAGGGGCGCCTTGCTAGTTCCAAGATCCTGGACAATCTGGGATTATCCTCCACGCAGTGAGGTAGAGACTGGGCAAGTCTGAGTGGTGAAGTTGTCCCTGCTCCATTTGTAGAAAAGTTGGAGAGTCCGGCAGTGTGAGAGACTGCGACGACATGTGTAAGAGAAGTGGATACCAGGGTTGACGTGGCCACGCTGGAGCGATGAGAATCGCGTGCGCTCATTGCTGGTACATCCTTGTGAGGACCTTCTGAATCAGAGGAAATGGGGGAAAGGCATAGAGGTAGTCCTGATCCAACTGTTTCATGAAGGCATCGCCCTCAGAGTTCTGTCCGATGCTGGCCCTGGAGCAGTATCTGGGACACTTGCGGTTGGATTCTGATGCAAAGAGATCAATGCTCGGGGTCCCCCATGACTGGCAAAGGGACTGAAAGACCACATTGTCCAGTTCCCACTCATGAGTCGTCGAGGTGAGGCAGCTCAAGCGGTCGGCCAGTACATTCAGCTTGCCCTGGATGTGGACTCCAATTGGAAAGATGTGGCATTCGAGACACCATTCCCAAAGTTGCACCGCCAAATAAAGCAACGTAGTGGACCTCGTCCCTCCTTGCTTGTTCAGATACGCAATCGCGGTAGTATTGTCTGAAGCGATCTGGATCGCCTTGCCGCACAACAATGTCTCGAAGGACCGCATGGCCTTCCATATGGCAAGCAACTCCAGGTAGTTGATGTGGTGGACAATCTCGTGCAGAGACCAGGTGTTGTTGACCGTTAGAGTCCCACAAGCAGCTCCCCAGCTGAGGTTGCTTGCGTCAGTCAAAATTTGAAGAGACAGCTGTGGAGGATAAAAGTTCTTGCCCGTAGCCACATTGAGAGGCGTGGTCCACCACACCAGCTGGTCCACCAGTTCCGGCGATGGAAACAACCGTTTGGACTGACTCTCCGTGAGAGGATCGAACTCGTGGAGAAGGTACGATTGCAGAGACCGTAACTTCAGTTTGGTGTGAGGAATCACTGCTGTGGTGGAAGCCATCAAGGCCAGGAGTCATTGAGCCTTCTTCGCTCTGACGAAGGGTTTGGTACGGAAGTCGCTTACTACCTGTGCAATGTCCAGTAAACATTTTTGTGGGGCAAATGCCCTGACTGCAAGTGAGTCCAGAACCACTCCAATGTACTCTACTCACTGTGAAGGATCCAACTTCGATTTGGTGAAGTTGATCCTGAGGCCAAGACCCTCCATGAGATGGACGGTGTACTCCATGTCCCGAATGGCCAACGATCTGGTGGGGGAGATTATCAGCCAGTTGTCGAAGTACAGGAAGACCCTGATCCCCTTCTGGCAGAGGAAGGCAGCAATTGGAGCCATGCACTTGGTGAAGACTCGTGGTGCTGTGGCCAGACCGAATGGTAGGCAACAGTACTGGTACACGGTGTCTTCTATCCGGAAGCGGAGGAACCATCTGTGCTCTTTGAGGCTGCTGACGTGGAAGTAAGCATCCTTGAGGTCTATCACCGTAAACCAGTCCCGTTTGTTGATGAGAGGAAGGACGGTCTGGAGGGTCACCATCCGGAACTTCCTGGTGTGGATGAACTTGTTGAGACGATGCAAGTCCAGAATCAGGCGGAGGCTTCCGTCTTTCTTCTGCACAACGAAGTACCTCGAGTAGAAACCGTTGTTCCAATCGGTTGGTGGTACCAGCTCGATGGCCCCCTTGGAGAGAAGGGTTGTAACTTCTTCCTCCAGATGAAGAGACGGGGTGGTGAAACGGTGTTTTCCTACCCGAGGCATCCGGTCGAACTCGATGGTGTAACCAGCGGACAAGATCTTCAAGATCCACCGGTTGTTCGTGACATCGGACCACACCTTGAGGAAGTTCCGAAGGGGGAGGTACGTGAGATGGAGCGAGAGAGTCTTGGCCAGAGGGAAGTCAAACACGAGACTTTGATTTGCCCTTGTTGCGTTTACCCTGGCTGTAAGGCTGGAATCGTTGCCTCCCTTGTTGTCTCCGGGGATGATAGAAACCAGGCTTGAGGTGATCTGTAGGTCCACCCTGTTGTTAGTGTTGCTGCGGATTACCACGGTAGTGGCTGGTAAATGGCTGATACCTAGATTTTGAAGGCTGGGACGAGGCAGTGAGGCCCAAGAACTTGGCAGTCAAGTTGGTCTGCCTCAACTCGTTGAGCACCTTGTCCGTGTCTTGGCCAAAGAGGCCCTGGCCATCAAATGGGAACTCCTCAATGAGCTTTTTCATTGAGTCATCCAAGGTAGTTCCCCGTAGCCAGGCATGCCGCCACAGGAGGATTGCCGAAGACACGTCCTTGGCCACGTAGTCGTTGATATGGTGCGCCGTCCTCATTTGCTGCTCCGCCAGGAAATCGCCCTCATCACACAGACTTTTGAGTTCCCTTTGGAGGTCGGATGGCAGCTTAGCAGCAAGCATCTTGGTGTGCTCCCAAAGATGGGACTGATAGAGGCCCATAGCTGCTGAATAGTTCGTGGCCCAGAGGAACAGCGACCCATTTGCATAAAATGTCCGGTGATGGTAGCCGTTGGTGACGAAACAGTGGAAGCAATGATGGGAGACGAAATGGTAGCCGAAATGGTGGCTGCCGGGGCGTCTACCATTGGAGTACTTGGCATGGGAAACACAGAAACTTGCTGCGTCGTGGAACAGTCCCTCTCACCAGGCAGTGGTGAAGGAGAAAGAAGCAAGGGGCGAGCTGGTGCACCAGCCCTGCGGCCCTTGTTTGGTGACTCTGAGGAGGAACAGCCGCCACACGCTGAGGATCCAGGAGAGGGATACCTCGCTACAGAGAACGGTGGAAAAGGGTGGGGAGAAATCGGCGGACGAGGAGTAGGAGGAAAAGAGCGGCGCACCTCAGTCCTGTGTTCCTTCTTCTTCTCCCCATCCTTCTCCTTCTTATGGATGAGAGTTGAAGAAGAGGAAGACTTAAGAGCATGTTCGGGCGGCAGACCACTCGTGGAGGCAGAAGTAGAAGCCGCTACAGCGGGAGTCAGGGCAAGCTCCATTAGGTGCGCCTTGAGTCTGTTGCTCCGATTTTGGACCGCAAGGCGGGTGAAATTTTTACAATGTGCACAAGACTGATTCTGGTGCGATTCGCCCAAACAAAACAGACACTGACTGTGGCCGTCCGAAACTGGGAACTTCTTGTAGCAAGTGCACTGCTTGAAAGCCGCAGAGGCCATGAAAAATTGCCTTCAGTAGAAGGCAAGGAGAACGAAGAACGTTCAAGAAGAATGCCCCGACGGGCTGGCCTACCGCCACCCCCTTGAGGGGGGAACTGGCGACCTGATCGAGAAAGTGACTGAGTTCTACTAGAAGAGACAGCACTGGGGTAGCAATCCTGCCCTATGGACAAGATCGCCAGAATTTTTGTTGTTGAAAATTATCATTTCAGTAGAAATGACAAGGAAAAATTGAGGAAGCTCTCAACGATCGTCCTACTGCTGAGGCAGAAAGAAGAGAACTGAGGTAAAATGGTGAAGTGGCGCCTAAGGGTGGGCGGTACGGTGGGCGGTCTTACCACCAAAACTTTAGACAAATCAGCTTTAAAGCTTCCGATCTATGTTCTGCGCAGGCGCATAACCCAATAGTGGGGATTCACAAACTATATGAAGGAGAAATATTGGATATGTTACTTTTCTTTTAAAATGCATGTTAACTGACCTGGGGCTTTACTACTTGACTCACAAGTGGCAGTGATAAAGTCCTACCAACCCAGCAGCTACCCTAATGCTTTGTTCTTTAGTTATATTAATCCTTGCTTCTGTCCCTTTAACAGCAGCAGCTTATCTCCATGTCAATGATCTGGATCCTGAAGATTAAACTGGACTTAAAATTACAGAGGCCGGCAGGTCCAATTTATTTTCATCAGTTGCCAATGGCATGGTAGACTTTTCAGTCTTGAAATGTAAAAGAGGAAACAAGATGCAAGTGTGTCTATAGCTCTCACTGATGTACTTACCTTATCATATTTAAAGAGGCTTTCAAGAAACTTTCCTGGGTCCTGAAGAAGACCTTTCCCAGGTTCCCAATAATCATCTAACTTAGAACCCGGTTTCTCTCCTGGCACTTTCTTGGGCTTTATTCCCTTCATAATGCAGACAGCTTCTATCACCATCTTGACTCCCAATGGAGGACGCTGCATGGCCCGCACCTAATGGAAAGCATCAAAAATAAAGGATTCAGTAGCTCAGAATGCCTGCAAGCTGTTGAAAATCTATAACCAGTCTAGATTTCAATGTTGAAACATGAAATAAAACAAGATTAGAAGATCCCACTTCTGCACAAGAAATAAAATGTAGTATTTAATAAGTTATCACATTTGGTGCAGTCATAAGAATGAGAGCCTTAATTTTGATTATTGTTTACTTATACAGCACTATTCATGAACCTCCCAAGTTACAAATGAAAAGCCCCAAAAAAATTTGAATACAACTGATACATGAAAAGGAACAAGAGAAGAAATGGAAGAGTACACAAATGGGGGAGAATATATAGTTATTTCAGCTACACACACTTAGGTTTACAACAGGTTATGTAGATTCTGGGAGAATGTTTTTTGAAATATTGGACTTGAAAGAGGAAGACAGGCTCAAGTCCCTGATATTTCTGGCAGCAAAGAAGACAGGGTGGATTCATTTCAGAGAGCAGAATTCCTGAGATGGGTAGAGCAAGCTAAGCAATGGTTACAGGCAAGAATGTATCAAAACATAGCAGTGGAGAAACAAGAGAGTATGGTAGATTGTAAAGGTCTGTGCTACAACCCAGAACAGGCAAGGATATAAGGAAGTGCATCACTCAGATCCAGAAACATTTAATTGATCTTAAAGATGTAGTTTTTCTTCTCCGAAAAACTGTCAGTACCTCTCTTGAAAGGATACCCATTGTGGTATAATGGATACAGTGACGGATAAGGAGTCAGGAGACCTGGTTTGTAATCCCCACTCAGTTTGGAAACCCAGTTTGGGAGATGTTGGAAATATATCACCTTGAAAGCTGGGAGTTCAAACTTGAGGGTACAAACCACATACACAAAACCTCTCTGAAATGTTACTGTCTCTTTGAACTTCAACTTGCATATGTTTAATTTACATGCGCAGAGGGTGGCTAGAGGAAGAGGGAGAGAAGAAAAGCAGATTTCAGAAAATGAAGCTTGTTTCTCTCACTCTCGCAAAAAGCTGTAGTCACATCAATTTCCCTATCTGTACAGCCCTAAATACTACAGAGCTACATCCTTTCAAGATTTACTGTCTTGTAACTCTTCAAAGCTACGCGGGGAGAGACACTAATGTAGTTCATGTTATATGAAAGCCCCATCTCTAGTGTTTGATAATGGACAGCTGATTGACATTTATAAATTATCATTCTGTGTCAGAATTGCATGGAATGAGAGAAGAACATTCATGCTTAAATCCATCCTTTTAAAGGAGACATCTGTGCTATGTTTTTGTGTGGGTGATGGCTCGACATATGTACTTGAAAGGTGTATTCAATGAAATGCACCTCCAATTTAAGATGCCCCTGCCCAGATAAAACCATCTAATGTTAAAAATAAAACAGACATGCCACAGTGTTTGCCACCACCCCCACCCCCAAATCATTGCCTTGTGTGGTTCGATGAGGCCATGGGCTATGCCATGTAGAGCCACCGTAGTTTGACTGGTCATAGAGGAGAACTCAGACTAAACACGACCCACCAGAGAAGGAACTGGTAACCCGCTACAGTATCTTTGTCAAGAAAATCCCACGAACAGTATCAAAAGGCTACATGATATGACGCTGGGCGATGACGAGCCCCTCAGGTCAGAAGGTGCCCAACATGCTATTGGGGAAGAGCAAAGGGAAGTATAAGTAGCCCCAGAAAGAGTGAAGAGCCAAAGCCCAAAGAACCATCAGCCGTGGATGGATTTGACAGTGAAAGGAAAGTCCGATGCTATAAAGAATAATATAGTATTGCATAGGAACCTGGCGTATAAGAGCTAAGAATCCATAGAGTGGTGAAGGGTCAGGCTTGACTGTGCGACTGAATAACAGAGTTTGCCAGCAGATAGGTAAGATAGCTTGGAGAGAAATTCTAAGAATACTTGTTTGGAATGCATTGGGGCATAGTTCCAAGCAAATAAAGTTAGAATGGTATCATTGGAGTAACTGACTGGTATTTATGTATTTTGCCTGTAAGATGAAGCTTTTTTTTTAAAGATAAGCTAGGAAGATATTACAGTACAGTAATACCTCATACAAAGTCTGCTTCATACAACATTGGATTCATACAACATCACCTAATTCCTTGAAAAAAGTTGCCTCGTACAAGGTCGTGTGACGTTGTATGAGGCATTGGGGTTTTCCCAGGTTGCATTGTGCCTGGGCAGTATAAAAGGCAAGACACATGTGTGCATTGCTCTTGTGGGTTTTGCATGAGGCGAAGATTCTTTACGAGTGGTTTTGAGCGTGATTTTGGATTTTTTCGGATTTTTTCGTCAGAATTTTTAGAAGCATTCCTGGGATTTTTGCAGCATTCTTCAGGTTCTTGGACAATCAGGGTTGTTTGACAAGTTTTTGTAATGTTTTTAGCCTTTAGACAATGATTTCTTAAAGTTCTGTCAGTTTCCTGTCTGTTTCCTTGACTTTGCCCTGAAGTCTGTGTTGTTACAGTACAATGTATCTCTATGGAAACGACGTTGTATGAGGCATCGCAGCAAGGATTTGGACATTGTATGAGGCATCGCGGCTAGGATTTTGCATGCCTCATACAAAGTCCTAATCCGTATAAAGTCCAAACTTGTGGAACCAAGTTTGGACGTTGTATGAGGTATCACTGTATCTGGAACCTAAAGCAGCTGCTAGCGGGATAGCACAGTATATTGTAGTCTGAGACTTAGAAAGGGTGGAATTTGGATAGGCAAGTGTAAAACAGCTCAGGGCTCCTGTGTCTTTTAATGAACATGCAAAAAAAAAAAATGAACTGCCCCAGGTAGAGTCTACATGATGAGCTTCCACTGTTAAAGGTGTTCTGGCCAAGGAGTTAATAGAAAGCAGCAAACAGGGGTAAATTGGTTCCAATCTTGGCAGAGGAATACCAAGTTTCCAGCTGGCCTTCATGGCAGCAGCTTTAACAGAGAAGCTTGTCAACAGAAAAATTAGCATGGGGTAATATTGTGCCTTACTCTGTGAGACGTTTCCCTCCTTGATTTCTGTAGAAATGAAACACACAAGACCAGAGTTAAAAGACCAAAAGTCAGTTGCCAAACCTGATGAAAATATAACCTATGAATGAGAAGCAGCTGATCTTCCTGCAGCCCTGATATAAGGAAGGTGGTCTGTAATTTTATACTAAGTTCCTGAGAAAGACAGGCTCTAATTTTTAAAAAAAGAACAAATGCTTTTTTACTCTCATAGGATGGCAAGGCAAATGATATGTCAAAGGAACAAAGATGGCTTTAAGAGCTAGGTTTTCTAAGGATTTGGAAATGTATGAGAAGGGCTGGGTGAACAGGAGAAGGAAGTAGGTGGGCTGATGTAAAGGAACCTTCACGGGACAGAACAAGAACCCTTTAGGGCCCTGAAACCCACCTGCTGCCAACATGCTTTCAAGCCCTACAACTGCATCTTAACAAGCACAGCTGTAGAAAATAGATAATGAGATAATCTATGTCTGGAACTCCAAGACAGGTGATAAATTCTACATTTATAGAGGAACAACACGCATGCATTCCTGCATTATCTAATCAACAGGTTTATTCCCTGGCCATTAGAGCTGAAAGAAAAGCCAAAATATGCTTGCCCGGAGACGTTCCAGAGTCTTTCTACTGGATACAGTTGATAGAGGAGCAGAGTTTGTAGAGATCCTGAAAGCCATCTACCCTGAGACAGATGCTCTTAATGAGAAGGACTTTGACTGGCTCTTTGACTGTCCTCAGACAGAACAATTCCTTGAGTGGTTCTGCAACACAGTGGGTGAGGAGAACATATTGATTCTCACTGAATTGAAAAACTATGAAAAACTCTTAGTTTCTGGGAAGCCTATTCTTGAAGGTGAAGCACTGGAGGAGGTGTTAAAGACCTGCCACCAATCCTCAGAGGAAAAGGGTGCTCTGCAAGACAAGGAAGCCCTGCCCCTTGAGACTCTTGAACAAGAGATGCAGCAAATGAAGAGCCAGTATGCCTGCATGAGAAAACGACACAACAAGCTCCAGGTTCGTGCAGCAAGCCTGAAACAGGAGCTCTACTTTTTAGCAGAGATGACAGAGAAAGCAAGCAAGGAACTGAAGAAAGCACTCCTAAAGTTGGAGCTGGAGAATTTTCAAAGCAACGATGCTCTCAGTCAAGCAGGTGAGACAGCAAAGGAACTGTTGCATTGGTACAAAGATGCAGGGGGTGAGCAGGTTAGAACATCATTGGTTACAGCAGACCTGAGATGTGATCTGGAGCCAGATGAAATACTCACAAAGGTTTTTAAAGGGTATTTCCCAAAGGTCACACCAGGAATCATAGGTAGCATGGAGGAAAAAACAGTTCTGGGAAAGACAGGACAAGGAAGCTCTCAGGAAGAGCTGGACACAGGGTCTACTGAAACACTCACTATGAAAATGCTGCTTGAGGATCAGAGTACATTAATGTATGCCGAAGATTCTGAAGGTCAAAAAATGACCACAGGAGTATTGAAGAGCCACATTCTCTATGAAGGGCAGCTGGCTAGCAACAATGAGCCAATGTTTACTCAAAATGCCCTGCCAGAAAAAGTGGCCCAAACAAAAAGAGAATCTATCAGAGCTCAGACACAGATTGTTCAGCACAGCTATGAAGAACTGAAACAAGCAGAAAATGTCCAAATGGAGCATCTTCACCTGCACACCTATCAGGAAGAACTAGGGCACATGGAGTTAGCCTATACGTGGAGCCAGATGGTAGTAGCAATGACCTTGGCAAAAATAAGGGGGATTTCCTCCACTTTACAATGGGCAGGGAAGGCATCAAAGGCTATTAAGGAAAACAAGGTACGTCACTATCCTACAGCAGCATAAACTGTTATGAAATCTATGTGTCTAATGTGATTTTTGCTAAAGGGACAACAGCTAGAATATCTAACAGCCAGAAAAGATTGTTACTCATTTGGTTTCCCCACCAGTTGTTCTAAAGTTTTTCTGTATGAAGTGAGATTATGAAAAGTTTCTACATATTTTTTGCTTTTCTGCACTTCCCCGTCAAAACTCTTATGTGTTTCTTTTGCAAAAAGTCTACTTTGTGTATTACCTCCAATTCTCCTCAAACCCTAGGGACTACATTCAAGGCCAGGCCTGTCAATGTTCTTGCCTTGTATGCAAATCATAATCTTACAAAGTTATATAAATTGTGGAGAATTGAGAGAATATATATTTTTGTATTTCTGTCAACAAAACATATTTTGAAACATGCAATTGTAAAAAGAAAAAGATGAAGTTCAAGCAGAGTGTCAGTAACTACAGGGATGTATGAGGAATGTAAAGCTTGTCTCTTCTACAGGTGGAGCAAGAGAAGAATGAACTGTGTTTCCGTATAGCCACTTTCCAGGAGCAACTATGTGTTCTCCAAAATGAGATAGACGAAGCGAAAAACAAACATCTTGTGCCTCTGCTACAGGGCAGCGCTCGTCTCCTTTGTTTGCCTATAGTAAGTGGGGAACTAGATTTGGAAGCTGTCAAACTCGGGCATATTGAGTCAATGCAAGAAGAAACTGCTGGCCACTTGTTAGGCCAACTGAGCCATTCAGAGCTGCTGAGGTTCTTGCTGACACTGGAGAAAAAGAATATACAAAACACAGCAAATGAACTGGAAGAGACAGCAACTATCTTGAATGAACTGCAGTTGAAATTACAGGAATGGGAATCTTGTTCTGAGGATTCCAGGTTTTCCATTAAGAAATGCCCACGGACTTTGATAGATCCAAACGATCTCACCACCTTACGGTAAAGACTGGGAGGATCACAGTTTGGGAGGAGGGTTGCGTATCTCTGACAGCAATCAGAAATAATGGGAACACTTTTTTTTGCCTCAAAATGAAAAGAGGATAAGATAACACATAACTGAAATCTGAGACAAAAATATCCTAGTAAATACTTTCCTGCCCACCCTTATTATGCAACAGTTATGAACCTAGAAAGGGGAAAAGATAATTCTGTTTCCTATGTTATGATGTTAAATATTTGCAAATATTTATACATATGAATCAAGAGCTCCAAGTGTTCATAGCTGAAGCGGACATCAAATCTTGAATGGTCTTTTAATTGAAGACTTAAAACAAAGAGTTTAACACCTCTTACACTGATGGGCCAAAAGAAATGTAATGACCTCTTGGGGCAATTCTCCAGCCAATTTGACTCATTATTTATAGGTATTTTTGCAGTACTGTATATAGCCATGGTTTTAGTTCCTTGTTCTCACTTTAAGTACACAAAATCTCAGCAATGCCATTTCCAAATCTGCTAAAGTGCTGAGTTATGTGCTCTCTCTCTCTCTCTTAGGCTCTGGGAAATGCTGGATAAGCACAGTCAAGAGAAGCAACTCTTCCGCACCTATGAGACTTTGGCAAGCCGGACTTCACGATTGTGCCGGGAAGTCAGGATGCTCCAGGTACAGCTAGCGACACCACTCTCGCAGCTTCTTAAACTGGAGACTGAAAAGAAGGTCTTGCACAATGTGATGTATGGTGACTCTAACCAGCTAATGCTTCATTCTCAGGTATGCAAATGTCTTAAAGCAATTAAGGCAGTGTTCCTCAACCTTTGGTTTTTGGAGTTCAATTCCCAGAAGCCTAAGACAATTCCCCAAAGCACTGATCAGCCCATGCCCTGACTCAGGCTTCTGGGAATTGAAGTCGAAAATCCAAAGGTTAGGGAACCCTGCCTTAAGGGACTAATTGTCTCTCTTCTACTATATTGTCTATGTGTGCCTACTATCTAAGAACACAACAAAAGACCAGTAACCCTACCACACAAGTGGCTTTGTTGTATCATTATGATCTATAGCCTTGCCTCTCTTGATTGTACACTTGTCAGATGAATCAAATTGATTCCTGAACATCCATAGGAGTCATACAGAACTTTAAAGATTTCCAAGGCAAAATCAGAGGCCTGTGTTCATCACAAAAAAGGGTTAATCACAGTATGAACAAGAAAAATATTTTGCATCTTGTACAATTCTCCCTCTGGATATCCTTTAATTTATTTGCTCTATGTAAGCAAACATGCTGAACATCCAGAAAAAGTCTTTACTTTTTCTCCTTTTTATTGGATAAGCACATGCATGGTTGTATATGGTTGTTATACACAACCATATGAATCTTCAAAACTTTAATATAAAAATTTCATACTCCTGCCAACCTAGCAGTTCAAAAGCAAGAAATTGCAAGTAGATAAATAGGGACCACTTTGGTGGGAAGGTAACAGCATTCCGTGTCTAGTCATGCCTGCCACATGACCATGGAAACCTCTGCAGAAGCAGACAGCTCTGGCTCTTCGGCTTTGAACAGAGATGAGCACTGAACCCTAGAGTCAGATACGATTGGCTTTCGAGCAAGGGAAACCTTTACCTTTACAAATATGTAGGAATGTATCTATGGGACATAATGAAGTGTAAAATATAAGCAAGCAGCTACTCTAAAAGGTAAAGGTACCTTTTAGAGTGCATGGAACGCTGTTTACCTACGCACTGAAGTGGTCCCTATTTATTTAACAAAATACTCTAACAAAAATTGATATGATGTTTAAGCAGGAAAAAATAAGCCTGTAATTAAAGTGTTAAAAATAGTAAGTGGAAAAAATACAGCAAAACCTTGCATAAAGAGCGCCTCGCTTAGAGACTAACTCGCTTAAAGAGCAAAATTTCCTCTGAATGGTCTCCTTGCTTATCAACTAAATCGGGGTTTGCAATCCCCCCCCCCCCCGCCAGAAGTCACAATTGGTCACTTACAATGGTATTTGGCTTAAAGAGCAATCCCGTGGTGGAACGCATTATGCTCTTTAAGCAAGGTACCACTGTATTGCAAAATATTTAAGAATAAAAGTGTTACAAAGACATATTCCCTAAGTGATAGAAATTAACTCTCAAGTCACATCTTTCATATTCTTAACAGATTACTTGATTTAAAAGTATAAATTAGAGCATAAGCAATTTAACATCACATCAACATAAGAAAAACATCTTATACCCACCCCCACCCCCCTTGCCGATTATTTCCTCTCTAATAGGCAGTGATCTCCTGGTATTCTTTTGCTTCTTGCTGTGGTTATTTTTACTGGCCATTTTTATACCCTGCTTTTCCATACTCTATGTAATTTTTTAACATTCTGCACACATAACATTTTACACTTTGACACATTGCATAGTAAACTTCCTTCCGTATTAATTTTCCAATGACAATCAGGGGGATATTCTTTAGCTTCTCATCCTGTCTGCAGCACCATTTCTTTACCCTGTTCCTTACAGGAACTGGCAGAACATCTGGAACAGCTTGGCATAACACAGGCCAAACTCTACCAAATGCTAATGGATACCCTGAGTGACCTGAAGGCCAAGCAGAAATCCCTAAAGAGCCACTTTCAGCAGACTGAGCGCAGCCTTTACCTGTACTTCTTCAATAACCCTGACTACCTGAAGGAGTTGGTAGAAGAAGCTGAGAAGCAGATACTGGCACCTTTGTATGTGTAAATGTAGTTGCTATCATCAGAAAAGAGCAGTATCAGCTGGGCAGAAAATGAACCTGGTGGATTGCTCCAAGGTACTCTCGTCTATACCCAACAAAAAGCCTACTTGAGAATAATCTTTCGTGTATTAATATATCCCTTCTGCAGAACAGATCATTTCCTCCTAGGTCCTAAGCATCAGTTGGGGTGGTTCTGCTTCTTCTGGTTGATGGAGACTGAAGCGATTGCACTAAGAAGCGGTTTGACAGATAACATCTATTACCTTTAAGCAAGCACTGCAGTTGAGAAAGGGTTCTACATGTGATCTCTTACAGTGATTTTGGAAAAAGAAATTCTTAAGACAGTTTCTTTATTCTGAGAGTGGACCAGACAGTAGAGGCAGCACTGGACCAAAGAACTGGCTGAAGAGCTTTGAGTGGACTAAAAATAATTGTTTATTGTTCATTTTTTAAAGAAATGCTGTTGCCTACCAGTTTTGTACTTCTCTTGTCTATCTGTTTTTCTGTTTCAGCTACCCTCACTAGTTTAAACATTATAATAAAATAAGAGCATGAGCATAAAAAGAGTGTGTTTTATTACCTTTAGTGGTCAAATTCTCTGCCCCCCTCCCATACTACTGCTTAAGTAGCTCAGGACTCTAAATAGAATACTGTCAGATGATTGGTTGCTTGCATCAAAATTGACTTATGAAAACCTATAATAATAGACAAAATGTGTAAGGGTATGTCTGTCTATACTTTAGCTTCTTGACTGCTAGAGACTTAGCATGGCTATTAATGTAACTCTGGGCCCTCAGGTGTTAATCACAACACACCACTAATGTTTAGTGATCTCTCCAAGGGTTTTCTAGGTATTTGTTGTTCAATCGCACAGTTGAGTCCGACCCTTTGCGACCCCATGGATCACTGCACGCCAGGCTCCTCTATCCTCTGCCATCCTCCGTAGTCCACCCAGATCTATGCCCACTATGTCAGCGATGCCATCTAGCCATCTCATCCTCTGTTATCTCCTTCTCCTTTTGCCTTCAATCTTTCCCAGCATCAGGGTCTTCTCCAGTGAGTCTTTCTAGGTATAAAGTACCCCAAAGTGATTTACCAATCCCTCTTTGCATTGCCTGTGTATGTGACTCTACAGCCACCTTCACCTCTCCAAACTTAGGCAAGCTGACCTATGGGAATCAAATACCCTGGGGTCTACTGGAAGCCTGTCCAGCCAGGTAGAACCTGCCAAAGCATATGCTCCACTGGCATAGCCTTCCAGACCTGTTGCCACTTCCACACCAACATTGAGGTAGTGGAGTAGGACTTTGCGAACTAACAGACTGGATACCAAAGGACCACAAAGGACTACTTGCCAGACTTCGGAAATGATGGGACGAGCTGATGGTAAAGCTATTCGGCCAGAGATGGAAACAGATGGCAAAGGATAGAACATTTTGGAGTTCAGTTGATTTGCGCTTAAATAGATAAGCGACGACAAATCGTTATTGGATTCTGGATATTAGGACAAAATTGCTGAATTTGGGTTGTAAAGTGAAGAGACTTCCAGAAGCATAAAGCATAATTCTGATTATATGTTGCCTATTATGCTTGTGCTAGAATCCATTCCCTGTACATTCTCTTACCTCGGTGACGTCATTCTTGTTGAGGTTCCTTAAGCTTGCAAGGGCAGCATCCAGGGCAGGGAGGGCTTCTGCCAAGTCCTTCTGAGCATCATCAGCAATAGCCTGAGCAGTCTGAGCTTTAGCTTTAGCTTTCATTTCCTCTGCTTGCACATCATTTCTTGTATCTTCTGCTACAGCTGTGTCTACCTGAAGAACATGGAGATGATTAGAACCATAATAGTGCTCCCACAAGGTCTTGCGGGAAGTGTTTTTCTACATTGGTCACAGTCTGTCTTCGCATTGTGCAACTATCACTCTATAAGGCAGTGGCCAATGTTGGTCAGTAAATCAACTTTCTTCAGCTACAGGTCCTAATCTTTATTGCAAACTTCCTAATTTTCTATCCCTCACCCTGTTATTGTTACCGTGTAGAAAAACCTTCTATGATATTGTGGCCAAACTTCACTGTAAATTAATTGTATTGCGAGCAAATAACGTAAACAAATCAACCCATTATTTTCTGCTCTACTTCTATCTTGTACAGACAATTAGCAAAGAATTGCAGGGATGCTGTTAGGAAGGTAAAAGCTGAGAAAGGTTAGCAACAGATACTAAAAAGCAACAAAAATGCATTGTTCAGGTAGATGCATAGTAAAGGACAGTGAAAAGAAACTGTGGCTCAGCTACTCAATGAAGTGGGAAAATTATAGTAAACAATAAAGAAAGGCAAAAGTGCTCTATTTCTACTGTGGCTTGGACTTTTACCAAAAGATAGTTTATGATCCTCCAAGCACATGTGAAGTGAAAAGGGAGGGGGCAGGATTGCACCTTGAGATTGGCAAATTAGTAGTCAATGAATACATTATAACTTTGAATGAGTTCAAATCCCCAGGGATGATGAAGTGCATCCAAGGATATTGAAGGAACTTGCTGAAGAGATCTCAGAGTCACGGTCTATCATTTTCTTGAAATCATGGAGGTTGGATGAAGTGTAGAATTGAACTCAGAGAATATTTATTAATTGCTCCTTCTCAAAATGGGAGGAAGTAACAAGTGGGGTACCACAAGGCTTAGTTCTGAGCCCAGTGCTCTTCAACATGTTCATTAATGAGTTGGGTGAGGGAGTGCAGGGGATAGTTATAAAATTTGTAAATTATACAAAACTGGGTGGAATATCTAATATCTTGGAAGACAGGAACAAAATTTAAAAAGATCTTGATAGGCTTGAATAGTGGGCTGAAAACAACAGAATGAAATTTAACAGGGATAAGTGCAAAGTGCTACACCTTCAGGAGAAAAACAAATGCACATTTACAAGATGGGAGATACTTGGCTCAGTAATACTATTGCAAGAAAAATCCAGGAATTGTAGTATATCACAAACTGAATATAGTATGAGCTAACAGTGCAAAATGGCTGCAAAAAGGGCCAATTCTATTCTAGACAGCATTGATATGTGACATACTAGTGCTGAAGGGTACCCTCTCAGTTTGCTCTCATGGGATGGGTCGATGTCCTAGGAATGATGCGGTCCCTGAGGTATTCTGGTCATAGCTATCAAGTATCCCATATTGGCCAGGAAAACCCCTTATTTTACCCTCTTTCCTGGTGTCATCCCATATTAATTAGACTGCAATGCCCTATTGCTACCATTGGAGGGCAGCACAGAATAAGCATAGCTGTCAAGTATCCCTTATTTGCCGGGAAATTTCCCTTATTTCCAAATCCAAAACTTGACAGGTATGATTCTGGTCCGCTACCATGAAGGGCTTTAAAGGTGGTCTTTGGACTTCAATTCCGAGAAGCCTAAGTCATTCAAATTCTGGGAATTTGGGCCCACGTTGGGAACCACTATTGTACATGCAAATTGTGTGAGTCAATGTGGCTTTTCCCAGTACTGTGGTATGCTTTCCAGTTCACTTTCTGACATAAAGAATGACAATACACAGAAATCTGTTTCAAATAATTTCAATCTTCCAAGATACTTTTCACAGGATTTGAAAGTTGCAATCCTGCAGAAGCATTATAGAACAAGGAGACAGCCAAGATAAATATATACATATGCTTGATACCTATCTCAATGGACTAAGTATTAGTCAACGGTTCTTAAGCCATTACCAAATGTAACTTGCTACAGATTGTTCTTACATGCTGTTATTTTCTCATCCCAGGTTCTTTCCTTACTAGCCACTGCCTTTTTTTTCTAAACAAGCTTCCATAAACTAAGTTTCACTGGAAAATAACTGGATATCATACTAGAAAACCTAAGTTATAAACAATCAAGAGAGGACGTGCAACAAATTCCAAACTGGGTTAGGAATGTTTGGGAACAGAAACATGTCCCCTTCAACTCTTTTAGCACCTGACTCTGACAGCTTAATGGTGTGCCTCTCCTGCAGTAGATAGATAAGTAAAGCAAGTTTAATTAAAGACATTCCAAATATGTGGTCCTTCTACTTCAACTGCTATCTTGTGATATAGTGGCAACAAAGCAGAAATACAATTTAAGTGTTCCTTCCTCCAGCAAAAGACTGACAAGACAAAGTTACTGCACACGATCCAGCAATCAAGTCGTGTGACTGCAATTCTCATCCTGGCAGTGTTGTTCTCTTATGCACAAGTTTCAGAAGCCACACTGCCTACCTTTATTTGCTCCATTGTAACCAAGGTGTCTTTGGCAGCCTCGGCCAGCAAGGGGCGTGCTAATTCTAGCTCTTCCTGCATTTTTGTGACATCATCTGCTGTTCGCAAAAGCTAGAAGGAGAGAAAACAAGGTTCATCCTGTCATGAAGAATTTATTGAAATGCAGAATAATATGTTGCCACCAAGCCTGAAAAGATATAGTGGTGCAGAGGGGAGAGGAAGGTTTTACTGTTCAGAATCAACTCTTTCCACAGTCAAGTGTTTGGCTGCTTTTTCATTAGAATCTATATACCCTGTTACGCTTGGCAATGTGTGCTTGAAACTTGTTTCAGTATATGACTGTTTTTAAATGCTAAATATATACCAGGACTCCCAGAAATCTAATGAGATTTAAAAATACCTCTAGTGCAGAAATATCTCACAATAAAACTTTTTTGTGCATCATCTGAGACACTGAAAGACGCATGCATGTGCATGCTGTGCTAGTCTTTCTTACAACAGGCTTACTTTTTAGTTTTAAAAGTGGAAGTGCTCCTCGCAGTTTTTAAAAAAGGTAACCATATACCTTACGGCAGGAGTTCTCAACCTTTTAAAGGCAGGGGCCGAGTCACGCTCCCTCAGACAGCTTCGGGGGACAGCCATTTTGCCCTTCCTCCATCACATGGCACTTCCGGGTGTGGTGGAGGCGGAACCTGCTTGCGCATGCGTGGAACACGTTTGCGCATGCGCAGAGCATGTTTGCAATGGGTGTGCATGCGCAGTAACCCCTTTCCCTGCTGTTCAAAATACAGGACAGCAGCGGGAAAGGGGAGGAACGAGCGCCAAAGTACGGGAAATCCCGGCCAATATGGGATACTTGACAGGTATGACACATGTCTTGGCCGGACAATGGCACTGGTGACGCATTGTCTCAACAATAGATACACAATAGATAGATAGACAATTTCCTGATCAACCTATGGAAGTTTGGAAATATGATGCAGAAGGGGGCTAGGAAGTTGGAATTCATATACAGTATGCATAAGAGCTACATCAGGGCTAGTACAGTGTTCTACTGTTTCAGGGTGACAGCATTAGAGACAAAGTTGGGGCTGGCAACTCTAGAATGGAAAGGCAGGAAGGGTGGGTAGTACGAAGAAAAAGAAGAGCCCCACAGAGTGTACTCTGGGCAAGTGGGCCCCCTCTGCAGTAGTGGTGGTAATGTAAATCATAAGATTCTGGAACACAATTGGGGATTGGCTCTTCAAAGCAGCCTCGTTTAAGACCAGCCTCAAATCATGAGACTTAGGTTGGAAACAAACGCAAGGTTGCTCTTCCTGGGGGTCCTGGCCAGGACAACATTGGAAAAGTTCAGCAGTACTCTGGGGTTAGAGGCTCATGCCATGGAGAAGGGCCAGAAAGGTCTCCCCGCTCTGGTTCCAAGTACATGAACTATCTTAGATTCCTCTGGAGGTCAGGGATTCAATTGTGAACAGTTCAATAAGGTTATGGCCCAGTTTGCTGGTTTGAGGGGGAATGAGCTTTAGGGATGGAATGTTTACTGGTCTGATTTGTGTCTTAAAGACAATATTGTTAATGCACTACTTAATTATATTCTTTTTACATTGAAAGTTTAAACTGTTTGTATTTGTTTTTATGTGCTGCTCAGTTGGAACTGACATATAATGACACGAATAGGGATTAAAAAGCGAGTGGAATAACTAAAATGGCCACTAAAGGTATGTTCCTGGTATATTTATATATATTTTTTAAAATGTGTGATTGTTTTTAATGTGTGAGTTTTCTGTTGTTAGCTGCCCGGAGTAGGAAAATCTCTTAGATAGGCATGGTACAAATATAATAAATAAATAATTAATTAAATGTATCAGTTCCACCCCACATCCTCAACCACGGTGAGCATGCATGGCTGAGTGCAGATTTGAACTCAGACCTCCTAAGTCTTCATCCACCACTGTATCCACTACATCACACTGGGTATTAAGATGATTGTATACATTGAGTTTATTTTTAGTTTGTTTTGGTAGTATTTAACATACGTACATTCTTATTTCCTTATTAAAATTTTAAATACCTTTAAAAAGGAAACTGGGATAAAAGTGTCTGGAGCTAAATAAATAAAAATATGAATTTAGAGTGTCTAATTACTTTCTTTTAGCAGCAAACACAGTGTTCATATAAATACACTTGCCCAAGCTGACTGCTGATATTTGAAATTCACTGAGATGGCTGGTAAAATAAGTGTAATCCAATTTAGCAACTACTTCAGGACCTTGTAATGACAGGTGTTTTCCTAAAATGTATTACGATTTTCTGAAGTGCCATTTAAAAAGGGTGTATCAAGATGAGTTTATGTTAATTTAAATGCCCCCTTTAACACAAATGATGGAAGGGCCAAAACTGGAAAGAACCCACCTTGTCTAGTCCAGTCTTCATCCTGTCTTTGGCAACTTTGAGCTCCTGCTTCTTTGTTCCTATCAAGGCAGTGAATATGCCAATCAACTCCAAGTAACTTTTAGGAGTGACATAATTATGTCTTCCTAGTTCTGCCAGATACACCTTGCACTTAACTGCTACACTTTGATGAATTTCTACACACATCTTGATCTGGAAGAAGCAGGAAACAGAAGATTAGAAAATCCTTAACACTAAAATGAGATGAGAGGCATAGAAGTTGAAATATAAAATTCAGATGTGTATGAGATCAACATTTCCCTGAAGCACAGCAGCAAAATTGAGTGCAATTTTTCCCCTAACACTGCCAGTAGATGTCAAACATCCTAAATTATAATAATGAACTACATACAATCAGTAGACAACTGCTTTCTTTTTCAAGTGTCTGGCATGATGGCTGAAATCTTGTTCTGTCATAGTAAATAGCAACTAGAGTAGGCCCATTTAAAACAATGGAGCTTACTGAAGAGTTATCTCACTAAATCCTTGCTGATTTAACTGGCCTACTCAATTGTAATTTATTACACTAACCAAGAGGATTTCAGCCAGTGTATAAGTATCACCTGAGGCTGTCAATATGTCTGTTCTGGGAGATCGACTTACCATGCCTTCAATAACTTCAGGAGTGGCATCATCATCTGCGATTTCACAAAAGAAGGAACTAGCAACAGACTCCAGGGCTTCTGCGGGCCACTCGTTAAACCAATCAATAGTACAGCAATTCACAAGAGATGGGAATTGTCTGAGTCTTGCTCGGAATACTTCACCTATGGGACTAGAGAGTGAAGAAGCATAAAAGAATGGGGAAAATACTTTATTAGAACAAACTTTTAATAAAGTCCTTTGCTTCCATAGAAGAAGACCATAGCTATACTAGCAGGGGTGCCCAGCTTTGCCTGGGTGGTCCCAACCCGGCTAGCTGAGTGCCAGTGTTGCTCGGGAAACACACTGGCCAGGGGTGGGCCTGCGATGTGAGTTCAGCGATAACATCACAATCCCCCCCGGTTGGCCTAGCACTGGGGCAGACACAAAACCTCCTGTCGAATATATCCCCTTTGCAGATCAATTTAGGGGGAACCCCCCCCCCCGGGCTTCGGGACCCTGACAGTGTGCAAGGTACGTGTGTGCCGAATTTCACGGGGTTTAGGCAAGGGGTTCGGTAGCCTATTCCAGATACGGTACCCACACCTCTGCTTTATAGGTATAGAAGATAGATAGATATCTCAAGAAAGCATACTTTATATATATTACCAAGCTCTGGGAACAGATGATACTTTGGATGCTTTAAGCCAATTAAAATTGGCACAAAGCCTGGGTTACTACAAATGTTGATATCAAAAACAGGAACCTCAACAATCTCTTCTAAAAGAATCTTGGTCCTAAAGGTTACGAAGACTGCTGTAGTCCAGATGGACCCACGACTCCATTCCAAGGGCCTCTAGAGTGATGGTCCAGCTCCTTGTGGCATTAGTCACCACATAAAGAGAAGAAAGCTGCCAATGATTCAGGGTGTGCCCCTTCACAATCTCACCTTATGAGTTAGGTTAAGTCATACCTCATACACAGAACTGTGTGGATATTACTGCGTACTCTCCCAGTATATGCAGCCATCAGGTTAGCCTTGGTAGGCTGAAGCCCTTGGTCCTGAACAATAGGTTTCATGGTGGTCATAATTTGGTCCTGTTCATCAAGGGCATAAAGGTTGGGTATGTCTCCTGAATTGAGCAGGTTGTTGATATCCTCAAGAAAGGATTCACTTTTAATCTAAAGAAAAAATAATACTGGTTTAATTGGTAATTAAAATGCTGCATCTAGTATTTTTATATATATTTATACTATCAGCAATCATTTCAGTGACTTGCTTAAGAAAAATGTAAGCCACAGAAATAGAATATAGGACGGGGTAATTGGGATCAGATTATACAGCAAAGACAAGAGTGTAAAGTAGTTTTTATTGTGCGGTGATAGCTCACATAATATTGGAATGACATTTGAAATCTTATTCATGCCTTTTAGATCAAATCCTACAATCAAATAACCTTTTAGACGTTTCATATGTAGGACTATAAATGTGCACTTGTTTATTTGTTAGTTGGAAATCCAGATGTCACCTGTCAAACCTACACATCTGTTTAGATGAGATCGTGTTTCTCCAATATTAGATGTGCTATATTTTGTACCTCAGAAAATGGATTCTTCCATTCAGTAGCATATTTACTGTTGGTGAGAGATGTGAACATCTGCTAGAAATTGTTCACAATAAGAATGTGAAGAGTGTTTCCACAACTTTTAAAGTATTTCCTTGTTAGCATTATTCTTACTGCTTCAGAGCAGGGATAGTTGAAGAATAACCTGGGAGCCACATGGGGTTATTTCAAAACTAGAAGTAAACTAGATTAGTTCAGGAGCAGCAAACATTCAAAAAAGGGCAGCTACTAGGAGCAGAAGGAAGTGTTTTCAGTTTTTTAAAAATAGAAAAAATTATTGGGGAAGGACAGACATGGGAACTGAGATGGATATGATCCTCCAAGGTCTGATGCATGTGCTGTACTATTCCTTATTTGTATTTTACATTTAGAGTTGCCATATGTCATGGAAAACTGGGAATTTCCTGGGTTGTAACTGTCCAGTCTGGTTCCGTAAAAATCATTGAAAACTCCTGGATCAAACCAAGGGGCTTAACCACCAGTCAGCGTCTGTAGCAGCAGCTGCAGCAGCCTGGTGGCCAAAGAAGGAGGAGAAGGAGATCGGGTAAACTAATGCAAATAGAAAGTCTCCAAAAGTCCAATAGATATGTGTGTGAGAGAGAATGCCAGTTTCAGGCAGAGCCTTAGCCAGGAGGGTGCCAGGGGGGGATTTGCCCATCCTGAGTTAGCAGTTTGCCCACCCTCAAATTCCCTCCTGTCCCGTGCCCCGTGGAGGGAAGAGTGTGCAAGTGAAGTGAATCGTGGGGGGTGGGGTGGGTAGAGAAGATAGAAGCAACTGCAGGGAGAGAAGAGAGAACTGCTTTTGTGTTCCCACCCTTTTCCTTGCTGCAATCCTGTGCCCTTTTAATTGGGAGGGAGCTCCGATTGAAGTGAGATCAGCGTTGCACAGCAGGCGGTTCTATAGAACCGGTAGCAGGGGGTCATGGCTTGGATGCTGCCTGAGTAGCACATATCTCGATCAGCTCGTGCCTGGAATGTGGTATTAAATGTGATTTCTTATTAAAAGTGGGATCTAAACTTTCGGAAAAGTGTTATTTTGGAGCCTTAGATATATCGTCTCAACTTTTGGAACTTTGTTGGAGTCCGAAGAACGAGGGGTAAGTGCAGCGTGGCTCAAGCTGTGCTAAGCGAGCCACTTGGGGATGGACGGGACTCGGTTTTTCTTTTAAAAGAGAGGCTCCGAAGAAGAGAAAAAAAAGAGGATTATTAAATACTTTGCTGGCGGAGGATGAGAACTGTGGAATGAGTTTGGAGGGTGTGTGATGGGATAAGGAAGTGTGGAAAGGAGATCGGAAGTTGTGAATTGTGTTGGAAGAGAAGGTGGTGAAGGAGGTAAAGAGTAATGGCGGCGAGGTAAAACGGAATTGAAACTTAAGAGTTTCTATGAAAGTAATGGTTGGATAAGACCGGGAGCTGGGAAAAGCCAAAAGAGAGAAAGTTTGTGGAGAAAGTGGTCGATAAGCAGGAAGGAAGAAAAAGAAGGTAACAGGAATTTTGGTTTTTTACTTTTGGAAGTCTGTGGCTGAAACGAGGAGGAAGCGTGGGGGATTCTTGTCAGATACTGCTGCCGCGGTTTGGAATATATTGTTTTTTTACTTTGTGGTTTTCTTCTCTTTAAATTTTAAATTTTTGGCTCCGAATGGTTTAAATTTTTACTTGTCTGTTGATTTGATTATTACCTCTTTTTGCTTATGCTGTTGGATTATTGCTTTTTGGAGTACAGTCACTTTTTTACTTTAACACAGCATTTTCCTCACCTCCTGCGCAAATTTGTTTCATTGTGGAAAAGTAATTGTATCACCTCGGATCTGCCTCTCTTTTTGGGTGATCCTGGAATTACAGTACTTTTTTCTCTCTCTCTCTTATGTTTGTTGGATTATAAAATAAGAAGGAAGAAGAGAGGCGCGGAGTGAAAGTAAAGAGGAGAAGAAAGAAGAAGAAGAAGAAAAGTGGTACTTGGAGGATCGTGATTTATGAAGGACTGTTTCCTTTTTTTTCTTTGTTGAGAACATAAACAATATATTGTTTATAGTGTGAAATTGTGGGAAAGGTACTATGGATAAAAAAATAGATGATCAAGTTAAGGAGGATGATGGGGAAAAGTTGGGAGATGACGACCCTGTGGTGAAACAAACAAAAAAAAAAAACAGAAGGAAAAAAAGTAAAGGAAAAGAGAGAAAATAGAGAAAGGGCAAGTAGTTCTCCAATACAATTTGATGAAGTTGTGCTGATGACTGAATTCGGAAAATTGGGTAATAGATAGGTGAGGATGGAAGCACATATGCAAAGAAGTGAGGAGATAAGGGCTGAGTCTCATAAAAATCTTGTAACGATGTTTAATGAATTTGTCCAGAAAGCCAATGCTAACTTTGATAATATGGAAAAAGCCGTTGTATCCACCCAAAAAAATGTGAAAATGATTAAAATGGTGAAAAAAATTCAGAAAAAACAATATGATTATGTTAAGATGGATGTGCAGGAAAGGAGAGTGGATATGATGGAAGAGGCCATGAGAAAACAGAATTTGGTTATTAGAAAATTGTCAGAGAGAAAAACAGATCAGTTGAAAATTCGAGTTTTGGATTGGTTGAATAATCTTAGTATGGGTAAAAATTTTGTGGCCGAGGATATAATTAAAATATTTCGATTGGGTTCAAAGAGAATGGGCAAAGTTCGGAATGTTTTAGTTAAGTTTGCAAATGTTGGTGATAAACTGAAGGTGATGGCACATGTAAAACAAATGGGAACAGGTGTTTTAAAAATTGACGGTGACGATGTGGAGGTTTAAAATGATATTTCTATTGAAGAACGAAATTGGAGGTATAAAATGAAACCAGCAACAAAAATTCTTCGAGATCAAGGGATCAATTATTATTGGAGGTTCCCATTGCAAGTGAGATTTTTTTATGCAAAAAAATGCACACAATTGATTCGGGAATGGACCCTCTGGAGTATTTTCGAATGATTGGTTTAATTAGAGGTGGTACACAGGAATGGTCATCTTTGAGGCAAGCATTGATGGAAACAGGGGCTATTGAGAAGACGCAGATCGAGGAAGAATTGGGTGGTGCGGCAGGAGGGAAGAGTCTGGGGGAATTGAGTGTGGTTGAAGTGACAGAGTCTGGTGAGGGATGAATGTTTATAATTAATTATTGACATAGATGCTTAGCTGAAATTAATAGAGAGTGCGCTTGAGTATGTAGTTGGTACTTTACGTACATTCCCGTGTCCCCCCCTCTCTTTGGGAAAACTTATTTTGTGCGGAGGTGACTTTTTGGAAGGAAAGTAGAGGGGTGTAGAAGACTAGATTTTTAATTTTTCAAGCTTCCCCCCCTATTTTTCTTCTTTTTTTCTTTTTATACTTTTATTGTAGTTTATTGTTTTTGAATGTTGGGTTTAATTGGTATAGAATGTTTAGTTAAATGCACAGTCCATGAAGGTCATGAGAAAATAGAGGGTGTTTCTGTAGAAAACTTTCCATGAAGTTTATTAAAATATTGACGTGGAATGTGAAAGGTACTGGCTCTCAAGTTAAACGCAAAAGATTGGAATCAGCTCTCAGAAAAGATCGCCCAGATATAATTTTTTTGCAAGAAAACATAAAAAATCGGAAAGCACAAATAAATTATTTTTAGGTTGGACACAAATTTATGAAAAAGCTTATGGTACCTCGAAAGCAAGAGGGGTCGCAATATTAATTTCGACCAGAATGGGCTTCACCATAACAAAAAGTATTTCTGATCCAGAAAGTAGATTTTTGATTGTAAAAGGTATGATTGATGATGAAGAAATATGCCCCAAATGATCAACAAGACAAATTTTTAGATAAGGTATATCATATCCTGAAAAAAGAGAAGACGGGAAAAATGATAGTAGCAGGTGATTTTAATTTAATTAGATCTAATATGGACTGTACTAGTGTATCGAGAGATAGAGTAAGATCAAAAATGAAAATATTAGATAATTGGATTAAACTTTTAGGTTTAAAAGATGTGTGGAGAGAAGTTAAAGGTTCAGAAAGAATTTACACATATTTTTCGCAAATCCATAATTCCTATTCTAGAATAGATTTTTTTTTGTTACAGATAATATACTTAAGAATATAGAGGAAATCGATGTTGGAATTTTTAAAGAGTCAGATCATGTAAAAATGTTAATGCAAATAGGAGCTGGAATGATGGCAGAGAAGCGAAATAGTTGGAGGTATGACCCAAATATGTTTGGGGACCCCAAAAACAAAGAAAATATAGAAATGGTCTGGAATCAATATTGGTAATGGAATGATACAGGTGAAGTGGCGTATAATATAGTCTGGGATACCATGAAGTCGGTTTTTAGAGGAGAATGTATCAAGTTGAATAGTATTAGAAATAAACAGTTAAAGGATAAGCATGAAAAAATTGAGAAATAAATTAAGCAACTTCAAGAGGAGCATATAAAAACAGGGAAGAAAGAAACACTTGCAAATATACAGAGATTGAAAAGGGAATTAATAGGCAAAGATATAGAAAAGATTAAAAAAGATTTGATATATTTAAAAAGGGAATATTTTGAGTATAGTAATAAAAATTCAAAGTTATTAGCTAGAGCTGCGAAAGAAAAGAGTATTAGGAGAGAAATAGGTGTTTTGACAAATCAGCATGGAGTGAGGTGCAATAAAACAAAGGAAAAGGTAGAAATCGTTAAGGAGTTTTATCGAGAGTTGTATTCTGAGAAAAATATAAAAGTAGGGTGATTAAGGGAATATTTGGAAAATTGGAAGGGAATTAAAATTAGAGATGATCATAAAGATAGAATGGAAGCTTTAATAACAGAGAAAGAGGTAAAAGAAGTGATACAGAAGTTGAAAACGAATAAAGCTCCTGGGGAAGATGGATTTACAGCGGAATTTTATAAACAATTTAAAGAATCGGTAGTGCCGAGACTTTTGAAGCTGTTTAATTATATACTAGATGATGGACTATTACCGACTTCATGGTATAGATCAGTAATTGCTTTGATTCCTAAGCCGGGAAAAGACTTAGATAAGATAGAGTCATATAGACCAATTTCATTGATAAATCAGGATGCAAAATTTTTTACAGCAATATTAGCAAATAGGTTAAACGAATTTATGAAGGAATATATAAATAAAGATCAAGTAGGATTTATGAAGGATAGATATATGGCAGATCTTACAAGAAGAGTAATTGACTTGGTAGATATTGCAGGGCAAAAAAGGGAAAGGATTGGATTATTGTCTTTAGATATTTTTAAAGCTTTTGATTCCTTGCAATGGATCACAATTAAAGAAATTATAAGAAATTTCGGTTTTGGTACAAAATTTATAAATTTAATTGATCAGTTATATCAGAAAGGTACAACTAGGGTTAAAGTTAATGATGTATTAACAGAGGATATTAAATTAGAAGTGGGGACTTCTAATTATGATAAACAAATAATAGAAATTAAAGGGAAAATAAAGCAATATAGTAAGCTGAATTTGTCCTGGTTTGGTAGGATTGCGTTATGCAAGATGAAGTTGTTGCCAAGGATAAATTTTTTGTTTGATGTCCTCCCTATTCAATTAAAAGAAAAAGATTTAAAGGACTTTTAGAATATATTAAATACTTTTTGTAATGGAGGTAAAAGATCAAGAATTACAAAAAGTTTATGGTATGCATCGCAAAAAGAAAGTGGTTTAGGCCTTCCAAATATTAAACACAAAATAGAGCTTTTCAATTAAAAAATATTGTTAAGATTATAGCCAGGTCAGAAGTTATTTGGGATGAGATAGAGATTAAGGAATTACAAGGAAGCGGTAATGCAAATTTTTTGGACAAAGATGTAAAGATAAAGACGAATAATTAATTGACAAAAGCAATGTTAGCAGTTTGGAGAAATATTAAAGGGAAACTTGCCCCAGGGGTTTCTCCGATAATGGACATGGATGATATAAAGATGTTTCCTGTAAAAATTGATAGAAGAATAAATGATATAATGTTGAGGAATGATGTGTTTTTGTTGAAAGATTGGATAAAAATGTCTGATGATCTAGAACTGAGAGCTGAAATATTTGAACAAATGAAACTGAATTGGCTACAAGTAATTTTAATAAATAAATGGGAGAAGAATTATAAGGATGAATCTAATTTAAAGAGGGATAAAACGGAATTTGAAGAGATGATTTGTAAAATAAGAAAAGGAGAAATGGGGATAAAAGGGTTAGTAAGTAAAATATATAAGATTTTAAATAAGGATGAAAATTCACAAGAGGTTTTGAGAAAATTATGGGAAGATTTGAATATAAAAATTTCAGAACCCCAATGGAAAAGCAAATGGAAAAGAGTTATGAAGAATCTTTCAGTTAGACTAAAAGAACATAATTAAAAAATATTGTGGAGGTGGTACCTGACTCCAGTTAAATTTTCTCGAATGGATAATAGTAAAACAAAGAATTGTTGGAGATGTAAAAGCGATTTTGGAACATATGAACATATGTGGTGGAGTTGTAAAGTGGTAAATGCTTTTTGGAAAATATTCGAGAAAGAAGTATCTGATATTTTTAGAGTTGATTTTAAGCTGGACTCAGGTATCGCCCTATTGACAGAAATGGATAATATAAATATGAGTACAAATAATAAAGAATTGCTATCTATAATGTTAACAGCTTTAAGACTATGTATAGCAAGGAAATGGAAGAGTGATTTAACACTGAAAATAGATGAATGGTATAAGGAAATGTGGGAAATTGCCCTGAATGATAAATTGACATGTGAATTGAATGTGAAGAAAGGTATTTTGAAAGAAACCAAATTTTGGGAAAGATGGAGACCTTTTGTGGAATATGTTTTAATATGTGATAAAGGAGATAAACCAGTACCTCAACACATGAGTTTTTGGAGTGATTAAAACAAAACAATGATCTTCATGGCATGTATATATCACTGGATGTTATTATTATTATTATTATTATTATTATTATTATTATTATTATTATTATTATTATTATTATTATTATTATTATTATTATTATTATTTAATATAATAAGTTGAACCTTATAAATCTTTGGAATTTTAGATAAAATATGTGACATACTGTAAAATATTGGATAAATATAAGGTTCTAGAGTAATATTGTTTTACAATACTATTACAGCGGAATTTAAGTATTTTAATGAAATAATTTGTTTTATATGTTTATGTATGTTTTTTGTAATTTTGTTCTTTTCTCTTTCTTTAAACTTAATAAAAAATATAAAAAAAGAACCGGTAGCAGAACCGGCTGGCCATGCCCACCTCCCTCCCACAACACACACACCCCTCCCCCACACTCTGGGCGCAACCAGGGGCCGAGAGGAGGAGGAGGAGGAGGAAGCGCATGCCCACCCACCCCCGCCGCATGCCTGGAGCAGCGTGGCTGGGCTGGGGGGAACTCACCATGCCTGGCACGCTTCCTTCTATGTACTTCCTGTGCACTTTCAGCAACGCCCCCACGTGCCTCACCCAGTAGCCATGCAGGAAGTACATAGAAGGAAGCGTGCCAGGCATGGTCAGTTCCCCCCAGCCCAGCCACGCCGCTCCGGGTAAGCGGCGGCGGTAGCGGGTGGGCGCGCACTTTCTCCTCCTCCTCCCGGTGAAGGACGTCACGTATGGAGGCCAGCAGCAGCAGCAGCTCCTCCTCGTGGCCCGTCTGAACTGCACCTTCCAGTGAGTCTTCTCTCTCTCTGGGGGGGGGGGGAATGGAGGGAACCCGGGACCCATACAATTTTAGATCAAACAGACAGCGGGCAGGCAACTCTTCCAAATCCCACAGTAGAGGCAATTTTTTAGAACAACACCAACAGAAAAGGACCCACAAGAAGTAATGCCATCCATTGTATTCAACCTTTCCAATCGCATACTTTCGGTAAGAGAATAACAATTGTTGAGTTTAGGCTTGGGGTTCGTATCTACTCCCAGATACTCGCCATTTCAGACCCATATCGATCTTTTCAAATTAATTAGGCTCCTTAAACTAAGAGTGTTTTTCAAAGATTCTCCAGGACAATCCAATCCGTTCACTCCCAGATCCAATTTTACACCCAATATTGACAACCCGGCCACAGAAGTCTTCAAACACCTTGTGATCCATGATATCTCAAAGCTGGAATCACACTCTAAAGCTCATTCAATCTATCAAGACATGATATTTCCCTGCTTAGAGATTTGGGAAACAATCCCACCATTGTTATCAAACCCGCCGACAAAGGCGGGGGCTTAGTTGTCCTTAACAAAACAGATTACACGAAGGAAGCCAACACGCAATTATCCAACCCTAACTGCTACTTAAAACTAGATAACAACCCCACAAAACATGTATCCAATATAATTTCAGTTGTGTTGCAGGAAGGATTGGTAATGGGCCACATCACTAACAGTACGTTCCGGTTTCTGTTTAACAAATATCCCAGAGTTCCCGTTTTTTATTTACTCCTCAAAGTTCACAAGAACGTTCCCAACAGTAACAACATCCCATGCAGACCTATAATTTCAGCCAATAATTCCGTTAGAGCCCCTCGCTCAATATATTGATCAGCATATCAATACTTTCGCCAAAGACACGCCATCATACATTAAGGACTCTAGCCACTTTATACAGCTTCTAGAAAACTTTCCAGTTCCCCCGCATGCAGTGTTATTAACTATGGACATTTCATCACTTTACACCAACATTCCCCTCCCTGAGGCTCGCCAGCTCATTACTCATCATTTGGATTCACGCACGGTTGCCATTCCCCCATTAGATTTCATCTTAGACCTACTGGATATATGCTTTGAGCATAACTTTTTCAGGTTTTCAGAGTCATACTATCTACAAATCCAAGGCGTGGCCATGGGTTCTAACTTCGCGCCCTCTGTTGCTAACATTTTTATGTGCCACTTCGACAAGACTTTCATTCTTAATCCAGCGGTTAATCCTTATTTTTCTGAAATTATATGTTACAAACGATACATAGATGATTTGTTTTTTATTTTTAAAGATAAATCATTAGTTCCAAATTTTTGCACATGGATTAATTTACAGCATAATAATCTCACATTTACTCATACGTTAGACCCCATTTCTTTACCCTTCCTGGATTTGTCTGTGTTCATCCATAATCAAAAAATTCAAACTAAACTTTACCACAAACCCACCGATCGGTTTGCTTATTTACAGTTTAATTCCTTTCATCCCCATCATTTAAAAGCCAATATACCCTACAGTTTGCTTCTCAGAGCAAAACGTAATTCCTCGCAGAATCAGGATTATTTGATGGCTGCAAATAAGATCACTGCACATTTACAAAACAAGGGCTATCCAGCAAGTATTATTGAAAGAGCTAGGCACAAAGTAAGCCTATGCCCTAGAAGAGTCTTATTAACTCGCAGCAACGGTCCATCGTATTCGAATCCCAGTTTATTTTGGTCACTTAACTACACTCCCTGGCGAACAAAATCAAAAATACCATCTTGAAACATTTGCACATTCTTGATACTATACCAGGGTGCAAAGAACGACCGACCATAGGGTTTCGAAAAACCAATACAATCGCGAGTCTGGTGTCTCGAGCAGATATCGTACTGCGCCAGGTCCCTTCCTGCAGATTCCCCGTGGGCCACCATGCTTGTGGGCACTGCAAGTTTTGTTCATTGATGTGGCATACTAACACAGTAAAAATACCTAGCAGTAATTTTTCCCTCAATCTTGGTACCTTTTCCAATTGCAACACGCAGGACATGGTATACATGATCCTCTGCACCTGTCAGAAGGCGTATATCGGCCAATCAAGACGACCTATCAAGATTCGTTTAGGGGAACATTTATCACGCATTAGAACCCATACAATTACTGCCCCAATGGTGACCCACTTCATGCAAAAGAATCACTCTGAAAGGGACTTAAAACTTGTAGTACTGGAGACTTACTGCCCATGCAAAGATCAGGTTATGGATGTGGAACGCCTCCTACTACAGAGGGAGGCGTTCTACATCCATAGATTCGGGACTCTATCACCAACAGGACTTAACACAGATTTGGATTTGTCAGCATTTTTATAATTCTCTTTTTATAACACTTTCTTTATGCGCACAGCTCAATCGATACTGTAGTCTGTTTCTTTAAAAAAATCCAACTTTATATCTGACATATCTTCACACGTGCCAAAGATTAAGGAACTAGGCATTTATACTCCAGCCATGCTGGAGCTCAGTAACGCTCCAACCCAATAAGAATGAAACCACGAGAGGTTTGTGGCGCTATGAAATTTCTCTAGGTATGCGGTCTTAGTTTGCTTCAGTTTTATATGTTATAATAAGTATTTTTGTATGCTTGTTTGTTTTGTCACAAGTTGGGTCGTTGTACAGGGTTATGGCAAAGTTGCTTTGTGATTACCTTACAGACTCTTGACAAAGATGTGCGAAATGTCCATTTACCGGAGGGACATCGAGACTTGAGTCTTAGCACCCCACTCTGCTCTTCTGCCTGCACGGACGTTACTTTTTCATTCTCCCTTGGGGCTTAGCGTCACGACGTTCACACTTGGACGCGGTCCTGCAGCTCATCCATCACTCTAAGACTGTTTACAGACTAGAAGTCTACAGCGAACTTTTATACCATTATACATAGGGGCTGCACAAGATATGGGTAGAGGTTATAGGGAGATTTTGTTGTTATCAGATTCTATTGTTATCATATCTTAGTCGCGTGCAGGACTTTGAAGACGGGTGGACGTGTATTTGTATGTCGTGAGTTTGGTTGTTAGCAATTTGCTTCTCATTTCTATGTAACCATTTTTACTTATTTTCACACGTGATATATTAAATACAATTTTGCATGTTATTATATCTTTGCCGTACAGTATATATCAGTCTAATTTACATTATTGTATTGGTTGCTCGTGGGAGTGTTTCCTTCCCACGCTGTTAAATCAGGGACAAGCAGCCTCCAGAGGTATGCAGGCCATACTTACCCATCCCTGGGACTTGGAGTACAGCACATGTTCTTGTAGGGACCCTATCCCCATCATTTCCATACAAAAATTAGGGGAGAAAGATTTATGGAATCCTCCCAACAAGGTAAAACTGCCCCCAAATGACACAAAGGAACTTTTTGCACCAATTTGTTTGTTTTTTTTAATGAGGGGCTGGGAGCTGGTGTATTTATGTCCTGAGAAGTCCACATACAACAGGGGTGGCCAACCTTGGTGTTCCAGGGGTTCTTGGACTTCAATTACTAGAAGCCCAAGTCAGTACACCTGCTGAACAGGGCTTCTGGGAATTGAAGTCCAATAACATCTGGAGCACCAAGGTTGGTCACCCCTGACATACAAGCTGCATGTTGTCCATCCTTGTTTTAATGTAATACCTTAGTAGCCAGAATTTATTATCAAGGGAAATAATCAGCTATCTCATGTACCACAGATTCTCTTGGTAGAGAAAAGGTTAGAGTTTCCAGGATGCTGTAGTGTGTGAAACAGACAAGAGATAAAGGATTATAGCAGAGTTGACCACTGTTGAGACAAATCTGGCCATCATTTCATCATTCATATAACGGGGCTAGGTAACTAACACATGATAACATTTTAGTTTTGAGATTGCTAACAGATGTCATTACCTGTGTATCAGTGAAGAGGAATGTGATGGGCAAGCTTTGCAGTCCAGCTTTCAGCATTATCTTTTTAATGTCATCTCTCCACTCAGTTATCCCATAGTTCTTAGAAAGTTCAATTTGGAAACATTCATAATCAGCTCTAAAAATAGAAGAATCATAGTTTTTTTCCTGGTTCCCAATGAAACATTTTGAATTGAAACAATAGCTTTCTTCTTCAGCAGCAAAACATCCATTTCTTTGGTCCTCTTCTATGGCACATATCTCTTCTTTGGATCATGGACATGTTAAAGTCTGTTTACAGAATTATTTCTGGAAGGTCACTGAAATATTTACTGAGGAAAATAAACATGACTTGATCATCTCACAGTTAAATTACTATAAGTTATGTGGCTTAGCGGTTAGGACACTGAACTTGATGACTGGAAAGTTGGCGGGTCAGCAATCTGAGACCTGAGTGTTGCGTGATGGAGTTAGCTCCTGCCTCTGTCCCTGCAAACCTTGCAGTTTGAAAGCAAGAAATTGCAAGTAAATAGGTATCACCTTGATGGGAAAGGAAACAGTGTTCCATGCATTCTGGCATCTTGTCATGTCTGCCACGTGACCACAGAAACATCTACAGACCAGACACAGACAGCGCTGACTCTTTGGCAGTAAACAGAGTGAGCACCGCACGACTGGCTTTTGAGCAAAGGGGACCTTTACCTTTACCTAAGTTATGTGGGTCTGCTCTTGAAGTGTGTTTGGAATGACAGCTAGCATAAAGCATTGGAACTAGATTGTTTCCTGCTCTGAGCTTATTTGACCACATGCATTAGATACCAATTTCTTTCTGGATAAGGCTCCCAGCTACAACACTCTAACCAGGGTATCTCAAAGACTGCCTTCCTTCATTCAAACCTGGTCAAAATTGAAGATTTGCTGCAAAGTCACTTCTATTATGACCCAGTGCTAAGATTTGAAAACATGGAACTGGGATTTGAAAACATGGAACTGGGACTCAGCTGTGCTGACATGTCAACAATGGCATTCTCCCTCCAAAGAGGTTTGACTGGCTTATTCAGATTTGACTGTTCTACACAAGGGATTTTAAATATATTTACTCTGCTTTGAGTGATTTTACTTTGAGTTTTACAGACTATCAATTCTGTCCTCTATCTTTTAAAAAGACTGTTTATCTCCTGTTTTTAATTTTTTGTGGTATGACATTCCTTTAAAGCTTTCAAACTATTTTCAAGAGTAAGACTGTACTATGCTGAACAAGAAGATGGCTCAGAAATAATTTTATCAACAAAATACAAATAATACACATTCTTTCATCTAAGACCAACACCTTCCGAGGAAACACACTATATTAAAAACAGGGCAGGACTGACATGAATAGTCTATGGAACTTCCTGACAGAAGAAGTGGTGACAGCTGTCAGTCTTGAAATCTTTAAGAAAGGATTAGACAAATTCATGGAGGACAAGGGTATCAATGGCTATAATTATGGATACCTAAGGACAACCTCCGGGTTGGAGAGATAGGCAGGATATCTCTCAATGCCATTTCCAGGGACTCCTAAACAGGTGAAGGCATCTGCTTGGGAATACCCTGAAGTAAATGGTGAGCCACTGTGTGAGACAGAATGCTGGACTGGATGGGCTTCTGTGGCTTGTTCCAGCAAGGCTGTTCTTATGTTCTTATGAATTCAAGATAATAATTCTGAGTAGAAAAAAAGCAGTGGATTCCATCACAAATAGTAGGTAGGTAGCTTCAATTCAGACCTGTAGGATTAGGATGGCATTTGCCTACCCAACTAATGCACTTGTTCCACATGTATGGGATGTAAAGACCAAATTCAGCTTTCTAGATTAATTTACACTGATTCAATGGGATTTAACATTTAATCGATTTGACACATTTACTCTAGTCAATGTGAGTAATTGGATTTAGGCTTATGTTGAAATATGAACGAAGTCTAATACACATTGATGCAATAGCAATTCCTTCATTTTGAGGGGTAGCAATCATACAGATTGCACTTATATTAGTAATGCTCTATGTGCCTTATGTCACCATATCATTCATCATAGATGGCAATTACAAATTAATGACTCTTAAACAATCCTATCATTAAAAGCAAAAGAAAAGAAAAGCAACCACACTTATATACCACCCCATAGCACTTAGTGTACTCTCTGGGCATTTCACAAGTTAATTAGTATTTTGCCCCCAACATGCTGGATATTCATTTTACCAACCTTGGAAGGGTGGAAGGCTGTGTCAACCTTGAACCATGGTCACGATCAAACTCACAACCTTTTGGTTGCAGGACAGCAGTTTAACCACTGTGCTACCAGGGCATTTTAACAGACCTCTTAAGTTTTTTTAAAAGTAAATCTTAATCCAAATTCAAAGTTACATCTATTACATGGATATCAGATGGACTTGGGAGCAAGTCAGGTGTGCTGGATGGAATGCTAAACCCAAATATACTCCATCAGCACTTTTGATTTCTGTACATCAGTAATCTTTTTTTTTACATCGTCAGTATTTCTTCTTAATAAGATATAAATGAACCAAAATTCAAAGCAGGAACATGGAGTGTCAAAGGGGATAAGAAAACCTCCCATCAGGTAATCCTCTCACACCCTACCAGCTAAGAAATCTAGGTATGCATTTGTATCTTACATGTGGGATGCTAGCTTGGTGAGAGATTGCCTTCCACTGCCACCGACACCCAAGAGAAGAGCATTGCCCAGTGCCTGGCGTAGAATTCGGGTGATACGGCAAATGTGTTGCATGGCATCCATGAAGAGCACTAGTTTCATCTTGGTAGTATTGATTTGATTGTACTCTTCCATGTAGTCCTCAATTACATTCTTAAGCTAGGGTCAAGAAAAGAAATATCACCAAGAAATCCATTTTTTGGGGGGGGCATCCATGGGGAAATCACCCTCCCATATGTCTATTTTAAAAGGAAAATGGGGAGGAAAATTTGATTCTTCAACTAAAATGTTACACAAGTGAAATCATGACTTCCATGGTGATGTCCACTCTAAGTTACGGTTGAGGACAAAGTGAGTTAGATCAAAAGACTTGTCAGGACTAATATCAGTCTTGGGCCAGCTACTATGCCATGTTATGAACTCATTATAACATCTGAGCAATATGTGTGACAAACTTTTGCCTCTCAAGAGACTGGCATAATTAATTACTATTATTAATTTAGAAGAAAGCATACAGTTATATAATCATCCTTGATTCCCTGGCAATGAACGGAAAGTACACTGCTCTTTATTTAAATCTTTATAATTTTATCCTTTGCTTAATTAACATTTTCTCAATATCCGCAATATCCTTCACTTGGGAGTTCTGCAGGAAGGGTAATCACCTGCAAAGGTCAGCTGTAAAGAATTTTAATGGGATTCACTGCAGTACTATGAACATAAAACTTGTTCTTCTTTCTAGTTTACTGCATTTTCTAAGCTTAAGTACTGTGCTCAAGTCATCTGTGTAACAGAATCCCAGCTGTTCTTTATTACTTGATGAACAAAAGGGGGGGGGCTTAGGAGAAAACAGCATATCTAGGTCTGCTCCATCATCCATCATTCTCAGCATGCTTCTAGAACTCAGTCTATACAAGTTTAGCCCCTTTTTTTGCACTGGAACTTACAAATGCTTCTGATGGACACCAGCCAAGTTAATCTCCTGTATTTAAGACATTTTAGAAAACCAAGTCAGGAGATCATCTGCTTTCACTAACTACATTCACATCATGGCTGATGAATCAAAGAAGAATAAAAACCTGAAAGCAGAGAAAAATCCTAAGGGCATTACCTTATCTTTGTCATCAATCAGTTCATAAAGTTTCACATCAGCACCAGGCAGCATGAAATCCCCATAGAGAAGGGGCTGAAAAGGAACAACTTCATCAAAGGTAGTGTCCCATTCCAGCATCATGTTCTTCATAAGATCATCAAACCAAATTCTGTCTTCTTCATTAACCAAGCGATCACGGAACACACGGCAGCTCTCGTGATACCACAGCCTCAGCAAGTGCAGTTTATCCTGGAAAAATGGATTCCAGAAACAGTCTAAGCAAGGCCCTTAAGACCACATATCATTTTTTAAATTCACCATTTCTAGAGAAAAATAGAGGTTTAGTGGACTCATGCAGCAGAATAACAGAACAGTTTAACTAACTAACTAACTAACTAACTAACTAACTAACTAACTAACTAACTAACTAACCAACTCTTATGCATTTTAGATTTATTGACATATATATTGCCCCTAAGTCAATGATCCATCTCTAGTAACTGTACAATAAGAAATCTCAGTTTTTATTCTAATTAATATCACAATAAATTTTGATACATTAAGAGATAAAACATTCTGAAAAATTGGAATTGAGTAGATAAGTCAGATTTGGGGGCTACATATCTAATGTTATTTTTGGATACTCAAATTATTCCGACTGGTATTAAAGTACTTAGGAGTAAGGATGACCTACTTGCTGAAGCTACCAGAATCATACCTGTCAAGTTTTGGATTTGAAAATAAGGGAAATTTATTCTGGTATGACCAGAATGTGGAAAAGATATCCCCAAATTTTGTCTCAGATCTGTCACTGCTACAGTTCACATGGATTTCAGTCACCAATCTCAGATAAAAAGAGTTTACCTTTTATATGCACTGTGTGGTACTGAATGTAAACAAATCCCCTAAAATCACTATTCTGGCAGTTCATTTATCAGAAAATGGTATGTATATTCTATTCAACTGATCTCTCACCCTACAATAGACATTGTGAGAAGAGTACTCACCTCAATTTTGGAAGGTTCTGCCACAAGCATCCCCTGGAAAACCTTAGACAGGTCTCTCAGATTAAATGTATAATGGGATTTTGCTGGAGTAGGCAATAGTTGAGATGTGATAGTTGAATACACCTGAATGGTAGCACCAACGAGAGGTTCGTTTAGCTCCTCCATTTCAGGACATCCCTCTGAAATACCCAGACATTGCTGATTAGCAATGCAGTGGACACTTTTCAAGTCAGGAAAGACTAACAGTCACAATGTGACACCATAGAATATAATCAATCCCCACATCCTATAGTGTTACTAAATATGCTGCTGAATATGTAACAGTCTGGTGAGAGCAGATCGGATAATGCCATTCCTATCTTTTGCCACCTTCACTGGTTAACATAATTCTTTTTGTGCTCTTTTCAAGATGCCAGCTAGGATCTTTAAACCCCTTAATACCTAGAACAAGCCTGACCAAGAATCCCAGTTAATGTCTGAAGTGCTTCATATTATACCCTTGCCACCAGAGGTGCCATGGGAAGACAGAAGAGTTGGGCCTCTTGAGATAAGGCATCCTAAACATGTAATAATACAGCGGTTAGTCTTTAAAGCACCACAACGTTTTTGTTTGTTTTGTTTACTTTCTGATATGCTCCAAAAACATATTTGCCTGGATTTTTCCCTGATGCTTTCAGGTAGGCAGTGGAAAATATTTTATTTTGGAAAGTACTTTCAGGACAGGCTATATTTTAAACCAGGTTTAAATTACTGTTTTGTTGCTGCCTGACCATATTATTTCAGATGGGTTAACTTTATTTATTTATTTATCACAGCAGTGTGACACACTATGTCTATTCTAGTCAACACAGAAACTGGGATAAAATGATAGAAATGTTCATTTTTAGTTCACCCTTTTGCCTACACAATCTTGATTGGTAAAAGAAATAGTAGCAAAAAAAGGTGTTTCCTTTTGGTTCCCAAAATATTAATGAATGATAGCCCTTCTAATATGTGTTAGTTATGACTGAGTAATATTATTTGTTTCATATAATTACAATAAAAGTCTCTGTCTATCCATTTGTTACCACATCATGCAAAAATAACAAAATAGATTTTCATAAAATTTGGAAGGTAGCTTTAGGATAGTTTGACTTAAAAATCAGGCTATATGGCATATGCAATAATTACTTTTAGGTTTTCCCCAAGTCTCACTTCAAGAACTGTAAAATTCAATTTAACCCCCCCCCCCCAAAAAGTAAAATAAATAAATAAATAAATAAATAAAAATCTTCCTCAAACTATTTTCCCAGTCTGATATTTCTCATGGTAGTTACTGGGGGTGTAAATTGGGACCTGAAGCACGCTGGTCTAATCCTTTAACTAATTTAAGCAAAAGCAACTGATTATCCCCCCCCCATCTTAGATTAGACAATGAATTAGATTGTACTCGATACTTACGGATTGGATCTCTGTAGCATATTTCTCCTAGTTTTCCAGCTAAAAGATCAAGAGAGAAATATACACGTTTGCACAGGAGACACATATATACCACTCATTTCTTAACACAGAAAGTAGCCACCCTCACACCATGGACTCTTCTAAGTAACATCCTTTCTCACATATTAGAAGCAAAAATATAGGATCTGCAGCATTCTGGTGCATCTTCATTACCCAAATCATGTCAGGATAGCATTGCCTCAACAAGAAAACCTCTTGTGGTCAATGCTGAATAACAGTGTGAATTGTAGGTTTCACACCAGACCCTACAGTGCCAATTATAGAGCTGAAAGAAGATACATTTTCCACAGGGCATGGATTGTTAGGTAACAAATTGGACTGTCAGTTAAGAAAGTCTGATGCTTGAACATTCCCTTCAGAACCCTATAGAACTTTACAGGTCTTGGGGGTGGGAGTGGAATGGAGATCAGACACCTATGCTTATCAAAACTAGTTTTTAAAATCATATTATGGTTAGTTCCAGAATGAAAACAGATAACCATTTCAAATCATATCAAAATTCATCTGGGCATGAAGATTTTATTGTTGTGATGATTCCAGGCATTGGCCATTTCTACAAGCTTTATTTATCTACTGTATGTACTCGAGTATAAGTCGAGGTACCTAATTTTGACCTGAAAACCCAGGAAAATAGGTTGACCCAAGTATAAGCTGAGGGTGGGAAATGCAGCAGCTACTAGTGAGTTTCAATAATCAAAATACATGAAAATATGTTAAAATTAACTGAATTGTTGGCACATCTCAATCTGGTGCAGTCTTGGGACACTCGTGGTCATTGACCCGAATATAAGCCGAGTCCCCTTTTTGGGCCACATTTTTTGGGCTAAAATCTCAAATTATACTCGAGTATATATGGTATATGCTTCTATGTTCCATATCTATAAAATACCTCAAAGTCATTAGTAAAGGTAAAGGTCGCACTTGCTCAAAAGCCAGTCGTATCCGACTCTAGGGTTCAGTGCTAATCTCTGTTTATAGCCAAAGACCTAGCACTGCCTGCGTCTGCAGATGTTTCCATGGACATGTGACAGGCATGCCTCAACACCAGAGTACACAGAACGCTGTTTACCTTCCCATCGAAGTGGTACCTATTTATCTACTCGCAATTTCTTGCTTTCGAACTGCTAGGTTGGCAGGAGCTGGGACAGAGATGAGGGCTCTCTCTGTTGTGCAGTACTCAGGATTCGAACTCTGACCTTCCATTCTTCAAGTTCATCATCTTAACCACTTGAGCCACTGCAGACCCTTGTAATACATTTAAAACTCTTGTGTAAATCTACAACAGGATTTTGGCCTCCATTTTCTACCTTCCAAACATTTATATTCATAGCATAATGAGACAATCACCTAAGCATGTGGAAACTGTCATCTTATTTTGGGGAGGAGAGCAACATTTTGATTCTAAACTGACAGGTGTCTGGTATACACAGGTATACTGTACATCAGCTACAGTGAAGCCATGATATTATATCAGGATTTTTTTTTGGACCTTATCTCTGAATGAATAGCTACAACGATGGAATTTGGGTTGACAATAAATGTGCACTTAGAATCTGCTTTGCTCAGTTTGCTACATTATAGGGAACCACTTATCTCCTTTGACAAACAGAGCTGATAGAAAGGGGGCAGCCTGGACTCCAGCTCCCAAAAGCCCACAACACAAAGATTAAAAACCTCAAGTACTGCTTTTTAGGCAGTGCTAAGGGGCGAAGAAACAGGAAAGACAATTTTGTTGTGCTGGTGACTGAGTGCCAGCACAGTGTTTGAATTTAAGCCTCTGACACAGCCAGGATAATTTCTGATAATATAGTGATCATGGCCTGTCGATACAGGCAACCATTTTATACATTTTTTTAACACTGTAGTATCAAACATTTGTCAGTGATCCAGCAAATTAGAGGAGAAAGAAAGAAAGAAAGGAGGGAGGCATTAATAACTCACCCATCCAATTGCCTAGAATAGTGGAGAAGATTTTCTTCTTGCTGCTATCTTCCATCTCAGTGAATGAGAGATAGTTGAAGTGGCGGGTAAGACGTGCGGTGATGGCATTTCTTCCTCCGCCTGGTGGTCCCATGGCACCAACAAAATTAATATCTACCAACTTCTTAAAAGTACCTGACAAAATATTCCAGAAAAGCAATAATAGTACATGTGAATGCAAAGTCTGCCGTTGAATGGGTGGGGTGGGAAAAGATAATTGTATACTAGGTAGAGGTAAAGGTCTCCCTGGCTCAAAAGCCGGTCAAATCCAACTATAGGGGTGTGGTGCTCATTTGTTTATTCATTTATTTATATACCGCCTTCCTCGCCCTGGAGCGACTCATCTCTGTTTATAGCCAAAGAGCCAGTGCTGTCTGCATCTGCAGACATTTCCATGGTCATGTGGCAAGCATGATTGGTCACCAGAGCACATGAAATGATGTTACCTTTCCCGCCAATGTGGCACCTATTTTTTTTTTGTTCAATCACATAGTTGAGTCCGACTCTTTGCAACCCCACATGGACCATTGGCACGGCAGGCACCCCTGTCCTCCACCATCCTCTGCAGCCTGCTCAGCTCTACGCCCATTGCATCAACAATGCCATATAGCCATCTCATTGTAATTTCTTGCTTTTGAACTGCAAGACTGGCAGGAGCTGGGACAGAGAAGGGAGCTCACTCCATCGTGCAACACTCAGGTCATCAAGTTCAGCAGCCTAACCACTTGAGCCACCATATACTAAGGCATGTGTTATTTGAGAACTTGCCTGACTGGCTCAGAAACATTTTTTCATATATAAAAGTTAAATGTCATACCGATTTGTTTCCTATCGTACCAGCCACGGTGATCCATCCATTGTCGAAGAAGCTCAATGGGTGGCTGAGCACCATAGGTCTCCAAAGCTGGCATATTCAGGTCATCAATGAAAAAGATGAAGTATCTGCCAAGGGGAGGGCCAAACACTCCCTTGCGCCTGCGCATATCCAGACAAGAGTAACAATTACTTCAAAAGCCAGTGTTGGAGAGGAAGCACACCCTCCCTAGCTTCTATATCTGTCCCATTTCTTGATAAAGCAGCATCAACACATGCTAGGGGGATCCAGGGCACACTCAGAGCTTCACAGAGCAAATTCTGCCTCTGGGAATACAGATGCCTAATAATGCAGTAATTGTCAATAAAACTTAATGCGGTGACTCTGCTGCTTGATTGCCAAATCCGCATATAATCCATTTATGTGATTATGAAAATCTTGTTTATTTCAAAGAGATAATACGGTCTTGAGTGTTTTGAGACACAGTAGTGTACCAACTACATGAATGACGTGCACAAAGTACATTCAAATGAGAACCTTCCACCATGCTGCATTTCTTGTTGTGTGCCATCAAGTGGCTTCTGACTTATGAAGACAGTATAAATTAATGGTCTTGAAAAGGTCATTTTGTTAATAGCTTTCTGTTTAAATATTCAATTCCTCATTTTGCAATTTCAAATTTGCCTTGATTCATATTAGAATAATAGAATAATGGAGTTGGAAGGGGCCTATAAGGCTATTGAGTCCAATTCCATGCTAGATGCAGGAATCAAAACCAAAGTAGTGTACAGTACAGTAATACTCCGGATAACGACAAAACCTGGTTCCACAAGCCATGTCGTTGTCCGTTTTTTGTCGTTGTCTGGTGCATGCATTGGATATCGTCAGCTGCAGGTTTTGCCTTGCAGCGCCACTGGGGGGTGGGTGGGGTGGAGGCGTCAAAAACAGTGCGGATCGGCTTCCCCAAGTCTTCCAGAGGGGGAAGGGGCGGCGGAGAGCACAAAATGGGCAAAAAAAAAAAACTCCATCATGATGGAACTTTTTCCTCCCATTTCAGGTTCTCCACCACCCCTGCCCCCTCTGGGAGGCTCAGAGAAGCCAATCCGTGCTGTTTCCGATGCCCCTGACCCCCCAGGTGGTGCTGCAAGACAAAACGCTGGGGAATACTCCGTCAGCTGCAGGTTTTGGCTTGCAGCACCGTCCGGGGGGGGGGGGGGTGTCTGGGGGCATCAGAAACAGTGTGGATCAGCTCCCCTGACCCTTCCAGAGATGACAGCCCGCCCCCACAAAAAAGGATATGCCTTGTCATGCTGTTCGGCGCTGAAAAAAATCACCATCTTCGGGTACATTTTCCCGGCTCCCTAGCTGGCTCTTGTGGGTGGGTGGGAGGAGCTTTTCTATGCTATTCCCGCCTTCCTAGGAGGTCCCTGGGCCACACAATAGCTGAATAAATTTGTGGCCGCCATTTTGGTTTTTTAGAAAATGGCAGCCACAACTTTATTCAGCTGTTTTGCGGCCCAGGGACCTTCTAGGAAGGTGGGAATAGTGTGGAAAAGCTCCTCCTACCCCCCCCCCCCCCGAGCCTGTTGGGGAGCTGGAGAGCAGCTGTTCATGACTTTTGAAGGAGCTTTTTGGAACAATGTGGGATATCCCCTCCCCCTGAGCCCCCATCAACATATTGTATTGTAATGTAATGTATTGCTTGTAAGCCGCCCTGAGCCGCTTCGGCGAGTGGGCAGCAATATAAATTTGAACTAATAAATAATAAAATAAAATGCACCGAAGATGGCAATTTTTTTAGCCCCAAACAGCATGACAAGGTAGGAGATCATACATGATGCACTGGGTAACGACAAAATGACGCTGTCCAGTGCATGACTTTTCTAAAAATCTAGCATCATTATCCGATTTTATCGTTGTCCGGAGCTGTCGTTAACCGGGGTTCTACTGTACCGTACTCAAGTCTTAAGACACAATTAGATCTGTTGTTTTAGCAATGGTGTAATGATCATATATAATTATTTCTCAGCGTCTTCATTAGAATACAACCTGAAAATACAGGAAATGTAAATGCAGCATTTAAAAATAGGTAAAAAACTCCAGAAAAGACAGCTTCCATAGGCTAAAGTGGCAAGCATTTTGTATGACTTCCTCTTATGCATTAGCAACAGGAGGCACTTGGCTCCTGTAAACCTAAATGGCATGGAACCCTAATTACTGTCATTGCTAAGACATGTATAGCTTCTACTATTACATGGCAAAATGGCTGCTCTGGAAAAGGTCTTTTGCACCAGATTTGTGCAAGACATGCTTAAGCATTTAATACGTACATGTTGTAGGAGTGTAAATCATTGGAAGCTTGCTAATAAGACTAACTTTAAATCGCATCATTCCAGTCAAAATGCCAAGAATCACAGAATTTGACAGACATAAAATCATACTTTTGTATCAGCAAGGCCACTCTCAAAGGAAAATGAACAAACAACTTGGATACTCAAGATGTGGTATTCAAGCTGTTATAAATATGAAGAATCAAGAGAGTTCAAGGACAAAAAAAAGGACTGGAAGGCCAAGATAGCTTTCAAATTCTAATGAGATGTTCTTCAGAATTTCTTCACTGAGAGACTGGAGGAAGTCCAGCAAGGACCTGGCATATGACCGTTTCATCAGGATGCCAACTTGACCCTTCTACAGTCTGAAGCAGCTTGATTAGGATTAGTCTGTGTGGGAGGAGAGCAGCCAGGAAACCACTTTTGCAGAAGGGGAACAGGGTGAAAAGGCTAAGATATGCTGAAGCTCACAAAGATTGGAATGAGAATTAGTGGAAAAGAGTACTATGGAATGATGAATCCAAGTTTGAAATATGTGGGTCCAATCATCAAGAGAAGAAGAGTTGGAAAGAGATGGATGAATGAGTGCTTGCAACCTTCAGTTTGGGGTTGCTTTTCTGCCAGTAGTGTTGGAGATATTGTCTGTATTGATGGGATCATGAATGTTAAAAATACAGTCAGCATGATAATGATCCCAAGAACTCTACTTTTTTATTTCTCTTTCTTTACTTCCTCTTCTACCATTTTGGGGGTCAAGGGAGATACAAGGCTATTGATCTGACACTTTTAGCAGCCTCCACCAACATTATTTGGTGTTCTTGTAATATTTCTTTGATGTCATCTCTCCATTTTCCTCTGGATCTGTCTCATGGACTTTGTCCTTCTCCTCTTTCCACATATACCTTCTAAAGCAGTGGTTCCCAAAGTGGGCCCTACGCCCCACAGGGGACTTCAATTCCCAGAAGCCTAAGTCAGTATATTGGCTGATCAGTGCTTTGAGGAATTGACTTAGGCTTCTGGGAAATGGAGTCCAAGAACCAAAGTTTGGGAAACACTGTTCTAAAGTATGGAATTCTAAGACATTCTCTCCAAATGGGCAAGCCACTTTATTTGTTGGTTCTGTTCCAACTCTTTCACTTATGATTTAATTCCCGACTTTATCCCTTCTAGTCACTCCAGTAGCCTTCCGCAGACATCTCATTTGTGTGGTGAACAACTTTTGTTTATGTTTTGTTGTAAGTATCCTTGTTTGGCACTGGCAACAGGTCTTTCTGTTACCAGTCTGCTGGTGAACTTGAGGCTCATATCAGTTCAGAGGATCTGAAGAGTCATTCTCTTGCTTAGTTCTCTTTCTTAGCTTCTCTCCTGATCTTAGGTGGACCAATACCAACAAGAGGCTATATTTTCTCAACTGGTGTAGGTTTGAGGCATCTTGTCACTATACGAATGGCTTCATTAAAAGCAATACCAACTTGTTTTGCGTGTGTGGGTGCGCCCCATATTGGAGCAGCATACTCTGCTGCAGAGACGCGCAGGGCTAAAGCAGCATGGATGGTTGAGTTCCCCATTTGTAGTTTATGAGTTTCCTGATGGTGTTGTTTCTTGTGCTAAATTTGGCTTTGGTATTCAGGCAGTGCCGTTTAAAAGAGTGTCTGGTCAAATGTCACACCAAGGTATTTTGGTGCTGAGCAATGCTGTAATTGGTTCCCTTGCCATGTAACATCCAACTCAACCCTTGCCTCTCAATTTCACAGGTGGAAAGCACACACTTGAGTCTTGCTTGGATTAGGCTTCAAATGGTTGATGTTATAATACTATTGTAATTCTTCAAGTGCTCTACTAAGTTTTCCAGCTACCTTATCAAAGCTTGTTCCGTGAATGGCCATTGCTGTGTCATCCACATAGATCAAGGGTTGCCAACCTTTTGAAGTAAGGGCTGGATCACATTGGTGGGTCGGACTGGTGGTCCAGCCGCTACCACTGGACCGTGAACTCATTTACGACTGTTGTAAATGTGTTTACAATAGCTGTAAATGAGTCCATGGCCAATTCTGGTGGTGGCTAGGGCGAGAGCAAGTGCCAGTTGATTTGACACCACTGGCCAGATCCAGCCCACGGGCCGTAGGATGCATACCCCTGGCATAAATGAACAATTTTGTTAGTGGAAAATTGAACAATGGACAATAAAGTTAGTGAAATTTTTAGTAAATGCACAATGAACAATAAAGTTAGTGGAAATGATGGTATCCCAGTTGAATTTTTCAAAGCCCTAAAAGATGATGGAATCAAACTACTGCATTCAATATGCCAGCAAATTTGGAAAACAAAACAGTGGCCACAGGATTGGAAAAGATCAGTGTACGTTCCAATCCTAAAAAAAGGCAACTGCGCATTGGAAGGTCAAATAGTAAAGACGAAGCTAAAATATTTTGGACATCAAATGAGAAGGGAGGATTCACTTGAGAAGGCCTTGATGCTGGGAAAGGTGGAGGGCAAGAGAAGAAGGGGGCGCCCAAAGATGAGATGGATAGATGGTATTGTGGACACAATCGGCACAGAGCTTGGTGGGCTAAGGAGAATGGTGGAGGACAGAGGTGACTGGAGGAAAATGGTCCATGGGGTCGCAAAGGGTCGGAATCGACTGTGCGACTGAACAACAACAACAACAAGGAACTGGTTGATCATTTGTGTGTGTGTGTGTGTCTATATATATATATTAACCTATAAAACCAAGTGTTAACCGTTGGAACTGGCTATAGGTTGCTATGCCTTGCCCTACTTGCCTGCACTCACCCTTCATGCAAACGGCCGATCTGGGTCCGCAGGTCAACAAAGGATTGAGAAAACAGGCAGTGGGGCAACAGCCCCACAAACGCGAAAAAAGGGAAACAACTTCCTTTCCCAACATTTCTTGCGCCGTGCCGCACCAGAGCCAATCAGGCTGAGAGGCTCTCGCACAGCGCGGCGCAAGGAACGTTCGGAAACGCGCCGCAGCCAATCAAAAGAAAACCATTTTAAAAAAATGCAGCACAAACACAAAGCACAAACCCATAACTACAAGCCCCAGCGTCCTGCGCGCCATGAGCGCGCAGAACGCTGAGGAAGCCGGCGCCCAAAAAATAAAACAAAAACAAAAACACTGGGAGAGCAAGTCTGACAAGCCGCGGGAACCAAAGCCCCCCTCCCGAATGGCGGCTGAAGCTCCTAATCGGAGTTTCCCCTTTAATATCACTGGGTGGGGGCGGGGGTGTTGTGCTCCCCCTCTCTACTGGCTCCCCTGGGGTTGAGAGGGTTGGGGGGACCAAAGGAGCCTGTCTCTCCAACCCTCCTGACCCCAGGGGACCTGGCAGAGAGGGGATTCCCTTCCCCACACACACACCCCATTTTAAAGAGAAGAAACCAAGCGGTTACTTCTCTTTAAAAACGGAGTGGGGGGGGGAAATCCCCCTCTCTGATGGCTCTCCTGGGTCCAGAAGGGTGGGGGAGACAGACCCCTTTTCTCAACCCAACCCTCCCAAACCCAAGGAAGTCAGCGGAGAGGGGGATCACAACCCCCCCCCCACTGATATTAAAGGGGAATCCCTGGATTCGATCCCCTCTCCTGGGTCCCATGAGTCTGGAAGGTTTGGGGGGACCAAAGGAGCCTGTCTCCCCAACCCTCCTGACTCCAGGGGACCTGGCAGAGAGGGGATTCCCTTCCCCACACACACACACACACCCATTTTAAAGAGAAGAAACCAAGCGGTTATTTCTCTTTAAAAACGGAGTGGGGGGGGAAATCCCCCTCTCTGATGGCTCTCCTGGGTCCAGAAGGGTGGGGGAGACAGACCCCTTTTCTCAATCCAACCCTCCCAAATCCAAGGAAGCCAGCGGAGAGGGGGATCACAACCCCCCCACACTGATATTAAAGGGGAATCCCTGGATTCGATCCCCTCTCCTGGGTCCCATGAGTCTGGAAGGTTTGGGGAGACAAAAGGGGTCTGTCCCCCAAAGCCTTCCAGAGCCAGGGGAGATGGCAGAGAGGGGATCCCCCCCGTAGGACACCAAAAAACACAAAAACAAACAATCAAAAACATTCAAAAATACACAAAAACAAACAAAAATAACACCAAAAAAGTAAACAACAACAATCATTTCCAAACACACCCAGCACCCAGCCAAACACCACAAAATCCAAACACCACCACCACCACCCCAAATAAAGAAAAACAGCCAACTCACCACCAGACGACCTCACACAACAACTACTGGAAAAGAAATGAATAAAGAAAGAGACTACTTACTGGAAGAAGCTCCACCCAGAGGCCACGAGAGAAAAAACAGTCAAAATACAAGATAACCCCTACCAGCAGCACTTGCTGCCCACAATAATAAAAAAAATTCAAAAAGACACAATAGCCCCACACAAAAGGCCCCAAGAGTTTTTCGAAAAAGTATATCATCCTTTATTCTTTTTTTCATCCATAAAACCAAAACACCAAACAAAAATCATCACAGTTTATAACAGGCCATCAATTTTTTTGTATAAATAACAATTTTAAAAATTTCAATTATAGACTAACCTCTTCTTTACAAACATTAACAACAACAACAACAAAAAAAACTTTCCAATACCATTTAAAACAGCCCGGCAGCCCCATGTAGAGCGCATTGCAATAATCCAATCTGGAGGTGACCAGAGCATGAGTGACCATAAACAAGGCAGGAGCGGGTGCAATTGGAAGATGACACGAAGTTGTGCAAAGGCCCTCCTGGCCACGACTGCCACCTGCTCTTTGAGCAGGAGTCGCGAGTCCAGGAGGACCCCCAAATTATGCACCAGATCTGTCTGGGGTAAAGAAACCCCATCCAGAACCAAAGCTGGTAGCTCCCGTGACAACGTGGGGACCCGAACCCACAGCCACTCAGTCTTGCCATGCTTCAGCTGAAGCCCGTTGTCCCCCATCCTAACCCGCACAGCCTCCAGACACCTGGTTAGGACTTATACAGTGTTGGGGACAATACACTTCCTTGGGGCAGTCCATTCTTCTAAAAAACCCCATCTGCTGTTATTTCCATTTTATTTATTTATTTATTTATTTATTTATTTATTTATTTATTGTTCACATTTGTATTCATTGTCACATAGAATTTCCAGTGCTGGAGGAAGCTGCCAAGCTGATAAAACACGGACAGTCATAGACTGGTCTCCAGAGTCCAGATCTTAATATTATAGAGAGATCATGTGGACATGGAAATAAATAACAAACTAAATCTAAAGAAGAACTATAGGAAGTGCTGAAGGAAACCTTGTATAATATACCAGAAGATTACTTTAGAAAACCTCAGGACAGTCTCCCCAAAATTGTTCAAGATGTACATAGATCCAAGGGAGGTCTCACTAAACACTGGTTTTTGCCTGGAAAAGCTATTTTGTTCTGAAAATTGTGTTTGTTTGAATTTGATTGATTGAAACTTTATCCTGCCCCACTAAGTGAAACATACCACTCAGGGCAGCTTACAATATATGCGTACATGTTTCCTGTAATTATGGATGGTCATTAAAACTTTGCTAAAAAAGTAAAGCTGATGGTAGCCTAAAACTTTTACACCATACTGTATATCTAACATGTGGTTGTCTAATTTTGTCTTGAATACCTATAGCACTGGAGCATTCAGCACCTTCTGAGGTAATTAGTTCCATATTTACCACTTTCTGCTCTAATTATGTCATTTAGCACTACACTTTCCTTTTGCTTCTGTGTATATCAACAATTATCATCTTAGATCTAATTCAGTTGCTTCATTAGTTGCTATTTGTACTTATCCTTTGCAATTCCCTATAGCTGACTTAATGTTTTTCATCCTGGGAGTCTCATCATGCAGCTCTGCTTCTTGTTTTAATTTAAACTATCTCATTGTAGGGGTTTCTAGATATGACTATTCTGAAGCATATTAGCATTGCTGCCCTGTGCACAATAATTCCATGCTGGAGCGAACTTCTGCTTGGAATTTAAGGCTTGCATTATATTGCTCTCAACCTCCCTTTATTCAACAACCCCCAACTAGGGAAATAATTGACAGCAAACAGAGCCAGCTACAAGAAAATCCTATGAAACAAATACCGTATTTGCTGGCATATAAGACACACACTCCCCCTTAAAATACACTGGCAAAATGGAGTGCATCTTATACTCTGTTGCATGTACCGTATTTACTGGCATATAAATGTACTCCCCCCCCTAAAATACACCGAAAAAATGGAATGCATCTAATACTCTGATGATGCATTTTATAAGCCGACAAATATGATAGTTATTCTCCTAGCTTTTTGAGCAACCCTGTCCTTCTCCATGGTAAGGTTTGCATCCAAGAGGATATTTTCAATGTCAGTTAGTAGCTAAAAGAAACAGATTTGGAAAGTAAGCATTGTGAATCACCTTGGATGCTCTCAGTGTGAGAAAGGCAGTCTAGAAACAAAACAAACAATAAATAAAACAAGCAGTAAACATGACAGCCAAAGAGCTCAATGGGTAGGAACATGACTCCCAATTCCAAAAATGGCTCAAAGAAAGGTACAGTTCCATACAAGTTTCAGCTCTGGGTTCTGCAAATATTTACTTAGAAGACAAAATATTTAGTGGCTCAAAAACAGTTAGGAATTCCATGTCTAGAGCATTCATTCAGATTGTATCTAATGTTCATTTACTCACTATGCTAGTACTACACAGGAAATTAGGCAGATGGTTCTACTATTGATCTCCAAATAAATAAAGAATTGTAGCAGTTCTTTTATATTTTGATCCTTGTTTCACAATATTTGTTTTTATCCTTAAACTTTTAAGCAAATTTTAGATTTTTAAGGAAGTAGTTGACAAATGCTTAGAAAATAAATAAATACAAAGGTACATCAAAGAAAAGGAGTACTGAAATAGAATTTTGCCTTTTATCCAGCTTGCTGTCAATGAGATCTTGGGTTTGGTTGGCTGAGGTTCGTGCAGAGAACATCAGGAAGTGGCTGACATATTCTAGCGGCAAGTTCTTTAAAAGCTTGTCTGCTATGGTGAGTGTCTTCCCAGTCCCTGTGGGGCCAACACAAAGAACCTACATTGGGGAAAAATAATATTTCATCAACAGCAGAATTTATAGACTATTAATACACACTCCTATTTATCACTTGGCTGGGCCATACTGACACTAAAGAGCTTTAAAGCAAAGTCTTCAAAATCACTTTGTTAAATGGTGAAGCTGACCAGACTGGAAAGTGTCTTTCAGATGGGGAAATAAGCAATGACAACTAGAGACAGATGCAAGAAAACCCTGTAAAGTAGAAATGTTTTTCTTCTGCCTATTTGTGCAAAAGACTGGCATATTCTAGATTAAGCCATACAATGTTTGCATTGCTACAATGCTAGGTTAACCTTGTTTGAAATTCAAGAAACATACTGGTTTGTGGTTGGTGAGTAACATTTCCAGCAGGTATGCCATCTGGACGGTGTTTATCGTAGGAACAATAATGTCACAAAAACTGGTATCAGGCACCATGGAAAACTCTGTAGATGAATCCATCCAGCTTACCCAGCAAATCTAGCAGATAGAAAAATACTGATGAGAGACAAAGCTTCAAATATCTTGCAACCCTTTGATCCAGTACTGGAATGCAAACTGAAATTTGCAAGTGAAAGCCCTCTGAAAAAGAAAGTGATCAGGCAGGGAAATTGATGCAATTGGGACCACTTGTGGCAAGGTCCAGTGTGAGCAATTTCCTGGTAATCACACCTTGCACAGGAGACCGTGGACCAGCCACTCTGATTCATGCCCAAAGTGGACCTTTTTGGCCCAGAAGCTGGGCTACTATTTTCTGGGGCAAGGCTGAGGTGATTCCTATAAGGATGGAAGTGTAAGTGTTGCTTAAGGGAGATTACTCTTAGCAAAACAGGCCTTTCCCGTGGGATCAGACATGACCTTTCTCGCCTTCTGATCACCTGGAACGATAAGTAGCATTGCTTCAAGTAATGTCAGTAGAGAGTCAAAATTACTCATTAAAACTAGAGTTTGGATCATCCTAGCCTAAATGGACATTTCCCCTAATGCAAGAGTAGGCTAAGCCTGACTCCTTCCAAAGAAGTTCCTTATTTGGGAACAGCTGAAGAGATAAACAGTTTGGATTATTTTGAGAAAGAGTGCAGATGGGCTCTAAGGAACCCTAATGTATTGGTGGCAGCAGCTCTTTTCTCCCTCTGCCCAACTTCTTTTTATTTCCCAAATATTATGATAAGATACATCTTGTGGAGGAATGTCAGTCAAAGCTGTGTTTCAGATGTTGCGTGCTGTTGCCCTAAGTAGACAATAAAGAATGACCTCTACCAGAAAAATTCCCCACAAGCCTTGTTTCCCAACCTTAAAACAATCCACATAATTTCACTCCTTCTTCAAATGGTGTGTAAATTTCAATATCCTACTACCTGTAAATCAAGTAGTAAACATGGGCAGGGACATATTTGGGCATCCCACAGATAATGAAACAAGTTAGTGGAACTTAAGACTGTGAAACTTAAGACTGTGAAACCATTGCATCACAAGAGCTTTTTAATAGTTGTATGACACTTGTCCAAAATTATCAGAATATTTCATCTTCATGATCCTTAAAACCACATTCAAAGGCAGACTACAGTTATTATCCATATACAGTGGAACTCTGGATAACGTCAGCACCGGATAAGGACAAATCTGCATAATGACGCATTCGTTATGCACCACATCCTTATGCGGGGCATTTGGTATTGATGCTATGGATAACGTTTTTTGGCGTTTTTTCATCCTTATGCGGAGCATCTCCCATAGGAAACACATAGTGTCAAAATCTGGATAACAACACGACTTGTGGAACCAAGTTTTGTCGTTATCTGGAGTTCCAGTATACGGTACTTTTGTTTTAGGGGACAGGGCTGAGAAATAATGGTTTCCTATGCATATCCATTTAGTTTGTGGTGGAGATGAGATTTAACAGGCAAACTATTCAGAAAGAAGGTGATGGAATGGAACTTTTGTTTTGTTCTTTAGCAAAGTAGGAATCCAAGTTTAGAGAAAAGACAACAGGGCAGTTCTTTACAGGATTGTTAGCTAAATCCCATTAATTCAACTTTCATGTACCATCTTAACCATATCTTCATCTTCATCATCCTCCACATCGCTGATTCCGGCATCATCCAGTTTATAGTCATAAACCAACCCTTCTTCTGGGAATAGTAATTCAGCCTGTGAGTAAGGAAGCAAACATTGAGCACCAAACTTAGTTCAGTTCAAAAGAGGTTAATATGGACCCAACAGTGTGAAGACATTATAAATAGATAACAGAAATAGTAATAATAGGCAATAATGACATGAGCTAGAATAAGACTGGGCAAGTGGACAAAGGGACCTGAACCATGCAAGGTAATTAACCATGCTTTTTTGTTGATCCAAGCAGCTAGCAGTAGGGGATATATAGGTAAGAATGTGTCTGTGTGTGTACATACATGTATGCGTGTAACAAACAGACAAGGAATGAGAATAGATATATTGATATGTTTTACTGAGTACTCAAGCTAGATAGCATTAGAAATCTAACTAGTCTTTATAACATTCTTTCTCTGATGTACCATTCAATAAACATCTGTAAAGAACCTTAAGGGATTGACAGCAAACATAATTTCAGAGAGATTTAGTCTAGTTTTTAAATTGAAATCACTCTATTTTCTCATATCTCACAAGCACATTCTCAAAAAGTAAAGTGACATGATTATTTGTCTTAATAACAATCAAATCACAACCTCTACTGGAAACGCTGGAGCCCCAGAGCTGCCATTAAGAATATATGACATCCCATTTCAATCGACTTGCCTTCTCCTCTTCCATCTTCATTCTTAACCACTTGCTGAAGTAGATACGGCTTCGGGCATCCCCAGTTGCACCAACGCTCCATATCAAAGCAAATATGAACCACGGTTCAATCAGTTCACCAATACGAGCTGTCTTCTCTGGAGGGATTCTTTTCAGTCCCTGGGACAAACTTATTATTAGAACCTCCCAGATAATTACTGATGAAGTGAAACAAGAGATAAATCTCTGTAAATTCCCCATTATGATTAGATTGCCTTTCTTCAAAAACTAAAAATGTTTCCACCACATGTAGGAAAGAGGTCTTTTATACCCTACACAAGTTGGTGTCAACTCATATCAAATCTCTGACTAAGAGACTGAGAGACAGCGGTGTGTGGTTAAAATGTTAGACTAAGGTTGTGATCGCAAATAGACATAGATTGGATTTTGGACTTCTCGTGGAACAGTCTGGTGTGATCGATTCCTGTTGATCTCATGACGTACTGCGAACTGTTCTACAGCCTGATTGTGATATATGTCCAAGCTGTGGACAACACTTTTTGTCCAGCATTACAGCTACTAGTTTTTTGGGCTGGACTAGAACAATTCCTGGGTGGATAGAAGGTTCGCTTTAAGGGAGATCTTTCCCTGTAAAGAGACTCTTTCTAGTATGATTGGACATGCATCTTCCTCACCATTTGATTGCATCCTAAAACTCAGATGACATAATCCTCTTTCATCAATGAAATATACTAGGAAAGCCTGAGTTAATCATGCTCTTTTAGCAATTCCTATCTCCCACATGTTGCTTTGTTGATAAAGTAGAGGGGAGGAAGAACACTATGTAGACAGCTTTGGCCTTACTAAAGTTTCTTACTACTACTACTACTACTACTACTACCACTACTACTACTACTACTACTACTACTACTACTACTACTACTACTACTACTACTACTTATTATTATTATTATTATTATTATTATTATTATTATTATTATTATTATTATTATTATTATTATTATTATTATTATTATTATTATTATTATTATTTAATTTTTGAATTTCTATACCGCCCACTCGGGTACAACCCGACTCAGGGCGGTTCAACAGCATAATCTAAAAACACAATATACAATTTCAATAAAACTAGCATAAAAACATACAAAAGATAAAACAGATAAAACACTTAGTTAAATTCACCCATCCCTATCAATAAAGAAGGGAGGGGAAGGGATCACTAAACTGGATTAGGCTATAAGCCAGTGGGCTGGTGCCACATTCCCATCGGGGCCCCACGCCTGCCCTGCCAGCCAGGTTTTCAGACCTTTCCTGTAGGGCAGCAATTCTGTCTGTAACCTTAGCTCTATCGGCAGGAGGTTCCATAGGGCTGGTGCGGACACAGAGAAGGCCCTCCTTCATGTGCTAGAGGCGAGCCCCTCTAGCTGATGGTACCATTAGAGAGACCCTCTGGTCCACCCTGATTGGACAGACAGATATTCTTGGGGTGTCGTGGTCTCTTAGGTAACCTGGCCCACTACCATGTAGGGCTTTAAAGGTCAAAACCAGCACCTTGAATTGCACCTGGAGGCAAACTGGTAACCAGGGCAGCTCCCGGAGCAGTGGTGAGGAGTGGGCATAACGTCCATGTCCCATCACCACCCGGGCAGCCGCATTCTGGACCAGTTATAACCTCCGAATGGTCGTCAAGGGCAGCCCCATGTAGAGCGCATTACAATAATCTAGCCTGGGGGTGACCAGTGCATGAGTGACCATCAGTAAGGAGTCCTGGTCTATAACAACAACAACAACAACAACAACAATAAATTGAGTCACAACATAAACCTGAAAGTAAATTAACATTGGGTGTAATTCTGAAACTGACACTGTCTTGAACTATTAGAAACCAAAAACAAATATTTTGTATAGTTTCTCTATACAGTACTTGCTATTTCAATACCTCTTTGTGTTATCAAAACATTATCTCTAACTCTCCTAATTACTTTGCACCTAGAAGCTTAAGTTTCTGATGTACATGTGGTAATTAGAATTTAAAAATACTACAATATCTATAGTTATTCCCTCAAAATACTGAATTTTAGCATAAATCTGAAATCTTTTCAGTTAACTAGCAAAGGTTGCCCAGCGTTGCCGGGCTGTTTTAAATGGTGTTGGAAAGTTTTTGTCGTTGTTGTTGTTAATGTTTGTAAAGAAGAGGTTAGTCTATAATTGAAATTTTTAAAATTGTTATTTATACAAAAAAAATTGATGGCCTGTTATAAACTGTGATGAGTTTTGTTTGGTGTTTTGGTTTTATGGATGAAAAAAAGAATAAAGGATGATATACTTTTTCGAAAAACTCTTGGGGCCTTTTGTGTGGGGCTATTGTGTCTTTTTGAATTTTTTTTTATTATTCTGGGCAGCAAGTGCTGCTGATAGGGGTTATCTTGTATTTTGACTGTTTTTTCTCTCGTGGCCTCTGGGTGGAGCTTCTTCCAGTAAGTAGTCTCTTTATTCATTTCTTTTCCAGTAGTTGTTGTGTGAGGTCGTCTGATGGTGAGTTGGCTGTTTTTCTTTATTTGGGGTGGTGGTGGTGTTTGGATTTTGTGGTGTTTGGCTGGGTGCTGGGTGTGTTTGGAAATGATTGTTGTTGTTTACTTTTTTGGTGTTATTTTTGTTTGTTTTTGTGTATTTTTGAATGTTTTTGATTGTTTGTTTTTGTGTTTTTTGGTGTCCTATGGGGGGGATCCCCTCTCTGCCATCTCCCCTGGCTCTGGAAGGCTTTGGGGGACAGACCCCTTTTGTCTCCCCAAACCTTCCAGACTCATGGGACCCAGGAGAGGGGATCAAATCCAGGGATTCCCCTTTAATATCAGTGTGTGTGTGGGGGGGGGGGGGTTGTGATCCCCCTCTCTGCTGGCTTCCTTGGGTTTGGGAGGGTTGGGTTGAGAAAAGGGATCTGTCTCCCCCACCCTTCTGGACCCAGGAGAGCCATTGGAGAGGGAAATCCCCCCCCACTCCGTTTTTAAAGAGAAATAACCGCTTGGTTTCTTCTCTTTAAAATGGGGCATGTGTGTGTGTGGGGAAGGGAATCCCCTCTCTGCCAGGTCCCCTGGGGTCAGGAGGGTTGGGGAGACAGGCTCCTTTGGTCCCCCCAAACCTTCCAGACTCATGGGACCCAGGAGAGGGGATCGAATCCAGGCTACCCTCTGATATTAAAAGGGAAATCTCAATTGGGGTTTCCCCTTTAATATCAGTGTGGGGGGGTTGTGATCCCCCTCTCCGCTGGCTTCCTTGGGTTTGGGAGGGTTGGGTTGAGAAAAGGGGTCTGTCTCCCCCACCCTTCCGGACCCAGGAGAGCCATCGGAGAGGGGGATTTCCCCCCCAAAACTCCGTTTTTAAAGAGAAGTAACCACTTGGTTTCTTCTCTTTAAAATGGTGTGTGTGTGTGTGTGTGTGTGTGTGTGTGTGTGTGTGGGGAAGGGAATCCCCTCTCTGCCAGGTCCCCTGGGGTCAGGAGGGTTGGGGAGACAGGCTCCTTTGGTCCCCCCAAACCTTCCAGACTCATGGGACCCAGGAGAGGGGATCGAATCCAGGGATTCCCCTTTAATATCAGTGGGGGGGGGGGGTTGTGATCCCCCTCTCCGCTGGCTTCCTTGGGTTTGGGAGGGTTGGGTTGAGAAAAGGGGTCTGTCTCCCCCACCCTTCTGGACCCAGGAGAGCCATCGGAGAGGGGGATTTCCCCCCCAACTCTGTTTTTAAAGAGAAGTAACCGCTTGGTTTCTTCTCTTTAAAATGGGGCGTGTGTGTGTGTGTGTGTGTGTGGAAGGGAATCCCCTCTCTGCCAGGTCCCCTGGGGTCAGGAGGGTTGGGGAGACAGGCTCCTTTGGTCCCCCCAACCCTCTCAACCCCAGGGGAGCCAGTAGAGAGGGGGAGCACAACACCCCCGCCCCCACCCAGTGATATTAAAGGGGAAACTCTGATTAGGAGCCGTTCGGGAGAGGGGCTTTGGTTCCCGCGGCTAGTCGGACTTGCTCTCCCGGTGTTTTTGTTTTTGTTTTATTTTTTGGGCGTCGGCTTCCTCAGCGTTCTGCGCGCTCATGGCGCGCAGGACGCTGGGGCTTGTAGTCATGGGTTTGTGCTTTGTGTTTGTGCTGCGTTTTTTTTAAATGGTTTTCTTTTGATTGGCTGCGGCGCGTTTCCGAACGTTCCTTGCGCCACGCCGTGCGAGAGCCTCTCAGCCTGATTGGCTCTGGCGTGGCACGGCGCAAGGAATGTTGGGAAAGGAAGTTGTTTCCCTTTTTTTGCGTTTGTGGGGCTGTTGCCCCTCTGCCTGTTTTCTCAATCCTTTGTTGACCTGCGGACCCAGATCGGCCGTTTGCACGAAGGGTGAGTGCAGGCAAGTAGGGCAAGGCATAGCAACCTATAGCCAGTTCCAACGGTTAACACTTGGTTTTATAGGTTAAAATAGAACACTATTGTGTTTTTTCAGAATTATGCTTTTCTTGTTGAGACCACTTTCTTATCTTGTTTTATTCCTCTATAATCTTAACCCTCAATAGCACAACAATGCTACCTCAACAGGAATGAAAGGTTTAAAGAAACAGTCCAATAATTTGAGAAGACTTGCTGTCAGGTTTGAATCCGTGGAGGCAATTATTTCCTTTACTGCAGTCCGGACAAATTTGATCGATTCCTGAAAAGATCAAGGAAATCTAGTGTTAACTATGAAGACACTTATTTCCAATTCTGGTGTTTCGTAGCAGCTTACTGTTCTGAATTCATTACTTTTCAAGGCAGGGCCGTAGCCAGGATTCTAGAGTTGCCGGGGTGGGTGGGGGTGTAGGGTATTTTTCCAGGAGGGGCAACAATATCACACACACACGCACGCATATAATATTGGAACTTTTCCTGGGTTGGGGTGGGGCTGTTAGCTCGAGGGGGGGGGCTTATCCCCCTGGACACCCCCCTGACTATGGCCCTGCTTCAAGGGCTACTTCTAATACTTTGCACCTCAGGTGAAGAATGGATCTCAATAAAGAGAAATGTTATGAGTAAAGAAGAGATAGTGTGTTCCATCTCTGGAAACTGCTTAACCTGCCAAGAAAATGAACTGCTGTTAACTACATTTAGGAGGTTCAGTGAATTTGCACATAAGCCTTTTACTGCTATTGAACTTTCCTATTATCAACCTTTTCTTCTCATGCTGTCAATATGTCTCTGATTCATGGGGACCCTGTGAATGAGGGATCTTTAAAAGGTCCTGTCCTCAATGGCCCTGCTCAGCTCTTGTAATCTCTAGGCTGTGATTCCATCAGGGAGTCAATCCATCTCTTATCTGGTCTTCCTCTTTTCCTGCTGCCTTCTACTTTTACCAGCATTATTGTCTTATCCAGAGAATCCTGCTTGCTCATTAAGAGCTTAGGGGCTGCGGTGGCTCAGTGGTTAAGAAGCTCGCCTTGTTAGCTGGAAGGCCGGCAAGTTGGCAGTTCAAGACCCGGGTACTGCATGACGGATTGAGTGCCTGTGTCTGTTCCAGCTCTTTGGGGACATGAAAGGAGCCTCATGCGGTGTTTCTCCAGCAAAAATCCTTTCAACCCAGAATAATTTCTGGCACAAAATTATTATTATGAAGAGCTTGAAGACTGCTGCACTTCTTTTATATTTGCCTCCAGGCAATGTTTCCATTGTACTCCAATTCAGGCTTACTTGAAGAGAAAGATAATGTAGGCATGCAGAAGAGGACTGGAGCCAATGTAGTATTTATAAATACCATTACAAAATGCTGATGATGCTTAATAACAAGATTAAAATTTCAATTGTTCTGTGAGGGAGAACTCCACTCATTTTCAAAGCAAAAAAGATACAGATCTCATTTCATAGCAAACTTTCCCAACACAACCCCATTAAAATTAATTGCTGTTGTGGCACAGTTTAACTGTTCCTGATAGAGGATACAGTAGAACCCCATATAATGAAAAAACTCAATTCCACACAGCTCTCCGTTATAGTAATTTTTTGGTTATGTGAAGCGCTATTGCGATACCCTGCATAATGAAATTTTTCATTATGTAGGGTATGCCTCGCCTAATGAAAACCCCATATAACAAAATTTTTTTGTTATACAGGGTTTCGTAATGCAAGGTATACCCTGCATAACGAAAATGTGGGGTATCACGGTTAACGAAAAATGCTTCGTTGTACGAATTTTTCATTGTACGAAGTGTTCGTTATAAGGGGTTCCACTATAAATTGCACATAGTTGCTGCCATAAAAGTGTGAAAAGCAAATGTGACAAGTTCACAGTTCACACTGAAGATGGCTTGTGAGGGCAGAATGGGATGCATGGGGGTGAAGTGTCCACCTTGATTTGCACTCTTGTCAGTGAAACTGGGCTGACGTACAAATTTTTGCACTAAATCAAAATGTGAGCAATACTGTTCTAGTCTATGAATCACCTCTATGTATCTGCTGAACAGGGATTCCAACGTCTCTGTAAATGGTTTCATAATGTCTGGAACCCTCTTCAGCCAGCATTCAGTGAAGGGCTGTAGTCCCAAAAGACTGGGCTCCAGGTACACCATGCCACACCGTGAAACAGTAGCAGGAGAAGCAACTGCTAAATCCTGGACTTCAAACATCATAGTCATTGCCTGGAAATCAGAGATGAAAAGTGAGATATTTTAAGTGGCTTTGCTCAAATGCTGCAACAGAAAATTATGCTATTTGTACTGTGAGCAGAATAAAGTAGGCATCCTTGAAAATTTAAGCTCCATAATTTACAGGGAATTTGGGGCAGTGTTTCAGATGCTGAACTTAATGACTGGAAGGTCGGCAGGTCAGCAGTTTGAGACCTGAGTGCTGTATGACCGAGTGAGCTCCCATCGTCTGTCCCATCTCCTGCCAACTTAGCAGTTCGAAAAGCAAGAAATTGCAAGTAGATGCAGTAGACCCTCACACAACAAAGTTACTTGGTTCCCCAAGTAGCATTGCTATGCGAATTTTGTCGTTATGTGGGTTTCTATGGAGTTTCCCGCATAACGACTTTTTAGTGTCGTTGTTCGGTTATTTTAGTGTTGTTGTCTGGACAATGACACTAGAAACGTTGTTATGCGGGAGAACATGTGGGGCATAACGATGCGTTGTTAAGCGAAAATGATGCTATTCGAACGCGTCGTTATGTGAGGGTTGACTGTAAATAGGTACCTCTTTGGTGAGAAAGGTACACAATGTTCTGTGTACTCCAGTGTCTAGTCATGCCTGCCACATGACCACAGAAATGTCTGCAGATGTAGACAGCACTGGCTCTTTGGCTATAGAGATGAGCATCGAACCCTAGAGTCAGATACGACTAGGATTTGTGAAAAGGCTTTTATCATTACTGAAAATACTAGAGCTGTGATTTTAAGCATATTGACTCATCCAGATTTCCCTAAAATTAAAATTGTTTTATTCTTTCATACTTCCAAGTATGGGGTGCAGGTGGAAGGGTTGCCTCCATGGGGTGGTTGATTTAGTGGAAAACCTCCCCCTTCGGTACCTTCAGTCCCTGCACCCTTTTTAAGGGGGTGGGTGGTTTTAACTATGTCATTTTTATATATGATTGTAAACCGCCCTGAGTCGGCCTCAGCCGAGTAGGCGGTGAAGAAATCTAACTAATAAATAAAATAAATAATAAATAAATTGTCCAGACTCATAAAATAAAATAAAGCCAATATCCATTAGTCCCATCAGCATCGTAACATGGGATCCCACTGCATGCAGAATTGATTCCATTGTACACCCCAAAAACCTACCCTTCATCTGTGCAATGGCAATTCTATGCAAATGTCACAATACCATATTACTACTTTGGTGCGAGTTTCTGCACAGTAGATTAACAGAGTAGTGGCCTATCCTAAAGAAAAAAGAATCTTCAATTTTATTTTAAGCAACCCTATGCTATGGCTCAATATAGATTTTTTTTAGTTTAAAAACATCTTGATGCCAATGAATGTTTAAAACCCGAAATGCTTAAGCCAAAATTACATTTAAAAGAAAGCAATTTATTTTGGGGGGAATTGTAAAAGGCTATCTTCTCACAATGAAGAGAATAAGAAGCTTCAATGACTGGCAAAATAGTAGATCAAACAACTCAAATCAGGTCAGCTTCCTCCTCTGAAAGAGACGGTGCTATGCAAACAAACATTAGAATGACCTAAAATGTGCACTATATGTTTATGTAAAATAGAGTGTGTGGCTACAGAGGTTTCAGGAGACAAAGAAAGGGAGAAGAGAAAGATACCTCAGTTAGTTTAATAATTTCACCAGAGCTAAGACACAGCTTCTTATTATCATCCAGCACAGTGTTCATATTTTCAATCCAAACAGCATCAACTGGACCATCAAACATGTACCATTTCTTTTTGCGATCAGTGGCCACAGCTCCCACCCGGATGAGAGCAGGAAGGATTCCATCGGTCCTGTCAGTGGAAGGGAAATAAGTAGAAGCCAATCAAATAGTTGCACATAATTATCCCAAAATCTCCTGTCTAATGGATGTGCTCTTCGCACAAAATACCCTAAATAGATCTGCAGTGTGCAGTTGAAAATTACAGAAAAAGATCTCCCTTCTTTTAAGAATAAAATATCCTATTTGATATCCTGGTAAAGGCAAATTAATATACTCACATGTAATAACTCATTGCCAGAAATACAAAGGCCTCAATGGCTATTGGATATAATCCAACATTTTATTTCGGCTAATAAATTATCACTGCTATCAATGTAAAACTCTTATAATTATAATTAATTTTTTTCCTCTAGGCCAGTGGTGGCAAACCTATGGCACATGTGTCAGAGGTGCCACTTGGAGCCATCTCTGTGGGCACCCGCACATTCACCCAAGCACAGAGTTCACCCTGGCCCTCTGCCCAGCAGCCCAATGGGAGCGCTTCCTCCCTCCTCCCAGCACAGAGTTCACCCTACCCCTATGCCCAGCAGCCCAATGAAAGTGTTTCCTTCCTCCTCTGTTGCTGTGTTGGCACTTTGCGATAAATAAGTGGGTTTTGGATTGCAGTTTGGACACTCAGTTTCTAAAAGGTTTGCCGTCACTGATCTAGACATTAATGACTTACAGTACAAGGTCTTTTTACCAAGATCAAAAGAAAATAAAACCCTCCAAAGCTCAGCTGGAGAGAACCGATGGTTTATGCCTGTGAACCTCTTTTATGGGCATGGCATTACTCTTCCCACTCTGATGCATGTGTATGTTGTTCTTTGAACAAAAACTGTATTGTATATAAGTTATTAAATCTAAGTAAAATTTTCTAAAAATTAAGATCATAAATATGTTCTTTAGCCCAAGTCTAAGATGTCTGTGGACAAAACATGAGAAATGTTTACTTGACACTGCTTCCCTTTCGCTATCTTCTTAGTGATTTCATATATTTATGGATTCATATGCTGCTTCACAATGTATATATTTGGCAGATCAAAATAAAAAAATGAATAAAGTAGTGGCATTCTTCTGAAGGCTATAGGCCTATGAACATTTCAACTACTTCACTTCTGAAGGGGATCTGTGATTCACAGAATCTTGTCTGTGTTAGTCCATCAGACAAACTTCTAATACTGAGTGTGATGAGATGCCCAAAGTTGAAGAAAAGAGAGGAAATCTCCAATAATGGTTCTGTACTCTTCATACAGACTAAAACAGTGGCCCAATGAATAAATAAATGGGACATTTACAGACAGAAATTGAAATTAAGGTCAGCCCTGAACATCTATTTCATGTTATGCCAGTAAACCCAAAATTCAACGTTCAAAAAGAAAAGGTACAATCGATCTAAAGTTTATGATTCAAAATCTTAGAGATTTTCCCATGGATTTTGATGCAAGATAGGTAAGCACAGAGCTTAGTTTTGGCTACATCATCCATATATCTTTTACTATGAACACTAAGACCTCAATTGGATTTCTGTATTTTTAATTTATACAGTGTTTTTGATTTCACAAAAGGGATAAAAGCATAAAGCAGGAACATTTCGCATTTTACCATTCATGAGTTAACAAGTCAAATTCTCCATACAGCTGACCCATTGTAATAGATTTGGGATTCAGTATATAGTAATTGACAGCTTCATAGTTTCCACCACTGACTGATGGTCGACCTTTCAAAGATGTCATTGCAGCTGCCAAAACTTTATAACACTGAAGAAAAAAGAACGTAAGGGGATAAGGAGGGGGGAAAGAGTGCCTCAACACATCTATTCTAAGACTGAAAACAAAGCTATTCCAAACTCACCATCAATCTACAATAATGAAGAATGGAAAGCAGTGACAAAAGGTTTTACCCAAGGGCTTCTCATTATCAAGAAAACAAGGTTATAAAACACCCACACGGAAAATAGAAAGTCTCCATTCTTTCAAAGTGTTGATGGAATATTGGCAAACATCACACTGCAGAAATCCCACTAAAGCCCTGCAAACTCAGAATCATCCATGTCTGCCTTAATGAGGCTTTTCTACAGTTCATGTAAGTTCACTTTTAAACCTAGCGTTCTTACTTCAAAGTTTATCTTTGAAATCTAGTGTTCTTACTTGAAAGCTCTCTTATACTGGCTGCTACTTTTCTTTGTGATAAACTATTTTTTTCTAAACAAAATCTTTACACAAACATACAGTATTAGGCACACAGATACTGGAAGTAATACCCTGGTTATTAGTGCTAGGGGAACTGTCTACTCATTTTCCTTTCTGCATTGACAAATATTTATTTTATTTATTTATTACATTTACACACCACCTGTCTGGGATATTTTCCCAATCTGGGTGGCTTACAACACATGAAAAAAACACCCACACATTGAGAATATACAGTATATGATAAAAATATCACACTAGGTCTTCTGAATTCCTTACTTTAGTTTTTCCTGAGCCTGTGGGTCCGACCAGCATGAGTCCATGCCGTACTATAGTAGTTTCGTATAGCTGGATACACTTTGTCACAAAACCTGGAGCAAAAAGATTTAAAATGGGAATGACTTGTGGCAGCTTTCATTGTGCAACAGCTATGTTCAGGCAACAATTGCACTGAGATGGCTCATGAAGCTACTAAAGTCAGTGTTAAAGGTTTATGTCACTAAAGTACCACAGTGGATCACATCAGCCTGTTCCTTGGGTATTCATAAAAAGAATAGCCCACCATGTATTTTTGGACCATAAGATGCACTCCCCCCCAAAAAAAGGGGGGGAATGAGGGTGTGTCTTATAGTCCGAATGCTGTCCAGCAAGGCTGTTGTAAAAGGATACTTTACAACAGCCGCGGCTGGCCGAAGACCTCCACCGCCACCGCCATAGCTGTTCCGGGGTGGGAAAAGAAAAACATATGTTCAGCGGGCCATTACCACAGGTGGCCACAAGAGGGCACAAATCACAATTTCCCATTTTAATGCATTGGAAATTAATTTCTTGTACAGTATTCTACAGCTTTTGTTTGTATGTTCCCAATGCATTTCAGTGGGAAACCAAACCTGTGCATAAAAAAAGGGTTTCATTTATCTTTCTTGCCTTTGTCCCTGCTCCATGTGGTAAAAATGGAGGGGAAAGCCATGCTTCCTGGTTGCAGGGAGAGCAAGAGGCTAGGCCAGAGCATCGCTTCCTGCCTCAGTTCAATTGGTTTGCCCACCCATTCCCCCTGCAGTGCCACCACTGGTTAGTGGTGCAAATACAGTATTATTTGGTTCAGAATATATTTTTTCTTGTTTTCCTGCTTTAAAAACTGGGTGCATCTTATGGTCAGGTGCATCTTATGGTTCAAAAAATACAGTAATTTTTTCCTAAGTCACTCCATGTTTCAGTTAACTCACCAGTTTCCACTGATTCAATTAGCCTACTATTGTAAAACTTACTATGCTAAATAGTAAGACTTCAGCTATTGTGTCAGTACAGCATTTTAAAGAACCATCATGTTACTATACAGAGGAACCTCAGTTAACATAATTAATGAATTCTCCAGGACATTTCTTACAGCAAAAACTACCTTAACTGAATTTCCCATAGGAATACACTGAATGCAATTTCCCATAGGAATGCATTGAAAACCAATTAACCCGTTCCAAAAAAATTCTGTAAACTGAGCCACTATTTTCTATGAATTTCCTTTTGTTATGCGATTTTTATGTTAACTGAGCTGCTTGTTAACTGAGGTTCCACTGCATAAGTGACTTCTGAAGAACTTTTGGAATTATACTGTAGTGGGATACAACTCCACTGTCAGTTATTTATTTATATATTTGTATCATTTGTAAGTCTCCTTTCTCCTAATGAGGGATGCAGACCAAGCTTCCTCAACACACATATCAGATTTTCTAACTGGATCCTGTCTGTATCTGGGTGGGAACCATGTAAGAATCCTATGTACTTTGCTGGGTTCCAAGAAAGAAACACAAGGGGCCCAACTCAGTTCAATAGGAAAGATTGCCAAAATAAAAGGCTATAAATACAGCTTTAATTGTCTTTAAATCATGTCTTCTTTTTATGAACACCCCTTTTAAGGGGATCTTATGATTTTGTATCACAGAGACTCTAAAACATTTCTTCCTGAAAAATTAGATAGCACAAGACCTTATGAACAATAAAGTAAGTCACAATTAGAATAGGCACATTTGAATAAAATGAATTTACAGATGAGTTGATTCACCAAACCCCCACTGAGTCAATGAGCCAACTCTAGTACAACGTATCACACTAAGCAAGAGAACATCAGCAAATATGTGATGAAAAATTACAGAGTAGCATGTCTTTCTTGTCCACTCACCATCAACATCCTTCAAATTGTCTTTGAGACAGCATTTGTGAATTGCCTCCTCTAGGATGCCATAGTCAATAGGCTCCTCTTTGATCGTGGGAAACAGGTCAGAAATTATACCACTGAAAAGCTTAAGATCATCCTGTAGGAACTTAGGAACATTAACATCCTTGATAGCTCTTAGGCAAATTAGCTCCTAAACAATAAAGAATACAATTATTAGGCATGGCACGTTTCCTTCTCTTTCCTTGATTGTCATACACAAGCCCCAATAGCCAAACTGTTTCAAGCTTCACATTCTTTAAAACTACTAGGTTTCATGTTAAAAATATTGGACAAATTCAATCAGGACTGTGGTTTTCAATCATATAATATTCTCTCATTTCCAATGTCTTTAACTAAAGTGATAAAAAGCATGGAAAAGGTAGGGGCAACAAGATTATAAACAATTATAATTAATTGAAAAAGTAGTACAAAAGTCACCTTTCTCAGAGCCAGTAACAAATAAAATATATTTTATATTACACAGACAACAGCCATGAAAGATGCCTAAACTGAAAAATGTGAAGGGTCATCTAGAACAAGTGTCAAGCAAACCTGGCTCTCCATGTGTTCTTGGACTTCAATTAAGAGAAGCCCAAGTCAGCACACCTGCTGATCAGGGCTTCTGGGAACTGAAGTCCAAGAACATCTGGAAAGCCAAGGTTGAGGAACCCTGATCTAGTCTAGGATTAGTCAGCTGAATGAATATACAGTAAAACCCAGGGTTACGATTGCCCTGGGTTAGTTTGCTCCAGTTTACGACGGCAAATTAAATTAAAATAATGCCCCAGTTTACAATTTTTTATGACTGAAAATTGTGCTATTATTAATAATAATGTTATTATTATTATTAGAGTTTAAAATGGCACCTGCCCCCTCAGCTGGAAGTCACAACCCAGTGCTTAGCATTGTGGAGGTGCTGTTGTCATCATTTCTGCTGCTATTTCTGGGGACCTTATCTGCTCGGTTCCGACCTTTGTCTGAGCTCCATGGGCAGTGCTACAGTGCATTTTTGGCTGTAGCACTGCCGAGAGAGCTTGGATGAAGGTCAGAACCAAGTGGATAAGGTCCCCAGACTCTCCTGCTGCCGACAGCGATGGAAACTGGGCTTAATGCATGCATTTTCAGCTGGGGAGCACACATTTTTGGCTGTAGCGCTGTGCAGGGAGCTCAGACAAAGGTCGGAAAGGCAAGAAAAAGGTTAGGAGAATATTTCATCACTTTTTTGGGGGGTGGGGGATGATCACGTCTTGTGGTGTGTTTTTTTTGGGGGGTGGGGGTGGGGGGTTGTATTTTTTTAAGGATTTTTTTTTGGTCGTCGGGACAGCTTCCCCTTTGTGGGGGTGGGGGATGATTGTGTCTGGCAATTTCTGGATGTTTTGGTGGGTTTTTGATAGGTATTAGTTCCTAACAAGGGCAATACATTACAGTCTTTACTTACTTACTCACTAGTACAAGCACCACTTTGGAAGGTTTACAAGCTAAAACTTAAAAACTGAGAATACAGAGAAATTGCAAATATAGGGGGAGCCCATCTTTCGTATTTTCCCAGTCTCTATTTTAATGTATTCTTTAAAACCTTTGTTTCAATATTATTTTATTCATTCAAATACTGAAGTAAAAGGGAAAATGCCTTAACATTGCTACCTAGAAAGAAACTACAGTATGGAGGAATAGAAGGGTTCTGCACAACAAATGGTGACAATTAAGTATCTGCTATTATTCTGAGTTAAATTATAAATTATTATAGAAATGCAATATTTGTAGATAGTTGGATGTTACACAGATATTCTGCTGGACAAATGTTAGTGCAGTAGTTACTACGTTATCACAGTATTATTAACAGTCTTGATGGTAATATTAACTTAGTCGATTTACTGCATTTTTTTACTTTTACTTTTTATATTCTTGTTCTTTCTGTGCTTATTGTTAGCCTGTTTAGATTTTCTACAGAAGAGGGAAGAGAATAAGAAGGGGGAAAGATTGAAATGTGTGTGGAATGTGTAATATACTGTATAAATTCTTATGATCTGGAAAAAAACATGAATGTGACAATGGAAATGGTGTTTAACTACTCCAGAGTCCTCTCTCTTGTCATTTTCATGCAATCCATACAAGCATCCCAGTGATAATGCAACACTGCATATCCAACACTTTCAAGTGAGACTATCAAAGGCTCGCCTCATTCATGTCTTGATTTTCTCTTTTAAGATTGCCAGCAGCTGAAATCACAGTCTTCACAGCCCTCATTCCAAAGTCATAGTGATCCTGCAGGAAAGAAATTGAAAATGACAATAGAGAAAATAGGAACTTAAATGGGCTGGCAGGCATCTAATCAGTCTGTAAAAAAGGGAGCAATCTGACAATCTTCCATTCCAAATGCAGCCTATCCTTTTTCTAAGTACAGTACTCAAAAAAGGCTCACCTGGATGCCCCCCCCCCCAAGTAATGCCTTTGACCTGCTGTTGATGTTATTTTACTTTTTGCGGTCAGTTGTGCCCTTTTTGTCTATTATTGTTTTTAACAATATTTGAGTCTGGCCAGATTATCCTGTTTATAATAGAGTAGACCATACTGCCAGTGACTCAACACCAAGTGTCAGGTGGCAGTTAACTAACCTGATAACCCTGACAACTAGCGGTCTTGGTGAAGTCCACAGGGAAGGTGATGGTCCCCAAGTGGATTAAATCCCACTTGAATCCATCTTGACGGAGGGCAGCAGTTTCATCAATACTGGGCTGAGGCAGAGGACTTTGTGTGCCAAAAGTGCTCAGGACCAGAAAGTGATTCGTGGAGCTGGATCAGTGGTATGGGTGTCATGCTGTGATGCAGAAGGCAGATGAAAGGCCACAACATTATATTCTCAGGACAGTCTTCATGGCTGATCGCCATGATGATTACCAATATACGGAATTTAATACAGCACAAGAAGAAGACCATCATTTAGTTTATAGCTATACTTTGCTTGTTTATATTTTGGGTTTTGATGGGGACTTATTTTTTGTTGTTGCTGTAAACCACCCAGAAGAGAGGATATCACTTGATGAGTGGTACAAGAAATGTAATGAATGAATGAATAAATAAATAAATAAAGCTCTGATTCAATATTTGTTGTTGTGGTCAAGGTCAAAGAGAGAGTGGCAGAGAATAATTTATTAGGAGCTGTAGTAATCTATTTTTCCTAGTCCCTACATCCTCATAAAGTAATTCATTGGTAACAGCTTCTGCTTCTTCTGCCATATCTGAATCTGAATATTGATGATCCTCATGGTGATCAGCCATGATGACTGTCCTGAGAATATAATGCAGTGGCCTTTCAACTGCCTTCCGCATCACAGCATGACACGCATAACAGCTTACAATACATCAAACCAGGACATGATTGAGAATGTTTCTAAAACTGCATCAAATATTGAGCTAAGGAGGATCTACTTGGATAAAAGACAGCTACTGAAATGAGAAGAGAATATGGTGCTTCAGATCATGAGCATCAACTACAAAGTAAGGATTACAAGAGGTACCCTCAGAGAACTTTAGAAATTCTTCCAGTGTTAAAAAGGCTGGATAGCTAGAAATACTGACCTGGGTACTAAGTTGTTCAGAAGATAATTTGAATGTAGTAGTAATCTTTTTTGCCAGAACTTTGGCTTCATTGAACCCAAAGGAATACAGAGAAATCTCAGCAATCATAGAGTAATCTGGAACCATCATAGCAACAGGACGGAAGAGAGCCTAGAATATGCACATTTACTGTGAGTAGGGAAGATACTATGTGCAGTAATTTTTAAAAATAATCCTTGCAGTCTATCAGCAAACTGCTTTTAAAAACTCATCAACATTTTTGGCAGCTCCCTTACACATAAAAACAGAATCCATGAAATTACTCAATTCAATTCCAGATACTTTTAGGTGTTCAGGATGTGGTAAAAGAAAATACTATTTGGGACACGATATAACATCCTCTTGCCTAGTGAAGACTATGGTAGTATTCAAAAATCATTCACCTATCAACATAAATATGCTTTTGTTTTAATTTTAACTTCCTTAGCTCTTTTTGGCAATGTGGTAAAACCTATGGGAATTTTCAGAAGTGCAAAGTACCACACCTGCTGAATTTGAGGAAGTAAAACTCTGTTATGAAATTCAGAAAGTAATATTTGTTACCTATAAGAAGAAAATTATAAGATTTGAGTTTTTTAAAATTGTAGATAAAGTAAAATACACGGGCATCTCATTGTATGCAATTATAAACAGGAGACAGCTATTTACATGTGAACTGGGTGTGACATCTTACAATGTGCAATAGCATTCAGTTACCTTTAAGTTATCTGGCAATTCAGTGCGTCCTGCATAGCCAGGGTTCATTGTGATAAAGACTGCACAAGACGCAACCAGTGGTATCTCAGCTCCTTCAAACATGAAGCGATCTACCTAGATACAGTAAAGAGTTGGTCATTAAGCAAACCATCTTCAATTCCACAAAGAAGAGGATCTATTTTGGATCAGATTCAACTCTGTTGAAGTTAATCCTAGGAAGCTAGCCAAACTGACCTTACTGGGCCAGTCAAAACATGTACCATATTTTTGGAATTTAAGATGTACTCCCCCCCCCAAAAAAAAAGTGGGGGGAAATGAGGGTGTGTCTTATAGTCCAAATGCTGTCTGGACCGCGCAGTGCATGGAATGAGGTTCGAATCCACACAGCGCCTTTTGCAAGTCAATCAAATCATGCTTTTACAACAGTAAGGCTGTTGTACAAGGATATTTTACAACAGCCTCAGCTGGCCGGCTGGCCGAAGACCTTTACTGCTGCCCCCCAGTTGTTCCGGGCCGGGGAAAACATATTTTAAGGGCCATTACCACAGGTGGCCAGAATCGGGCAAGAATCGCAATTTCTCATTTAAATGCATTGGAGATCAATCAGCTTTTCTGTTTGTATTTTCCCTGTGCATAAAAAGAAAAGGTTTCATTTATCTTTTTTGTTCCTGCTCCATGTTCCCCTGCTAGTGGTCAAAATGGAAGGGGAAAGCAATGCTTCCTGGTTGCAGAGAGAACAAGAGGCTAGCCTAGAGCATCGCTTCCTGTTTTAGTGCAATTAGCCTGTCCGCCCATTTCCCCTGCAGCGCCACCACTGGATGGTGGTGAAAGTACATGTTCAGCATTTCCCCCCTTGTTTTCCTACTCTAAAAACTGGGTGCGTCTTATGGTCAGGTGCGTCTTATGGTCCATAAAATACGGTATATTATCAAGGAACTACTTTGCAAACTACATGACAAATCCTTGGAATCCAGTTCTCCCTTTATAAAACTTTCCTATTTAATAAAAACCAGGCTCTCATCTACTGGTTGCTGACTACATATTTTATTAAGACACTATTCCATCAACTATAAGCATCCACCTAGCAATTTCATCATTTTAATAAATTAGCAACTGAATGATTATGTGATAAGTCAAGCATGAACAGAGGTTTATTCTTGTACTGCAAAGCTAAATAGATAACTCCTTAAAATTATGTATTAAAGTGCAAAGGAACTGTAGTAAAAAATAAAACTCAGAGCCAGTTGAGATCAATTTCTGAAAAAGATGAAAAAACGCAAGACTTTTCCAGAGAGTATTCAGCTTATTACAACTGTTTTGTTTTACTCATATTTAACTCTCATACAAACAGTCCAGAAACCCCTCTGTCACTGGATGCAAGCTCCTCTTTGGATGAATAAATTTTAGTAAAAGCATCACTGTTTTGGTGCTCTATAAATGTTTAACGTACTGTATGTCTATTTTTAGGGACTTGCACAGGGAGTTCTGGCAACCCTAGTTGCAAAATCAACTTTCTGCCTTCATACTGGCTTTAGCTTCTGAAGAGGTAATTCTGATTCGGCCAGTGGAAACTGAACGTTGTCAGTGGGAAAATAAGATCATATTCCCACATGTATCTGTGAACTTCCATTTTGACGACAGGGGACGGAATATGAGAAGAGATAAGCAGGGAGAATCAAACAGGTCCATTATTTTGCTCTTTATTAGGATCCCCCCCCTTCCCACAGCTTACCCTCTGCTGCTGAGCCTTCTGAATGGTTGCGATCTGCTGGGCAACTACAGACAGCACTTCAATGTCAATGCGGTTGAACTCATCAAAGCAAGCCCAGGCTCCAGAGCTTAGGGTGGGAAAAGAGAACTATGTAATCAAAAACTCAGGGATAACAGCAATTCAGTTAGTCTTAAAAGTCAGGTGGGACCATGAAGGGAGAAAGCATGCAGCAACTCTCTGCTTTGCTTTTAGGACTTTTTATCAAGTCTGTGTGCCGGCCACAATGAAGAGGCACCAGAGATAGCCAACACATCAGGCAAAGGCTGCCTCTTTATTTTATCTTTACCACTCATCCATACAGATTATAAGACTGAGAGGTCAAATCCAGGACCTTGACACACAGCAATAAATATACTTATAACAGGGCGGTAGCAACACTCCACCTGCAACACTTTCTTTGGTATTCTTTCATACTATTAAGCCTATTCATTCCAAAAGCTATAAAACTAAAAGCCATTTGCCTTACTTACACTGGCTATGCCCCTTCTAAGCAGGACAAAATGAAGTTGTATCAATGTTCCTACTATAAGCAAAGTACATAAGTTTAGTGTTTGGGAATCAAGACAATGGAAATGGCTGTAAGCTAGCCTAGCACATCTTTATTGCATGGAGTACAGTACGAACATGTGGTAATGGCGGACAAACAGCTCCTTTTATGTGGTGGCTAAACAATTGAATATGGCTCTTCGACAGGCATTGGCTACTGTCCAAGTGATGTCATCCTTGGTCACGCCTTTCTTGTCCAGGTGAGGTGAGCGCGGGAATCTTTCCCGCGCAGCTGAAGGCATTTGAGGAATGTGTACCATGTGAGCTGGGCACTCGCTACTGCCCCCGGTGGCCACTAGCTCGCGTCCTCATGCAGAAGGTTACAGTGTTACAATTAGAGATTGTTACATCCACTCATTCGTGTGGTTACAATTATATTCAATACACAACATCCCTCCCCCCCTAAGATGGGACAAAGTCCCTCAACCAAACTGGTTTCCTGCATGTGCGTTTTGGGCGTGCGGCCGTTATGCTTGACTCGGCCGTGCCCCCTCGTCTGTGTCCTCCTGGCTCTTGTCCTGCAATTGGAGAGGATGACTCGTTAGTGACTTGCTGCGGACTTGCAGCTTTGGTATGGGTAGGAGAAGGGGAAGGAAGGGTTTCTGATGCGGATGTGGGGAAACCAGGGGCACTAGGGGCTAAAGAAAAACCCCGCTCTTTGCTTGGACGGGTGGGGGAACACTCCGAACCCCCCCCCAGTTTGGTAACTCAAAATCTAATTCAGGGGCAACAGGGGCAAACTCATTCCTCTCTTTCAAAGGACTGGGTAGAACTGGTGTATCTAAAGGATACGGATTTGAGCCTGTGCTTCCCCCCCTTGTTTGGGACTGTTGCCCTTCGTTTTCTCCCCCTTGGGATAAGCGGGTGGGGGAGAACCCTAATGTTGAGTTTTGCTGCTGGACCCCTCTGTCCGGCCCCCCAATCACTCGATTCCTTAGTTGGTCAGTGTGCCTTCTCCAGAGGAGACCCGTGTTGGTCTCGACACAGTATGACACTGGTCCCATTTGATTAATGACTACACCCGGCACCCAGGCTGGCCCTGTAGTAGCGTAGTTTCTGCAATGTACAGGTTCACCTATCTGGAAGTTTTTAGTGGGGCTGTGCTCAATGTTTCTTCCCCTATCCTCCACCCTGGTGGGATCCAACCTGGTTAACAATGAGTGCAATTTCCTTTTCATGAGGAGTTCAGCGGGGGAGAATCCAGACGCCAATGGCGTCACCTGGTATGCCAACAGAAACTGGCAGAGCTGCCGGTCCAGATCCCCTGGTCCCATGCGCCACAGCCCCTCTTTCATTGTGCGCACCAGGCGTTCCGCCTGGCCATTTGTTGCAGGGTGAAAGGGGGCTGAGGTAATGTGCCGAATGGCATTGGACTCCAAGAACGCCTGGAACTCGGCCGACGTGAAGGTACTCGCATTGTCACTCACAATGACGTCAGGTATCCCGAAGGTACTTATCAGCCTGCACAGTTGTTTTATGGTTGCAGCTGATGAGGTGCTGCGCATTGGAATCACCTCTAACCACTTGGAGTATGCATCCACTACCAGCAGGAAAAAGGAACCCCTGAATGGACCTGCGAAGTCTATGTGGAGGCGGGACCACGGCCCCCTAGCTGTGTTCCATTCTCTGTGTGGAAGGCAGGACTCCTCAGGGCGAGAGCTCTGGCAATTTTCGCAGGTGTTCACCATGTGTTCAATGTCTGCGTCTAGCTGTGGCCACCAGAAATAGCTTCGGGCCAGCGCCTTAGAGCGCACAATCCCTGGGTGGCTGACATGTAAAAGCCGTAGCACCCTTGCTCTTAATGCTTCTGGGACCACCACCCTCTCCCCCCACAGAAGACACCCCCTTTCTGTGGACAACTCAACCCTCTTCCTGAAAAACGCAGCAAACTCGTCTGCGGGGGGAGCCGTGGGCCACCCCTTCTGTACCCAGGATCTAACAAGGGCTAAAGTTTTATCCTTTACCGTGGCTGCAGCGATTTCCACGGGAAGTATGGGGGGTGCATCTAGGGCTTCTATGAGGAGGACTTGGCTGTCTTGCTCTATCTCACACTTTGGGTCTCACAGCTGGGGAAGAGGAGACCTTGAGAGTGCGTCAGCGTGGCTTATGTATTTCCCGGGGCGGTACTCTAATGAACCCTTGTATGCATTGAGGAAAATAGCCCACCGAAGCATCCTGGGGGAGAGGATCTGTGGAGTGGGCTTGTCTGAGGTGAAAATACCCAATAGTGGCTTGTGGTCGGTTACAATGGTGAATGGACGACCATACAAAAAATCATGGAACTTCTTTGTGCCCGCCACAATAGCAAGGGCCTCCCTATCTGTTTGGGCATAATTTCGTTCTGCCTTGGACAATGATCTCGAATAGAAGGCAACTGGGGCTTCTCGCCCGCCCTCTAACACGTGGCAAAGGACCGCCCTCACCTCCACCGGTGAGGCGTCGCAGACCAAGACTACCGGCTTCTTTGGGTCGAAATGGGTTAGAATAGCCTCTGAGGAGAGGAGCTGCTTGAGTTCCCTGAAAGCCTGCTCCTGATTCTCCCCCCACCGCCAAACCGCATCCTTCTTCAGCAGCCTATGCAGGGGCTCTGCAATCGACGCTTTCCTGGGCAGGAAGGAATGGTAAAAATTCAGCAGCCCCACGAAGGACTGTAGCTCCGGTTTCGCAGTGGGGCGAGGGGCGTTTTGAATGGCTGAGACTTTGGACTCAGCGGGTTTCACCCCCTCAGGGGTTATACGGAACCCCAGAAACTCAACTTCCCTTGCCAGAAACACACATTTGTCCCTCCGCAGCCTCAACCCCGTGGATTCAAAGACTGTAAGGGCCTTATCTAGTCTCTGGGCCAGTTCTGATTCGCTCCCCCCAGATATCAATATGTCGTCGAAGAATGGCAAGACCCCCGGTAACTTCTTTAACAAACGTTCCACAAGGGACTGAAATATCCCCGGCGTCGAGTTCACCCCAAACTGTAGGCGCGTTACCTTGAATGCCCCCTTGTGAGTTACAATGGTTTGCGCAGCAGCTGTGGCTGGGGTTACTGAAAGCTGCTGGTACGCCTGCGCCAGATCTAGTTTGGCGAAAAACTTTCCCCCATGTAAAGTAGCTAGCAGATGGCTAACTACCGGCACCGGATAGGCATTACGGCGGATTGCCTTGTTAATTGTACACTTGTAGTCAGCGCAAATCCGCACCTCCCCATTTGCTTTCAACACTGTAACAATAGGAGTCTCCCACTCTGCAGAGTCCACAGGCACTAAAATCCCCTGCTCCACCAGTTTGTCCAGTTCCGCCTCAATTTTGTCCTTTAGGGTGAATGGAACCCGACGTGGCTTGAGTCTAATTGGGTGGACCTCCGGGTCTAGGTTGAAAGAAACTGGGGGCCCCTTGTACTTCCCGAGCCCCTTCTTGAATACCTCGGGGTGTGCGGCGCACACTGCCTGGATCTCATCCCCCCCAATGGCATGGACGCCGCCTATGAAAATGTCCAGGGGTTTGAACCATTGTGTTCCCAGGAGATTACACCCCCCCTCCCTTAGAACTACTAGAGGGAGTTTCCTTCTGAGTCCCTTATACTGTATCTCGAAGTCCCCGACCCCCAGCACTGGGATCCCATTTCCCTGCACGTCTCTTAAGTTCGCCCTCATCTCTTTGAGTTTGGGTCGCTCCTTGGGGGGAATGCGCAAAAACTCCTTATGGGAAATGAGGGAGTATACAGACCCCGAGTCTATTTCCATCTTAACAGGAACCCCTTGCAACAGTACCTCGGCATAAAAACGTGGTTGCCCTAGAGGCACGCTGTGGACAGCCAAGTCGTCTTCCGCATGTACTCCTCGGTACACGTGGTCCCCCTCTGGGTCGTCGCCGCCATCATAGACTCTGCCGATGCCATCCCGTCTCCTCGTGGGGCGCTTGCTCTCGTCCCGGCGTTGCTTGCAGACCCTGGCAATGTGGCCCTTCCGTCCACAGTTGTGGCACTCAGCCTTCCTGAATGGGCCCTTGCTCCGCTCATGGGACGCCCCGCAGCCATCGCAGCGCCGACCCCCTTTCCCTTTCTTCTCGCTCACCCCCTTTCTGACTTTCCGGACTCCCTCATCTTCACTGGAGCCTGGGGTGGCGGAGGCCTCTGAGAATGTGGGCGAGCGCAGGGCAGGGGCCGCCCTCCAAGTCGGCTGGACTGCGGATGCAGCTGCCTCTACTTGTGGAGGCTTTGCCTTGAGAAGCTTGTACCCGGCCCTCGTGGACTCAGCAGCTAGGGCCTTTTGTAGTACCTCTTTAAAGGTGAGGTCGTGGCCTCGGGTCATGAGCTTCCTTTGGGTTTCCCCGTCTCTCATCCCGCAGAGCATCCTGTCTCTCAGGGCCACGTCTAGAATTTCCCGCCATTCGCATGGGGTTGCCACCAAACAGAGGGCCGCTGCATACTCGGATACAGACTCACCCGGCTTTTGGTCCCTCCTCGTGAAGGCTGCCCTGGCAGAGAAGAAGGATACCTTGGGCTTGAAGTGGTTTCTCAGAGTCGCCAGTATTTCGGTTACCGAAACCTGTTCCACCTCTCGTGGTGCCACCAGGTCCATCAGCGCTTGCACTGCGTGGAAACCGAGCATCGTGATGAGAAGACCTCTCTTCTTTCCCGCATCGGTGATGCCGGCAAACGCTACCATACTCTTGAAATACATTTCGAACCAGTCCCATCGCTCGGGATGGGTCACGTCGAACACCGGTTGCTGTGAAGTTGTCTTGTCCCCGTGGGAATCCATTATCCCACCTTCGTCGCCAATTTAGTATTTGGGAATCAAGACAATGGAAACAGCTGTAAGCTAGCCTAGCACATCTTTATTGCATGGAGTACAGTACGAACATGTGGTAATGGCGGACAAACAGCTCCTTTTATGCGGTGGCTAAACAATTGAATATGGCTCTTTGACAGGCATTGGCTACTGTCCAAGTGACGTCATCCTTGGTCACGCCTTTCTTGTCCAGGTGAGGTGAGCGCGGGAATCTTTCCTGCACAGCTGAAGGCATTTGAGGAATGTGTACCATGTGAGCTGGGCGCTCGCTACTGCCCCCGGTGGCCACTAGCTCGCGTCCTCATACAGAAGGTTACAGTGTTACAATTAGAGATTGTTACATCCACTCATTCGTGTGGTTACAATTATATTCAATACACAACAATAAGATTACAGTGGGATGTCTGCTGAATAGGATCCTCTTGCAACCAGTCTTGGTGTTGATGTGAAGTTTTAAAAAGGACCATTCTAAGGATTTAAATGGTATTCCCAGTGGTAATGTATGGTGGTGAGAGCTGGACCATGAGGAAAGCGGAGCGCAGAAGAATAGACGCCTTTGAAATGTGGTGTTGGAGAAGAGTTTTGAGAGTCCCCTGGACAGCGAGGAGAACAAATAGGTCAATCTTAGAAGAAATCAACCCTGACTGCTCTTTCGAAGGTCAAATAGTGAAGATGAAGCTAAAGTACTTTGGACATCAAATGAGAAGAGAGGATTCACTTGAGAAAGCTTTGATGCTGGGAAAGGTGGAGGGCAAAATAAGAAGGGGCAGCAGAAAATGAGATGGCTAGATGGTATTGTAGATGCAATGGGCACAGAGTTGGGTGGGTTGAGGAGGATGGTGGAGGATAGGCGTGCCTGGTGTGCAATGGTCCATGGGGACGCAGGGGGTCAGAATCGACTGTGCGACTGAACAACAACAACAAAAAAAAAGGATTTGCTTAGAGGTCCACAAAGATTTTTGTGGTTGCCTTGTCTTATAAAACTCTAGCACTTTCTTGTTTTTGCACAGCAAATTCAAAATAGGATTAAGCCTAATTTTGGCTTAGTGGTTAAGAAGCTGAACTTGGCGACTGGAAGGTCAGCAGTTCAAGACCTGAGTGTTGCATGATGGAGTAGGCTTTAAATAGGTACTTTGGTGGGAAGGTAAATTGCATTCCGTGTACTCTGGTGTCTAGTCATGCCTGCCACATGTTCACGGCAACATCTGCAAATGCAGACAGCGCTGGCTCTTTGGTTATAAATGGAGATGAGCACTGAATCTTAGAGTCAGATACGACAGGCTTTACCTAATCTACTAAAACAGATTTTAATTTGCATCCTAATATAAGTTTTTTAAGAGGAATAGAGTTAAAAGAATGTATACATTTCAACTGATTAAACAGCGCAATTCATTTAACAGTGAGGCATACTGGAAGGCAAAAGGGAAACAGCAAAATCAAATAGAAAACTCAATCAAAAAATCTTTTCGATTTTTAAACATATCATTTGAGCAGCCCTGACAAATTCTACTTTGGGAAGAGATTCATAAGGCAGATGACATCTATAAAAAGGCTGAACTCCCATTGGATCATCTTTCAGATGACAGTGGAGACAACTGAATAGGTTATTCTAGAAGTACTTATGGCCTCACACTTACTGTAAGCAGCTTCTGTACAGAGCATCAGTTCAAAGGCAGGCTGAGATGGTTTCTGTTGGACTTAGTTTTACATGAGAAAGCTGTATATTGATGCCTTTACCATTTGAGAAATCATTTGTGCATACCCCTTCTCAAAACCTTAACAGTAATTTTAAGCATTGTGGTCTCAAAATACAGTATATTATCTATAATGTTAAATTATGTTACACAGAAGTCCTGCCATGTTACATATAGAAGATCTATTTAGCACACCCACCACCCATAATAAGTAAAGCAGCCCCGAGTCAAAATATGAAATTTAATGTTTGTAAACTAATACAATTATATATTTATTATATTTATACTCTGGAACCAAATATAACAGTTGTCTATGGCTTTCTCAAAGTAGTCATATAAGAGGTTTTACAACAGGTAAACTGTAGTGAATCTTCATATGCTTCCTCCTACTCTTCGCAGTAGTACCCTGGTTCAGACGATACAATTACCTAACCATTCATTCGCCTTGTTAAACCTAGCATCAAATTAGCAGTAACATATTCCGACATGGTGCTGTATTTTAGTATACCTGGCTAGCCCTTTGAAGAACTTTCCCATTGCCATGAAATCAAGTTGATCAGAGCAGTTAAACACAACTGTCTGGATAGCTAAAGCTTTTCCAAGATCTTTAGTTGTCTCTGTTTTGCCTGTTCCAGCTGGTCCTGCAGGGGCACCTCCAAATTTCAAGTGCAATGCTCCCGTCAGCGTTAAGTAACACCTATCACAAAGAATCAAATTACTTTCATACTCGAAGGAATCCCAAAGTCATCTAGTCAAATCCCACCCCTGGAGACATTCATGACTCAGGCAACACAGTTAATGACCAACTCATTAGGTTAATCTAACAAGAATACAGCGTGCAATAATTCAAACTATAGTTTGCCACAATAAGAACAGCAAATTGTTAAGATGATCAGATCTATGAAAGAGGGATTAGTTATAAAATAGCTAAGCTCAACTATATTAAAATTACATGCATAGAAAAATTTAAGAAGATCTCAATAGCCTGCCCTAAACATCCTTTCTAAACTGTAATTTTCCCCTAGTCATGGAATAAGCAAGCAAGGTTCAACCCGACAAGCTCCATGAACATAACTGTCATAACACTTCACTAATCTGGTTGATATTTCCTCTCCAACTGTGCTGAAACATCAACAATCAATACTAATCAGGTATAAAATGTAGATATGCTGGTATTTTTCTCAGATAGCTGTCTTAATCATGCAATTTAATTATGAATATATGTTATTCTGTATTCTTCACAGAGGACCACTTGCTTAAAACACTTCTGTTACTGTTACTGAGATCTGAGGCACTACAGCTTTGTTCAGCCAGTGAAAGATTAAATCTATCTTCTACACATGTAAATAATTACACATTGTCATAATAAACAAAACATATGTAAGCAGTGGTTATGTTTCTGTATTAAACAAAGAAACCTTTTAAAAAGCTATTATTTCTCAAATACCAATCAGAATCCTGTTGTGATCTTGTTGTTGTTGTTGTTCAGTCGCACAGTCGATTCCGACCCTTTGCGACCCTATGGACCATCGTTCTCCAGGCGCCTCTGTCCTCCACCATCCCCCTCAGTCCTCCCAGTTCTGTGCCCATTGTGTCTACAATACCATCTATCCATCTCATCCTTGGCCTCCCCCTTCTTCTTTTGCCCTCCACCTTTCCCAACATCACGGCCTTCTCAAGTGAATCCTCCCTTCTCATTTGATGCCCAAAGTACTTTAGCCTCATCTTTACTATTTGACCTTCCAATGAGCAGTGTTGATTTCTTCTAAGATTGACCTATTTGTTCTCCTCGCTGTCCAAGGTACCCTCAAAACTCTCCTCCAACACCACATTTCAAAGGCATCTATTCTTCTGCGTTCAGCTTTCCTAATTGTCCAGCTCTCACATCCGTACATTACCACTGGGAATACCATTGCTTTGACTATTCTAATTTTTGTTTTCAAGGTGATGTCTCTGCTTTTCACTATGTTCCCCAGGTTTCTCATGGCTTGTCTCCCTAGAATCAGACGCCTCTTTATTTCATGGCTGCAATCTCCATCTGCAGTGATCTTAGATCCTAAGAAGGTAAAATCTGTCACTGCTTCTACTTCTTCCCCGTCTATTTTCCAGGAACTGATCGGGCCTGTTGCCATTATCTTGGTTTTCTTGATATTGAGTCTCAAGCCAGCTTTTGCACTCTCTTCCTTCACACCGATCAAGAGATTCTTTAGGTCTTCCTCACTTTCTGCCATTAGTGTGGCAGAAAGTGAGGAACACTTTCATACACATTGTGATCTATGTGTATGTAAGTTAAAAGCCACTAACTAAGGAGGCACTGCGCACATTACAAAGTGTACACCCAGTCTGCCTAAGTTGCTAGTAAACTTGAACATAACAGGAAAAATAAAAATATGTAACACAATTCATGAACAATAATTAACTGACCATACCTGTCAGTAAGAGGTGTAATCACCAAGCGCCCACTGTTGCCCAAATATTCATAGCCATAGATAAATTCAGCATTCACTGCCCGGATATACAGATCATTTCTTGTCCAGTAATATCTAAGGGTAAATAAAAAAGGTGAAATGGTAAATGTATATAGGGAGTAAATAGCAGGAGCTAACAAGGGGTTAATTTAAACATTAAACTCTACATCATTTTATATCACCACAGAATCTAGCTCTATTTTATTCATATCAATAATGGCCAAAATCCTATTAACTACAAGTTCAATAGGGCCCTGTGGCACAGTGGTTAAGCTACAGTACTGTAATCACAACTTTGCTCACAATCTAAATTTGATCCTGATGTGCTCAAGGTTGACTCAGCCTTCCATCCTTCTGAGATTGGTAAAATAAGCACCCATCTTGTTGGGGGCAAAATGTTAATTGAACTGCCCAGACAGTGCTCTAAGTGCTATGGTATAATTGCTATTACTACTTGTGTAAGAGAAAGCATGTAAGCCTAGGCAACAAATTGCTGTTCATTAATGAAATACTGGTTGCATTTGTGGACATGGGTCCAATCATATATTTCCCCTTACATAAGCATAAATCACTGATAAGATTCTGGCCATTATCTATTGTTTTATAAGTTGCATGCTTTGTCTGCATGCTATATTAAAAATGGGTGCGTCACCACCAAATACACAGGCAAAAATCCTGTGTAACATTTATGTGTAAGGAGCTCCAACTGTATACACAATGACAGCACTCTGATGACGTGCTGGTTGTAAATAGCATGTGACCAGCAACTTATCAGACCTCTGTGGCAGCTTCCACTGTTGGAGCTGCATTTTTGCTAATACTGAATCTATATATCTATACCTATAACTCCAAGCATTAACCGTTGGAATGTGACAAAGGCTCCTGCACCCGGCCATACTAGCCCGTACCGAGCTTCCTGCAGTCGCCCAAACCCAGTCCAGAGGTTACTGCAGGGTTGAGAAATGCGCCAGTGGGGCAAGATCCTCACAAACGCAAACAAAGAAAAAGGACTTCAATTCCCAATGTTCTTTGCGCCGCACCATGCCAGAGCCAATCAGGCTGAGAGGCGTGAGGAAAAATAATGTTGGGAAACGCGTTGCGGCCAATAGAAATTGAGCTGCAGGAAAAAAACGTGCCGCACGAACGCAAATCACAAATGCAAAACTACAAGTCCCAGCATCCTGCGCACGCAGAACGCTGATAAAGCCAGCGCGCGAAAAATAAACTTACAAAAAGAAATGGGAGTGCAAGTCCTCAGCAGGCAGACTCAGCGCCTCACAGCCACGCAAAATAAAAAGCCACAAAACACCACCACGAGACACCTGCTGTCCTTCTTTCCCGGAGCAACGGGGAGAAGAGGGACTCTCTCTCCTCCATGCTACCCCACCGAAGACACGGCGAGACCACCACCAGCCTCAAGTAAAGTTGAGCCGGGGTGGAACCCCCCCCCAAAAAAAACAGGCAGCAGTTCGTCAGGGGAAGCACCGTCCCTGGCGGATGACTGGCTGATGCCTTTGTATTTCCGAATACAAAAACAACAGCCAGCAATCCGCAAGGAAGAGTAGTAAGCTGGGAGAAAAAGGAGATAGAGAAGAGAGAACCATCTGCCTCCTCCTTCTCCCCCGACCTACCTAACAAAAAAAATAAACCACAAAATACACAAACAAAAACATCCACAATGGCACAAAACCACAAAGAAAACACCTAACTACAACACACAAAAAAACACAAAGTACACAAACAAACAACAACTAATTACAAAAATAAACAACGAAATAAGAAAAATTCAACAAAACCAGAAATAACCAAACCAATTAAACAAACCTAAAACTAAACCAAAACAAAAAACAAACAAACAGAAACACCTCCCAGCCCACCACCACAAAAGCAAAACAAAGAAAAACCCCAGAAGAAAGAAAACCAGACAACTCACCAGCATGTCCTCCCTCCACGATGACCAGAACAGAAATGAAGAAACAAAGAGACTACTTACCAGAAGAAGCCCCACCCAGAGGCCAGGAGAGAAAAAACAATGAAACTAAAACAGAACCACTAGCAGCCCCACCTGCAGGGCAGAATAGTAAAAACAAGTCAAAAAGACTCAACAGCCCCACCTAGAGGCCACAAGAGTAAAAACAAGTCAAAAAGATAATAAATCACAATTTTACACAAATCACAAACATATGTCAAGAAAATAAAATAAAAAGATTTATAACATCCTGTGTTGAGTGTTAACTCAAATTAAAAACCCAAAACGTCTAAACACAGTTTAAAAACATTGAATGTAAAAAACATGTACTTTCACATTTTTAAAATTATTACCTATGGTACAACTATTTAAAAAAAAACCCCCACAAAATAAAACATTATTTAGTTAAATAAAACAATTTGAAAAAATTATATCATCCTTTGTTCTTTTTTTAATCCACAAAAAAACCTCCAAAAAACTGATCAGTTTATAACAGCCCGGCATCGCTGGGCAACCTCTGCTTGTCATATATAAAACAGAGGTGTGGTCTTGTACGTCCTTTATACAAATCCACACCCCTGCACTAATCACGCTGAAACATCACACACATGTACCTTGGGCAGGCAAAATGGCAGCTACGGGAGTCCGGCGGCCTGTTTCAGGGTGCATTCCCCCAAACAGGGGTCACCAAGGAGGCACCCCACCCACCAGGAAACTCGGTTGGGAAGGGCGATACCGCGCATGCATGCACGTCAAAATCAGCAGTGCACAGGCGCGACCGTCTGCACACGCAACAAGGTTTCACCAACAAGCCAGGCGGGGGCACGTGTGCAGTGGCATGTGTGTGGGCCAGGCCAAGGAGGAGACACACGATGCAGCCATGCGCATGATGCGGCCACGCCCAAAATGGCGGCGGTGGAGACGGCAGCAGTGCCCTGGACCCGGCCACAGACCACGCCGCAGCCCGAGGGCCTCTGCAGCCGACGGACACCCCGACTCCAATGCACACACTGAGCCAGCAATGGACTGGAGCCAGGAACGGCCACCCCCTTCCCCCTGTGGCTGTGGGGCTGCACAGGATGCAACGTTGCCGCAGAACGCCCATGCCGGACCTGAGCTGCCCCGCCAGGATCCCGGCAGGCTGGGTGTGGGATCGTGCCTGGCCAGAAACGCGCAGGGAAGAATACGTTATTATATGATCCTTTCTTAGGGAAAGCACGATGCTTACAGTATTTGGTATGCTGGGTGAAATAATACAATTACAAGCAAGTAAAAATTCAAGATGGTGGTCATTCTCTAAGGGTGTGTTTTGGTATGGCCCAGTATTTAGAACCACAAACTCCCCAAGTTACTACCATTCATAACAATAATCACAGAAAGCAGGACGTCCTTTACCTGAGCTGGGAAATCCATTCAAAATCGTTCTCACTTTGGACATTCTCTTCAATAAGATTAGCTGCTACATCTTTGGCGTGAACTTCAATTACAATGAGAGCAGATAATATTGCCCGCTGCATCCGAGACAGTTTTCCTCTTACAAGCGCTACTAGATCACTGAGCTGTGCAGGTAAAAAAGAACAAGCCAGCCAATTCCCTGGATAAAATAGATCTACTGTACTTGGTATTCTTTAATCAGTAACATGCTGAAGTGAATAAAAACATTGGTATGCCTTGGGAGAAAACCCTAAAACCATATATTTTTTCAAATGTATTTCTACAGTAAGTTGGTGGTTTATTGGGAGGGAGAGATACAGTAGGGACTGGATCTCGCTATTTCAGATGTAGTGGAGATGGGGAAACTAGCCATTGAAGGGGAAAAAGATCAGAAATATAATGTTCTTTTAAATATAATTTACAGTATACTGAATATACTGTTCTCTTCCCCAGCTCTTGTTCCAACCAACAGTTTTCTGATTGTTCTGACAGCAACTCTCAACATCAGGGGTGCCCAAACTACAGCCCAGAGGCCAGGTCTGGTCCCCGGAGCATAGTTTGGGCACCCCTGCTCTACATCTTTAGATCCTGCTTTTAAATGGAAAGATGTATGCTGCAGCACAGCCTGGAAGAGCATGCTGATCTAGCACATGTAATTCAATTCAACTCAATTATTCAACTTATATGCCGTCCCATTCACAATGCGACTCTGGGCGGCTAACAAAAAGCAAAATATCACAATTACAATAAATACAATTACAATATCACAGTTACAAAATATTACAATTACAATGTCACAACTACAATTATAAAGTAATTACCAAAACATTTCAAAAGCAAAATTCAGAAATACATTACAAACTCAACCCGAACCACTCTGACCATTACCCTCCAGGCCGAGTCAGCTGAGGGGAAGAGTCCGGTGATAGTGGTGGGCAGCGGTGGTAATGGGAGTCTCATTGAAGAGGTAGATAAAATATAAGCAACATACATTTTTGTCTACAGGACAATAACTAGGAAGTTAACCAGGTCTCTCCCGTGATGGTATTCCAGTTTCAGCAGCATTACAGAGGACCCCTTGTCAGTCATGCTTACTTCTTGGCCTCAGTAATTGCTAAGGAAGGGCCTCTGAAGGGGGTGGGGAGGGACGGCCTCGTGCCGCCACCACTGCTGTCTTTTGGCTCCCTTGGCCTCAGGAGCCCCTTTTTAACCTCCCTGCCCGGTGGAAGGGAGCAGGGAGGGATAACCTCACATCATTGTTGTCATCGGGCTCCCTTGGCCCCAGGAGCCCCTTTTTAACTTCCCTGCCCGGTGAAAGGGGGCAGGGAGAGACGGCCTCGTGGCATCATCATCATTATCATCGTCTTCGGGCTCCCTTGGCCTTGGGAGCCCCTTATAACCTCTCTGCCAGGTGGAAGGAGGAAGGGAGGGACGGCCTTGCGTCGTCGTTGTCTTCTGGCTCCCTTGGCCTCGGGAGCCCCTTTTAACCTCCCCACCTGGTGGAATGGGCTGGGGAGGGACAGCCTTGTGGCGATGGCAGCGTTGGCGTCTTCGGGCTCCCTTGGCTTCGGGAGCCCCTTTTAACCTCCCCAACCAGTGGAAGGGGATGGGGAGGGACGGCCTCATGCTGTCGTCGTCTTTGGGCTCCCTTGGCCTCGGGAGCACCCTTTTAACCTCCCTGCCTGGTGGAAGGGGGTGGGGAGGGATGGCCTCGCGGCGGTGGCATCATCGGCGTCTTCGGGCTCCCTTAGCCTCAGGTGATCCTTTTAACCTCCCCGCCCGGTGGAAGGGGGCAGGGAGGGACAGCCTCGCATCACCATCGGCGGCTTTGGGCTCCCTTGGCCTCGAGAGCCCCCTTTTAAGCTCCCTGCTCAGTGGAAGGGGGTGGGGAGGGACGGCCTCGTGGCGTCATCATCATCATCGTCTTCGGGCTCCCTTGGCCTTGGGAGCCCCTTTTAACCTCTCCGCCAGGTGGATGGGGAGGGACAGCCTTGTGGCGTCGGCAGCATTGGCGTCTTCGGGCTCCCTTGGCCTCAGGAGCCCCTTTAAACCTCCCAACCCAGTGGAAGGGGGTGGGGAGGGACGGCCTCATGGTGTCATCGTCTTTGGGCTCCCTTGGCCTCGGGAGCCCCCTTTTTAACCTCCCTGCCCAGTGGAAGGGGGCGGGGAGGGATGGCTTCGCGGCAGTGGCGTCATCGGCATCTTTGGGTTCCCTTAGCCTCAGAGCTCCTTTTAATCTCCCCGCCCGGTGGAAGGGGGCAGGGAGGGACAGCCTCGCATCACCGTTGGTGGCTTTGGGCTCCCTTGGCCTCAAGAGCCCCCTTTTAACCTCCCTGCCCAGCGGGAAGGTTAAAAAGCACTATGGGGTTGTATATAAGTGTGATTGCTTTGCTTTATTTAGGAGCAAATGTACCTCAAGGTAATTAGGTTCAAAACTATTCATTCCTTACATACCATGAGTGGTGCTTTAAGTTTAAATATGAATGTGAAACTAACCAACAGCTGGCTGAATAGTTAAGTGGTTTAGGTATTTGGCTGCAGAGGCAAAGGCTGGGAGCTCATTTTTAAACATGGGTAAGCTGCGCCCAAAAGAAGGGAATGATAAAACCACTTCTGTGTCTTCACTACCTAAAAAACTCTGGAAAGGGTTGCCATAAGTCAGAATTGACTTGACAGCACACGATTAATCAATCAACTAACCAACACAATTAAAACAGAATTAGAATTACAGTAAAACCCCTACTTACAAAAAAAGTCCGTTCTGTAGGCTTTTGCTTAAATCATTTTTTATGTAACTCGAAGCAAACCCATAGGAAAAATGAAATTTTTACGTAACTCAAAGCAAACCCATAGGAAAAAGAATCTTTATGTAACTTGAAGCAAACCCATAGGAAATCGTGTAAATCGGGAAATGGTTTTAGCACAAAATCATTATGTAAGTTGAATTTTATGTAACTCAAGACCTATGTAAATCAGGGTTTTACTGTACATATTCTGGCCACTAGGGGTTAGACAGGAATTTGACCATTATATTTTGTGATCAGCTGAGCAGACTCAACATGGAGAAAAAATGAAAATAAAGACAGTTGAGAGCTTGGTTTATGACCTGTTTTTGATACCAGTTGGCCCATTGCTAATTTTTGTCTTATCTAAATTAGGATTCTTGTTACATTCGTGCAGAATTCCCTGCCATGGGTTGCTCCAGATGTTTGACTTCCTAACAGTCTCAAGCAGCACTGCTGGAAATAATCAAGTTGAAATCTAAATCATCTGAGTCCCAAACTTAAGTGAAGGAAACCTGCTGTCACGGCTGTCATGGAAGGCAGGCTTTCACTGCAGAATTTTTTTTAACCCATGTATATAGTAAAGTGACTTTTTACCTGAGAGCTTAGTTGTGCAAAAAGTCTGGTGGCCAAATCTCCAGCTTGTAGGGCCTCCGACACCTCTTTTGTCCAAAACGTTTGGCATCCAGCAATGGTCACCTGTCCTGGCCAATCTAAGACCCATGTAGTCCGTGGAGTCTTTATGAAAAACATATTACCTCCTTAGTAAGTACAATGGATAACTTTCCATTCCAGCATTGTCCATAACTCCGATCTACGCACTGACTGACTGACTTGACTTCTATCCCACCCAGTTGGTGCAAGCACCACTCTGGGTGGCTCACAGCTATTGTATGAATTAATATAGAAAAAACAAATTTAATTAATTTTAATTTAATGTAATAATTTAATTTAATAGTCATATTTATATATGCCGCCCACTCAGGTAGAACCCGACTCAGGGTTGCATTACAACAAGTTCTAAAAACACATATCCCACCCACTTTAAAAGACCCATATCCCACCCACCCATCTCACCCACTATAAAAAGAAGAGAGAGTTCTTAATTGTTTACATAAGCCAGCAGGCGGGGCCCGTGTTCCCATTAGGGCCCCACACCTGCCCCGCCAGCCAGGTCTTCAATCCTTTCCTGAAGGGCAGCAATTCTCTTTGAAGTCTTAGATCTGTTGGCAGGAGGTTCCAGATGGTTGGTGCGGACACGGAGAAGGCCTCCTTCGGGTGCTGGATAGACCCCTAGTTGATGGCACTATTAGAGAGCCCCTCCGGTCAGCTCTGGTTGGACGGGCAGACACTCTTGGGATGATGCGGTCTCTAAGGTATCCTGGCCCACTGCCTATAGGGCTTTAAAGGTCAAAACCAGCACCTTGAATTGCACCCGGAGACAAACTGGTAACCAGTGCAGCTCCCGAAGAAGTGGTGAGGCGCGGGCATATCGTCCGCACCCTATCACCACCCGGGCCGCCGCATTCTGGACCAGCTGCAGCCTCCGAATGGTCGTCAAGGGCAGCCCCATGTAGAGCGCATTACAGTAATCTATTCGGGAAGTGACCAGAACGTGAGTGACCATAAGCAAGGAGTCCCGGTTCAGGAGTGTGTGCAACTGGCGAATCACCCGAAGTTGGGCAAAAGCCTTCCTGGCCACAGCCGCTACCTGTTCTTCTAGCAGCAGCCTCGAGTCCAGAAGGACCCCCAGGTTGCGCACCGGGTCTGTCTGGGGAAAAACAGTACCAAAGATTGTAGCTCCCTGGATAACACGGGGCCCCTTATCCACAGCCACTCTGTCTTGCTGGGATTCAGCCGAAGCCCATTGGCTCCCATCCAGACCCCAATGGCCTCCAGGCATCCGGATAGGATTTCAACAGCATCACTGGGGTCCCCACGGGCCGAGATGTACAACTGGGTGTCATCTGCGTACTGATGGTACCGCACCCCGTGGGAACGAATGATCTCACCCAGTGGCTTCATGTAGATGTTAAATAGGAGAGGAGAGAGCACCGAGCCCTGAGGCACCCCATACTTGAGGAGCCTAGGGCTGGACCTCTCACTCTCTAACCACACCAACTGGGTACGGCCCTCCAGAAAAGAGGAAAACCAGGACAACACAGTGCCCTGGATCCCCAGTCCTTTGAGCCGTTCCAGAACGATACCGTGGTCAACGGTATCGAAAGCCACTGAGAGGTCAAGAAGAGCAAGGACGGATGGATATCCTCCGTCCCGCTCCCGCCAGAGATCATCCATCAGTGCGACCAATGCCGTCTCTGTACTATACCCTGGCCTGAATCCTGATTGAAAGGGGTCTAGATAATCCGCTTCCTCCAGGACACTCTGCAGCTGGCGCGCCACCGCCTTCTCCAATACCTTACCCAGAAAGGGAAGGTTGGAAACCCGGCCTGTAGTTGTTAAGGACAGCTGGGTCAAGGGATATTTTCTTCAGGAGGGGGCGCACCAAAGCATGTTTTAGCGGTGCTAAATAACATCAAAGCAACCTTGCATAAATAAAATCACAGAAGCAAACTACAATATATACTAAGATGGCTTCTCAATGAATTTAAAACCATATTAATGATATATAAATTATATTATATTATTCACAGATCACAAACTCAGTCAAACCAAAACAGATAAGGCGAATACTGCAGCTGTAGCATCAAATTATTAATGAGGGGAAAAAATCTTGATTCTTCTTCTTCCATGTCTAGGCCAGACATGAAACTGCCAAAATGAAGCCACCCTTTGGTGAGTTCATTCTACAGTCCCCTTTGCCTGACCTAGTGTGATGAAAGTGGAAAGTTTTTAGTTGTTTACAAAAAGCAATTAAAGTGGATAAAAAATCTGATTTCCACAGGCAACTCATTCCATAATAAAGGAGCCACAGCTTAGAAAGATCTTGCTCTGCTCACAACCTTTTAGATTTCTTTAGGTGCGACAGTACGCAATTTAGGAGCTTCAGTGATTCAGGTCCAATCTCTTAGGAAGCGGTGCTCCTGTAAATAGTGTGGTCCTAAACATTTAAGGGCTTTATATGCTAACATCAAGCCCTTGGATCTGGCATGATATACAGTAGGCAGCCAATGCAAGCTAGGTAAGACAGGACTGATATGGTCAAAACGACCAATACCAATAACTAGTCTAGTCAGTACATTTTGTACCCATTGAAGTCTTCGTACCAGTCTCAAGGGCAGCCCCACGTAATCGATTTTAGAGATTGCCAGTGTCAGTGGTGAGATTCAAATTTTTTTTACTACCTACTGTGTGGGTGTGGTATGGTGGGCGTGGCTAGGGGGAAAGCCCTGCATTGCACCCGAATTAGGACTACTTTATTTCAAAAATTGGATGGGTGGGGTCAGTCAGAATTTCCTCTACTGGTTCTGACGAACTGGGGCAAACCTGCTGAATCCCACCACTGACCAGTGTGCAGGTAAGCATAGTCAGGGAGTTCCTGTCCAGGAGTGGGCGAAGCTGGGCAATACACCACAGATGATGAAAAGTGGACAGATCCAGATTACGTAGCACACCAGATTACGTACTCTCTCTCTAAAAGGAAGAGTCATGCCTCTCAATGTGAGGGAGATACCCACAACCTGATACCACACTGGTAAGTGACAGAGGGTAGGTAGGGTAGGTTATGTGACTTCACGTTCAAAGCTGAAAAGTGAAGGTCACAATCACTATCAGCATAACATATTCAAATAATGTTTTAAGAAGATGAAAAGTGCTCATTCCAGAATAAGCAGCATTATGAGCCTAAAGGACAAATGTAGTCATACCAACTATTAATATCCAAGCATAAAAATGTTATTTTTTCAAAAGGACTACAGTAATCTGTCAGCAACAATGATTGTTTTTTCAATTGGTTCCATCCTGAGATGGAATATTATGAAACCAGGTTACAACTAATATGTATATCCTAAATGAATATACTTGATTCTTGGCAAGACACTTACAGTGGGATAAACTTTGATTGCTCTTTCAATGTTGTCCCGTACACTAGACTTCATAATCTTCTCAACTTCAAGCAGCCAGTCTTCCACATTGCCCGTGGGGTAAATAGAAACAACAAGCTTCACTTCTTCCCCTTCTCCAGAATACATGTGTGTAATTTTGAGATCTTCCTGAAAGTGTAGCTAGTGAGATTAAGCACAGCATGAGATATTTTGTGGAGGAAATCTGAATCTATCCTGATTTGCATAACATGTCAAGATAATATTTTTTTTAAAAAAGAGAGAAAGTTTGACCAAATTCAAAGCTGTTGAAACTCACTAGGCATACATCTATTAACAGATTCCCTAGCTGTTTATTCATAAATAAAAGCCATGAAAAATTTGTTTCTGTATACAGACTCTTTGCTGGTCAAAGTTTAGAAGTCAAATTTTGTAGGTAATAATCTTAACTTTAACTGTTTTTTGGGGGGATATATGAACACAATGTTCTCTGTTTCTCTCTTCTGTACTGTGACATTGCTACTAATATGATGGGTTTCTGTTATCAAGCAAAATTGACTTGTTATTTAAAAAACATTGCATTTTAAGAGTTGTTTTGGGTGTGAGAGCCATTTTGACCCAATTCTCCCACTAATATCTATGTCTTTAAAAAAACACCAATATTTTAAAATTGATGCACTAGCATATGTTATAAATGTGTTAGGCTCAGACTGCAAACAACATGTTCACACTACTGTCAAATATTTTTCAGTATATTACAAAAAGGGAAATGCACACCAAAAAATAAAAAGGTAGGGATCAGATTTTTTTAAAAAAAATGTCAGAAGCACACAAAAGTGCTTTCTGGGTTGAAAGGCTTTTTGCTGGAGCAACTCCGCTCAGGGGACACCTGAATGTGTCTCCTTTCATGTCCCCAAGATCTTTTCCCTATTTATCTACTTGCAGTTTCTTTTCTTTTCTTTTTTAACTGCTAGGTTGGCAGGAGCTGGGACAGAGATGGGCACTCATTCCGTCATGCAGTACCCGGGCCTTGAACTGCCAACTTGCCAACCTTCCAGCTAGCAAGGCGAGCTTCTAAACCACTGAACCACTGCAGTCCCTCTGGCAATTAGATGTTACTCCAGTATCAATGAGTCCATTCAGGGTTTTAGGGTTGGAATGTTACAGGAAAGTTCCATGCGGCCAAACCTTATTCCCAAAACTGAATAAGCACCATAAATAGCACATCTAAAAATCAGACTTGGTCCCAGAGCAGAATTAACCATCCATGGTAGCTGCCAGCCTCAGATCACAACTGTTCTTTAAATGTCTTCCCATGGCTATGTGTCTGAGATATCAGATACGCAAATAAAATGGTGCTATCTCCCAAATGACCAGTTAGAAAGCAAAGCAAACTGATTTACTAACATGGATCGAGGCAAGAAAGTTAGAATAAACAGTTCATGTTAAGGAATGTGTTAGTTCTAGCTCCAGATATGAGATCTAATGAGACCCTGAAAACCACAATCTAACACAATCAGGTGAGTTTTAAGTTCTCTGAAATCAGTGGACATGGGCTATTTTGCTGTAATGGCAGATTATCAATTATATTTGCCTTTTTGTAGTTATTTTAATGTATTTATTTAAACATTTATATAAAGGTAAAGATCTCCCTGGTTCTAAAGCCAGTCATGTCCAACTCCAGGGAGTGGTGCTCATCTCCGTTTACAGCTAAAGAGCCAATGCTGTCTGCATCTACAGATGTTTCCGTGGTCATGTGGCAGGCATGACTAGATGCTGTTACCTTTCCTGCCAAAGTGGTATCTTTTTATATACAGTAATTGCAATTACTTGCTTTTGAACTGCTAGTTTTATTATTACAGGATCTCAGAATGGGTTACAAAGCTGTATAAAAACAGCAGTGGCTCAAGAGGCTAAGATGCTGACTGGGAGGCGGAAGGTCAGCAGTTCGATTCCCGAGTACTGCAGGGCGGAATGAGCCCCCATCATCTGTCCCAGCTCTTGCCAACCTATCAGTTTGAAAGCAAGAAATTGCAAGTAGATAAATAGGGACCACTTCAATGAGAAGGTAACAGCATTCCGTGTGCTTCAGTGTCTAGTCATCCCTGCCACATGACCATGGAAATGTCTGCAGCAGCAGACAGCGCTGGCTCTTCGGCTTTGAAACAGAGATGAGCACTGTACCCTAGAGTCGGATATGACTGGCTTTCGAGCAAGAGAAACCTTAAAATTTCTTCATAGGGTTGCTGTTGCAAATATAGAAACAATATTTCAAGCATGAAGTCTTGTAATGGGCTACTTTTACTTAATTACCGGTAAAGATACAGTATACAGTATTTCTACCACTACCGCCCCTGTTCCTTTTCTTATCTGGGTACCCTAAAGCTGCTATTTCAATCATGGTAGCACAACAAAAACACACCACTGATTTTTCCATGATACAAGACAACTGTTACTTCCCTATTGTAAAAATAGTAATTATTTACCCGGGCAATATTCTCAAAACACTTTCGAAGATGAGGCTGTACAGCTGTGGGGTCCTTGGTCTGAGACAGTATTTCTAACAGTTCATCATCAGACAGGAAATAAAATCTAGAAAGAAAGAAGGCTGTTGTTTGGTCTTGTCCTCTAGCTTACAACACATAATGTACAAAACTAACTCTAAAGCTTTGGTTGTAATTCTGAAAACACTTATTTCTGAGTAGAATTGTTTAATTAGCTGCCACTGCTGGAAGTCTGAAATGACTAATAATGATGCCTTTCTTATGATTTATGGATAGTACATTTATTCCGTGAAAATCTTTCCATTCCTCTTTAATATTATATTTGTTTTTATTGTGAATTGCTTTGGTATTTTAATGGAAAGAAATAGAGAGATGCTTTAAAATATCTAAGTCATTGTTGTCATTGTCATTGGCTGCTACTTGTATCTGAGCATACATTTTTTCCCCTGGAAATCATTTTCGACAAAGAGGAAAAATGGCATTGGTGTGAATTTGTTTAAAGTGGATCTCATGAAGTAACCCACACACTGTGATCACAGAGCCATCTCCTGCGGCACATATGAAATGAGACATGCAGGATTTAACACTGGAACTGCAATGAACTACTGTAGCCTTGATGATATTGACAAGGTGTGTCTTCAAAGTCAGTCCATCTGGCATGGGGTCTTCCACCTCCATGACCTTGGGAATCAGAATAGTGAAGCGGTTCCTCCTACACTCATTTTGCCATTGGGCCCAATATGATGGTTTCCAGTGGCATTTCCTCCACTGAGGGGGCCATCACCCCACCCAAAGGGGCTCATCCGCTCATAATCAATGTTCCCTTTAGGGAGAGGTTATTCACCGCCTCCCAACACTCAGCATTGAGTCGCTGGCTATATGGTCTACTCCATTACTGTAGCGGGATGTCCGGCCAGATTTCAATTTCTATATATAAATATACAGTATATAGAAATTGCATTTTAAAGAAATCAATTGCATTTTAAAGAAATCAATTGCATTTTAAAGAAATCAAATTTTAAAGAAATATGGGGGCAGTTTCTTGACTATGCATTGACAAAAGGAAAAGGAAATAAAACCAGGCCAAGAACAAATGTCATTTTGGAAAGAGGGATAAATTATAAATTTTACAGATGATAGAATAAAGAAAATGAAAGAATCATAAGTATTGTTCTGCTGGGTGAAGTGCGCACATAGTATTTTTGTATATTGCATTGTGTTTTTTTGTTGTTTATTTGGTTGTTTATTATCTTATTGTTCTTTTTTCTGTAATGTCCATTTATCTTTATAATAAAAATGTATTTTTTAAAATGCATTTGCTCTTGTCCTGAACTCGTCATGGCCATTTACCTGCTAGACTGAATATATAATAACAATAGCATTTCCACATATTCTTTTTGTCAAAGAACCAGCCCTAAAGTTTGCTGCCCCCCCCATCTTTTCTCCTCCCATGCTGAGATGTTTTTCTCTTCAGTAATGCAGCTCCAAATATCTCCATTTCTAAGATTCGATTCCTGAAAGCGTGAGTCACCATGTTGAATTTCACTTCTCCTCTCAGGAATAAAAAGTCAGTGGAATGGTGTTGGAACATAAATGTTGTCAAATGAGAATGGCAAGAAGCCCTCAGGAGTATATACCAAGAAACAACTTTCAGCTCCTTTCCTTTTATCTGACCTCACAGAATTACCTTGGAAAAGCTCCTCTCTTGGTTTCCAAGTATTCACTTAGGCCTTTCTGCACCAGATCCAGCAATTTATTACATTCTCTCAGCTTTTCCAGAAGCCTGGGATCAGGACATACATTAATTACCTAGAAATGATGGGGGAAAGGTCATTCACTGAGCAACATATAAAAATGTAAGAGAGTTTGCATTTTTGGTTAAGCATTGCCAATACTTACAGGAATCCTGGTACAGTATTACACTGTGAAAGAAAAGGCCTATTAGCAGCACTATGGAGCAGAATGGCATTACATTGCCTTAGGGCAGTGATGGCGAACCTCAGCACTCCAGATGTTCTTGAACTTCAATTCCCAGAAGCCCAAGTCTCTGAGAATCCACACGAATGGGTTTATTGTGCATACGCATAGTAAACCCATTCGTGTGGGTTCATAGAGACTTGGGCTTCTGGGAATTGAAGTCCAAGAACACCTGGAGTGCCAAGGTTTGCCATCATGGTCTTAGGGAATGAGATTCAAAGAGTGAAGATTAGGGTGGAGGGGAGTGTGTGGGGCTCAGGGTGATTGCCGCCACAGCTGCCGGCCCCACCAGTCCGGCTCCTCAACAGTCTGTGGGGGTGTGAACTAGCCCCTAGCTTAAAAAGGTTGAGGACTCCTGCTTTAGAAAGTAGTGCTAACCATAGCCAGCCAATTTAAATGTCATGGAAATTACAAGATGCGAGAAGAACGAAAGAGTTCTTCCATGTCTAGTCCAGACATGAAACCGCCAAAACGAAGGTACCTTTTGGTGAGCTCATTCTGCAGTTCCTGCCACCTGACCTAGTGTGAGAAAGATTAGCCGGCAACACAAGGTTGACGTTACCAGGGTACACCCGATTGTGGTTCAAAATACCACAATCTTCGAGGAGGCTCTTTCTGTAAAGGGAAGCAGTAGCCTATGGTTACACAACACAATCCTGAACTTCCATATCATGGAGAACACAGTGTATGTGCCTCCACACAAATATAAACACAACTGACTCTGCAGTGCAGTATGGCAGTGCGATAAAAGCAAGGCTCCTTTGCACCTGTTGTGTTCTCAATACTATGCCTTTAAACACGTAACAATCATCAGCTAACCCAATGTAATCAGGACGCGAGCTAATGACCACCAGGTGGCAATAGCGAGCGCCCAGCTCACACGGTTCCAATTCCCCAAAGAACTACAGCGCGGGAAGTTTCCCGCCACTACCTCACCTGGACAAGAAGGGCGTGACCAGAAATGACGTCACGCCGACAGTAGCCAATGGGCTACCGTGGAGCCACATTCAAATGTATAGCCACTGTATATATTGAGCTGTTCGTCCACCATTACCACATGTTCCCCCGGACCCCCATGCAATAAAGATGTGTTAAGCCAATACTTCGGCTGTTCCTGTGTCTTGGTTCTCATACACTAAAGCACCTTAAAATAATGTTATTTATTTTAAAATATTCAGGAGTTTGACCAACCAGGTTTCAGGAGGCATAGGCAATGAACTCTGATTAGCAACAGCAGGCAAAAAGTTCTCAACATATGTGGACATTTCTTTTAGGCTCTCTCACATCATCATCTCCTTCCCTCCTCCACTCACAATTGAGTTTTCTTCATTTTGTATTGGAAAAAGACTGGCTCCCAAAGGAAAAACCTCCCCTGTGTGACAAGAGAATGTGAATTCTATGTACAAACACAGTCTAGTTACAAAGGATCACAGAATACACTTTAGCCCCTATAGATCGAGGTTAATGACTCAGGAGAGAGAAGGTTTGGCAAATTGATGGTTGACTATTTCCTGTTGGGGGAAAAGTGAAAAACTTACTTGGAAAGTAAAGGCACCAGGCAGAGCGCCATCCAGTTCCTTTGCTTTCCGGAGGAATTTTTGCTTTCAAGGAGGGGGGGGGGGCAAGGCATCAATACCTTCCCTCCCTTGAACTCCCTCTGTTCTTGTGGTTTTTTTCCACTCCGCCTCAACTTTTGTTGAGGCCGGTGGTAGTCTCGCCGTTTCTTCAGCGGGGTAGCGTTGAGGAGAGGGAGTCCCTCTCCTCCCCGTTGCTCCATGCAAGAAGGCCGGTGGGTGTTTGTGTGGCTTTGAGACGCTGCGTCCGCCTGCGGCGGATTTGCGTTCCCAGTGTGTTTTTATTTTTATTTTTCGCGCACCGGCTTCCTCAGTGTTCTGCACGCACATGATGCGCAGGACGCTGGGGCTTGTAGTTTGGGGTTTTTGTTTACCGTTTGTGCAGCGTTTTTTTTCTGCAGCTTCATTTTGATTGGCCGCAGCACGTTTCCGAACGTTCCTTTTGTTCGCGCCTCTCAGCCTGATTGGCTGTGGCGCGGCGCAGCCCAAGGAACGTTGGGAAATGGAGTCCTTTCTTTTTCTTTGTGGCCGGGGGGCTCCTGCCCCACTGGCACAAAATTCAACCCGACAGTTACCTGCGAACCCCGGTCGGGCGAGTGCACGGAGGCTCGGTCAGGGCTAGTGGGGCCTGGTGCAACATCCTGTGTCACATTCCAATGGTTAACGCACAGATTTATAGGTATAGATTGTAGAAATGCTGAATATTAAACTTACATCATACAGACTACACAGTGCCAGGAGAAAAAGAGAGAGTTGCATCAAAAATACCTTTTCACTCAGCAACCAACTATAATTTAATACCAGCTGGGTAGCACAGATAAAGGGGCAAACCAAATACTTTGGAGAGGTTTAGGGGTGGTTGTCCTTTTGCTAATCCTCTTGCAGTAGCACCAAGAAAGAGATATTTAGATTTAGAGAAGGGGCCAAAGAGGTGCCAGTGTGTGACTCAGTAATGCAATAGTAAACCTATTCTTAGACCTAATACAAAGAAATGTCAAGAAAAGAAATCATACTCATAGAATTTTTTTTGGAGCCAGGAACAAAATGGTTATAATTTAATGAATGTATGACCTAAGTGACCATAAGAAGATCAAAATCTCAAAAAACACCCACACACACAAAGCTGATGAAATTTGTAACTCATGAAATTTAGCATGCTATTCTAAACTGTCCAAACAAAACGAGGTCATTTATGAATAGAAAAAAGACCATATGAATGGACATAATTTCACCTCTCTGTTCTCATCAGCATTCTGCATGATCTTTCTCCACATCCTCTCCATGGTTTGATAGCGCTTGCCTTCCACTGGCAATTGTCTGTTGATGTCTTCAGAGCTAAAGATGGGCTCCAGATAAAGCCAGGCGCGCTGACAAGTCAGCCATTCTTCCAAGACATCCTAGTGGAAAATATATATCTATATAATTAAAGGACACCAGTTACATTAACTAAAAGAATAAACCCAATTATTTATGTTTTGTAATGAGACCATGGGCCTGAACTGTTTGGCACCTCAATATTTATTTGAACATATCTTCCAAAAAACAACTATCCATATCACCATTCCTCCCAAGCATTGCTGTTCAAGGTGGCCACAACAAAAGAGGTAAGAAAGACCTCAATGAAAATTCAAACTTTCCCAATGGTGGCCTTTGCCTTATGGATGATAATATTAAAAGTATTGGAATAGTTCAGTTTTTTAATATTGAAAATATCAGAGTAGCTCAGTTTTCTTATAAAAGTAGCTGACAAATAGTATTGAAACTTCACATGGCTTCACATAAAGAGCGTAAAAGAAATAGTCAATATTTAGAAAAGACTGTGTGCCCTACACTTGAAACTTTACCGATTCAGCTAATATCCACCACAAACCAAAGTAAAAATACATTCTTCTTCTTATGCTGTATCCGATTCTGAATCTTGGCAATCATCATGGTGATCAGCCATGAAGACTGTCCTTTGAATATAATGCAGTGGACTTTCATCTGCCTTCCACATCGCAGCATGACACCCGTACCACTGATCCAGTTCCATGAGTCACTTTCTGATCCCAAGTCCTTTTGGCACACAAAGTCCTTCTCAGCCCCAGGCCAGTATTGATGAATGCAAGGCCACTGTATTATATTCTCAGGACAATCTTCATGGCTGATTGCCATGATGATCACCAATATTTGGAATTGGATACGATGCAAGACAAAGAATGAATGGCATTGGAATCCTTAGTAGGGTTGACAGGTGGAAAATGAAATAGATCAAGGCACTGTCACTCTGTACTACTTCAAGTAGACTCAAATGCACAATTGCAATTATTTTTATTTATATCTTACGTTTCCTCCAATGTGTTGAAGGCACTATGCAGACTCTACTATTCCCCACAATAATTCAGTGAAGTAGATCAGATTTTTTCATTACTCTCATTGCTTATGGAAAGATTAGTTGATGACAGCTCTGGGCTGATATATAGGGGGTCCTGATCTCAGCACTTGCTCAAGGGCTTCCAGCTAAGACTGCCTCTGCCCTATACCTATCCTAAGACACTTCATTTCATTGATTTCCTTTGCCCTCGAAGTTTTCATGGATAGGGTTTTCCGGATGGACTGCCTGCCATCAGTAGTGGAAGTAGACTTCTGTATCATCTTTGATGGTTGCCTGACAGGTTTAAGATTACTTTCCTCATTATTTGTAATTGAATGGATACAAATTGGAATGTCTAAACAGGTACATTTCAGGAAATATGGGAATTGTGTCACTGGAGTCCAAGACTAAGATCATTCACATTATTGCCTTCTCCATCACCATGTATGGATGTAAAAGCTGGATAGTAAAGAAATCTGACAGGATTTTTTTTTTATTCATTTGAAATATAGTGCTGGAGGAGAGCTCTGTGGAGACCTTGGACTGCCAAGATCTAATCAAACCTGAACTGTCTCTGGAGGCAAAATTGATAAAACTGAAGCTGTCTTACATTGAACGTATCATAAGAAGAGAAGATTCTTTGCTACAGACAATAATGCTTGAAAGGTAGAAGGCAACAGGAAAAGAAAAAGACCAAACAGGTTGATAGGTTGATTCCATGGAGAAGTCACAGGCTTGAGTGGTAAGAATTGAGCAGGACTGTTGGTGACAGGACATTCTGGAGTTCTCTCATTGATAGAGTCACCATAAATTGGAGATGACATGCTAGCACTCAATAATAACAAAAGAATATTTAATTTAATTTAATTGCAGGGGGAAAATGATTGTGGATTTTTTAATATTAATATAGAAAATAGAATAGTTTAAATAAGTACTTTTGAATGGTGCTTAAAAGGAAAAGGTAAAGGTTTCCCTTGCTCGAAAGCCAGTCATTTCCGACTCTAGGGTTCAGTGCTCATCTCTGTTTCCATGCCGAAGAGCCAGCGCTGTCTACTTCTGCAGACATTTCTGTGGTCATGTTGCAGGCATGACTAGACACCGGAGCACACAGAACGCTGTTACCTTCCCACCGAAGTGGTCCCTATTTACCTACTTGCAATGTCTTGCTTTCGAACTGTTAGGTTGGCAGGAGCTGGGACAAAGACGGGAGCTCATTCCGTCCTGCAGTACTCGGGAATCGAACTACTGACCTTCCGCCTCCCAGTCTTAGCCACTTGAGCCACTGCAGTCCTTGGTGCTTAAAAAGGGAGTCTCAAAAATCAATTGTTCTGGTACCCAGCCTCTTTATTGCTGGACACCAGAACAAATTATTTTAAATGGTTTTAACGAATCCTAGGATGAACATAATTTTCCCCCAAACGAAATCAAGATCCTAAATTTAAGGAATATCTGACAGGTGAAATCAACCCTGATTGCTCCTTAGAAGGTCAAATAGTAAAGATGAAGTTAAAGTACTTTGGACATCAAATGAGAAGAGAGGATTCATTGAGAAAGCATTGATGCTGGGAAAGGTGGAGGGCAAAAGAGGAAGGGGCAGCCGAAAATGAGACAGCTAGATGGTATTGTTAATGCAATGGGCACAGAGCTGGGTGGGTTGAGGAGGATGGTGGAGGACAGAGGTGCTTGGAGGGCAGTGGTCCATGGGGTCGCAAAGGGTCAGAATCGACTGTGTGACTAAACAACAACAAAACTCTTCATTAACTCAAAATGACTGCATGCATTCAAAATTCCTATTCTTGTTGACAATGAATAACATCCACCCTCATGTGCCTTTTCTTTCTCAAAAGAAAAAGAAGAAACCACATATAGACGTCAGCACAGAGCACCCACTGTGTGTGTTACTTCACCTGTGCGGCTGCAGCAAATGGGCTACTCTGTAAGAGGGGAATTTTGAATGTAGGGACTGAGCCATAGTGGTGCACTGTTTCTCCCTAGCAAGCACAGTAAGACTGCCACCAATCTCTCAATATCTGGAATAAACCTGCCCTTATTGTAGTATCCTGTCAAATTTCCCCCCAGCCCAGATAATGCTGTCCATTCCTTGAACTTATGGCAAGGATGTTTCCTCTAGGCAACAGGTAGTGCTGTATTCTGGACTGCAATTTCCAACAGCTCTGGTCAGCATAGCGAATGGTGAGGGATGATATGTGCCATTCAACAACACCTGGAGGGCCATATACTGTATTCCTGTTTCGGGCCAAACTTGATAGCTGGCAGGGTAAGGGAGGACTCTGTTCTTAAAACTTCAGGAAAATTGCCAACTAATACATACTGGCTTTCATAGTGTCACCGAAAGTAGAGTTTATTATTTAAGGAAAGCAACACTTCCCAACGTGCTAACTGCAAAACATTAAGCTCCAGAAGTCAGATTTAGCTCACATTAAATTGGTTAATGGTCCAACTGACATGCACTCTCAGCGTTCCCTATAAAAAGTTAAAGTAATTATTTGCAAAATGTCCCTGATACTTATTTATTTATTTAAAGAACACTTTTTTTTGAAGTATTATGGCTTAGTGAGGTTCAAAACACCACTTCCCTGAAGCCTGATTAAAGATGCCCTGAGCTCTTCTAGTCTCATTGGTACTGGCAGGCGTACAATATCTCTCAGAGTCAGGCTGGGGGTTAAGAAATTACTCTGCTCTCTGCTCTTCAGATTTCGTGGGCAGACAGGTGTGTAATTAAGTGTCTTCTTCAAAGCAGGCAGCACTGAAGACTCATGAGGATGGTCAAGAAGTCAGACAGGAAAATAAATGTGTGCTGAGGTTTTCTGAGGCTGATGTAAAAGGCATCTCAAAAATACCATATTGGTATACATGTCTGCAGTTCTAACATAATAGGACTTGCAACCTAACTCTTTCACCTCTTAACCTTTTGTTTGTTCATCTTCCTGTCGAAATACAGCTTATAGTAAACAGGAATGGTTATACATCCTGCTTTCAAAGCCAATCATTATTATCTTGGTTATAATATTTCTATTTTGATATAAAATTTCCACTGCTTTGTTTTGCAGCCTCACATTATGTCTTAAAGACCAAGATGCTCAAAAGAGGTGCTTCTGAGTTAAAAGGATTAGCCATTGACAATCACCATTGCTATGTTGCCCAGAAGAACAAACTATCACCCATATGATGCAATGCACACCATGCCGCTCAACGTGCACTGAGGAGGACCTTATGTTGGCAAGAGGAAATGCTGTCGATGTGGCCCGATATTGGGCGGATGTCATCTAATTCCTGTTTGTTTTAGATATGTTAATTTTAGCTGTGTAGGCTATTATATGCTTGTGGTGCCTCTGACATGAATAAAGAAAGAATGACCAAGACACAAAAACTATATTGCAAGAGTTGAAATTATTAGTCTATGGGAAGACCGATATATCTTAGAACCTTCACAACCTTCCCAAATGGCACATTTGATAATGGGAACTGAGAAGGAGGAGAAGTCATGTGCAACTGCACACACAAAGTACATGTAGCACTGGGAACACAACAACAAGCACATCACTTGGTTCCTTAGGGCTTCAGGTTCAATCCCCTTTCATCCTGAGCTAACCAGAGCAGACTCTAGGTCAGGCACATAAAGAAGGCTGGCTAATAATAATAATAAATAAAGACAAAGAATGATAAAAGAGAAGCCTCATGTCAAAGCACTTCACTGATAGCACCATAGTAATATCTGTTCACTGTGAACAACTTATCTGGTTTCCCCTACAGTTACAATATTTCTTTGCACCCCCTAGTTCTAGTCCTGTAATATAGGCAAAAGAATGGACTTTTCAATTACTTTAGAAGCTTGTTCTACTGAGGATCCAAGATTAGACATTATCATCATCATCAGAATTTTAAAAAAATGAATATTTAGATATACGGTCAGAGTGGGAAAGTTAGTACCCTGGTACTAGCCTCTGTAATAAATGTTAAATTGCCATTCAAACATATAGAAACATGACCTTGACGAGGATTCTACATAATTAACAGGCCATGCAACGTTTTATTTAGCTTCGGTCTCTGCTGATTTCATGATTGCTTGTAAAGCTGTTTTGGGGAGCTATCTTATAGTAGTATGATGGCAGACTAGGTCTCTGGCATAAATCTGTTCACATTCATGTTTTAAATTAGTTTGGCTATGGACCATTAATGGTGAAACTACTCCTATGCTTATTTGGATTCATTCTTGTAAAACCAGGTCCTTTAGGGCTGAAACTAAGCAACAGTGTGATTGAAATATGGAAAGCCATTTAAAAAAACAACACCCATGCTATTCAATGTGACAGGTGTTTAAAGGATGAAAATCAAATTCTACTTAATTTACTGATGGCAGTCAAGCTTGACAGCTATCCACCTTCATTAAAGTTAGGCTATGATCCGAAGCTTTGGGGAAGCTACAATGTGTAAAAAAGATTCCACATCAATCATGCAATGGGAAATGTACACAGAAATATCTCCAGCACATTATCACTCCATTAACTATTTTGGGGTATTCTCCCTGTGAACTCTAATTCTTCTTCTGAGCACTTATAAATGCGCTGAATCTTTGTACCTGAGTCATCTTCAACTTATTTTCCCACGTGTTGATCCGCTCTTCAAATGGCTTTTTGAATGGTGAGAAGGACATGCTTTGGGTCATAACTATGTGATCATCCAGGAGCTGGGAAGCTTCATCAGGGCTCTTCAGAATAAATGTTCCTGTTGCTTTGTAAGGCATTACATTGAAGAGAATAGATTCCCATTCATTCTCCATCTTATCCAAGGCCTAGAAAACGAGAAGCAATATGATTACCCCTTATTGAACATACAATGCAAAATACTTACTGACTCATGGGTAGCAAGTATGAAGAGTTAATAGAGCTGCTGACAGTAGACAACAGAATGAGGCCAGCTGAAAAGTGAAGAAAAAATTGGAAATGGAAATTATGTTCTGATATAGGAAAGTACCTGTATTGTTTAGGTAAGATAATAAAAGAAATGTATACATTCAAGGTTGTTTAGCGTCTCCTAAGACCACATTAGCAGACATCTTTGATATCTCTTTCCACCTTCCACTGTCATGTCAAATTAAGAAGTGCCTAATTTCTGGGAAATGCTCAGTAACATTGAAATGTTAAAATCTCATGTGAGAGAATGCCATAAGAAAAGCATTTCAATTATAGAAAGAATTATAACATAAAGAACAGTCAGATAGAATAGTCTCCTTACATGCTCAATTGAATATTCCTTCCCTGCAATCTCAGCTACTTTGGCTATGCTCTCAATGTGATCCTGAAGTTTCATCTCCAGACAGCGTGCAAATGTCAAATTAGCCTTGGGCTTCACGTTGATTTTTATCTCCTCGGAAAGCAAATCCCAATGACGGTTGCGCATGCCAGGATTGCGCAGCCCTTGAATCAGGGGAATGTATGGTCTGAATTCCTCAATCTTACTACGGATTTCCACTGCCACGTCCTGGCATGCTTTACAAAACAAGAAAAGTGTCTCATTAATCAAGAGGCCTATTGCTATTGCTACAAAACTGAGTGCAAATCTGGAGCAAAGTGTGCAGGAGTACACAGGTAAGACTCCTACTGCCAATTTACATTTGTGTAAGGAAAACATGTTCTCCTATGAGGCTGCTGTTTGCATTCCTGGGACTGCACACAACTGTATGCTTAGGAATGTAATAAACACCTCATTTATGAATGGCAATTTGCTATCCGCTGCAAATCCCACCTCACACCTCACCATGGCACAGCAGTACATACCTGTCAAGTAACCCGTATTGGCCGGGATTTCCCGTTTTTTTGCGCTCGTTCCTTCCCTTTCCCACTGCCGTCCCATATTTGAACGGCAGAGAAAGTGCTTACTGCGCATGCATGGCCACCATGCGCATGAGCAAAGGGTTACTGCGCATGCATGGACACGGTGTGCATATGCAAACGGGTTACTGCATGTGCGCGGACACGGTGCACATGCACAAATGGGTTACTGCACATTCGTGTCCACGCATGCACAGTAATTTCCTGTATTTTGCTGAGCCTGATGGGTATGCAGCAGTGACCCTGGCAGTCCAACAGCTATGGTGGCAGGGGTGTATTCCCCTGGCAGGTTCAACCATGCCACAAAATTATTAGCTAGCGGTCCAGAACATTCTTCCTTCTAGAACCGCTAAGTGGTGTTGGGTACTCAGGCAATGCACCTGGCCAATGCATTGGTCTAACATGACCAACTTCGATATGAGCCCAGCCAGTTGTGTTGTCATATTTAAAATGGCTAAAGGAGCATCAAAAACATAGGCCTCAGTCCCCCATGCACCATCGGACCCTGTTACAGTAGCGGTAGGCCCTCTCAATCGCGAGAGCCCACTAAAATCTCGTGGGAGACGATGCTTCAATCTGTCATGTCAAACTAGACATGTGAAGTACGGATCAACCAAGTATCCAAGTAATTTGCTATCAAGACCTATGCAATATGCATTATGTATGCATAAATTAGCAATAAGATTCTGGCCAGGTATTAACAGTATGATTAAGAAAGAAGCCACACACAATGAAACATTACCTTATCAATTTTTGTTGCTATTTGAATCCTAATTAAGTCCACGTGTTCTTAGATATATGTATGTGTGTGTGCGTCCCCTTCTAAAAGCAGTCATCAGAAAGGCACTGGCTTTGCAAAAGATAATCTACTTTTAAATGGCTCCACACAGCAAAACATAATGCACTACTGTGAAGCTTCTGGCTGTTTTTGTGATGAATGAATAATAGTCCAGCAGTGCCTTTGATAAGACTGGAACATTATGATATAGGGGGAAAGTCAGGTTTTTGAAGAATAACTCCATTATACAAAGGTGTATTTTTAATTCTCCTCCTTTGAGTGATTCACCCTTACTCATACATATTTCCTCATCTCTTCCTCTGGCAAGCTGATTCACCATAGCATTTTGAACAAAATTCATTGTTTGTAACAAAATCCGTCGAAAGCAGAAGAAAGATCCCCCCCCCCATCCCCACTAAGAATATATTGCAACGTGTGTATCTAGTAAATACAATTTAAGAGACAGTTTGCAATTCTCATATATCTTTATGATCATTTAGGTGAGTCAACTCTTTTTCATTGTTTCTTCCAATTCTCTGAAAGTCAGTTTGCAAAGCTGTTATGTCCCTCACATGCCAAACAAATGAATAAATGTTACATAAAGAAGAGTATGTGCTCCATCCCACCTCTTTCCAGAACAAGAAGGAATCCATCAATTGAAGTTACCTGGAATATCCTTGAACTGTTTCACACACTTATGCATGGTCTTAAAGGACTCGTTCACATTTTTCTCCAGCTGCTCTGCATCAATAGCAGAGAGGGGATCATTCATCCAGCTGTCAGCCCAGCGAAGCCAATCTGATGCTGTTGTCCAGAGATCATAGAAGGGCTGAAAATCTTTAACCATCCTGTTTAACTTATCATACTGGGAGGGAAAAACAGAGAGTGAGAGAGAGAGAGAGAGAGAGAGAGAGATATTGATTATTAATTGCTAACTGTTATGTGTTTCTCAAAAAAATAATCAGCTAACATCAACCATTGAATTTGGGGCCAAAGAGCTGAGGAACAGGGAATTTCCTGTTTCCTATATTTATCTACCTAAGGTATCCATATCATACCTGTCAAGTATCCCGGATTGATCGGGATTTCCCATAATTCCGCGCTGGTTCGGCCCCTTTCCCACCGCCATCCCGCATTTTCACTGGCGGGGAAAGTAGCTACTGCGCATGCGTGCCGCTGCCTCTGACGGCCATGCATGCGCAGTAACCCATTTCCTGACTGAAGGGGTTTCTGCGCATGCGCAAAGAGGTTTCTGCACATGCATGCCACTGCCTCTGACAGCCACGCATACGTAGCAACCCATTTCCTTCCCGGTGCCTGGAAACCTGCTGCGCATGCATGCCCGGCTCCCAGATTTCCAAAACTGCGTCTTGACAGGTATGATCCATACATCTTAGCTGATCCATGGGTACACAGAAAGAGCCTCCTCAAAGATTGTGCTATTTTTGAACCACAATTAGGTGTATCCCCTGGGAACAGCAACTTTGTGTTGCTGGCTAATCTTTCTCACACTAGGTCAGGCGAAAGGAACTGCAGAATGAATTCACCAAAGGGTGCCATCATTTTGGCAGTTTCACGTCTGGCCTAGACACAGAAGAAGAAGAAGCTGATTCATGGTCTCCACTATAGTCAGGCATCTCTTCTACTCAGTCCATGACTTACCTTCCAATGACATTTCTATTAGTAAAATGTATTGCCGCTGTCCTTATCCACACAATTTTTAAGATGTATACATTACAATGAGAACAAAACTTTTTAAACAATGCTGAATGGTGTGTGTTCACGGCAGGAATTAACTCACTAGTGTGCATTCACAGAGACCATGAAAAAGAGGAGTGGAGAGTCCTGGTGCTACAGTGGTTAAATTGCTGTACTGCAGCCCAAACATTGTGAGTTCAATCCTGAGGGGATCAAGGTTGACTCAGCCTTCCATCCTTCCGAGGCTGGTAAAACAAGACCCAATATGTTGGGGGCAAAATGCTAATTATTATTGCTATGGGGCAATAGCTAAGTGTAATAGCTATTGATAAATGGCTTTGGACAAAAAGGTTTCAAGCTTTTGGCCTTCCAGATAAATGTTGTTCTACAACTCCTGTAATTTCGGACGATTAACCATACTTGTGGGCCTGGACAGAGCTGGAGCACTGTATCACTTGGAGAATCACAGGTTTCTTTCCCAGGCACTATAATACTCTACTGAGTACTTAATTCAGTCAATATTGAAACCATATCACAGAGATTTGAATCATTCCTTATTTTCAACAGAAAAGAAGCACAAACAATATCCAGATTTTTAAAACTGGTGTTTTTTTTATTAAAGATAAATACTAGCAAGACTTTAACAACAAATTTACAAGAATCCTGCACTAAACAATACATCAAAACAACACTGCCTTAAGCTGACCATCTACATCAATCACAATTACCTTTTGCTTTGTCTCTTGTTTCTGGGCTGGGAATCCAAACCTATGACATAAGCTTGTGACCAATGCTCAAGATGCAACAAGAGAAGACTCAATGGACCCTTAAGAGACGTTGGCTCACCAAATCCTCATGATTAAATAGACCAATTCCAGTTAGACTTACTATACTAAGAAACAGGATTTCAGCCAGTATAAAAAATAAATTGAAAAGAATAACCATTATATAGGTTCACTTATTTTCACTAGGACAGTTACAAATATGTTGAAGGTGTAAAAAGAGGCTGGCAATAGGTAGCGATTTTTTGTTGTTGCTATCAGCTTAATGAGGAGAGCAAAACACAATGTAGGTGTAGCTTGGATACTTACATTAGTCACAGGCAAACCAAAAATACGTTCCCTATTGTTGTAGAGCAGTGCCATTTGCTGGGATTCCTTCAATTGCTTCTTGATTCTTCTTGCTTCGTTGGCTATCTCATGGGAACGGGCAATATCTGAATGTGCAGAAAACCCAGCTACAGCAAGCTGTGAAAAAGAGAATACACAGTATGTATAGAGCTATAATCCATGAGATACAGACCCATATTTCAAAAGATTCATTTATTTTAAATTAACATCATGTTAATGGTTGTAAATCCTTGACAAATTCCCGGGAATACCAAATTTCATAGCGTGATGTCCATTGACTTCTATCACATCAAGCAGAATAGATCTCTTATCTTCTGATCATGGTAGAATATGCTACCTAATGAAGACCCTAATTAACGCACAACTAGGTTTTATAATATAGTAATTCCTTTGTTTCGAAGAGGTGTGATCTGCACTACGGTAATGACATACCCCACACTCAGAGAAGCCAGAGGATCCACAAAACCAGAAATGGTCATAGTGGCACAAAAGAAAAGATAAAATCCCTACTGACATGATTAAGAAGAAAAATATTAATAATTATGTATCATTAAGTTCTTTCTGCCTCATGGTTTTCCTTTCCAGAGTTTTCTTGGTAGAGAATATCCTGAAGAGGTCTTTTCTTCTGGGTGAGCCTTGGGACTGTCCAGTTTGCCCCAAACTACACAGACTGGTTCTTCTCTTGGGAGGTACAGTGCAGAATTGAACTCCTAATCTCAGGCTCCATAGCCAGATACATAAACCAATGAGCTATCCAGCCAGCTCCATATGTGCTGTCAAGTCAGCTCTGACTTACAGTTACTGTTTCCAATGTTTTTAAAGGATTGACTACTCAGAATAAGTGGTTCACCATTCCTTTCTTCTGGGGATGTTCTGCCAAAGGCCATGCAGGCTGGCATTTCTTTTATACAGTACAGTGTAGAAGTACATTTTCAACTCTGGCTTCCCTGAAGATCTCAAACTAGCACTGAAGTAACTACTTGAATAAAGAAGTTACAAAACTATACAAAAAACTGAGAACTGAATCTTTTCAATGGGTAAGGAGAGAAAAATAGATTTGATGTCCTTGTGGTCTGCATAATATTTTAGGAAGTAATACAGGAGGGATGTTGTAGAGAAAGAAATAGGTTTTATCATGTAATACAATGCTTTTGGATTTTGCCTGGACTGGTCCATGGCTTTGAACCCTGATTTTCAAGAAGAAAAATATGTCAGTCCTGCCAATTTGAAAATGATGAAATGTCCATGTCTTCCTTTCCTAGATGCCCAAAAGAATTTTAAATATGAAATGTCATGCATGATATAATACAGTCTTCTGCAATCTGTTGCTTTTCTAATGGGTTGGATTACAACTACATTCAGCTATATCAGATGGTAAATTATGGGAGTCGTCATTCAACATAATTGGAGGGCATTGGGTAGGGGCAAAGATATATGATGTAAACCTTTTCTAGAGATGACCTGACTTCGTTGTGGGATTTTTTTGTTTGTTTGGCATTTTAACTCATTTTAGATATATTAATTTTAAAGTCTAAGAACTGTAGAGCTGGAAAAGCCCTTATAGATTATCAAATTAGATTTTGTGTTTTAAGCTGCTTTGGGTACAGACTTCCTGCAGAAACATGACATAAATCTCAATAATTGTCATCATCACCATCGTCTGGAATCCTATTGGTGTTTATATTGAATTGAATTGAAATTTTAATTTATATACCGCAATTCTCAGCCCGAGGACCGACTCAGTGCGGTTTACAAGTTAGAAGTACAGCATAACAATATCACAACAATCACACAAAAATACAATATATCACAATACATTACAATATGTTCAATACAATTCATTAAACAGTTACACCAAATGCAAAGTGCAAAAGCAAATACAAATATAGATTATACAAAATACTATTAAATACAGTACTGAAATCCCAAGAACAATTGCCCAAACCCTCAGCTCCCTCCCGTCCATGAGACAACCCCCCCCCCCGGTTTCGAAAACATCCTCACCGGAGCCCTAAAGCCTCCACCACTTGGAAAACAGTTCCAGCTGGTCTCCCACCTCCCCCGACGGGGCGGCCAGGGAAGGGAGCCGAAGGTGTTATGTGGCTCTCGGGGCTCGGTAGCAGCGGCTATTCATAGCCCCGCGTCCGGAAAACAGCTCTAGCTGGGCTCCCACCTTCCCCGACCAGGCGGGCCAGGGAAGGGAGCCGAAGGTGTTGCGTGGCTCTCGGGGCTCACTGGCGGCAGCTATTCATAGCCCCGCGTCAGAAAACGGCTCCAGCTGGGCTCCCACCTTCCCCGACCGGGCGGGCCAGAGAAGGGAGCCAAAGGTGTTGCGTGGCTCTCGGGGCTCACTGGCGGCGGCTATTCATAGCCCCGTGTCAGAAAATGGCTCCAGCTGGGCTCCCACCTTCCCCGACCGGACGGGCCAGGGAAGGGAGCCGAAGATGTTGCATGGCTCTCGGGGATCGCTGGCGGCGGCTATTCATAGCCCCGCGTCAGAAAACGGCTCCAGCTGGGCTCCCACCTTCCCCGACCGGACGGGCCAGGGAAGGGAGCCGAAGATGTTGCGTGGCTCTCGGGGCTCGCTGGCGGCGGCTATTCATAGCCCCGCGTCAGAAAACGGCTCCAGCTGGGCTCCCACCTTCCCCGACCGGACGGGCCAGGGAAGGGAGCCGAAGATGTTGCATGGCTCTCGGGGCTCGCTGGCGGCGGCTATTCATAGCCCCGCGTCAGAAAACGGCTCCAGCTGGGCTCCCACCTTCCCCGACCGGACGGGCCAGGGAAGGGAGCCGAAGATGTTGCGTGGCTCTCGGGGCTCACTGACGGCGGCTATTCATAGCCCCGCGTCAGAAAACGGCTCCAGCTGGGCTCCCACCTTCCCCGACCGGACGGCCAGGGAAGGGAGCCGAAGATGTTGCATGGCTCTCGGGGCTCGCTGGCGGCGGCTTATATAAGCTTGTGTAACTTGCTGTGGCTCGTTGACTAGGTGCTGGGGCACAACTTAGTCACACAATCAGGTGTCCAACCAGAAATGCAAGTGCGGCATACCTGTACATCTCACCAGTTAGTCACGTTTAGCAAAAACAAGTTGCACAACTGAGTGTGAAAAAATCTTAAAGAAACAATATATCAGGAGGAAAAATTAATCCATAAAAGTTCACATGGAAAGAAAACTGAAAGGCCCAATCATCTGTTTCGATAACAAAAGCATTATATCCAAAAAGTTTGTATGTAGCATATACTCATACCTGTCAAGTTTCGGGAAATTTCTGTCAAACCCCCGTATTTTATACTCTTTTCTGCCATCATCCCGTATTAGTTAGACTGCAGTTAGACTGGAGTTAGACTGGAGGCCAGAACAGGATAAGCATAGCTGTCCAGTTTCCCATTTTGGCTGGGAAATTTCCCTTATTTGACAGAAATTTCCCGAAACTTGACAGGTATGCATATAGTGTTTATATGTAATTCCCAGCTATCTATTAACTACTTATGCTTAAAATGAATAAAGAGGAGACCTTTAGTGCCAGATTTCAGTACCTGAAGACCATCCATACGTTCCAAGAAATTGTTTTGATCCATGAATTGAATTTTGCGAAATCTGTCTTCATCTTCAATGTGCTGTTGCCGTATCATCTCAATTTGTGTGGTGATCTTCAGAGGCCAGCCGCTTGCAGCCCACCTGAGATTACAAAGAGAGTCACACAAATGACTCTCAAAAGGGTATCAGAGGATAAATGCTAAAGCAAACCTAATACTAAATGCAGGCAAAAATCATGAATGAAAGCAGCAAAACAGATTAGCCACATTAAGTTTCTTGAAACCACAAGCCTATCCTGAACTACACACAATACTTCAAGGCAGCATATAAATTATATAAAAAGAAAATAAAACACAAATATTAGCTAGAGCACTTTTCAGATTAGGCTGTAGTATCAGAGAAAGGAGAGTTCCCAGGCAAAGGATACCATCACTATATCAGTTCCCCATCTGTAAAATAGAAATAATTACACTAGCCTATCTCATGGGCACAATAAATACAAAGAATGACCATCTGGTCCATTCATAGCAGTGAAGCAGAAAGGTTGGGCAAAACTTTCATCGGATGATAAGAAAGTTATAAATAGGACAAGTCTTCAAGTTCTCTAAACTTTTCAACAGGCCAAGATGGTATAAAAACTTATATTATTATATTTGCCCTCTCTACAGTATGTATTCTTATATTGACCTCAGCTATTGTGGGGCAAAGACTCCTTCTCCTTATAACATGGGCGAACAATTTCCTTGAGTCCAGGGTCAATTTTTCATACCAAAGACACAGGCCACATGGAATGGTCAAAAACAGCTAATTTGGCAACACACGGGAAATTCCAGTTTTGAAGTTTTTAATGAACTTTTTTATGGTGCGGTGGGCTCTCCACTTGTAAAATGTATAATCTACTGCTCCTAGCAGACCTCAGGATCAGCAATTGACATCTTGGTGTGTGTTTTAATAGCAAGCAATGAGCACCCAGGCTGCCTGTGGCAGTGTAGGGGAAGCGTAGGAACCATAAAAATGACCAAACTTTGACCCGGGCCCCAGGTCCAGCCCCTGCGCCATACTGACCAGCTCCCTGAACCACGTGACCAGCCCACGGCCCAAAAAGTTTTGGCACCCCTGGTCAACAGGACAGATTGGAGCACTTCTGCTTTACAAGAATATGTAGTATTTCATAGATTAAGAACCTAGATTTAATCAACTACACAAGAATAATGTGTTGTCCAGGGTTTTCTATGTACTCAGAAGTGGTCTACCATTCCATTCTTCTTGGAGTTTCCTAGGACTATGCAGCTTGCCAAGGCCATACAGACAGGTTCTTCTGGGATGCATAGTAGGGGATTGAACTCCACAGATCCAATGCACTGAGCTAATCAGTCAGTCATACTGTACTATATTACATATGAGGCACGAAACTCTGGCACAAGCTGGTAGGCAACTGACACTCCTGAGCAACTCTGAAATTCTTGCAAACCTTTCCTTCTGCACAGGAATATGAAGTTTAAGAATCCCATACTGTGCAGCAATTTACATTCTTTTTTCACAAGAAACAAGGGAAGATAAAAGCCTCCAATTTTCTAAAAAGGTCAGAAACCACAAGACTGCTTCACCACCACAGTGTCTGCATTTGAATAAGGTAGTTCAGTGGCATTTCCCCCTCACTGCCTGAAGAGATTTGCTGAAGTCCTCTGATGTGTAAATAAAGCCTCCAGGCAGAAAATATCATAACTCAAGCCAAAGGTCTTGCTCTGACTGCAGGGAAAAGACCCTCTGCTTACTTGTCATTGAAGTCATCTTGAGTCAAATTGTAGAGGAATTCCTCCATGACTTCATATTCTTCCATGACTTTACTTATCAGCTCCTACACAGTTGCAGAGACAGAGAAAGAAGCAGACAGGCCAGCGTTACTTCATTTCATTCCATGCATACATGGCCACAGCTTTATTGATTGAAGTTGAATACATATCAATGATCTCTGATGCTTGGGGTGGGGGGGCTACCTGGGTCCTCTGTTTTATTGTATCCTAAGAATCTGGCAGAATTCACTGTCATGCTTTCATTGTAGCAGAGTCTTAAGTCAACTTACCCAGGTATCAGTTGACTTTATTACCAGCCAATGCACTATCCCAGTCCAGCTGCTGCACAGTGACTGAAGGAATGACAGCTGAGCTACTCTACCATTTGTAGTAAAGGCACAGGAGACTAAAGGCTCCAGGTCCAGGTGTGGACCAAAGTGAAGCCTGCCACTGTCTGATTTTTGCTTGGACACCTTGGGCAGCCTCCTCTCAACTGATGGGCTGGCTGGACAACGTTGCTTCCAACACATCCTGAGGTTTGCAAGGAATTCCAGGGTCACAGCCCCTACCACAAAGCTTCTCTGCCACCACTGCTGTCTCGTCACCCAGCTGCTCAGCAAGTGAGCACCCTGTGTGAGTCCATGGAATTCTGCTTCCTGAAAAGTGTTTTGGAAATATTTCATGTGATGGCTTAAAACTGACTTTCCAGGGATTAGATGCATATAGGCATGAATTGCATACCAACTGCCTATATCTATACCATTTTTAAAAGTGTTGGGACTGATAACATTGGTAGAGTTCATCCTGTCATTACCTTCGCATTCCCATTCTATGTAACTGGCAGCTTGCAACTATACAGTGAAGGACAATGATTAATTCAAAAAAGTTTTCCTTTATTGTTCGAACATTGGATAAAACAAACTGAATTCAGACACCATTCTGTGATCTACTGTATTCCAATGATCTGACTGTTCTCTGCCAGATTTTATCTACTATGCATTCATGTTTTCTTATTAACTTTATATAACATTCTTTTTTAAAAAACACCACAATATTATTTGCTATATGCCAACAATTTGACTTACAAATTATAGGCTGAAATACTACTGATGCTGCCGTGTGGTTCATTAACTTGCTGTAGCCAACTGCGGCTAAATGACAAGATAACCAGGTCGCCAGCGTTAACGCCGAGCTGCAGAGCCCCATCTCCCGGTCTGGCAAACCAAGAGGATTGGAGGCCCGTGCGCTGGCCCCTGCGAGGGGGATAAAAAGAAGACTCTCAAGCCGCTTCCCTGTCGCCTGTGCCAACGCCGAGCTGCGGAGCCCGTCTCCCGGTCCGGCAAACCGGGAGGATTGGAGGCACCTGTGCCGGCCCCTGCGAGGGGGATAAAAAGAAGACCTTCTGGCCGCTTCCCCATCGCCAGCACCAACGTTGAGCTGCGGAGTCCGTCTCCCGGTCTGGCAAACTGGGAGGTTTAGAGGCTGTCTCGGTGGATAGCAGGTTGGACTGTCTGCTGCCACCCCCACTTGTGGACATGACCCATTTTGGGCAAGGAGATCTGTCGGCCCTGAGCACCGGGACCCACTGCATTTGTCGGTGTGCCCAGCCCTCACCTGGTGTTTTGTTTTTGTTGATTTCTCTTTTACTTGAAGCCATTCTGTGCTATTTTGCATTGTATTTTGTAATTTTTGTAAGTTGTTCTGGATCATTTATTGTTTTTGCTTTGTTACTCTGTATTGTTGTATTGTATTTTTAAATATGTTGGTAGCCGCCCTGAGTCAGCCTGTGCCGAGTAGGGCGGGGTATAAATTAAATATTACTATTTCAGTTGTATGCACTAGCACATAATTGAACACATGACTGAGATGCACCCTGATGCCTTTGTCAATTAGCCACAAATTAGCTGTGGCAAGCAACCCAAACTTTAAGCAAACACCAACTGCACTCTGGCCAACACCTCTACCAAATAGAGAGAATATAGAAATGTGATATTCTCTATAAACCACTGGATAGAGGTCTCATCCAGTCATACAGATTATTGGCTTTAACTTTTGTGCATGTGTAAAAATGAGTTCTGTTATAAAATATTTAGCTGGTTATTTTTTCAGCTGGTGTATGCAACATTTCCTCCTCCCCTTGAACATATTATTTACCCATGTGGAGGAAACACACAGGGTCTTACAGCAGTCTAACTTCCCTCTTACCTCCTGTGTTTTCTGCTTCTCAGGGATTCCTTTCATCCACTCTCGCAGCTCAGCCAACTCCTCGATGCTGTTCGGTTTTTCATAAATTTTTCGGCTGATGGCTTTGAAAGCTTCACAGATCTGTAGCAAAAAAAATGATGGAACTATAAATGCTGACACTAAATATGTAAGTAGCCCTCAGGCTGAATGATACATTGTGAGAAACACGTAGTGGCTGCCCATAAGAGTAGTCACCCTCACATCTCCTCTCTGCCTTCCTTGGCAACATTTTATAAGAAAGTGTGGCGTATAATCATGCTCAATGTTTTCCCAACCCTGACTCTGCCAGCAATAACCAATCAAGCGGATTGGGAGCAGAAAAATGTCTAAAGGCACATGGTTATATTCTAAAGGTATCTTTAGTAGAGAGAAGCTGGGAGGGAATGCAGGCTGGAAAAGCAGTGGACTCCAGGTAAAGACTAGTTTGAGTTTCAGAATTTGAACTTCTACCAAGCTGGCAAGCTTGAGCCACCGTTTTTGGAGAAAAGTAGTACATATGTAAGCAAATGAGCAAACTGTGACTATGGAACTGGCATAGATGTTTAAAATGAGAATTGTACAGCACATTAGTAATGCTAAACCTGGTTTATCATTGAAAAGGGATGATTCTGAACAATGAATGGCAAGAGGAAAACCATTAGTATTTCTGCCTGATGCATTTCCTGGTATGACTTTTTCATGCAAAACCACCCACTTGAATTGGCTTTTGTGTCTCAGAATAGAATCATCCTAACCCTTAGAGAATCATGAAAGTACAGTTTAGAAAACATTTGTACAACTGCAACGAAACATGTTGTTGTTCAGTCACATAGTCAAGTCTGACCCTTTGCAACCTCATGGACCATTGCATGCCAGGCACCCCTATCCTCCACCATCCTCCTCAACCCTGCCATTGTGTCAACAATACCATCTAGCCATCTCATTCTCTGCTGCTCCCTTCTTCTTTTGCCTTTGACCTTTCTCAGAATTAAGGCCTTCTCAGGTGAGTCCTCTCTTCTCATCTGATGTCCAAATGAGTTGTTGGAAAGCAACTAAACACAGTAAAGGTAAAGGTTTCCCTTGCTCGAAAGCCAGTCGTATCCGACTCTAGGGTGCAATGCTCATCTCTGTTTCAAAGCCAAAGAGCCAGCATTGTCTACTTCTGAAGACGTTTTCGTGGTCATGTGGCAGGCATGACTAGACACCGGAGCGCATGGAATGCTATTTTCTTCCCACCGAAGTGGTCCCTATTTATCTACTTGCAATTTCTTGCTTTCGAATTTACTGTCTTGTAATTATACTTTTCGGAAATATTTACAACACGACTCCTCTGGTTTCTCCCCTAGATGACAAGTATCAAGCATGAAACTCACATCTTCCACTTGGCGATGCAAATTCTTAGCCAGTATATCCAGCATAGAAGTAGCCAGAGCTTTGCATTTCTTGGAAAGGTTTTGCCTTACACCTTCGACACTGAGATGAAAGGGACCGATGACTATGCTGCCTGGCAAACTATTGTCGAGCACCTCCTTTTCTGCTAAATGCATGTTTACTATCTCTCTCACTTCCTGAGCAGGAGGACACTGGTCTTCATATTCTCTAGAAATAGACATAAAATTTATATTAATATTATATATTAAGAACAAAGCAAACATATTACTCTAGAATATACTTGCAACTTCTGATGACTATCAACACTTGAGCTTTAATGTGAATAAAAGATATAGTTTATGAACAGCAAGTCCAAATGATACAATCCAGTAAAATATTTCCAAATCATCCAAACAAATCTATTTGGGCAACTTAGGTTGCAACCCTATACAGTACTCACATATAAAGATGTAAATCCAACTGAACTCAGTGGGACTCTTTTTCTGACTAGATGTGCATAAGATTACACTGTAATATGCCCTTCAAAAATCTTCAGTTCCTGCACAGTATTATTTTTAAAAAAAACTCAACATATATGGTAAAGGTACAAGGAAGAGATTATGCAATTATGTGCCATACAGGATCACCAAGTAGGTAGCCCAGTGAAATCAATGGGAATTGTTTCCAGATAAAGTATCAAAGGCTTGTAATGACAATTTCACATGGGAACTCACATATGGCCCAAGATTGGACAGCTTCTTAGTGTAGAGCAACTAAAACGGTGATGAATGAAGTCAGTAGAAGGCAGTGAATTTGAGAAATGTTAAGAGTTGTGGGAAAGTTCTTACATGGTAAGAGCAAATATTTTGAGGGTGTGTGTGAAAGAAGATGAGAGGGAAATATAAAAAAAATCATAAGCATCATAGGATACAAAACAAAACGGAAAGGGGACAGGGAACCAGAAATAAATTCCTGTTGCTAGGTGAGAAAATGTAAAAATGGATTCACATTGTGCAATGATCTAGAGCTTTCCTGATTAGACTAAAAATGCAGAACCATTCCTGCTTTTTATATTTGTGGAGGAAGAAAGGTGTAGGTACTTATAAGGAAAAGGGCAATGAAGAAAGCTGATTGCAATTTGCTTCCAAAAGTTACATTTGATTAATATGATAAACTCTATATTGTATCATTTCCCCCCAGAAACAATCAAGTACAAAAGCTGAGATGAACATGCAGTGTTTTTCAATTGATCCTTCCAGTTCTTAAAACTTCCTATGCTAATCTCTAATCTTCCTTTTCAATGTCACTTACTTTAGAATACTTTTAATTTCTCGGTTATTCAGTTCTAAGTATTTTTCATAGTTTTTGGAATAAGCTTGGAGGGGGATCAGTGCTTTGCGGATACATGTGCGGATGGTATTGCGTAATTCTACCACTGGTGGTTCATTCAGACCCACAGACTCCAACAGAGGTGTGCCACAGATGAAGATATTTTCAAGCACATACTGCAAGAGGAACAGAAAAAAAACCCATCATTTACGATAAAAATAAGTTATTGACAGTTCTCGATACAGCCAGACAAAATTAAAACTTGCCTACTATTGTAATTAGCAGTCTTCACCAACACATTTATTTATTTTATTTAGCATATGGCAACCAACATATCATCCCAATATATTGCTAACAACCCCCATTACTCCAACTGGAATAGCCCCTGGCCAAACTGTTGACATACAACAGGAGTTATAGTCCAAAATATATGGAGGAGCTAGCTAACATACAATAATCCTGGTCCAGCCTATTTTTTCCACATATCTCCTGAAAATGGAAGGCCATTCCCCTCAGTATTCTTAATATTACCATAATTTCAAGAATCAAAATATAGAAACCCACCTAGGTAAAGGTCGCCCTTGTTTGAAAGCCAGTTGTATCCAACTCTAGGGTCCAGTGCTCATCTCTGTTTATAGCCAAAGAGCCAGTGTTGTCTATATCTGCAGATGTCTCCGTGGACATGTGGCAGACATGACTAAACACCAGAGTGCACGGAATACTGTTTACCTTCGCACAAAAGTGGTACCAATTTATCTACTTGCAATGTCTTGGTTTTGAACTCCTAGGTTGGCAGGAGAAACCCACCTAGATGAACCCTATTTAATTTTCTGCCCACATCCATGTGATGTAACAGACAGAGTGTTGAACTGAGACTTGGAGAACCACAGGATCTAGTGTACAAGGAGCTATGAAATTATTAAATGGAGTTGCTATGAAGAACAAGTGAGCTAGGCCTGAATCATGCACGCTGCCTTCAGTTCAAATGTGACTGTTTTTTTAAAAAAATCCACTATGCTACATATAATTTGATTATTGCTATGCTCAATATATGGTGGCAAACTTTCTATCCCAAGTATTTTGGTTAGGTTATCCTTTCTCACATTCAAACTAAACAACCAAAGTCTACTTTAAGAGATGGCACAGTGTCCTAATAGTTTCCCCTAAGTTAGGAGTAGGGAATATGCTCCCCGCAATGTTGTTTTTATGGGCTGAAGCTCTCATTTCCCCCTCCTTTATGACTGCCTCTACAAGTAGCAGACTGCCTCTACAAGTAGCAGTTTCTTTTTCTAATAGCTCCCAGCTTTTCCTCGGCACCATTTAGCACTTCAAAATATCCATCTTTCTGAATTGGAAGTGGACTACTGGTCAATTCTTCTTGGGAGGAGAGTTTCTGACAGTCTATGAAACCCCCAAAGGGGTTAAGTGCAAAAAACTGGCCCCCATCCCTTCCGAAGTAAACCATCTCTGCCATAAACAATGTATACTGAGCAAGTGGTTAACAATGAAAGAAAACTCATGGGGGGAAAGTACTTCCCATATTGGTCAAAATGAAGAGCTGTACTGTATATTTCAAATGTTACAGATAAATTATGTGTGTTATCTGAGTGTTAATATTAAAAAGTTTATTTTAAAATATTCCAAACAAGGGATGAAATCTTTTTGCTTAAGCAATGAATTACACAAGGGTGGGGCCACTGTATCAGTGGGGATTTAGTAAGTAAACTCCTCTACAGATTCCCTTGATCTCTATGGGCCTGTTTTAGGTGTGACTTACCTCAATAAAGTACTTCACAACCAGAGCAGGCCAGTTTGAACCAATGAAACGTAGGTAAGAGTTAACTCAACAAATCTCCACAGATTCAATGTGTTTACTCTAGTGCAACTTACTATATCGTTGTTGTTGTTGTTCAGTTGCACAGTCGATTCCAACCCTTTGCGACCCTATGGACCATTGACCTCCAGGCACCTCTGTCCTCCACCATCCTCCTCAGCCCGCCCAACTCTGTGCCCACTGTGTCTACCACACCATCCATCCATCTCATCTTTGGACGCCCCCTTCTTCTTTTGCCCTCCACCTTTCCCAGTATCAAGGCCTTCTCAAATGAATCCTCCCTTCTCATTTGATGTCCAAAGGATTTAAGCTTCATCTTCACTATTTGACCTTCCAAAGAGCAGTCAGGGTTGATTTCTTCTAAGATTGACCTATTTGTTTTCTTTGCTGTCCAGGGGACTCTCAAAACTCTCCTCCAACACCACATCTCAAAGGCATCTATTCTTCTACACTCAGCTTTCCTAATGGTCCAGCTCTCACACCCATACATTGCCACCAGGAATACCATTGCTTTGACTATGCAAATTTTTGTTTTTAAGGTGATGTCTCTACTTTTTACTATGTTCCCCAGATTTCTCATAGCTTGTCTCCCCAGAGTTAATTGTCTTTTTATTTTATGGCTGCAGTCACCATCTGCAGTGATCTTAGCTCTTAAGAAAGTAAACAATATACAATATAATGTCCCACAATTACTGGCATAGTATATTATAGTAACAGGTCTGATTTAAACAGCACCTTGGGCAAGGAGTATCTTTAGCCTCCTTGTATATCACCCTGCTTAGCATAGCATCTTTGGTGAGTGTTTTCTGTATGTAGCTGTTGGTTTGATTTTCCTTTTCTTCAAGGAATGCAGATGTTCTGCTTTTTACTAGAAAATGATTAATCCTTTTAAAACTATTTCTTTCTGTTCCTTTTGTTGCTGTTGTTCATTTGCACAGTTGAGTCCGACCTTTCACGACTTCATGGACCAGAGCACGCCAGGCTCCAGTCATCCACCATTTTCTAGAGTCTGCCCAAATCCATGTCCACCATGACAATGATGCTGTCTAACCATCTCATCCTCTGCCACCCCCTTCTCTTATTGCCTTCAATCTTACAAAGCATCAGGGTGTTCTCCAATGAGCCTTCTCATTTGGTAGCCAAAGTATTGAGTTTCAGCTTCAATATCTGCCATTCTAAGAAGCAGTCAGGGTTGATTTCCTTTAGGATTGACTAATTTGATCTCCTTACAGTCCAGGGGACTCTCAAAAGTCTCTTCCAGCACCACAGTTCAAAGGCATCTATTCTTCTGTGCTCAGCCTTCTTTATGGTTCAAATGCTCACAGCCATGCATTACTACTAGGAAAACCATCGCTTTAACTATGCAGACTTTTGTAGACAGGTGATCTCTCTACTTTTTATTATGCTACCTTTGTTGTTATTGTTCAGTCACACAATCGAGTCCAACCCTTTGCGACCCCATGGACCATCATATGCCAGGCTCCTCTATCTTTCACCATCCTCCTCAGCCCACTCAGATCTACGCCCATTGTATCAACAACATCATCTATCCACCTCATCCTCTGGCGACCCTTTCTCCTTTTTCCTTCTATCTTCCTCAGTTTCAAGGACTTCTCTAGTGAGTCCTCTCTTCTCATTTGGTGCCAAAAATATTTGAGCTTTATCTTCAGTATTTGTCCCTCCAATGAGCAGTCAGAGTTTATTTTCTTCAGGATCATACCTGTCAAGTACCCCATTTTGCCTGGGAAAACCCCATAACTTAGAGCCCCTAATCCCACCATCACTTCTTTTTGTAATTTCCCATATTTTTTTAAAAAAAAATTCAGAGGCATATAAATCTCCCATATATCATTGCGTTATATCTTTATGAGGTGTACAACTCATACCAGAGAAGAAGAGTGTTGGGCTTTCCCTGGTTGAGGAAGAATCACCCCATAAGCACAACTGTTTCCCCTCATAGGTAAAAATGCAGTTAGCAAGCCAAACTTACTAATAATTCTATTCTATATTTCCCCCTACTCTCCCCCCCCGCCCCCCTGCTATTCGACTGCATTTCATATTAAGGTGATTTTTCATGGAACTGTTTTTTACACTTTAATCAGTTAATTGTCTCCTGTCTTAGTGTTTTTTGCCTCAATTTCATTTTTTAAAACTCTGTGTTTAGGAGAAAACCGTGGAAGTATCCTGTTTATGCTGTATGCAAATATACTTGAAGCCGATTGGCTCATTGACTTCCCTTTAACACCCTCTTTCCCAGGAAAGAGAGGGCTTCAAGTATATTTGCATACAATATAAACAGCATACTTCCATGGTTTTCTCTTAAATACAGAGTTTAAAAAAATGAAATTGAGCCATAAAACGCTAAGACAAGAGACAATTAACTGATTAAAATGTGAAAAATAGTTCCATGAAAAATCACCATAATATGAAATGCAGTCGAATAGGAGGGAGAATAGGGGGGAATATAGAGTAGAATTATTAAAATAAGCTTGGCTTGCTGGCTGCCTTTTTCCCTGTGAGAGGAGGCAGTTGTGTTTTTGGGGTGATTTTTCCTCTACCAGGAGAACTCAACATTCCTCTGTGGTTCCTCATCTTCTAGGCTCTTGGATGTGCCTAGATTATGGGGAGAAGGGGGTATGGCCTGGGAGAGAAGAGCATGGCCTAAATTTTCCCTTATTTTCATGTCTAAAACTTGACAGGTATGTTCAGGATTGACTGATTTGTTCTCTTTGCAGTCCAGGGGATTCTCAATAGTCTCCTAGATTTGTCATAGCTCACTTTCCAAAAATTACCGTATTTTTATTTAAATGGTTGCAGTCACATTTGCCCGGGAATGATGGGGATAGATGCCATGATTTTTTTTTTAATGTTGAGTTTCAAGCCAACTTTTGCACTCTTTTCTTTCACCCTCATCAAGAAGCTCTTTAGACAATGAAGCAGAAGTAGACTTTTTTTGGTACTCCCTTGCTTTCTCCATAATCCAGTGAATGTTGGCAATGGGTCTCTAGTTCCTTTGCTTCTTTGGAACCCAGCTTGTACTTCTAGTAGTTCTCAATCCACATAGTGTTGGAGCCCAGCTTGTAGGATCTTATTTATTTATTATTTATTTATGGTTCAAATTTCTATGCTGCCCAATCAGGCGAACCCAACTCAGGGCGGCTCACAACAAGATTAAAACATACATATTAAAAACAATTAAAACCCCAACATACCCACCCACCTATTAAAACTAACCACATTAAAACTGCCCGCATTAAAAAGATGGGAGGCTTCATTTTATAAGCCAACAGGCGGGGGCCGCTCTTCCATCTGAGCCCCACACCTGCCCCGCCAACCAGGTTTTTGAGCATGATCTTGCTAGTATGTGAAATGAGCACAAGTGTGCAGCAGCTTAAACAATTCTGTCAGTTCCAATTAATTAATTATTCTTCCAATTAATTACACCTCTAAATGGCTTTGAGACATTTCTGGTTATGCTTGCATATCCCCTGGGGTAATAAGAACCACATTTCCAGTGGCCACTCGGTTTACCCAACGTTAAGGCCAACCCTCTACATTTTTGAGAAAGCAATTCCAGTTTCCTACTAGAATAATTAGGATCAGTAAGGCAGCTTTCAGCATTCCTCAGATACCTGCAGTGGTATAACTAAGTACACATTTTACACACCAGACTTATTATTAGTGTTGTCACACATCTCAAGTTCTCATAACAACTCACTTTTTCCAGCTGTGGTATGGTGTGGGTGGCTAAGATTCCTTTGTTAAACAGAGAAATAAGAGATGTCTCGAAGTTCTCCAAAGGGGTGCTAAAATGGACACCCTGGAGATCAAGAACCAGGTCAATGATAAAGAGAGGGTTTTTTCGTGGCCTGTAGAATAAAAAAGACAAATCTCTGAAATTATTAAGAATGTATCACTGCCATTCTATGCAGAGTGAAAAATAACATAAAGATCCACTGAGATGAGTATTACAGAACAGGAAATTACTTGACAGTTAATCTAGTTTACTCTCCATGCCGACCCTGTTCTACAGAATTGAATTATAGCAACCATGACATAAAAACATTAAATATTTGTGGTGTTTAAACACCACAAATGAAGGAAAGGTCTTAAAAACAAACCCAGTTCTATTTGTGTGTCTGTGGACTTCACAAAAAGCAGAAGTCAATCTCCCCTTTCTGAATTGTGTGCGTGCTGGCTGAGACTTGTGGTTCCAAGCATCAGGAGTGATCCTGGATTGAGAAGGCTGCTCTTAAGTGATGTAAAGGGTCATGTTTGTTGTCTCTTTGCAACAAGATGGGATTAGCTATAAATCAAGGGCATTCACGGTTTGTGTGGGTCACTATTTGGACCATGGACCACACATGTAATAAATTATAAAAAAAATTCACCCAGAGACAAATTGTGAATGAGGCAGAAAATTTTCCTGGGGCTGTATTTCATATTTTTATCTCAACCAAAGACAGAAACATACTTCATTCTCTACTGAAATAAAACCTGCATAGCTATAATTTATACAGTAACATATATGATATATCTGGCCCTTCTCTCGGTGGTAGAAAATCCTTCCCCTTCTCTATAGATCATCTCTGCAGGTACAGTTAGAATGTGGAAACCCTAACATTCCAGATAAATGTGAATTGTCTTAAATTAACAATTTCCTTTTGTCATCTGCTGAACTGATGTCAAACAAAAGATTGACTCAGGGTAGGGTTTAAGAGGGACGGCCATTGCGAGAATAAAAGGATGCACAAAATGAGTAACTCCAACATCTACTTGAACTCTAGTGATTAAGATGCTGAGCTTGATGGTCACAGATCAGCAGTTTGAAACCTACATGTGTGAGACAGAGTGAGCTCCCATCATCTGCCCCAGCGCCTGGCCATCTAGCAGCTTGAAAGCAAGAAACTGAAGTAGATAAATAGATATCGCTTTGGCAGGAAAGGTAACAGCGTTCCTTGTGCTCCATTATCTAGTCATGCCTGCCACATGAGCACAGAAACCTCTGCAGACACAGAACAGCACTGGCTCTTTGGCTGACAACTGAGATTAGTACTGACCTCTAAAGTCAGATACCACTGGATTTCGAGCAAGAGAGACTTTTACATTTTACCTTACTGAAGGTGGCTCATGGCTGTGGGGGGCCTTCTAAAACTATGCAGTGTGGTGTTCCTCTATCTTGGTCTACAATTTGTCCCTAGCTACTGGTTGTTGTACCTGCAATCCTCCATTGTTCAGTTTTGATTTGCCCTAAAATATCAGCTAGAATTCTGCTGTCAGTGGAGCATATGATTCCACCAAATATGCTCTGTCTGATATACCCTGCATAAGCAGAGATAACAGGGGGTACCTGTCCCACCGCCGGGACCCGCTGCCTCTCCACTGGTTCGGGGATGAGAGGCAGTTGTGACCGACGTCTCCACCCCCCGAGCCCTGCCTGCTCGGGGGGGGGGGCTTGAAAGAGGAGCCGCCACCGCCGGGACCCACTGCCTCTCCCCGAGCCCACACCACTGGCTCGGGGATGGGAGGCAGGTGCGACCAACGTCTCAAACCCCCCCAGAGCCCCGCCTGCTTGGGGGCTTGAAAAAGACGCTGCTGCCAAAGCCGCCGGCGCCGGGACCCATTGCTTCTCCCCGATCCTACGCCACCGACTCAGGGGTGGGAGGCAGGCACTGTTGAGGATGTTTGAGCCAGAGATGTTGAGCCGTGCTCCATTAGAAATGTTGAGCCAGGCTCCGTCATGTGTTTTATATTATGTGCTTTGTGTATACTTCCCCCCCCCTGTTGTATATATTGTTTCTATTGTTTTGCTGTAAACCGCCTTAGGTCACCCTAGGGTGAGGAAGGTGGTATACAAATTAAAATTTATTATCATTATCATTATAAAGGGTACCTCTGGTTACATAGGAAGTACAAGATAACAAACACCATAATTCTCCTTGCACAAAGCTACTGGCAAAGTGGAAAAACCAACAATGATTCTGCCCTGCCTCTGTATGATCCTTTAACAAAGCCAATGGATTGTGTTCTGCTGACTTTGCTTTGTGTCTAAATTGTATGTTTCACAAGCCAACAATAAACACTTAAAATGTGAAATGTAGAACTATGTCCCAGCTGTTTCCCAATTGGTCCTGTTCCGATGGGAAAATGAATACACACAAAGGGAGGTGAAATACCTGCAGCGTGTTCTATTTTGAGTACAGACACTACTGCACACAGTGGCATCACTTCAGTAGAGGTGATATAAATTGTGCCTAAAATGTCACTTTAAGGAAGAATAAAATCATCTAGTTCTATAATTGAGATGTGCTGATTAATGCTCTTTTTTAATTCCCTCTTAATTGAAACATCTCTTCATTTCTCTTCTTACTTGTATGGGCTGTTGACAAGATCAGTTCCCCAATCCATATCGTCAGAGCAATTTAAGACACTGTAGCAGGCATCCACAAAGAGTTGTGTGAAGTTTACCAGTGAATCCTGGACCAGGTAACGTACAGAGTCCTGCAACATGAACTTGATCATCTCCATCAACTGATGAAGCTTAGACATTTGGTACACTTCCCATTTGGTCTCGTATAAATTGTACCAGCCTTTGCCTATATCCCGGAGACTGCTTTTCACGGCTATCTTTAAAGTATTGATCCATGTATCCTTGAGAAACATCGAGATCTAGGGAGAAATAAAACCATAAAGTACATCAATGACAGTGCCAACATGTTACATATAAATGGAAGTAAAGCTGGAGAAGTGCTGCTGATTTGTATTGGAAAAGCAACAGGAAGAGTTGATACTTAAGAGCTTGGCCATCTGCTGCTTTTCAGTGGGAATTCTGCCCAGCTGTTTTCTAGGATTGGCTGGGGGCTGCAGCTGAAAAGTGGAAAGAGGTTGCAGATTATGTTTTCTCCCCCACTTTCCCCACTACAAATCATCCCACCTTTAAAAGTAGCTTGCCTAGAAAGAAACAATTATCGCCATAATACATGCAGTCAATACCTACAGAATACTGTTCAGCAAGCAGCAAATCTATGCTCTCTATTTCAGTCACATTTGCAATGGTAACAATTGTTCCCATAGCAAGCTATTTTCAAACGAAAATTTCCCCACAGAAGGGTATGCAACATTTATACTTACAACTGATGCGTGGGTGGGGGTGGGAGGGAGAACCTTAATTATGATAAAACATGAGAGCTGTAGCTCTTTCTTTGTAATACCCATTTACAGTTCGCAAAAATTCATACACAAGTGCTGCTATATTTATTTGTTTATTCATTTATTTACAGTAGATTTGTATTCCACCCCAATCAATAGACTCTGGGCAGTGTACACAGTCCAGTGAACACCTCACTGGCTGCTCAGCAACAATTAAAAAACAATATATTTCACAAAAATAGAACCTTGTTCTTTTTTCACAACAAAAAGGCTTTAAGAATGCCCCCAGAGAAAAGCAGCATGCACATTTCCTCAATGCTTTCCTTTAAATTCATCTCCCCTTCAGCTCCATACACCCTTTTAGAATATCAACTGGATTACAGGTTAAAGATCCTTGCTGAGTTTGGGAAGCTGTGGTCTTCAAACCATCCAGAGTGTTTTAGGAAAAGTAAGAAATCCAGAGCTCAAGAATCAGAATAGAAAACATTGGTTATTTTTAATATTGGTAGATTTAACCTGAGTTTACCTGCGTACAATAAAAACAACCAGTTCTAATTTAAAATTGTTGACTGATCAAGGGATCCAGGAGGAAACAACCTCTTCAGAAGTCTCCTGCAATACTTTTGTACAGTACTTATTCAAACCTTGGAATTCTGCCCCAAATGCTCTTTGCCACCTCTAGATGGTGATGTTTTCACTACATAAGGATCAACTCTAGGAAAAGTTAATTTATTACAGTATTATCATATCTCGTTCCACTTTTATTCCACAATTTTCCAATGGGCAAAAATATGGTTTCCCCCCTTCCCTCTAAATTTAGTATTACAATTTTTTTGTCAGGTAAGCTATTGTTGTAAGAGAGTGGCTAATCCAAGACCACAACTCAGCAAAACCCATGACTGATAAGTTGTAAAGACAGTTGCTTTCTGTCCTCACCCAACAGCACCACACTGGCGTTCATTCTCATATATCCAAGTTACAGCCGCTACCATTTTGCAAAGACCTGTCTCTACAAAGAGGGTGTCTCCGCACTGTCATACCTGAGAAAAGGTCTGTGATTGGATTTGCTCAAACTCTTCCAATCGACCATATTTAGTCAGAGTTGAATGGAAGAGTGACATAGCTGCTGTTTTATTGCACTCATCCCGCACCTGGCACAATGCCATGATAACTTCTGGCCGTGTCAAAAGGGAGATAAAGATGAAGGCATCTCTTTGCTCATTAAATGGGTATTCTGGGATTTCAATGAGACCTGGTGATAGAAAAAAAAAGATATTATTTAAGCAGCAAGAGTAGCCTGTTTGTAGTCCTTGTTGATATATGTAATAATTCTAAATAGTTATACTTTATATTTTAATTAACATATTTTGCTGAATGTGCAGCAATTGTCCCTTAAACAACTTAGGCATTGCATCGTATGCAGCAATACTGCCCCCCCCATGAGCCTCTTCTTTCTAGCTAGCTTTTTTAAAGGCAGGAATTCTCAACCTGCGGCCCAGTGCCATTTCATGTGGCCCCCTGCCACCTCCACCACACCAGGAAGTGCCATGTGGTGGAAGAAGAGCAAAATGGCCATCCTGCCCCGGAAGCTGTCTGAGGCTTAAAAAGGTTGAGAACTGATTTAAGACATGGCCCATGCCAGCGATGCTTTTTCATCTCTCCACATGCCTTGCCTTTCAGACCATCCTGCTCTCCACATCAAGTGACTGTCTCTTCTCATCCGTCCCTCAAATATGATTCCCGAGAAGTTTCATGAGAATAGAGTACAAAGATAAACCACAATTCATGTTTCTTCAGAACATGATTATTATTTCTAGATTCATTCAGAATAACCACCAGTATGTGTGGACAAAAGATTAACTTGGAAACTTCTCTAGAATACAAACATTAGACTATTCTGGATATTTGCTTTAAATTTTTCTCATATTTGCTTTAATATTTTTTTTGTACAGCAATGGTGAAAATACTAGAATCAAACACTGGAAATCTTCATTACTCTTCTTCTCTTCACTCTGCTTCTCTTCACTCTGAAATTTCACAAGGCACTTCAAATCTAGTTTTTCTTGTTATAAAATAGTTTTTTTTTATTAAAACAAGTAACAGTGATCAGTATTTTGTGACTAAGTATTAGTATAGAATGAGCTACTGGACACATTTTTTTTAAAAAAAGTCAATGTCCTAAATCCAGTTGCTAGTTCCAGCTAGAGCTGATCCACTGACTCAGTTGCTGAACAGTAGCTTAATATTTATATACATCCCATTGATTTGGTGGGTCAAGTCTGTTTGAGACCTATAAATGAATTCAGGTTAATTAATTCAATATGCTGACCACAGTACCCTATTCTGCGCTATCCCAGAACCATGAAATATACACAGTGTTATTTACTGATGGTTGTTACTTTTCTGAAGAAAGGTGTAATGTAAAGGAGTGACACCATCATTCAAGGCCTTACTTCACCTTTTCTCACCCAACCATGTCCTTTAAAGATTTGTTGGTCACAGACTGCAAATACAAGCTGTTGTCATGCTGTTGATCATTTGTACACTTAAGCTTCCTTTATCCAAAACGTTTGAGCCATATTAAAATGTTTATGATTTCAGAGTTCAATATAAGTTAATACACTGACATGGAACTATACAAAATGACACAAAAATATGAGGAAACAGCTGTGTCAGAGTTTTCAGTAAATAAATTCTACCCAAGCCACCTTTCTTGTTGAAATAATACAGATATGTGGCATTGACCATCTAAGTCAGGGATTCTCAACCTGTGGCCTGTGGGCCGGATGCATCTGCAGCACCATTTCATGTGCCCCCCCCCACTGCCTCCACCACACCAGGAAGTGCCATGTGGTGGAGGAAGGGCAAAATGGCTGTCTAGCCCCCAAAGCTGTCTGACCAGGCCCCCGGCTTTAAAAGGTTGAGAACTCCTGAACTAGGTCTACTTCTACCCACTTCCACTGCAACATGCATCAATCTCTGTTTAAAGTTAACCACAACAAAGACAAAAGTTTGTACACCTTGGAAAAAGCCCCTACTATGGTTTAGTGTATGAGAACCAAGACACAGGAACAGCCGAAGTATTGGCTTAACACATCTTTATTGCATGGGGGTCTGGGGGAACATGTGGTAATGGCGGACAAACAGCTCAATATATACAGTGGCTATACATTTGAATGTGGCTCCACGATAGCCCATTGGCTACCGCCGGCGTGACGTCATTTCAGGTCACGCCCTTCTTGTCCAGGTGAGGTAGTGGCGGGAATCTTCCCGCGCTGCAGTTCTTTGGGAATTGGAACCGTGTGAGCTGGGCGCTCGCTATTGCCACCAGGTGGTCATTAGCTCGCGTCCTAATTACAACGGGTTACATTGATACAGTTGGTGGTTGTTTAAAGGCATAGAATTGAGAACACAACATATGGCATCACTTTTGTCCTACTTTCCGCCACTAACCTTTCTCTGGCACCTTTTCCTCCTCTTTCTCAGGCAGAGTGACATAAGAGAATATCTGAGGCTTGGAACGGACAATTTTGTCAAAATTAATCTTGTTCATGGTACGCTCATAATCAAGACAGATTTCCTTCCCTAGGAGGTGAATTGAATCTAAAAAGCTAAGCACAATTTAAAAAACTAATTAACTGAATGAACAATGACCCCTCAACACAATATGCCTGCATTACGCATATATTTCTAATCCCATGTCCATGTTTCTTGCAATCACTTATGCTTTGCTTCTTCATTAAAAGGGACTGCAGTGGCTCAAGCAGCTAAGATGCTGACTGGAAGGCGGCAGGTCAGCAGTTCGATACCCGAATACTGCAGGATGGAATGAGCTCCTGTCTTTGTCCCAGCAAGTTGATAAGTAGGGACCACTTCAGTGGGAAGGTAAACAGCGTTCCATGCGCTCCAGTGTCTAGTCGGCTATGAAACAAAGATGAGCACTGAACCCTAGAGTTAGATATGACTGGCTTTCGAGCAAGGGTGACCTCTTCATTAAAAGTGCCCACAGCACATTAAGAAGCTTCACAGGAGACCCAGAGGGGGACAAGAGGTGATGCTGAAAGACCAGGGGACACTGTGGCACAGCCGTGTGGTACCTAAGACTGTGTCACTATTGACTGAGGAGAGAGAATTAGATGGACTATTTCCCCTCTTATTTCTTGCTTCTCTTTCATTGCAGTGTAATTGTCAAGTTGGTTACAATTGACCCTTTTTACACAGAGAATGCAAAATTAAAGTGCAAGAAATGTCATATTTGAAACAAATAAGGACTGACATACAAAAGCATGTTAGTACCAAATCTGGTGTACACCTAAATGATTATTTCTATCTGCACTATGATACTCAGCTGGGTCCCATTAAATGTTTGTATTGTACATTTTATGACATAGTTAGGGATACATGTTTCCAGTGGGGAGGTCTGTTGTGCAACACATGCCTATGACAGTGTCAATGTTAGGACCATTATTACTTCAGTAAAATCCCTACTTAAGAAAAAAGTCAATTCTGTAGGCTTTTGCTTAAATCGATTTTTTTTGTAATTTGAAACAAATCCATAGGAAAATTTATTTTTTTATGTAACTCGAAGCAAACCCATAGGAAAAATGAAATTTTTATGTAAATCAAAACAAACCCATAGGGAAAAGAATCTTTATGTAACTCGAAGCAAACCCATAGGAAATCGTGTAAATCGGGACATGGTTTTAGCATAAAATCATTATGTAAGTCGATTTGATGTAACTCGAGGAATTTGTAGGTTGGGGTTTTACTGTACACACAAGGCAAAATCAATGGATAACAAGTTTAAGGGCTGTGAGGAAAAAATGCAGAAGGCAATTGTTCATGATAGCATCAATTAGGGAAAGAGAAATGCTAAGTAATATGATGCAGGAAGTGGGATGCTATTCTTCAAATATCTCCTACAGATATTTTCCAAAATTATAACATGTCCAATGGAGATATATATGCAGGCCAAGCTATTATTAATTGAACATATCAATATTTATTTAAATATGAATCATGTTAACATCTCTCACTTCACTTTTTTCCTGACCACAAAGCTATTAATAGTTTCTAGTCTTATTCAACAACTAACTGCATTACATTTCACACATGACTGGGGTAAAAGCTATTTTAATCTAGTGAGTTGGACCCAAATATCATGGCGCTACTGGTTGGTGACTCATTTAGCTCAGGGCATCTCAAAAATTTCAAGCCACAAAACCTGTAGAATACAAATACCAAGATATTTTCTCATGCTTTCTGCCACTCTAGTTCAGAGATTTGCCACACTCCCATTCAATTATGCATTACACCTGATAAAGCCTCTTGATAAACTTTAGTAATTTATAATATAGCTACATGTAGCGGAACTCTTGCTGAATTTCAGCAATGGGATCTAAACACAAAAAGAGCTCTCTACAAGGCTGTTTGAATTCCACAAATCAGTTTCTGGGGAGGTCACAAATTGGTAATTCTAGTGTCAACTTAGTGCTCCTATAAGCCTGCAAAAGCTGAAAGTATGCTTCTCATCTCAGGTAGAGTTACCAGATGTTTCCACACCATATCACCTTGTAGCCATGCCATGCTGCATCCAGTAATTCCACCCAAACAATTTCTTCACCCTTTTGTGCAATTAGAAATGGGGAGGAAAAGAGACAGAAGAATGTAGAGGAAGGGAATTTATAATACATTTAATGCTGTCATACATATAGAATTTTTTTTTTAAAGTAAAGGTACCGGTAGGCTTTGAGTGTTTTAATGAAAGGCAATTGCTCAAAAGATAATGTCATATGATACAGCTGTAGGTAACCAAAATATTTCTGCTAATTTCATTATCTTTTTAAAAATAAATCTTGCTTTGCCTTGGGTCCAGATTTTAGACATTCACTTTCCTTAGGCCTAGGTATGCGAAGGATACTTTACAATTATTTTTAGCGGGGTAATTTGTTTTAATGGGGTTGTTCTTGTTTTAAGGGTTTTAAGATTGTATGCCACCCAGAGTCTTCATGAGTTGGTCAGCTATATAAATATTAAATTAAATTAATTTTCCAAATTGAGACCTCAAATTACTTTTCCACTGATGGTGAACTTTGGGGACCTCAGAACTGTTTTTAAAGCAGTGAGGGGGCCTGGGACTAGCAGGTCATAATGAATTTTTCCTACTTGCATGTATGGTTTCACATCTATTTATTTCAAGGGACAAACAAACAAACAAACAAACAAACAAATAAATAAAATAGCTAGCCAAGCAACTAGTCAGTCATAATTCTATTTAAATACTGTTAAAATGGGTATCATGATGAACAAAGAGATGAATAATGGTCAAAACAGAAATAATGATATAGAAGAGGCAACAGGAGTGGAACAAGATGAAGGGGCTTACTGGCTCCCTTTCCTTAGTCGTGAAGTATCCGTTGCCATCTGCTTCATCCGTTGCAGAGCCTTGTCATCAATGTTTTGTAATCCATCCACAGGCATACAATCCACATATAGATTATACAACAAAAGCGCCTGGGTTTTCTTTCTCAAGTTATTGGCAGAAATCACTCGCTGGGCAAAAATACGAGGATCCTCAGCAAGAAAAAGCAAACGGACACGGGGCACCCAGTACTGACACGGCATCAGTGGGCTTCTCCCTGGGCAGAAAGCAAAAAGCAATTAAACACACTGGGGACATAAAAACAGAAGAAGAAAAATAAAGTTTGCATAACAGCCTTATGTGATTGTTAGGTTGATAATTTAGCAGCTGTTTAGAGGACATATAAATTACAGCAAGGGTTACCAGTGTTTTCCCGCCAGAGGCCAGTTCCCACCACCACGCTTAACTGTGGGGGCCAGAGGCGTGGCTGCACCCACAACCTACCTTTGGGTCATCATCGTTGTCATCAATGGCAGTGGCGGGAATCACCCAGTCTTTCTGGGGGTTTGCACAGTCTCTGCCGCTTCTCAGGGCAGCGGGAGGCTTTTGGAGCATGTTCACTCCGGTTTTGAAATTTTCCAAGTCTTCTCCACTGTGCTTTGGCAGTTGGAGAGTGGCAGTGGACAACTTCCTGATTCTTCACTGGGATCCCAGGTGCTGCGTAAGCTTCGCCTGGCACTGGAAGTTGTCCACCACCATTCTCCAGCTGCTGAAGCACAGCGGAGTAGGCCCGGAAAATTCCAAAAACTGGAGCGAAAATGCTCCAAAAGCTCCTGCTGCCCTGGGAAGTGGCAGATGCTGTGCATAACCCCAGAAAAGCTACGCAATCCCTGCCGCTGTGGTAAGTGATGCATCGCAACTTCCAGTGGTGGTGGTGGGCGGGTCTAGAGGTGCCTGAGTGGCCACTGTGGGCCAGATTAATGATATGTGTGGGCCAGATTAGGCCCACAGGATGGGGGTTAGCCACCTCTGAATTAGAGAATCAAACTTGAGAGGATTATTCAACAGAACTGTTAATGTACTTAACTTGAACAAAACAGAAGACATGAATCAGACCCATTGTTTTAAGTTAAAAGTAGATATGCCCCTTAAGCCTCTAGTCTAATCTCCATGCCTCCACAAGGCTACTTGCCCTGTGTCTGAAAATATAGTTATCATACGGTAACTATAGAACAAAGTATATACAGTATTTATTCATTTTTGCAAAGGTGAGAGACACAGTTTATAATAAGTCAATCTGATTAACACATTAGCTCTCCCCCTGTGACCGCTATTAACGTTTTTAAAGTGAATGATCTGCGTATAGGTCTATCAATGTTTTATCTGTTTGTGATCCTAGAGGTCCAATGAACTTTGTGGGACTTAACCTCTGAGAAATTTAAGCACATAATTACTTGGAGGGACTGTTCATAGGGAAATGAATATTATTTAAGAAATAATTTTGCATTTATTCATCTAATCCCACAGAGAACGATAGCTAGAAAGAAGAAAAATATTCAACTGTTTCTTGTTAAAGAGGTGAGGAACTGGGTATAGAAACGGCTCTTGATATGACCCTTCACATCCAGTAATAATATGAACTACAGCTCACCTTCTTCAGTCATGCCTCCATTGAGTATACATCTCCCATTATCATCCCGGACTAGACCCATGCTGTTCGTCTTATGTACCAAGTACAATTTTGTCTCTTTATCATAATCCAAGACACCAACATCAATCCATTTATAGATCAGCTTGTGACTTTTCGGGTCCTCTAAGGCATACATGATAGACATGGTTTTACATTTTCATGTTTCCCTTTAGTTAAAATGGACAAAATCACAATATACTGCCATACAACTCTTATGATCCCTCTTTCAATCCTGAGCCCCATATCTGTCTTCTCTACCAATCCACAGACTCCTCGCTGAATAATGACTTCAAGGTATCCAAGGTACTATAATACAGTACATACATTAATCATAGGAAGCTGACAGACATCATATATAACATTGTCAGGCAAATATTTCTAACTGAATAGCATAACTTTAAGGTGTTTTTTCAGAACTGTTGAGCATTTACTTTTTATATTAAATTGTGGAAAAACTCGAAGTACAATATATTTTTGAAAGTTATTTCATAAGAAATCCATTCTATACTTCGAGAAATAGAAGTATTAAAAGCCAGAGGCAAGTATTTTGCTAAAGCTACTACCAATACAAAAGTGCTATACAGTGATACCTCATACAATGTCCAAACTTGGTTCCACAAGTTTGGACTTTATACGGATTTGGACTTTGTATGAAGCATGCAAAATCCTAGCCGCAATGCCTCATACAACATCCAAATCCTTGCCGCGATGCCTCGTACAACATCGTTTCCATAGAGATACATTGTACTGTAACAGCACAGACCATGGCAAAGTCAAGAAAACAGACAGGAAACTGACAGAACTTTAAGAAATCATTCTCTAAAGGCTAAATACATTACAAAAACATGTCAAACAACCCTGATTGTCCAAAAACCTGAAGAATGCTGCAAAAATCCCAGGAATGCTTCTAAAAATTCTGATGAAAAAATTCAAAAAAATCCAAAATCGCGCTCAAAACCACTCCTAAACACTTTTCGCCTCGTGCAAAACCCACAAGAGCAATGCACATGTGTGTCCTGCCTTTTATATTGCCCAGGCACAATGCAACCTGGGAAAAACCCCAATGCCTCATACAAAGTCACAGCAATTTTGTATGAGGCAACTTTTTTCAAGGAATTAGGCGATGTTGTATGAATTCGATGTACGAAGCTGACTTTGTATGAGGTATTACTGTACCTTTAAATTAAAATATATATTTTAGTATTGGCTTTCATGCATTTCCACACACTTCTTCAGATACACTTCAAATCAATCACACAATAGCCATTTCTGCCAAATGCTGCAAACTGCTTATACAATTACAATTACAATTTTCGATTAATGACGCTACTGATGCAACTCACGTGATTGTTTGAATAACGACATTATATGAACAACGACGGTATTTTTACCATCGTTATTCGAATAACGATGTCATAATTTGAATAACGACGGTATTTTTACCGTCATTATTCGAATAACGACTTTTTTGCCATTATGCGAATAACAATGTTATTCGAATACCGATGCTACTTGGGGAACCACTGTACTATTGTGTGCATGGATACAGGATACTAGTCAAAAGCATACTTTCTTTTTTTCTTTTATATAATTAATATAGAAAGCTCAATCATAAAAGCATTGTGCAAAAACATTTAAGTTCTTCCATTGCTATTTAAAAGCAAGGCAATTGGCTCAAGTGACTAAGACACTGACTGGAAAGCGGGAGGTCAGCAGGACAGAATGAACTCCCATCTTTGTCCCAGCTCCTGCCAACCTAGCCGTTCGAAAACAAGAAATTGCAAGTAGATAAATAGGGACCACTTCGGTGGGAAGGTAAACAGCGTTCTGTGCGCTCCGGTGTCTAGTCATGCCTGGCACATGACCACGGAAACATCTGCAGAAGCAGACAGCGCTGGCTCTTTAGAACAGAGATGAGCACTGAACCCTAGAGTCAGATACGACTGGCTTCCGAGCAAGGGAAACCTTTACCACCCCATAGTGCAGGGGTTCTCAACCTACGGCCCAGGGGCCGGATGTGGCCTGCAACACCATTTCATGTGGCCCACCACCACCTCCGCTACATCTGGAAGTGCCATGTATGGTAGGCAGGGCAAAATGGCCGTCCGGCCCCTGAAGCTGTCTGAGGGAGCATGACCCGGCCCTCAACTTGAAAAGGTTGAGAACCCTTACCATAGCACTTTCTGGTTCACAAGATAATTTGCATTTTGCCCCGAACAATCTGGATTCTCATTTTACTGACCTTGGAAGGCTGGAAGGCTGAGTCCAACTTGAGTCCCCTCAGGACTGAACTCACAACATCAGGAGTTTGGGCTGCAGTACAGCATTTTTAACCACTGCACCACCAGAGCTCTAAAATTTAGTCCTCAAATAGAGGCTGTATAAGAACAGATACTACACTTGATCTTAGCCAAAAGACAGAGGGGCAATTTTTAACTTCATAAAGGTGCTGAAGGTGTGGAACATAACGTTCACCAGTCATGAAACACCCCCAAATGCAAGAAAACAGATTACAATTTAATGTATTTGATTTCATACAAATACAGTATATTTTAATCAGAAAAATCTTGCATATCTTGGGTGGGCTGTCCCCTACCTCAATCATAGGAACTCAGTTCCACATCATCACCTATACTTTACCGTGTCCCAGCACATCATCTGTAGGTAGGAGTGCTTTTCCTGGAATTGGTTTCTGATATTCAGACCCAGGCTCCACCCCCAACATGAGCCACTCTTCTGGGGTTCGGCAATCATATTCTTCATCATCAAAAATCTAAACAAACAATAAGTAAGAAATTAAAACAACTAGATACGGAATCCACAGAGATCCGTATTGTGTTGTTGTATATTATTATATGCTGTTTTTGTAGACTGAATTTTGTATATTGTATTACTGTGTATTTACTGTACATATTGTTTAATTATCATGTGAGGCGCCCTGAGTCGGGTTCCCTGATTGGGTGGCATACAAGTGCGAAAATTAAATTAAATTAAATCAAATCCAATGCCACCATGTCAATCACATTCTTCATTATCAAAACTTCCATTTTCTAGTTCTGACTGTAGTTCTTTGTGTTGTGCCAAAACTGCTCTCAGCGGTCTGTGAACATTCTTTAAAGACTTGAGGTAATCATAAAACCCTTGGTAGGACAACAATGTGTGTGTATGCATGTCTGTGTTTGAAAACTCCTTCCTCAGCTGATCATATCTCTTTTAGATCAAATCCCTCTCCCAGATATCAATCCCTTTTCAAAACATATTCAGCTTCTGCTAAGATCCATGTTCTCTGCCATCCCCATCTTGGTTCAACTCCATGGGAATTTTTTAATCAGCCACACCAATGCTAGACATAACATACCTACAATAATTTTGTATACATCCGTGTACATGGAAAATGTCATGGATAGCCACATCTTGCTAACAAATGCCATTGGTTGTAGGAGGGAGGAATTTTTTTTTGTTAAATGTTTGGGAATTCCTGATGCAGAGAACAGATATCACAGAAACAAACCTCTGTCTTACCTGTAGTGGGAGATAGATGGGGAAAAGAGGGTCTTTATTTTGCTCAATAGTTGGCATATTGTCAGGGTCCTGGTGTCTTGGCATCAACTGATTGGAATCTATCCCTTGATTTGCTAAAAGTTCAGTGATATCTAGGCTGAGATATAATCGTCTTCTCCTAGTTAAAGAAGATCAAATGATTCAGATTCACAGGAGCCCTTTATTCATTTCAATAAATGACAAATATGCAAAGAGGACAACAAATCAACATCAGGATGATAACTAGACCACAGAAAACATAAAGGAGTTATGGGTTAAAAGTAAGCATTGAAAGCTACACACATGTACATATCTTTACTCCCTTAATAGAGTTACCTTAAGCTATTTCTGCTAATTTGTTCCTCTCAAATTCTCACTCACAAGTACATACAGGATGTTATATTATGAATTTTACTCTGGTTGCAATTAAAATGTTTATATCAACTTTAATGATTTATTAATACTTTGATGAATATATGCATTACCGTTAACAGAGGTCAGGCCTGATATTGCTGTATTTTTCTTGCCTCTTCAGTAGCATAAGCTAACATTACCTGCTTCTGGGCAGCCCAGGGCTGCCACTGATGGGCAAATCTGGGGTTCCTGTTACTCTGAAGATCATTCCAGGTTCACTCACACATATCAATATGAAATTCTTTCTAAATGAAGCTGCTTAAGAAGCTGTTGCCAAGTAAATGGAAGCTCATGAGCAGGACATCAAAAAAGTAGGGAACTCATGTTCCCTAGCAACTGGCCTACAGAAGCATACTGCCTCCAACATGGTTATAATTAGCTATAATGACTAGTAGATATGAGACTTTTAGGTTAACATCAATGGAAAAAACATGAAAGAGGCAGTTACTTTCGTTTTTGGATTTTTAAAATTAATTTCAGAAAGAAAGCCTCCGAAATGTAAATGCTTTGCTTTAATAAAAAGTTAAGAACATGAAAGATTTGGATTCTTCCCCATTTTTCTCTTTCGTTTGCCCCTTCTTTCACCTCTTGTCTGTCAAACTGCTCAAAAAAGGTTTAATTAAATGGCACAGTGAGAGCTGCTATCAGCTATCAGTCAGAATGCCCAGGTAGGGAGAGAGAGGGGGGGGGGGATTTTGAGTTACAGAAGGACCTGGATTGATTTGAACCTACTGAATAATTTTATTTATTTTAATCTTTCCTTCCTTTCCTATATAAACTATAGATTGCAGTGTAGAGATACCAACAGGATAATCAGAAAAGCAAAACAAGAATCCTGGGAATGCTTTGGAAAATTATTAGCAGATAAAAGGAGAACAGCCCCACAAACGTTTTTCAAAGTAGTTAAAAGTATGTGGGGAAAAGAGAATTATAACCCCACTGGAATAGTTTATGACAAGAATGGAAGACCACTCCTTTTCCAATTCTAAACCAATCAGTTGTTCCGTATCCTGTCCTAACTGTTGCTGCTTGACGCACATGCAAATTTCTCAGAAGACAGATGAGGTGGTCTGATACTCCCATCTCTTTAAGGACTTGCCACAGTTCATTGTGGTCCACACGATCAAATGCTTTGGCGTAGTTAATGAAACAGATGTTTTATGGTATTCAGTGGTATAATAATGCACATACAGTAATACCGAAGCATCTCACTTTTAAGCCATGCAGGATATATGTATGCCAAAATAATAGAAACAAGATTGAGACCAGTTATAGAACCACAGCTAGCAGAAGAACAGATGGGCTTCAGAAAAAACCAAAGCTGTATACAGGTAGATGCAATTTTTATGCTTAAACAACTAATAGAGAAAAATATAGAATACAACAAGAATCTCTATGTTGCATTTGTAGAACAAGAGAAAGCATTTGATAGAGTTGACAGGAAACTGCTATGGCAAGCATTGGCCCAATGTGGAGTAAGTGAAAATCTTGACAAAGAGCCACAGGGGCCTCAGGGGGGTTTTAAGGGGTGCCCAGGGGTGACCCTAGGGCCCCAAGGTTTGGAAGTGTTGCTATGCTTCTAATGAAGCTGTGGCTGGATATGGTATGATATGATATAGTAGCTGGCAAACAGTCCTTTTAAAAAGCCACCTTCCAAGTAGAGACACGGAGTGGAATGGGCTCATGGGAAACAGTTCCATAAGTTTTTTGTTCTTAGATTATGAGAAAACAAACGGTCAATTATTCCCAAGCCTCAAACTAGGGTGCAGATGTGCCTCCTCCAAAATTACCCTGACAACCTGTTATCTTGTCTCAAACAAGGACTTATTATTCTCACTCCATCTCTACACCCCCTTTCACCCCTCCATCAAGGTTAAAATTGTGCAGAATTGTATCCAGTAGCTCTGCTCCCTCCCTTCTAAGCTTATCTCCACAGCGGCTTGGTCTCCGAACTCCTCCTGTCTTTCTCCAAAGATGAGGCAGTTCGATGTCTTTCAGACATTTATTTGTAGAGGCAGATGTAAAATCCAGATACACAGAATAATAAAAATAGATCCACAAAATCTTGCTAAAATAACTTTTGTTCTGACTACACTATCAATGTCCACCATGTATGGACTCCTAAGCTATACTATACTTAAGAATCTAATAAAATAAGAAAGAACTAACTTTCTAAGAAAAAGCATTTCTTCTCATAGCTTAAGATCTTTGCCCAGCTAGTTTCAGCAAGGACGGCCCCCATAGCTTTCCTTTGGCTAGGTTCCCATTTCCAAATCTGGGTAACAAAGGCTCCTGCAGGATCTGGGTAAGGCCCCCCCCCCTTAAGCTCTCAAACTGAGGATTTATATACTATTCTTATGGGTACCCTCTCCCCTTTGGAATGGGAGTTATGTGGGTTTCCATAAACAATTATGTCACATTGATGTCAAACTTTCCTCACAGGTGTTCTTCCCCATGATGTAAGATTTTCCACGAAGGTGTTGTACTCCTGAGTGGGCACCAGAATGCTGTGTGTCACTTTTACCTTTACCTTTACAGTATGTGAAAGTATAAGAGTTCAAATGTCCCTGTCAGAGTGTAGATGTGACAGGTGAAACAGTTCCTTCAGTAGGAAATGAGTGAGAATCCCTTCCACCTTGTTCTGGGTTAATGCCCTATAATGAAACCTGAGTTCACTTCCTTTCAAATGCTAATGCGCCTGATTGAAAAGTCCTTGCAGGCAGTGATGTACTGTGGCCAGTTCTCAACGGTTCTTGCAAACAGGTAGCGGAAATTCCTGGCCTTGCCCACTTGGCCGGCCATGCCCACCTCTCTGCTGGGAGGTGAGCAGGGCGTGTTGGTAGGTTGGGAGCATCCTCCCCCTCCCAGTGCCACCGGAAACACGTCCCATTCACCTCGCCCAAGGCCGAAAGCACGCTTTCACCTCCACACTTCCCTCGCGACTTCAACCCTGGGCGAGGCGAATGGGATGTGTTTCTGGCAGCGCTGGGAGGGGGAGGCCGGTGCCAGCCTACCAACCCGCCCCGCTCACCTCCCAGCAGGGCCGCCGGCAGAGACACATTTCTGGTGGCGCTGGGAGGGGGAGGCCGGCGGCAGTCCACCAACCTGCCCCCTCCCAGCAGCACCGCCAGCAACGCTTCCCATGCACCTAGCCCAGGGCCGAAGGAGTGCTTTCACCTCCACACTTCCCGCGCGCCTTTGGCCCTGGGCGAGGCAAATGGGAAGGTGGAGGCCAGCAACAGCCCAACAACCCACCCTGCTCAACTCCCAGCAGCGCCGCTGGTGAAAGCGTGCCCGGACGGTGAGGGGCTGACCTGCCAGCAGCACCTGGCTGCTCTGGGACTCCTCCTCCTCATCTCCGCAAAGCAAGAAAGCAAGGCTGGGTGGTGGTGGTGGGGTTGAGGCTACGCCCACAGATAGCCACGTCCACCGAGTGGGTAGTAAATTTTATTGCAGTGCATCACTGCTTGCAGGTATTTGTCTGCTAATGACTCATCTTAATGATACTGTGTCTGTGTTATGTGAATGGAATGTCTGTCACTTTCCATGGCTTCTCTGAGAGAATCAGGCTTTATCAACCTACATACCTGACTATAACTACAGAATAAATGAATGCATTAACAATAACTCAAAGGATTTGTAACAATCCCTTGAATTCCCTGACACATTCTACCAGATTATGTAAAAACATATAGTGACTGCAGAAGTGTAGTTAGAAGAAGTAAAGGAATATCAGAACCCTTTGCAGTAACATCTGGAATGAGGCAGGGATGTATATTATCACCACTACTATTCATCACTTACATCAGGGGTTCTCAAACTACGGCCCATTGCACCATTTCATGTGGCCTGCATTGCTGCTGCCGCTACCACCACAGGAAACGGAAGTGGATGCAGACACATTTACGACAGCCGTAAATGCACTTGCGGCAGTTGTAAACACATTTACAACAGCCGCGGATGCGTTTTACGGCAGCGTTTATGGCAGGAGGAGCCTCAGGGGCAACCACCAATCTGGCCCACTCAGCTGTCTGAGGGGGCATGGTCTGGCCCCTGACATACATAGACAGCATAAGCAAAAAAGCTAAGCCCATGAATGGAAACAATATCAATGAATTGCTTTTTGCAGATGATGAGGCATTGATAGCAAGTAAAGCTAAGGAACTCCAACAACACCTTACATCCATGAACCAAGAATGTAAGATAAATAATATGAGAATCAATAAAGAGAAGACTGGGGTAATGGCAATTGGAATGAAACAGCATACTCTAGATATCGAGATAGAGGGAACAAGTATAAAACAAGTGGCAGAGTTCAAATAGCTAGGAACAACATTTATTGAAAATGGCAAAATGGACAAAGAGATTAACATATCGTGCAGTAAGGCAAACCAAATATTGGGACAGTTAGCTCCAATGTTATAACACAAAGCATTACCACTCAACACATAGAAACACCTCATACAAAGCATATTTATTCCCACCTTATGTTACCAGTGCCAAATATGGACACTTAAAACAAAACATAAACAAAAGTTGGTCACCACAGAAATGAGATATCTAAGGAAGGCTACTGGAATGACTAGAAGGGATAAAATCAGGAATGAGGTTATAAGGGAAAGAATTGGAACAGAACCAATCTTGCGCTATATACAGAGACAACAAATAAAGTGGTTTGCCCATTTGGAGAGAATGTCTTGGAATTCTATACCTTACAGGACATATCTAGAAAGAGGAGGAGGACAAAGACCACGAGGCAGATCCAAAGGAAGGTGGAAAGATAACATCAATGAAATATTACACAAACACCAAGCAACACAGGTGGAGGCCGCTAGAAGTGCTAGAACAAGAACCTTGCGTCTTCCTCAACACCCGATGGGTTAAAGGAGGAAGCAAAGAAGAATTTTTCCTTATTATTGAGAACTATGTGCTGCTGAATTCCATAGGTCCCTCTATCTTAACTGTATATCTGTGCCTGTAGTTCCTTTTTGCCTCCCCACCACCCCTGGATTGGCTTTGGGAATTCCTGCTTTCCCATATTTCTTAGATATATTTTTGCTACTGTCACCAGGCAGACTATCTCCTTGGGATTATTGTTTGGATTCCTTCACTCACTCTTGCTGCCTTTTTTTTGGGGGGGGGGGGGAGGGGGGATTTCATCCTTCATTTTCCCTCTTTCCTTTCCTAGATTATTTTTGCTGCCCTTTGCTGCCTGTTGATGGATCGAAGGATAAGAAGAGAATTCATCAATGGCAAGGGAGAGAAAACTCTCCTCATATTCTACTCATTTTCGTTTGGGTATGTATGTGCGACTGGATTATTGCCTCTATTTTTTTCCTTGCTTTTTTTGGTTCTTAGGAGAAGGGTGTGGTATTTGTGACATTTATTTTGGCCTTTTCTCCTTTGTGTCTATAGGAATGAGTGTTTTCCCTGTTAGGATTTCTTTTTTAAAAAAATGTGTCATTTGGTTAATCTACTGTGGACTTGCCTCTATTTTTTGAAGTCATTTAAAAGAGGCTTTAGGACATGTGTTGTGTCCTAATAGTGTAACCTTCTACATGTGATATCAATGTATCTGAAACAATGTAACCTTCAGCTGTATCACATAAACCCTGTAATAGGACGCGAGCTAATGACCACCAGCTGGCAGCAGCGAGCGTCCAAGCTCTCTTGGTTCAAACCCATCAAAGACCGCAGCGCGGGAAGTTTCCCGCCGCTACCTACACCTGGACAAGAAGGGCGTGACCAGCCATGACGTCACGCGGACCAGTAGCCAACGGGCTACCGTGGAGCCACATTCAAATACGTTACTGCCTTATATATAGAGCTGTTCGTCCGCCATTACCTCATGTTCCCTCTGTCCACCATGCAATAAACCTGAGTTAACCCAGCCTTTGGCTGTGCCTTGTGTCTTGACTCTCATACACTAAAACATGTGAATGGATATTCTGTTGCCAACATTTCCACTGTTTTGGGGTTTCTTTTTTGGTAGTATTTTAAGGGTTATTTACACTTTTGGACAAATGTCTGGCAGAACACAAACGGGAGCAAACTAAACAAAAAGAACCCCAAACTGTGAGACCCTTTTGTGTTTAACACAAACTAGCCACCGTGGGCTGGCTAGTCTGAGTAGCTGTCTCTTGAAGTTCGGGATGTAGCTTTGGTGGGTTTTTTGAATGAAATTTTAAAATAAATTTTTAAAGATTTTAATTGTTTTAAATTTTGATGTGTCTTTGCTGTTTTGCTGTAAGCCACCCAGAGTTGCCTTGGCGAGTGGGGCGGCGTTAGCCATACGATTAATAAATAAATAAAAGGTCTGGTAACCAAGAGACCTGAAAAGAAATGAGACAACTGCTGAAAAACCTGGAATGAAGCAGATCTTTCACCATGGATATGCCTAATGATCACTGGTCACTGATAGTAACCATGCTCATGAAGTATTAGGCATACCAAAGCCTGGTGGATTCATGTCTACAGATAACCACAGCCTGATAACATAATCCTATGTAGCAGCAGGGGTCAGAAACATAGGGCAAGTGGGATAGATCTATCTTACCAGCCCTCCCAATCATCCCACCACGCAGCCCCTGACATCTCACTGAGGACTCTGCCTGCCACCACTGAGGAAAGGAGAGGAATGAGCAAAGACAGCTGTAGTCACCATGACAAGTTGCCCAACAAGAACACATTGAAACTGCAGCTCTCAGACTTTTGTTCAAGATGAGAAAAGAGGCAAGCAACCCCTGTTTTGTCAAGACATGAGCCTCAATAGGCTGGGACAGCTTTTATTTTGTTACTTTTCAACTGTTCCCTGGGGAAGTATTATAATTTAAAACTATCTTAGTATAATTTAGTATCATCTGTACTACGTACTTTTGTTGCTCAGTCGCACAGTCGATTCCGACCCTTTGCGACCCCATGGACCATTTTCCTCCAGGCGCCTCTGTCCTCTACCATCCCCCTCAACCCTCCCAGCTCTGTGCCCATTGTGTCTATAATACCATCTAGCCATCTCATCCTTGGCCTCCCCCTTCTTCTTTTGCCCTCCACCTTTCCCAACATCAATGCCTTCTCAAGTGAATCCTCCCTTCTCATTTGATGTCCAAAGTATTTTAGTTTCATCTTTACTATTTGACCTTCCAATGAGCAGTCGGGGTTAATTTCTTCTAAGATTGACCTATTTGTTCTCCTCGCTGTCCAGGGGACTCTCAAAACCCTCCTCCAACACCACATTTCAAAGGCATCTATTCTTCTGCGTTCAGCCTTCCTAATTGTCCAGCTCTCACATCCATACATTACTACTGGGAAAACCATTGCTTTGACTATTCTAATTTTTGTTTGCAATGTGATGTCTCTGCTTTTCACTATGTTCCCCAGGTTTCTCATCGCTTGTCTCCCAAGAATAATTCGCCTTTTTATTTCATGGCTGCAATCCCCATCTGCAGTGATCTTTGATCCTAAGAAAGTAAAATCTGTCACTGCTTCTACTTCTTCCCCGTCTATTTTCCAGGAACTGATGGGGCCTGTTGCCATTATCTTGGTTTTCTTGATATTGAGTCTCAAGCCAGCTTTTGCACTCTCCTCCTTCAGCCCAATCAAGAGATTCTTTAGGTCTTCCTCACTTTCTGCCATTAGGGTGGTATCGTCTGCATATCTCAGATTATTGATGTTTCTCCCAGCGATTTTAATCCCATATTGTGATTCCTCCATCCCTGCACTGCGCATTATGTGCTCTGTGTATAGGTTGAATAAGCATGGTGACAAAATGCAGCCTTGTCTTACTCCTTTTCCTATTCCAAACCACTCTGTTATTCCATGTTCTGTCCTAACTGTTGCTTCTTGGTTCATGTACAGATTTCTCAGGAGGCATATGAGGTGCTCTGGTATTCCCATCTCTTTAATTACTTGCCACATCTTGTTGTGGTCCACACAGTCAAATGCTTTAGTGTAGTCAATAAAACAAAAGTAAACTTGTTTCTGGTATTCCTTTGTTTTCTCCATGATCCAGCGTATGTTGGCGATGTGGTCTCTAGTCCCCCTGCCTCTTCTGAAACCAGCCTGCACCTCTGGTAATTCTCTCTCCACATGCTGCTGAAGTCTGTCCTGTATTATCTTGAGCATCACCTTGCTGGCATGTGGGATGAGCGCGATTGTTCAATAATTTGAACATTCTTTGGCATTGCCCTTTTTTGGGATTGGGACGTATACTGATCTTTTCCAATCCTGTGGCCACTGTTTTGTTTTCCAAATCTGCTGGCATATTGAATGCAGTAATTTGACGCCATCAACTTTTAGCGCTTTGAAAAATTCAACTGGGATACCATCATCTCCACTAGCTTTGTTGTTTGCAGTGCTCTTTAGGGCCTTTATGACTTCGCTCTCCAGGATGTCTGGCTCAAGTTCAATTTCTTCATCATTGTGATTATCAGGAGTGTTGAGGTCCTTTTTGTAAAGTTCCTCTGTGTACTCTTTCCATCTTTTCTTAATTTCTTCTGCATCAGCTAGCGCCTTTCTGTCTTTGTCCCTTATCATGGTCATTTTTGCTTTAAATGTTCCCTTGATTTCCCCAATGTTTTTGAAAAGATCTCTGGTTCTGCCTCTTTTGTTGTTTTCCTCCATTTCTCTGCACTGTTCTTTTAGGTAGTTTTCCTTATTTCTCCTTGCTTTTCTTTGAAATTCTGTGTTCAAATGGTTGTAGTTTTTCCTTTCTCCTTTGATTTTTGCGTTCCTTCTTTCCTCTGCTATTTTAAGAGCCTCATCAGACAACCACTTTGCTTTCTTACTCTTCTTTTCTTTTGGTATGGTTTTCTTTGCTGCTTCCTGCATGATGTCCCTCATCTCCGTCCATAATTCTTCTGGTACTCTGTCTACCGAATCTAAGCCATTGAATCTGTTCATCACCTCCACCGTGTATTCTTTAGGGATGCTGTCTAGGTGATATCTTTCTGGTCTCCGTGTTTTCCCTATTTTCTTTAGTCTAAGCCTGAATTTTGCGATCAGTAGGTTGTGATCTGAGCCACAGTCTGCTCCAGGTCTTGTTTTTGCTGACTGTATGGAGGTTCTCCATCTTTGGCTGCAGAGTATGTAGTCAATCTGGTTTCGGTGTTGGCCATCTGGTGATGTCCATGTGTAAAGTCGCCTCTTGTGTTGCTGGAAGAGAGTGTTTGCTATGACCAGTGCGTTCTCTTGGCAGAACTCTATCAATCTTTGCCCTGCTTCATTTTGTGTTCCAAGACCAAATTTGCCTGTTATTCCCTCCACTTTTTGATTTCCTACTTTGGCATTCCAGTCTCCTAATATAATTTGGACATCATTTCTTGGTGTCTGTTCTATGAGGTGTTGTAAGTCCTCATAGAACTGGTCCATTGTGGCTTCATCTGCACCAGTGGTTGGTGCGTATATTTGGATCACAGTGACATTGAAAGGTTTGCCTTGAAATCTGACTGACATCATTCTGTCATTTTTGAGATTGTATCCCATTACTGCTTTTCTCACTCTTTTATTGACAATTATGGCTACTCCATTTCTTCTAAGGTTTTCTTGCCCGCAGTAGTAGATATGATGGTTTCCAGAGCTGAATTCACCCATCCCTGTCCATTTGAGCTCACTGATGCCCAAGATGTCAATGCTTATTCTTTCCATCTCATTTTTTACCACTTCCAGTTTTCCTTGATTCATAGACCTCACATTCCATGTCCCTATGCAGTATTGTTCCCTGCAACACTGTATTTCTCCTCCCCCTTTCGTATCCCTCCCCCTTTTCAGATCTGCTGTGCTGCGCATCCCCTTGTTTTGCCTTTTGTTTTGGTCCATAGGGTTCTCTTGGCAGACTTTGTGGCGTGCCTTGCCGGTCTCTACGCCAGTCTTTTCCCATCACACATGTTATCACCATTTAAACAGTTTTAAAACAAAGTATTATCATGCACAATATCACAGTTTATCACATAGTATCAAAGTAAAAGTTGAACTAATTAATGAAAGGGAAAGAAAGAAAGAAAGAAAGAAAGAAAAAGTCCACTATATCAAGTCTCTATGTAAGTCAGTTTCTTGTACTGTCACTATGTCAGTTGCCATAAGCCATCTATATTTAGTCAACTATATTATTTCAGTTCGATTACTTATCCTTTGCATGCACACAGCAGCTCTTGCCTCTCTTCGGCCGCATGGAGTTGGTCAAAGGCGCCGGCTCGGGCCTCGCTGTGATGGTGGTTGTGGATGGTATCTCCTGGGGGTGGTCGGGGGTCTCCGGAAGTGTCCTTCTCTCTGGCCCCAGGTCTTTGGATGGGGAGGGAGGGGCAGGGTTCTTTACTCCCCTCCCCTGTGGGCCTCTCTGCATGGAATGAGCAGTATAGCTGGGCCTTGCTGATTCCTTTTTACGTACTTAGCATGTCATTAGAAGCTAACAGATTCTAATTGCATGCTAAGCCATTATGCCCCCAGTGATGTAGTTTGTTCAAAGCAATAATGCCTGAGCAATCAATCTGTCAATAAAGCCTACACTTCCTTCCTGATGATCAATAAAAAGCAAAAAGCAATCTAATTTGCAGAAGTAATCTTGCGTTAAAATAAACAGATCTCCTTTACCTCTTAAGGCTGCTCTGTTTAAAATTATTGGTTAATGTATCATTATAGCCATAGTATAGGCACACACAATGCTGAGAACTAGGCTACCATTTATACAGAGGCAGTTGCACAGCCAAAACTAAAGTCTAAATCTTACTCGATCATGTTATAAATATTTATTTTCTTCTTCTCCTTCAGCAATTACCTCTCAATCTCAATCTTCCGAGGGCACTCTCCTGGAAGTACCTCGAAGGGTGTTTGTACTTTAGGTTTATATGCTTGCAGTGGAAAATCTGACTCTTTGACAATTTCTGTAGTTGGTCCAATCTGTTGGCTCTCCAAGAAAGCCCCAAAGTTCTCAGGTGTATCAAATGTTGTGACTGGCAAGACACAAATTTAGAAAATATCAGTCATTTAAAAATCGTACTTATTCAATAAAATAAGATGAAAGAAAAGTGCGGCCTTTGGGGACAGATGGTACCAGAGGACCCAAATATTTTAAAAACATTTCCGGCCACTAGACAGTGGAAGAGGGCTTTTTGGTTTTTTAAAAAAAAGGAAAGAAAGAATATTTGGGGCAAGGGTCTTGGAGTCTGAGGTCCAAGGTTGCCAATACATTATGTGGTTCTCAGTTTTTCAGATGTTGCCTGCCCCTCATTTAAGCCATCACATCTAGGAGTCACAAAAAATTTGAAATGCATACATTTATAACAGTAAATATATACCCCAGTAACTTTTCTTTTGGCAATAAAAACCCCTCAATGTGACACGTTGATTAAAGAGTTGGACCAGAACCTAGGTGACTGAATTCAAATCACCACATAGCCATGAAGCTCACGGGATGCCTTCCTGCTACTACACCCTGCAGATATATGGATAAATTAAAAAGAAAGTACTGTACTGTAAACACATAATGTACAGTGCTTTGGAAGAGAGGCAGGATATGCATGTAATAAGCACAACTTGGCTGTAACTACAGTAGACCCTCGCATAACGACGTTACTTGGTTCCCCAAGCAGCGTTGCTAAGCGATTTTTGTTGTTATGTGTGTTTCTATGGAGTTTCCCGCATAACAACATCTTTGTCCAGATAATGACGGTTATTTTAGCGTTGTTGTCCGGACAACAACGCTAAAAACATTGTTATGCGGGGGAACACATGGTGCATAACGACGCGTTGTTAAGTGAAAGTGATGCTATCCGAATGCTTGTTATGTGAGGGTTGACTGTATTTTGAAGGAATATAGCTCTGGAACAACAAGCAGTACTATTATACTTAAATGTAATTAGGAAGAGTTACTTTCATAATGTATTTTAAAAGAGGATTTTAAATTTTTTTCAAAGCTTTTTGGTAGGCTGTATGTCAGTGAGTTAGGAATCCAGCTGCAGAGGCAGGGTTTAGCCTTTCAATTCCCTGCTGTGCCTCTCAGGTGAAAAGCCAGATTCCCTTCACAGTGCCCTGAAGGAGGGAATCGCAAACCACTTCTGAGTACTCAGTACCTAGAGAGCCCCAGAAAGGCTCATCATAAGTCACCATCAAATTGATGGCACATAATATTATATTTTGGCAAGGGAAATATTTTTGATTTTGCCTTTTGTGTTTTTATAAATATCTCCAGAGCATAATATCTGAATTGGCCATTATATTTTTCTGGCTTGCAGAGAATGATGATACATGGTGTTAATAACAGTGAAGTATAACTAATTACTTGCATGATTAGAGCAACATAATAGTCACAACCATCTTGATATCCAAAAGCAATGAGTAACCCAACAGGTTGCTCTTAAAAATAACATTCTGAGTACTGGTAATAAGTAGGCATGTAAATAAATAATGAGGAATGAATAGAAGGCACAAACAAATGTCAGTGCTTGGATAAGCCGTTCCAAATCATCTAATTCCCAATTTTTCATGCCATATAGATATGCAAAAATACACAAAGTTGTCTGAAGAACATGTTTTTCTAGATACTATATTTTTCTATCCTCTCACAGAAAAAAAGAAACAAAACCTTTCTCAGCTCTCTCTTAATATCAAGTTCCTTGAACAAGTGGAACTGCTAGCCCTTTTCAATTTTCTTTCCTTTGCCTCCATTTCTAATCTTTTCAGTTGGGCTATTCACTTTACTAAGATGGTTCATTAAATCCACAGCTATTCATTCTACCTTCATTCTACTTGGCTTCTCTGATGCTTCTAGCCTGCAAACAATTAATCACATCCTTTAGTGTTTTCTTTTTTAAAAGTATAGGAGTTCAATTTTTCCTTGTTTTTGGTTAAGAATGGCCATGATGGTGTCCTCTGTACATTTACCTTTTGGTGTGTGTGCCTCAAGTTCCGATTGTTTTAATAAGTCCCTGTATACAGTGGGACCGGCACATACATCCTGAAATTAAAGATAAGAACAATTTCAAGGAGAAATGATAGAACCTGAGATTTCTATATGTTCAGTGTATAACTAGTATGGAACAATAATAATAATAATATACCTGGAGGGCTGCAGTAGTCATGGAATGATGCCTCTTCACATTCCTTACATCGCAAAATAATCACTACTCATTTTTCTAGTAATCTAAATTACCCCTACTTGTTACCAGCTTTTAAAAAAGAAATTGAAACCCACCAAAGAAAACAAAACCAAAAACCAAAAAGGAAATGCAAGAACTGAGAAAAAAACTGGAGTAAGGAAAGTAAATAACTTCCTTTACAGTGATGAGATGGATTATCTTCAATGCATATCAATACCTGTATCTTTCTAATACTGCCTGATGTCATTTTCATAGGAACTATTTGTAGCTGAGAAGTGAGGCACCATCATACAACTTACCCCCAAGAGATCTGTGGCTCCAGGTGAAAGAATATCAGAGTAAAATCCCCGTTCTTTCATCACAGGGTATTTCTTATTGGTTGCTCTGTTGGAGCTGTCTGCTGGAGTCGAGCTGTGTCCTGGAGTGGAGTCTGATATCTGGCTATTGGGATGTGGGGGGTAGGGGCTCCTTCCCAAAGCACTTGTCAGTTCTTTCTTGACTTTGTCCATCCTCCTCTTCAGTTTCACTTATGGAGAACTGAAACGTGAGACACCCCTTCACAACCTGCTGACAAGAACCTCCAACCTGTTAATCAGAAGAAGAGATAATAATAATTTTGTGTCAGAGATTACTCTGGGTTGAAAGGATTTTTAGGGGACGTCTGAATGAGGCTCCTTTCATGTCTCCAAGTGCAACTCTCGGGTATCAAAACCTGAGCTTGCAGTCTCCAGCCACAGGTTGAGAATCCCTATGTTAGGTGCTTCCTCTCTCTAGCTCTTCATAAGAGACAGCTGATCCCCAGGACAATGGGAGGAGTGAGACAATGAGATACTCTGAGTAGAGTCAGGGTTGCAATCAACTAGTTGCACCAGGGTTTATGATTTTGTTTGGATGTGCTAACCATCCAAAAATACAGTAGAACCCCACATAACGGAAAAAACTCGGTTCCACGGAGCTCTTCGCAATGCGGTTTTTATCGTTATTTAATTTAATTTTTAATTTAATTGTCAAATGTATATACCGCCCACTCAGTCAAGGACGACTCAGGGCAGTTCACAATCACGATTAAAAACATGTTAAAAACAATTAAAACTACCTACCCCCTAAACAAGGGGTGCAGGAACCGAAGGCACCATGGGGAAGGAGTTTCTTCTACACCAGCCACCCAATGGAGGTTACCCTTCCACCTGCACCCCACACACTTATGTGAAGCTAATGGGAGATGCCCTGGATAACGAACAAAAATGTTTGTTATCCAGGGTTCCCATTGACCGGGTATACCCCGGTTACCAAAACCCCCGCATAAAGAACAATTTTTTTCCCATTATGCGGGGTATCGCCATTGCCTAATGAACGCTTCATTAGGCGATTTTTTTCGTTATATGAAGTGTTCGTTATGCGAGGTATTACTGTACCTACATTGTTTCTTGTACCATTTTGTAATTTTTAAATTGCAAACAGAGACCTGTTAATTTCTTGTATTCTTTTATTTTGATATATAATAAAGATTATTTCTTTCTTAGAAATAATTCAACATGACCATTGCCTTAGGCTTGGTTCACATTCCAGGAAAATCCCGTTAAAGAGAACCATGTCACTAGACTTGAAGTATTTTTTCCCCTTAATACTAGATCCAAGTAAGGAGTCAAATCCTGAACAGAATCCCTCCTATCTGTGGTAAACAGGAGCTCCATTCAAGGGCGTGGCACCAGCTAATCTTTGCCTGTTGTTCTTTTCATATAGGCTGTTTAGAGATTTATGCTTTATAGGGCCTGAGAAAGCTCTTCAGATTAAGCCTAAGAACCTCTTCAGATTATCGTTGGAAAGAATATCTAGGAGTGAATTACAACAAAACAAAAAAATGGTACTTTTACACAGACTCTGTAAATTGCTCTTGGGTGGGCATATAATTGAAAAAGTTGAAAATTTTAAGCACCTAGGTAAGACTTTTCAAGAATCGGGAACACTTGCTTTCATTAGTGCTTGTTTATCATTTTAGAAGAATTCTGCTATATGTTGTGGAAAAGGCTTCACGGAGCATCTAAATCCTGAGGCAATTTCCCCCCACACAATTTCTCAATCAATGTTGAAAATCTGTAGATGTCACACCTTTAACTCAGTTGCTGTACAGGATACCAATCTGGAACAATATGAACTTAAAATTGATACAAACCACAGCCTGTTTCTTAAGCAAACATTTGCCATACTAGGCTATATTTCAAGTTCCTTTCTGAGACTGGAAAGTGGTGTCCCTTCAGTTTCTAAGCAGGCCTGGGTTTGTATATTTAAATTTGGCTATGGCTGAATTTAATTCCTTCTGGCTTGTTTTCTTTTGTGATGCAAGCTTCATATTGCAGCAAATGGATGAAAGTTGTCCTGAAATTCTGTGGCTTAGCATAGCACAGTAAAACTCATTAGAGTAGACCCAGTGAATCAGTTGGGATTTGGTGAGTCAATTCCTCCGTAAGTTCCATTGATTCAAAAGGGACTATCTAGCTGCAACTTATTATGCTCAAGTAAGTCACAACTAAAATAGGCTCATCTGAATCAATGGAAATGACAGAGACACTGATTCACCAAACCCTCACTGATTCAATGGGCCTCCTTTAGTGCAACTTACTATCTTAAGCAACATCATTTTACCCATTAAGTCCATGTGCTTTTGAACTTTCACTTCAATGCCTACTGACCATGGGTATGCAGGGCACCATGGGAAGACGCTGGACAGGGAGTGGTGGGGCCGCCTATTGGGGAGGGGCGTTGGGGGGGAATCCCATACATTGCTATTGGCAATGGCGCCAGAGGCGAGGGTGGGGTGGGACAAAGCCCAATTGCCCGATATACCAGCACGCACCTGCTACTGACCTTTGGTTATTGCAAGGCAAGAAACTTGCTAAAGCATTGTATGCTATTGAACTTCAAATTAATTTGTCACCAAAAATCATGCCCTTGGTATGATTATTTTCCAGCAAATCATCCAAATATAGTAGCACAGTATCTGCAAATACTGTAGTAACAATTCCTATATACACTATATACACAAGAGCCTGTTTATGTGCATGAGTTAATGGCATGCCTTCATTAGTACTTGTGGATAATTTTAGAAGAATTTTGCTATATATTATATACAGTGATACCTCATACAATGTCCAAACTTGGTTCCACAAGTTTGGACTTTATATGGATTTGAACTTTGTATGAGGCATGCAAAATCCTAGCCGCGATGCCTCATACGTCCAAATCCTTGCTGCGATGCCTCATACAATGTCGTTTCCATAGAGATACATTGTACTGTAACAGCACAGACTTCAGGGCAAAGTCAAGGAAACCGACAGGAAACCGACAGAACTTTAAGAAATCATTGTCTAAAGGCTAAATACATTACAAAACCATGTCAAACAACCCTGATTGTCCAAGAACCTGAAGAATGCTGCAAAAATCCCAGGAATGTTTCTAAAAATTCTGACCAAAAAATTCAAAAAAATTCGAAACCGTGTTCAAAACCACTCCTAAACACTCTTCACCTCATGCAAAACCCACAAGAGCAATGCCCACATGTGTCCTGCCTTTTATACTGCCCAGGCACAATGCAACCTGGGAAAACCCCAATGCCTCATACAAAGTCGCACGACTTTGTATAAGGCAACTTTTTTCAAGGAATTAGGCGATGTTGTATGAATCCAATGTTGTATGAAGCGGACTTTGTATGAGGTATTATTGTATGCCCCATGTGCAGATGGCAAAAGAAATGAATGCCAAAGTATTGTTGTTTTTTGTCTTCTATATAAAGGTGCATGAAGTATTAATTTGTCCTTTGTTGTTTAAGAAGTCAAACTGCCCATCTGATTTTTACATATTACAGCATTTCTTCTTGAAGACTGAGAGAAACAAGTAATAGTATATTCTTCAGATTTAACTATTTAGTCTTATTGAGTATGTATGAATATGTGACTGCACTTTTCTGACTATTAACATCTGTTTATGTAGTGCCTGCAAAGGTATATGGTTAATGCAAATAAAGAATCTATTCTGTTCTAATGGGTCTACTGGTTATCCATGCCAAGTCCTTAATTTGTTTAATAAGAATTTGAAGGATTGAGCTAAAGCTTTCTGGAAGCTACAACTCAGGGCAGTTCAAGCCATTGTGCTGTTGAAAGATGACACTCAACATTCTCTGCTTGAGACAGTCATCTCACTCTTCCAAATGGTAGGGATAACCCTACTGTAACTGTAACCCAGATTGGTAAACTCCTCAAAAATTCCATATTCCATATCTTGCAGTGGGTCAGATCATGCCCATCTCCATTTAGGATTCTCAAGTACCGTATTTTTCGCCGTATAAGACGCACTTTTTCTTCCCCAAAACTGGGGGGAAAAAGTTGGTGCGTCTTATACGGCAAATATACGGCAGGCGCGCCCTCCCCGCCCCCACCATCGGCGGGGAGATAAAGGGAGCCGCGCCGCGCCGCGCCGCGCCGTCCCTCCCCGCCCCCTGCCACCGGGCGGGGAGGTTAAAAGGGCTCCCTGGCCGAGGGAGCCCTTTTAACCTCCCCGCCCGGTGGCAGGGGGCGGGGAGGGACGGCGCGGCGCGGCGCGGCGCAGCGCGGCGCGGCTCCCTTTATCTCCCCGCCGATAAAGGGAGCCGAGCCGCGCCGAGCCGAGCCGCGCCGCGCGAAGCCGTCCCTCCCTGCCACCGGGCGGGGAGGTTAAAAGGGCTCCCTGGCCGAGGGAGCCCTTTTAACCTCCCCACCCGGTGGCAGGGGGTGGGGAGGGATGGCTTCGCGCGGCGCGGCGCGGCGTGGCGTGGCGCGGCTCCCTTTATCGGCGGAGATAAAGGGAGCCGAGCCGAGCCGCGCTGCGCGACGCCGTCCCTCCCTGCCACCGGGCGGGGAGGTTAAAAGGGCTCCCTGGCCGAGGGAGCCCTTTTAACCTCCCCGCCCGGTGGCAGGGGGCGGGGAGGAATGGCTTCGCGCGGCGCAGCGCGGCGCGGCGCGGCTCCCTTTATTGGCGGAGAGATAAAGGGAGCCGAGCCGCGCCGCGCCACGCCGCGCGAAGCCGTCCCTCCCTGCCACCGGGCGGGGAGGTTAAAAGGGCTCCCTGGCCGAGGGAGCCGAAGACGCCGCCGCGCCGCGCGAAGCCGTCCCTCCCCGCCCCCTGCCACCGGGCGGGCAGGTTAAAAGGGCTCCCTGGCCGAGGGAGCCGAAGACGCTGCCGCCGCCGCGCTCTCCCCGCCCCCACCATCGGCGGGGAGATAAAGGGAGCTTTCCGTGGCCCGGGAGGCTCCGAAGACGCTGCCGCAGCCGCGCTCTCCCCGCCCCCACCATCGGCGGGGAGATAAAGGGAGCCTTCCGTGGCTCCGAAGACGCCGCTGCTGCGAAGCATCGTGCCCTCCCGGCCCTTTGTTCCTCTTGGAGGTTGACTAGGGCAGGTAGTTTTTGACTTTGAGTATTTTTGTGGTGGCTTTATTGTACCTGGACATGTGGGGTTTCTGAAAAGATGTGTTTTTTTTCTTCCCTTTTAGTACAGTATTTGGTTCAGAATCTTTTTTTTCTAGATTTTCCTCCTTTAAAATTGGGTGCGTCTTATATGCCGGAGCGTCTTATAGGGCGAAAAATACGGTAGTATGAGAAAGCCCTTTGTGCATCTCTGCAGGGTCCCCTGGCTCTGGAAGGGTTGGGGGGACAACACACACACACACACACACACACACACACACACACACACACTGCTTCTCTCTCTCTCTCTCTCACACACACACACACACACAAAACACTCCTGCCTTGCCAGGAATTTTTAATGTGTGTGTTGGTGGTTCGAGTGGTATTGTATGGGTAGTGGAGGTTGTGCACACCCAAAACCACCCCTAACCACCAACACACCTCTTTTTTACATAAATTACCAAAAAAAAATTATCCCTCACAACACAATTTAAAACAGCCCGGCTCTTTACCAACCTTAAGAAAAAAACCCTTCCAAAACCATTTAAAACAGCCCGGCACTGCTGGGCAAAATCTGCTAGTGTATTCTAAAGGCAAAACGGGAGGGCTGTTTTTATGAAACAGCAAGAACTTGCTTGAATTGAGGCCACATCCACTTAGAAGTGGTTGCTATTAATATGACAAACAGCGAAATAGCTTACTGTGGTTCAAGTGTCAGTTACTATTTCTTTTTTCTTCTTCTGCCATATCTGAATCTGAATATTGGCAACTCTCATGGTGATCAGCAACGAAGACTGTCCTGAGAATATAATGCAGTGGCCTTTCACCTGCCTTTTGCACTGCAGCATGACACCCGCACCACTGATCCAGTTCCGCGAGTCACTTTCTGGTCCTGAGCCCTTTTGGCATGCAAAGTCCTCATTAGCCCCAGGCCAGTATTGACGAAGCTTCTGCCCACCCTCAAGATGGATTCAAGTGGGATTTAATCCATTTAGGGACCATCACCCTTCCCTATGGATTTAGACCCCCAAGACGTTAGTCCTCAGTGTTGTCAGGCTAGTTAACCATCCCCTGACATCTGGTGTTGGGTCGCTGGCAGTATGGTCTACTCTATTACCATAGCAGGATAACCTGGCCAGACTCTGGTCAGTTGCTATACAAGAGTGTTTCTTAACCTTTTCTATCCCATGCCTCTCTCCTCTTGGTAAATGTAAGCATTTCACCACCACCACCTCCCCTTTCCAATAGTCTTTTAAAATATGAAACAAAGTGTCCAATAGCCTCTTTAATAGTTGTGCACAGAGAGCTTAGACTCGGTAGACAGAGTACCGGAAGAATTATGGACGGAGATGAGGGACATCATGCAGGAAGCAGCAAAGAAAACCATACCAAAAGAAAAGAAGAGTAAGAAAGCAAAGTGGTTGTCTGATGAGGCACTTAAAATAGTAGAGGAAAGAAGGAACGCAAAAGTCAAAGGAGAAAGAAAAAACTACAATCATTTGAACACAGAATTTCAAAGAAAAGCAAGGAGAGATACGGAAAACTACCTAAAAGAACAGTGCAGAGAAATGGAGGAAAACAACAAAAGAGGCAGAACCAGAGATCTTTTCAAAAAAATCGGGGAAATCAAGGGAACATTTAAAGCAAAAATGACCATGATAAGGGACAAAGACAGAAAGGAGCTAGCTGATGCAGAAGAAATTAAGAAAAGATGGAAAGAGTACACAGAGGAACTTTACAAAAAGGACCTCAACACTCCTGATAATCACAATGATGAAGAAATTGAACTTGAGCCAGACATCCTGGAGAGCGAAGTCATAAAGGCCCTTAAGAGCACTGCAAACAACAAAGCTAGTGGAGATGATGGTATCCCAGTTGAATTTTTCAAAGCGCTAAAAGATGATGGCGTCAAATTACTGCATTCAATATGCCAGCAGATTTGGAAAACAAAACAGTGGCCACAGGATTGGAAAAGATCAGTATACGTCCCAATCCCAAAAAAGGGCAATGCCAAAGAATGTTCAAATTATCGAACAATCGCGCTCATCCCACATGCCAGCAAGGTGATGCTCAAGATAATACAGGATAGACTTCAGCAGCATGTGGAGAGAGAATTACCAGAGGTGCAGGCTGGTTTCAGAAGAGGCAGGGGGACTAGAGACCACATCGCCAACATACGCTGGATCATGGAGAAAACAAAGGAATACCAGAAACAAGTTTACTTTTGTTTTATTGACTACACTAAGGCATTTGACTGTGTGGACCACAACAAGATGTGGCAAGTAATTAAAGAGATGGGAATACCAGAGCACCTCATATGCCTCCTGAGAAATCTGTACATGAACCAAGAAGCAACAGTTAGGACAGAACATGGAATAACAGAGTGGTTTGGAATAGGAAAAGGAGTAAGACAAGGCTGCATTTTGTCACCATGCTTATTCAACCTATACACAGAGCACATAATGTGCAGTGCAGGGATGGAGGAATCACAATATGGGATTAAAATCGCTGGGAGAAACATCAATAACGATACCACCCTAATGGCAGAAAGTGAGGAAGACCTAAAGAATCTCTTGATTGGGCTGAAGGAGGAGAGTGCAAAAGCTGGCTTGAGACTCAATATCAAGAAAACCAAGATAATGGCAACAGGCCCAATCAGTTCCTGGGAAATAGACGGGGAAGAGGTAGAAGCAGTGACAGATTTTACTTTCTTAGGATCAAAGATCACTGCAGATGGGGATTATAGCCATGAAATAAAAAGGCGACTGATTCTTGGGAGAAAAGCGATGAGAAACCTGGGGGAAAAAGTGAAAAGCAGAGACATTACATTGCAAACAAAAATTAGAATAGTCAAGGCAATGGTTTTCCCAGTAGTAATGTATGGATGTGAGAGCTGGACAATTAGGAAGGCTGAACGCAGAAGAATAGATGCCTTTGAAATGTGGTGTTGGAGGAGGGTTTTGAGAGTCCCTTGGACAGCAAGAACAAATAGGTCAATCTTAGAAGAAATTAACCCTGAATGCTCATTGGAAGGTCAAATAGTAAAGATGAAGCTAAAATACTTTGGACATCAAATGAGAAGGGAGGATTCACTTGAGAAGGCATTGATGTTGGGAAAGGTCGAGGGCAAAAGAAGAAGGGGGAGGCCAAGGATGAGATGGCTAGATGGTATTGTAGACACAATGGGCACAGAGCTGGGAGGGCTGAGGGGGATGGTGGAGGACAGAGGCGCCTGGAGGAAAATGGTCCATGGGGTCGCAAAGGGTCGGAGTCGACTGTGCGACTGAACAACAACAACACAGAGAGAGCTTCTGCCTAAGGCACTGCAGAAATCTAATGTCATGTTAGTTGAATGTAACTAAGTGTACTATCAGCACTTTATCGAATCACCACAACAGCTTCTGCAGTAGGAGGTCCATGAACATAAATACAGAACAAAATCATAATCCAGTGACTTGAATTAGGAAAGCCAGTGTGTGAGAAGGTATAATCTAGCACCACCAATGGATGGACTTTGTAGAGAAAGTGCTAAGGGATGCATAGTGGTTCCATACATACATAATAGTGTAACTTAACAGTAAAGAAAGTAAGACAGGACATTAGTATGATGCAATAATCTGTGTCCTCGATAAACTATAGGTATAACAATATTCCCACTTTTTCAAATGATTATACTAAACAGTATTTCCCCTCAAAATAACGTGCTTCCCCAAAACTCTCATTGTGTAGTCTTACTAGCTGAGAATCACCATTATACTAAGCCAATTGAGGATCATCTCAACCTTCACAATTTTATGTTCACTGTGTTCTTATTCGCCCACTCAACTATTTAAAAGCTATAGAATCATCTAGTCTACTTTTTTCCAAAAATGATCAATTAGATTTCTCCTCACATTATTAATTCGTCAAAATGCACTGTGTCTTTGGCTGTAAGCCATTAATTACTTCATAAAATATTAAAGATAACTCTGTTCCACAATAAAATGAAATTAAACTCATAATATTGCCAGATATAATATAAGATAAAATAAACAGAGCTTTAACAAAACACTGGTTAGCTTACCAACACAGAAATATGAAGACCATAAAAATTAAAACAAAGGTTTCATTTAAAAACCTTTACATCATGGAAAACATTGAATTGTTTGGTTTTAGCTTCCTTAATAATTAAATAAGGAGCTGAGAAATTAGCTCTAAAAATCTTTTTGTTTAGTTGTCTCAGTGTTGCCTTTTTAATGGGGTGTCTCATCTCACAATTGCTTTTCAGCAAGGTTTAATGCAAGCACAAGTAATTATTATGAGCTGAGAATCCAAGCTAGATAAGGATACTTATGTAAATGACAGTGTTAATTAAACATTGCCCTCAGCATTCTGGCAAGATGCTAATGCAGCCTTTTGTTGTGCAAACTGTAACCCCCCAAAGCTATACTTTCAGTGCCCCAACTAACCTCTCACAGCAAGATCGTTTCTGATTGGCTGCAGGTACCACTCATGGATGGCTGCATCCTAGTGGGATGGCATCAGTGAATAAAGCTTGGTGACCGGTGACTGAGCAGATGCTGTATTGTAATTATGAAGGTGAAATGGCAATAAAATTCAAGACATGAGCAAAATCTACATACCTTAGAGGGGTCAGCCTAATCTATTCTGTGCTGGCTCAGCAAATTAACATTTTCCCCAAGTAACTGTCATGTTACCATATATTTTTCCTCTAAAAAGGATTTTAAATTTTTAAAATGATTAAAAAGTCCCCCCCAACACACACACACTCCATTTAGTTTCTTACCTCAGGGTTTCCCAATCTTTGGTTTTTAGACTCCAATTCCCAGAAGCCTAAGTCAATTCTCCAAAGCACTGATCAGCCAATGTACTGACTTAGGCTTTTGAGAATTGAAATCCAAAGGTTGGGGAAACCTGCCTTATGTAGTCATTTCAGTGTAAAGTCTGTTGTACTATCACTTCTCCTGAAGAAATAAATCAGGATTATGTCTACAGGAAGATGATGGAAAGAACAATGCTGTCCAGGGTTGTAAAGACTGGGAGGGGATAATCGGGCGTAGTCTTCCCACTCTAGATCAAATCTTTGCCGCCAGGTGTTATAAGAAAGCTGTAGAGATTGAGGCTTCTGCCTTCTAGAAGAAGGTATAGGGTCATAAAGACCAGAACCAGCTACTTTAGAAATAGTTTCTACCAAGAAGTGGTTCTGGCTTTAAATGCAGTGCAATGCACTCTATGAGGGAGCTTCTGTATATAGTTTTTAGAGTTTTAGAGTTTTTAGAGTCTTAGAGTTTTAGAGCTTTTTAGGGGTTAAATGTGTATATGTGGGGTGGGAGTATGTTGATAATTTTGTATAGTTGTATTTTGTTTAGGTCTTGTTGGGTTGATAAGTGGTTTTTTCCCTCCCCCAATCTTGTTGTTCTGTGCAGGACAATGACAATAAAGATTTATCTATCTATCTATGATGAAAACAACTTTAGTGTAAGGGACCAAAGACAATGAAACAGCCGAAGGGTTGGCTTAACACAGGTTTATTGCATGATGATCCGGAGGAACATGAGGTAATGGCGGATGAGTAGCTCAATATATACAGCTGGCTATACATTTGAATGTGGCTCGTCGACAGACTATTGGTTGCTGCCTGCGTGACGTCGTAGGAGGTCACGCCCTTCTTCACCAGGTGAGGAGGTCGCGGGGAATCTTCCCGCGCTGCTGAACCAGGTGACTATGATCCATGAGAGCTGGACGCTCGCTACTACCCTCTGGTGGTCACTAGCTCGCGTCCCCTTATTAGGTTACATTGATACAGCTGATGGTTATAATGTTGCACACAGAAAGGTTACATTGGTAACACATGGCAAAGGTACATTGTTAAAGGCACAGCTTTACAGAACACAACATCCCTCCCCCCTAGGATGAGACGAAGTCTCTCAGCCAAGATGGCTTGTTGCATGTGCGTTTGGGCCGTGAAGAGGGCTGCCCCCCCGGGGGCGTTATTGCTTCTTTGCTCCCTGGTCCCTTGTCCTGAAATGGGAGAGGGAGACTTGTTAGTGGCTTGCCGCTGTCTGGCGGCCTTAGGGGAAGGGAAAAACTCCATTGTGGGCAGACTGGGGGCCGTCGGGGCTAACGAAAAACCCCTCTTCTCGCTTGGACGGGTGGGGGACCACTCCGAAACCCCCCCCCCGGTTCTGAAAATCAAAATCTAAGTTGGTAGGGTACCCGCATTTGTGGGGACTTTCCGCGAGATATGTATGGGGTCGGGTTCCTCCTCCTCGGAAAGATCCCCCAGGGTATCTATGAGGATATCCTCCTCCCTCCTTGGTGGGGGCCCACGGTCCCCTTCTCCTCCCCCTTGGGCTAAACGGGTGGGGGAGAACCCTAACGCTGACTTATTTCCTGCGTGATCCGTGTCCTGCTCATCGGAGACCCTGCGTCGGAGCTGGTCTGCGTGCCGCCTCCATAGGAGCCCTGTGCTGGTTTCCACGTGGTACGACACGGGGCCGGTTTGTTCCACGACTACGCCCGGCACCCAGGCTGGGCCCGTGCTGGCGTAATTCCTGCAATGCACGGGGGCGCCTATGCTGAAACTCTTTGTAACCTCCAGCCCGATGTTCCTTCCTTTGTCCTCTACCCTCGTGGGGTCTAGCCTAGTAAGGATGGTGGTCAGCTTCCTGCGCATTAAGAGCTCTGCGGGGGAGTATCCTGACGCCAATGGGGTCACCCTGTACCCTAGCAGAAACTGACACACTTGTAGGTTCAGATCCCCTGGGCCCATGCGCCGCAACGCGTCCTTCGTGGTGCGGACGAGGCGCTCTACTTGGCCGTTGGTGGCCGGGTGAAAAGGGGCGGAGGTGATATGCCGAACGGCGTTAATCTCCATGAATGCCCTAAACTCGGAGGACATGAAACAACTAGCGTTGTCGCTAATTAACGTGTCGGGTATGCCGAACGAGGAAAAGAGCCTCCGCAATTGCCTAATGGTCTGGGCCGAGGAGGTGCTCGTGACTGGGATAACCTCCAACCATTTGGAGAAAGCGTCCACTACAAGGAGGAACAGGGTCCTCTGAATGGGCCCGTGAAATCTACGTGCACCCGGGACCACGGCCCCTTAGCCGCGTCCCATTCCCTGTGGGGAAGGCGGGCCTCCTCTGGTCTGGAGCATTGGCAACTTTCACAAGTGCCGACCATGTGCTCGATGTCGGCGTCTAGCTGGGGCCACCAGAAGTAACTCCGGGCCAGCGCCTTGGATCGCACGATGCCGGGGTGGCTGACATGAAGCAGTTTGAGCACCCGCGGCCGAAGGGAAGTGGGAATCACCACCCGCTGCCCCCACAAGAGGCACCCCCTCTCTAGGGACAGTTCTAGCTTTTTTCTGAAAAATGGAGCGAACTCCTCCGCTGGGGAGGACGCGGGCCACCCTTTCTGCAGCCAGGAGCTGACTGTCGCTAACGTTTTGTCCTTCTCTGTCGCTTTGGCAATGTCGGCGGGCATTACGGGGGGGGCGAATCCAGCACCTCTATCATGAGAACCTGATGGTCCCGCTCCCCCATGCTCACCTGGCTGGGCGTTAGGGGAAGGGGAGACCTAGATAGAGCGTCCGCATGGCTGATCTCCTTTCCGGGCCGGTAGACCAACGCGTGCTGATACACGTTGAGAAAAATGGCCCACCTGAGCATCCTCGGGGACAGGATCTGTGGGGTGGGCTTATCAGCGGTAAAGATGCCTAGCAGGGGCTTGTGGTCTGTTACAATTGTGAAAGGGCGGCCGTACAGAAAATCGTGAAATTTTTTCGTCCCCGCGACTATCGCTAGTGCCTCCCTGTCCGTCTGTGCGTAGTTTCTCTCTGCTTGGGACAGGGACCTGGAGTAAAATGCTATCGGGGCCTCCCTTCCGTTTTCCAACACGTGGCACAGCACCGCCCCCACCCCCACTGGAGATGCATCACAGATCAGAACTACTGGGCGTTTGGGGTTGAAATGGGTCAGTATGGCGTCGGACGCCAGGAGGCTTTTTAGCTCGCTAAATGCCCTTTCTTGGTCATCGCCCCACTTCCATGCCTGGTCTTTCTTCAGCAGTTTGTGTAGCGGCTCAGCCACCGCTGCCTTTCGGGGGAGGAAGGAGTGATAAAAGTTGAGCAGCCCTAGGAACGACTGCAACTCGGGCTTGGAGGTGGGGCGGGGGGCTTTCTTAATGGCTGCCACCTTGGACATGGATGGTTTTATTCCCTCAGGAGTCACACAAAACCCTAGGAACTCAACCTCTGTTGCGAAGAAGACGCATTTGTCCTTTCGCAACCTCAGCCCCGCCTTTTCGAATATCGTCAGGACCTTCCCCAACCTTTTGGCCAATTCAGCCCGACTCCCCCCCCGTTATTAACACGTCATCAAAATAAGGCAACACCCCCTCCAATCCCTTCAGGAGGCGTTCCACGAGTGATTGGAAAATTCCAGGCGCCGAATTCACGCCGAACTGGAGGCGCGTCACCTGGAACGCCCCCTTGTGGGTGACTATGGTCTGCGCAGCAGCTGCGGCAGGGGACACCGTGAGCTGCTGGTAGGCCTGTGCTAAGTCGAGCTTAGCGAAACACTTTCCCCCGTGTAACCTGGCCAGCAGATGGCTGACCAGATATGCATTCGGGCGGATCGCCTTGTTGATGGTGCACTTGTAGTCAGCGCATATGCGGACCTCCCCGTTGGCCTTTAGAGCGGTTACAATTGGAGTTTCCCACTCCGCAGAATCTACAGGCACAAGGATCCCCTGGCCCACCAACTTGTCCAGTTCCGCCTCTATCTTGTCCTTGAGTGCGAACGGCACCCTGCGTGGTTTGAGGCGAATTGGGCGGACCCCCGGGTCCAGGTCGAAAGTCACTGGGGGCCCCTTGAATTTCCCCAGTCCTTTTTTGAAAACTTCGGGGTGCGCCTCGCACACCTCCTGAATTGGATCAGTCCCAACGGCATGCATCCCAACGGCGTGCACCCCCCCAATAAACAACCCCAGGGGCTGGAACCATTGAGTCCCGAGGAGGCTGCAATTTCCTCCTTTGAGCACGACTAGGGGAAGGGACGCGGCGTGCTCCTTGAACTTGACCTGAAATTCTCCAACCCCCAACACTGGAATACTGTTCCCTTGCACGTCCCGTAGTGTGGACCTCAATGCTTTGAGCTTGGGTCGCTTGTGGGGGGCAATTCCCAAAAACTCCCTCTGGGAAATGATTGAATATGAGGACCCCGAGTCAATTTCCATCCTAATGGGGACCCCTTGGACTAGTACCTCAACAAAGTAGCGGGGGTGTCTAGTAGACACGCTGAACACTGGGGCGTCGTCCTCGCTGCCGTCGGCGATGCGGCCCACGCCGTCCTGTTTCCGCGTGGCCTGGGCGCCATCCTTGGGTTTCGTTGGGCAGTCTTGTCCAGCGGAACGGTCTGCGGAGCTCCTCCGGGTTTCGCACTTCTTCCTGCACACCTTGGCGATGTGTCCGCGGCGGCCGCAGTTGTGGCACTCGGCCTTCCGGAAGGGGCATTTCACGCGGTCGTGGGCCGCTCCACAGCTGTCGCATCGCCGGCTCTCCTTCCGGACCCTCTGGATGTCCTCGTCGTCGCTGCTCTCTGCGGACGACCTCGAAGTTCGGCGGGCCGCCTGTACCGGAGCCTCTGCCTTGCTCGACTTTGGCCGCCAGTCCTGAAGTTCTTGGACCCCGGCCTTCGTAGCTTCTGCGGCCTGGGCCGCTCTGACGACCTCCTGCAACGTGGGAGGCGGCTCTTGGTTCATTAATGTGCGCTGGGTCTCGGCGTCGTTCAGGCCGCACAGCACACAGTCCCGGAGGGTGATTTCGGCATTCTCCCATTTGCACGGGCCGGCCGCCAGCCGCAGGGCCGCCACGAATGCGGCGACCGTCTCCCCGGGCGCTTGGACTCGCCTCCAAAACGCACTCCGAGCGGGAAACATCGCCGTGGTGGGCCGGACGTGCTCACGCAGCATCTGCATGAGTTCCTTGGCCTTGAATTCGCTCACCCTCCTCGGTGCAATCAGGTCCACCAAGGTCCTTTTGGTTTCTTGTCCGAGCATTCTGGTGAAGATGGCTCTCTTCTTCGCCTCTTCCGTGACTTCGGACTCGATCAGTGCGGCCTGGAAGTCCATCTCGAAGATCTCCCAGTCGCCCGGTTTCCTGATTTCGAAACCGGCGCATGTCTTGGTCCCGTGGGCTGCCATCCCACCTTCGTCGCCAATTTAGTGTAAGGGACCAAAGACAATGAAACAGCCGAAGGGTTGGCTTAACACAGGTTTATTGCATGATGACCCGGAGGAACATGAGGTAATGGCGGATGAGTAGCTCAATATATACAGCTGGCTATACATTTGAATGTGGCTCGTCGACAGACTATTGGTTGCTGCCTGCGTGACGTCGTAGGAGGTCACGCCCTTCTTGACCAGGTGAGGAGGTCGCGGGGAATCTTCCCGCGCTGCTGAACCAGGTGACTATGATCCATGAGAGCTGGACGCTCGCTACTACCCTCTGGTGGTCACTAGCTCGCGTCCCCTTATTAGGTTACATTGATACAGTTGATGGTTATAATGTTGCACACAGAAAGGTTACATTGGTAACACATGGCAAAGGTACATTGTTAAAGGCACAGCTTTACAGAACACAACAACAACATAGGAAACAAATATGAACATTCTAGTGTCAGAGGGGGATACAATCAATTAAATTAGATGAGACACTTATAATATGTTTAGAATCAGCACTCTTTCCAGTAGTGAAAGACATCTGCTTATCGCAGCAGATACTAGTTTTTCAAGTTAGTATTGATGAGAGACACTTTCACTAAAACAGCAGGAATAACAATTAATGAAGTAGAAGGTTTGAACTTTGGGAAGAACATTGTTAAGCAGTATTAAAGACAGAAATACAGAGTTAAAGTCAAACTGGAAAGTAGCCCTGAAACTCACTGAAGGCTGAAAGGTTGAACAACATAGTCTCAGAGACTATGGGTCAAAAGAGAATAATGCCTTAGAAGCAAGTACAGTGGTACCTCATACAATGATTTTAATCCGTTCCAGGGGGCTCATTGTTGTACGAAACAATTGCTATACGACACATGCATCGTATAGTGATTTTCCCTATGGGATGCATCGTAGGACGTTTTTTTTTTTTTTTGCTAAGTGGTTTTTCCCATTGAAAAATTGTTGTATGATTTTTTTCCATAGGGAAAATTGTTATATGGGATACCCCCCCCCCGCCAAACCTAATTGTTATGCAATTTCATTGCTATACTGTACGGGGCAATTGTTGTATGAGGTTCCACTATATCTAAAAGGTGTTGGAAATCAGATCTGTCAAAAACCCTATCAGACAACAGTTGGGCCAAACTTGATTTCAAAAACCTACCCAATCTTTCTCAGCTCAGATTCAGGGAAATTTATTAAATTATCATAAAAATGGTATTGAATACTTCAAATTTCTAGAAGGACTCCAAATGAGGTCTACATTGGAGGGATTGTGGGTTTAGCTGCACCCGCTGGCATTTATCAGGCCCTTTTGGCACTCAATAATTTAAGAACTCTGTACTATTTTGGAAAAAACAAAAACAAAATAAAAATATATCCTAAACTATGCTTATTAGGAATTTTTTGAGGATGATAAGAATTATAACTGAACGGATTCAATTTCATGTGCAAGTAAATTTGCACGTGTACATAGCAAACATGGAGCTGTAGGTATCTTTTTGTTTCTAAAGTAGATTTTATAAAGCACATCTATTTACTTTAGTTCAGAGAACAGAAAACACTATATTTCCTCATCAGTCATAACCACTTAGAAACCTGCCTTGGTTAGAGGCTATCCTGGCCCTTATCAGCTTTGGGACACAACTAGAGTAATCATCTCAAATCAATATATATTGTGGTCTTCAGTCCCATTCATGGACTGATGCAAGTAAGGTTAGAGAGGATAAATGGCTGGTTAAGCCATTACTTAAGGACATGCAATCTCTACAGAGCAGTACAGAAAAGGTTTCAGAAACACAACTTGAAACAAAAGAGAAACAAGGTTTCTCTTTTATTTCCATTACTCCAAGAGGGGGAAAATAAATGTAGAACAAAATATGGAATCTTATGGAAAGAAAATGAGGGGTAGCTAATTACTTATGTGTTTGTGGCTGTTTCCTAGACTTTCAGTTTGCCAATCAAATCACACCAATGAGGTTAAATCCTACAATTTTATTATCCCACTAGCATATCTACCTGGCTTCGCCGGTCGGGTCACTTGGGCCCTGCAGAGAGAGTAGGTGACTGCTAGCCCTTGAAACAGCTGAAGGGGTAATGCAAAGATGGCAGCCAGCGATCCATCAGGGGAGGCGCTCTCCTTGACGGATTGCTAGCTGCTGTCTTTGCATTTCCCCCTCAGCTGTTTCAAGAGCAGACACAAAACAGTGGAGGAAGTAATACAAAGGTGGCAGCCAACGATCCATTAGGGGAGGCGTTCTCCCTGCTGGATCGCTGGCTGCCGCCTTTGCATCTCCCCTTCAGCTGTTTCGAAGGCTGACACAAAACAACCTTTGAAACAGCGGTGGGCGTAATACAAAGGCGGAAGCCAGCGATCCAGCAGGGAGAGCGCCTCTCCTGATGGATCGCTGGCTGCCGTGTTTGCATTTCCCCCTCAACTGTTTCAAAGGTTGACACGAAACAATCTTCAAAACAGTTGAGGCGGAAATGCAAAGGCAGCAGCCAGCGATTCGTCAGGGGAGGCGCTCTCCCTGGTGGATCGCTGGCTGTCGCCTTTTTATTACCCCCTCCGCTGTTTCATGTTAGCTCTCGAAACAGTGGTGGGGGTAATACAAAGGCGGCAGCCAGCGTTCCAGCAGGGAGAGCGCCTCTCCTGACGGATCGCTGGCTGCCGCCTTTGCATTTCCCTCTCAAGCGGTGCGGAAGGGGCGGCAGGCAGACCGTTCCCTCAACCCAGGCTCTGTCTGACTCGGTAAGGCAGGGCCCTGGGCTGAGCTGTTTTGGGCAAGTGTCAGCCATTTTTTTACATGCGCGCTGGCTGTCCAGCCTCCTCCGCACTCCCGTCCTCCTGCCTGATTGGCTAAGGGGTGGCGGGTGCGGAGGATGCTGGGAAGCATAGGGTTTTTGTGTTCGGGTTCATGTGGCATTGGCCCCACTCTCGGCTTCCGGAACCTTGCGGGAGTGATCTTCGGGAGGTAAGGTAAGTGTGGCCGGCTCATTACGGGTTAGGCTGGACGTGTGCAGACACGCATTCTGGACACACACGGCCCAACCCATTCTTATAGGTATAGATTAAACCACCACCACCAGAGATGGTTACCATACAAGTTAAAAGGGTAGACTCTTCTTCTCCCAGAGTTATGTTCTTTAAACATAACACCATTTATGGTCAACACAGCCTACAAATGAAGCTGTGTATGCAAAGTGGAAATATTCTTTACACATCCCTAACAGCAAGCAACCCAGAATAGGTGAACCCATTATGAATTGATTTTCTATTGGCCCCAAACCCATTGTAGGTGGGCAGCCATCTTGCAATTAATACGTTGGGCAAAATTCAACAGTAGGCACTGCAATGGTTTAAATTTTATCTATGTAAAGAACAGCTATCTGGGCATACGAGGCAGCAAGGGTAGCGGGACTCTGAACTTGAAAATGTACTTCAGCAGAAAAGGGCTAGGTTGTGCCAAAACATACAAAGTTCAAGCTACATGGCTACCAAAGTCATTGTGCCTGAACTTCTCAGAAACTGAGAGTTGCTCTATTGGCATCTCTACTGAGAAGGCTCTTGATTACCTCCAGATGGCTGAGGCATATACAAGAGGGCCTACTTCAAGGATTTTAACATAGAATGAGATTTTTGAGAAAGTTTTCAGATAGGTTCATTATTTTAAGACATGGCTTGACTGAATTAAATGTCCTACAAGAAATCCATTTTCAAATACTACTTATTAGTATATATGTTACAGTCAAATCTAGTTTTCAGTTAAAACTAGTTTTTCCTAGTTGAAACCAGTTTTAAGCAAACACCTTCATCTATACCTATAAAATGGTGCGTTAACCGTTGGAATGTGACAAAGGATGTTGCACCAGGCCCCACTAGCCTGTAATGGGCCTCCGTTCACTCGCCCGAACCCGGTTCGCAGGTAACTGTCGGGTTGAAATTTTCGACCCGGGGGCAGGAGCCCCCCAGTCGCAAAAAAAGAGGGGAACTTCAATTCCCAACGTTCCTTGCGCCGCGCCGCACCAGAGCCAATCAGGCTGAGCGGCGCGGCAAAAGGAACGTTCAAAAACGCGCCACGGCCAATCAAAAAAAAGCCGCAGGAAACAAACCGCTAAAGTAAGCAAACACGCGCAGGCAAAACTACAAGCCCCAGCATCCTGTGCGCCATTAGTGCACAGAACGTTGAGGCGCCCGGTGCGCGAAAAATAAAAGTTAAAAAAAGCCCGCCGCTGCTGCCCTTCTTCCCCACAGGCCAGCCAGCATGGCCCGCGGGGTGGGGGGAGGAACCCCCCACCGCCGGTGCCCTTCTTCCCCATGGGCCAGCCAGCATGGCCCGTGGAGAAGAAAGCAAAAAAAAGCCCCCACCCCCAAGCCCTTCTTCCCCACGGGCCAGCCAGCATGGCCCGCGGGGGGAAAAAAGGAACCCCCCGCTGCCAGTGCCCTTCTTCCCCACGGGCCAGCCAGCATGGCCTGTGGAGAAGAAAGCAACCCCCCCAAGCCCTTCTTCCCCACGGGCCAGCCAGCATGGCCCGCGTTGGGAAAAAAGGAACCCCCCACCACTGGTGCCCTTCTTCCCCATGGGCCAGCCAGCATGGCCCGTGGAGAAGAAAGCAAAAAAAGCCCCCACCCCCAAGCCCTTCTTCCCCATGGGCCAGCCAGCATGGCCCGCGGGAAAGAAAGCCACTGAAAAAGTTAACCCCAAAAAACAAACCAAAAACAATCAAAAACACTCAAAAATCCAAAAAGAAAACACAAACACAGCCAAAAACAAACAATAAAAAACACAGAGACCCCCCCAAAAAAAATCCAACCCCCCCCAAAAATAAATAAGTCAGAGAGCCTACCAACAGACGTCTTGACTTCATGACCACCGGAAATCAAATGAGCAAAGAAAGGAAACACTTAACCGGAAGCACCCAGAGGACAGAAGAGAAGAATTGTAGAGAGGAAGCAAAGCTCACCACCCCCACCCAGAGGCCACAAGAGCAAAACATTCAAAAATATTTCAAAATAAAAGATTAATTCCCAAACAAATCAAATAAGTTAGCCAAAAATTCAAAAATATTCACACTAATCTCAAAAAATACCAAAAAAACAAAACAGAAATCACTTTTCACTCAAAAAAAACCAAAACACCAAAATGCGTAAAAATAAAGATTCTAAAAAAACAAAAATAAATTTTAAATTTTAAAAAATAATTTAAATCAAATAAATTAAAATAAAATTTGCATAAACCAAAATTAAATTTTAAATAAAAAATTAAAATAAAAAAATAAAATAAAATTTGCATAAACAAAAAACAAAAACCTTCAAAAACCAATTTAAAGAGCCCGGCACTAAGGAAGCCAGCGCACAAAAAAAAACACACTCACACACTGGGAGCGCAAGTCCACCGCAGGCGGACGCAGCACCTCAAAGCCACAAAACCACAAAACCTTTCAACACCATTTAAAACAGCCCAGCACCATTTGTAAAAGAAAAAAACCGAAACCCTTTATTATCCAACACAATTTTAAAAAGCCCGGCACCGCCGGGCAAAATATACTAGTTAGTACTAAAATAAACTTCCAATTAGGTACGAATGTCAGTTAAAACCAGTTTCTAGTTCTAACAGATGTGGTCAGTGACAACTGGTTTTACCTAGGGAAAACTAGTTTTAACTGAAAACTGGTTTTAACTGTAACATATATACAGTACTGAAACAGTCTTATTAATAGCCATCACCTGCTATGAACTACGTGGAATTTGCAAGCTCTTCGTGCAGAAGTGCTTTCCATGTAGGATTTTTGTACTACTGTACAGTAATACCTCGCATAATGGCATCAGATAGCGTCATATTCGCATAACATTGTGGTTTTTATGCACACGTGATGCACACATGATGCATCACATACCGTCCAAAACCGCTCAAAAAACAGACGTTATCCAAGATATTGGTATAGGAACCTTGGATAACGTCCGTTTTCGACCATTTTTTGGACTTTATGTGATGCATCTTCCCATAGGAACCACATAACATCCAAAATCGCACAGTGACCAACTCTGTGGAACGGAGTTTGGATGTTATCAGAGGTTCTACTGTATTTGAAGAAGCTCTAACAAAGTAGGTGGTGTCACTATATTAGTTCATTATTCAGGCCAAAAAGGTAACAAGACTATGAATAGATGCTACAATTCTGTGAAATTGTTGTTGAATGGGAATATTAAGTGAATAGTTAATGTTGGAGCATTTTTGAGTAACTTAGACAGGTGACTAGTGGGAGAATGATGGGAGACTGAAATAGAAATACAGTATATTCCAATAAATATCTTTTTAAAAATGACATAACAGAATGGGAAACCAACTTGATGTCCTAGTTCACCAGCTTGCACATCCTCATCTTTACTCATAATCTTACAATCATCTTGTGAGAGGGTGAGTTGTGGTATCTCAGAGCATGCCTTGATCATAGTGTCCTCAACAGCTTCGTTGGGACCTGGCTAGGGGAGGGAAGTCTCTGATGCTGACCCATACGTCTGCCACCAATCTATTCTGGTGTTAGGGCTTTACCTGAAATGGTACCCAAGAGAGGTGACAACAATTGAAAGACACACACACACACACACACACACACACACACACACACACACACACACACACACACACACACACACACACACACACACACACACACACACACACACACACACACACACACACACAACTACAGTGCTGGCAGAGGCAGCACCAGTTCAAATGCCTCCAGAAATTGATAAAGGAAATGCAGGCCCATCAAAGGGGAAAACCATGACTGGGAGCTGTGGAACCTGGTATGACTGTATAAAGATCTACCCTTACCTTGGCAAAAGCCACATGGACTTGAGAACACAGACATGAAGCTTAACTGCCCTGCCTGCACTATTGGGAAGAGGAAGCCTACACAGAGTTATCTTCTTCTTCTTGTGCTGTAACTGATTCTGAATACCGGCGACCATCATGGTGATCAGCCATTAAGATTGTCCTGAGAATATATAATGCAGTGGCCTTTCATCTGCCTTCCACATCGCAGCGTGACACCCATACCACTGATCCAGCTCTGTGAATCACTTTCTGGTCCTGAGCCCTTTTGGCATGAAAAGACTTTCTCAGCCTTAGGCAAATATTGATGAAGCTGCTGCCCTCCATCAAGATGGATTCAAGTGGGATTTAATCCATTTAGGGACTATCACCCTTCCCTGTAGACTTTGCTAAGGCTAGTCCTCAGGGTTGTCAGGTTAGTTAACCGCCGCCTCATGCTTGCCGTTGAGTCTCTGGCAGTATGGTTTAGTCCAGGGATTCTCAACCTGCGGCCCATGGGCTGGATGTGGCCCATGGCACCATTTCATGTGGCCTCCCACCGCCCCCACCACACCAGGAAGTGCCATGTGGTGGAGGAATGGCAAAATAGCTGTCCGGTCCCCAAAGCTGTCTGAGGGAGCGTGACCCGGCCCCTGGTTTTAAAAGGTTGGAAACTCCTGGTTTAGTCTATTACCACAGCAGGATAACCCGGCCAGACTTGCACAAAGTTAAAGAGTTATGCTTTAGGACAAACAACCTGACCATAAACAGGACTTCATAAGAAGTTACCTAGTTGTAGAATAAGTTGCTCTCTCGGTAGTGATAACAATTTCAAGGTTGGTTTTTGTTTTGTTTTTCATGTTTCCTCGCCTATGGAGGGCCTGGGGACCAATCCACATTTTACTTAGCTGTGAAAACTCATGCCCAAGAAGACTGAAGTTTTTATTAGTTAATGTTATATTTTGTGTCTTGGCTACACCTACTGTATTTTGCAGCACTCTGTGGCTGACTTCTCTCAGCTAAGATCCAAGATAAACTGATGAATCATGGTTGGATCTTTTATGTTTGTCGACAGGCTCTGCTGTGCCTTTCTTGATGTGTCTGCTCAGCGTTCTATTGAAGAGACATGAAATATCATGAGCTAACCTTTAACCTGCCAAGTCTTGCACTCCACATCTACTCTTCTGAGAAAGATATCCAAAAGAAACATGTAAGTACCATCCTTTCTTCTTTTTCAAAATGACAAAACTCCCAAGAACTGTAATTTGTTTTGTACAAATAGAGCTGCTGCTGCTGCTGCTGCTGCTATAAGATTTTTGTTCTGCACGTCTAGCCTCCACTGGCATTAAATAAAGGAAAATGTTGGTGGCAAGGGGGGATGAAAATATACTGTATATGAAAAAATGAAAATGAAAAGAAAACGTCATTTTTTAATTTACAAAAATTTCAATAGCTTTATTTTAAACGAAGCCTTCTCACTAATGAACATCTTGTGAACATAAGGAAAAATACCTTCAAACTGCAGTTTTAACCCCCCCCCCCAAATGATGGCAGCTTTATGGAATTGATGCAAACACCCTATGGAATTACATTCACATTGAAAATTCAAAACCATTTATTTCTCTGGATCCTTTTCATGCTCTTCTCTTCTATACCCTTTCTGCTAACAAAATATTCATAAATATTCAATTACTGTACATGTTTTGGCAATGGCTGAGTGTCATCAAAAAGATGTATTTAATATGAACTCACCAGGCTTATAGAGTTGTTATGGGAAATGTTGTCACTAAATGAAGTGTGCATGGGAAGAGAGCAAAATACAACTGCCACTCCATTTTACTCTTGGAACCACACTAAACCTTTCTAAATCCTAAAAATGAGCTATCTGAGGGCGAAAAGTCTTCAAGCTAGGATAGTGCACCAAGATAAGAAAGGAAATGGGTTTCATTCTTGACTCAATGTGCCCCATTTATTAATTCATTTTTATTTAATAGATTTATATATCGCCCTAATCCAGTGGACTCTGGGCAGTGTACATAGGCCAGAGAGCACCTCACTGACCATACAATGAAACAAGTTAAAAACAATATAAAAACAATTTAAAACTCTTAAGAACATTTGGCAATATTGTCCACCGCTGTGCCATTTTGCTATCTAAAAACAAATATAAAATCAACATAACATTAAAATTGGTTACAGGGGTGGGAGCTTCAGATGAGACAGAAAGGGGAGTTTATTAACAATCCCGCCCCCCAGACCCATTTTGCCAACCACGTCTTCAGCTCTTTCCTAAATGGTAGCAACTGGGCCTGGAGGCGTAGTTCTACCGGGAGGTGGTTCCATAATGTGGGGGCTATGACCAAAAAGACCCCTTTCATCATGCTGGAGAGGCGGGCCTCCCCAATGGATGGTATCTTTAAATCAACCTACCTACCTACCTATTTAATCACAGGCTTGGTTTGATTGAATGATCAAACCAGGCCTGTCCAGCAACTTTATAGTCAACTAGCAGAGGTTGCCCGGCGTTGCTGGGCTGTTAAATTGTGTTAATGTTTTTTAAAAATTGCTTAGTCTGTAATTTTAATTTTTAAAATGTTTATTTAAATAAAAGTTTTTTGCCTTGGCTGTTATTAACTGTGATCTGCTTTTTTGTTTTTTTTGGTTTTTTTTTAGAATTAATAAAAAAACAAAGTATGATATAATTTTTCTAATTGTTTTATGTAAGCGAATAATGTTTTAGTTTTTTGAATTTTTTAAAATTAATTGTACCGTAGGTAATAATTTTAATAATGTAAAAGTAAATGTTTTTTACATTCAATGTTTTTAAAATGTGTTTAGATGTTTTGTGTTTTAATTTGAGTTAAAACTCAGCACAGGATTTTTAAAAGTTTCTATTGTATTTTATTGACATATGTTTGTGATTTGTGTTAAAGTGTGTTTTAGTGTAATCTTTTTGACTTGTTTTTATTGGTGTGACCTTTTGTGTAAAATTGTGAATTTGTGTTATGTTTTTGATATGTTTTTACTCTTGTGGCCTTTTGTTTGGGGCTGTTTTGTGTTTTTGAATTGTTTTTACTATTGTGGCCAGCAGGTGGTGCTGGTACGGGTTATTGTATTTTGACTGTTTTTTCTCTCATGGCCTCTGGGTGGAGCTTCTTCTGGTAAGTAGTCTCTTTCTTTATTCATTTCTTTTTCGGTCCTCATGGAGGTAGGACATCTTTTGGTAAGTTTGCTTGTTTTCTTTCGTTTGTGTGTGTGTGGGGTGGTGGTGGTTGGAATTTGTATCTTTTGTCTGTTTGTTTTGTTTTTGATTATATTTTTGTTTACTTTGTATTGTTTTTTGGTGTTTTTGTTTGTTTTTGTGTATTTTTGGATGTTTTTGACTGTTTTTAGTAATTTTTTAAAAATTATTTCTTTATTTGGTGGTGGGGAGGGGTGTGTGGTCGTTGGGGGATAGGAAGGGTGGGCTAGGTGGTGGGGAGGGGGTGTGGTCATAGGGGGATAGGAAGGGTGGGCTAAGTGGTGGGGAGGGGGCGTGGTCGTTGGAGGATAGGAAGGGTGGGCTAGGTGGTGGGGAGGGGGTGTGGTCGTTGGGGGATAGGAAGGGTGGGCTAGGTGGTGGGGAGGGGGTGTTTTCATTGGGGGATAGGAAGGGTGGGCTAGGTGGTGGGGAGGGGGCTTTATTGTGTTATGGTGCTTTGATTGTGTGGAGTCATGAAAGTAGATGGGGTTTCCCCTTTAATATCAGTGGGTGGAGAGTTGCAACCCTCCCTCTCCGCTGGCTCCCCTGGGGTTGGGAGGTTTGGGGGGACAAAAGGGGTATGTCCCCCCAACCCTTCTGGAGCCAGGAGACCAGGGAGAGTGGATCGATTCCCCCCCTTAAAACAACTCCGTTTTTAAAGAGAAGAAACCGCTTGTTTCCCTTTTTTTTGCGTTTGTGGGGCTCTTGCCCCACTGGCGCATTTCTTAATCTTGTGTTTACCTGGGTACCCAGTTCGGGTGTGTGCACGAATGGTGAGTGCAGGCTAGTAGGGCCTGGCTAAGAAGCCTATGCAAAGTTCCAACGGTTAACCCTCGATTTTATAGGTTAAGATTTGCTGAGAGTTATGTTCAGCTAACATATTTATGTTTAGTTTGGTTTTCAGCCAGCGGTTTGGGAACGACTGCAGACTTGTACATCACTTGATTCATGTTTGTGTTTCATGTTTCACTCAGACTTTTAAAAAGTTCCTGTGACTTTTTGACAACTAGGTTTCCAAAATATTCATATTTATAAATAAATATAACTGTTTTATATTTTAAATTAATATCTCTCTCACATCTATATCCACAGCATATGGTGGGAAGGAGGCCAAAACTTGAAATGTATATGCTCTGCCTAACACTAAACCAAGAGCTGCTATCATAGGATAGGTTTGTATTCCAGTGACAGCTGTGTGGGGGAAGTGAGCAATACACCCACCCACCATGGACCTGAATCTTCACCACTGTGCAGCACGTACAGTTGCTGGCACTTCGCTGAAGTTCTATGCAACCACCAAAATCTATTTAGCAATTAAAATAAATTCTTGCTCTGTATCCTGATCAAAAGTATGCCCATCTGTCAGATGCACATGAGGAAATACTCATGTTAATTCTTGACTACTGTGAAATTGGCACAGCTTCTTTAGAACAGAGAGAAAGAAAAGAGAGCTTAAAAGAAATTTACCCAACATTTATTGGCGTCTTAATAATTTGCTCATTACATCAATCACAAATAATCCAGTTTTTTAAACAAACAAGACATAACAGAGGCAATCAGCTCAACCCTTCTTGACCTAATGGGACTACTATTGCTACTGCTCTTATAGATTGGTTGGCAATTTCTCCTTGAAAAAAGGGTAAGGTAAAGGGTAGAGAAATATAAATTTGTTTCTTTCTCCCTGCCATGCAAGCTTTAGAGAAGTAGAGCCTGAGGCCAGTTAAGAGGTGGTAACCCTCCTGGAAGAATTTTTTAAAATTATTTTCATATTTCTTTGTGTTTCCTTCCAAGTCCTAGGTCAAAATTCTCCTTCTGATGTAAAAGAAAGGTTTTCACTTCTTAAACTTGCTTCTATTACATAATTCTGTTACTTAATTCTATTTCTATGAAGTAACTATAATAATAATGATGATGATGATGATGATGATGATGATGACAGTACTCTACTAGTAATTCAATTTCTAATTAAGTAACTTTGATGCTTAAATAGGAGTGAAGGAAGAAAAGAGTTCATTCCACTTTTTTCTAACCCACTATTTTGCAGGCTACACATATACACATACGCACACACATTATGGAATTGCTCACAGACACCTCATGCATCTGCGATGCAAATCTCCAGAAGAATTACTAAAGAAGATGAAATATTCTAAATAAACAAAAGTCAAGAATGAGAGTACATAAAAATGCAAAAGCACAATGTTTGCATTCATTCTGATATTTCAAACGTCTGTCCCTCATCCCTCGTCCCTTGAAGAATAAGACCTAGAACAGTTTTGGAGGAGAGACAAATTTCAGAGGTACATACTGTAGTATACTGAATTTCAATAACAACTGGTAGCATAATTCTATTTTACACAATTGAAAAATATATTCTTCCAAATATTCCAGAGCATCTTAAATGAAAGATACAGCTTACTGAAAGTGTCTCCCTTACTGAAGTAGAATAGTGAAAGTTTAAATTCTTGATGGGATCAAAGATGATTTTACCCAAAAGAAACAAATAGCAAAATATCAAACTGTTGCTGAGACACTATATTTGCTGCTAGTGTAGGTCATCCATACATCACATAATGAAAGGCATTCATTAAGGAGATCTCACATGTTCTTCAATATCTTAAAAACACATACTCTCAATATTTATGTTGTTGTTGTTGTTGTTGTTGTTATTATTATTATTATTATTATTATTATTATTATTATTATTATTATTATTATTATTATTATTATTATTATTATTATTATTATTATTATTATTATTATTATTATTATTATTATTATTATTATTATTATTATTGTACCAATAGATACTGTACTGCTCTAATAGAAATGCTGATACAAAATAGACCATGACATATGTTACAGTGGCAAAACTGCAATTTCAATTCTCAGTAAAAGACAATTATTAAATATCAAAAACTTTACACATCCATTGCTTCGGCATGGGCTTTTATCTCGTGCTCAGTTACACTTCTTTGATCCAAAATTTTGACTATTTAGGCTAAGAGAACAATTGTTTTTTATGAGGTTCAAAATAATTCAACAGCTATATAACAGATAAGGAGAAAAGTACTAAAATTCAATCCAAACAGTGATAAAAGACTAAAAGGAAAAGTGTCAAATTAGCTGACAGATTAATCGGAGGAAGAAAAATATTAACTCTGCCTACTAATACATTCCTAAAGTCCCATTCATCTGAGAAGGAAACAAAATGCTCCAGAGTTTTAAAAGAACATTGCACTGACAACTCTAAATACTGATTAAATACTGCAAAACACAGCACATTTTTCTAAAGATGTCAAGGGTAATCTTTATTCAAAATCCAGCTTTATATGTACATAAATAATGGGGAACATGGCATCTAGATTTCATTTGATAATCAAACTACACTGCCTTATTTTTTTTGTGTGTCTCTATACTGTACTGTATATGATGCATGGCTGGATTCAACTTACTTTTTATATTAGTGTCAAAGCCTAAGGACATGTAATAATCATAGTCAGGTCTGAAGATATTCAGTGTATGTTTCTTGAATAGCTGACCATCCGGAACCAACCCTCCTAAATATCTGACATTTCAGAAAGAAGCTTTCCAATGGCCTGAAATCCTTTTTACATACAGTATGAAACACTTAAATAGAATACAAACTCAGATATTAAGGTAAAGTGCAGAGCAGACATATTGTGAAGAGTGTCTCCATTGAAGCCTTCCAAACTCCAGCACTATTATGCCTTTTCAGTACCTTGTAATTATCTGTAATTCTCTAAAGTTGCAAACTATGTCCATTGCAGACATGCAAGATTAGCATAAGATCAATAAGGACAACCAGAACACTGTCCTGGGAATATGAAATACTGGTGTCAGAAACCTTTTATTATCAGCAGCTGATACCATGAGGAAGGGGGAGTTGGTTTGTGCAATTTAAGGCCTTCCCTGGTGGCACTACAGAATGGTGGCTAGGATTTTAGGTGTTAAAAGATGTAAAAAAGTATCATTGGTTCCTGTGACTATCTGAGAATTGTATGATCCAGCTAGTGGAAAATCAGTGGAAAGGCAAAGGTCTGGCCAGGTTATCCTGCTATAGTAATAGAGTAGACCATACTGCCAGTGACTCAATGTTGAGTGTCAGGCGGTTTTAGGCTGTATTAACAGAAGTATAGTCTCAAAAACCCAGGAGGTCCAAGTCCCCCTCTATTCAGCACTATTTAGACCAATTCTAGAGTACTGTGAACAGTTCTGCAAGTCACTTTCCTGAGCCCTTTTGGCACGCAAAGTCCTTCTCAGCCCTGGCCAGTATTGATTAACTGCTGCCCTCCATCAAGATGGATTCAAGTGCGATTTAATCCACTTGGGGACCATCACCCTTCCCTGTGGACTTCAGCACCAAAGGCAGTTTGTCCTCAGAGTTGTCAGGACCTCATGGGTTTTGGAGACTATACTTCTGTTAATGCAGCCTAAAACAGTGATGGCCTTTTTGTTTTGCAGCCACATCACACTGTTGACTCATTTTTAGTCTGTGATCTACAACAATTCCAAGATCCTTTTCACTTGCAGTATTATTGAACCAAGTATTCCCCATCTTGTAACTGTGCATCTAGTTATTGATCCCTAGGTCTAAAACTTTGGACCTATCCTTGTTAAATTTCATTGTTGGTTTCAGCCCAGTGCTCAAGCCTATCAAGATCTTTTTGAATTCTGCCCCTGTCTTCCAAGGCATTAGCTATTCCACACAGTTTTGTGTCATCTGCAAATTTGATGAAAATTCCTTGCACTCCTTAATTCAAGTCATTTATGACAACGTAGAAAATCACAAGGCCCAGGACTCAGCCTTGTGGTACTCCACTTGTTACCCCTTCCCAGCTTGAGAAGGAGCCATTAATAAGTACTCTCTAAGTATAATTCTGTAACCCAATGTATTTGACACATGTACTATCCAGGCCACACTCAGCTAGTTTGCTAATCAGAATATCATGAGGCACTTTGCTAAAGGCTTTGATGAAATCAAGATATACTACATCAACAGCATTCCCACTATCCACCACAGAAGCTACCTGATCGAAAAATGAAATCCGATTAGCCACTTGTTACCCCCTCCCAGCTTGAGAAGGAGCCATCAATAAGAACTCCATCGGCAAACACAGACAGCGCTGGCTCTTCGGTTATGAAACAGAGATGAGCGCTGATCCCTAGAGTCGGATATAACTGGCTTTCAAGCAAGGGTGACCTTTAACTTTACCTTTACCCAACTGTATGGGACTAGCAGCCTCCTGCCAACCCAGCAGTTCGAAAACAAGAAACTGCAAGTAGATAAATAGGGACCACTTTGGTGGGGAGGTAAACAGCATTCCGTGCACTCCGGTGTCTAGTCATGCCTGCCACATGACCACGGAAACATCTGCATAAGCAGACAGCGCTGGCTCTTCGGCTTTGAAACAGAGATGAGCACTGAACCCTAGAGCTGGATACAACTGGCTTTCGAGCAAGGAAAACCTTCACCTTCATGGGACTCCAGTGGCTTAGTGGTTAAGACGATGTACTTGATGAGCGGAAGGTCGGCAGGTTAGCAGTTCGAGTGCCAAGTGCTGCATGATGGAGTGAGCTCCCATCTCTGTCCCAGCTCCTGCCAACCTAAGCAGTTAGAAAGCATGAAATGGCAAGTAGATAAATAGGGACCACTTCGGTGGGAAGGTAAACAGCGTTCCGTGCACTAGTCACGCCTGCCACATGACCACAGAAACGTCTGCAGATGCAAGCAGTGCTGGCTCTTTGGCTATAAGCAGAGATGAGCACTGGACCCTAGAGTCGGATGCGACTGGCTTTCGAGCAAGGGAGACCTTGACTTACTTTTACCTAACCAACTGTTATATCCACCTGTGACACTTGTGCTACCCAAGGGGGCATCACCGAGACCCTTCCCAAAGCAGGGCCCTCACACGCCCGTCACTCACCCTACCGGAGGGGGGGTGCAGGGGGGGCAACCAGTGGGTCCGCCCCACAAGACTCCCCCCAACTCCCGACCCAGAAGTCTCGCCAAAAAAGCGCCTTCTCCCTCCTCCTGCGCTGGGCTGGGCCAGCGCGCTCCGTCTCCAAGCCACAGGAGGGGACGCACGAGACGGTTGCTACGGAGACGAAACCATTCCAGGTCAGGACGGGGGTGGGATGGAGGGAGGGACGGTCACGGACAGTGGGAACGCAGCTGCGTTGGGTCTTTTTAAAATCCTGACCGAAGACTTGCTAATCGCTAGAGTTTCTTTTCTCATTGTTCTCCTCCTCCTCAATGTAACTAGTGTTTCAATTTGATAACCTTTTTTCTCTCAACGACCCCGCCCACCCCCGGGACAGATGAATTGGTTGCTTCCAGGTAAAGCGCGCGGTCTCCGCAGGTAGGAAAGGAAAGTAAAGCCGAGCGGAGGAAAAGTGTGGTGTGTTCTCCTACCCCCACCCCCACCCCCATCGCCTGTTCTGTAATGGAGCTCGGTTATTATCCAGATAATTAAGTAAGGTTATTTTCCTTGGAAGTAGGAGACCAACTGAATCATGAGAAGGGCAGAAGATGTGAATTGTAAACTGCGATTGCCCACACAACAACAACAAAAACATAATAACAACAACAACAACAACGTAGCAGTTCGAAAGCAAGAAATTGCAAGTAGATAAATAGGGACCACTTTGGTGGGAAGGTAACAGCGTTCCGTGCGCTCCAGTGTCTAGTCATGCTTGCCACATGACCACGGAAACGTCTGCAGAAGCACACAGCGCTGGCTCTTCGGTTTTGAAACAGAGATGAGCACTGAACCCTAGAGTCAGATATGACTGGCTTTCGAGCAAGGGAAATCTTTACCTTTAATAACAATAACAACAATAATAACAACAATAACAACAACAACTATTATTATTATTATTATTATTATTATTATTATTATTATTATTATTATTATTATTATTATTATTATTATTATTATTATTATTATTATTATTATTATGTGTCTGAAATTGTTCTGGGTTGAAAGGTTTTTTTGCGGAAGAAACTCCCCTCTGGGAACGCCCAAATGAGGCTCCTTTCATGGCCCCAAGAGATGAGACGGAGACGGGTGTTCAATCCATCATGCAATACCCAGGTCTCGAACTGCCGACTTGCCAGCCTTCCAGCTAACAAAGTGAGCTTCTTAACCACTGAGCCACTGCAGCCCCCAATGCCCACCCTGAAATAAAGCTATTGGTTTGTTTTTTTTAAAAAAACCCTGCTTTTCCCTATTGTTTTTGGTGGGCATTTGTTAAGTTCATTGGACATACATTTGTCTTTTTTTGCACAGGGAAAGCGGATTGGAAAAAATTCTTGCTTGAATAGGTCAGCTTTTACAATGGATACCTAACTGAAACCTTTGCTCCCAACTTGGGAGTTGATATTCACTTTTAACAAGGGGACATAGCATCACGGTAGCTGTGATTTTTGCAGCTTTTTCTTTCCACACACCAGCAATAGCCCAGTTATCCTCTCAGCCTATTCAGAGCCCTTCAAGTGACATAGGGGAGGATGAGTTCCTCAGCCATATCCTTCTTTAATGTTATTCTTTGTCCATTGAGCTCCTACGGAAACGTCTGTAGACACAAACAGCGCTGGATCTTTGGCTATAAACGGAGATGATGACCAATACCCTGGAGTCACATACAACTGGCTTTCAAGCAAGGGTGACCTTTATCTAAAGCCAAAATATCGTCTAAAGTGCTTAAATTTTAAGTCAGTGATGGAATAACAAGGTTTCCATATTCTTCTGAATTTGCTGGTTTATAATTGATATTCTGCAGATTTCAGGTACCACATTTTGGGTTGATAGCAAATTAAGCTTAATAATAATAAAGTATTCTATCTTGCAACCCAATAAACCCCATCAGCTGCACTACTTCACAATATTAAGAGTATGGTCCTATTTACCAGGGTTGGAAAACTTCTGGGTTCTTTTGGAATCCACACTGAAGTTTGCTGTCCAAGCATAGCTGCCTGGGAGTAATAGGTTCAATTACCTCTTGCTGTTCCCATCAGGCAAGGAGGGGGGTTGAATGAATCACCATGGGGTGGGGAGGCAGAGGTTCTTCAGAGATCAAGCTTAGCATGTGTGTAGTAGACGCAGAGAATGGGGGATGAGGTGTGCATTTGTCTGCATGGGTGCCCCAACTATTATTCTGGTGGGTATTATATATGTATTTATTTATTCAATTCAATTTTTATACCACTCATCTAGTGAAAATTGCTCCGCAAGGAAAGATCCTTGGGAAGAGAGGCCCTGGACGTAGACGGACTTCATGGCTGAAAAACCTGAGAGACTGGTGTGGCATGTCCTTGGAAGAAATGTTCCGAGGAGTTCTAAGAACAGGAAGACTATTGCCATGATGATAGCCAATATCCGGAATGGATACAGCAGCTGAAGAAGAAGAAGTGAACATCCATTATTCAGGGCAGTTTTACATACCAAATAAACCCCTCAAAGCATTGCACTAATTATCACAGTTTTAATTACATTAATAGAAAAATAGTAACATAATATATATAAGAGAACCAGTGGAGTAATGAGTGTCAGATATGTGTCCCTGAATCAGGTGAGCACAGCTAAAAATAATACGATTGCTGTACTTTCAAAAGTTGAGTAGAAGAAGGAATTTACTAGTAATAAAAGTTTATGAAAGAAGCACTTACTGATATTCCCTCTTTTATATATCTATTACAGGCATAAGAGCTTCTGGCCACCTTAACTGTAAGTTGAAGAACTGCAGTTCAAAGCATAAGAATGCAAAGTAAATCCAATTAAACACAATGAGAACTTATCTTAACCTATCAATCCAAGGGTTAACCGTTGGAACTTGCTATAGGTTGCTATGCCTCGCCCTACTTGCCTGCACTCACCCTTCGTGCACACGGCCGATCTGGGTACGCAGGTCAACAAAGGATTGAGAAAACAGGCAGTGGGGCAACAGCCCCACAAACGCGAAAAAAGGGAAACAACTTCCTTTCCCAATGTTCTTTGCGCCGCGCCCACCACAGCCAATCAGGCTGAGAGGCGCGACCACAAAGAACATTGAAAAACGCACCGCAGCCAATCAAAATTGAGCCGCAGCAAAAAAACGCACCACAACCACAAACCCATAACTACAAGCCCCAGAGTCCTGCGCGACATAAGCGCGCAGCATACTGAGGAAACCGGCGCCTGAAAAATTGAAAAGAAAACCAACTCACCGCCTCACAGCCAAGCAAACACCAGCCGGCTTTCTTTCCCTCACCAACAGCGCCTGAAGGTCCCGACTGGAGTTTCCCCTTTAATATCAGTGGGGGGGGGGTTGCGACCCCCCTCTCCGCTGGCTCCCCTGGGATTGGGACGTTTGGGGGGACAAAAGGGGTATGCCCCCCCAAACCATTCTGGACCCAGGAGACCAGGGAGAGTGGATCGATTCCCCCCCCTCCTAAAAAAAACTCCGTCTTTAAAGAGAAGAAACAAGGCGGTTTCTTCTCTTTAAAAATGGAGTTGTTTTAAGGAGGGAGGGGAATCGATCCGCTCTCCCTGGTCTCCTGGGTCCAGACTGGTTTGGGGGGGGCATACCCCTTTTGTCCCCCCAAACCTCCCAATTCCAGGGGAGCCAGCGGAGAGGGGGGTCACAAGCCCCACCCACTGATATTAAAGGGGAAACCCGATCTACTATCACGACTCCACACAAAGCACCATAACACACTAAAGCCCCCCTCCCCACCACCTAGCCCACCCTTCCTAACCCCAATGACCATGCCCCCCTCCCCACCACCTAGCCCACCCTTCCTAACCCCAACGACCATGCCCCCCTCCCCACCACCTAGCCCACCCTTCCTAACCCCAACGACCATTGATTTAATTTGATTTGATTTATATGCCGCCCTTCTCAGCACATGCCGACTCAGGGCGGCTCACAACACATCAAACAAAATACAATATAGCAAAAATACGATACAAAAGAAATGGCAGCAGAGTCTCGCTGCCTCAACGGCCTTTCAAGTCCTGGCCGGAGGCAGCTGGAGGCGTGGCGGGTCCCAGGAACGCCGGCGGTGGTCTCGGCGTTCGGCGCTGCAGGGGTCCCTCCACCCAGCCAGGAGGGCCGGAGGCGGCGGCAAAGTCTCGCTGCCTCAACGGCCTTTCAAGTCCTGGCCGGAGGCAGCTGGAGGCGTGGCGGGTCCCAGGAACGCCAGCGGTGGTCTCGGCGTTCGGCGCTGCAGGGGTCCCTCCACCCAGCCAGGAGGGCCGGAGGCGGCGGCAAAGTCTCGCTGCCTCAACGGCCTTTCAAGTCCTGGCCGGAGGCAGCTGGAGGCGTGGCGGGTCCCAGGAACGCCGGCGGTGGTCTCGGCGTTCGGCGCTGCAGGGGTCCCTCCACCCAGCCAGGAGGGCCGGAGGCGGCGGCAAAGTCTCGCTGCCTCAACGGCCTTTCAAGTCCTGGCCGGAGGCAGCTGGAGGCGTGGCGGGTCCCAGGAACGCCGGCGGTGGTCTCGGCGTTCGGCGCTGCAGGGGTCCCTCCACCCAGCCAGGAGGGCCGGAGGCGGCGGCAAAGTCTCGCTGCCTCAACGGCCTTTCAAGTCCTGGCCGGAGGCAGCTGGAGGCGTGGCGGGTCCCAGGAACGCCGGCGGTGGTCTCGGCGTTCGGCGCTGCAGGGGTCCCTCCACCCAGCCAGGAGGGCCGGAGGCGGCGGCAAAGTCTTGCTGCCTCAACGGCCTTTCAAGTCCTGGCCGGAGGCAGCTGGAGGCGTGGCGGGTCCCAGGAACGCCGGCGGTGGTCTCGGCGTTCGGCGCTGCAGGGGTCCCTCCACCCAGCCAGGAGGGCCGGAGGCGGCGGCCCTCCCCACCACCTAGCCCACCCTTCCTAACCCCAACGACCATGCCCCCTCCCCACCACCTAGCCCACCCTTCCTAACCCCAACGAAAAACAACTCACCGCCTCACAGCCAAGCAAACACCAGCTGGCTTTCTTTCCCTCACCAACAGCGCCTGAAGGTCCCGACTGGAGTTTCCCATTTAACATCAGTGGGTGGGGGGTTGCGATCCCCCTCTCCGCTGGCTACCCTAGGGTTGGGAGGTTTGTGGGGACAAAAGGGGTATGCCCCCCACCCCATCCATTCTGGACCCAGGAGACCAGGGAGAGTGGATCGATTCCCCCCCTCCTAAAAAAACTCCGTCTTTAAAGAGAAGAAACCAAGCGGTTTCTTCTCTTTAAAAATGGAGTTGTTTTAAGGAGGGGGGTGGAATCGATCCATTCTCCCTGGTCTCCTGGGTCCAGAAGGGTTGGGGGGACATACCCCTTTTGTCCCCCCAAACCTCCCAACCCCAGGGGAGCCAGCGGAGAGGGGGGTCGCAACCCCTCACCCACTGATATTAAAGGGGAAACCCCGATCTACTTTCATAACCACACACTCAAAGCACCATAACACAATAAAGCCCCCCTCCCCACCACCTAGCCCACCCTTCCTAACCCCCAACAACCATGCTCCTCTCCCCACCACCTAGCCCACCCTTCCTAACCCCCAACGACCATGCCCCTCTCCCCACCACCTAGCCCACCCTTCCTATCCCCCACCAACCACGCCCCCTCCCCACCACCTAGCCCACCCTTCCTAACCCCCAACGACCATTCCCCCTCCCCACCACCTAGCCCACCCTTCCTAACCCCCAATGACCACGCCCCCTCCCCACCACCAAATAAATAATTTTTTAAAAATTACTAAAAACACAGACAAAAACATCCAAAAATACACAAAAAGAAAAACACCAAAAACAATACGAAGTAAACAAAAACACAATCAAAAACAAAACAAACAGACAAAAAATACAAATTCCAACCCCCCCCCCGCCCACACACACACACACACAAAAGAAAGAAAACAAGCAAACTTACCAAAAGATGTCCTACCTCCACCAGGACTGGAAAAGAAATGAATAAAGAAAGAGACTACTTACCAGAAGAAGCTCCACCCAGAGGCCAGGAGAGAAAAACAGTCAAAATACAATAACCCCTACCAGCACCACCTGCTGGCCACAATAGTAAAAACAATTCAAAAACACACAACAGCTCCAAACAAAAGGCCACAAGAGTAAAAACAAATCAAAAACATAACACAAATTCACAATTTAACACAAAAGGTCACGCCAATAAAAGTCAAAAACATTACACTAAAACACACTTTAACACAAATCACAAACATATGTCAATAAAATACAATAGAAACCTTTAAAAATCCTGTGCTGAGTTTTAACTCAAATTTAAACCCAAAACATCTAAACACATTTTAAAAACATTGAATGTAAAAAAACATTTACTTTTACATTATTAAAATTATGACTTACGGTACAACTAATTAAAAAAATTCAAAAAACTAAAACATTATTTGCTTACATAAAACAATTTGAAAAAATTATATCATACTTTGTTCTTTTATTAATCCTCAAAAAAAAAAACCCAAAAAAGCAGATCACAGTTAATTACAGGCAAGCCAAAAAATTTTTACATAAATAAACATTTAAAAAATTAAAATTACAGACTAAGCAATTTTTAAAAAACATTAACACAATTTAACCTTCCAACACAATTTAAAACAGCCCGGCAACGCAGGGCAAACTCTGCTAGTACTGAATAAGAAAATATAGGATTATCCTATATTTGTGCATTTTCATAATTAGATTTCATATTAGGGATTCGTCCAGAATGTAGGATGGGTTTATACTTTTGGCTTTGTTTTATATCAGCTCATATTAGGAACTAAATTAGCTTCATAGTTCCATAACTTTAACCCAAGCAGTACAGTTTTATGTTACAATATTTTTTGAAATACAGTGGTCAGCAACAAGGCAATGCAATTTTGCAATGCACCTGGATTTTATTATGGCCATAATTTCGACTAGCAAGCTGCAGTATCTAAAACAGGAATTCTCAACCTGCAGCCCGTGGTCTGGATGTGGCCCGGATGCGGCCCGTGGCACCATTTCATGTGGGCCCCCACTGCTTCCACTACACCAGGAAGTGCCATGCGGTGGAGGAAGGGCAAAATGGCCATCTGGTCCCCGAAGCTGTCTGAGGGAGCATGACCCAGCCCCCAGCTTTAAAAGGTTGAGAACTCCTGATCTAAAATAATGGGTTGATCTTTTCAAAACTAGGGACCAGCATCTTGGCCGCAAGAGGGCAGTAGAGATCGCCCAATGAACCATGAAAACACACCATTTTATGTGGGGTGAGTTGTACTTCTCCAGAAAATAGTCAAGAAGTCTGAAAGAAATTCGCAAGGGGCAATAGGTCCAGATGTTCTTTAAAAGAGAAACCTGCAAACCACTCTATCTGGGGAACAAAAACCTGCTCCTATTACATAAAAACTTCCTTCCAATAATGCAAGGCTATTATTTTATAATTAGTTTACCAGAATCAAGCAGCATCCTAGAGGCTAAAACTAATTTCTTAGTTCCAGTGCAGTCTGATATAGATTCTCCTCTTGAAAGATAGTAGACGTTACTTGGATGACCCCTGACTGTGTGCATTCCTTATAACACATCTAGGTGATTTATCTGTGGCTCTTCAAAGCCTGAATTCACAGCAAGCCTCTATCTATGTGGTTCATCTCATCTGATTTTTATTGTGTGTTTCAAGGCTTGAGACAAAATGCTTCACTGAATAAAAAGATTAAAGCATAGAAGTTTAACTAGAAGGGAGTTCAAGAAGCCACTGGTCCGTAGCAGACTTAACAGGTTTGAGATAGACAGGTTAAAAAGTGTCTGTGTCTATGATTTTATTCTCCTACTGACTGGCCTCTATAAGGAGCTGAAACTTTATGTTCCACACCTTTGGTCAGGTCTTATAAGACTAGTGTCTGAAGTGGATCCTACAGAGAGATACACTAAGAATCAAGCTGTGCATCTCTCTGTTATCTCCAAAAGGGACCGAACTCTCCCTTTGTTATAACCTATAACACTACTCCTCATATAAATCCATTCGCCAATACTGTACTTTGAAAGCAATATTTTAAACTCAGTTATTCCTGAAACTGCCATTGTGGCTTACCAAAGTCTATAGTTTGAAGGTTAGACAGTGTGAAATATGTGAAGCCTGGAGCTCATTCACTTTTCATTTTACTTGCAATGATAACGTTCATCACGGGCAGTTTGAGGACTGAACTAGGGCTACTCACCCCAAATTTTGGGGGACTATTTCTGCTTCTTCATGACCTGCCTATGCAATTAGTTGTACTTTTGAAGGTAGGTTCCTGGGAGGAGCTGTATCTGTTAGAATCCCTCCTTATATTTAATTCTTAAAGACAAGGAGGCCTCTTAGAGTCTTAAGCAGTGGTTCCCAACGTGGAGCACATGCCCCACAGGGGGACTTCAGTTCCCAGAAGCCCAAATCAGTACATCGGCTGATCAGTGCTTTGGGGAATTGACTTAGGCTTCTGGGAATTGAACTCCAAAAACCAAAGGTTGGGAAACACTGTTCTTACGTCTATCCCCATGGCTTCTTAGCCAATAGGATCAACTTTCCAATCCATGGTTTATCTTCTCTCCAACAGATTTGACTGGTTAATTCATTGGTTCCTGAAACGTCACCTTCAGAGAAGTAGACAACACCTTTTCAAATAGTTATATTTTCAGTGCTCATTGGCACAACATACATTTGCAAACCTTCAGGATGTTATAAAACTGCAAATATTACTTTAACGAAGAGTGAGGAGCTTCAACCAGCATGACCATCAGCAACACATTGGGAAATCTTTCCAAAAAATCTGGGAACCAAAGTTTCCCCACCCCTCTTTCAACTATAGGTTGTCCCCCATATCCTTGAGTCCAGTCTTCTTTTACCCCTTTGGGTGTTGAGGGAGATACAGTATAAGGTTCTTGTTCTTACACTTCTTGTGGCTCCCATTGGTGTTATTTGTTGTTCTAATATGTCTTTGATGTTATCTTTCCATCTTCCTCTGTATCTGCCTCATGCCATTTGTCCTTCTCCACTTTTTGTATATACCTGGTACAGTATGGAATTCTAAGACATTCTCTCAAATCACTTTATTTGTTGTTTCTGTATATAGTTTAAAATTAGTTCTATTCCAATTCTTTCCAATTTTATTATTTCTAGTAATTCCAACAGCCTTCCTCAAACATCTCTTTTCCATGGTGAACAACATTTGTTTATGTTTCAGTATGCTCAGACATTTTTGTACCTCTTGTGTAAAACGATGGATGTATTTGCCCACCACCCACTTTTATGACTTGGGTATGCATTGAATTTAGGGTTCACTGTTATCCATGGTTTCAAATATCCACGGAAGGTATTGGAACATATCACCCATGGATACGAAGGGGAGAGATCTGTACTACAGTATGTTACAGGTTTTTACATGTGCAGGCTTTGAAGACTATTCAACAACAAAAGTTGATTTATGGGGGGGAAGCAGGAATAGCCAGCAATATTATGTTTTGATATTTCTGGTAGAAAATGATCCAGATTAATCAATAGTGTTATACATTAAATGACAAATAACAATGCAAGATGTAGATAATTAATGAGTTCAGTTAATCACTAAAGATACAGAAGAGGTTTCAAGAGCTCTGCAAAGTTAAAGGAGAAGAAAGAAAAATAGCTGTTTCGCTACTCTTCCTTCATATGCTTAAAAATAGACAAACTGACATTGTGGATAACATTTTGTTTCACCATTTATATTGTTTGTAATAGGAGTAAAACTGTACCAATGTGAATGATGACATTTTAGGTCCACAACACAATTCTATTTGCAGAGAGAGAGAGAGAGAGAGAGGTGTGTGTGTGTGTGTGTGTGTGTGTGTGTGTGTGTGTGTGTGTGTGTGTGTGTGTGTGTGTGTGTGTGTGTGTGTGTGTGTGTGTGTGTGTGTGTGTGTGTGTGTGTGTGTGTGTGTGTGTGTGTGTGTGTGTGTGTGTGTTTCCCACAAGGTAAAGTATTAATCTGGAGCACGCATCATGTGTTATGGCAACTGTTTTAAAATATATCTGGCAAAGATGCTTAATATTATAACAAAAATAAGACAGTGTTATGAGGCGGAGAGAGGGGGCTATTTGTAGAACAGTTCACTTTTCTGAGTTCATACCCTCACCCACATCATATTCTCATCTGGCAAAATCATAACACCAGGACAAGATAATGGTGCTTTCAAAGCACCTCTTCCTGCACACTAAACTGGCACTAGGCCTTTGCCTTCCGTTTCTCAGTCCCTTTGATTTTCATCCTTCTTTGTGGAGTGTTGGTCATGAAATCTTTTGCATAAAGTTGTTAATCTCTTAAATACCACTAAACAGTTACCTACCTCCCTAGAATATAAACCTGACAATTTTTGTAAGGTGCTCAGGAGGGTTCTTTGGGCACTAAGTAAATGCTATGTTATTTATTGCAATATGACAAGTATTAATAATAAGTAATAATTGTGTGCCATCAAGTGAATTCTGACTTATGGTGACCCTTTTCAGGATGTGTTTTTTTAAGACAGAGAGTGTTCAGAAGTGGTCGCCCCATTAGAATTGCCGTAATTCTCCCCCACAAAACCGGGACAGAAGTATACTTGACAAAAATGGGTGAGTTATCTACAAAATAGCCTTTTTAAAAACAAACATAATATAATGACAGTTATAAAACACTTTCACATTAAATATATCAATGCATAAATGAATTTATTTACAACTGTTAATTCTTACTGTAAGATGATCTGTTGTACTTCTGAGAAGTGGCATCGTGGTCAACTCTTAATGTCCTCAGTTCCAGGAAACACACTGGTCACACTTATCTGGTGTGAGGCAAAGACATTATGATTTGTCTCCAGGTATACTCCAACTCCAATGTGGCAAGAAATTGCTCATTTGATGGTGAGAGTTCAAATTTATTTTAATGGTGTGTTATAATACACAATCAGTAAGTTTTAAAAATCCAGGACTTTAACATGATTTTTATTGAACTGGCTAGGACAATTTTTCCGTCCTTGAATCCGGGACAATCCTGGTTTTCAGGGACGTATGGCAACCCTAGGCCCCATGGAATTGTAAAGCTTGCCCATGGGTACACAGTGAGGAATTAAAATCCAATCCTCTGTCTCTGCAACCAGATTCCTAATTCATTATTGTGCAAAATATTTAGTATTGACTTATTGTTATCATTCTCCTTGGAAAAGTGGAAGATTCTGGGAGCTGTAGTCCCAAAAATATAATCTGCCCAAATTTTGATTCATCGACCCATGGGTATATAGATCCATATGCTGAAAACTCTGTGTCAAATATTGTGCCTGCATTGCACTTATATTCTTTGTTTCCTTGATTGACCAGACTTTCAAGGAATAAGTCCCTACTGGTTGCAACTCATTTTTCATTCATTTTGCTGCTGTGCTCTTCTTTTGCAGGTTTGACCAAAATTTTTCACAATTGGGTCTTCCCATCTTTTGGGTGGCCTGACAAGCAGTTTTTTATTCCTCTGGGCTACCACTCGGTGACTGCTGCTGTCCAATGCCCGCCTGTCTATCCCAGCACAATTTCCATTATACTTGTATACTGCTATATTATATCACACATAGATATCATGAACCTTACATATGAATTGTCTTATTTCTAGCAGAATTTCAAGAAATTCTGAATCTATTGATAGGCTTCTGTTTTTTGACCGCGTGGATGCAAAGATCTGAAGAGGCTTTGGGATCTTGGTACTTAACAGAGTGTCTCTTCCATTTGATACACCGTAGGGGCCCTTAGTAAGGCTTTGACCAGTAGGGTGGTTGTTATTAAGTAGTTAGGCAGGGAGGCAAGAAGCAAGCAAGCAAACAAACAAACAAATTACTACCACCGTGGTTCTTTTCATCATGAAAGCAGCCAGCCTGGGTACTGCTCAGGGTATAAGAAAGAGACTGCATGTAGTAAATGAGGCCCATTATTTGTTTTTGCCTAGTTCCTGAGTGTTAGGAAATTACTAGCACTAATAAAATATTGGGGAGCGAATAATAAATAATTACATGTCATCAAGTTTTATGGCATACATTTTGAAAGTGTTTTGGATATAAAGTATTCAGAAATGGATCACCCTTTCCTTTTGGGAACACCATGGGATTGCTCAACTTGCTCAAGACTATATAGACTGGCTCTTTTCCCAGAAGTCACAGTGGGGAATTGAACTTCCAACCAGCTAGCTATTAAATTCACTCAGCTACGCAGCCAGCATTAGGGAACTAATATTACCTTTTATACCAAGTACTGGAGCTTCTCTTCAAAATTATGAAAAGAGAATGTTTGCCCATCCAAAAATTGCGGGTTACAAATCCCATCTGTCCTAGCCAGCATAGGCCACAATGAGGGATAATGGAAGTTACAGTCTGACAGCATTTGGAGGGCTACTCATTGTACATCCTTGGCCCCAATGTATCTATTTAAGTGGACTTTCAATTTCTCCAGGAGCCAATAACTTTGTTAATGTATTTGGAACCTTCACCAAAAAATAAAAATAAAAAAATCAGAAAAGGCCTTGTGGTCATTAATAATAAATTTCATGTCAGAAATTACTCTGGGTTGAAAGGATTTTTTGCTGGAGAAACTCCGCTCAGGGGACACCCAAATGAGGCTCCTTTCATGTCCCCAAGATCTGTTGTGTAGCACTCAGGTATTGAAACCCGACCTTCCAGTCTCCAAGCTCAGAGTCTTAACCACTAAGCCACTGCAGTGCTGCTTTTGTGGTCATTAAGATTACACAAATGCAAAGTATTGCTTACTCTTGCATTAGGAAATGCAAGTGACAGCACTTAGAGATGGTATCTCTGTGCCATGCTAGCAAATGTATAAATCTGTCTTGCTGAAAACACAAATGTGTTGTAAAAAAAGGACAGAGTTGCTGTTCTTCCATGATCAAGACGTTGATTTAGTATCCCATCTGCTTATACAATGTGCCCTGTTCCTGTTGTCTTCCCCACTGTGAGGAGCTATAGACCCATATAATTAAAAGAAAGTATACTTATTTTCCTTAGGCAACTGCTGTAGGGTATGGCGTTTGAGCTTTTCTCACATTTCCTATTCCTCTTCAGTCACAGCTAGATTAAGATGCAAAAGAAGGTCTAGTGCTAGATAACTGTTCCCATAGGCCATAACAGGGTAAGAACATGCTCATAACATTGTACCAGTTGGGGGGAGGCAAGTTAACACCCACCTGAGTCAAGTCACACATGCCATATGACTATGAGGCAGTTCTATATAGTTAACTAGCATTTTTTGCCCGGCCTTGCCAGGCAGTTATTATCTGTGAGTGGGTGGTTGGGGTGGTTTTGGGGTGTGCACACACACACATCCAAACCACCCCAACCACCAACACACTTACCTTAACACCCTGCCCAGCAAGGTGTGTGTGAGAGGGACAGAGAGAGAAGGGGGGAATGGTGCTCCACATTCGGCCCTTGTCTGTCGAAGAAAGCAAGCCCCTTCTCCGACAGGCAAGGGCCGAATGTGGAAGGGGCTCGCTTCCCTCCGGGAGGTGAAGGCAGTGAACGGAGCGCTATTTGCTGCCTTTGGTTCCTAGGGGAGTGGTTTGCTTTCCTCGGTGGGAGGGGGGAGGCACCAGTGCCTTTGCCCCTGCCCCCCGTGGAAAGCGAACCACTTCCCCGGGAACCAAAGGCAGCAAATGAAGTGCCTTTGCTTCCCGGGGAAGTGGTTCGCTTTCCTTGGTGGGAGGGGGAGGAAGGCACCAGTACCTTTGCCCCCCCTCCACATGTGGAAAGCTTCCCTCCGGGACGTAAAGACAGAGAACAGAGCGCCGTTCTCGGCCTTCATCTCCTTGAGGGAAGCGGCAGGTTGCGGGGAGAAGATGTGCTCCCCCTCTTCTCCCCGCTACCCTGTCGAAGTCGCATCAAGGCCGGCGCTGGCCTTTGTCGCCGGGGCCATGGGGAGAAGAGGGGTTCCCCCTCCTTCCTACAACCCTGCCGAAACCGTGGCAAGGCTGGCATCGGCCTTCGTCGCCGGGGCCGCGGGGAAGTGGTTTATCCGGTGCATCGGTGGTTTTTTTTACGCGTGCGCCAGCTGCCCCGCTTCCTCTGCCCTCGCGCCCTTCAGCCTAATTGGCTGGGGTGGCGCGGCGTGAAGGACACTGGGCCTTGTAGTTTGATTTTTTTTGTTAGTGTTCGTGGGGCAGTTGCCCCACTCTCAGCATTCGGACCCTTGCGGCGATGCTCGCAGGGTGTTAAGGTAAGTGTAGGCGGCTTGGTACAGGATGGTTGGGCCGAGTGTGGCCGTGTATGCCAGACGCGCACGACTCAACCACCTTCTTATAGGTATAGATGTGTTCCAGTTGGTTTTGGGGTTGAAAATTCTGGATCAGGCATCAAGCAAGCAATGAAGGATGATCACCACCTGTTATTGTTCTGTTTGTCAACTCTTGGATCAGTTAGAAGTGAAATGTAACCCCTTGAAAAATCTAAGACTTTTTATTCACCTTTTTTGTCAGGTGCTTTTAAGTGTATTCCCTGTCTAACTCAGCTGGTGGTTTTGTATCCATCTTGCCTCCTAAATTCTCTCATTCTGAATTTGAATGCTTGCTAGATTCATTTACCCTGATTTGTACAGCCCTTCTATTTTCTGCTACAATGAGATTGAGTTGAATGTGTTATGAGAACCAAGGCTAGAGTTCCAGACCATCAACACTGGTGAAGGCACCTTATACCCCAGGAGTATGCTGCCATGAAGAAGAATGCTGAACACTTTATCCTTCCACCACCACTACTGTGCTATACACTCTTTTCACCATCTTTTTTTTACTGAGCCATGGTGAATAGGCATCTGGTAAATCCCAGAGGGATTCTGGGGACTGTGGAATCTTAGTGGTTAAGATGTTGAACTTGAAGACTGGAAGGTCGGAGCTCCTGTCTTTGTCCCAGCTCATGCCAACCTAGCAGTTCGACAGCAATAAATTGCAAGTAGATAAATAGGGATCACTTTGGTGGGAAGGTAAACAGCATTCTGTGCACTCCGGTGTTTAGGCATGCCTGCCACATGTCCACGGAAATGTCTGCAAACACAGACAATGCTGGCTCTTTTGCTATAAATAAAGATGAGTGCTGAACCCTAGAGTCAGATATGACTGGCTTTCGAGCAAGGACAACCTTTACTTGTTACCTAAATCCCAGAGAGGGGGATAGGAGTCAGCAGGAATTTAGAAAAGGACTACTGGTTGAGGAGGAGATTAAGCATCTATCTTGCTGCCTGCCATTTCTACATGTCAGATTATCTCACTGTCCTCTGCTTTTTAGATGATCAGTAGATACCACATCAAATGTCTGGTTTGGCCCCTTAACAGAGGCCAGAATCTTAAACACCTAGCTAGAAATTTGTCCTGTGAAGAACATGTCTGATGCAAAGCCAGGAGAGGGAAGTAGTGTGCACAGGATTAATAATAATAACATGTGCTGTCAAGTCAATTCTGATTTATGCCAACCCCTTCTAGGTTTTCCTAGATAAGCAATACTCAGACGTTGTTTACTTTCTCTTCTTCTGGGGGTACCCTGGGGACTGTGCAGCTCACCCAAGGACACATGGGCTGGCTCTTCTCCTAAGATGCTCAGTGGAGAATTGAACTCCTAACCTCTGAGCTATCAAATCAGTGATTCCTTCATTCACATATCACATAATCATGCACAGAATTAGCAGTATTAATTAGGACTGGAATGGGAGTTTCCCACTGTAATGTCAAAATAGGTATACATGTATGTCACTTTCTCTTTCTCCCCATCTCCAGTCCCTGTGCAATGTAATGCTGCACTGAATCATGTCTTTATCTTTCTCTACCTAATATAAGGCTGAGGCTTCAGTCCCCACTTCGTTACCTGCCAGGGCCTCTTAAAGAGATGACATTTCCAATCCTGACATTTTCCACCGCTCCATCTGGGAATTAATGGCCGGATATTAACAGCGATGGGGCTGTTTATCATAATTAGTCTCATGAAGCTATTGAGCATTCAGCGCTCCCTCCCTCTCTCCCTCTCTTTTTTATTATCAGCTCTAAGGAAATAACTGTAGAATCTAGCCATAGAGATGGGTGATTTATTTATTGATTGATTGATTTTGGTCTGTCAGGTTTAGTCTTTAAAATTTGCCAAACTGAGCATCTCTTCATAGTGATGACGCCAAGGTTGACCTGACTTGGGCACGTAATTGGAATTACCGAAGCCATTTGGTATTTTGAAAAGATTTATTATTCTGACATTTTCTGTAATTCAGACATTGCCCAATGCAAACTAAAGAAGCAGTCATGACAAGGATATATCATATACTGCAGGTATTATAGGGATGTTTCAATAATAGGTGTGTAGAGAGAAATCCTCAGTAAAATACAGTTTTTATTTCTCAGCAGGATTACTTTAACATTCTTAGACTAACATTTTTTTTAAAAAAAAATACAAGTACTTATTTCAACTAGCAGGCATTTCTCCCTATGAATATATGAAATCTGGAATAAAGGAACACACAGGGTTTTTTTTAGTTGGGGCTGATGATGAGGAGTTATGTATATGATATCTTTAGTTTCAGTCTAGGAGGACCCCTCAAATTGGTTTACATACTAGTGTCAACTTAACTATATCTAAGATACTAGCAGATGCATTAATGTTAAACTATAGCATACCTCTGCCTGGGGCCTTCTGGATGGGCTGGACCACCACTTCCAGGATTACGAAGCAAGGGGAGGGGCATTGCAGCACAATATATTTGAGTAGCTCTTGGTTAGCAAAGACTGAGCTACATCAGTTCCCTGTCCACTGAATTTAAGCTGCTTGTGCACTTGTTATGTATGTATGTTTGCATGTTCATTGTACTGTAAAGGCAAGAATGTAACCACTCCAAATACAAGGTATCTCAGCTGTAAAGGAACGCGAGCAGGCAGCCCATAGAGGGCAGCTGCGAGCGTTCAGTCTCACATGGTTCACATTGCTCAATCACGGACAGCCGCGGGAAAACCTTCCCCGCATTCAGCAGCAGGAGAAAGATCTGCATTCAGCAGCAGGAGAAAGATCTGCATTCAGCAGCAGGAAAAGAGGCGTGCCTGGGCGAGGCCATGCCGGTAGCAGCCAATGAGCTACCGTGCTACAAGATTCAAATGTATAGGGCTACTGTATATATTGAGATGTATCACCGCTATTACCTCATGCTCCACCGGATCATCATGCAATAAACCTGTGTTAAGCCAACCCTTCGGCTGTCCTGTTGTCTTTGGTCCCTTACACTAAAGCACTGAGGGCCTACATATGGACCACATAAATATTAGAGACAGCTGAGCTTACTGCTAAAAGAGAGAATGCTCTCTCTCTCCCCCCTCTCTCTGTTTTTGTATATGTAAGAGAGAGAGAATTTGCCCACAGCCATTCTAGATGTTCTTGGGTTGCCACTTCCACCAGCCCTTGCCAGAATAACCAGTGGCGTAGGATGACAGGGATTGTCCACAGTCAACAACATCTGGAGTGCAGCTCATTCCATGTCCTTGTTCATAGACTAACTTAGTATTCTGCAGTAGCAGAATTAGACTAGAAGTTTCCAAAAGGAAACTAAGCAGAGAGAAAGTGGACTTCTTCTTCCGTGTCTCAGCCAGACGTGAAACTGCCCAAATGAAGGCACTATTTGGTGAGTTCATTCTGCAGTTCATTTCCGGGTTGGAGAGATAGGCAGGATATCTCTCAATGCCATTTCCAGGGAATCCTAAGCAGGTGAAGGCATCTGCTTGGGAATACCCTGAAGGAAATGGTGAGCCACTGTGTGAGACAGAATGCTGGACTGGATGGGCTGTGGCCTGTTCCAGCAAGGCTGTTCTTATGTTCTTATGTTCTTATGTTCACCGGACCTAGTGTGAGAAAGATTAGCCAGCAACACAAGGTTGCCGTTACCAGGATACACCCAATTGTGGCTCAAAAATACCACAATCTTTGAGGAGAGGAAAAAATGTATCAAGAGGAAGCAATGAAATTCCTAATCCCAAATCTGGAGATCCCCAAGTAAATTGCAATAGCACATTAGAAGATTTATCCATATATTCGTGGCTGAGAGAAGGTCCTATTTATTTATCAAAGGTAGAAGTACCTTATAAGTGGTAGAAGAAAGGGCAACTGTTGCAACTACACATAAGGCAATGGACACGTTAGTATGTGCAATATATGTGTTTTTATTTGAAAAAGGGATAGCATCTGATTGGTTCACTGTGTAGTGAGCAAACTTGGGCTCTACCCCTCCCCTCACAATGCCTCATAAGGACCAGAATCCTTTTCAGTCGGCCAAAGTCTAAAATGTAACAAAAACAGAAAATAATAATTTAACCATGTATGTTAAGAGAGGGATGAAATGTGCAATGGGGATGGGTTTATTTATTGATTTGTTATATGGTACAGCAGTAAATACACATAGATAAAACTCAATAAATATATAAAATACATCAAAGATATAAAAGGTAAACAAAAGAATATAAATAAGGAATACCTCTTCTTCTTCAGGTGCCGTATCGGGTTCTGGATATTGGCTCTCATCATGGCAATAGTCTTCCTGTTCTTAACTCCTTGAAATAGTTCTTCCGAAGACATGCCACACAACCAGTCTCTCAGGATCTTCAGCCATGAAGTCCGTCTATGTCCAGGGCCTCTCTTCCCAGGGATCTTTCCTTGCAGAGCGAGTTGGAGTATTCTATACTTTACGTCGTTCCTTATTGGAGCTTTCTTTTTCTTTATCCATCCGGTGAAACACTTCTACATTAGTCACATGGTCAATCCATGATATCCTTAGCAGCCATCTGTGGATCCACATTTCAAAATCTTCGATTCTCTTTTCAGATGCTTTAGTCAATGTTCAAGCTTCGATTCCATATAGCAGCACTGGGACTATCTCACATCTCACTATTCTGACATTACAACTCAATCCTCAAATGTCATAGCCATTCCTCCACTGGTATGGTAATAAGGAGTGTTGCTCTCTGACATCACCAGTATATCTAAAACTCTCACTTTAGTGCTTACAAATAAAACTAGAAGATTTGAGGGTTTTTTTAAAGACAGAAGGGTAACTTTTCAGATATAATACTTGAATAGTTGTTGTCTGGAACTGAACTAGATGGGGGAAAATACTCCACAAGGTTTCAGAAAAAGAGCCAGGTGTTCATTAAACCAAAATGTACTAAAAGAAATTCAATACAGTATAAGGAAACGAAAATAGTGCTCTTTCAAAAGCTATTCCCCAAACAATGAGAAAATTCAATGAATTCAAACCCTCATTGATCTATCACAGAAGCAAGATTAAATGGTGATAGGGGTTTCAATTTTAAAATATTTATTTGGTATGAAACAAAAATAATGACAGTGTTCACTAAAGAAGAATGAAGAGAAATTCACATTGCAGTAGATTTACCGGTAGTTGAAGAATAGATTTTATCACAGAAGATCACCAATAAGAGCTGGTGTCAAGGAAAAAGGATTGGTAAGTAAGCAGAAATAGGAGAAAAATTTAAACAGAAGAATCACAAATGCTGCATACTTATTAAAATGTGTTGTGGCTAGGAAATTGTTAAAATCTAAGTGCCAACACCATTTTAGGGCAAACAGAACCAGAAACTGGTATGAAAATGTTACAACTGATACATTGTTACTATAGCAATTAAGGAATAGAGAGAAGTTAATGGGTTACCCTTCTGGGAGGATGGGGTGTAAAAAAAACTTTGGCAACCCAGAAATGCATTTTTTCCTTTGCATTTGTATATTAATATCTTTTTACATAAAACAAATAGTTGTTCTAGTCATAGAAAATCATACATATAGTATCAGAAGGCAGGGACAGTAGATGATCACAGCTGCTGAGGAAAGAGCTACCATAGTCCACTTAACCACACAAGAAATCAGACTGAACAAGTCTGGGACAAAAATGCACAGGAAACGTTTTATCACCAACTGGGGAGTTTTAATTGTTTTATTGATATCAGTTAAAGTTAGGTTAATGGTTTTGTTACACCTTAGCCATCGGGAGAGAATATGAAAGGGGGGGAGTATCAAGGAGGGCTCAATGAACATAAGATATCAAACGTATGAAGCCTGTGGGTCACAGATCTCCCATTTTAAGCAAACATATGACTACAAGTACTAAAATGTGTGGGTTGCCCATGGGAATAATTGGCCAAACCTTTCCCCATGGGTTCGCTCGGCCTTCAACAGATCCGGGGATCAACCAGGCTTGGCAGGAAAGGCAATTGGGGTGTGGGCTAGTTAGTTAGTTTGGGGCTGAATCATAAAGCCTTGGCTGATGGCTATGGTAGAAATGGGGTAAAAACCAAGATGATGACTCTGGTGGAAACACACAATCCTTAGCTGCTGGCTAACAGATTAAGCTGGGAAAACAAGCCGAGCCAGACAGCGGACAAGCTAGGCACCCGGAGTCAATACACATAATGCTCCGAGATAGGGCAGTAACAATGGGTTTTGCCAGCCCAAACCTTAATTAGTTGCGGGCTGTCTATTAACCACAGGGCAATGTCCAAGAGCAGATATTGTCTTGACCACCGGAAAATGCTACGTATGCAAGCCTTCTGTATTAGGGGGTCACGCGCATCCTACGCATGTATCACCCCAAGGCAGGGTAATAAATACATATCCCCGACTTCGTTCGGGGTTGGACGTCACCGCACAATTGTCTCGTGTGTCTACCTTGCGGCCAGCCACTCCTACATCTGGTAGCCATTCCAACAAAAATGCACAATGACATGATACTATGGGGGAGAAACAACTACCAACTACTCAAATACAGCTGAATTAACATAACCAAAGGGCCATTGTCATTAAATGCAAAGGAATTGGGCTCAGTCCTTTAGAGGTATAAGCTAGAATCCTGTTGTATTCACACAAAATGTGCATGACTTGCTGAAGTTAATGGTAGAAGATTGATGAGATGCTGGGATATATCTTGGCTGGGTAAACAGCATAGCATTATAACTGTACAGTAATACCTCATACAACGTCCAAATTTGGTTCCACAAGTTAGGACGTTGTATGAATTCCGACTTTGTATGAGGCATGCAAAATCCTAGCCGCGATGCCTCATACAACGTCCAAATTATTGCCACCAATGCTTTGTATAACGTCGTTCCCATAGAGATACATTGTAACAGCACAAACTGCAGGGCAAAGTCAAAGAAACACAGGAAACTAACAGAACTTTAAGAGGGGCCAGAGGGGTGCGTTTCTCTACCGGGGGGCGGGGGGCGGGGGGCGGGGTGGCGGTGGCGGCGGCGGCGGCGGCGGCGATGATGATGATGATGATGATGATGATGATGATGATGATGATGATGATGATGATGATGATGATAATAATAATAATAATAATAATAATAATAATAATAATAATAATAATAATAATAATAATAATAATAATAATAATAATAATAATAATAATAATTTATATACTGTACTGCAATTCTCTGCCCAAAGGGAGACTCAATGCGGTTTACATCTCCGAAGCTGGGCAGCCGCTTTTGGGGCCGCGGAGAGGTGAGCCCCAAGTGTGGCGAGTTCTTTCTTTCCCTGCCTCCTCCGGCCGGCTGCCGGTCGAGCTCCGTGGGGCCTCCAAGCTGCAAGTCCAAACTCCCGCAGTAAAAACCCTAATACCTCATACAACGTCCGGCGACGTTGTATGAGGCAACTTTTTTCCAAGAATTGGGCAACGTTGTATGGATCCGACGTTGTATGAAGCGGACGTTGTATGAGGTATTACTGTATATGCAACCAAAACACACATGACACCTTGTCAGTCAGCTGCAATTAGCTATAGTAAGTCCAGGGGTGTGCAAGGCACCATGGAAAGGCACTGGACAGGGAGTGGTGGGGACACCTATGGGGGGGGGGCGATTGGGTTGGGGTAATCCCATACATTGCTATTGGTGCCACATCGCCAGAGGCAAGGGCAGGGTGGGACAAAGCCCGATTGCCCAGCATACGCCTGAGTAAGTTATGCAAAAATTTACATGAACACCAATGGAATCTGGCCATACTGGACCAGAGATAGGAATGTTATACATCATATCAAGAAAATAAAAGACCTACCTAAACATCCATATTTCTCTGAATAGTACACATGATTTAACAAAGTCCAAAGGAGTACTGATGCTTCTCATGGAAAAATAAACAGTAATAATAACTGTCCCTTCAAGCCAGTTCAGACTTATAGCAACCCTTTTCAGGATTTTCTAGGTAGAGAATATGCAGAAGTGGTCTACTATTCCCTTCTTCTGGGGTGGGGGTATCCTGGGACTGTGCAGCTTGCCCATGACTACAACAGACTAGCTGTTCCCCCTGGAGGCACACTGGGGAATCAAACTCTGGCTCTATAGCCAGAGACTTAAACTATTGAGCAATCCGGCCAGCTTTACACAGGAATAGCAAATGTAGCCTTGAAAAATTGAAGAAGAGCAGTTAGATACCAATGTGAGATTTACATTCATGTGTTCCTTGATCATCAGAATTCAGAGGATAATAGTATATAGATACTATGCACCCGGTAGCTCACATTTACCCTTTGCAAAAAAGATGAATACCAAATTAATATAATGTTTACATGGGCATATCCTAATGAGGAATGAGCAAAGTCAACATTAAAACTTGATATATTTACTCTCCTCCTCCTTTTTCTAGTGCCATATCCAATTCCAAATATTGTCCATCATCATAGTGATCAGCCATGAAGATTGTCTTGAGAACAATATAATGCAGTGGCCTTCCATTTGCCTTCTGTATCACAGCGTGATACCCATACCACTAATCCAGTTCTGTGAGTCACTTTCTGGTCCTGAGCCCTTTTGTCACGCAAAGTCCTTATTAGCCTCAGGCCAGTATGGATGAAGCTGCTGCCCTCCATCAAGATGGATTCAAGTGGGATTTAATCCATTAATGTGGACCATCACCCTTCCCTGTGGACTTTGCCACCCAAGGACATTAGTCTTCAGGGGTGTCAGCTTAGTTAACCACCGCCTGATGATCAGGGTTGAGTTGATGGTCTACTCTATTACCATAGCTGGATAACCTGGTCAGACAGGTATATATTTACTGGAACACTTAAAAACATAAAGTGCTTTACAACACAGTCAAGGTTGTTTATGCCTTGGAAGAATAGGCATCTCTCCTTTCCCCTTTATTTGTTGACAGACAAAATATGAGTTGCCTTCAAACTAGGAAATCAGGTCACTGACCCTCCCCTTTCATATCATCTTAGATGCTAGGCTCCTGATAGTTGGAACAATATCATTGGAGACTAACTTCTGCCTTGCTAACACAGCAGAATTTGTTGAGGGGTGTTGTGTTCTAAAGCCTGTGCCTTTAAACAATGTACCTATCCATGTGTATCCAATGTAACCTTTTCTATGTGTAACATTGTAACCTCCAGCTGCATCACTGTAACCTTAATAGGACGCGAGCTAGTGACCACTAGATGGCAATAGCGAGCGTCCAAGCTCATTGGTCCAAGACTCACCTAGAACAACAGCGCGGGAAGATTCCCGCCACTACCTTCACCTGGACAAGAAGGGCGTGACCTGCAATGACATCACGCAGCCTGTAGCCAATAGGCTATCAAGGAGCCACATTCAAATGTATAGCCACTGTATATATTGAGCTGTTCGTCCGCCATTACCTCATGTTCCCTCTGACCAGCATGTAATAAAGTTGTGTTAAGCCAGCTCTTCGGCTGTCCTGGTGTCTTTGGTCCCATACACTAAAAGGGGGGAGAATAAAAGAGTGTATAAGCCAATTCTAGGAAAAAATACAACCCTAAAAGCTGTAAACACACTATGATGAGACACAATGAAAAAGAGAGCTAAAGGGTTATTTAAACAAAAAGAAACGACAATTAAAAGTTACAAAGAAGAAAATCAAAAGGCAGTTATAGAACAAACAATCTAATAGTGCAAGATAAACATGAAGAAAATTTTAAAAGCAGAAATACAATTGGCTAGGGGGGCGGGAGCAGAACTAAACATGTTAGATATAGGCAAAAAGCCAGTCGCAATGCTTCTTCTCAATCGAATGTATTCTAAATTACTAGCAAATGCTCTTAACCAGAACAAACCGTCTCAAAATAAAAAAGAAGGGGCTGTAATTACATTATCGAAGAAATAAATTCAGCTTTTGCAGACATCTACAAAGACTTGTACACATCAGAATTTTAAGGAAACAATAAAACATGGGACTTCATGAAATCCTACCAACAAAAGAAATTGCAATTGAACATAGAAAAATACCCAGTGCACCAATATCAGGAACGGAAATGTAAGAAATTATTGAGCATTGAAGAGCAGGCAAGTCACAGACTTTACTTTCTGGAACTGCAGAAGTCTGTTATCCCTTTATCTCTTCTATATAAGTCTTCAGTGTACCCTTTCTACCTTCTCTTTATTTTCTCCTGGTCAGATATTGTGCTTCTTTGTCAATCATTCATCATTTCTAATCTAAGTTTACATTTCCCTTTGATTTCTTGGATCATCTAAAAGAGAGCTTGTGTTTCTCCTTTTATTTCTTTGCACTGGCTATTGTAATAGTTCTACATGAGGTTATAGTCTGCTCTTTCGGGTGGTTTTGGGGTTAGGGTGTGCACATTGGTCCAATCACATGCACATGTGTTGTATGCTAGATTAGGCCCCAAAGTCCCAACATGCCCCAAACTCACCCCATTTTGAGACCCCATCGGGGATTCTACTAAACTGTCTGCTGTATTTTATCCCATTTCCAGCATATGTGCGGATGGGAAAACCTAGAGTGTGGCTGAAGGAGCCACTTCCCAGCTACATCAGCCCTATCTTGCTCCTTTGGAGGGGCAAAATGCTGTTGACTCCTCCCTCAAGCTCAGGCGGTGTTATGTATGTATGTATGCATATTCATTATACTGTAAAGGCAAGAATGTAACCACTCCAGATACAAACGATATCAGCTGTAAAGGAACGCGAGCAGACAGCCCATAGAGGGCAGCTGCGAGCGTTCAGGTCTCACATGGTTCACATTGCTCAATCACGGACAGCCGCGGGAAAACCTTCCCCGCATTCAGCAGCAGAAGAAAGAGGCGTGCCTGGGCGAGGCCACGCCGGTAGCAGCCAATGAGCTACCGTGCTACAAGATTCAAATGTAGAGAGCTACTGTATATATTGAGATGTATCACCGCCATTACCTCATGCTTCACTGGAACCACATGAAATAAACCTGTGTTAAACCAACCCTTCGGTTGTCCGGTTGTCCTTGGTCCCATACACTAAATTGGCGACGAAGGTGGGATATGGCTGCCCACGGGACCAAGACATGCGCCGGCTACGAGATCAAGAAGCCGGGAGACTTGGAGCTGTTTGAGATAGACTTCAACGCAGCGCTGGTGGAGCTCGAAGTCTCAGATGAGGCCAAAAAGAGGGCCATTTTCGTCCGCATGCTCGGACACGAGACCAAGAGGACCTTGGTGGACCTGATCGCGCCGAGGAAGGTGGGCGACCTCAAAGCTACAGAGCTCCTGGCGGCGTTGCGCGCCCATCTCCGGCCAGCAATAGCGATGTTCCCCGCTCGGAGCGCGTTCTGGAGGCGAGTCCAGGCACCCGGGGAATCGGTCGATGAGTTCGCCGCGGCCCTGCGGTTGGCCGCCGGCCCATGCAAGTGGGAGCTCCCCGACATCACCCTCCAGGACTGCCTGCTCTGCGGTCTGAGGGACACAGAGACTCAGCGCGCGCTGATGAAAAGGGAGCCGCCTCCCACGTGGCAACAAGTCCTCGACACGGCACAGGCCGCGGAGGCCACTACTGCCGGGGTGCACGAGCTTCAGGACTGGCGCTCGAAGCCCGCCAAGGCAGAGAGCTCGGTGCGTGCGGCCCGGCGAGTTTCGAACTCGTCTGCGGAGAGCGGCGACGACGAGGACGTCCGGAGGGTCCAGAGAGAGGGCCGGCGCTGCGACGGCTGCGGCGCCGCCCACGCCCGCGCCAAATGCCCATTCCGCAAGGCCGAGTGCCACAACTGCGGCCGGCGCGGGCACATCGCCAAGGTCTGCCGGAAACGGCGCGAGGCCACCAGGAGTTCTCCAGACCGCTCGGTGAGGCAGGACCGCACCACGAGGCCAAAGGACGGCACCCGGACCACGAGGACGCGGGACGGAGTAGGGCGCATCTCCGACGACAGCGAGGACGACGTGCCGGTTTGCAGCGTTTCCACGGAGCACCCCCGTTACTTCGTTGAGGTAGTAATACAAGGGGCCCCTGTTAGAATGGAGGTGGACTCGGGTTCTTCATACTCCATTATTTCCCAGGGGGAGTTCATGAAAATCGCCCCCCGCATGCGGCCCAAGCTCAAGGCGTTGAGGGCCACACTGAAGGACGTGCAAGGGAACCGCATCCCAGTGTTGGGGGTTGGGAAGTTCCGGGTCCAGTTTAAAAAGCACACCGCAACGCTTCCCCTAGTCGTCCTCAAGGGAGGTAAATGCAGCCTCCTCGGGACTCAATGGTTCCAGCCCCTGGGGTTGTTCATTGGGGGGGTGCACGCCGTGGGAGCACACGCCACCGGGACTGATCCAATACAGAGCGTGTGCGACGCGCACCCCGAGGTTTTTAAAAAGGGGCTCGGGAAATTCAAGGGCCCCCCAGTGACTTTCGACCTGGACCCTGGAGTACGTCCAATCAGACTTAAACCGCGCAGAGTGCCTTTCGCACTAAAGGACAAAATAGAGGCGGAGTTGGACAAATTGGTGGGCCAGGGGATTCTTGTTCCTGTTGATTCTGCGGAGTGGGAAACTCCAATTGTAACAGCGCTCAAGGCCAACGGGGAGGTCCGCATATGCGCTGATTACAAGTGCACCATCAATAAGGCGATCCGCCCTAATGCGTATCCGGTGCCGGTAGTCAGCCACTTGTTGGCCAGGTTACACGGGGGGAGGTGTTTCGCTAAACTCGACCTGGCCCAAGCCTACCAGCAACTCCCGGTGACCCCCGCCGCAGCTGCTGCACAGACCATAGTCACCCACAAAGGGGCGTTCCAGGTATCGCGCCTCCAATTCGGCGTGAATTCGGCGCCCGGGATCTTCCAGTCACTTGTGGAACGCCTCCTGAAGGGGTTAGAGGGGGTGTTACCCTACTTTGATGACGTATTGATTACAGGGGGGAGCCGGGCCGAATTAGCAACAAGGTTGGGAAAGGTCCTGACAATATTCGAAAAGGCGGGGTTGCGGTTGCGGAAAGACAAATGCGTCTTCTTCGCTACAGAGGTTGAGTTCCTAGGGTTCCGTGTCACTCCCGAGGGAATAAGGCCAGCCCAATCCAAGGTAGCCGCCATCAAGAAGGCCCCTCGCCCCACCTCCAAGCCCGAGTTGCAGTCGTTCCTCGGACTGCTCAACTTCTACCACTCCTTCCTCCCGCGGAAGGCAGCCGTGGCAGAACCGCTACACAAATTGTTAAAAAAGGACGAGGCATGGAAGTGGGGCGACGACCAGGAGAAGGCTTTCAATGACCTGAAGCGACTCCTGGCATCAGATGCCGTACTGACCCACTTCAATCCCAAACGCCCAGTGGTCCTGATATGCGATGCGTCCCCGGTGGGGGTGGGGGCGGTGTTATGCCACGTGCTGGAGAACGGTAGGGAGGCCCCGATAGCGTTCTACTCTAGGTCCTTGTCCCAAGCGGAGAGAAACTATGCTCAGACAGACAGGGAAGCACTAGCAATAATTGCGGGGACCAAGAAATTTCATGATTTTGTGTACGGCCGCCCCTTCACCATAGTGACTGACCATAAGCCTTTGCTAGGCATTTTCACCGCAGATAAGCCCACACCCCAAATCCTGTCCCCGAGAATGCTCAGGTGGGCCATTTTTCTCAACGTGTATCAGCACGCGTTGGTATACCGGCCCGGGAAGGAGATCAGCCATGCCGACGCCCTGTCGAGGTCCCCCATTCCCCGGGATTGCTGCCACGTGGGCGAAGTAGAGAGGGACCACCAGGTCTTAATGATAGAGGTTCTAGACTCCCCTCCAGTAGTACCGGCCGACATCGCCAAAGCGACAGGCAAGGACAAAACGCTGGCCACAGTTTGCTCCTGGGTACAGAAAGGGTGGCCCGTGTCTTCCCCAGCAGCGGAATTCGACACATTTTTCAAAAAGAAACTAGAGTTGTCCCTAGAGAGGGGTTGCCTTTTGTGGGGACAGCGGGTAGTGATCCCCACGCCTCTCCGGCCGAGGGTGCTTAAACTGCTGCACGTCAGCCACCCGGGGATCGTCCGCTCAAAGGCGCTAGCCCGCAGTTACTTTTGGTGGCCCCAGCTAGACGCCGACATCGAACACATGGTCGGCACTTGCGAAGCGTGCCAAAGCTCAAGGCCAGAAGAGGCTCGCTCGCCACCTAGGGAGTGGGACACAGCAAGGGGGCCCTGGTCCCGGGTACATGTAGACTTTGCTGGCCCGTTCAGGGGAACGCTTTTCCTCCTCGTGGTGGACGCGTTCTCCAAGTGGTTGGAGGTCATTCCAGTCTCGAGCACCTCCTCGGCCACAACAATTAAACAGTTAAGAAGGGTCTTTTCCACGTTCGGTTTACCCGACACCCTCGTCAGCGATAACGCTAGCTGTTTCACGTCCGCCGAGTTCGGGGCATTCATGGAGCGAAACGCCATTCGGCACGTCACCTCTGCCCCCTTTCACCCGGCCACCAACGGCCAAGTAGAGCGCCTCGTGCGCACCACGAAAGACGCGCTGCTGCGCATGGGCCCCGGAGACCTCGACCTGAAATTGTGCCAATTCCTGCTAAGATACAGGGTCACCCCATTAGCCTCAGGGTACTCCCCCGCAGAGCTGTTGATGCGCAGGAAGCTGGCCACGGGAATCTCCAAGCTAGACCCCACGAGAGTAGAGGACAAAGGGCGGAACATAGGGGTGGAACCCACAAAGAGCTTCAGCGTAGGCGCCCCGGTGCATTGCAGGAACTACGCCAGCGCGGGGCCAGCCTGGGTGCCGGGCACAGTGATAGAACAAACCGGCCCCGTCTCATACCGCGTAGAGACCAGTACGGGTTTCCTGTGGAGGCGACACGTGGACCAACTCAGGCGCAGGGTCCCCAGAGAGCAGGACGGAGACGAGAATAGCATCGAATCAGCGTTAGGGTACTCCCCCACCCGCTTAGCCCAAGGGGGAGGAAAAGGGGAGCATGGGTCCCCACCAAGGGGGGAGGAAAGGGAATCGATCCACAGAAATCTTTTGCGGGAGTCCCCGAAAAAATGGAAGAGCCCCGACCACACACATACCCCGCGGGAGTTTCCCCGAAACACAGATGCCCATAGAAGTTTAGACGTTGATTTACAGTACCAGGGGGAGTTAGCGGAGTGGTCCCCCACCCGTCCTAGCGAAAAGAGGGGTTTCAGTTCAGCCCCTGGTACTTCCAGTCCCAGTAGCCCCTGTGAGTTAGAATGCAATATAGCGCCAATTTCCCGGAGACCGACACCCCCAAGACGGGAGGCATCAGCGAGTCCGTCCACCACAGTCTCAAGGTCCCCCGAGCAGGGATCAGAAGGTAGCCGAACCACAAGGGCGACCTCATCGGTTCCGCGGTTCACAATAGGAGGGTCCCCGGGGTCCGAGAGCAACAGACAGGGGTTCACCTCCCAACTATTCATTCCCTTCCCATCCCCGGGCGCGAGGCAGGCACGGACGCCCCACAGAGCCACTAACGAATCCCCGTTTCCCGTTGCAGGACAAGCACCCGCGGAGTCAGGGATCACAGGCTCTCCAGTACTAGGTCAGACGCAAGCACGCCCCAAGCGCACGTGCGGCAAGCCACATTGGTTGCGGGACTTCGTCCCATCCTAGGGGGGAGGGATGTTATGTATGTATGTATGCATATTCATTATACTGTAAAGGCAAGAATGTAACCACTCCAGATACAAACGATATCAGCTGTAAAGGAACGCGAGCAGACAGCCCATAGAGGGCAGCTGCGAGCGTTCAGGTCTCACATGGTTCACATTGCTCAATCACGGACAGCCGCGGGAAAACCTTCCCCGCATTCAGCAGCAGAAGAAAGAGGCGTGCCTGGGCGAGGCCACGCCGGTAGCAGCCAATGAGCTACCGTGCTACAAGATTCAAATGTAGAGAGCTACTGTATATATTGAGATGTATCACCGCCATTACCTCATGCTTCACTGGAACCACATGAAATAAACCTGTGTTAAACCAACCCTTCGGTTGTCCGGTTGTCCTTGGTCCCATACACTAAAGGCGGCTTTTTAAAATCCATGCTATGCTGGTTTGGGAGGTCAGTGTAGACAGGACCTTCGCCTTTACGTGAACAGTTGCTGAAAAACTGTATTCAGGATTCTGACCCTACTTCTGTAATCTTTTATTATTGCTTCGGTCCTGTCCTTCATAGTTTTAAGGGTTTGTTCCTTCATCCATCTAGGGAGTTCTCAACCTTTTTAAAGCTGGGGGCTGGGTCACGCTCCCTCAGACATGGATAATTGAGTTGTCAAGGAAGACTATAGAGAATTGAACTTCCAATCCCCTGGTTCCACATCCAAATACCTAAACCACTGAGCTATATATTCACAGCACTTCTAGTTCATGGTCAATAATAATAATAATAATAATAATAATAATAATAATAATAATAATAATAATAATAATAATAATAATAATAATAATAATAATAATAATAATAATAATAATAATAATAATAATAATAATAATAATAATAATAATAATAATAATAATAATAATAATAATAATAATAATAATAATTTTTAATTTATATCCCGCCCTACACAGATACAAGGCCGACTCAGAGCGGCTTACAACACATCAAATAAAATACAATACAATAAGATACAATACAGCAAAAACAAGGATACAATATAACAATATAATATAACAAGCAAAAAAATACAACAGCAAAGTAACAATAACAATTTAATAATACAACACACAATGCAGCACGCACTCACTCCAACCCCAAAAGTCCATATAGGCTTTATGAGTGATAAGCAGCACTTTTAATTGGGCCCAGAAACAGACAGGTGGCCAGCACAGTTAGTATAGCAGGGGCATTATAGATCACCCTTGCTCAAAAGCCGGTCATATCCAACTCTAGGATTCAGTGCTCATCTCTGTTTATAGCCAAAGAGCCAGCACTGTCTGAGTCTGCAGACATTTCTGTGGTCATGTGGCAGGCATGACTAGACACCGGAGTGAACGAATGCCGTTTACCTTCCCACCAAAGTGGTACCTATTTATCCACATGCAATTTCTTGCTTTGAAATTGCTAGGTTGGCAGGAGCTGGGACAGAGACAGAAGCTCACTCCATTGTGCAGTTGGGTCTTGAAATGCTGACCTGCTGACCTTCCAGTCATCAAGTTCAATGTCTTAACCACTAAGTCACCAATTCCCTATAACTTTCTCCTGTGAGAGGAAGAAGACTAGGATGCTTACTTTCGCCATTATTCTTTGCACTGGCATCCCATCTGCAGCCTGCACATTGAACTGTGAGCTACACTAGTCAAAACAAACCCTGATATCTAGGAAGTGAAAGTAACAAGAAGAAAAATGTCACGGATATGTTTAAGGCTGCCATCAACCTATATATAATAATATTTAAAGCTTACACAGGTTAAAAATAAATCAATCAAAACCACCAAATGTATGCTTCAATGCATCAGAAAATGTTCAGCAAGAATTATAGAATTGGGGATTCCTGTTAATTCATTCTGGCATTAAATCTTCAGAATATGAAAATAGCTGCAAAATAGAAACTAAACATAGTCCTCACTTAACCTGTCCTTAGTAAAACTGTAGTAGTAAAAATGAGCCTATTGTATCTGTAATTTCAATTTTTGTTCCAGTTTATTCAATTGAAACAAAGTCTCTCTCTCTCTCTCTCTCTCTCTCTCTCTCTCTCACACACACACACAAAGAAAACCTGAAATTGTCCTACATTGTTTCACAAAAGAAATGGCAAAATATATTAAGGTGGCAAACCTTGGCTCTCCATGTGTTCTTGGACTTTAACTATCAGAAGTCCAAATCATTGCATCTGGGAACTGAAGTCCAAGAATAGCTGGAGTGCCAAGGTTCGTTATCACTAATCTAGAATTAGAGGCAAAACTGCAGATGTGTTGGGACGTCCCACTCCGTAAAATGTATAAAAAGCATTAAAAGAAATGTGATCATCTGTTCTTCAAGGAAATGATCCCCACAAGGCTTCCATGGATATGAAGCTTGGTTCCATGCTTGTTGCATTTCTACACATTCATGTATCATCCAAATTTTTACCATCCTGGATAAACTGAATCTGAGAGTAAGAGGCTGTCTACCAGGGTATATAGCTCGCTGTTGGAAGCAGGTTGCAAGGGTTTGGTCAAATTGTGTGCACACATCATTTAAAGATGCTACATTGGGGAAAGGTTAATAAGAATAATTTCGTGTCAGAAATTATTCTGGGTTGAAAGGATTTGGAGGAACTCCGCTCAGGGGATGCCCGAATGAGGCTCCTTTCATGTCCCCAAGATTTTTCTCCACCAAAGTGGTCCCTATTTATCTACTTGCAATTTCTTGCTTTCGAACTTCTAGGTTGGCAGGAGCTGGAACAGAGACGGGCATTTAAACTGTCATGCAGTACCTCGAACTGCTGACTTGCTGGCCTTCCAGCTAACAAGACGAGCTTCTTAACCACTGAGCCACCACAGCCCATGAGGACAGGATAAAATAGAGTGACTGTGAAGGCAGTGGAATTAAGAGGAACATTTCCTCTGAAGATCTTAGGAGCTGAGAAGACTCATATGGGGGAATATGGTTGAAATCCACAAACCTTTGGCATTATTTGAGATGTCTGATCTTATTATGGAGGCACCTGTCTTAATTACATCCTGCGTGGTTTACCATAGTGTTCATGACTAGAGCTGCATTTGGAGATGGCTTGGAAGCTTCAGTTGGTCCCAAATGCTATAGCCAGACTGTAGAGTAGAGCTAATTATAGCAAGCATATACATTCTACAAGACCTTCAGATTTCCAATTTTAAAATATTCTGATATTTCTCTCAGACCCACTGTCCTCACAGGCCTAAATGGTTGAAGACACAAATGGTGACATTTTTTGTGACTGCTCCAAGACTGTGGAACTGCCTCCTACTAGAGACTAGGTTGGCCTTCTTCCCTTTTTCTTTATTTTTCTATACATGTTTTAAATAGTTTTTGGTAGTCTTTTTATTTACTGCATGTTCAGCTTCATTTTAACATCATAACTTATGTATCATTGTTGTCCTAAAATTCTGTAATTCATTTGTGTCCCTGCATTGAAAAGGAGGGATAAAGATAAAAGAAAACATGTATTTCTAGATTCATGTAATATTATATGTCTTCCATTGCTTAACAGCTACATTTTTGTTGTTGTTCAGTCGCACAGTCGATTCCGACCCTTTGCGACCCTATGGACCATCGTCCTCTAGGCACCTCTGTCCACCATCCCCCTCAGCCTTCCCAGTTCTGTGCCCATTGTGTCTACAATACCATCTAGCCATCTCATCTTTGGCCGCCCCCTTCTTCGTTTGCCCTCCACCTTTCCCAGCATCAAGGCCTTCTCAAGTGAATCCTCTCTTCTCATTTGATGTGCAAAGTTCTTCATCTTCATCTTTTCTATTTGACGTTCCAAGGAGCAGTCAGGGTTGATTTCTTCTAGGATCGACCTATTTATTCTCCTCTCTGTCCAGGGGGACTCTGAAAACTCTCCTCCAACACCACATTTCAAAGGCATCTATTCTTCTACGCTCAGCTTTCCTAATGGTCCAGCTCACACAACCATATATTGCCACCAGGAATACCATTGCTTTGACTATGTGAATTTTTGTTTGCAAGGTGATTCTCTACTTTTAACTGTGTTAAAATACCTTTCTGAGCCTGAAATCCAGTAGTATGTAGAGTAGATTCCCTTGAATCAATGGAACTTACATAGGTGTTGACTCACCAAATCCCTCCTGATTTAATGGGCTTACTCTTAGGGGTGACTTTAATATTGTATGTTGTATGTTTCTTAAATCTTCCAATCAGGAAACCAAGCCCCAAATATCCTATCTGGCCCTAAAAGTGACCCCTAAGCACTCAAGCCTGGGTGTTTGGGCCATCTGAAGAAAATCATCAAGAGTCTGAGGTGAAGGTGAGCCAAGCTTATATACACTTGGCCAGCAGCGATGGAGAGCTTGCACTGTTGAACCTGTCTCTTCTTTCATGCTGAAGAAGGGGAAAAAAATTCCCTTTCCCACCCATGCCTGGTATAGGCAGGGTTCAGGAGGGCACAATATTAAAGCTACCAAGACATTTTAGTGTACTGAACAGAAGTACTCAGGGAAATGGAATTACTGGCTGGACATCCAATTGAAAACAGAAGAAAAACACAAATGGCAACAAATAATTGCTAAATAGGGTGACTAGAAATAGAATAACCTAGGTTTGAATCAACTGGGAAAATGGGTGAAAAGCAGATTAATGTAGGCATCAGATGAATGGTTGGTTTTTAGCAACTATTAGCATTGGTGAAGGGTAAGGCTTAGAGAATTACTTTTAAAATGAATGAATACAACGACATGCTGAAGTCTTCAAAATGGGATATCTGATAAAGATGATGCTCTTCAGTCTAGGGAGTCATCCTACCATTACTCAATTATGGATGGCTTCACCATTTCATTGAATTCATTCTTGATAGGTAAAAATGACTTTCTAAAAATTGCTTTGAAAAGTACTCTACAACAAGGATGCCACATCTTCTATCCTGGTTCTAGAAGCCTCGTACTCCCCTCCTCCTCAGTAAAAGAAAACAAGATATGTGCTAATGGCATATCTTCAATAAATATAGATTTGAATTTATATACTTGGTTATTCCCAATAGTAATGTATGACTGTGAAAGCTGGACCATAAGGAAGGCTGAGCACAGAAGAATAGACGCCTTTGAACTGTGGTGCGGGAGAAGACTTTTGATAGTCCCCTGGACTGCTAAGAGATCAAATCAGTCAATCCTAAAGGAAATCAACTCTGACTGCTTCTTGGAAGGACAAATACTGAAGATGAAGCTCAAGTACTTTGGCTACCAAATGAGAAGAGAGGACTCACTGGAGAAGGCCCTGGTGCTGGGAAAGATTGAAAGCAAAAGGAGAAGAGGGCGGCAGAGGACGAGATGGCATAATTGATGCAGTAGACATATATCTGTGTGGACTACGGAGGATGGCAGATGACAGAGGAGCCTGGAGTGCAGTGGTCCATGGGGTTGCAAAGGGTCAGGCTCGACGGTGCGACTGAACAATAACAAAAACCTGGTTATTCCATTCTTGTTTTTCTGGTGGCTTTTGTTCATATGCTTCATTTTTCTTTTTATCCCAGCCCTTCACTCAGTCAGAGCTCTGTCAGTTTCCTTCTGCTTTAGCTCCCAGTAATTCCAATAATGCTTTTCCAGCCCAGTCCTAGAGATTATCTAAAGCTTTCCATCCAGATGTTTTCTAGATAAACATAAAAGATTCTGCGTTTACATATTACCCATTAACATTCTTCCGCTGATGTGAAAGCAGTAATTATGGAGCCAGGTGGGGCTGTGCATACAGTTGTTGACACTGAGCCTGCACAATGCTGGGTGGCATTTTTGAGTGAGAGGCCAACCACCAGCAGGAAGATCAGCAAAGCAATTAAAAAACGGAATTCCTAAATCTTTTGCCTGGCTTATTCCAGGTGAAAATTAAGCACTTTTGGCTACAGCATCTGGCAAAATCAGTGCAGTACATGGAAATCAACCTGAGCTAATGTGCTTCAACCCGAGATTTCCTTATGTAACAACATGATAGTAGCAGTAAACTAATTATATACCATCACCTGCAAGAACAATGCAAAGACACTGTGCCCATTCTAGAAATTATAACTTGCCCATAGAAGGAATGCATTGATTTAGATCCATTTGCTACACAGATGTCTCTCACTATGGGATGCTGGTATGGAAATTTTCCTCTCTACTTTGATTCCATCCACATATAGTAACTCCCTTATGCTGCTTCAGTAAGCAAAGTATTTTCATGTCAATCACTAAAAGGAGAATAGGATTTAAATCAGGCCAAAACTCTTAGTGCCATTGGGGATATAGTTCAGTGGAAGATTTTTTACTTCCCATACATCGGGGTGCCCAAACTATGGCATCCTCGGCACTCCCGGAAGTGGAAGTAAAATGCACATGCATGGGTACATAATGCTGCCGTAAATTACCCATGGCTGTCATAAATGTTTTTATGACAGCCATGGGTCATTTACAGCAGGGTTATGGTGCATGCATGGCCATGTTATGTGCATGCACGGGCACATTATGCCTCTGCGGTGTCTGTGCCTACATGTTTTACTTCTGCATCCAGGTGAGAGGAACCACGTGACTGGCATGCTCAACCACATGACTGACCCGCAGCCTGAAAAGTTTGGGCACCCCTGCCATACATAATGGGCAAAATCCAATCTCTAATCTCTACAAAAATCAAAATGGTCCAAGCTAGGCAAATTGGAGGTGTGGGGTAGTAATGTGCTTTCCAGCTTTAAGCCAGGGATAAGAAACCCAGGGTCCTCCAGATGTCATTGGAGCTCAGGGCTCATTAGCCTCAGGGAGCAGGGAAGCAAGACATTGTAGTCCATCAACATCTGCATAACTAAAAACCTTCCACCCCATTTTATGAACTGCTTAAATCTTTACATTTCAATTTCAAGATTTCAATTTTAATCAGTTCTGCAAAAGGGAGAATAACTTACAATTCAGGTTTCATAAATGTCCAGGGGAAAGATAGAATGGGAATGAACAAGTAAATACATTAATGGCATTCCTAAACAGATATTGGAATAAAATCAAGAACAGCATAAAAACTGCCAATACTTTCACTTAAGAGGTCCACACCACACATTTTGGAGCAATAAAAACAGAAGAAATTAAGCTATAATCACATGTCGTAACAGCTTTCAATATATACTTAGTAAATGAGAATGAACCAATGCAATTAAGAAAGATAAGTTAGGTATTTTTGATTCCAGATTTTAATTTTATCACTTCTTCAGAGTGGGATTTCTCTTCTTTCTCATTAGGTTCAGAAATGGGAACATGAAGGCTAGTGTTCTGCTCTGGCATTCTGCTCTTACAACAGTCCACTGTGAAAGGACAGTGACATCTGTGGAACGTGGCAAGCAGGTGTCTCCTAACTTCTGGAACTTAGTGGAAATGTGGACAACTTGTGGATGGAATGGGGCATCTTACACCAGTCATCAGTCGTCACTTCGAGGAAGCCCTGTGAATTTGAATGCTCATGATCATGATCTCCACGTGCACAAACAGACTTGACAGAACTACAGAGGTGGTGCATTATGATTGATTAGCAGTCAACAGAGGGTTTGGAGCCTGACAGAGATGAACACTGAACACGAGGCAAGGTATCTGATTTCTCAGAAAAAGAAGCACATCTCCACAAAAGGCTTCAAGGGGAATGCAGGGGGTCGGACAAGGAGAAACAGGAGATGGAAGAGGAGAAGGTATGATACAGTTGGGGACCAGACACCATTTTGAACTAAGATAAGCTGAGATCAACTGCATGTGTTCAAGATTTCACATTTGGTTACAGTGGATGGGACTTTTGACCCTCCAGATGTTTTGGACTCCTGAAAATCCATTGCCATTGTATCTTGGAAAGAATGAGAATTGTCACACACATGGAGAACTGTCTGATCTTTACTCAGTGTTTCCCAACCTTTGGTTTTTGGACTTCAATTCCCAGAAGCCTAAGTCACTTCCCCAAAGCACTGATCAGCCAGTGTACTAACCTAGGCTTCTGGGAATTGAAGTCCTCCCATGGGGCGTAGGCCCCACGTTGGGAACCACTGCTCTACAGCTAGCTTTATAAAAGATCCCACTTCCAATTTCAAGCTTCTCCTCTCAGTTTAGGTAACAAGCAGCCCTTGGACTGAAAGTATGTGTATTTGGGCTGGGGGATATATCTCATCCCAAAATGGTGGAGTGATGCATCCCTCTGTATAATTTATGAGGTGCTCATAGTCCAGATGCTTCATAACAGATAGAATCGGGGTGAACACATTTAGCTCTTAAAACAACATTGAAACTAAAGAGTAACAGCCTAGTATGCACCACCTCTGTAGTTCTGCCTAATCTGAGCATGTGGAGATTCTGATTAAAAATTGCTACCTAACTTGCATAAATATTGCCTCAGGGGAGTGATAACCTGATTGCGACATTCTGAATGTTGAAGCATATGCAAGTCAAGAGCTCGTCTCAAATCAGCCATCACTAGTGAAGGCCTGGAGTGTGGGATAGAATCAAAACTTAGAAATATTAGGGTTTTTTCTTTATTACAACTCCCAAAATCCCCAAGTATTATTGCTTTCAAACTGCAAGGTTGGCAGGAGCTCTTACAAAGACTGCATTCAGGGTATTTTGATAGCTATTGTAAAGACCAGGATGAATTAAAAATGGAGACACCTTGGTTCTGATTATTGTTGGGGGTGGGGGTGGGTGCCTGGATTTCTTTGGGCCCTGGCAAGAGAGAAGATGTAATTTTCCATGGAGAAGGCTTGCAGTTCGTTCCCATGAGAAGAAGCCTGGCTGTTATCAGTCTGGGCCAAGTTGGAAAGTACACATATAGGCCTCAGCCCTCCTCCACACTTCCCAAGGGAGGGGGCACATTCCTGGGGCATTAACACCAGAGGGGCTGGTATGAGGTGGTCCCATAATTTCCATACTGTGTTCCTGTTGTGTATTCAGGCACATTTGCAAGTAGTGCAGGCAGCGCCTTTGCAAGAGTAAAATGGCGGTTTCCCGCCATCCAAATTAGGAACACAAAGTGGCGCGAAAACCCTTGCACAGGGTACGCTTATTATGCTAATCAAAGTCTTGTGCTTGGCTACACTTTTGGATCCTGTTCTCCATTGGTTAAATACATATATTCCCTGTTATGATTGGTTAGTTACGGTTATTCGGGGAGACACTGTATGAGCCCCATGGGTAAACAAGGGTGGGACCGGACCAGAATTATACTTCCTTCTCCATATAGGTAACCAGGAACGTGCTAGCCTGGGTCTCCTCCATTATGCTATGCTCCTATGCTAGCTACTATATTGCCACGCTACGGCAAGAGTCAGGAGGGAATGATTTCATGAGACTGTATAGCCATCTCTGTGTCTGGAAGGCCTTGTAAGCTCATCTTGAATATACTGTTAATTAAAGGCTTGTTGCTGTTTGGTTCATCGTTGTCTGGACTATTGCTTGCAAGTGCCGGACATAACAGTTCCTGATTGGCTCTACCTCTTGATGGGTGGCCGGTCCAGCATCATGGGTGATGGAGTATCAGCGGGGATAAATTACTGCGATATGTTTTTGTGGTGTGTGCTTGCTTCTTTTTCTGTTCTGCGCTCCTTTGCTCAGCTTGCCTGGGAAGACTGTTACTCTAGAAGGGGGGAGCCCTTAGGGACCTCCCTTCCTCTCCTGAAAGGGAGTTTACATGTAATCCTTTCCTTAAATACAATTTTAACTTTCCAAGAAGTGACTGGAGTGTTTCCTTTGCGGCGAAAGTCCTGGGTTGTGGGAAGCAGAAGCAGCTCAGGCCAGGTAGAGGGGCTCCAGAGAGCCCAAACGCCAAGGGCTGCCAGACGCGACTCTTTCAGCTATGTTTAACTTAGAAATGAAAGGTGGGACTTAGATCAGATTTGTTCCTGCCATGCTTCCTTCTCTTCCCTGCCAGAAACAGTGCCCCAGAGTGGTGTACAAAAGAATCTTGATAAGATTATAGCCTCAGTATGATATTTAAGGAATTATAAAATAAAATGTAATTATCCCTAGATAACTGTAGAGATAAAATGCCTAGGCATTGTGAAATGTTTGCCCAAACAACCACTTAACTAGTGCTAAGAAATATGATAAGATTGGAAATTATTTGAAGAGGTATTGGTTATAGGTTTTTTTTAAAGATAAAAGCCACACCTACATTCAGACAGATTTAGGCAAGGATGGTATATTAAAAAGATGCATGTATTAGTACATATTAAGAAAACTTAATCTACGCTTAAAAGGAATTTGCAGTGACTTAACTGTTGATTTACAAGAGTGGAAATTACCATAGAACCAAACCAGAAATAATCAATGAATTATTATCATTATGTCCCATCAAGTTGGAACTGTTTTATAACAACCCTGATAGGGCTTTCAAGGTGGGATATGTAAGGAGTCGTATTATCAGTTCCACCTCCAGAATGTTTCCATGGCAGAGCTGCGACTCAAACTCAGGCCTCCTAGACATTCTAGTCACTACAGCACACTGGATATCCCAATTAATCAACCAACTACATTCACAAACACAAGCAGCTGAAAAACAGAAAATACTCCACGTAATGATAAAATAGTCTCAACCAAAATGCTATTATGGACATCCACCCTCTATTAGCTCTATTCATCATTTGTCAGTACCATGGCAACCCATCCTTAAAACCTCTAGAACCCACTGGGAGGAGATGAATCCATCACAATGATATTAATACCTTATTCTTGAATCATGTTATTGTAATATGCCATTAAATTGCTTCTGACCTATGGGAGCCATATGAATGAGTGACTCCCCAAACACTACAGGATGTCTCTTTTGCTAGAATTTAGAAGCTGGATGATCTCCCAGTGGTAAGGGAGAAACCTCCCAAAACTCTAGGAATGACAGAGGAGACGATTTTGCTCCTACCCCTTGGTGATCAGGTCTCTAACGGATCAAGAAGCCTTTCAAAGTGTCCTTTGACCAACTACCCTACCAATATGTAAATAGGAAATTGACATTGTAACATCGTCACAGGTCATTGGTTACTGTCTCTTTGTTTCAGTCAAGGTGTCATAGTCATAATATGAAAGGTGGGGGCTCAGCTATCTACAGTTGGTTTCATTTATTCTGTGCTTTTAATTTCAGAACTTGGCAAAAATGACCTAATTACAGTACCTTGGTTTCATCAAACACTGACCCCCATGATTGCTTTCCTTACATGAAACCACCTCATGCTACATCATATGGCACTGGGACCTATGATCCTTGGGACTTCCCCTGGTTTGGGGGATTTGTTTTGGTGTCAAGATTTTTCTTATTCCAGGCCCTACAATAACCTGAAATAGCAACTAAACAATAAATCATTTTTTTTCAGGCAGAGGCACATCTTGAATTATGATCTTGACAATGAAATAAGCTAAATAGACTGAAGATCCCTTTCAAGATTGGTTATGAAGAATATGGTAGAAAGAGGAGGCTGGATTTCAGAATCTCTCAGACATTTTAGTGTTACTGCACTGATCATTACAGAATATAATCAGTTGCCTTATAGCAGGTAAGACCATTTGTCCATCCAGCTTCCTCCTCTTTACTCTGACAGGTAGCAACTTTGAAGGGTCTCATACAGCACCCATTAAATATTATCTCTAGTTCTTTTAACTTGAAGGATGTGAGTGGATTGAATCCTAAATTTTCTAAAAAGAATACTTGTGCATCTGAGTACAAAGCCATAGGTGATGGCTAGTTATTGGGTAGCCAAGAAAGAGAGCCACCAGTGAAGACAGAATCTAAGGGACATTATTCCCTTATTATCAATGAGAGAAAAAAATAACATGGTCAGTGATGCTTAGAAAAAGAAAGCATTAGGCCAGATGTCAAGGTTATTATTAACAATAAGGTTATTATTACCAGCACTGGTTGAACAGTAAGATGAAGCTTCAGTGAACATCCTCCAGGTTTCCAGTGTATTATATAACAATGGGGCTTAGGGCAGCAAAGTATCTATGTGGGTATATTTGGCCTGAGGCTGGTGTGTCCTGAAACTCTGCATCATCAGTATCCCAGCTCGCATCAGGCTGCTAGCAACATCTTACTGCCAACTCTAGGCTCTCTCTTCTTCTCTAGATATGCCCAATTGATGATTTTCTGGCAAAGAATCCTTTTTCTAGTGATTCCTGAAGTTGTACATGGATTATGGATACCAAAAAGGATCATGATGATTTTGGAGAGAATGACATAAGTGCAAGACCTAATTCTCTGGGATATTACACAATTCAAGGTAAATTATTATAGAATGTAGGCGTGAGAGCTCTTTTTCATTATACAGTACATTGTCTACTGCCTAGAAGCCATATGATATTGTTGTGGTAGAGGCAAGGCTCTCTTACACTGTAAGGAATGCTTTATGTTCTATGGGGATGTGATTTGGAAGTAATTTTGGGGTTGATACTGTACATCGGGGTACCATTACTAGATGCTTGGAACTGTGCTCTATACATAGATGGATCCCTTCATTTATCTTACTACAGCAGAAGAAAATTTGAAAAAATAAATAGAATCTAAGGGACTTCTAGTAGACCTGCTGTATTTCTGTAATTTAATGTGTTTGATATGTGTTGGAGACAGGAACAGTATCTTTTTGCTTTTCTAATACAATCAGTTGAACAGGTTGTCTATATCAGTTGTCTATGTTGTTGAATTGGATGTGTCTTACAGGGTTAAGACACCTCTACCAGACACATCAGCTCAGTGATGCTACTCTGGTGGCAGAAGGAAAGCATTTCCCTTGTCACAGGTGAGATATATTTGATAAGATGAACATAAATCCTACTTCTGGTAATACTAGCTAAAATTGATATAAATTAAGGTTTATAGTTAAGTTCTATAGAGGTTTATAAAACTGTGCATACTGTAGAGAAAGTAGACAGAAATAATGTGTGTGTGTGTGTGTATCTCTCTCTCTTTCTCCCTCATAATTTTGGAATTTAGGATCACCCAATAAAACTGATTGGCAGAAGATTAAAGACAGACAGAATAAAGTACTTATTCATGCAACACATAATTAATTTATGGATTTATTTGCCACCCAATATGGTGATTACCACAAAGTTAGATAGCATTAAAAAGGATTAGACAAATTCTTGGAGGGTAAGACTATCAGTGGCTCTTGTCTGAGATTATTAAACTTGAACTGTTACAGGTTCCAGACAGAAATTGATAGTAACATCATCAGAACAAAAGAATGGGCCAAATTTTTACTGGTATAATGTAATTGGTATGAATCTTATCATATTAACAGTTAAGCAATTAACATAAACATTTCCCATTGCACATCAAGTTGCACAACTCTAGGTGCAACAACAAATGCCAGTGTTAACTTCTTAACTTGTAGCAGTTGACTAACAAGAGTTATAATGACTGCAAGATGCCAGGAGGCATAAATAAGATTATTTGGGCAACTATTTATTATTAATCAAATTTATGCCCTGCCTTTACTCCAATGATCCTAAAACAGTACAAATGGTGCCTCATGGCCATGAGCAGTCCTGCAAGGTAGGTCAGGTTGAGAAAGTATGACAGTGGGTTGTGGTCCAAGAACACCTATGTAAGCTCTATTAATCAGTAGGATTGCTCTAATTGTGATTTACTACTGGGTTTTAGCTACTGAGTTACATGATTCAGTAGGACTGGAAATTGGGACTCCTTAGGCCCATGATGGCAAATCTTGGCACTCTAAGTGTTCTTGGAGTTCATTTCCTAGAAGCCCAAGTCAGCATTCCTGCTGGTCAGGGTTTCTGGGAATTGAAGTTCAAGAACAGCTGGAGTGCCAAGATTCACCATCACTGCCCTAAGCCAAACATGGACCTCTACATTACACTGCCCCATGAGGGGATTTCTGGAAGTATCTGGCTACCCACTGTAGAGAAGAGAATACAAAACCCAATGGGTCTTATCAGTGTGCTCTACCAATGTTTGGCTTAATTCTTGTAAATATGTCAAAATACTGGTACTGATATTGAAATTAAAATGTTTGCAAAGTGTGCCACAGTGTTACTTCCATTTTCCAGAATAAAATAGGTTCACATTAATGTGCAAGACAAATGAATTTCTCTCCACCCCTCTTCAAATTAGATCACAGAACCTCAAAGGGATAGTTTTTTTTAAAGTTTAACATGATGAGCTCAAGTTGCGTCTTGTCATAAACAAGTAAGATGAGCAATGATGTTTCAAACTGTGTGAGGCCTCCTTCACCAGGATACTAGGGAACAATGGCAGAACAGTCAATGCCCTGCTGTGAAAAGTTTGCTGTGCTTTTTAATAGACAAGGTTATTCAGATTCACCTTTATCTGGAACTAGTTTTGGGCCCGGCTTCGCCTGGGGATTTTCGGGATGGTGGTGGCTTCTCTGCTCTCCCATGGGGTATGTGGTGGCGTTCGAGGTGGGGCCATTGGTGCAGTTCTGAGTGGCTATATCTCTGTATGTGAGTATGTGTGTGTAAGGTAAATGGTGGCCTTGGTTGACAGCTAGTAGTATGCAGTGTGAAATGCAGGTTTTTTTGTTTATGGTGCTAGTTATGTGCTGTCTCTGTGATGTGTTTACTCTCTGATATGTGTGCACAGAATTAAACATTTTTAATGGTAGCATGTGCATAAAGCATATCCGAGTAAACAAAACAAAAAGAAACCCCCCTAGCCTACTCCACACACACACACACACACACACACATGCACGCACGCACGCATGCACGCACGCACGCACGCACGCACACACACACACACACAAATTCCCATTTCTCCAGTGATGGGCATCCAAAAGTATTACTACTACAGTGTGTGTGTGTGGGCTACCTATGGGGGGGCTACCTATGTGGTTGGGTCCAAATATGTGGGTGGGGCCACCTATGTGGGCAGGGCCAATTATGTGGGTTGCTGAGGTGGCTACTGGCCATGGGTTCTAGTCATGCCTGCCACATGGCCATAAAACGTCTCTTTGGCTGCCCAAGGCACGATGGGAATTGTAGTTTCTGCTCTTTTTCTCAATTTGTGTGGCCTGTGCCCCACCTTTGGGATCGGGACACAGATGGGGCCCGGCTTGCCAAGGAAAGGTAAGTGTGTGAGGGCTGTGACGGGGATAGTGTCATGGGTGCGGGAGCTTTTCCTGGACACAACGGCCTCACCTCTGCCTTATAGGTATAGATGTGATATTGGGGCAAGTCAACACTAATGTAACTTTGGCAACCACTGATCTTTTTAGCCAGAATTCTTTTCTGCTTGTGGACCTTAAGGATGTGGTCAGAGTGCTTAGAGTGATGGCTGCTACTACCACCTCCTCCCTTGATCCTTGCTCTCCTGGCTAATCAGATCTGCCTAGGTGGGACGGAGGCCATGACTAAGGGAGGTAATAAATGCTTCCTTAACAAGCCTGCCCTTGTACCAGCAGTTTTGATTAAACATAGAAAATTACCTTTTGGATAAGGTGGTTGAGAAGGTGGTGGCTGTGCTGCTCTGGGCACTCTTGTATGATATTGATTATTGGCTGAGATGTGGAACTAAGACTGCTTTGGACATCTTGGGTAGATGACTTACTCCAGGAAGTAGATGAAGGGAGTGCACCCTTTTTAGCTGTCTTGGTGCTATCAGCAGCATTCAGTATCATTGAACATGGTAAAGGTAAAGATCGCCCTTGCTCAAAAGCCAGTTGTATCTGACTCTAGGGTTCAGTGCTCATCTCTGTTTATAGCCAGAGCCAGTGCTGGGTAGACCAGCAAGGTTTGTTACAGGGGACACTGTGTGACAGTAGTTCTGATCCTTACTATCAGAATGTGGATAAAAGATGGTGTTGTGGGAGCTCTGTTTGACACCATGAACTGTGGTATAACTCAGTGCTCCAATTTAATCCTTATATTATTTATCCCCTATTGCAGTGATGGTGAACCTTGGCACTCCAGCTGTTCTTGAACTTCAATTCCCAGAAGCCCTGATCAGCAGGAGTCTAAGAACACCCGGAGTGTCAATGTTCACCAGCATGGACCTATTCTAAATGAAACTGCTCAGAGAGGTCATTTCTAGCTTTGGAGTCAAGGTGCCAATAATATGATCATTACCTCCAATTCTACTGATCCTTGTCCTCCATCACCAAGGAAACAACCAGGAGCCTTGAAAGTTGGCTGAACTCAGTAATGGGCTGCATGAGGGTGAGTTGTAAACTCCTTCCACTTTGTAAAGATGCAAAAGATGCAGGAAACAGGCGACACCTTTATTGGATCACTAAGAAAAACAAAATGCTGCACAAGCTTTCATGGTTCAAAACCACTTCTTCAGGCATGTATTAAAATGTTCATGGTGTGGTGGGCTGCCATGCTCTCATGTTAGGTAAAGGTAAAGGTTTTCCTTGCTCGAAAGCCAGTCGTATCCGACTCTAGGGTTCAATGCTCATCTCTGTTTCAAAGTCGAAGAGCCAACGCTGCCTGCTTCTGCAGACGTTTCCGTGGTCATGTGGCAGGCATGACTAGACACCGGAGCACACAGAGCACTGTTTACCCTCCCACCAAAGTGGTTCCTATTTATCTACTTGCAATTTCTTGCCTTTGAACTGCTAGGTTGGCAGGAGCTGGGACAAAGATGGGAGTTCATTCCGTCCTGCAGTACTCGGGAATCGAACTGCTGACCTTCCGCCTCCCAGTCAGCGTCTTAGCCACTTGAGCCACTGCAGTTATATAGGGTACTAGCAGAGGTTGCCCGGCATTGCCGGGCTGTTTAAAATGAGGTTTTTTTTAAAATGGACCATTAGAAAGGCTGAGCGAAGAAAAATAGGTGCCTTTGAGATGTGGTGCTGGAGGAGAGTTTTGAGAGTCCCTTGGACAGCGAGAAGAACAAATAGGTCAATAGTAGAAGAGATTAGCCCTGAGTGCTCATTATAAGGTCAAATAGTAAAGATGAAGCTGAAGTATTTTGGACATCAAATGAGAAGAGAGGATTCACTTGAGAAGGCCTTAATGCTGGGGAAGGTGGTGGGCAAAAGAAAAAGGGGACAGCCAAGGATGAGATGGCTAGATGGCATTGTAGGTACAATGGGTACGGAGTTGTGTGGGCTGAGGAGGATGGCATTGCCGGGCTGTTATAAACTGTGATCAGTTGTGTTCTGTGTTTTTTTTTGGGGGGGGGAGGGATTAAAAAAAGAACAAAGGATGATATAATTTTTCCCTTTTTTATTACCCCAACAATGTTTTATAATGTGTCTTTTTTCAAAAGTGTGTGTTGGTGGTTAAGGGTGGTTTTGGGTGTGCACAACCACCACCACCCATAGAATACCACTCCAATCACCAACACACATATTAAAAATTTATGGTAAGGCAGGAGTGTCGTGCGCGTGTGTGTGTGTGAGAGAGAGAGAGAGAGAGAAAGAAAGAGAAGCTGTGTGTTAGAGAGAGAGAAAGAGAAGCTGTGTGTGAGAGAGAGACAGAGAGAGAAAAAGAGAAGCTGTGTGTGAGAGAGGAAGAGAAGCTGTGTGTGTGTGTGATAGAGAGAAGCTGTGTGTGTGAGAGAGAAAGAGAAGCTGTGTGTGAGAGAGAGAGACAGAGAGAAAAAAGAGAAGCTGTGTGTGTGAGAGAGAAAGAGAAGCTGTGTGTGAGAGAGAGAGACAGAGAGAGAAAAAGAGAAGCTGTGTGTGTGTGAGAGAAAGAGAAGCTGTGTGTGTGTGAGAGAGAGAAAGAGAAGCTGTGTGTGTGAGAGAGAGAGAGAGAAAGAGAAGCTGTGTGTGTGTGTGTGTGTGTGTGAGAGAGAGAGAAAGAGCTGTGTGTGTGAGAGAGAAAGAGAAGCTGTGTGAGAGAGAGAGAGAGAAAGAGAAGCTGTGTGTGTGAGAGAGAAAGAGAAGCTGTGTGTGAGAGAGAGAGAAAGAAAGAGAAGCTGTGTGTGTGAGAGAGAAAGAGAAGCTGTGAGTGAGAGAGAGAGAAAGAGAAGCTGTGTGTGTGTGTGAGAGAGAAAGAGAAGCTGTGTGTGTGAGAGAGGGGGAGAGAAGCTGTGAGAGAGAGAAAGAAAGAGAAGCTGTGAGAGACAGAGAAAGAGAAGCTGTGAGTGAGAGAGAGAGAGAAAGAGAAGCTGTGTGTGAGAGAGAAAGAGAAGCTGTGTGTGTGAGAGAGAAAGAGAAGCTGTGTGTGAGAGAGAGAAGCTGTGAGAGAGAGAGAGAAAGAGAAGCTGTGAGAGACAGAGAGAGAAAGAGAAGCTGAGAGAGAGAGAGAGAGAGAGAAGCTGTGAGAGAGAAAGAGAAGCTGTGAGTGTGTGTGTGTGTGTGTGTGTGTGAGAGAGAGAGAGAGAGGCTGGCTGGTTCGTGGTAAGGAAGCCCAGCGGGGGTGTGTGTGTGTTGTGGGCTTCCCTTACCAAGGGCTGCCTTGCGGCCCGCAGTAAGAAAGCCCAGCAGCGGGGGGTGGGGGGCTTCCCTTACTGTGGGCTGCCTTGCGGCCCGCGGTAAGAAAGCCCAGCGGGGAGGTGTGTGTGGGCTTCCCTTACCGTGGGCTGCCTTGCGGCCCGCGGTAAGGAAGCTGTTGTGTTCTGTAAAGCTGTGCCTTTAACAATGTACCTTAGCCATGTGTTAACAATGTAACCTTTCTGTGTGCAACATTATAACCTTCAGCTGTATCAATGTAAACCTGATAAGGGGACGCGAGCTAGTGACTACTAGATGGCAATAGCGAGCGTCCAGCTCTCATGGCTCAGATTCACCTGGATCAGCAGCGCGGGAAGATTCCCCGCCACCTCTTTACCTGGTCTAGAAGGGCGTGACCTTCTACGACGTCACGCAGGCAGCAACCAATAGTCTGTCGATGAGCCACATTCAAATGTATAGCCAGCTGTATATATTGAGCTACCCATCCGCCATTACCACATGTTCCTCCGGATCATCATGCAATAAACCTGTGTTAAGCCAACCCTTCGGCTGTTTCATTGTCTTTGGTCCCTTACACTAAATTGGCGACGAAGGTGGGATAATGGCAGCCCACGGGACCAAGACATGCGCCGGTTTCGAAATCAAGAAACCAGCCGACTGGGAGATCTTCGAAATGGACTTCCAGGCAGCACTGATTGAGTCCAAAGTCACGGAAGAGGCAAAGAAAAGGGCCATCTTCACCAGGATGCTCGGACAAGAAACCAAAAGGACCTTGGTGGACCTGATCGCACCGAGGAGGGTGAGCGAATTCAAGGCCAAGGAACTCATGCAGATGCTGCGTGAGCACGTCCGGCCCGCCACGGCGATGTTTCCCGCTCGGAGTGCATTCTGGAGGCGAGTCCAAGCGCCCGGGGAGACGGTCGCCGTGTTCGTGGCGGCCCTGCGGCTGGCGGCCGGCCCGTGCAAATGGGAGAATGCCGAAATCACCCTCCGGGACTGTGTGCTGTGCGGCCTGAACGACGCCGAAACCCAGCACACATTAATGAACCAAGAGCCAACTCCCACGTTGCAGGAGGTCGTCAGAGCGGCACAGGCCGTGGAAGCCACAAAGGCTGGGGTCCAAGAACTCCAGGACTGGCGGCCGAAGTCGAGCAAGGCAGAGACTCCGGTGCATGCGGCCCGGCGAGCTTCGAGGTCGTCCGCAGAGAGCAGCGACGACGAGGACGTCCGGAGGGTCCGGAAAGAGAGCCGGCGGTGCGACGGCTGTGGAGTGGCCCACGACCGCGTAAAATGCCCGTTTCGGAAGGCCGAGTGCCACAACTGCGGCCGCCGCGGGCACATTGCCAAGGTGTGCAGGTAGAGGCGCGAGACCCGGAGAAGCTCAGCAGACCGTTCCGCGGGACAAGACTGCTCAACGAGACCCAAGGACGGCGCTCAGGCCACGCGGAAGCAGGACGGCGTGGGCCGCATCTCCGACGGCAGCGAGGACGACACCCCAGTATTCAGCGTGTCCATAGGACACCCCCGCTACTTTGTTGAGGTACTAGTTCAAGGGGTTCCCATTAGCATGGAAATTGACTCGGGGTCCTCATATTCAATCATTTCCCAGAGGGAGTTTTTGAGAATTGCCCCCCACAGGCGGCCCAAGCTCAAAGCGTTGAGGTCCACACTACGGGACGTGCAAGAGAACAGCATTCCAGTATTGGGGGTTGGAGAATTTCAGGTTAAATTCAAGAAGCACGCCGCGTCCCTCCCTCTAGTCGTGCTTAAAGGGGGAGATTGCAGCCTCCTCGGGACTCAATGGTTCCAGCCCCTGGGGTTGTTTATTGGGGGGGTGCACGCCGTTGGGACGCACGCCGTTGGGTCTGACCCGATTCAGGAGGTGTGCGAGGCGCACCCCGAAGTTTTCAAAAAAGGACTGGGGAAATTCAAGGGGCCCCCAGTGACTTTCGACCTGGACCCGGAGGTCCGCCCAATTCGACTCAAACCACGCCGGGTGCCGTTCGCACTCAAGGACAAGATAGAGGCGGAACTGGACAAATTGGTGAGCCAGGGAATCCTTGTGCCTGTTGATTCTGCGGAGTGGGAAACTCCAATTGTAACCACACTAAAGGCCAATGGGGAGGTCCGCATATGCGCCGATTACAAGTGCACCATCAACAAGGCGATCCGCCCGAATGCGTATCCGGTGCCGGTAGTCAGCCATCTGCTGGCCAGGTTACACGGGGGAAAGTGTTTCGCTAAGCTCGACTTAGCACAGGCCTACCAGCAGCTCACGGTGTCCCCTGCCGCAGCTGCTGCGCAGACCATAGTCACCCATAAGGGGGCGTTCCAGGTGACGCGCCTTCAGTTCGGCGTGAATTCGGCGCCTGGAATTTTCCAATCACTCGTGGAACGCCTCCTGAAGGGGCTAGAGGGGGTGTTGCCTTATTTTGATGACGTGTTAATAACGGGGGGGGGGAGTCGGGTCGAATTGGCCAAGAGGTTGGGGAAGGTCCTGACAATATTCGAAAAAGCGGGGTTGAGACTGCGAAAGGACAAATGCGTCTTCTTCGCGACCGAGGTTGAGTTCCTGGGGTTTTGTGTGACTCCTGAGGGGATAAAACCATCCAAATCCAAGGTGGCCGCCATTAAGAAAGCCCCCCGCCCCATCTCCAAGCCCGAGCTGCAGTCGTTCCTAGGGCTGCTCAACTTTTACCACTCCTTCCTCCCCCGGAAGGCAGCAGTAGCTGAACCGCTACACAAACTGCTTAAAAAAGATCAGACATGGAAGTGGGGCGAGGACCAAGAAAGGGCCTTTAGCGAACTAAAGAGTCTCCTAGTGTCTGATGCCATACTGACCCATTTCAACCCCAAACGCCCGGTAGTCCTGACCTGTGATGCATCCCCGGTGGGGGTGGGGGCGGTGCTGTGCCACGTGCTGGAAGACGGAAGGGAGGCCCCGATAGCATTTTACTCCAGGTCCCTGTCCCAAGCGGAGAGAAACTACGCACAGACAGACAGGGAGGCACTAGCAATAGTTGCGGGGACGAAAAAATTTCACGGTTTTTTGTATGGCCGCCCCTTCACCATTGTAACGGACCACAAGCCCCTGCTAGGCATTTTTACCGCAGATAAGCCCACCCCACAGATCCTGTCCCCGAGGATGCTCAGGTGGGCCATTTTTCTCAATGCGTACCAGCACGCATTGGTCTACTGGCCCGGGAAAGAGATCAGCCATGCGGACGCTCTATCAAGGTCTCCCCTCCCCCTGACGCCCAGCCAGGTGAGCAAGGGTGAGCGGGACCATCAGGTCCTTATGATAGAGGTGCTGGAGTCGCCCCCCGTAATGCCCGCCGACATTGCCAAAGCGACAGAGAAGGACAAGACGTTAGCGGCAGTTAGCTCCTGGGTGCAGAAAGGGTGGCCGGCGTCCTCCCCAGCGGAGGAGTTCGCCCCATTTTTCAGGAAAATGTTAGAGCTGTCCCTAGAAAGGGGTGCCTCTTGTGGGGGCAGCGGGTGGTGATTCCCACTTCCCTTCGGCCGCGGGTGCTCAAACTGCTGCACGTCAGCCACCCCGGCATCATGCGATCCAAGGCGCTGGCCCGGAGTTACTTCTGGTGGCCCCAGCTGGACGCCGACATCGAGCACATGGTCGGCACTTGTGAAAGTTGCCAATGTTCCAGACCAGAGGAGGCCCGCCTTCCCCACAGGGAATGGGACACGGCTAAGGGGCCGTGGTCCCGGGTGCACGTTGATTTCGCGGGCCCGTTCAGAGGCACCCTGTTCCTTCTTGTAGTGGACGCCTTCTCCAAGTGGTTGGAGGTTATCCCAGTCACGAGCACCTCCTCGGCCCAGACCATTAAGCATTTGCGGAGGCTCTTTTCCACGTTCGGCATACCCGACACATTAATTAGCGACAACGCTAGTTGTTTCACGTCCTCCGAGTTTAGGGCATTCATGGAGATTAACGCCGTTCGGCATATCACCTCCGCCCCGTTTCACCCAGCCACCAATGGCCAAGTAGAGCGCCTCGTCCGCACCACGAAGGACGCGTTGCGGCGCATGGGCCCCGGGGATCTGAACCTACAAGTGTGTCAGTTTCTGCTAGGGTACAGGGTGACCCCGTTGGCGTCAGGATACTCCCCCGCAGAGCTCTTAATGCGTAGGAAACTGACCACCATCCTTACTAGGCTAGACCCCACGAGGGTAGAGGACAAAGGAAGGAACATTGGGCTAGAGGCCACAAAGAGTTTCAGTGTAGGCGCCCCCGTGCATTGCAGGAATTACGCCAGCACGGGCCCAGCCTGGGTACCGGGCGTAGTTGTGGAGCAAACTGGCCCCGTGTCGTACCGCGTGGAAACCAGCACAGGGCTACTGTGGAGGCGGCACGCGGACCAGCTCCGACGCAGGGTCTCCGATGAGCAGTGCACAGACCAAACAGAGAGAAAATCAGCGTTAGGGTTCTCCCCCACCCGTTCAGCCCAAGGGGGAGGGAAAGGGGGCCGCGGGTCCCCACCAAGGGGGGAGGAGGATATTCTTGTAGATATCCTGGGGGATCTTTCCGAGGAGGAGGAACCCGACCCCATACATATCTTGCGGAATTCCCCCACAAATGCGGATACCCCAACTGAGTTAGAATTTGATTTTCAGAACCGGGGGGGGGTTCGGAGTGGTCCCCCACCCGTCCAAGCGAGAAGAGGGGTTTTTCGTTAGCCCCGATTGCCCCCGGTCTGCCCACAATGGAGTTCTTCCCTTCCCCTAAGGCCGCCAGACCGCGGCAAGCCACTAACGAGTCTCCCTCTCCCATTTCAGGACAAGGGACCAGGGAACAAAGAAGCAGTAGCGCCCCCGGGGGGGGTCAGCCCTCATCACGGCCCAAACGCACATGCAACAAGCCATCTTGGCTGAGAGACTTCGTCTCATCCTAGGGGGGAGGGATGTTGTGTTCTGTAAAGCTGTGCCTTTAACAATGTACCTTAGCCATGTGTTAACAATGTAACCTTTCTGTGTGCAACATTATAACCTTCAGCTGTATCAATGTAAACCTGATAAGGGGACGCGAGCTAGTGACCACTAGATGGCAATAGCGAGCGTCCAGCTCTCATGGCTCAGATTCACCTGGATCAGCAGCGCGGGAAGATTCCCCGCCGCCTCTTCACCTGGTCAAGAAGGGCGTGACCTTCTACGACGTCACGCAGGCAGCAACCAATAGTCTGTCGACGAGCCACATTCAAATGTATAGCCAGCTGTATATATTGAGCTACCCATCCGCCATTACCACATGTTCCTCCGGATCATCATGCAATAAACCTGTGTTAAGCCAACCCTTCGACTGTTTCATTGTCTTTGGTCCTTACACTAAAGAAGCCCAGCGGCGGAGGGGTGTGTGGGGTTCCCTTACTGTGGGCTTCCTTGCGGCCTGCGGTAAGGAAGCCCAGCGGCAGGGGGGGCCTTTACTTACCAGGGGCTGGCTTTCCTGGGATGCGCCGGCTTTCTCAGTGTTCTGCGCGCTCACGGCGCGCAGGACACTGGGGATTGTATTTTTTCATTTTTGCTTTCCCTTTGTGCTTCTTTTTTTCCCATGCAGCTCATTTTTGATTGGCTGCGCCGCGTTTCCCCACCTTCTTTGTGCTCCCGCCTCTCAGCCTGATTGGCTGTGGTGCAGCACGGCACAAAGAATGTTGGGAAATGAAGTTGTTTCCCTTTTTTCGCGTTTGTGGGGCTGTTGCCCCACTGCCACTTTACTCAATCCTTCGTTGACCTGCGGACCCAGTCCGCCCGTATTCCCGAAGGGTGAGTGAAGGCAAGTAGGGCCAGCCGGAGGAACCTATAGCAAGTTCCAACGGTTAACCCTTGGTTTTATAGGTTAAGATAAATGTAATACATAAAATATAAATGATGTGTTTACATGCTTTGTTGCCTCACTTTCTAGGGCCCTGTTGGCATCATTCAGTCCATACTTCCGTGCCATGTTCACCAGACCTTTTAGAGAATACTGGGAAAGGCAAGTTGTGTTTGAGGAGCTGAGCGCTTTCATCCTTCAGAGAATTCTAGAATATGTCTACACTGGGGAGCTGGAGATTACACCGGAGACAGCTCAAGATCTTTTCACAGCAGCTAGCAGGCTTGTTATCCTCCCATTGCTGGAGATTATTGGCAGGTAATGTGGAGAGGTCTGGCTAAGCAGAATTCTATTTTGAAGCTGGAGTAGGTCAGAGCTAGGGTGGGTGGGTGGGTGGCTGGATAACATCCTTTGGAGATATGAAGGCATTAGCTCTCTAGGATAAGCAATCTCTGGAGGAATTATTTAGCATTTAGTCAGTGCATCTGAAATCGACAATACATATTTCACATAGCGAACAGGAGCAAGCTAGCAGGCTGAGTAATATCTAGCATATTGATCTAGCATCATAGAAAGTGAGTTTTGAGTTTTCCTTCCCATTTTTAATTTGGCAACTTTCTGCATTTTGGCTTGTCCTGTAGTTGACATTACCTTAACAGGTATTAGGTCCTTGCTTAAGTCTTGAACAATTAATTTTATAGCAATCTTCGACAATGAATCTAATGCTAGATTGTTGTTATAAAAATAGTAAAGCTGGAAGAGATCCTATGGATCATATGGTCCTGCCCATGCCAAGTAGGCACAGCAAGGAATGAAACTTCCAATAGCTTTGGCCATAGACATTTTCTATTTGTCAAGTAATGACAGCCAATAAAGAATAGGAAATGCCCTGGTTCATACAGAACTAGTTCTGGGAGGTTATAGAGGACATCATTTTCAAAAGCTACATTGTCCACTAACCAAAATGAAGTTAAAGTCATCAACTGGAAACACTGATTTTCCCAGGGAAATTTCCCAGTAGCTGAAGAGCATTTTGCAGCTGAGGGAATTTTCCAAAGTGAACATGAAATGAGATAACTTAAATGTCTGAATGGACTCAGACCTTGTCTGTTGCTTCTAATCCCAGTGTTCACAAAAGAAAAGTCCTCCACAGCATGACAGCAGAAATGAGATGGGATTGTTTGGCACGTTCAAGAATAGGGGTCCTCGCATCGGAAGTAGAAGTAAAATGCATCTTATAATCTGTTTTGCATCAGGATGAGATAGATTTTAAGATGCCATTTTCTCTGCTTAAACCAGGGGTGTCCAAACTATGGCCCGTGGGCTGGATCTGGCCCCTGATGCCAATTTATCTGGCCCATGCCATCCTTGCTTCCAGGAGTGATGAGGGCAGTGCAGGTTGGATGAATTGGCATCAGGGGCCTGATCTGGCCCATGGGCCATAGTTTGGGCACCCCTGGTTTAAGCAGAGAAAATGGCAGTTTAAAATCTATCTCATCCTGTTGCAAAACAGATTATAAAGTGCGTTTTACTTCCACTTCCGGTGGGAGGACCCAAATGACTGGCCCGCTGAACCACATGACTGGCCCATTGAACCATGTAACTGGCCCATGGCCTGAAAAGTTTGGGTACTCCTGTTCAAGGAAGTCAAGCTTTACTTGACCTAGGCAGTTTTTATGTAGTTAGTTTTTAATAGGTGGGTGGATATGTTGGGGTTTTAATTGTTTTTAATATGTATGTTTTAATCCTGTTGTGAGCCGCCCCGAGTTGGGTTCGCCTGATTGGGCGGCATAGAAATTTGAATCATAAATAAATATAAATAAATAAAAATTTCATGGGCTGCAGTCCATCCCATCCAATACAGGGAGTGCAACCTCCATTGGCAGAATGATAATGTGTTCTTTTCTCCTTCTGGCCTGTGTACAAATATCATTCAAGAGAGGGTACACTCCCTGCAGTAAGTGGGCCACTGCCCATGAAAGCTTATGCCAAAAGAAACAATTTAGTGTCTGTGGTGACACAAGCTTCTTTCTTCTTCTTCTTTTGCTAAGAAAGGTATCGCAACTTGAAAATAAGTTGATTTATACTCTTCTTTACTCTGGCTATAAGTATTGCTGGTTTCATCTCTCTACAGTCCTTTGGGAAATGTTGTTCATCCACACATATAGATTGAACATTGAGAACGTTAGGCAGAGAGGAAGAAACTCAAAGAACCCTGGCCCTGTCTTGGTTTTTTGGTCTCTGGTACCAGAATGAACCAGTGAGAGTGCCAGCAAACAGAATCATTTACTCTGATTGCTCTGTGGTGGAGAGTATGATCCCCAAGCAAGGATCCATTGACACCGGTTTCTTTTCTCCCTCTTGCCAGATTCCTTGCTGACAGCATCTCTATGGATAGCAGCCTAGGGATTTATGCTTTGGCATACGCTCACAACCACCGTGCTTTGCTGCGTGTGGCCTCACACTACATCACCTTGAACTTTGAGCCTCTTTCTGTGCATGAGGCCTTCCCAGGTTTGGATCTCAGCACAGTGGTTAGCATCATCTCCTCAGACAAACTTTTGGTGTCTTCTGAACTCACCGTCTACCATGCTGTGCAACACTGGGTAAGATCTCAACCAGCTGAGCACCTCTCACTGATCAAGAAGCTTTTGAGACAGGTCCGCCTTCCCCTCCTAACTCCTGAGGAGGTTGCTACAGTCCAGCAGGATATTATTGAAGAATATGGACATGCACATCTTCAGTGGGAACATCTGGATAGTACAGGAAGACTGCTGAAGAGCGGGGGTCTCAGGCATGGCATGTATGATGACTGGATTGTAAGCTTGGGACTCTTTGTGAGCAACATGCAAGGGGGAGTGGTTGAACGTTTGAAAACTCACTTCCTGGGGTTCAACCTACAGATGGAAAGTTGGGAAGAGATCCCACCTTTGATGTATCTCGATTCCTCTGGCTTCTTGTCTGTTGGGCACAAGCTCTATGTTTCTGGAGGGCAAAGGCTTAATGGCTCTGTCATGGGCAACCTGCATGAGTTTGATGCTCTGACGGGTCAGTGGATGCAGCTGCCGTCCATGTCTGTACCCCGCCGAGAACATGGCTTTCTAGCATGTAGGCAAAAACTCTATGCTTTGGGGGGCCGGAGTGGCAGAAGTGTGCTAGAATCTGCAGAAAGCTTTGATCTTATGCTGAAGTCCTGGTCCCCCATTGCCAACCTCCCCTTTGCAGTCAGCCATTTTGCCTCTGCTACTTTAAAGAACAAGCTATACCTAATCGGAGGGTTCTCCCACACAAGGACTAGTGGCCTTGCTCACAGGGGCATTTTGATCTATGATACAAGCTTGAATGTGTGGAATCAGGTGCCTCTCGCTTTCCAGTGTTATAAGTCAACAGCGGTGACTATGGACAATGGAATATTTGTCATTGGTGGACTGGTGGAAGAGAGTAGCCGGCGGGAGACACCGGGCACCGTCATCAGGGCGCTGATCTCTGGCACCCACAAGTGCTTTTTCCTCAGTAGAGATGGCACCGTGAGCCAAGATGTTGCAATTCCAGAGCTCCCCATCCTGGTCTTGCCACCCTGTGCGGTGCAGTGGCAAAGAAAGATCCATGTACTGGTGGGGAACACAATTTACCAGTGGAAGCCTGGAGAATCAAGCTGGACTAGGAGCCGGAAAAATGCTCCCAACACCAGGGTAACATTTCTCACGGTCGTGAATGGTGTGCTGCTACGGGTACCAAAGAGGAATCTGCAGCCGCTTTTACAAGACTCCTCCGCCGCATTGACTGCAGTTTGGGTGGCTGATCAAAAGCCTTTTTGACACTTCCACAGACCCTTGGTGTCACCTTCTGAGCTGAATGGAGGATTATGCCAAACCAAGTTGCTCCCCTCAAATTCTTCAGCGCTGATTCCTTTAAGAATAGGATATACTTGCACGGAGCTCCTCTTTGATGCCTTCGAGACAGGATATTTATGGCTTGGATAAGTGGTCTTGTTGCCAAATAAATGCCATTTCTACCGCACCCAAGATGTCTCTTCATGTTAAGAAAAGCCACTTGTGCAAACCCCTGCTATTTTTGCCATTGTGCATTTCCTCCCCACCCCACCCCCACCCATTGTGTTATGTCTTCTCACACAATTTTATTAAGTCTTTCTTTCTCTGAAGAAATGGGATTGGAACTGCATAGGCTCACCAACCAGTATTTTCTTTCTCCTCCTGTTCCTCTTCTTTGACTCTGTTTAAAACAATTCTACACATACCTGTCAACCGCGGCTCTGGACAATCCGGGACCTGCGCAGAATGGTTCTGCTCAGGTCACTTTTTACGCATGCGTAAAAACTTCTACGCATGCGTAAAAGCGACTTGTGCAGAACCGTTCTGCGCAGCTCGCTTCTACGCATGCACAGAAGCCTTCTACGCATGCGTAGAAGGGTTCTACGCAAGCATAGAAGGGTTCTACGCAAGCGTAGAAGGGTTCTACGCATGCATAAAAGCCTTCTACACATGCATAGAAGCGAGCTGCGCAGAAGGGATGTGCAGTAACGCCTTTCCCCCCTCTGCCAAATTCTGGGGTTTTGGCAGCTCCGGGCAGGAAATGGAGAAAATCGGCGCAGAAAAACGGGAAATCTCGGCCAATCCGGGAAGGTTGACAGGTATGATTCTACATCACACACGCTGTGGCACAGTTGGATCTGCCAGCACAACAGTTGTGAACCAAAAGCAGGTTGGTGGGGGGCGGTAGAGAGCAGGAAAGAATTGGAGTTACACCAGATCCAAACTTTCACTCACACTTCCAGACATTATGATGGCACAAACTTATGCCAGGGTCTATGGTTGGAAAGGTTTAGGTGCAGTAAGCATTATTGTAAGCCAATCTTCAGCCATCTTGACTCATTAGGATTATACTCTTAATTTATGCCACATTTATATTTGGATTTTGTTGTGAAGAACTCATTTTTGCAATGCCCTTTGAGCTTAGTAAATATTTTAGACAGCATGACTGACCTAAGATCACTCAGGGAATTTCATGAAAATGGATCTCCCCAGTCTTAGTTAAATACTCTGACTAATGCATTATATTGCCCTTTCTTCTGTCCTTTCTTATTGGACTACTTCAACTAGATATAAAATACTATTCTACTTCTTTGTTGTTGTTCAGTCGCACAGTCGATTCCGACCCTTTGCGACCCTATGGACCATCGATCTCCAGGCACCCCTGTCCTCCACCATTCTCCTCAGCCCGCCCAACTCTGTGCCCAATGCATCTACAATACCATCTAGCCATCTCATCTTTGGCTGCCCTCTTCTTCTTTTGTCCTCCACCTTTCCCAGCATCAAGGCTTTCTCAAGTGAATCCTCTCTACTCATTTGATGTCCAAAGTACTTAAGCTTAATCTTTACTATTTGACCTTCTAAGCTGCAGTCAGGGTTGATCTATACTTATAAAATGGTGCATTAACTGTTGGAATGTGACAAAGGATGTTGCACCCAGGCCTCCGTTCACTCACCCGAACGGGGTTCGCAGGTAACTGTCGGGTTGAAATTTTTGACCCGGGGGCAGGAGCCCCCCAGTCGCAAACAAAAAAAGGGAACTTCAATTCCCAAAGGCAAAAGGAACGTTCAGAAACGCACCGCAGCCAATCAAAAAAAGCCGCAAAAGAAAAACCGCTGCAGAAAGAAAACACGCGCAGCCAAAACTACAAGCCCCAGCGTCCTGCGCGCCATTAGCATGCAGAACGCTGAGGCGGACGGCGTGCGAAAAATAAAAGTTAAAAAAAGCCTGCCACTGCTGCAATTCTTCCCCACGGGCGAGCCAGCATGGCCCATGGGGGGGGAAATAACCCCCCGCCACCACTGGCCTTCCGTTCGAAGGGCCAGCCGCCGCGCGAAAAACACGAGTAAAAGCAAGTAAACCCCCGGCCGCCGCTGCCCTTCCGTTTGAAGGGCCAGCCGGCGCGCAAAAAATAAAAGCAACCTACCCCCCCCCCCAACTGCCCTCCTTCCCAACGGGCCAGCCAGTATGGCCCGCGGGGAAAAAAATGAAACACCCCACCAATGCTGCCCTTCCTTCCCACGGGCCAGCCAGTATGGCCCATGGAAAAGAAAGCACCACCACCCCGCAAATGCCCTTCCTTCCCACGGGCCAGCCAGCATGGCCTGCGAGAAAGAAAGCCACCCCCCACTGAAAAAAACACACAAAAACACAAACCAAAAACATTCAAAAACACACCAAAATCCAAAAAGTACACACAAACACAGCCAAAAACAAACAAGAAAAAAACACACATACACCCCCCGAAAAAAATCCCCCCCCCAAAAAAACCCCCCAGAGAACTTACCAAAAGACGTCTTCCTTCTATGAGAACCGGAACTCAAATGAGAAAGAGGAAACTTACCGGAAGCGACACCCAGAGGACAGAAGAGAACAATTGTAAAGAGAGGCACAAAAGCTCACCACCCCCACCCAGTGGCCAAAAGAGAAAAAACATTCAAAAATATTGAAACTAATAAGATTAATTCCAAATTTAATCAAATAAGTTATACAAACATTCAAAAATAAACACACTAATCACAAAAATTACCAAAAAAACCAAAACACTTTTCACTCCAAAAAACCAAAACAAAAAAATGAGTTAAAATAAACATTTTAAAAAACAAAATTAAATTTTAAACTGAATAATATTAAATTAAATTTAATTTAATTTAAAAAAATTGCATAAACATAAATAACAAGTTCAAAAACCAAATTAAGGAGCCCGGCACTGAGGAAGCCAGCACACACACACACACACAAACAAACAAACCAAAAAGAACCAAAAAAAACCACTGGGAGCGCAAGTCCGCCGCATGCGGACGAAGCGCCTCGAAGCCACAAAATCAAAAAACCTTACACCACCATTTAAAACAGCCCATCACCATTAGTTCAAGAAAAAAACCGAAACCCTTTAGTATCCAACACAATTTTAAAAAGCCCAGCACCGCCGGGCAAACTATGCTAGTTTCTTCTAAGATTGACCTATTTGTTCTCCTCGCTGCCCAGGGGATTCTTAAAACTCTCCTCCAACACCATATTTCAAAGGCGTCTATTCTTCTGTGCTCAGCTTTCCTAATGGTCCAGCTTTCACAACCATACATTACCACTGGGAATACCATTGCTTTGACTATGTGATTTTTTTTTTGGCAAGGTGATGTCTCTACTTTTCACTATGTTCCCCAGGTTTCTCATAGCTTGTCTCCCAAGAATCAGTCGCCTTTTTATTTCATGGCTGCAATCCCCATCTGCAGTAATCTTTGATCCTAAAAAAGTAAAATGGTAATGGAATCAGCAAGGCAATCAAAAGAAGCTATAATACCAGCTAATTGAGGAAGGCTTCTAATCATCAGGTGGAACTCTTCTGTGTAGTTCATGGCTCCAGTTTTCCTGGAGAAAAAATTTGCTATGTTCAAATATGAGCGATTGACAACCCATTTTAGATTTAGCTCCAAAGCCACCACCTACGGTATCTAGAGCCTTGTCCATCATGGCTCTTAAAATCAGGAAAGGAAATGACTGAGGAATCACATTATTGATGCATCCCTATGGGAGAGTAATTTCTCATCCCATCTAAAGGAAACATAAGGCCCATTCCAAAGATATTCAGTTTAGCATCTTAATAACTATAGGCCTGTGGCCAACATTCAATTCCTGGGCAAGTTGATTGAAAATGTGGTAGCCGACCAGCTGTAGACATTCTTGGAGGTAATGGATTGTCTAAATCCATTTCGATCAGAGTTCAGGCTATGTCATGGGACATGAAGTGACATTAGTTGGCTTGCAAGACAATCTACAAAGCAAGGCAGAGTGGGGAGAGGGGGGCAGATGTCTAAATCTGCTTTCTTTATTTATTCGTGTCAGATGCACCACTAGCATATAATAACATACAAAGCTAAAAGTAACACATCTAAAAACAAAATAGAATTAAAAAGGGCTAGATGACATCTGGCCAATATTCACCAGCATTTCTTCTTGCCAGCATAAGATCTAAATCTGCTGGCCCTCCTGGATCTTTCTGTGGACTTTGATAATGCTAACTACAGTATCATTCTGGGATGGCTGTCAAATCTAGGACTTGGAGGCTCTGCTCTTTAGTGGTTTCAGTCTTTCTTCAAGGGCTGAGATAGTACAGCTTGGGGAGGTGTTGTCTACTCTTTGGGACCTCTTAACAGGGTCTCTCAAGGAATGGCCATTTCCCTGGTGCTTTTCAACATTTATATGAAGCTGCTGAGAGAAGTCATACAGAGTTTTGGAGTTCATTGGCATCAATACACAGATGACACACAGTTCTATCTCTTCTTTTCTTCATATGCAGGTGATGCTGTGCAGGACCTTGAGAGATGTCTGGCATCAATGATGGACTGGATGAGGGCCAACAAACAGAAACTAAATCCAGATATGACAGAGATCTTACTGATGGGAGACTCTTTGGACTGGTTAGAGGGAAATATACCTTTCCTCTGTGGGGTTACCCTCCCCCTGAAGAATGAGGTTCACAGCTTGTAGATTTATTTATTTATTTATTTGGATTTCCACTGAAGTGATTCCGGGTGGCTCACAATCACCATAAAAACATTCAATATAAAACCATCCCAGCAACAATAAAATCACAAAAACATTTAATGTTTAAAAACCATTAAAATACCTTCCCAGCCGAAATAAGTTAAAAAACTGAAACTAAAAACCCAAACGGCCTTCATATAAGCCAGCGCAGGGGGGGAGGGCTGCCCCACCGGCAGCACCCCACACCTGCTGTGCCAGCCAGGTTTTTAGACCTTTTCTGAAGGTCAGTAGCTCTGCCTGGAGGTGCAATTCGGTAAGCAGGAGGTTCCACAGGGCTGGAGCAGATGCTGAAAAAGCCCTCCTTCTAGTGCTAGAGAGGTGAGCCTCTCTAGCCGATGGGACCATAAGGGAGCCCCTCTGGTCTGCTCTGGTTGGACGGGCAGATGTCCTTGGGGTAACACGGTCTCTTAAGTAACCTGCTCCACTACCATGTAGGGCTTTAAAGGTAATCACCAGAAACTCTTGAACTCTGCTTTCTCTATGGAGGAGCAAATATCTGCTATGGCCAAGAGTGCCTTTTAATAACTTCAGTTGGTTGCCCAGCTGCACCCCTATCTGTTGTTGTTGTTGTTGTTGTTGTTCAGTCGCACAGTAGATTCCGACCCATATCTGGATAAGAAACATCTAACAACAGTGGTTCATATGTTGTTAATCTCAAAAATAGACTACTGTAACAATCCTTATGTAGGACTGCCCTTGAAGTCACTATGGAAACTTCAGCAGGTCCAAAATACATGGCCAAATTCATTATAGGCACCAGCCCAGTTAGGTATGAACACATAACCCCAGCCTTGTCATTCCTTCATTGGCTTCGTATCAGTTTCTGTGCTTAATTTAAGGTGCTGGTCGTAACCGATAAAGCCTGTAATGGTGGAGGAACTCACTATCTGGTCAAAGGTCTCTTCCACACAACAGCTACCCATCCCATATGCTCCTTTCAGTCCTTTAATGTTGAGACTTGTAACTCCCAAAGAGGCCAAGGAAGCCAACCCTAGGAAGTGAGGCTTCTCAGTCATAGCCCTTTCCCTCTGAAACAAACTTCCTACAGAGGTTTGCCTCTCTGGTTTTGGGAAGTTAGTTTCGAACAAGTTGTAAAGTGGCTTTGTACTAGTATTAATATTGTCCTGAGATGTTTAAATAGGGTTAACTTTGTAGGGGTTTCTATTCTAGCTAGTGAGAGGATTTATTGTATTTCATTGTATTTACTGTATGGTGTTTTAATGTATGGTTTTATTGCATTTTGAACTGCCCAGGAGGTGGAGACACTAATAGGGTGGTATAGAAAAGTAAGTAAAGTAAGTGCTTCTGTTTCTTTGATTCCAAGCTTGCCTTTGTGGACTGGCTTTGACATGTTACTGCCCAACTCTCAGCCACTCTTCCCAACCTGTCTCACAAAGAAAAGTACAAACTACCACAGTAGTAGCAGCCCTTAACAATGTGCCCCAGAATCCTGGCCAACAACTGCATCCTCACTTATCTTCCTTGGTAAGTAGAAACCTAATTCCTCAAGAGGGATGTCGCAATGCATCTCCCCAGGTTACACTGTCTGGCTTTATGCAGCCACCTGCATAGCCTAGTAAGGACCACCTGCTCCCCCCCTTCCGACTTTCAGCTATATCTGCAGTACTCCCACATTAAGCTGCTCAGTGGAGGCCTCCGTCTTTATGGCATTGGAAAAGGACAAAACAGCAACAGGGAGATTTTCTGCTTGGAGAGAGAATAAAAGTCACCAGAAGCCCAATTGAAAAACGCCAAGGAGCAGTATCTTAAAACCTTAAATGAAGCATTACATTCTGCTGTACTTACTCTCCTTCTTCCCAGCAACACACTTTTAGCAAAGCATGTAAAGGAAACCAATGTGTGCATTATTTATCTGTTCAAAACATAGAATTCCAAATTTGGACTGTTTAATTCTGTATTTGAGCAATTCTCTGCCTCCACAGAGCATTTCAACACGTCCATATTAACATACCTAACTGGACTGGGTGATCTCAGCAGGTCAAGGGCCATTTTCCAGATTTGCTGATTATTATTTATTTATTTCATGAAGCAAATTACCAGCTGTTGACATGCTGCTGCTGCTGCTACTACTACTTTAAAGCAGTGTATATACTGCAAAAGATGCAACAATGAATTGCTGTTAAACAAAAAACGGATTATTTATTTATTTAAATTTATATTGCCGCCCTCTCGCCTGGGTGACTCCGGGTGGCTCACAAATATGAAAACATCATACAACAATAAAATCACAAGAACCTTACTTAAAAACCATTTAAACTATTAAAATATTCAAAATATTAAAATACCCTCCCCAACCACAACATTAGATTTAAAAACTGAAAGCCCAGGTGGCCTTCACATAAGCCAACATGGAGTGGCTACCGCACCAGCAGCACCCCACACCTGCTGTGCAAGCCAGGTTTTAAGATCTTTCCTGAAGGGTAAAAGTTCTGCCTGGAGACGTAGCTCGGTCAGCAGGAGGTTCCACAGGACCGGAGCAGATGCCGAAAAGGCCCTCCTTCTAGTGCTAGAGAGGCGAGCCTCTTTAGCAGATGGAACTATCAGGAAGCTCCTCTGGTCTGCTTTAGTGGGATGGGCAGATGTCCTTGGGGTGATGCGGTCTCTTAAGTACCTTGGTCCACTATCATGTAGGGCTTTGAAGGTAGTCACCAGCACCTTGAATTGCACCCGGAGGCACACCGGCAGCCAGTGCAGCTCCCACAACAGGGGTAAGGCATAGGCATAATGCCCACACCCCATCATTACATGGGCAGCCACATTTTGAACCAGTTGTAGCCTTTGGATGATCATCAAGGGCAGCCCCATGTAGAGTGCATTACAGTAATCCAGTCTGGAGGTGACCAGAGCATGAGTGACCATAAGCAAGGAGTCCCGGTGCAGGGGTGGGTGTAGGAGAATAACACAAAGTTGTGCAAAAGCCCTCCTGGCCATGACTGCCACCTGCTCATTGAGCAGGAGTTGTGAGCCCAGGAGGACCCCAAAATTACACACTGGGTCTGTCTGAGGCAAAGGAGCCATATCCATTACCAAAGATGGTAACTCCTGGGATAACGCAGGGCCCCTGACCCACAGCCACTCAATCTTGCCAGGATTCAGTTGTAGCCCATTGTCCCCCATCCAGACCCTTACAGCCTCTAAACACCTGGATAGGACTTCCACTGCATTGCTTGTATCACCACGGGCTGAGATGTACAGTTATCATCTGCATATTGATGATACTTCACCCCGTGGGAACGGATGATCTCCCGCAACGGTTTCATGTAAATATTAAATAAGAGAGGCGAGAGCACCGAGCCCTGTGGCACCCCATATTGGAGAAGCCTAGGGCTAGACCTCTTGCCCTCCAATGACACTGACTGGGTCCTGCCCCTCAGAAATGAGAAAAAACAGGACCACACAGTGCCCTGGATCCCTAGTCTTCAGAGCCATTCCAGAAGGACACCGTGGTCAACAGTATTGAAAGCTGCTGAAAGGTCAAGAAGAGCAAGGATGGACAGATTACCTCCGTCCCGCTCATGCCAGAGATCATCCAACAGTGCAACCAATGCAGTCTCCATACCATATCTGGACCTGAATCCTGACTGAAAAGGGTCCAGATAATCAGCTTCATCCAGAACCACCTGTAGCTGCTGCGCCACTGCCTTCTCCAATACCTTCCCTAAAAAGGGAAGGTTGGATACAGGCTGAAAGTTAGCCAATATTGTTGGGTTGAGCGATGGCTTCTTCAGGAGGGGGCGCACCAATGCATGTTTAAATGGTGCAGGAAACACATCCTCCCGCAAAGAAGCATTAACTATCACCCTGACCCAGCTACCTGTCATTACCATGGTCATTTTAACCAACCAGGCAGGGCATGGATCTAACAAACAGGCAGTAGCACGAACAGATCCAAGGAGCCTGCCCACTTCTTCAGGGACAACTGGATCAAACTGATCCTAGATAACATGGCAAGACTGTGGTCCCGTCAACTCCAGACTCATCATAACCAAGCTGGGCTTAAACTTTGAGCGAATCTGAGAGATTTTCTCCATCAGATAATCAGCAAAATCATCAGCTGACCTCTGCCATTCAGGTTTAGGGCCCCCTCTACCGAGGAGAGACCTAGTCACCCGGAACAGAGTCGCTGAGCGATTATCCGCAGAGGCAATAAGGGCAGTGGAATATTGATGTTTTACTGCCTCCATCACCACAGGGTAGGCCCTAACATTGGCTCTAGCAAGTGTTAGGTTGGAATCACCCAGCAGCACTCTAGGCATATCTTTGCATGTTTGAGTAAACCACGGAGATGCGCGGAGCCCGCATGCACAGAGAGGCTGTAGTGGCGTGATCACTTCCAAGGCCACCACCACCCCATTCTGGAGGGCAACCAGAGCCGAATCATGCAGCTGACCCATAGGAAAAAAAACAGTTCCCTCTGGAATTCCTCAGGATCCATCAGTTGCTGAGGGCAGGCCATTTTAACAGGCTCTGCCTCCCTATGGTGGGGCATCACTCCCAAAAAGTCCAGAGTCACCAGACAGTGATCTGACCATGACACTGGTATTATATATGACTAGCAGGAGTGCCCGGCTTCGCCTGGGTCATGTGTAGGTTGCCCTGGCCTACCTTCCACGGTTGGTATTGGAGTGGTCGGTCCTGGTCTTCTGTGCTGTTGGCAGGCTGTTCCTCGTGGCCTCCAGGCAGTCCCTGGCTGTCCCTGCCAGTGTGGCCTCACCCATCACCTCTCATTTTGGCCATGTCACCCTGTCTGGGGGCATCTACGTGGCCGCTGTTGCTGGGGTGGGAGCGGGAGCCGCCTGCGGTGGCCTTGCCACATCATTCCCACTCTCCATTGGTTGGCCCATCTGGGGGCATCTCCGTGGCTGCTGTTGCCTGGGAGGACCCGGCGGGCGCCTGCGGCAGCCTTGGCACAGCAGCTGTGTGCTCTTTCCAATCAAGGGTGCTGGTGTTTCCATCAGCCCAGCCACTGCTGCTGTGGCCTTGCTCAGCATCTCTTCGTCCAGTCGTGGCACCCTGACTACGCTGCCTCTGTGGGCATCTGGCTCATCCGGGGGTGGCTATGTGATTGCTGTCGCAGGGGTAGGCACGGTGGCCTTGCTGCGGTGGCTCCATGCTCCGGCAGCCGGCTCTTCCGCCCTTGGCCTGGCCTTGCTGATTAGCTGTGGCATGCCGCATTGGCCACTGGGAGGTGTAGTTTGTCCGTCTTTTACTTTTTGTGGGGCACAGGGCCCCCCATGGCTGTCCGAACCCCAACAGCTCAGAGTCCGAACTTTCAGGGTAGGCGTGTGCCAAGTTTTTTTTGGGGGGGGGGGCTAGTCCCGGGGCATGGATTTCTATACCTGACATACAAACGTACACTTCTCTTTTATATAATTAGATTGCTGTAAGTTGAGATCACTCAGCCACCGCTCTGACAGGAAAACTAAATCCAGTGTGGCCACTGCTCCTAGTCGGGCCCTGAATTACCTGAGTCAGGCCCACAGCTGCCATAGTAGCCATGAACTCCTGAGCTACCTCGGATCCCACCCCCAATGATGGCAAATTGAAGTCCCCCAGCACCATAAGTGTGGGGAGCTCCAATGCCAACATTGTGATGGCCTCGAGGAGCTCGGGCAAGGAATCTGCTACACCGCAAGGGGGCAGGTACAGGAGCAAGATTCCCAACTGACCCTTAAGATCCAACCGAAAAAGCAGAGTCTCACAACCCGGCACCTGTGGAGCCGTGGCTCTCGCAACTCCTAATGATTCTCTGGCTACAATGGTGATGCCACCGCCCCTACCCTTATCCCTAGGCTGGTGCCAAATACTAAAACTGGCTGGACACATTTCTGATAGAGGAATATCGTCCTCCGGTGTCAGCCAAGTTTCGGTGATGCATGCCAGCAACAGCCTAAGGGAGGGCTCACTCTGGGTCAGCTGTCCAGGAACCAGAGATGTAGCTGTGGGGCTGGAACGGGGGACAGATATTAAACATCAGTCCTGCATTTAAAAGAATGTTTTTAATTGAGAAAGACCATTTGCCCCTTTAGAGAGTAAAAGTATATACAGTGTATACATTTTTAGAAAGAAAAAAAAACAATGTGAACAAGGAGTTGAGGGAATGCTGAGGACTCCTCAAACATGGTAAATTTACCTCATGACCCTTAAAGGACACAAGGGATTTTATGAGGAGAACAATTAAAACTTTGGGGTATGAAAATTGTCCCCATACAAATGGCCTTAGGGGGCATTGTAACCCATGGGCAGCATATTGCTTAACCCTTGATATAGGATTAGGGCAACGAATGGGACTGGAATTCAGTTAACATGAACAAGGGACGAGAGCACTGACCTCCCTAAATTTACATTGAAGTGGTTTTTCTGATTTCTCCAACCAGACATTGATTAGCTATCATGCTGTTGTCATTCAGTGAGCCCGCAGACCTGTCGAGGCTAGGGGATTGGCGCTGGCAGTGTCAACTGAAGAGCCCATTTAATTTATATTCAACAGTCACCAAACCTGTTCATATCTGAATGGTTGTATGGATTTTTTCTATATTTTTACATTGCTGTAGTACACCTCTTCACCTCCAAAAAGATAACATATCTGGTTCTGACTTTAGCTCATTACCTTTCACTAATACATAATTCAAAAATTCTCTGAATATCTTTCTAAAATCATTTTCTTATTTCAATCCAGTTAGTTTTCTTTTCAGCTATAAGGGAAAAATAGTTGCATTTTTCCTCCTGAATTTTCCACTGTACACCTTTTATGGGATGACCCTGGGTTATAGTATTGAAAAAGAGGGAGAGTAATGTGTCTCTGTCCACTGTCCCCATGTTGTGTAGAGTTGTATGAATTCCAGTTATGCTCACCCCTTTTTTTCCTGCCTAAATGAAGAAGCTAAAGCACCAACCAATATTTAATTGCTAAGCCTAACTAGAGTAGACGCACTGAATGGATTGTTACGTGTTCAATGTTTACACAAATCTCAATGAGTCAATGGGTTTACTCTAGCTGAGCAAAAGGACAATGGCTGTTATACTTTCAAAGGAGTGGTTCCAGCTCTCTTATCATTTTGGTTTTTCATTTTCTACATCTTTCCTACAACTATATTCTTTCTCTAAACACCTGATGGTTGAAGACAAGGGCTAACATTATCTCCTCAGGTAGCAAGCTCCACAAAGCCACAACAAGATGGACATTAGGGCTGATGCCTTAACATAGGAATGGGCGAAGTGGGCCCCATAAAGTCTTGGAGCTCCAAGAGGCCTCTCCGCAGTTTCTACCCAGTCTAAATTTTCTCCAAATTTGCACAATCATGCTACTAAGAAGTCTTAATGGGTAATTTACCCTTTCAACATGATTTTATTTTAGACCTTTAAAAGCTTTTTTTTTTAAAATGGGAAGTAACTGATGAGTCAACTGGCTTGGGCAAGAAAAGTCTAAATCAAGCATGGAGTGAAGCATGGAGATCCACAGAGGTGGCCCATCCTGGTCTGAGTAGATTGGCTCCTTGACTACTAACATTGTTACACAGTTTTATAAACCATGTTCCTAAAGTTTTCTTTAATTGTTCGGAAGGGAGAGAGCAGCAGAAAGTAGCCAACCATGGCCAGGTGTTTAGATTAGCAGTGATTTAGTGCTGAGTAAAGAGAATCATTTATCTGGAAACTAGGAACTGCATCAAAAAAGGAAAGGGAAGCAAACTGTTTTGGGAAATCCATTCAGGGATGATATGCAAGTTGTGAAGTCATAGTCGATTCCAACCCTTTGCGACCCTATGGGCCATTCGCCTCCAGGCAATTCTGTCCTCCACCATTTTCCTCAGCCCGCCCAGCTCTGTGCCCACTGCGTCCACAACACCATCTAGCCTTCTCATCTTGCCCCCCTTCTTCTTTTGCACTCTACCTTTCCCAGCATCAAGGCCTTTTCAAGTGAATCCTCCCTTCTCATTTGATGTCCAAAGTACTTCATCTTCATCTTTACTATTTGACCTTCCAATGAGCAGCCAGGGTTGATTTCTTTTACGATTGACCTATTTGTTCTCCTCACTGTTCAGGGGATTCTCAAACCTCTCCTCCAGCACCACATCTCAAAGGCATCTATTCTTCTGCGCTCAGCTTTCCTAATGGTCCAGCCCTCATACCCATACATTACCACCGGGAATACCATTGCTTTGACTATGCGAACAACCTAAAACTCAATTACAGAAGCCACTGAAGCTGGCTTCCATACTTGCAAGTCTGTTGGTGGAAATATAATGTTTAGCTGCTTCTCTCTAAGAAAGGAAAGAAACAATAATGCTTGACAGTAAATAAAACAAAACAAAAAAGATGAAAAAATATAAACATTGTGGCACCTTAAAGACTGAATTCTTCTTGTTCTCTTTTTATGACCTTGCACATGAGGGTGTGTATTGGGTGATCAATTACCTCCAATGAGTTCGATTTGCTGTTACATTTGATGCTTCTTTCCATGAGACTTGTTTATTATTCGATTATACTTGTATATTATTATTATGTATACGGATTAACTACTAAATTTTAATGTTAGCTTTCATGGATCAAGTCTACTTCTTCAGATATAAAAATGAGACTTCATGGCATTATATACAGGGGGGGTACAGAGGTACACAGTGCTTGGTTAGTATAACAGGCACAGGTGCAATTCAGCGTGGCATTTTAACCTCTGTTAGGATAGAAGATCCTTGATTAATATTCAGATTTATTTCTGTGAAGTTTGGTTATGTGAAGTGGTAAATGGTTAGTACAGTATATGTAATCTATTGTGGCATTACATATTTGGTAATGAGTTTACCTTTCAGACCTAGCATTTAGAGTTTACCGACTATGCTGTGTGAACCTTGACATGGTGTGAGTGACCTAAGCAGCAAAAACTTCTTTTATTCGATGAGGTAGCCTGAGGCTATGGATAACACGTGTTGATGAATAAGATTCACTGAGCATACTTCTGACTTTTGTTCTTTAAAAGTGGTATGGGAAATTACAGCATATAACAGCCTGTTAGTTGAGGCATTTACATCTGATAATGCCCCAAAAACCCTTGACTAATATTCAAACCTTTGAGATGGGTGTCTAACATGTGTATATATTTTAGCCCTACTGTCTCTCTCTGGAACCTTGTCTTGTAACTTTTCTGTTCCACAATGGCAACTTTCAAATCTTGTGCAGATTGTTCAGGTAGATTGAAATGAATTGAAACAGGTTCTTATGTATTTCCATTCCTGATGTCTGATTTATATCCATTCACTCTTTTGTGCAGAGATTTTCCTGTTTGTCCTATGTAGAGTGCATAGGGGCATTGTTGGCAAGAGATGGCATAAATCATTGGCTGAAGAACAAGTAAAACTGCACTTAATGTTGTGTGTGACGTTGTGGGTCTAGTAATAATGTTGCCAGAGTAAATATGGGGGATAGCTGGCATTTGAGTTTGTAGCAAGTTTTAGTCCCCATCTCTGTTTCACTGTTGCATTGTCTGTTGTGTGCCAGTAATTGCTTGAGATTGGGGGGTTATCTGTAAACAAGCAAAGGTCTGTCACTTTAGTGTATGGGACCAAAGACAACCGGACAGCCGAAAGGTTGGTTTAACACAGGTTTATTACATGAGGTTCCAGTGAAGCATGAGGTAATGGCGGTGATACATCTCAATATATACAGTAGCTCTCTACATTTGAATCTTGTAGCACGGTAGCTCATTGGCTGCTACCGGCGTGGCCTCGCCCAGGCACGCCTCTTTCTTCTGCTGCTGAATGCGGGGAAGGTTTTCCCGCGGCTGTCCGTGATTGAGCAATGTGAACCATGTGAGGCTGAACGCTCGCAGCTGCCCTCTATGGGCTGTCTGCTCGCGTTCCTTTACAGCTGGTATCGTTTGTATCTGGAGTGGTTACATTCTTGCCTTTACAGTATAATGAACATGCATACATACATACATAACATCCCTCCCCCCTAGGATGGGACGAAGTCCCGCAACCATTGTGGCTTGCCGCACGTGCGCTTGGGGCGTGCCTGCGTCTGACCTAGTACTGGAGAGCCTGTGATCCCTGACTCCGCGGGTGCTTGTCCTGCAACGGGAAACGGGGATTCGTTAGTGGCTCTGTGGGGCGTCCGTGCCTGCCTCGCGCCCGGGGATGGGAAGGGAATGAATAGTTGGGAGGTGAACCCCTGCCTGTTGCTCTCTGACCCCGGGGACCCTCCTATTGTGAACCGGGGAACCGATGAGGTCGCCCTTGTGGTTCGGCTACCTTCTGATCCCTGCTCGGGGGACCTTGAGACTGTGGTGGGCGGACTCGCTGATGCCTCCCGTCTTGGGGGTGTCGGTCTCCGGGAAAATGGCGCTATATCGCATTCTAACTCACAGGGGCTACTGGGACTGGAGGTACCAGGGGCTGAACTGAAACCCCTCTTTTCGCTAGGACGGGTGGGGGACCACTCCGCTAACTCCCCCTGGTACTGTAAATCAACGTCTAAACTTCTATGGGCATCTGTGTTTCGGGGAAACTCCCGCGGGGTATGTGTGCGGTCGGGGCTCTTCCATTTTTTCGGGGACTCCCGCAAAAGATTTCTGTGGATCGATTCCCTTTCCTCCCCCCTTGGTGGGGACCCATGCTCCCCTTTTCCTCCCCCTTGGGCTAAACGGGTGGGGGAGTACCCTAACGCTGATTCGATGCTATTCTCATCTCCGTCCTGCTCTCCGGGGACCCTGCGCCTGAGTTGGTCCACGTGTCGCCTCCACAGGAAACCTGTACTGGTCTCTACGCGGTATGAGACGGGGCCGGTTTGTTCTACTACGGTGCCCGGCACCCAGGCTGGCCCCGCGCTGGCGTAGTTCCTGCAATGCACCGGGGCGCCTACGCTGAAACTCTTTGTGGGTTCCACCCCTATGTTCCGCCCTTTGTCCTCTACTCTCGTGGGGTCTAGCTTGGAGATTCCCGTGGCCAGCTTCCTGCGCATCAACAGCTCTGCGGGGGAGTACCCTGACGCTAGTGGGGTGACCCTGTATCTTAGCAGGAATTGGCACAATTTCAGGTCGAGGTCTCCGGGGCCCATGCGCAGCAGCGCGTCTTTCGTGGTGCACACGAGGCGCTCTACTTGGCCGTTGGTGGCCGTGTGAAAGGGGGCAGAGGTGACGTGCCGAATGGCATTTCGCTCCATGAATGCCCCGAACTCGGCGGACGTGAAACAGCTAGCGTTATCGCTGACGAGGGTGTCGGGTAAACCGAACGTGGAAAAGACCCTCCTTAACTGTTTGATTGTTGTGGCCGAGGAGGTGCTTGAGACTGGAATGACCTCCAACCACTTGGAGAACGCGTCCACCACGAGGAGGAAAAGCGTTCCCCTGAACGGGCCAGCAAAGTCTACATGTACCCGGGACCAGGGCCCCCTTGCCGTGTCCCACTCCCTAGGTGGCGAGCGAGCCTCTTCTGGCCTTGAGCTTTGGCACGCTTCGCAAGTGCCGACCATGTGTTCGATGTCGGCGTCTAGCTGGGGCCACCAAAAGTAACTGCGGGCCAGCGCCTTTGAGCGGACGATCCCCGGGTGGCTGACGTGCAGCAGTTTAAGCACCCTCGGCCGGAGAGGCGTGGGGATCACTACTCGCTGTCCCCACAAAAGGCAACCCCTCTCTAGGGACAACTCTAGTTTCTTTTTGAAAAATGTGTCGAATTCCGCTGCTGGGGAAGACACGGGCCACCCTTTCTGTACCCAGGAGCAAACTGTGGCCAGCGTTTTGTCCTTGCCTGTCGCTTTGGCGATGTCGGCCGGTACTACTGGAGGGGAGTCTAGAACCTCTATCATTAAGACCTGATGGTCCCTCTCTACTTCGCCCACGTGGCAGCAATCCCGGGGAATGGGGGACCTCGACAGGGCGTCGGCATGGCTGATCTCCTTCCCGGGCCGGTATACCAACGCGTGCTGATACGCGTTGAGAAAAATGGCCCACCTGAGCATTCTCGGGGACAGGATTTGGGGGGTGGGCTTATCTGCGGTGAAAATGCCTAGCAAAGGCTTATGGTCAGTCACTATGGTGAAGGGGCGTCCGTACACAAAATCATGAAATTTCTTGGTCCCCGCAATTATTGCTAGTGCTTCCCTGTCTGTCTGGGCATAGTTTCTCTCCGCTTGGGACAAGGACCTAGAGTAGAACGCAATCGGGGCCTCCCTACCGTTCTCCAGCACGTGGCATAACACCGCCCCCACCCCCACCGGGGATGCATCGCATATCAGGACCACTGGGCGTTTGGGATTGAAGTGGGTCAGTACAGCATCTGATGCCAGGAGTCGCTTCAGGTCATTGAAAGCCTTCTCCTGGTCGTCGCCCCACTTCCATGCCTCGTCCTTTTTTAACAATTTGTGTAGCGGTTCTGCCACGGCTGCCTTCCGCGGGAGGAAGGAGTGGTAGAAGTTGAGCAGTCCGAGGAACGACTGCAACTCGGGCTTGGAGGTGGGGCGAGGGGCCTTCTTGATGGCGGTTACCTTGGATTGGGCTGGCCTTATTCCCTCGGGAGTGACACGGAACCCTAGGAACTCAACCTCTGTAGCGAAGAAGACGCATTTGTCTTTCCGCAACCGCAACCCCGCCTTTTCGAATATCGTCAGGACCTTTCCCAACCTTGTTGCTAATTCGGCCCGGCTCCCCCCTGTAATCAATACGTCATCAAAGTAGGGTAACACCCCCTCTAACCCCTTCAGGAGGCGTTCCACAAGTGACTGGAAGATCCCGGGCGCCGAATTCACGCCGAATTGGAGGCGCGATACCTGGAACGCCCCTTTGTGGGTGACTATGGTCTGCGCAGCAGCTGCGGCGGGGGTCACCGGGAGTTGCTGGTAGGCTTGGGCCAGGTCGAGTTTAGCGAAACACCTCCCCCCGTGTAACCTGGCCAACAAGTGGCTGACTACCGGCACCGGATACGCATTAGGGCGGATCGCCTTATTGATGGTGCACTTGTAATCAGCGCATATGCGGACCTCCCCGTTGGCCTTGAGCGCTGTTACAATTGGAGTTTCCCACTCCGCAGAATCAACAGGAACAAGAATCCCCTGGCCCACCAATTTGTCCAACTCCGCCTCTATTTTGTCCTTTAGTGCGAAAGGCACTCTGCGCGGTTTAAGTCTGATTGGACGTACTCCCGGGTCCAGGTCGAAAGTCACTGGGGGGCCCTTGAATTTTCCGAGCCCCTTTTTAAAAACCTCGGGGTGCGCGTCGCACACGCTCTGTATTGGATCAGTCTCGGCGGCGTGTGCTCCCACGGCGTGCACCCCCCCCCAATGAACAACCCCAGGGGCTGGAACCATTGAGTCCCGAGGAGGCTGCATTTACCTCCCTTGAGGACGACTAGGGGAAGCGTTGCGGTGTGCTTTTTAAACCGGACCTGGAACTTCCCAACCCCCAACACTGGGATGCGGTTCCCTTGCACGTCCTTCAGTGTGCCCCTCAACGCTTTGAGCTTGGGCCGCATGCGGGGGGCGATTTTCATGAACTCCCCCTGGGAGATAATAGAGTATGAAGAACCCGAGTCCACCTCCATTCTAACAGGGGCCCCTTGTATTACTACCTCAACAAAGTAACGGGGGTGCTCCGTGGAAACGCTGCAAACCGGCGCGTCGTCCTCGCTGTCGTCGGAGATGCGCCCTACTCCGTCCCGCGTCCTCGTGGTCCGGGTGCCGTCCTTTGGCCTCGTGGTGCGGTCCTGCCTCGTGGTGTGGTCTTGCCTCGCCGAGCGGTCTGGAGAACTCCTGGTGGCCTCGCGCCGTTTCCGGCAGACCTTGGCGATGTGCCCGCGCCGGCCGCAGTTGTGGCACTCGGCCGTGCGGAACGGGCATTTGGCGCGGGCGTGGGCGGCGCCGCAGCCGTCGCAGCGCCGGCCCTCTCTCTGGACCCTCCGGACGTCCTCGTCGCCGCCGCTCTCCGCAGACGAGTTCGAAACTCGCCGGGCCGCGCGCACCGAGCTCTCTGCCTTTGCGGGCTTCGGGCGCCAGTCCTGAAGCTCGTGCACCCCGGCAGTAGTGGCCTCCACGGCCTGTGCCGTGTCGAGGACCTGTTGCCACGTGGGAGGCGGCTCCCTTTTCATCAGCGCACGCTGAGTCTCTGTGTCCCTCAGACCGCAGAGCAGGCAGTCCCGGAGGGTGATGTCGGGGAGCTCCCACTTGCATGGGCCGGCGGCCAACCGCAGGGCCGCGGCAAACTCATCGACCGATTCCCCGGGTGCCTGGACTCGCCTCCAGAACGCGCTCCGAGCGGGGAACATCGCTATTGCTGGCCGGAGATGGGCGCGCAACGCCGCCAGGAGCTCCGTAGCTTTGAGGTCGCTCACCTTCCTCGGCGCGATCAGGTCCACCAAGGTCCTCTTGGTCTCGTGTCCGAGCATGCGGACGAAAATGGCCCTCTTTTTGGCCTCATCGGAGACTTCGAGCTCCACCAGCGCTGCGTTGAAGTCTATCTCAAACAGCTCCAAGTCTCCCGGCTTCTTGATCTCGTAGCCGGCGCATGTCTTGGTCCCGTGGGCAGCCATATCCCACCTTCGTCACCAATTTAGTGTATGGGACCAAAGACAACCGGACAGCCGAAAGGTTGGTTTAACACAGGTTTATTACATGAGGTTCCAGTGAAGCATGAGGTAATGGCGGTGATACATCTCAATATATACAGTAGCTCTCTACATTTGAATCTTGTAGCACGGTAGCTCATTGGCTGCTACCGGCGTGGCCTCGCCCAGGCACGCCTCTTTCTTCTGCTGCTGAATGCGGGGAAGGTTTTCCCGCGGCTGTCCGTGATTGAGCAATGTGAACCATGTGAGGCTGAACGCTCGCAGCTGCCCTCTATGGGCTGTCTGCTCGCGTTCCTTTACAGCTGGTATCGTTTGTATCTGGAGTGGTTACATTCTTGCCTTTACAGTATAATGAACATGCATACATACATACATAACAGTCACCAAGAGCTTGGGAAATATTCTTGTCAAAGATGGGCTGGAGATCTTTTATTGTGCGTGTGAGAGGTTTCAGTTGTGAACTGAAAGTGACAACTAGTGGTATTTGGTTGTTTTTCTTCTGGGTCTGTCTTGCAGTAGGTTGTTTTTGGGTATTCGTCTTGCCCAGTAGATTTGTTCTTTAACCACATTGGATGGGTATTGTAGTCTGAGAAATTTTATTTATTTATTTATTTATTTTATATTCAAATTTATATGCCACCCAATCAGGTAAACCCGACTCTGGGCGGCTCACAACAAGTTAAAACACACATAAAACAGTACAACCAATTAAAACCAATGAAAACCCAACATACCCACCCACCTACCCCATTCCTCTTAAAACCCACATAAACCCACATTAAAAAAAGACAATAAAAAGAAATGGGGGCTTAATTTATAAGCCAACAGGCAGGGGCCACTCTTCCATCTGGGCCCCACACCTGCCCTGCCAACCAGGTTTTTAGGTCTTTTCTGAAAGGTAGCAGCTCCATCTGCTCCCACAACTCTACCGGCAGGAGGTTCCACAAGGCCGGTGCGGACACGGAAAAGGCCCTCCTTCGTGTGCCAGAGAGATGAGCCCTTCTGGCAGATGGAACAATCAGGAAGCCCCTCCGATCCGCTCTGGTTGGACGGGCGGACACTCTTGAGTTTAGGGTCTCTGTCTTGTGGGTCTGAGCAGATGTGGTTGTACCTGAGGGCATGGCTATAGAGGATGGATTTTGTCATGCTTTCTGAATGGAAGCTGGACGCATGCAAGCGAGTCTATTAATCAGTTGTTTTTTGACATAATGTGGCACTGAGATGTTGAAGTTCTTATAGTTTGGTCAGCCTTGTGTAAGAGATTGAGGCCATTCACGTGGCCTAGACCCAAGCTATACAGGACTTTCTAGCTTTCTAGCAAATGGAATAGTGTCTGGAAACAGACCAGTAAGCTGCTATAATTTATTTATTTATTTATTTATTTATTTATTTATTTATTTGAAACTTATATCCCACTCTCTTGCCCTAGGGCAACTCAGGGCGGCACACAATCACAAAAAAATATTTTAAAAACCCATAAAAACAGCAATAAAAGACTCTTTAAAAACTATCCCATATCTAAAAAGGCCCTCCCCTCCCCACACTCAGTAAGAGGGACATATAACTCTAACAGAGCCAATGAGCAGGAGTCAACACCCCGTCAACCCCTCAGACTTGCCCTGCCAGCCAGGTTTTCAACCCTTTCCTAAAAGGCAGCAATTCTGACTTTAGCCTTAATTCTGCCAGCAGGAGGTTCCACAGGGTTGGGGCTGACACAGAGAAGGCCCTCCTCCTTGTGCTAGAGAGGCAAGCCCCTCTAGCCGATGGAACACTGAGGGAGCCCCTCGAGTCCACCCTGGTAGGATGGGCAGACTCTCTTAGGGCAATGCGGTCTCTTAGGTAACCTGGTCCACTACCATGAAGGGCTTTAAAGGTCATTACCAGCACCTTGAATTGCACTCGGAGACAAACTGGTAATCAGTGTAGCTCCCGGAGCAGAGGCAAGGCACGGGCATACCGCCCGCACCCCATCATTACCTGAGCCGCCGTATTCTGGACCAGCTGCAGCCTCTGAATGGTCGTCAAGGGCAGCCCCATGTAAAACGCATTACAATAATCAAGTCTGGAGGTGACCAGAGCATGTGTGACCATGAGCAAGGAATCCCTATCCAGGTGCGGGCACAACTGGCGAATTACACGGAGTTGTGCAAAGGCCCTCCTGGTCACAGCCGCCACCTGGTTTTCCAGCAGCAGTCGTGCAACCAGGAGGACCCCCAAGTTGTGCACTGGGTCTGTCTGGGGCAAAGTAACCCCATCCAAGACCAAGGATGGCAGCTCCCGGGATAGTGCGGGACCCCGCATCCACAGCCACTCAGTCTTGCTAGGGTTCAGCTGTAAACTGTTGGCCCCCATCCAGACCCCCACAGCCTCCAGGCACCCAGACAGGACCTTGACAGCATCACTTGGGTCCTCACAGGCCGAGATGTACAACTGTGTGTCATCCATGTACTGATGGTACCACACCCCGTGGGATCGGATGATGTCACCCAGTGGCTTCATGTAGATGTTGAATAGGAGAGGAGAGAGCACCGAGCCCTGAGGCACCCCATATTGGAGGAACCTAGGGCTGGACCTCTCACTCTCCAACCACACTGACTGGGTCCGGCCATCCAGGAATGAGGAAAACCAAGACAGCACAGTGCCCTGGATCCCCAACTCCCTGAGCCTACCCAGAAGAATACTGTGATTGACGGTATCGAAGGCTGCTGAGAGGTCCAGGAGAGCAAGGATGGATGGATGACCACCGTTCTGCTCCCTCCAGAGATCATCCACAAATGGAAATCTATAATGAGGGAACTGTGTGTGACATGTAACCAACTTAGGCTGTGCCTTGATTGTTGAAAGAATTGGGGTTCTGATCTTTTCATTTTAATTGAAAACCTGGGGCTCGCCTTTCCGTGGCCCCAAAAGTGGCTCCCCACCTCCAGACGACACCACCTACGTCAGGGCTTGGATTTCTCGCAGCACTCGCCTGGCAGCCGGCCGGAGGAGGAGGTGGGGAGGAAAGAACTGGCCACACCTGGGGCTCGCTTTTCCACGGCCCCAAAAGCGATTCCCCACCTCCAGACGACACTGGACTTGAGCCTCTCCCAGGGCCTATTCCATTGGTCCCGGGATGGGAAGCTGCTGCGCCTGGCGCCCATTCCTCTGGCCCCCACCAGGTGGGGAGCTCAAAAGAAGCTGGAGCTGCCACTACCTCATCTGCAGCTGGATTTTCCAAGTCTCTTTTTCTATTACTGGTTAGATTGTTTTTGATATGTCCTGTGGCTTCACTGTTTTGTTGATATGCTTATTGATATGTTTTTTGGATATGCCCTTTTGATATACTGATTGTTGATATTTTGATGTGTTGTACTGATATATTGTATTGTGGAATTTATTGTAATTGTTTTGTAAGTGTATTGATTATTTATTTTTGCATTATCACACTGTTACAGTGTACTTATTATCTTGCTGTTAGCCGCTCTGAGTTGGCCTGTGCTGAGTTGAGCGGGATACAAATTTAAATAATAAATAAATAATAAATAAATAAATTGAATGAAAGTCATGTCATGCTTGTCCCAGTTTCTGAGTCCTTTGAGAAACCTTGACCTACCTTTTTTTAAAATCCTGCAGGCCCCGCCGCAAAGTACTGCCTGATTTACTTTCCCCTGCTACCACTGGTTTCTGTTTTAAGCAGGGGTGGGACCTGCTGCCACCACAGTTGCCACCTCTACTTCTACCTCTGCTCCAAGCCATTCAGGTTCAGAACTACATTGCCGCTGGTCTGTGCCCAGCACATTTCATTTTTTTTATTAAAAAATTGTATTTTACTGTTATAGCATTACAACAGATCTTTGTCATTACAGCTGAACCATTGTAGGGTGGCAGTGGGGTTGAGGTGGGGATTTTCAGGCCACAGGGAATCCTGCAAACTTTACAGGCACAATACACAATATGTTCTGACAGATGCATACACATAGGCAAATACAGCACTTTAAGAGATGTTGCAAAATAAACAACCCTTGCAGGTTGTTTGAAAATAAACCCTGTTTCAGCGAGATAATGCATGTCCCAGTTGTGCATCATGTATTTGAATCAATTCCAAACCTAGCAAAATGTAGGACTTTTTGCTAATCAAGACTCACCCTTAGTCCCACCTGGTGGCAGCTCTTTATGCAGCAGAAGTTTCTGAACACTTTTCAAAGGCAACTTCCTGTTGTATGTTTCACAGTACTCCATATGGGATGCAACTGGGGTGTGCATCACCACAGCCCCCATCAGATATGTCCAGGAGTAGATGCAGCTGATGCTCTAACTTCAATTGTGCATTCACATTCCCAGCTATCGTTGGAAAATGGATATCTTGGAATTGCTACACTGATGCTTATTCTTTTACTGCTTATTTATTTCACTGCCTTAGGTATGAAATCTTGTCCCTCTTGAAATAATGAGTAACTCCAATGGAAAGTACTATTGCAGGAGCTTCTTTTTTTCATTCTTTCTTACAACAGAAAGAATGCACTACAAATGAGTAATCTGCTGTCACCAAACTCTCGGTTACACTGCATACATAAAGAAGGCAAAAGAGATGTGTATTGTCTGGTTGTACACTGTCCCCTAATTACTGGGATGAGCAGAGAGTGAAACCCAGTACTGTGTCTTATGAGGGCTCAGGTGCCATGGCAACCAAGGAGGGCCAGAGTCTGGAAATTAATTCCCATTTTCAGCCAGCCAATGAGATTCAGAGGCCAAGGTGCATTCATTTACATTTATCCATATATATACTTGCCTAGGGCTTTCACATATAGTTATATACACAGGTACCTGCAACTTTGTATTGTTCAGAGAACATATACCCCAAGCAGGAGTAGGCATGCTGTCATGGCACACACATAAACATGCAACTGTCCATGTGTGGACACCAAATGAGCAAAGAGTGCAATTAAAATCAATAAATCAGATGTGATTGTTAATTTCCTTTGACAAAACCCTCAAATTCAAATTTGCATCCCCTGAGTACCTTCGTGAACTCTGACTTGGTATAATTTGCTTCATTTGCATTTTAATGTAGGCAAAACTTTGACTTTGATTAGTTCAATTACATTGTTGAAAATTGGAAGTCAAAATGTGCTTCTTAAGCCAGCAAAGGTTATGAAGTCAACAGAGCCTTCCTTCCTCTGCTCCCAGGGATTTTGGGTTTCACGTGTGTGGTATCCATCACCACAGTCAGCCTGAAGTGAATGCCTGGGTCAAGAGGCTCCTTCCTTATCATGCATGTGATCTGTCGGCACAGCTTGCTCCAATAATGATGATTATAATGTCAAAAAGACTTTTGCAACATGGATGGGGCATACCTCCCCATCCGGATGTCAAGGGACTCAACTCTATCCAATCCTTACATTTAGTGGCTGTTCATTTTTGAAATTGCCATTTAGCAATACCTGGAGGACTAGGAGTGCTGTAGAAAAATAACATTTAAGGCCTGCTTTTAAAAAAACAAGATAGAATACTTTGTTTAAAGGTGCGTGTGCGTGCATGCGTGTGGGCATGTCAGACCCCAATAATGAACAGTTCAATAGTCCCACTTTGAGCATATAGGATTTTTGTATCTCTGTTAATTTCTGACTAGAGAGGACCCGCTGCCTCTCCCTGAGCCCACACCATTGTCTCGGGGATGGGATGGGAGGCAGGTGTGGGCCGACGTCTCCGCCTCCAGATCCTCGCCTGCTCCAGGGGCTTGAAAAGGACGCTGCCACCACCACTGCCCTGTCACCGGAGGACCCGCTGCCTCTCCGCTGTCATCTGCTCGGGGATGGGAGACAGGTGCGGGCCGACATCTCCACCTCCAGAGCCTCGCCTGCTCTCGGGGCTTGAAAAGGATACCGCCACCACCGCTGCTCCGCTGCTGGAGGACCCGCTGCCTCTGCCCGAGCCACACCATCAGCTCAGGGGTGGGAGGCAGGTGCTGTTAAGCATGTTGAGCCTGGGGTCCCATCAGAGTCGTTGAGCTGGGCTCCATCAAGTGCATTTTCTTCTATTGTGTATATTGTGTATTGTTGGAATGGCCCATGTAGGCCGGAATGGTGGACCATAAGGAAGGACACGGGAGACAAAGTGTGCGGTGAAGTCCAGTCCCGAACTCAGTTGGATGGCATTTAATATACTCCTCCAGGAGTTTGAGTGCCAAGGTTTGACATCACTCAGTAACAGAAGGCTTTACATGGCATTTCTGTTGGTCAAGATAACATCTGTTTCCTGACATGAGTCAGGAGGTTAAAAGACAACCCACAGTAAACAGAGGTCATGCGACACTCATTGTTCTTGCCTATCTCTGAGACCATCTGGTCTCCGGTGAAGCCAACTTCCTTAGCTGATGACTCAGTGAGTTGCTTAACCCAGCCTTATCCATGGCCAGAAACAGAAGAGTGAATTCTACCCTGGAGTCAGCAGTTTTTAACTTTTGCCTTTTGCCTTTGCTCCCCAAAACCTCCAGCCAAGGCCTTTATGAGTTATGCCAATTAATCTAGCCCACACCCCAGTTGTCTTTCCATCAAAGCCCATGTACTCAAGCCCGTGTGCTAGTGAGCGAACCCTTCGGGAAAGGTGAAGCCAATTTCATATGCGCATGCATACTACAGTGTATATTGTTTTGGACTTGGTCCCAGGCATGTTAAGACTGTAAGGAAATAAATTGCCATTGAAATGTGGCGCTTTGGAGAAAAGTTTGCAAAAACAAAGGCATTATTCATGTCATCTAAATGGATTAGGCATCGCTGTGGAAATAAATTCAAGTTGTGAGATTTGTTCATAAAGCAGCCTCCAGCGCAGCCTCTTGAAGCATCAATGAATCAATTTTTCCCAGTTTTTACTCTCCAATTAGTTGTCTGCCAAATGGGCTTTGGAATGCGGAAATTACAGCTTAATTCTTTGAAGAAGAAAAAAGCCTTGCTCATTTAAAAACTGGTTTGGCTGGGAAGGAGGGGGGTCGCTTTGGCCCCTTTCTCAGGCTGGAGTTTCCCCCTCCTCCTTCCTCCTTTATCCCTGGTGCTTAAGCTGATAAGCAAACGGTTAGGCAAAGATGTTTTGCCCACTGCTCTTTCTCATAGCTTCGCCAGCCTGCTGTGAATGAATCAGGACTGGGGCAACCTTTTATTGGCCATTGAAAGCAATGTATCTAACACATGAATAGAGTTAACTGTCACCTTCCTTGTGACTTAAGGAACACAATCCCTGGCATTTCACATTTAATGTTGCAACATCGTGACACAATGACCATGCAAATACATATCACACATATAAAACATTCAGCAAACATTCTGGTGTGCCATTCAGTCACTCGCATGATTCTTTCACACCTTAGATATCCACATTCCTCCCTGGGGGATTTCCCCCTCCCCAGGTCTGCAGTGTTTTGCTCTAACCCACGAGGAAATGATTCCTTGCTGCCTAATTTAGGCAATTCTCAGAGGGCTGGTTACAGCCACTCTGGGCTTCTCTGCTTAGGAGGGAGTTTTTCTGTGCTACTTTGAGGTGAGACAAGTTCCACTGCGCTTTTTGGCAGCGGTTCTTGTGCTGGGAGTTAACTGAATGGGCTGTGCCTGGCAGGTTGCATGTAATGTCTGCCTGGCATTTCAAATCTAGTCCCGCGCTGCCCTTGGTTTCTGCCTGTGCCTCGGAAGTGCTTGGGGTAACTATTGCTGGGATTTTTCCTCTGGTGCTGCTAGAATGGGGACAGCCTCCATTTGGACCTGGGCTGGAAGCGCGCCCACTGGCCGGTTTCCCGGACTTGGACACTGGCTGGCCCAGTGGAAGCCCTGATGGCAACATGGGCACTTGGTAGGAGGTTTATTTGGATGGCCCTTTGAAGAGCTGCCTCTCCCCCCTTGCAGGGGGGCATCTCCCCCTTTACTGCCTGGTTTTGACCGGCATTCTCTTTTAAGGTGTCCCATCTTCCCGCACTGGTAGCAAGCGCCTTTGGGCTTTTGTACTGCTTTGTTCCTGCGTTCCCCAATGGATCTGCTCTGGAGCTTTGTGGTTTTGTGGGTCTCTGTGAGCAGCTTGTGCAGGGTGAACATGTGGGCGATGGTCTATCTGCCCAAAATTGTGTTTGCCTCTAGGCAGGCTGGACACATTAACTGCTTTTTCTCTAATTCTGCTGCTGGCAATTTCCCCTTGCATACTTCTGCCTCACTCCTTTGTTGGGAAGGACTTCTGGCTGCCCTTGAAGTCTCTGGGGTTCCTAAGTCCTCCCAGCCCCCATGCTGACCTCTGATGATTGGGTAGAGACACGCTGGGGCATAAACTGGTGGATTTCTGGTCTTTACCCGGACTGGACTAACTGCTGAAATGATCTGTCTACACTTGCTCTGTGTCCCTATGATTCTAGCAGGTGCTCGGGGTTCTCTCTGGCAGGCCCCTAATCTATCCCAAGTTACTTCCAGCATGCCTGCTTCTGGGCAGAGCAAATAAGGCTCCCTCAGATGCACCATGAGTTCCGTCAGGCTTCTGCTATGAATGCAATGGTTTAGCCTGGCCAGGCGCTTGAGCTCAACCCCATGAGCTCTTCGCCTAACGGATGAAACTTGCCCCTCCAAGCAAGACCCCATACTACCTGATTGGAGGTTCCCTCACGGGATGAGTCGGCGCGCCTCAGGCAGTAAGTCGGGCGATGTGGTGCACAGTACGTGGTCTGAGTAGGTTCGCGGCTTCTTGCTGCCGCGGGCGTCCTGCGGCCTCTGCCGATGAATGTCAGGGTTCACAGCTCACCCTGATGTGGAACGCGTCCATTCCAATGATACTTGATTCGGATGCCAGCGAGCTTGTGGTTGCATTGCCTTCCTTGCTGTATGGTTGCGGTCTCTGGCTGAGGACCATGTCACACTGTGCTTCTCAAAGAATATCACGTCGGGGTCACCATATGTTGGAATGGCCTATGTAGGCCAGAATGGCAGGCCGTAAGGAAGGACACGGGAGACAAAGTGTGCGGTGAAGTCCAGTCCCGAACTCAGTCAGGTGGCATTTAATATACTCCTCCAGGAGTTTGAGTGCCAAGGTTTGACATCACTCAGTAACAGAAGGCTTTACATGGCATTTCTGTTGGTCAAGATAACATCTGTTTCCTGACACCCCAGTTGTCTTTCCATCAAAGCCCATGTACTCAAGCCTGTGTGCTAGCGAGCGAACCCTTCGGGAAAGGTGAAGCCAATTTCATATGCGCGGGCATACTACAGTGTATATTGTTTTGTTGTAAACCGCCTTGGGTTGCCCTCGGGTGAGGAAGGCGGTATACAAATATAACAAATAATAAATAAATAAACAAAATTTCTAGTGTACATTCTTAAACTCAACTCCTTGCCTTTTTTAAAAAAATCTAGAATCATTAAGGAAGTAATGTCAACCTCTAAATACACTTTGTAACTTGCTGTCTGGCCTCTGATACAGGGGATACTTTTGCTGATTTCAGATTGCAACCAAGAGGGGCATCACTTCAGTAGGTTTTTTCTTGGTGCACTCCAACCAAGGAGGCAAAGATGCTTGCTCTTAGATCTACTTTCCTGCAGGTATGCAGGTTCTAGCCCAAACTTGTGCTATTCTACAAGGGTAGGTTTTTTTTTTCCTTTTGCTTTGCTGGTATGTAAATCATCTCATTTTTGTTCTACAACTGAGAATTAAAAATTTCAGAAGTTTTCTCCCCGCTGGGTAAGATTACGAAAGTTTTTCTGCACTGTTCACATTTTTTTGGCATACTTTTCTTTCTTTTCTTTTGCAGAACCTATATTTTGTAGTGGAGCAGACAGCTCTTGCACTAAAAAGTTTGCCTTTTGCATATCAATTTTTATTTTATTTTAAGCAAAGTAGAAGTTTTCAAATTCAAAATAACCTCCCCTTGTACAAAACTCTCATCTTTTTATTAACACAAGGTGACAATGGTCTTCCACATTACCTGCTAGCTGGTCCTTTTTAGCCGGAGATCTGAAGACTGAAATGTAGATCTTGCAAACATGAGATATGTACCCTTGGTCTCGCACATAAGAGAGTTTGGATTGCACCCTCTTATCTTATCAGAGAAGAACATGTGCAGCCATTGTAGGCAAGGTAGATCTGTTTTTGAGGGGAACTGGAGTTAAAGTTAGATAAGATGCCATTCAAGCAATCTGCAGTTGTGTATGTGGCTCTAAAAGCGGAATTGCAGGCACAAGCACCCATTCAGAATCTCAATCATCCTCCAACTCAAGAGTCCCAATTTAGGATGAGTCCCATACACCTGAATATTTTAAAATAAAAGTCATTAATGGAATTACTAACTGTATGATTAGCATCATGCCTCGCTTGCCCATAATTTCAGACAGTGGATATACAACAAGCTGGTGGCTTGTAAGGCTGAAACAAGTATTCAACAGAGCTTGTTCTTGTTATTTTTTTACTGGCTGCTGGCTAAAATCTCCTGCACTCATCTTCCAAATGTAAAGTCAGAAGTTGGTAGATCCTATTTATCCCCCCCCCCAATACTCTAGGGGGGCTTCTATGTTTTTCCTTGTATTAGAATTTCACAATTACATACCATTTTAAATAATTCTGTCTTTTCCCTATTACTTTTCAGAGATACCATATATTTAGATAGTATCTCCTCCTAATGAGATTCCAAAATGCCTTAAGGAAAAATGTTAGCTAATGATACCATTTGGTAAACAAACTGAGATATTCCACTGTGAAAAACATACACTTTTTCTGTGTAATTGGTAACACACCTGGACCATCTGTACAAGACTGAGTTCCCTTTGCACAAACACACCCTATTTATATGCTGCTGTGGAAGTTCTGTTTAGCTATTTTATTTTATACTAGCATTTTTTGCCCAGCCTTGCTGGGCAGGTATTTTTTATGTGTTGGTGGTTGGGGTGGTTTTGGGGTGTGTACAGAGAGGGGGGGGAGCTCCGGATTTGGCCCATTGCCTGTCGGAGAAGGGGGGGATTTCTCTGGCAGGCACAGGCGAAACGGAGCTCCGCATTCGCCACTTGCCTGTCGGAGAAATCAACCCCCTTCTCTGACAGGCAAGGCCAAAATGGAGCTCCGCATTCAGCCCATTGCCTGCCAGAGAAGGGGCTTGCTTTCTCTGACAGGCAAGGGGTGAATGCAGAGCTCTGTTTCTCCCTTGCCTTCCAGAGAAATCCACCCCCTTCTCTGACAGGCAATGGGATGAATGCGGAGCTCTGTTTCGCCCTTGCCTGTCGGAGAAGGGGGTGGATTTCCCTGGCAGGCAAGGGCGAAATAGAGCTCTGCATTCACCCCTTGCCTGTTGGAGAAAGCAAACCCCTTCTCCGACAGGCAAGGGCTGAATGTGGAAGGGGCTCGCTTCCCTCCAGGAGGTGAAGGCAGAGAACGGAGCACCGTTTTCTGCCTTTGCTTCCTGGGGAAGTGGCTCGCTTCCCTCAGTTGGCGGGGGCTGAAGGCAGAAGTAGGTTCGCTTCCCTCTGGGAGGCAAAGAAAGAGAACGGAGGGCCATTCTCTCCCTTTGCTTCCCGGGGAAGTGTCTCGCCATCTTTGTATTACCCCCTCCATTGTTTCGTGTCAGCTCTTGAAACAGTGGAGGGGGTAATACAAAGGCGGCAGCCAGCGATTTGCCAGGGAGAGCTACTCCCCTGACGGATTGCTGGCTGTCGCCTTTGCATTTCACCCACAACTGTTTCAAAGGTTGATACGAAACAGTTGTGGGGGAAATGCAAAGGCTTCAGCCAGCGATCGGTCAGGGGAGGAGTTCTCCCTGGAGGATTGCTGGCTGATGCCTGTGATTTTTTCTCTCCATTGTTTCGCGGTCTGGCACGAAACAGAGGAGGGGGAAAAGTGAGGGTGAGAGCTGGCAGGCACGGCTGAGGGCGTGAGGGGTGGCAGGGCAGAGGCGGCACCTACGGTGCTGCCTCACCCGGCCGTGCTCTCGGGCAGACCGTTCCCTCAGCCTGGGCTCTGTCTGCCTCGGTAAGGCAGGGCCCTGGGCTGAGGGGTTTTGGTCGCACATCAGCTGGTTTTTTTATGCATGTGCCGGCTGTCCCACCTCCTCCATGCTCACGTCCTCATGCTTGATTGGCTGAGGTGTGCCGTGGTGGAGAGGACGCTGGGACTTGTAGTTATTTTTTTGTTCGTGTTCGTTGGCCGTTTGCCCTACTCTCGGTGTCCGGACACTTGCGGTGATGCTTGCAGGGACATAAGGTTAGTGAGGCTGGCTCATTATGGGATAGTAGGGACAGGTGTGGCCACACATACCGGACACACATGGTCCAACCTCCTTCTTATAGGTATAGATAATTTATTTATTTTTAAATTTTATTTTTTATAAGCTGCCTTTCTCCAACACAAGGCAGCTCACACACTCAGTTAAAACAATGTGATAAACAGAACTAAAATTTGTGTAAGATATAATATTTGAATTCTAAGCCATTATGTGGAATTAGTAGCGGACTGGATATGGGGGAACTAATTGAAGCTTATTCCAAACAAGATAGAGGTATTCTTGAATAGTCCTAAAGCAGATTAGGCAACTGGGATTCAAACAGTGTTTGGTGGGGTTAGAGTATTCACAGAGGTTCAGAGCATGTGTATACTCTTGGATTCATTATTGAATCTAGAACAGGGGTTCCCAACCAAGGCCTGTGGGCTGGATACGGCCCACGATGCCATTTCATGTGGCCCCCACCCCTCCAAAGGCATTCAAGAAACAAAATGACTGCCCATTTGAAGCTGTTAGGACAAAATGGGCAACCCCATCATGCAAGCAGGGCATTATGGCCATCCAGCCCTTGAAGCTGACTGAGATAACGTGACCCAGCCCCCGGCTTGAAAAGGGTGGGAACTCCTGATCTAGAAGCTCAGGCCTCAGCAAGGGCCAGAAGTAGGTTGGGTTAATTAAAGCTAGTACAGCAGTTGTGTCCTTTTCCTGGAGATATTTCATTAGTCTACAGTGATCCATTCCTTTGTTATATCCAGACTGGATTGTCGTAATATGTTCCATGTCGTGATGCTTTTCAAATGTCTTAAGAGACTTCTAGTCCAAAACAGTGTCATCAGGCAGGTCTTGAGAACATATAACTACCTATAATAGCAGTCCTGGCCACAATTCAAAGTGCTGGATATCTTTACCCATAAGAAGGAACGTTAACCATTGGTGTCCGGCATGCACACCTGCACCCATCCCAACTATCCCATACCGAGCCCCCTACACTTACCTTTACACCATCCAAGCATCGCTGCAAAGGTCCAGCAGCCATGAGTGGGGCAGCCGCCCCACGAACGTGACCATAAAAAACTACAAGGCTCAATGTCCTCCGCGCTGTACCACCCCTCAGCCAATGAGGCTAAAGGGTGTGAGCACGGAGGAGGCGGGGCAGCTGGCACGTGCGGTAAAAACCCCCGCCAATGCGCCAATAACTTCTCTCCAGGAGACAATTCATCTCCCAAAGGGAAGCCATCTCCACCCTCTCCCCCCGTGCACCTTTGGAGAGGCAGCAGGGAGAGCACATACTCTCCATGCAGCCCCGGCACCCAGCGCCAGCCTCATCGTAACTTTGGGGGGAGAGGAAGAGCCCCTCTCCCCTCGCGTGGCTTTGGTGAGGCAGTATCGAGAGCCTCCCCGTAGCTTTGGGGGGAGAGGAAGAGCGCCTCCCCCACACGGCTTCGGTGAGGGAGCATCGAGAGCCTCCCCGTAGCTTCAGGGGGAGGAGGAAGGAAGAGCCCCTTTCTCCCCCGCATGGCTTCAGTGAGGCATTGTCGAGAGCCTCCTCATAGCTTCAGGGGGAGAGGAAGAGCCTCTCCCCCCCTGCGCGGCTTCGGTGAGGCAGCTTTGAGAGTCTTGACGCCGGCAGGAAAGGAGGAAAGGCCGGTGAGCTTCGCAACTCAGAAAGCTGCGTTGGGGAGGCCAGACAACGGAAGGCCCAGCTAGCATCAGGTAAGTGGGGTGGGGGAGAGGAACTGGGGGGGGGGGACGGGCCCAAGAACCATGCCACCCCCACCCCTTGCCTCCTCCCAGTCCCTGTCTGTTATGTATGTTAACTGTGTTTTCTGACAGGAGCGGAATGTATCTTTTCTCATGTATCTATTCTTATGCAAATAAGTGGATCGAAAATGTGCACACTCTGTTAGCCAATGGGCTGTTACTGTTTATAGGAAGGGAATGTATCTTTTCTCATGTATCTATTCTTATGCAAATAAGTGGATCGAAAATTGTACACACTCTGTTAGCCAATGGGCTTGTTGTATTATTGTTACTGTTACTGTTTATAGTGTATATAAGTCCGAGTTTTGCTCCATCCAAACTGTGTTCAAACCCCACTAATAAAGAGCTGAATTCCACTACTTCATTCATCTGTTTTTTCATTTCCTGAACACGAAACTGGCGACGAAGGTGGGATAGTATCCCCACATGGCAGCAACATCGGCCCATTTGACCCAGCGTGTCCAGAGCAATGGGCAACATACGAACACTGATTCTGCCATGCAATGGCCTTGCAGAAGATCACCAACGAAGACCAGAAGCACTCCTGTTTCCTTGCTCAATGCGGTTCTGAGATGCTTGAGCTGGCAACCCACCTCGTTCTCCCAAGGGACGTGGATGTGGTACTGCTCACAGAAATCATGTCCGCACTGAGGAAACACCTACAGCCAGAGGTCTCAATCTTCCTGGCTAGGGTTGCCTTTCACAGACAGGAGCAGCGACCTAGGGAGTCCGTTGCAGACTACGCTGCCGCTCTGCGAATTGCTGCTGCACCGTGCAAGTGGGACAACATCGAAGAAGCACTCCGGGACCATCTGCTGGCTGGCATGAGAAACGAAGATGTTCAATGTCGCCTCATGATCAGGAAGACGCTAACTTTCAAGGCTGTCCTAGAAGAGGCGGTAGCATCTGAGGCCGCACGGTCTGGCATCAAGCTTTTCCGGTATCACCACTCCACCACCAGTGCCACCGACTCAGCTGTGCAAGCTCAGCAAAATTCATCTTCATTCTCCTCAGCATCGCCTGGTTCCACCTCTTCATCGGAGTCCAGCGACGCAGAGGGAGAAGTCCGAGTGGTCCAATGAAAGCACCAAGAGCACCGTGATGATCGGGAGAAGAAATTCCTTTGCAAGTGTGATGGCTGCGGAGCCTGGCATGACCACAGGAAGTGCCCCTTCCACACCACAGAATGCCACAACTGCGGGCGACGAGGGCACATTGCTAAAGTATGCTGACAGTGAAAGCAAAGAACTCCAGCATCTGAGTCCAAGAAGAGTCATCACCACAAAACGTCCATCGCCAAAGTGTCACCCGAGCCTGAGCTGTGCCAAGTGGGTATCGTCAGCGAGCGTGCAGGACGTCCCATTCAAGATGGAGGTGGATTCAGGTACTACCTTTTCCATAATCCCACAGCGAAAGTTTTTGAGAATTCCCCCTGCCTCTCATCCCAAGGTCAAATCTTTTAAAACTTCCCTCCGGGATGTGCAAGGTTGCCAGATTCCAGTCCTGGGAGTGAGAAATTTCTTGGTCAAATTCAAAACCATTCGCACCTCCTTACCATTGGTTGTAGTTAAGCAGGGCACTAACTGTCTTATTGGGACCCAATGGTTTAGGCCCCTGGGAATCCGGGTTTCTGGCATTCACGCAATAGGTGCTGACCCAATCCGGGACATTTGTGCTGCACATCCTGAGGTGTTCAAAAAGGGTTTAGGGTTATACAAAGGACCCCCTGTGGACTTTGAGCTTGACCCAACCATCCGGCCCATCCGGATGAAGCCACGCCGGGTACCCTTTGCTTTAAAGTGGACTCTGCAGAGTGGGAGACACCAATAGTGACTGCTTTGAAAAGTAACGGGAAGGTCAGGATATGTGCTGAATACAAGTGTACCATCAATAAAGCTATTCGCCCGAACGCATATCCAGTGCCCGTGGTAAGCCACCTTCTTGCCTCCTTGCATGGAGGAAATTGCTTCGCAAAACTTGACCTTGCTCAGGCTTACCAACAATTGACTGTGTCTCCTGCTGCCGCCATAGGCCAGACCATAGTAATGCATAGGGGGGCATTTAAGGTAACTAGACTACAATTTGGGGTGAATGCAGCCCCTGGAATATTTCAATCTGTTGTAGAACATATTTGAAAAGGTTTGCCCAGTGTCCTGCCATATTTTGACAATGTCCTGATCACCGCTAAGAACACTGTCGAACTAGCAGCCAGGCTCGATCGAGTCCTCTCACATTTTGAGAGGGCTGGTCTACGTCTCAGAAGAGATAAATGTGTGTTTTTGGCACAGGAAGTGGAGTTCCTGGGGTACTGAATTACACCCCAAGGTATCATGCCCTCTGACTCCAAGGTGGCAGCCGTGCGAAATGCACCCAGGCCAAAATGTTAAGCCAAATTGCAATCATTTCTAGGATTGTTAAACTTCTATCATGCTTTTCTCCATTGCAAAGCCTCAGTTGCCGAACCATTACATCGGCTTCTTAAGAAAGATACTGTTTGGCACTGGAGCCATTGCCAGGAGAAAGCGTTCCTAGAACTTAAAAGGGTGCTATCTTCGAATGCTGTATTAACTCATTTTGATCCTAACAAGGAAGTTGTACTTGTGTGTGATGCATCCCCTGTGGGGGTGGGAGCTGTGTTATGCCATGTACTAAATGACAGGTGGAAGCCCCCTTAGCATTCTATTCCCGTTCACTCTCAAAGCCTGAGAAAAATTACGCTCAGACAGACAGGAAGGTGTTGACAATCGTGGCTGGCACTAAGAAATTCCACGATTACTTTTACGGAAGGCCTTTTACCATTGTAACTGACCACAAGCCTCTCCTTGGAATCTTTGTGAATGGGAAGCCCACGCCTCAAATTCTATCCCCAAGGATGTTGCGTTGGGCAATTTTCCTAAATACATACGATTTTACTTTGGTGCACAGGCCCGGCAAGAACATCAGCCACGCTGATGCCCTGTCACATTCTCCACTGCCAGGGGTCAGGGAAGCCAATTGCGAGATCGAAAGTGACCACCAGGTCCTTATGATTGAGGCTTTCGACTCACCCCCAGTCGTCCCCTCAGATATAGCCAAGGCTACGGCCAAGGAAGTAACATTGACTAAAGTAATGTCTTGGGTACAAAAAGGCTGGCCTGTCTCCTCTAGCTGAGGAATTCAGAACATTCCACCACAAGCGTTTGGAACAGTCAGTGGAACGAGGTTGCCTTCTCTGGGGCCAGCAGGTGGTCATTCCTGTCACTCTCAGGAAAAAGGTTTTACATTTACTTCACACAAGTCACCCGGGAATTGTCCGTTCCAAAGCCCTTGCCCGTAGCTACTTTTGGTGGCCTCAACTGGACTAAGACATAGAACAAATGGTCGGCACTTGTGCCAGTTATCGATCCTCTTGCCCAGAGCAATCCCACCTTCCCTCTCAGGAAGATCACCAGGTAGAGCAGCAGGTGCACACAACTAAAGACGCGCTTCGGCGTATGGGTGAAGGGGATTTGGAGCTCCAGTTATGCCAGTTTCTTTTCACATATAGGCTCACCCCCTTGCTTCAGGGCTGTCCCCTGCTGAATTGCTCCAGTGAAGGAAACTGTCATCCTTGCTGGACAGATTGGATCCCTCTAGGGTGGAGGACAAAGGCACAAATATAGCAATCCAACACCAGAAGGGTTTCTCGTCCAGAGACCCTGTACATTGCCGCAGTTATGCAGCTGGTGGCCTTACGTGGGCCTCGGCTTCCCAGTTGCGCGGGCAAGTTGGGGCAACACTTCCCATGCACCTTGCCCCCCCCCCCCCGAAGGCATGTGGTAAGTTCAGAGCTCAACGACACATCGGAGCCCAGCTCAATAATAATATGCAATAATACACTCTACAAATAATGAAGAAGGAAAATAACTACCGCAATGTCCTCAGCCGCCAAAGTCCGCAACAGAGTCCATGGCTCAACGTCCATGACCACAGCGGAGCCAGGGAAGGCCTGGCCCTGACACAGCTGCAGCTGCTCTGGTGGTCTTTTGAATCCCTCCTGATGGGCGGGGCCAGGAGGGAGAGGACTGCCGACATACAGGCCTTTATAGGTCATGAACAGGACTTTGATTTTGGCCTACAAATGAACCAGCAGCCAGTAAATCTATTCTAGTGTGTAGTTTAATGGTCCTGGTCACCTAACATCTTTCATCTTTTTGCAATCATCTTTGCCAATCCAAAACAACAACAACAACAAAGTAATGATTGAGAAACAAATGAAAATGCATCCACTTAAAGCCTTCTTGGAATGCAAAAGGTCTGGGGTAAAGCCTCTGTTTACATAGATTCGTGGCTTCCTCCGCTCATTAATTCAAACTCAACACTGTATGAGGAGCGCCGCAGAGAAATGTGGAGATAAGGTCTGCAACTCAAAGAACTAATAGCCTGACATAGAAGCAGAGAAACAAGAGAAGCCTAAGATTGGCATACAGGTAAACATGTGCCTTGCTAGGCAGTCATACAGGTGCATGTAAACGTCACTGGGCCAATATGCATCTGTGTCAATATGACATTCAGTTGATGCTTTACTAGCAGGACAGCCTTCAATGCACTTTCCTCTGTCGAAGGGATGTATTAATTTGTGAACTTTAGTCACTGGCAGGTTACTTTTTTTCCAGGGTTGTGGTTCTTCCAGCCAGTTTCTTCATCAATTTGTGATAATTATTTTTATAAAAAAGTCAACAGATTTTGGAAATTACTTTTACTAATATATACTTTTTGTGTGCCCCCTTTTCTATATTTTTACCATGTTTTGTAACCTTTTTGGTTATCAAAAAACTTTTAAAAATGCAAGTAATAATAGGTAAATGCAACTCACTTACCAATTGGGTTAGGGGTACCTGCATTAAAATGCATGTTCCATCACTACCATGTGTGTGTTTTAATCCCCTTTCCCCTTCTTTGAGGAAGTAACATTTTATCCAGTAACAGCCTATCAGCAGTGACTTGGTTTCTCAAAGGCTCTCAGCTACAAAACTACAGTACTGTAACATTAGTTTCAGAAGGGGTTACAGTGACTCGGTAGTTAAGAAGCTCGCCTTGTTAGCTGGAAGGCTGGCAAGTTGGCAGTTCAAGACCCGGGTACTGCATGACGGATTGAGCACCCGTCTCTGTCCCAGCTCTTGGGACATGAAAGGAGCCTCATTAGGACGTTCCCTGCACGGAGTTTCTTCTGAAAAAAATCCTTTCAACCCAGAATAATTTCTGACACAAAATTATTATTAGTTTTAGAGTTTTTCCTCTTTAAAGGTATGTTAGTAAGTTTTTAAACCTAGTCTGGCATTATGCTTTTTTAAAAAACTGGAATGATAACAGAAAAAATAGACACACAGTACTGTATACAAGAATACATTATAGAAAGGCAGAAACAATGGAGAGGCATGAGTCCAGCTGAAGATGGTTGCGAGGGTCAACACAGTCACCTCTACATTTTTTTTTGCTTCTCACAGTCTTTCTATTTTGCTCCTCATAGTCCATTTTTTCTGAACTTTAGCATCAAGGATACCTAAGAGACCACATCACCCCAAGGTGTCAAACCCTCCCTACGAGGGCTGACCGGAGGGGCTCGTTGATGGTCCCATCAGTGAAGGAAGCTTACTTTGCAAGGACCAGGAGGAGGGCCTTTTCAGTGTCAGCCCTAGCCCTTTGGAACCTCTTGCTACTTGAGCTACGCCTCCAGATGGAGCTGATCCTCTTTAGAAAACAACTGAAAACATGGCTATGCCAGTGGGCATGGGCCATGGATGAATCAATTTCCCAGTCCCACTGGCTTATTTAGCCCACATGGGTATTTTGTCCTGATAGCTTTTTAACTGTTGTGGGTGGGTAAGGGAGATTTTTTTTAGATGGTTTTAAAAGGTTTTTAAAATTAGTTTATAGGTGGGGGGTTATTTAATTTTTTTGGATGTTTTAATTATGTTGTGAACCGCTGCGGGCCACTCCCGAGTGAAGAAAGCGGTATAGAAATATTTTTTAAAAAATAAAAAATAATAAAATAAAATAAATCAATGATGATTTAATTTTCAAATTTCTATGCTGCTCACTCAGGTGAACCCGACTCAGGGCGGCTTACAACAGATTAAAAACATATAAAACAGTTTTTAAAAAACCCCAAGTCACCCACCTATCTACCCACCCACCTACCCCCACCCTATTCATAAAAAACATAAAAGGGATACAGTTAAGTAAGGGTGGTGATGGCATTGACAGAGACAGATAGCTGGCAATTAAAGAGTTCACTCTGGGGTCCATTGGACCCACTGCAATTCACTTACAATTAGTTTCACTGGGTATATCCGGTAACCCCTGGGATCAAAGTAGGAACTTTTTAATTACAAGCAATTTTCTTATCCTAGTTGGCATTAATGGCAGTGGCAAATTTCCAGTAATTACAGAGTTTCGCTGCATTGATCCCAGGGATCACAAGCAATGAGACTGATTTGTGGGTGAGTTGTAGACAAGTCTGGGCAGTACTGAGATTAAAGCAGCAACTTTTTACTTCCTGGCAATCTCCTTCTGACAGTGCCATTATCACCCTTATGCAGGTGCAATTTACTCAACAAGATTTTGACCTCCAGCTTTTAAAAATAAACATCAAAGCTTTATTATTGTTTTGTTCTTGTTATACGTACTGTATGTCCGTACACTGCTTTTTGAATTACTTTTCAAGCTCGTGGAACTGGCTAAAAATGGAAGATACAAATCAGTGTGAACTGAAAAGGGTAAATCTACAGGTTCATTGTGAGAAAAACCTTATGACATTTTTTAAAATGTGAATTTTGGCATGCTGAAAATGACACTGCATCCATCCCAACAAGTTCTTCTTTCTCTCTTGAAGTCAAGAACACCAAGTTGTTATTGACAGAAGGCTAGAGGAAGTCACCAGTTTCCTTTCAATTTCTGCTAGTTTTATAGTTTGAAGACCCTGACCCTTAGCAATGTATATTTTGTAAAAACCTAGAGCCAATCTAGACATTGTATTTCCCACAAGACCCACTATCCACACTCAAATTGGCACACTCATTGTCAGCAGCATATTCAGAACCACCTTCCCCATGAGGGGGAACATGGTCTTGCATCCACCTCGCTCGGCTCGCCTTCCCCTGTGAATGGGGTGGGAGTGGCCTCCTAATTGGACTCTTGGAAGGGCCGGGGATGGCACTGGCTGAAGCGGGCACTGCCTACTGGCTCCTCTGGGAGCCTCGGCAGAGCAGCGGGGGTGCTGGATGGGTGGGTTAAAGACTAACTGCTATAAGTGAGTTTTTAAGGTGGCACAACATTGTTTTAATTGTGTGTTATAATACAAAATCAGTAAGTTTTAAAAATCCGGGACTTTAACATGAATTTTATTGAACTGGCCAGGACAATTTTTTTGGACCTTGAATCTGGGACAATCCTGGTTTTCTGGGACGTATGGCAACCCTACTCTCCTTCTCTCAACTGCCTTCTGTCTCACTCTCAACTGCCTTCTGTCTCACTCTGGCTGTATCCATATCCAGATATTATTCACCACACTTTTGTCCATCACAGAAGCAGGGGTTCAAGAAAGAATCTCTCTTCCACAGATGCATCACTTTCCCCATGAAGAACACAATCCCTGTAGAGCACCACAGGTTGTTGGCTTCTGGCTGCACAGAAAGCCAGAAGGGACACTTCTTCACAGCCAGGTCTTTGGGGCCTTTCCAGCTCTGGACAGCAAATATCTCCAGAATAGTGGCACTATGGACCTCCTGGGGCAAAATAAACCCACTACACGTGGCTTTCCCCTAGGGCAGTGATGGCGAACCTTGGCACTCCAGGTGTTCTTGGACTTCAGTTCCCAGAAGCCCAAGTCTCTGTGCATGTACACCCATTTGTGTTGATTCACAGAGACTTGGGCTTCTGGGAACTGAAGTCCAAGAACACCTGGAGTGCCAGGGTTTACCATCACTGCCATAATGGAAGGATCAGCCCTGTCCAGGGCATTTGACAGAATTTATCAAGTGACTCCTTTCTGTCACATGCAGAGAAGCCACAAGACATGATCAGAAGAAAAAATATAATTTGTGAAGTGGAGAAAATGTTCCCTCATAAATAAGGCCAAAAAGACTTTTTATGCTTCATGACAGAGGGCTGTCAAGATACCTTGAACACACAATGTTTTCTGCTTTAAAGGTAAAGGTAAAGGTCTCCCTTGCTTGAAAGCCAGTTGTATGCAATTTTAGGGTGTGGTGCTCACCTCCATTTACAGCCCAAGAGCCAGTGCTGTCTGTGTCTGCAGACATTTCTATGGTAATGTGGCAGATATGACTAGACACACGGATCGCTGTTACCTTTCCCACCGAAGCAGTACCTATTTATCTACTTGCAATTTCTTGCTTTCTAACTGCTAGGTTGGCAGAAGAAGAAGTGACTCCCCTCTCTGCACTCTGCCATGCAGCATTCGAGTCTCAAACTGCTGACCTGCTGACCTTCCAGTTGACAAGTTCAGCATCGTAACCATGAAGCCACTACAGTGCTTTACAATACTCCAATGGCAAACACGTTTGATATCTATCTCGGACATTATCCTTCATCCTGAAGCAGGAGCCACAGACTGGACCTATTAGCCTTCTCCAGTGTAAATGCCAACAGTGCAATAGGCAAATGCTCAGTGCCCCCTCCCTGTCTGCTCTTCTCCAGTCCTTCTGTCTTGCAGAGCAAATAAATTGCTCCGGATTCTTGTAACTCAGGCAGAGAGCCAGGCCCCTTGCTGATAAAACCAGCCGGCCTGGATAGTGTTGCTATGGTAACGTGCACATTCTTTCCTCATCCTTTTGTTTGACTCTGGACCCAGACTTTGTGCTCAGTCATAATGGAGCCAGACACTTGGGGTACTTTGGGTGGGTGAGGGGAGATTAATTTCATGGGCCTCTGTCCTTCAGTGTCTAGAGCACAGAATGTGATTGGCCAAGATGACCCCAGGCAGTGATGGAAGCCACCATCAAGCTTTCAGAAGTGGAAGTTAAAGTAGTCGCCACCACTATCATCCTCATTAAAGGTGGCATGTGGTTGCCAGAATAAGGAGTGCCCTAACTCAATCCCAGACCAGGCCAAACTGTAGGGCAAATGCCCATCTAATCTGGGTAGCACCTGCATGATTCTTACACGTATGAACAAGAACTAGTTACGATGTATCTAAAATCTGAACAAGGAGGGATCCCATTGTCCTGTAATATTCAACCCCATTTTAGGGACCATTTCGGTGGGAAGGTAACAGCGTTCTGTGCACTCCGGTGTCTACTCATGCCTGCCACATGACCACGGAAACGTCTGCAGCAGCAGACAGCGTTGGCTCTTCGGTTTTGAAACAGAGTTGAGCACTGCACCCTAGAGTCGGATACGACTGGCTTTCAAGCAAAGGAAACCTATACATGTTTTTCAGAGCCTGAGAAAACTTCAGGGTACATTTCTAGATTTCTGGATTTAGAAAATCCATACACATGGTAGAAGCATAGGAAGCTGTTTTAGATCAGGTCAGACAATCGGCCGATGTAGCTCAGTATTGCTAACTCTGACAAGCAACAGTTTTTCTGGCAGGATAGGTTCATAGCCCTACCTGGAGATCTATGGCATTCTCTGGCTATTCACTCATTTAACAACAACAACAACAACAACAACTACTACTACTACTACTACTACTACTACTACTACTACTACTACTGCTGCTGCTGCTGCTGCTGCTGCTGCTGCTGCTGCTGCTGCTGCTGATGATGATGATGATGATGATGATGATGATGATGATGATGATGATGATGATGGAATTTGTATGCTGCCCACTCGCAATGCGACTCAGGGTGGCTCACAAACATATCTTCAAACATATATACATCACAAATCAATAATTCAATAAAATACAATAACATAACAAATACATCATAGTGTCCTCTGCCAACCCCGCGGTCAGGCGTTGGTGGGGCCTGGAGGTCGGAGCCTGTTGTGTATTTAAGGAAATGTGTTTACCATTTTGTCTTTGTTGTGATAGAGTTTAATATATATTTGCTTTACTATGGTCCGAAGTATCACGAGACTTCGGGAAGGTTCTGATCGGAGATAACTAAGGAATATGAGGGTGTGTTGTTAGCTCTGGTCACCTATTCTTATTCCGAATAAAGTTTTGTGTTTGGCCCGTATTTCTGGCTGCTGCCTATTATTTCCAGAACAGTAAATTGGCGACGAAGGTGGGATGGCATCCCAACAGAATTCCATTGGCCCTTTCGATATCTCAGCACCAACGAAATGGGTTATCTACAAAAAGCAGTTCAAGCACACCATGGTGGGTGACAACATCGTAGAGGAGGACCAGAAGTGTTCATGTTTCCTGGCGAGATGTGGCCTGCCTACTCTCGAGCTGGCCATTCACTTGGTGCTGCCGAGGGATATCAACGATGTTCCCCTTACCGATATCCTGAAGTCCCTGCAAAGCCATTTCCAGCCTAGGGTCTCCATATTTTCCACCCAGGTGGCATTCTTCCACTGTGACCAACGCTCTGGGGAGTCTGTGGCCAACTATGCTGCCACCCTTCGACTCGCAGATGCCTCATGCCAGTGGCCGAACATCAAAGAAGCTCTCCGCAACCGCCTGCTAGCCAGACTTCGAGATGAAGAGGCCCAACGCAGGCTGATAACCCAGAACATGCTCACCTTCAAGTCTGTGCTGAAGGAAGTGTTGGTGTCTGAGGTGGCCAGGTCAGGGGTAAAGTCCTTCAAGCTATGGCCTGTCACCTCTGGGGCTCCAGAGTCCGCTGTACAGGCCCATCACTGCTCCTCACCATCATGCTCATCTTCGACAGCGTCACCGCATCATCGTCCATGTCTGGGTCCAGCAATGAAGACGGAGGGGTCGGGAAGGTCTGAAGGAAAAAGGAGAAACATGCCCCAAAAGTCTTGAAAAGGTGCGACGGCTGTGGAAGCAAGCATGTCCGTCGAAAGTGCCCCTTTCGAAATGCAGATTGCCACCATTGCGGCAAGCGAGGGCACATTGCAAAGGTGTGCCACCAGAGGAGCAGGCAAACCCCAGCGTTGGACCAGCACCCGAGTAAGCCAGAAGCGCATATCTCCAAGATCTCCACGTCAGAGACTTCATACAGCAACGTGGCAAATGTGTCTGGCTGGTTCTTTGCTGACTTGCAATTGCAAGGCATACCAATTTGCATGGAAGTGGACTCGGGTTCGTCTTATTCCATTCTGCCCCAAAAAGAATTCTTAAAAATTCACCCTGCATTGTGCCCTAGGTTGCGGGTGTTGAAGACGTCCCTCTGAGACGTTCAAGGGTGCCACATGCCAATTCTGAGGGTGGGGGATTTCACTGTACGTTTCAAGAACATTTCCACCAAATTGCCTCTTGTGGTGGTGAAGCAAGGAACTAACTGTCTGCTGGGAGTCCAGTGGTTCTACCCGCTGGGAATAAGACTGTCTGAAATCAATGCTGTGAGTTCTGACCCAGTGCTGGATGCTTGCAATGCGCACCCGGAGGTTTTCAAGAAGGGACTTGGCACTTATGTGGGCCCCCCGGTCTCATTTGAATTTGACCCGGCCATACGGCCAGTCCGCCTTAAGCCACGCCGTGTTCCTTTTGCCCTTAAGGACAAGATAGAGGAGGAAATAGATAAGCTTGTGGGTCAAGGTATTTTGGTTCCCGTTGATTCTGCCAAATGGGAAACTCCTATTTTAACAGCCATTAAGTCAAATGGGGAGGTTAGGATCTGTGCAGACTACAAGTGCTCAATCAACAAAGCCATTCAGGCTAATGCATACCCGGCCCCTGTTGTAAGTCACTTGCTGGCTTCATTACATGGGGGAAAGTGTTTTGCTAAATTAGATTTATCCCAGGCCTATCAGCAATTGATGGTTACACCTGCTGCTGCTGTAATGCAAACAATAGTCCCTCATAGAGGGGCTTTCAAAGTCACACGCCTACAGTTCAGGGTGAATGCAGCCCCCAGTATATTTCAATTGCTCATGGAACAGCTTCTCAAGGGTCTCCCTGGGGTTCTCCCTTACTTCAACGACGTTTTAATTACTGTGGGAGACAAATTTGAACTTGCAGAGGCGTTGGACTGGGTTTTGCAGAGGTTCGAACAGGCAGGGCTCTGGTTACGTAAGGACAAATGTGTATTCTATACCAGGGAGGTTGAATTTCTGTGATTCAAAATAACTCCCAAGTGGGTCAAACCCTCAGATTCTAAGTCTGAGTTGCAGTCTTTCCTGGGCCTGCTAAACTTTTACCACTCCTTCCTGCCCAGGAAGGCGTCTGTAGCCAAGCCGCTTACCGTCTTCTCAAGAAAGACATGGTTTGGAGGTGGGGACAGAGCCAAGAAAAGGCATTCAAAGAGTTAAAGGAGCTGTTGTCCTATGAGGCAGTCCTCACTCATTTCGACCCCCGAAAGCCAGTGGTGTTAGTATGCGATGCCTCACCAGTGGGGGTGAGGGCTGTTCTCTGCCATATATTGGATAACGGGACAGAAGCCCCAATTGCCTTCTATTCGAGGTCCCTTTCCAAGGCTGAGAGGAACTATGTGCAGACAGACCGTGAGGCTCTGGCCATAGTTGCAGGAACGAAAAAATTCCACAATTTTCTGTACAGGAGGGAGTTCACAATTGTGATGGACCATAAGCCCTTATTGGGAATTTTTGTCACTTCAAAGCCCACTCCACAAATACTCTCCCCCGTATGCTGAGATGGGTGATATTTCTAAATGCTTATTAGTTTATGTTGATTCCTCGCCCAGGGAAAGACATCAGCCACGCTGATGCTCTCTCCAGGTCCCCGTTGCCTGGGGTTGGATAGCCAGACTGTGAGATAGAGCGTGATCATCAGGTACTGCTGATAGAATCTCTCGATTCACCCCCATTGTTCCCTCAGAAATTGCTAAAGTTACTGCAAAAGATAAGCTGCTGTACCAAGTTGTCACTTGGGTCCAAAAGGGCTGGCCCACAAATGCCCCCTCAGAGGAATTCAAAACATTTTACAGGAAATGGTTGGAGTTGTTGCTTGAGAGGGGTTGTTTATTATGGGGTCAGTGGGTAGTGATTCCTACTGTTTTACATTCCAAGGTGCTCAAACTTCTGCACATTAGCCATCCAGGAATAGTGCACTCCAAAGCTTTGGCTAGGAGCTATTTTTTGTGGCCACAGGTAGATTGAGACATAGAGCAACTAGTTGGCACCTGCGCTAGCTGTCAGAGTTCCTGACCTGAGGAGTCCCACCATCCCTCCTGGGAATGGGACACAGCTTGTGGACCGTGGTCATGAATTCACGTGGATTTTGCTTGTCCATTCTGAGGCACCTTATTCCTTTTAGTGGTAGATTATTTTTCAAAGTGGTTGGTGGTAATTCCTGTCCCAAATACTTCATCTGCTGTGCCAATTAAGCAATTACGTAAACTGTTCAGTTGTTTTGGTTTGCCAGACATGCTTGTCTCCGACAATGGCACTACATTTATATCTGTTGAATTTCAAGCATTTCTCAAGAGAAACGTTATCCGACATATCACGTCTGCACCATTTCACCCTGCCACCAATGGTCAGGTCAAGCGACAGGTCCGCACAACTAAGGAGGCTTTATGCTGGATGGGGCAGGGGGACATTGAGCTGCAGCTCTGTCAATTTCTTTTATCCTATCGGGTCACCCCCCTGGCCTTGGGTCTGTCTCTTGCTGACCTCCTCATTCGTAGGAAGACTACCACCCTACTGGACAGGTTGGATCCTTCCAGGGTGGAGGATAGGGGGGTGAATCTGGATGTGAGGCAGAAAAAGGGTTTTGCAGCAGGAGATCTTATGCATTGCAGGAATTACATTGCCAGAGGGCCAGCCTGGGTTCCAGGAACTGTTTTAGAACAAATGGGACCAGTCTCCTACTGGGTAAGACTAGGGAATGGCCTTCTGTGGTGGAGACATGCAGACCAACTGAGGCATAGGGTAACAGACCAGTTACTGGAGGAACAGGGAAAATCTTTTGAATTTGGGGTCCCCTCAGCCGCTGAAACATGTAATAATTCTACGTTAGAGTCCTTCCCCACTCACTTATTCCAAGGGGGAGATGAAGAAGTCTTAGCCCCTTTTTCAAACTCTGAGCAAGCATCTTTGCCTCTTGCACAGGACTCACAGCAGTCTGATATTTCTCCAGTCAGTTAAAGGATCAGGGGGAGTTTTTCAAATTTTCCCCTGGGACCCCTCGTCCTCCTGTGTTAGAGTCTACCCCCACTCGTAACCAAAGGAGGGACTTTTGTGTTGAGTCGTCCCCTACTGAAATGGGCAATGGTGCTGAACATGAAATGGGTAATTGTCCACACCATGCTGTGAGTTCTAGAGGCGCCCCCACTGCGGGGACTTTACCATCTACCTCAACTAGCCCCAGGGCTTCACTAACTGACCAGGTGCCAGTGCGACACAAAAGATGTTGTGGTCCTCCTAAATGGTTGCGGGATTTTGTTTGATCCTAGGGGGGAGGGGTGTTGTGTATTTAAGCAAACGTGTTTACCATTTTGTTTTTGTTCTGATAGAGTTTAATATGTGTTTGCTTTACTATGGTCCAAAGTCTCACGAGACTTTGAGAAGGTTCTGATTGGAGATAACTAAGGAATGTGAGGGTGCATTGTTAGCTCTGGCCACCTATTCTTATTTCAAATAAAGTTGGGTGTTTGGCCCGTATTGCTGGCTGTTGCCTATTATTTCCAGAACACTAAAGAGCCTGAAGCTCAATATCCCCAACAGAGCCCAGAGCTCAATGTCTCCAATGGAGCCCGGGGCTCAACGTTTCTAAACTGCTTAATATCCAAATTAAACATACTTACGTGGTGGGCTCTGGTTGGTAATCTCTGCATTACATACTTTTGTACCTTCCAAAGACACTGGGACATTCAACAGCATCCTACATTCATTTCAAGACAAAGTACATTTCAAGACATACTTTTTCTTTACAGATTTAATCACATCTCTGGGGAATAGCTTAGCAACATGAATTAATGCTCTCATCTTTCCACTATACCTTCCATACCCTGACCTCCTGAATCATGTTCAGTATTTAGTTTATGCTTCGGCCCAAACCCTAACCTCTTTTTAAATGTTCAGTACTTAGCCTATAATTGTTTTCTTTTCTGAATTTTGGAGTTGGAAACCTTGATAATGCTGTACTTCTCTTAGTCCCAGATTTATAGGTTTAAATTCTGAAGCAGCGAATCCTTTTGCAAATAGCACCAGCAGGTCATATCTGGTGATCGTATCTGGTAATTTGTTCTTTATGAGATACATAATCTGATTTTATTTGGGTAATGCCATCTGTCTGAGAAATTTGGTGCACAATATAATGTTAAGAGGTCTATTTCTTGCAAAACTTTGATATGTTTCTGCTCTCTTCTTGAAATGTACAGCATCTGTCCCTTTGCATTCCCTACAAACATTTTACAAGTTTTTCTTTATAATGGATTTTTTCCAGAGCGCATACAAACATTTGGATTCTGAACCTACCTTTCAAATTCCTCATATCTAGAAATGAGAACTCACCCTGACCACACCTACTGATGGAAGTGTACCCCTTTCTCATTTTTCAAACAAAGGTGGGGATTGCCCATTTTTTTCTTGTGATTGCTGGACGTTTGCTCACAGTTAATATACTGTACCTCCTCTTAGAAGCACACCTCAACATGGTGAAAGCTTTCAGTATATCAGTGAGGCTGGGAGCAATACTTTCAAGAAGCTGGACTCTACTACGAGCCTGGATTCCTAGTGGACTCACCCAAGGCAGAATGGTCACAACTGAGGCATCAGACTAAGATGCAACTTCTCTGCTCAAGAGTAATGAGCAGAAGAGAATGGATAGTTCCAGTGGTGATGGAAGCAGCAGCTACTGTGCAACAGTGGCAGCTGAAGGTGACACTAGTGGACAGTGGTGATGCCCAAACTACTTGTTAAAGTTAATGGTTGCCCTTGCTTGAAAGCCAGTCGTGTCTGACTCTAGGGTTCACTGCTCATCTCTGTTTATAGCCAAAGAGGCAGTGCTGTCTGCATTTGCAGTCGTTTCTGTGGACATGTGGCAGGCATAACTAGACACCGGAATGTACGGAATGCTGTTACCTTCCCATCAAAGTGGTATCTATTCATCTACTTGCAATTTCTTGATTTCGAACTGCTAGGTTGGCAGGAGCTGGGACAAAGATGGTTGGTAACTCTGTCATGCAGCACTCGGGTCTCAAACTGCTAACCCGCTGACCTTCTGGCCTTCAGCATCTTCACTACTAAGTCGTAGTCCTTGTTAGCACCGTGCACGTAGATGACAATGGTAAATCATTGCCGAACTTTTATTTTTTTGAAAATGGGAGGCAATACTAAACCACTGCTGAATTTTTCTTACCTTTAAACCCCTATGATGAAATAGTCCAAAAATGAAACAAGAGATAGTGCTGAAAAATGAGATTCCCAGGTCAGAAGGCACTCAATCAATTACTGGGGAAGGGCAAAGAACAATGGTTCTCTGACAATTAACACAGCTAGATGAAAGAATGTCTACTTGGTGACATACACAGAAGTGAAAATAAAGTCTGATTTTGCATAACACATGCCTTTGGAACACGTTGAATCAAGAGGCAAGATGCAGCAAAGACAGTTAGTGGGTTTAATGCCGGGTCTGGCTGCATACTATCAATCAGGTTCTGAGGGAAATCTATCAACATAAGCATTATTCAAGTCCCCCAATAGCTGGGAAGCATCACTGCAGCTGATTGGGCTGCTACAGGCCAAATCTGACTCCATTAGAGGAGGAGTTCTCAACTTTTTAAAGCCGGGGGCTGGATCATGCTTCCTCAGACAGCTTCAGGGGTTGGATGGCCATTTTGCCCTTCCTACACCACATGGCACTTCCTGGTTTGGTGGAGGCAGTGGGGGACCACATGAGATGGTGCCGTGGGCCACAGGTTGAGAATCCCTGCATTAGAGAATCAAAATGCTGTCTGGATGCAGGGATCACTCCAGGGCTGTAGCCAGGGGGTGGGCAAAAACCCTCCTGAGCTAACAGCCCTCCCCCCCTGTTGTGTTCTGTAAAGCTGTGCCTTTAACTATGTACCTTAGCCATGTGGTAACAATGTAACCTTTCTGTGTGCAACATTATAACCTTCAGCGGTATCAATGTAAACCTGATAAGGGGACGCGAGCTAGTGACCACTAGATGGCAATAGCGAGCGTCCAGCTCTCATGGCTCAGATTCACCTGGATCAGCAGCGCGGGAAGATTCCCGCCACCTCTTCACCTGGACAAGAAGGGCGTGACCTTCTACGACGTCACGCAGGCAGCAACCAATAGTCTGTCGACGAGCCACTTTCAAATGTATAGCCAGCTGTATATATTGAGCTACCCATCCGCCATTACCACATGTTCCTCCGGATCATCATGCAATAAACCTGTGTTAAGCCAACCCTTCGGCTGTTTCGTTGTCTTTGGTCCCTTACACTAAATTGGCAATGAAGGTGGGATCATGGCAGCCCACGGGACCAAGACATGCGCCGGTTTCGAAATCAGGAAACCGGGCGACTGGGAGATCTTCGAAATGGACTTCCAGGCAGCACTGATTGAGTCCGAAGTCACGGAAGAGGCAAAGAAAAGGGCCATCTTCACCAGGATGCTCGGACAAGAAACCAAAAGGACCTTGGTGGACCTGATCGCACCGAGGAGGGTGAGCGAATTCAAGGCTAAGGAACTCATGCAGATGCTGTGTGAGCACGTCCGGCCCGCCACGGCGATGTTTCCCGCTCGGAGTGCGTTCTGGAGGCGAGTCCAAGCGCCCAGGGAGACGGTCGCCGCATTCGTGGCAGCCCTGCGGCTGGCGGCCGGCCCGTGCAAATGGGAGAATGCCGAAATCACCCTCCGGGACTGTGTGCTGTGCGGCCTGAACGACGCCGAAACCCAGCGCACATTAATGAACCAAGAGCCGCCTCCCACGTTGCAGGAGGTCGTCAGAGCGGCACAGGCCGCGGAAGCTACAAAGGCTGGGGTCCAAGAACTCCAGGACTGGCGGCCGAAGTCGAGCAAGGCAGAGACTCCGGTGCATGCAGCCCGGCGAGCTTCGAGGTCGTCCGCAGAGAGCAGCGACGACGAGGACGTCCGGAGGGTCCGGAAAGAGAGCCGGCGGTGCGACGGCTGTGGAGCGGCCCACGACCGCGTAAAATGCCTGTTTCGGAAGGCCGAGTGCCACAACTGCGGCCGCCGCGGGCACATCGCCAAGGTGTGCAGGAAGAGGCGCGAGACCCGGAGAAGCTCAGCAGACCGTTCCGCGGGACAAGACCGCTCAACGAGACCCAAGGACGGCGCTCAGGCCACGCGGAAGCAAGACGGCGTGGGCCGCATCTCCGATGGCAGCGAGGACGACGCCCCAGTATTCAGCGTGTCCGTAGGACACCCCCGCTACTTTGTTGAGGTACTAGTTCAAGGGGTTCCCATTAGCATGGAAATTGACTCGGGGTCCTCATATTCAATCATTTCCCAGAGGGAGTTTTTGAGAATTGCCCCCCACAGGCGACCCAAGCTCAAAGCGTTGAGGTCCACACTACGGGACGTGCAAGGGAACAGCATTCCAGTGTTGGGGGTTGGAGAATTTCAGGTTAAATTCAAGAAGCACGCCGCGTCCCTCCCTCTAGTCGTGCTTAAAGGGGGAGATTGCAGCCTCCTCGGGACTCAATGGTTCCAGCCCCTGGGGTTGTTTATTGGGGGGGTGCACGCCGTTGGGATGCACGCCGTTGGGTCTGACCCGATTCAGGAGGTGTGCGAGGCGCACCCCGAAGTTTTCAAAAAGGGACTGGGGAAATTCAAGGGGCCCCCAGTGACTTTCGACCTGGACCCGGAGGTCCGCCCAATTCGACTCAAACCACGCCGGGTGCCGTTCGCACTCAAGGACAAGATAGAGGCGGAACTGGACAAATTAGTGGGCCAGGGAATCCTTGTGCCTGTTGATTCTGTGGAGTGGGAAACTCCAATTGTAACCGCACTAAAGGCCAATGGGGAGGTCCGCATATGCGCCGATTACAAGTGCACCATCAACAAGGCGATCCGCCCGAATGCGTATCCGGTGCCGGTAGTCAGCCATCTGCTGGCCAGGTTACACGGGGGAAAGTGTTTCGCTAAGCTCGATTTAGCACAGGCCTACCAGCAGCTCACGGTGTCCCCTGCCGCAGCTGCTGCGCAGACCATAGTCACCCATAAGGGGGCGTTCCAGGTGACGCGCCTTCAGTTCGGCGTAAATTCGGCGCCTGGAATTTTCCAATCACTCGTGGAACGTCTCCTGAAGGGGCTAGAGGGGGTGTTACCTTATTTTGATGACGTGTTAATAACGGGGGGGAGTCGGGTCGAATTGGCCAAGAGGTTGGGGAAGGTCCTGACAATATTCGAAAAAGCGGGGTTGAGACTGCGAAAAGACAAATGCGTCTTCTTCGCGACCGAGGTTGAGTTCCTGGGGTTTTGTGTGACTCCTGAGGGAATAAAACCATCCAAATCCAAGGTGGCCGCCATTAAGAAAGCCCCCCGCCCCACCTCCAAGCCCGAGCTGCAGTCGTTCCTAGGGCTGCTCAACTTTTACCACTCCTTCCTCTCCCGGAAGGCAGCAGTAGCTGAACCGCTACACAAACTGCTTAAAAAAGATCAGACATGAAAGTGGGGCGAGGACCAAGAAAGGGCATTTAGCGAACTAAAAAGTCTCCTAGCGTCTGATGCCATACTGACCCATTTCAACCCCAAACGCCCGGTAGTCCTGACCTGTGATGCATCCCCGGTGGGGGTGGGGGCGGTGCTGTGCCACGTGCTGGAAGACGGAAGGGAGGCCCCGATAGCATTTTCCTCCAGGTCCCTGTCCCAAGCGGAGAGAAACTACGCACAGACAGACAGGGAGGCACTAGCGATAGTTGCGGGGACGAAAAAATTTCACAATTTTCTGTATGGCCGCCCCTTCACCATTGTAACGGACCACAAGCCCCTGCTAGGCATTTTTACCGCAGATAAGCCCACCCCACAGATCCTGTCCCCGAGGATGCTCAGGTGGGCCATTTTTCTCAACGCGTAGCAGCACGCGTTGGTCTACTGGCCCGGGAAAGAGATCAGCCATGCGGACGCTCTATCAAGGTCTCCCCTCCCCCTGACGCCCAGCCAGGTGAGCAAGGGGGAGCGAGACCATCAGGTTCTTATGATAGAGGTGCTGGATTCGCCCCCCGTAATGCCCGCCGACATTGCCAAAGCGACAGAGAAGGACAAGACGTTAGCGGCAGTTAGCTCCTGGGTGCAGAAAGGGTGGCCGGCGTCCTCCCCAGCGGAGGAGTTCGCCCCATTTTTCAGGAAAAAGTTAGAGCTGTCCCTAGAGAGGGGGTGCCTCTTGTGGGGGCAGCGGGTGGTGATTCCCACTTCCCTTCGGCCGTGGGTGCTCAAACTGCTGCACGTCAGCCACCCCGGCATCGTGCGATCCAAGGCGCTGGCCCGGAGTTACTTCTGGTGGCCCCAGCTGGACGCCGACATCGAGCACATGGTCGGCACTTGTGAAAGTTGCCAATGCTCCAGACCAGAGGAGGCCCGCCTTCCCCACAGGGAATGGGACTCGGCCAAGGGGCCGTGGTCCCGGGTACACATTGATTTTGCGGGCCCGTTCAGAGGCACCCTGTTTCTTCTTGTCGTGGACGCCTTCTCCAAGTGGTTGGAGGTTATCCCAGTCACGAGCACCTCCTCGGCCCAGACCATTAAGCATTTGCGGAGGCTCTTTTCCACGTTCGGCATACCCGACATGTTAATTAGCGACAACGCTAGTTGTTTCACGTCCTCCGAGTTTAGGGCATTCATGGAGATTAACGCCGTTCGGCATATCACCTCCGCCCCGTTTCACCCAGCCACCAATGGTCAAGTAGAGCGCCTCGTCCGCACCACGAAGGACGCGTTGCGGCGCATGGGCCCCGGGGACCTGAACCTACAAGTGTGTCAGTTTCTGCTAGGGTACAGGGTGACCCCGTTGGCGTCAGGATACTCCCCCGCAGAGCTCTTAATGCGTAGGAAACTGACCACCATCCTTACTAGGCTAGACCCCACGAGGGTAGAGGACAAAGGAAGGAACATTGGGCTAGAGGCCACAAAGAGTTTCAGTGTAGGCACCCCCGGGCATTGCAGGAATTACGCCAGCACGGGCCCAGCCTGGGTACCGGGCGTAGTTGTGGAGCAAACCGGCCCCGTGTCGTACCACGTGGAAACCAGTACAGGGCTACTGTGGAGGCGGCACGCGGACCAGCTCCGACGCAGGGTCTCCGATGAGCAGAGCGCAGACCAAACAGAGAAAAAATCAGCGTTAGGGTTCTCCCCCACCCGTTCAGCCCAAGGGGGAGGGAAAGGGGGCCGCGGGTCCCCACCAAGGGGGGAGGAGGATGTTCTCGTAGATATCCTGGGGGATCTTTCTGAGGAGGAGGAACCCGACCCCATACATATCTCGCGGAATTCCCCCACAAATGCGGATACCCCCACTGAGTTAGAATTTGATTTTCAGAACCGGGGGAGTTTTTCGGAGTGGTCCCCCACCCGTCCAAGCGAGAAGAGGGGTTTTTCGTTAGCCCCGATCGCCCCCGGTCTGCCCACAATGGAGTTCTTCCCTTCCCCTAAGGCCGCCAAAACGCGGCAAGCCACTAACGAGTCTCCCTCTCCCATTACAGGACAAGTGACCAGGGAACAAAGAAGCAGTAGCGCCCCCGGGGGGGGGGGTCAGCCCTCATCACGGCCCAAACGCACATGCAATAAGCCATCTTGGCTGAGAGACTTCGTCTCATCCTAGGGGGGAGGGATGTTGTGTTCTGTAAAGCTGTGCCTTTAACTATGTACCTTAGCCATGTGGTAACAATGTAACCTTTCTGTGTGCAACATTATAACCTTCAGCGGTATCAATGTAAACCTGATAAGGGGACGCGAGCTAGTGACCACTAGATGGCAATAGCGAGCGTCCAGCTCTCATGGCTCAGATTCACCTGGATCAGCAGCGCGGGAAGATTCCTGCCACCTCTTCACCTGGACAAGAAGGGCGTGACCTTCTACAACGTCACGCAGGCAGCAACCAATAGTCTGTCGACGAGCCACTTTCAAATGTATAGCCAGCTGTATATATTGAGCTACCCATCCGCCATTACCACATGTTCCTCCGGATCATCATGCAATAAACCTGTGTTAAGCCAACCCTTCGGCTGTTTCGTTGTCTTTGGTCCCTTACACTAAACCCCCCCCCCCCCCACACACACACAACCTGCCCCTGGATGCCAATGTTATATATGTGAGGGTGACATTGTTGCCTCTCCTGGAAATTGTTTGCCCTTCCTGAAATTCCACCCCCACCAAAAATAAAAAATAAAAATCTAGAACCCTGGCTATGGCCTTGGATCACTCCAAGCTGCATTTTGCTGCTCCCCTCTGCTTGAAGTGGTTTTCAAAAGCCACACTACTCCAGCAAGGGACAGCCAATATAGATAGGCCATTTGTTCTAATTCTGATTCCTATGTATAGGTGTGAAACCTGGAAAGTAAATAAAGCTGATAATGGGAAAACACAATTCATTTGAAAATGGTATTGGGGGAGAGTTTGCAGGTACCTTGAACAGCCAGAAAGATGAACAACAGGGGCCCAGAGCAAATCAAGCCTGAACTTCTTCTGGAGGCAAAAAATGACAAAAGTGAGGCTACCATAGGTTGGACACATCATGAGAAGGCCAGTCTCTTTGGAAAAAACAATGCTGGGAAAGGTGGAAGGCAGCAGGAAAAGAGGATCTTCTTTATCACCTTTGTTATCGAGCAATATGTTTTTTTAATCTTTCCAGGCATCTGGGATATCACCACCATTGATATATTCACCAAATTGTTCCACCAACACCTTTCAGAGACAATGACCTCCTGCTTTCAGTGCTTTCACTGAGACTGCGTCTATACTGGGCGCTTTATCATCATCCATTTTTGTCACAGCATAACACACCTCATTGACTGTAATTGGTGGGATAACATAGTCTGCTTTTTTGAGTTTTGGCAGTTTCACTTTGATCTGAGAAGCATATAATCAGATGTAAAATTATTTGTAGATTTTTCCAGCAGCATTCGTAAAGCTACTTATTACCAGCTACCAGCCAACATGGCTACTGATTAAAGATGATGGGAGCTGTAGTTAAAACATCTAGAGAGCCACATATTCCCTCACCCATAGATGGCTAGATGGCATTGTAGACACAATGGGCACAGAGCTGGGAGGGCTGAGGGGGATGGTGGAGGACAGAGGCGCCTGGAGGAAAATGGTCCATGGGGTCGCAAAGGGTCGGAGTCGACTGTGCGACTGAACAACAACAACAACATAGTCTATGCCAGCATTTCCCAAACTATGTTCTGCAGAACACTGGTGGACCTTGATTCCCAGAAGCCTAAGTCAGTACATTGGCTGATTGGTGCTTTGGGAAATTGACTTTGGCTTCTGGGAATTGAAGTCCCAAACCCAAAACTTGGGAAACACTGGTCTACACAATGTAACTGACATACTCACATGGAACCTAGAAGGGAAAAATGATAGCTCTATGGCACTGCTTTGCTAGGAAGAAGTTTCAAATCCAAACCAGACAGGGCTCCAGGATAGCTAGAAAGCTTGAAGAATCACTCCCTTTCAGGGCAGTCTATTTCTCTGACTTGTCCCTTCAGGACTCAACCTGCACCACCCACCAAATTGCGATGGACAGGGAACTGTAGTCTAGCATGTCTGGAGGGCACAGTTTAGAGGAGGCTGGTATAGAGAGTACTGAGTTAAGTGGAGCAGAGGTCTGATTCCCTAGGAGGCCAGTTCCTGAGCTCCTTCTTAGAATGATTTGTTTGTTCTCATTAGGACCCAAAGCAAAAACAAAACAAAACAAAACACCCCCCCTAATTTTAATCAATACTCTCTGACTGACCATTTGTAACGACTCCTATCAGCAATAAGAACTGTACAGAGTAGATTTGCAGCAGAGCTAACAAGCATTTAGCCTCAAAATTTGTTTCACTTCAGTGCCAGAGTATGGCCTGTCTGTTGCTAAATGATGAAAATAAGGGATAAATGGGTAATTGGTAGAGCACTGAAGGCACTTTATGAATCTTGAGACTTGCTGATAAATGATTGTGTCATCAAGCGTGGTTTGGACCTACACTGTAGGGAACAATTGAATGAGATTTCATTGAGCCTATTCTTGAGCGAGGGCATTTTAATAAATGAAGCTTAAGTGACTGTTGCTTCACTTGGGTCTATAATGTGATCACAGAAGTGACCCTGTCAAGAATGACCATCTGCATTACAATTTTCTCTCTCTACGTTCTCTCCTCCTGGCAAAGAGTATGAGAGAGGCTCAACAACAAATTAAGATAAACATGCCCTAAAAGTAGTATGTTGCTTTATTGTCACACTTCAAACCAAGTTTTCGTCCAAGGAGTTCCCACCTGAGCAGTTTACATGGCCTTTTTGGCACTCAGGCTTGATGCTGCTGCTTTGACCCTAAGGATTTCATGCTTTGAAACAGGCTATGGCTCTAGAACAGGGTTCCTCAAACTTGGCTCTCCAGATGTTCTTGGACCTCAATTCACATAAGCCCTGATCAGCAAGTGTACTGATTTGAGCTTCTAGCAATTGAAGTCCAAGAACACCTGGAGAGCCATGTTCAAGGAACCCTGCTCTAGAAAATGCTAGAGATGTAACATCTCTATCCTATCCTTAAAATGAGAAGGACAGATCATGCCCAAATCTTTTACACCCATGTAGAATTGGGAATAACACTTTGCTGTCCTCTTTAGATAGATAGATAGATAGATAGATAGATAGATAGATAGATAGATAGATAGATAGATAGATAGATAGATAGATAGATAGATAGATAGATAGATAGATAGATCTTTATTGTCATTGTCCTGCACAGAACAATGAGATTTTTTGGGGGGGGAGGGACACTTATCAACCCAACAAAACCTAAACAAAATACAACTATACAAAATTATCAACATACTCCCACCCCACATATACACATTTAACCCCTAAAATGCTCTAAAACTCTAAAAACTCTAAAACTGTAAAAAAAAACCAACCCTCTAAAAACTATATACAGAAGCTCCCTCATAGACTGCATTGCACTGCATTCAAAGCCAGAACCGCTTTTGGGTAGAAACTATTTCTCAAGCGGCTGGTCCTGGTCCTGGTGGAGGTTGTTTACAAAAACAATAACAGAGACCCAATTGGAATGTATACCCAAAAGGAAAAAGAACTGCCAGTTCCAAGAGGACTCCGATGTGGCTTACAGGAGCTGTTCGGGAACTGATCAAGAGCAAGAAAAGCTCATTTAGAAGATGGAAGGCTTGTCCAAATGAGGACAGCAGGCAGAAACATAAATTCTGGCAGAACAAATGCAAGGCAACAATCAGGAAAGCAAAGCAAGACTTTGAGGAGCGTATAGCTAAAAATACTCAGAGAAATAACAAAGACTTCTTTAAGTACATTAGAAGTAAGAACCCAACTAGGAAGGCCATTGGACCATTAGATGACAATGGAAGGCAAGGGGTTATTAAAGAGGAAACAGAGATTGCAGAGAGACTCAATGAATTCTTTGCTTCAGTATTCACTGAAGAAGACAGAGACCACATGCCCAAAACAGAGCCTATCTTCGTAGGGAGGGAAACCGAAGAATTAAGCAAGATAGAAATAACCAGGGAGGAGGTCCTTGCATGTCTTGTTAAGCTAAACACTAACAAATCACCAGGACCAGATGGCATCCATCCACGAGTTCTCAGGGAACTTAAAGATGAAATTGCTGATCTCCTAGCCAAAATATATAATATTTCCCTCAAATCAGGCTTTGTGCCTGATGACTGGAAGGTAGCGAATGTAACACCAATTTTCAAAAAAGGATCCAGGGGTGATCCAGGAAATTACCGACCTGTCAGTTTGACATGTGTCCCAGGTAAAGTGATGGAAACCATCCTAAAAGATAGAATTAATAGGTACATAGAAGAGAATGCGCTGCTAAAGGAGAGCCAACATGGCTTTTACAAGGGCAAATCATGCCTCACTAATCTGTTGGAATTTTTTGAGAGTGTCAACAAGCATGTGGATAAGGGGGATCCAGTTGACATTGTTTATCTGGACTTTCAGAAGGCTTTTGACAAGGTCCCACACCAAAGGCTCTTGAATAAAGTTACCAGTCATGAAATAAAGGGACCGGTCATGTCCTGGATCAGCAACTGGCTAAGGGACAGGAAACAGAGGGTAGCACTAAATGGACACTTCTCCAAGTGGAGGGAAGTAAAGAGTGGGGTCCCCCAAGGTTCAGTACTGGGACCCCTGCTTTTCAACCTCTTCATAAATGATCTAGAGGTAGGAGTAACAAGCAAGGTAGCCAAATTTGCTGACGACACTAAATTATACAGGGTAGTGAAAACTGTGAGAGATTGTGAGGAGCTCCAGAGGGATCTCTTGACACTGGGGGAGTGGGCAAAACAGTGGCAAATGAGCTTCAACATTAGTAAGTGCAGAGTGATGCATGTTGGGGCAAAAAAACCCCAATTACATTTATAAACTGATGGGGTCTGAACTCTCTGCGACAAACCAGGAAAGGGACCTTGGTGTCCTGGTGGACAGCTCAATGAAGATGTCAACCCAGTGTGCCTCAGCAGTGAAAAAAGCAAACTCAATGTTAGGGATCATTAGGAAGGGTATAGAAAATAAGTCAGCAAGTGTCATTTTGCCTCTTTATAAATCTATGGTGAGGCCCCATCTGGAATACTGTGTACAGTTCTGGTCGCCATACCTCCAGAAGGATATTATGGAGTTGGAGAAAGTACAGAGGAGGGCAACCAGAATGATTAGGGGACTGGAACACCTTCCTTACCATCTGAGGCTGCAACGGTTGGGCCTCTTCACTCTTGAACGACGGCATCTAAGAGGTGACCTGATTGAAGTTTATAAAATCATGCACGGTGTGGACAAAGTAGATAAGGAAAAACTGTTTTCCCTATCGCACAACACTAGAACTAGGGGACACTCGATGAAACTTTTGGGTACTAGTTCTCAAACAAATAAGAGAAAGTACTTTTTCACCCAGAGGATTACTGGTCTATGGAACTCCCTGCCAGAAGAAGTGGTGACAGCTGTCAGTCTTGACAGCTTCAAGAAAGGATTAGACAAGTTCATGGAGGACAAGGGTATCAATGGCTATAATTATGGATACTTAAGGACAACCTCCGGGTTGGAGAGATAGGCAGGATATCTCTCAATGCCATTTCCAGGGAATCTTAAGCAGGTGAAGGCATCTCCTTGGGAATACCCTGAAGGAAATGGTGAGCCACTGTGTGAGACAGAATGCTGGACTGGATGGGCTGTGGCCTGTTCCAGCAAGGCTGTTCTTATGTTCTTATGTCTTTATGACCCTATACCTTCTTCTAGAAGGCAGAAGCTGAAAGAGATCATTTCCGGGATGCGTACTATCTTGTGCAATCTCTACAGCTTTCTTATAACACCTGGTGGCATAGATTTGATCTAGAGTGGAAAGAGTACGCCCGATTATCCGCTCCGCAGTCTTTATGACCCTGGACAGCATTGTTCTTTCCCTAGCTGTACAACTCCCAAACCATACACACAGACCGTAGGTTAACACACTCTCTATGGTACAGTGGTAGAATGCCAACAGCAGGTCCTTTGAAAGATTGTTCTTCCTGAGGATTCTCAAGAAGTATAACCTCTGCTGTGCTCTCTTCATCAGAGCTTTGGTGTTTGCTCCCTTTAGTGTCTTGCACGGAAGACAAAGAAGGAGCCGCAGTGAGGGCTAAACGCAGGTTTATTGGGTGATGATCAGGATGAACATGTGGTAATGGCGGAGGTACAGCTCATTATATACTGCAGTACATACATTTGAATCTTGTTGCACGGTAGCTTATTGGCTGCTACCGGCGTGACGTCATTCTGAGTCACGCCCATCTTCTCCAGGTGATCCTCGCGCGGGAAAGGTTCCCACGGCTGCCGGTGATTTGGGGAATGTGAACCATGTGAGCTGAACGCTCGCAGCTGCCCTCTATAGGCAGCTTACTCGCGTTCCTTAACAGCTGAGCTACATTGTAATTGTGGTCAGGTTACATTCATACATTTCTTAAAGCAACATTGTACATACACAACACTCCTCCCCCCTAGGATGGGACGAAGTCCCTCAACCATTGTGGCGTCTGGGGCGCGCGGCCGCTTGACTTAACATAGGGGAGCCAGGGGCTCCTGGTTCCGTGGAGTCCTGTCCTGCAATGGAAAGGGGGGACTCATTAGTGGTTCGGTGGGGACTCTGCGACAACCTTGCATTGGGGGACGGGAATGGAATGAACGGTTGGGACGTGAACTCCTGCCTGCCGCTTGAGGAGCTTGGAGTACCTCCCAGCACGAATCTCGGGACTGACGATGAGGCCCTCGTGGTCTCACCACCCCCTGTTACCTGTCCGGGTGTTCCAGAGGCTGAGGCGGGCGGATTCCCCGCTGCTGCCTGTCTCGGGGGTGTCTGTCTCCGGGGGGCTGGAGTTATGGTATATTCTAAAACAAAAGGGCTGGGGGGACTGGAGGTACCAGGGGCTGAACTGAAACCCCTCTTTTCGCTAGGACGGGTGGAGGACCACTCCGCTACACCCCCCTGGTACCGTAAATCACAATCAAGCTCATCCCTCTCTTTCAAAGTATCCTCATCTGTGGCTGGGAATACAGGGTATGCATTTGTACCTGCAGATTCCGCCGTGTCTCCCCCTTGGGTAATGCGGGTGGGGGAGCACCCTAACGCTGATTCCCCGTCACTGGTGACCCGCCTTCTGAGTTGGTCGGCGTGCCTTCTCCAGAGTAGACCCGAGCTAGTCTCAACTCTATAGGATACTGGCCCCGTCTGCTCAATGATCATCCCTGGTACCCACGCTGGCCCGGAGGCCGCGTAGTTCCTGCAGTGAACCGGGTCCCCTACCGAGAAACTTTTGGAGCTTCCTACCCCGATATCTATATTTCTCCCTTCATCCTCCACCCTGGATGGGTCCATCCGGTCAAAAAGAGTTGCCGGACGCCTCCTCATGAGGAGTTCGGCTGGCGACAGCCCTGACGCTAGGGGGGGTTGTCCTGTAGCAGATGAGGAACTAACACAGATGGAGGTTTAACTCGCCGGGACCCATGCGCCGCAGTGCGTCTTTCGTAGTGCGCACTTGGTGCTCTACCTGACCATTTGTGGCGAGGTGAAACGGGGCAGCGGTAATATGCCTGATGGCGTTTCTTTCAATAAAGGTCTTGAACTCCGCAGACGTGAAGGTACTAGCGTTATCGCTAACAAGGACGTCCGGCAGGCCGAAACAGGCAAAGACCTTGCGCATCTGTTTAATGGTTGCCGCAGAGGAGGTGCTGTTCATGGGGATTACTTCCAACCACTTGGAATAGGAGTGTGACCTCATGGCCCACAGTTTGGGCCGCGCATCTGGGGGAATGCGCATAAACTCTTTTTGGGACAGGATGGAATATGACGACCCCGAGTCTATCTCCATCCTCACCGGGACCCCCTGTAACAGTACCTCTACGAAAAAAACGCCGGTGCTCCAGGCCCACACGGTTCACGCCTTCCTCGCTGTAGCTGGTTGAGACCTTCCTGGTGCCGGCCGCCTTCCGTTGGTGTGCCTGGGGGTGGCTCGAGGTGACCTTGTCCTCAGGTCACCCGCGCCTGCATACTCTGGCGATGTGCCCCTTTCGGCCGCAGTTGTGACACTCGGCCTTCCGGAACGGGCACCTCGTCCGGTCGTGGGACGCCCCACACCCGTCGCAGCGGCGGTCTTGTCATTCGCGGGTCTGTCGCTTCTCCCCGCGTTTCTTTACTCTCTGGACGTCATCGTCCTCGCTGGAGCAGGAGTCTGCCGTCACGGACAACTCCTCAGACGGGCGACTTGGGGGCCCGCCAGGCTGTCTTCGCCAGTGTCCGCTGGGCCGCCTGCACTGGTGACTTGGCACTTTCAGATGTGGCCCCTCGGGACTTGAACACTCTGATCCCGCTCCTGGCCACCTCGGCTGCCTGGGCCTCCCGCAGTACCTCGTTGAATGTGAGGCAATAGTCGCGGGTCATCAATTTTCTCTGGACCTCCTCGTCCTTCAGGCCACACAGCATGCGGTCTCGGAGTGCCGTGTCCAGGTCTTCCCACTGGCAGTGCACCGCTGCCAGCCTGAGGGCCGCCGCGTAGGCGGACACGGACTCCCCTGGGCGTTGGTCTCGCCTGTGGAACGCGACCCTGGCCGGGAAGATTGACATGGGTGGCTAGAAATGATCGCGCAGTAACTCTAGGATGCGGTCGAGGGGCACCACGTCCACCTTCCGTGGGGCCACCAGGTTCATCAGTTTGCACAGCGCGGCCGGCCCCACCTGGGCCAGAAAGTGTGAGCGCATCTTCGCGTCGTCGTCGACGCCCGCGGCTTCCATCGCATGCCAAAACTGGCACTCGTACAGCTCCCATTGCTCCGGGTCGCTGATATCGAAGTGGTAAGGCTTGACCTTGGGATTCGCCATTAATCCCACCTTCGTCGCCAATTTAGTGTCTTGCACGGAAGACAAAGAAGGAGCCGCAGTGAGGGCTAAACACAGGTTTATTGGGTGATGATCAGGATGAACATGTGGTAATGGCAGAGGTACAGCTCATTATATACTGCAGTACATACATTTGAATCTTGTTGCACGGTAGCTTATTGGCTGCTACCGGCGTGACGTCATTCTGAGTCACGCCCATCTTCTCCAGGTGATCCTCGCGCGGGAAAGGTTCCCGCGGCTGCCGGTGATTTGGGGAATGTGAACCATGTGAGCTGAACGCTCGCAGCTGCCCTCTATAGGCAGCTTACTCGCGTTCCTTAACAGCTGAGCTACATTGTAATTGTGGTCAGGTTACATTCATACATTTCTTAAAGCAACATTGTACATACACAACACTCCCCATGTTAGATCATCCCTCAGCTCCATTCCCAGAAATCGAAACACTGAGACCTGTTCCACACAATTCCCTTCAATAATAAGTGGCTGGATGTTCAATTTGCATTTTCTAAAGTCCACAATGATCTCTTTTGTCTTTTTTACATTGAGGAATAAATTGTTTTCCCCACACCACTCCGTCAGCATCTCAACCTCCTTCCTGTTAGCCGACTCCCCCTCCCCAGCAGTAATCAGACCCACCACTGTTGTGTCATCTGCAAACTTGATGATCTGATTGCTGGGGTAACTGGGAACACAATCAAATGTGTAAAGCGTGTATGTTGTGTTCTGTTGGTTTTATTGTACACACGGATTACAATGTATCTAAGCCAATGTAACCTTGCCTATAGCAACAATGTAACCTTCAGCTGTATCATATAAACCCTGTAATAGGACGCGAGCTAATGACCACCAGCTGGCAGCAGCGAGCGTCCAAGCTCTCTTGGTCCAAACTCATCAAAGGCAACAGCGCGGGAAGTTTTCCCGCCACCACCTACACCTGGACAAGAAGGGCGTGACCTGCAATGACGTCACGCAGAGAGTAGCCAATGGGCTACCATGGCACCACGTTCAAATGTGTTGCTGCTGTATATAAAGAGCTATCGATCCGCCATTACCTCATGTTCCCTCTGTCCACGATGCAATAAACCTGAGTTAACCCAGCCCGAGGCTGTGTCCTGTGTCTTGGTTTGCATACACTAAATTGGCGACGAAGGTGGGATGATGGATCCCCACGGAACAGCCAGGGCACAGAGCGGTTTCAACATCACCAAACCGCAAGACTGGGAGCTGCTGGAGATGGATTTCCAGGCAGCCCTGGTGGAACTCAGAGTCAAAGGAGAAGACGAGGAGAGAAAGAGGGCCATCCTCACCAGAATGCTCGGGATGGAAACCAAGCGGACGCTGGTGGGCATAATCGCTCCGAAGAAGGTGAGCGACTTTAAGGCGAGCGACATCATGAAACTGCTGCGAGAGCGGTTCTGCCCCTCGAGGGCAATGTTTCCCGCTCGGAGCGCGTTTTGGAGGCGAGTCCAAGCGCCGGATGAGTCGGTTGAGGCATTCGTGGCCGCCATGAGGATAGCCGCCGCCCCCTGTAAATGGGGCGATATCCTGGAGTTGGTCCTCAGGGACGGCGTGTTGTGTGGCCTGAAAGACAAGGAGGTACAGCGCAGCTTGATGAATAAGGAGCCGCCACCCACGCTGGCAGAGGTCATAGAGGCCGCGGAAGCCGCAGAGTCCACGAATGCCGGAGTGGACGAGATGCACCAGTGGCGTGAGTGGCGTCCCAGAGCCGGCAAGGCGGAAAATTCGGTGCACGGGAAGACCGGGCAGTCGGTGCACGCGACTCGACGGGCCTCAAAGTCGTCTACGGAAGGCAGCGACGGCGAGGAGGTCCAGAAGGTCCGGAAGGGTGGTCGACGCTGCGAGGGTTGCGGAGCGGCCCACGAGCGCGCGAGATGCCCGTTCAGGAAGGCCGAGTGTTACACCTGCGGCCGTCGGGGGCACATCGCCAAGGCGTGCAGAAAGAGGAAAGAGGGCCGGAGGCAGTCACAAGACCGCGCAGCCAGACCGGACCGTCCAGCGAGGCCCAAAGATGGCGCCCAGACCACGAGGAAGCAGGACGGCGTGGGCCGCGTCTCGGACGGCAGCGAGGACGACGCCTCAGTGTTCAGCGTGTCCGCGGGACAGTCCCATTACTTCGTTGAGGTATTAGTACAAGGGGCCCCTATTAGGATGGAAATTGACTCGGGGTCCTCCTATTCCATAATTCCCCAGAAAGAGTTCCTGAAAATCGACCCCCACGTGCGGCCCAAGCTTAAAGCGTTGAGGTCCACACTACGGGACGTACAGGGAAACAGCATTCCGGTGTTGGGGGTCGGGAAATTTCGGGTCAAGTTTAAGAGACATTCCGCGGAACTGCCCCTAGTTGTCCTCAAAGGGGGAAGCTGTAGCCTCCTCGGGACACAGTGGTTTCAGCCTTTAGGTTTGTTCATAGGGGGGGTGCATACCGTGGGGGGGGACCCAATACAAGCGGTTTGCGATGCGCATCCCGCCGTGTTTAAGAAAGGACTCGGAAGGTTCAAGGGACCCCCTGTAGCTTTCGACATAGACCCGGAGGTCCGCCCGATAAGACTCAAACCACGCAGGGTGCCGTTTGCACTCAAGGACAAGATAGAGGCGGAACTGGACAAACTGGTGGGCCAGGGGATTCTTATTCCTGTTGACTCCGCGGAGTGGGAAACTCCAATTGTAACGGCTCTAAAGGCTAACGGGGAGGTGCGCATTTGCGCTGATTATAAGTGTACAATTAACAAGGCGATCCGCCCTAATGCATACCCGGTGCCGGTGATCAGCCACCTTTTGGCCAGACTAAATGGGGGAAAGTGTTTCGCTAAACTCGATTTGGCACAAGCCTATCAGCAACTTCCAGTGACCCCCGCCACGGCCGCGGCACAAACGATAGTTACACATAAGGGAGCGTTCCAGGTGTCGCGGTTACAGTTCGGCGTGAACTCGGCACCCGGCCTTTTTCAATCGCTCGTGGAACGCCTCCTAAAGGGCCTGGAGGGGGTGTTGCCTTATTTTGATGACGTGTTGATAACAGGGGGGAGTGAGGCTGAACTGGCGAAAAGGTTGGACAAAGTACTGACCGTGTTCGAGAAAGCGGGGCTGAGATTGAGGAAGGACAAATGTGTTTTTTTCGAGACCGAGGTCGAGTTTTTAGGCTTCCGGATCACACCCGAGGGGATCAAGCCGTCTAAATCCAAAGTAGCAGCCATTAAAAAGGCCCCTCGCCCCACATCCAAAACCGAGCTGCAGTCTTTCCTGGGGCTCCTCAATTTTTACCATACATTCCTCCCGCGGAAGGCGTCCGTGGCCGAACCGCTCCATCGGTTACTTAAAAAGGAGGAGCCATGGATGTGGGGTGACGAGCACGAGAGGGCGTTCAAGGAGCTAAAGCAACTCCTAACATCTGAGGCAATCCTGACGCACTTCGACCCCAAACGGCCAGTGGTCCTAGTCTGTGATGCATCCCCGGTGGGGGTGGGGGCGGTGCTTTGCCACGTGTTGGAGGACGGACGGGAGGCCCCGGTAGCGTTTTACTCAAGGTCCCTGTCCCAAGCGGAGCGAAATTACGCACAAACCGACAGAGAAGCGTTAGCAATAGTAGCGGGGACCAAAAAATTTCACGATTTTTTGTATGGCCGCCCGTTCAAAATCGTGACCGATCACAAGCCGCTGTTAGGGATTTTCACGGCAAGCAAGCCCACGCCACAAATCCTGTCCCCGAGGATGCTGCGATGGGCTATTTTTCTCAACGCGTACCAACATGAGTTGGAGTACAGGCCCGGAAAGGAGATCAGCCATGCTGATGCGCTCTCGAGATCCCCTCTGCCCTTGTCGGCGGACCAAAAGGCGAGAGCAGAAAGAGACCGCCAGGTGTTGCTAATTGAGGTTTTAGACGCACCCCCAATAGTACCAGCCGACATTGCTAGGGCGACAGGCAAGGACAGGACGCTGGAGAAAGTTAGTTCATGGGTGCAGAAGGGGTGGCCGGTTTCGTCCCCGAGTACAGAGTTCGACCCATTCTTTAGGAAAAAGCTTGAGTTGTCCCTAGAGAGGGGGTGCCTTCTGTGGGGCCAACGGGTGGTGGTCCCTGCGCCCCTGCGGACGAGGGTGCTCGAACTGCTGCACGTCGGCCACCCGGGCATAGTTCGTTCAAAGGCGCTAGCCCGGAGTTACTTCTGGTGGCCACAGCTGGACGCGGACATTGAGCACATGGTCGGTACTTGCGAGGCTTGCCAGGAATCCCGACCTGAGGCGGCCCGTCTGCCGCATAGAGAGTGGGACACGGCAAGGGGGCCGTGGTCCAGGGTGCACGTGGATTTCGCTGGCCCGTTCCGAGGAACCATGTTTCTCCTGGTGGTAGATGCGTTCTCCAAGTGGCTGGAGGTTATCCCAGTAAAGAGCACGTCCTCCGCCTCGACCATTAGCCGGCTAAGGAGAGTCTTTTCCACGTTCGGTTTACCCGACACTTTAGTCAGCGATAACGCTAGTTGTTTCACCTCCGCTGAGTTCGGAGCATTCATGGAGGCAAACGCCATTAGGCATGTCACATCCGCACCGTTTCACCCGGCCACGAATGGCCAAGTGGAACGCCTAGTGCGTACAACAAAGGACGCGCTGCGGCGCATGGGCCCGGGGGACCTGAATCACCAGGTATGCCAGTTCCTTTTAGCGTATAGGGTGACCCCTTTAGCGTCAGGCTACTCGCCGGCGGAGCTCTTGATGCGGCGAAAATTGACCACGATCCTGTCCAGGCTAGACCCGACGAGGGTCGAGGATAAAGGGAAAAACATAGGGTTGGCAGTCTCGAAAGGTTTCGCCGCCGGGGACCCTGTTCACTGCAGGAACTATTCCAGCGCAGGGCCGGCCTGGGTACCAGGGAAGGTTGTAGAACAGACGGGGCCAGTATCGTACCGAGTCGAGACTAACACCGGCCTCCTCTGGAGGAGGCACGCAGACCAACTGAGGCACCGAGTGAGTGGGCCAGTCTGTGGAGCTCAGCAACAGGATTCAGCGTTAGGGTTCTCCCCCACCCGCTTAACCCAAGGGGGAGACAGCAATGGACCACAGTCCCAAACAAGGGGGGAAGGAAGCAGAAGCAGCGGCCCCGACTCATATCATTTTGATAGCAGCGACCCCGACTCATATCCTTTTGATACGCCAGTTTTATCAGGGGCCGGGGAAGGGGGAGAGGAGTTCGCGACCGCTGCCCCCGATAGTAATTTTGAGTTTGATTTTGCGAGCCGGGGGGGTTTTCAGGAGTGTTCCCCCACCCATCCAAGCGAGAAGAGGGGTTTTTCGTTAGCCCCCAGTGCCCCCGGTTCCTCCCTAAGAAAGAGCACGCCTCCCAACAACGCCGCGGAGCCGCGGAAAGTCACTAACGAGTCTCCCTCTCATATTACAGGACAGGAAACCAGGGGACAAAGAGAAGGTAGCAAACCCGGGGAGTGGCAGCCCGCATCGAGACCCCAGCGTGTTCGGAATAAGCCATCTTGGCTGAGAGACTTTGTCTCCTAAGGGGGGGGGGAGTGTGTTTAAGTGTGGGCTCGAGACTTTGTCTCGTCCTAGGGGGGAGGGGTGTTGTGTTCTGTTGGTTTTATTGTACACACGGATTACAATGTATCTGAGCCAATGTAACCTTGCCTATAGCAACAATGTAACCTTCAGCTGTATCATATAAACCCTGTAATAGGACGCGAGCTAATGACCACCAGCTGGCAGCAGCGAGCGTCCAAGCTCTCTTGGTCCAAACTCATCAAAGGCAACAGCGCGGGAAGTTTTCCCGCCACCACCTACACCTGGACAAGAAGGGCGTGACCTGCAATGACGTCACGCAGAGAGTAGCCAATGGGCTACCATGGCACCACGTTCAAATGTGTTGCTGCTGTATATAAAGAGCTATCGATCCGCCATTACCTCATGTTCCCTCTGTCCACGATGCAATAAACCTGAGTTAACCCAGCCCGAGGCTGTGTCCTGTGTCTTGGTTTGCATACACTAAATTGGCGACGAAGGTGGGATAATGGATCCCCACGGAACAGCCAGGGCACAGAGCGGTTTCAACATCACCAAACCGCAAGACTGGGAGCTGCTGGAGATGGATTTCCAGGCAGCCCTGGTGGAACTCAGAGTCAAAGGAGAAGACGAGGAGAGAAAGAGGGCCATCCTCACCAGAATGCTCGGGATGGAAACCAAGCGGACGCTGGTGGGCATAATCGCTCCGAAGAAGGTGAGCGACTTTAAGGCGAGCGACATCATGAAACTGCTGCGAGAGCGGTTCTGCCCCTCGAGGGCAATGTTTCCCGCTCGGAGCGCGTTTTGGAGGCGAGTCCAAGCGCCGGATGAGTCGGTTGAGGCATTCGTGGCCGCCATGAGGATAGCCGCCGCCCCCTGTAAATGGGGCGATATCCTGGAGTTGGTCCTCAGGGACGGCGTGTTGTGTGGCCTGAAAGACAAGGAGGTACAGCGCAGCTTGATGAATAAGGAGCCGCCACCCACGCTGGCAGAGGTCATAGAGGCCGCGGAAGCCGCAGAGTCCACGAATGCCGGAGTGGACGAGATGCACCAGTGGCGTGAGTGGCGTCCCAGAGCCGGCAAGGCGGAAAATTCGGTGCACGGGAAGACCGGGCAGTCGGTGCACGCGACTCGACGGGCCTCAAAGTCGTCTACGGAAGGCAGCGACGGCGAGGAGGTACAGAAGGTCCGGAAGGGTGGTCGACGCTGCGAGGGTTGCGGAGCGGCCCACGAGCGCGCGAGATGCCCGTTCAGGAAGGCCGAGTGTTACACCTGCGGCCGTCGGGGGCACATCGCCAAGGCGTGCAGAAAGAGGAAAGAGGGCCGGAGGCAGTCACAAGACCGCGCAGCCAGACCGGACCGTCCAGCGAGGCCCAAAGATGGCGCCCAGACCACGAGGAAGCAGGACGGCGTGGGCCGCGTCTCGGACGGCAGCGAGGACGACGCCTCAGTGTTCAGCGTGTCCGCGGGACAGTCCCATTACTTCGTTGAGGTATTAGTACAAGGGGCCCCTATTAGGATGGAAATTGACTCGGGGTCCTCCTATTCCATAATTCCCCAGAAAGAGTTCCTGAAAATCGACCCCCACGTGCGGCCCAAGCTTAAAGCGTTGAGGTCCACACTACGGGACGTACAGGGAAACAGCATTCCGGTGTTGGGGGTCGGGAAATTTCGGGTCAAGTTTAAGAGACATTCCGCGGAACTGCCCCTAGTTGTCCTCAAAGGGGGAAGCTGTAGCCTCCTCGGGACACAGTGGTTTCAGCCTTTAGGTTTGTTCATAGGGGGGGTGCATACCGTGGGGGGGGACCCAATACAAGCGGTTTGCGATGCGCATCCCGCCGTGTTTAAGAAAGGACTCGGAAGGTTCAAGGGACCCCCTGTAGCTTTCGACATAGACCCGGAGGTCCGCCCGATAAGACTCAAACCACGCAGGGTGCCGTTTGCACTCAAGGACAAGATAGAGGCGGAACTGGACAAACTGGTGGGCCAGGGGATTCTTATTCCTGTTGACTCCGCGGAGTGGGAAACTCCAATTGTAACGGCTCTAAAGGCTAACGGGGAGGTGCGCATTTGCGCTGATTATAAGTGTACAATTAACAAGGCGATCCGCCCTAATGCATACCCGGTGCCGGTGATCAGCCACCTTTTGGCCAGACTAAATGGGGGAAAGTGTTTCGCTAAACTCGATTTGGCACAAGCCTATCAGCAACTTCCAGTGACCCCCGCCACGGCCGCGGCACAAACGATAGTTACACATAAGGGAGCGTTCCAGGTGTCGCGGTTACAGTTCGGCGTGAACTCGGCACCCGGCCTTTTTCAATCGCTCGTGGAACGCCTCCTAAAGGGCCTGGAGGGGGTGTTGCCTTATTTTGATGACGTGTTGATAACAGGGGGGAGTGAGGCTGAACTGGCGAAAAGGTTGGACAAAGTACTGACCGTGTTCGAGAAAGCGGGGCTGAGATTGAGGAAGGACAAATGTGTTTTTTTCGAGACCGAGGTCGAGTTTTTAGGCTTCCGGATCACACCCGAGGGGATCAAGCCGTCTAAATCCAAAGTAGCAGCCATTAAAAAGGCCCCTCGCCCCACATCCAAAACCGAGCTGCAGTCTTTCCTGGGGCTCCTCAATTTTTACCATACATTCCTCCCGCGGAAGGCGTCCGTGGCCGAACCGCTCCATCGGTTACTTAAAAAGGAGGAGCCATGGATGTGGGGTGACGAGCACGAGAGGGCGTTCAAGGAGCTAAAGCAACTCCTAACATCTGAGGCAATCCTGACGCACTTCGACCCCAAACGGCCAGTGGTCCTAGTCTGTGATGCATCCCCGGTGGGGGTGGGGGCGGTGCTTTGCCACGTGTTGGAGGACGGACGGGAGGCCCCGGTAGCGTTTTACTCAAGGTCCCTGTCCCAAGCGGAGCGAAATTACGCACAAACCGACAGAGAAGCGTTAGCAATAGTAGCGGGGACCAAAAAATTTCACGATTTTTTGTATGGCCGCCCGTTCAAAATCGTGACCGATCACAAGCCGCTGTTAGGGATTTTCACGGCAAGCAAGCCCACGCCACAGATCCTGTCCCCGAGGATGCTGCGATGGGCTATTTTTCTCAACGCGTACCAACATGAGTTGGAGTACAGGCCCGGAAAGGAGATCAGCCATGCTGATGCGCTCTCGAGATCCCCTCTGCCCTTGTCGGCGGACCAAAAGGCGAGAGCAGAAAGAGACCGCCAGGTGTTGCTAATTGAGGTTTTAGACGCACCCCCAATAGTACCAGCCGACATTGCTAGGGCGACAGGCAAGGACAGGACGCTGGAGAAAGTTAGTTCATGGGTGCAGAAGGGGTGGCCGGTTTCGTCCCCGAGTACAGAGTTCGACCCATTCTTTAGGAAAAAGCTTGAGTTGTCCCTAGAGAGGGGGTGCCTTCTGTGGGGCCAACGGGTGGTGGTCCCTGCGCCCCTGTGGACGAGGGTGCTCGAACTGCTGCACGTCGGCCACCCGGGCATAGTTCGTTCAAAGGCGCTAGCCCGGAGTTACTTCTGGTGGCCACAGCTGGACGCGGACATTGAGCACATGGTCGGTACTTGCGAGGCTTGCCAGGAATCCCGACCTGAGGCGGCCCGTCTGCCGCATAGAGAGTGGGACACGGCAAGGGGGCCGTGGTCCAGGGTGCACGTGGATTTCGCTGGCCCGTTCCGAGGAACCATGTTTCTCCTGGTGGTAGATGCGTTCTCCAAGTGGCTGGAGGTTATCCCAGTAAAGAGCACGTCCTCCGCCTCGACCATTAGCCGGCTAAGGAGAGTCTTTTCCACGTTCGGTTTACCCGACACTTTAGTCAGCGATAACGCTAGTTGTTTCACCTCCGCTGAGTTCGGAGCATTCATGGAGGCAAACGCCATTAGGCATGTCACATCCGCACCGTTTCACCCGGCCACGAATGGCCAAGTGGAACACCTAGTGCGTACAACAAAGGACGCGCTGCGGCGCATGGGCCCGGGGGACCTGAATCACCAGGTATGCCAGTTCCTTTTAGCGTATAGGGTGACCCCTTTAGCGTCAGGCTACTCGCCGGCGGAGCTCTTGATGCGGCGAAAATTGACCACGATCCTGTCCAGGCTAGACCCGACGAGGGTCGAGGATAAAGGGAAAAACATAGGGTTGGCAGTCTCGAAAGGTTTCGCCGCCGGGGACCCTGTTCACTGCAGGAACTATTCCAGCGCAGGGCCGGCCTGGGTACCAGGGAAGGTTGTAGAACAGACGGGGCCAGTATCGTACCGAGTCGAGACTAACACCGGCCTCCTCTGGAGGAGGCACGCAGACCAACTGAGGCACCGAGTGAGTGGGCCAGTCTGTGGAGCTCAGCAACAGGATTCAGCGTTAGGGTTCTCCCCCACCCGCTTAACCCAAGGGGGAGACAGCAATGGACCACAGTCCCAAACAAGGGGGGAAGGAAGCAGAAGCAGCGGCCCCGACTCATATCATTTTGATAGCAGCGACCCCGACTCATATCCTTTTGATACGCCAGTTTTATCAGGGGCCGGGGAAGGGGGAGAGGAGTTCGCGACCGCTGCCCCCGATAGTAATTTTGAGTTTGATTTTGCGAGCCGGGGGGGTTTTCAGGAGTGTTCCCCCACCCATCCAAGCGAGAAGAGGGGTTTTTCGTTAGCCCCCAGTGCCCCCGGTTCCTCCCTAAGAAAGAGCACGCCTCCCAACAACGCCGCGGAGCCGCGGAAAGTCACTAACGAGTCTCCCTCTCATATTACAGGACAGGAAACCAGGGGACAAAGAGAAGGTAGCAAACCCGGGGAGTGGCAGCCCGCATCGAGACCCCAGCGTGTTCGGAATAAGCCATCTTGGCTGAGAGACTTTGTCTCCTAAGGGGGGGGGGAGTGTGTTTAAGTGTGGGCTCGAGACTTTGTCTCGTCCTAGGGGGGAGGGGTGTTGTGTTCTGTTGGTTTTATTGTACACACGGATTACAATGTATCTGAGCCAATGTAACCTTGCCTATAGCAACAATGTAACCTTCAGCTGTATCATATAAACCCTGTAATAGGACGCGAGCTAATGACCACCAGCTGGCAGCAGCGAGCGTCCAAGCTCTCTTGGTCCAAACTCATCAAAGGCAACAGCGCGGGAAGTTTTCCCGCCACCACCTACACCTGGACAAGAAGGGCGTGACCTGCAATGACGTCACGCAGAGAGTAGCCAATGGGCTACCATGGCACCACGTTCAAATGTGTTGCTGCTGTATATAAAGAGCTATCGATCCGCCATTACCTCATGTTCCCTCTGTCCACGATGCAATAAACCTGAGTTAACCCAGCCCGAGGCTGTGTCCTGTGTCTTGGTTTGCATACACTAAAGTGTACAAAAGCGGACTCAGCACACACCCCTGCGGCGTCCCCATACTTATACTGAGATCCGCAGCGACATGAGAGCCCATCTTGACCTGTTGGGAACGATCTGATAGAAAATCTAGTATCCACCTGTATAAACATGGTGGAAGCCCCAGATCTAATAATTTGGGCACCAGGAATGGCAGCATCCTGAACTGATGGGCAGGAATTCTCAAATCTGAGCCCAGATGTTGCTGGCCTACCAATCTCTGAATTGATGGAGTCAGCTAGACTAACAATCAGGGATAATGCTTTTCATAAACCCTCTTTTGTAGACCAATATTGCAAGCGCGGCGCCAAAATGGCCGCCGCGCCCTTTGCGGGCCCCCCCCACAGGACAGAGAATCCGGGTAGTTAGGGGCGTGGCCAGCTCCCTTATAAAAGGGGTGGCCACGAGGCAGCCGCGCTGCCATTTTGCCTCAGCGACGGAGCGGAGAAGTTTTTCCCCCTGCGCCTCCGTCGCTCGTTGGTATTGCCGGGAAGCCTTTTGGGTCGATTTTGCTTAGCTAGCTTCCCTTTTTTGCTCGAGATGCCTTCCAAAAAGAAGGCTGCTGCGAATTCAGCTCGGGCTGTTAGGAGGCGCAACCCAGGTCGGAGGACCGTGGTGCCTCCTCCTCAACAGCCACCTTTGCCATCCCCGGCCGGGGCTAGTGGCTTGGGGTCTATCGCACCTTGGCCCGTTCAGAGTGCGGGCGCGGAGGGCGCTCCGGCCCGCGGCCCGCGAGCGGTGGACACCGCTCCTCCTTCCGCCCAACCCGTTGGGCCGACCACTTCTGGGCCGCAGCCTCTCCCGGGGCCCTCTAGCCTTGGGGGGTGGCCCGGTGCCCCGCCTTGGCAGGTTTCCTCACCAGCCCTACCGGGCTTCGGCCCTGGCCAATGGCCATATCTGGGCCATGGGGTGCAGGGAACTGTCCCCATGCAAGGGTCAGGTGGGCCGGCCGGCTCTTTACCCATGGTTACTGTAGACACCTTACTGGCCCGTATTGCGGCCTTAGAGGAGTCTTTGGCCCGGGCCAGTCAGGCAGGTGCCCCTTTCGGGGTACCTTTGGAGGCGCTATCGGCAGCAGGACAACGGCCGGCGGGGAGGGTTGAGCTGCTGCAGGCGGGTGGCGCGGCTCCGGCCACTGCCTCGCAGCTCCCCAGCCAGCAACCTGGCGCGGGTCAAGTCCCGGTGATGAGCTCTACATCGGTCGTGAGCTCCGACGCCCCCAGTGGGCCGGAACCCCCGTTGGGGGCGGCCCGCGGGGGTGCAGCATGTGAGTATATGGTGCAAACGAGTACATCCACACACATTCCCAATATAGGGGGGACCTTTCAGTGGCCTTGGCCTCGCGCGGGTGGTGCAGGGGCTACGCCGCTGGCGACCCACCCGGCGACAACTACTGCCACCATGCCCGCTGGGGTGGGCATTGGTTCTTACACTGCTGGGAACGTACTTGGGGTGGCAGGGTTAACTCAGGCCCCTTTGGGTAGGCCAGCTATCCCCTTTTCGGCTTTGCCGACGGCAGGGTATTCCCTGCCATTGGGTGATCACTTGGCTCAGGCTACCAGAGAAAAGATATGGCGAGGGGAGTACGTGGATATCTTCTCACTCCTGAACAGAGAGCCCACTAAGGAAGAAAGGGAGGGTCAGGATGAGAAGGACAAGGAGCAGGCACGCCGCCGTAAGCCGCCGCGTACCTGGGCTAACTGGCTCCCCGCTTATTTGATATACATGGCGGTGTATTTGAGGGCGCGGCCGGATCTAGCTATTCCCATGGTCCAATATTTGGACAACATATACAGGGCGATGGTAGATTTCCCGGGCCCCTCATGGCTAGCATATGATGAGGAATTCCGTATGAGGATTCCCCTGCACCCCGAGATGAGATGGGATGAGCCGTGCCAGAGACTGTGGCTCTTGTATATGACACCCACACGTCCTGCCCCGGGGGATAGATACCATTGTGGACATGCGGTCCAGCGAGCAGCTCCAGCGCAGGTTACCCGCCAAATGGCGGGGCAGGGGGTTCCAGCCCGCCTGCTGTGCTGGACTTTCTCGTCCAATGGTTCCTGCAGTCGGAAGAACTGCAGGTATAAGCACGAGTGTCCCACATGTTCTGGTCCCCATGCAGCCTCTGCTTGTCCCAAGCCTGGAGGGGTGCGAGGCAGAGGGAGGGGTGGACAGTGGGCTGGCAAGCCTGCCACGGATGGAGCTAGTTCTCCGAAAGGCTCCCTCCCCAATTAAGGTGGACATGCTGGAGCGCTGGCTCGCATCGTACCCAAGGGGAGAGGACAGGGAGTACCTCATCCAAGGTTTTAAGCAGGGATTTCGTATCCCTTTTATGGGTGATAGATCTCCTCAGGATGCTCCCAACCTTTTATCCCTCAGAGGAAGGGAGGAGGTAGCCGAGGCCAGCATTAAAAAGGAGTTAGACGCGGGCAGGGTCGCCGGACCTTTTCCCGCACCCCCTTTTCCCAACCTTAAGGTTTCACCATTGGGTTTGGTTCCTAAAAAGTCCCTAGGTGAGTTTCGCCTTATTCATCATTTGTCCTACCCAGCCGGCCGATCGGTCAACGATGCGATACCTGATGACCTTTGTTCGGTCAGGTATACATCGTTCGACCATGCGCTGCGCATGGTGCGCTCGTGTGGCCCGGGTGCCTTGCTGGCCAAGTGCGACATTAAGTCAGCTTTTCGCCTCTTGCCGGTGCACCCGGGCGACTTTGAATTGCTGGGTTTTAAGTTTAGAGGGGAGTATTATTTTGATAAGGCCATGCCTTTTGGCTGCTCCATATCATGCTCGGCTTTCGAGCGTTTTAGTACCTTCCTAGAGTGGGCTTTCGTCCGCAGGTCAGGGTCCCGGTCTGTAGCCCATTACCTGGATGACTTTTTATTCGGGGGTGAACGGGGCTGGGACACGTGTGCACGTCTCCTCAATACATTTCAGACGCTAATGCAGGAACTGGGTGTCCCTTTAGCGCCCGAAAAGACCGAGGGCCCGTCGACCAAACTAGTATTCCTGGGGGTTGAGATTGATACAGTAGTACAGGCTTCTAGGTTACCGGGTGATAAGGTGTCCAGGATAGTGACCCTTATCTCGGAATTGCTGGCTAAGCGTAAGGCATCCCTGAGGGAACTGCAGGTGCTACATGGGCACCTCAATTTTGCCTGCAGGGTGGTCGCACCGGGCAGGGCTTTCGCCCGGCGCTTATGCGACGCCATGGCAGGGTTATCCAGGCCCCACCACAGAGTCAGGCTTACCCGGGGTATCAGGGCAGACATGTTTGTCTGGTTGCAATTCCTGAGGGAGTTTAATGGGGTCTCATTTTGGAGGTCTGACCTCATGGCATCCCCCAATTTCCAGATCCAGTCTGATGCCTCAGGATCCCTGGGTTATGGGATGTACTTCAATGGGAAGTGGGCCTATGGTGGGTGGCCACCGGCATGGGCAGGCACAGGTCGCCTGCGGGATCTCACATACCTGGAATTTTTTCCCATTCTGGGGGCTTTGATGCTATGGGGCGAACAGTGGGCTAATTCGGTGGTGCATTTCTGGTGCGACAATGCTGCCGTGGTGCACATTGTCAATGCACAGACTTCTAAATCGCCCAGGGTCATGGATCTAGTGCGCCATTTTGTGCTGCGCTGCCTGCGCCTCAACGTCTTGTTCAGGGCCAGGCATGTCCCAGGGGTTAATAACGATATTGCTGACGCTTTGTCCCGCCTGCAGATCTCCCGGTTCCGCGCCTTGGCCCCGGATGCGGAGGAATTTCCCTCGCCACTCCCGGACGAGATGTGGACTATTGGCAAGGAGAGGTGAACCGGGCGATTGGCCTGTCACTAGCGCCACGCACGCGTAAGGCGTATCAACAAGCATTCAATTTGTATAGGGCTTTTGCTACTCGATTTCAATGGCCAGAGACCTGGCCCATCCCGGTGGACCATGTTCTGCGGTTCATGGTTCACCTGCATGCACAGGGCCTTGCACCTCGCACCATAGCATCCAAGCTCTAGGCGTTGGCTTTTATGGCCAAAGTAGGGGGTCATGTGGATACCACCTCTGACTTCCGTGTGAGACACGTTTTGGAGGGGTGGGTGCGCGAGCGCGGGCGTTGCCCGGACGACCGGCACCCTATTTCCCCAGGGGTTCTTACCCAGTTGGCCCGGGGCTGGCCAGGCCTCTGTTTTGATCATTATGAGGCAGCCCAATCGCATGCAGCCACAACGGTGGCATTTTTTGGAGCGCTCCGCATCAGCGAACTCGTGATGCTGTCTAAGGCGGATGCAAGTGGTAGGGCACTGGAACGCGGAGATGTATATGTTGCCAAAGACTGGGCCCAGTTGAGGATTCGCTCCTCTAAAACAGATCAGCATGGCGTAGGCAGTGGAGTAAGACTGCTACGGTGTTCTTTGGCAGACATCTGTCCGGTTGGTGCCCTACAGGAATACCTGGCACTGCGTGGCATGCACCACGGCCCGTTTTTCTGTCACCAAGATGGGTCTCCCCTTACTAAATTTCAGTTTTGGAAGGTGACTGCCAGAGCCCTCACCAGGGTGGGACTACCGGGTGCCCGTTCTGGCACACATTCGTTCCGTATTGGCGCAGCCTCTACAGCGGCTGCTTTTGGGTACTCTGGGGCTGACATACGTAGCAGGGGGAGGTGGGGCTCACAATGTTTTCAGTTTTATGTGCGCCCACTCCCGCCATGAGTACCAATCCAGTCACCTTACCTTCCTTTTTCTCAATTTTCTTACAGACCCTGGGTGTCGTATTACACCGGTGACAGTATGGCTGGTGGGCCACAGCTATGTGCTCAGGGCAGCGCGTTACGCTGCGGCGACAGAGTGGGGACCCCGACTGGGACTGGGTGACCACGCCAGTCTCTCATGGCACGGTAAGCCTGGGATGTTATGGCGGGAGCTGCGGCCTTTCCTTTTTTCTGGCCTGGGGGCTGACCCGCCTGACATTCTAATCATCCACTTGGGGGGCAATGATTTGGGCCAGGTCACCGGCTTATCGCTCAAGCATGCGATTTGCGAGGACCTCGCCTACTTGCATTATGTCTGGCCTGCCACAGCCCTGGTTTGGTCGGACATTGTTCCGCGCCACTCTTACAGAGGGGGCGTTAACCTCCTGGCCCTTGACCGAGCTAGGCGCGCGGTCAATAAGGCAGTGGCGCGGTTTCTCACCACCAGGGCTTGGGGACGGGTTAGTCATCACCCCGATATTAGTCTACAAAATTGTGACTTGTATGCAGGGGATGGGGTCCATCTGTCGCGAGGAGGTATGGACCTCCTGTTGGGTGACTGGCGAGCAGGCCTGTTGACCGAGCTGACGGTCTGGGGGGGGCGTCAGGTCTTCTGTGAAGCCCCTCCGTGTGGCGGGTAGCACTGGTAAGGTAAACAGTATGACCCACAAGTATCCGGCAGGTTCGCAATTGACTGGACAACACTAGACAGGAATAAAGTAGTTAAACGTTGTCCGGTCAACGACGAATCAGGCGATGGGGTGATGATGATTGCTAACCAGCATGCATCACCCCTGTGATTTCACGGATACGCGTCAGAGGGTGGGGTCATGAGTTAGTTATTGACTACGGTCAACAATTTGTTTGTTGTTAACAAACAAATTGATACAATTTGATACATTGTAACCAATTGCCGTTGGCAATTTTGGGGTGGTACCTTACCAGTGTTACTTCGGCCTGCTTGCCTTAGGAATTATGATTGGTCGTTTTACCAATACAAATTTATAATTCGGACTAGGGCATTGAATCAATAAATGTGGCCCTTTGCTGTTATCCACTTTCAATGTTGTCTGTGTCCGTTATTGGGGGGGTGCGCCTGCAATGCAAGCGCGGCGCCAAAATGGCCGCCGCGCCCTTTGCGGGCCCCCCCCCACAGGACAGAGAATCCGGGTAGTTAGGGGCGTGGCCAGCTCCCTTATAAAAGGGGTGGCCACGAGGCAGCCGCGCTGCCATTTTGCCTCAGCGACGGAGCGGAGAAGTTTTTCCCCTCCACCCCCTCCCTAGTTAACAGTGTGATTATGGTCGCTTCGGGGCCGGGTGGGAATTTTTGGTTGGGACCCACATTGGCTTCGGGTCCTGGCTTTTTTGCCCATCCCACACTGTTGCTATGGTTTGATATAGGGGTCTTTCTTCGTTCCTACTGTTGACTTTGGTCACATGGGCGGGTAGCACTGGTAAGGTAAACAGTATGACCCACAAGTATCCGGCAGGTTCGCAATTGACTGGACAACACTAGACAGGAATAAAGTAGTTAAACGTTGTCCGGTCAACGACGAATCAGGCGATGGGGTGATGATGATTGCTAACCAGCATGCATCACCCCTGTGATTTCACGGATACGCGTCAGAGGGTGGGGTCATGAGTTAGTTATTGACTACGGTCAACAATTTGTTTGTTGTTAACAAACAAATTGATACAATTTGATACATTGTAACCAATTGCCGTTGGCAATTTTGGGGTGGTACCTTACCAGTGTTACTTCGGCCTGCTTGCCTTAGGAATTATGATTGGTCGTTTTACCAATACAAATTTATAATTCGGACTAGGGCATTGAATCAATAAATGTGGCCCTTTGCTGTTATCCACTTTCAATGTTGCCTGTGTCCGTTATTGGGGGGGTGCGCCTGCAATGTCTGAGGACTCAAGGCAGGAGAAGCTGTACTGCGGGTGCAAGCTATCTGCTTATGGTGTTTGTAAGGTAACACAGGACTCTCACTGGCATTTCTACTTATAGAGATCCACAGAAGTTTAAAAAGGATTAGGTGGCAGGGCTGTGGAAATGTCCATCCCCTTTTTTATTTTTAAGATTTACAGGGTGAGATAGGGAAATACTGCAAATTAGAGAAAGCAACATGGGGCTAAATGAACCCGAAGTCTCTAGCTTGGTCAGAGACAAACAAACAAACCCAGCTTTATATGTAAGGCTGAAGCATAATATGGTAAAGTTAGAATATAGCAGGTACTGTGAATTAAGGGAGCCTCAGCCAATAGCATTAATGCTATTAAAATGGGGGTGGGGGGAATGTGGTTGAGAAAATGACAGAAACTACTTGAGAATATTTATGGAAACTTATTTTCCTCTATCTCTTAGGAGCAATGGGTCACCCTAGCTCACTTGACCCCGAAACAGCCAAGTCTTGCCTGCCTCCTTAACAAGAAGCAGAGTGTCTGGACTTTGACTGTATTTCTACCCTGCAGGCTTTCAAGTTTCATTGTGTGTGTGTGTGTGTGTGTATGAGAGAGAGAGAGAGAGAGAGAGAGAGAGAGACTATGATGAGATTTTACGTAGAATTGTTTTAAACAGTGTTAGGGGAGAGGAACATGCTCTTTGAACCTTAGATGTACACTGTATGAACATCCTATAGAGGAGAGAGTAGTGGGAGGGGGATGTTGTTGAACGTTTGGAAATTGAAGTAGAATCCAAAATTCCATTGTGAAATGGAAGCAAAAACCAGCCTTTTTAGCAGTTTTTTTTTTACAAATTAGAGAAATTTAGCACTCTTTCAAAACCCTGTATCTTGATACCCATGGGGTTAAAAAATAAGTTTGGCCAATGATAATTGAAGGAAATTTCAAATTTCTAATTACATGTAGTACATAAAAATGCATGCTTTAGAAGATACAATCGAAAAACTGAGAAGAGTGCTAAAATTTTGCAGTTTTTGCCCCCCCCCTCCCCGGTTCCACAAGGAAATTTTGTTGGATAAATTGAGTGTAGCTTCACTGGGTACCCATACACAACATCCCAAAGTTTCATTAACTGATGAAGAAAAGCTCCCAGACGGAGGAGCGTGTGACTCTATTTGAATACTTCCAGACAGCCATATCACCACCTCTATATTCCAAAGGAGCTTTATAGAAAGCAGGCAAGAATGAGACAGCAAGATTTGCTATATCTACTCCCTACACAAGTTCTAGCCTGGTTAACTCAGTTGGTTTGAGTGCAGTATTACTAAGATCAAGGATGTGTTTGATTGTTATTTTTGTACCACCACCTCTCCATGAACACACCAATCTCATCTGGTTTCAGAAGCTGAAAGGAGTTAGGCTGGTTAGTGCTCAGGTGGGAGTAAGAAAGCAAGGGTGGGGTGGAGTGGAGTGGGAGTAGAGTGGGAGAAATTTTAGGAAAAAATGCTGGCTGATTGCCAGAGAGATTTGACAATATAGAATAGACAGATCACAAGTCTGATTCGGTTTAGGGGATTTTCCTGCTTTCCTATCCTGAGCCAGAATTCATCAAGGACTGCGGGCATTTCATTTTGCAGCAACAATGGTTAAGCCAGCTAACCACTTCATCTATTCTATTGCATATGAACTTGTAAGAGAAAGGGGGAACTAATTCATAAGTTTGCAATGAAAAATGTTAGAGAAATAAATAAAGCTTTAAAAATAAATAATAGATTCTATAAAATGTCTCCAGCTGAACTGAACCATGGGGGAGAGATGAAAAGATGAATAGGGATACTCAGAAACAGTTGCAAAATGGCTAGCAAGCTTTATGAGATTCTTCTTCGGGCTGAATGTTATGTTAAATAACAGTAGGGCGGGGGGAAGGGTTAGGTAGAAAAGCCCAATTGGGCCATGGTGTAACTTTAGAACTATAGAAAATGTAATCTTAGAATCATAATAAGAACTTTTTTTCATAATTTATGCAATTGGGATAAGACCATGGTATTTGTGTGGGAAAGGAGACATTTTATAAGCTTGTTTCCAGGACTTCCATGTGAAACCTGAAGATGACTCTGAGGGTCCAAACATGCAGGTGGTCTTTGAGAGTCTGAGGCATCAGACATGCAAACAAAGCCCTGGCATCTCTCAGTTGGCCAACTGCAGAACCAAGTCGGGCTACCGAACCAAATGCATATTGAGGCTATCTCCTATTTAAAAATAGTATTTTCTTCTTCAGGGAGCTCTGCTTCTAATGATGTGTTTAACTGCACACTATAGCTTGGTCCTGAGTTTGCAGTCACAAAGATCTTGTAACAAAGCAGACAGCGAATGGCTCTTGTGATTTCTTCAAAATAAGTGGTTTGGTTTAAAGTTAGATAGCAAAATAATATAAATAAGCAATGTGATTCTCTGAACTCTCCACCTTTCAGTGAGCTATTTTAAAACATTTTCAATATTTGTTTCTCACCCACAAACTCTAGTGCTTTGAAATAATTTGTATCCTGCTAGCTCTGTCAGCTTTTATGGGATTTATGCACACACAGGTGCATTTACAATTTAGGTTGTAATTCTCTCCCTTCTCTGATGTTGTGTATGTATGCGTGCATGTTCATTGTACTGTAAAGGCAAGAATGTAACCACTCCAAATACAAACGATCTCAGCTGTAAAGTAACGCGAGCAGACAGCCCATAGAGGGCAGCTGCGAGCGTTCAGTCTCACATGGTTCACATTGCTCAATCACGGACAGCCGCGGGAAAACCTTCCCCGCATTCAGCAGCAGAAGAAAGAGGCGTGCCTGGGCGAGGCCACGCCGGTAGCAGCCAATGAGCTACCGTGCTACAAGATTCAAATGTAGAGGGCTACTGTATATATTGAGATGTATCACCGCCATTACCTCATGCTTCACCGGAACACCATGCAATAAACCTGTGTTAAACCAACCCTTCGGTTGTTCTGTTGTCTTTGGTCCCGTACACTAAATTGGCGACGAAGGTGGGATATGGCTGCCCACGGGACCAAGACATGCGCCGGCTACGAGATCAGGAAGCCGGGAGACTTGGAGCTGTTTGAGATAGACTTCAACGCAGCGCTGGTGGAGCTTGAAGTCTCAGATGAGGCCAAGAAGAGGGCCATTTTCGTCCGCATGCTCGGACACGAGACCAAGAGGACCTTGGTGGACCTGATCGCGCCGAGGAAGGTGGGCGACCTCAAAGCCACAGAGCTCCTGGCGGCACTGCGCGCCCATCTCCGGCCAGCGATAGCGATGTTCCCCACTCGGAGCGCGTTCTGGAGGCGAGTCCAGGCGCCCGGGGAATCGGTCGCCGAGTTCGCCGCGGCCCTGCGGCTGGCCGCCGGCCCATGCAAGTGGGAGACCCCAGAAGTCACCCTCCGGGACTGCCTGCTCTGCGGTCTGAGGGATACCGAGACTCAGCGCGCGCTGATGAAAAGGGAGCCGCCTCCCACGTGGCAACAAGTCCTCGACACGGCGCAGGCCGCGGAGGCCATGACTGCCGGGGTGCAAGAGCTTCAGGACTGGCGCCCGAAGCCCGCCAAGGCAGAGAGCTCGGTGCGCGCGGCCCAGCGAGTTTCGAACTCGTCCGCGGAGAGCGGCGACGACGAGGACGTCAGGAGGGTCCAGAGAGAGGGCCGGCGCTGCGACGGCTGCGGCGCCGCCCACGCCCGCGCCGAATGCCCATTCCGCAAGGCCGAGTGCCACAACTGCGGCCGGCGCGGGCACATCGCCAAGGTCTGCCGGAAACGGCGCGAGGCCAAGAGGAGTTCCCCAGACCGCTCGGCGAGGCAGGACCGCACCACAAGGAGTTCTCCAGACCGCTCGGCGAGGCAGGACCGCACCACGAGGCCAAAGGACGGCACCCGGACCACGAGGACGCGGGACGGAGTAGGGCGCATCTCCGACGACAGCGAGGACGACGCTCCGGTTTGCAGCGTTTCCACGGAGCACCCCCGTTACTTCGTTGAGGTAGTAATACAAGGGGCCCCTGTTAGGATGGAGGTGGACTCGGGTTCTTCATACTCCATCATTTCCCAGGGAGAGTTCATGAAAATCGCCCCCCGCGTGCGGCCCAAGCTCAAAGCGTTGAGGGCCACACTGAAGGACGTGCAAGGGAACCGCATCCCAGTGTTGGGGGTTGGGAAGTTCCAGGTCCAGTTTAAAAAGCACACCGCAACGCTTCCCCTAGTCGTCCTCAAGGGAGGTAAATGCAGCCTCCTCGGGACTCAATGGTTCCAGCCCCTGGGGTTGTTCATTGGGGGGGGGGTGCACGCCGTGGGAGCACATGCCGCCGGGACGGATCCAATACAGAGCATGTGCGACGCGCACCCCGAGGTTTTCAAAAAGGGGCTCGGGAAATTCAAGGGCCCCCCAGTGACTTTCGACCTGGACCCTGGAGTACGTCCAATCAGACTTAAACCGTGCAGAGTGCCCTTCGCACTAAAAGACAAAATAGAGGCGGAGTTGGACAAATTGGTGGGCCAGGGGATTCTTGTCCCTGTTGATTCTGCGGAGTGGGAAACTCCAATTGTAACAGCACTCAAGGCCAACGGGGAGGTCCGCATATGCGCTGATTACAAGTGCACCATCAATAAGGCGATCCGCCCTAATGCGTATCCGGTGCCGGTAGTCAGCCACTTGTTGGCCAGGTTACACGGGGGGAGGTGTTTCGCTAAGCTCGACCTGGCCCAAGCCTACCAGCAACTCCCGGTGACCCCCGCCGCAGCTGCTGCGCAGACCATAGTCACCCACAAAGGGGCGTTCCAGGTATCGCGCCTCCAATTCGGTGTGAATTCGGCGCCCGGGATCTTCCAGTCACTCGTGGAACGCCTCCTGAAGGGGTTAGAGGGGGTGTTACCCTACTTTGATGACGTATTGATTACAGGGGGGAGCCGGGCCGAATTAGCAACAAGGTTGGGAAAGGACCTGGCAATATTCGAAAAGGCGGGGTTGCGGTTGCGGAAAGACAAATGCGTTTTCTTCGCAACTGAGGTTGAGTTCCTAGGGTTCCGTGTTACTCCCGAGGGAATAAGGCCATCCCAATCCAAGGTGGCCGCCATCAAGAAGGCCCCTCGCCCCACCTCCAAGCCCGAGTTGCAGTCGTTCCTTGGACTGCTCAACTTTTACCACTCCTTCCTTCCGCGGAAGGCAGCAGTAGCGGAACCGCTACACAAATTGTTAAAAAAGGACGAGGCATGGAAGTGGGGCGACGACCAGGAGAGGGCTTTCAATGACCTGAAGCGACTCCTGGCATCAGATGCGGTACTGACCCATTTCAATCCCAAACGCCCAGTGGTCCTGATATGCGATGCATCCCCGGTGGGGGTGGGGGCGGTGTTATGCCACGTACTGGAGAACGGGAGGGAGGCCCCAATAGCGTTCTACTCTAGGTCCTTGTCCCAAGCGGAGAGGAACTATGCCCAGACAGACAGGGAAGCACTAGCGATAATTGCGGGGACTAAGAAATTTCATGATTTTGTGTACGGCCGCCCCTTCACCATAGTGACTGACCATAAGCCCTTGCTAGGCATCTTCACCGCAGATAAGCCCACACCCCAAATCCTGTCCCCGAGAATGCTCAGGTGGGCCATTTTTCTCAACGCGTATCAGCACGCGTTGGTATACCGGCCCGGGAAGGAGATCAGCCATGCGGATGCCCTGTCGAGGTCCCCCATTCCCCGGGATTGCTGCCACGTGGGCGAAGTAGAGAGGGACCACCAGGTCATAATGATAGAGGTCCTAGACTCCCCTCCAGTAGTACCGGCCGACATCGCTAAAGCGACCGGCAAGGACAAAACGCTGGCCACAGTTTGCTCCTGGGTACAGAAAGGGTGGCCCGTGTCGTCCCCAGCAGCGGAATTCGACACATTTTTCAAAAAGAAACTAGAGTTGTCCCTAGAGAGGGGGTGCCTTTTGTGGGGACAGCGGGTAGTGATCCCCACGTCTCTCCGGCCGAGGGTGCTTAAACTGCTGCACGTCAGCCACCCGGGGATCGTCCGCTCTAAGGCGCTGGCCCGCAGTTATTTTTGGTGGCCCCAGCTAGACGCCGACATTGAACACATGGTCGGCACTTGCGAAGCGTGCCAAAGCTCCAGGCCAGAAGAGGCCCACTCGCCACATAGGGAGTGGGACGCAGCAAGGGGGCCCTGGTCCCGGGTACACGTAGACTTTGCTGGCCCGTTCAGGGGAACGCTTTTCCTCCTTGTGGTGGACGCGTTCTCCAAGTGGTTGGAGGTCATCCCAGTCTCGAGCACCTCCTCGGCCACAACAATTAAACAGCTACGGAGGGTCTTTTCCACGTTCGGTTTACCCGACACCCTCGTCAGCGATAACGCTAGCTGTTTCACGTCCGCCGAGTTCGGGGCGTTCATGGAGCGCAACGCCATTCGGCACATCACCTCCGCCCCCTTTCACCCGGCCACCAACGGCCAAGTAGAGCGCCTCGTGCGCACCACGAAAGACGCGCTGCTGCGCATGGGCCCCGGAGACCTCGACCTGAAATTGTGCCAATTCCTGCTAAGGTACAGGGTCACCCCATTGGCGTCAGGGCACTCCCCCGCAGAGCTGTTGATGCGCAGGAAGCTGGCCACGGGAATCTCCAAGCTAGACCCCACGAGAGTAGAGGACAAAGGGTGGAACATAGGGGTGGAACCTTCAAAGAGTTTCAGCGTAGGCGCCCCGGTGCACTGCAGGAACTACGCCAGCGCGGGGCCAGCCTGGGTGCCGGGCACCGTAATAGAACGAACCGGCCCCGTCTCATACCGCGTGGAGACCAGTACAGGTTTCCTGTGGAGGCGACACGTGGACCAACTCAGGCGCAGGGTCCCCGGAGAGCAGGACGGAGACGAAACAAGCAGTGAATCAGCGTTAGGGTACTCCCCCACCCGTTTAGCCCAAGGGGGAGGGAAAGAGGAACATGGGCCCCCACCAAGGGGGGAGGAAAGGGAATCGATCCACAGAGATCTTTTGCGGGAGTTCGCGGCAGAAAGGAAGAGCCCCGACCACACACATACCCCCCGGAATTTTCCCCGAAACACAGATGCCCATAGAAGTTTAGACGTTGATTTACAGTACCAGGGGGAGTTAGCGGAGTGGTCCCCCACCCGTCCTAGCGAAAAGAGGGGTTTCAGTTCAGCCCCTGGTACTTCCAGTCCAAGTAGTCCCTGTGAGTTAGAATGCAATATAGCGCCAATTTCCCGGAGACCGACACCCCCAAGACGGGAGGCAACAGCAAGTCCGCCCACCACAGTCTCAAGGTCCCCCGAGCAAGGATCAGAAGGTAGCAGGACCACAAGGGCGACCTCATCGGTTCCGCGGTTCACAATAGGCGGGTCCCCGGGGTCCGAGAGCAACAGGCAGGGGTTCACCTCCCAACTATTCATTCCGTTCCCATCCCCGGGCGCAAGGCAGGCACGGACGCCCCACAGAGCCACTAACGAATCCCCGTTTCCCGTTGCAGGACAAGCACCCGCGGAATCAGGGACCACAGGCTCTCCAGTACTAGGTCAGACGCAGGCACGCCCCAAGCGCACGTGCGGCAAGCCACAATGGTTGCGGGACTTCGTCCCATCCTAGGGGGGAGGGATGTTGTGTATGTATGCGTGCATGTTCATTGTACTGTAAAGGCAAGAATGTAACCACTCCAAATACAAACGATCTCAGCTGTAAAGGAACGCGAGCAGACAGCCCATAGAGGGCAGCTGCGAGCGTTCAGTCTCACATGGTTCACATTGCTCAATCACGGACAGCCGCGGGAAAACCTTCCCCGCATTCAGCAGCAGAAGAAAGAGGCGTGCCTGGGCGAGGCCACGCCGGTAGCAGCCAATGAGCTACCGTGCTACAAGATTCAAATGTAGAGGGCTACTGTATATATTGAGATGTATCACCGCCATTACCTCATGCTTCACCGGAACACCATGCAATAAACCTGTGTTAAACCAACCCTTCGGTTGTTCTGTTGTCTTTGGTCCCATACACTAAATCTCCCCACTCCACCACGCCCCAAAATCCAGTTATTAAAATATCACAGAGCTTTGTTACTTTAAAACCCTGATTATAAAAGCGGGGGACTTTGGAGTGGCAGCAAACATTCCAGAGATGCAGCAAACATTACAAGAATTGCAGATTCTGTGTAATGCCTAGGTTTTGCATAAAATAACTGAAAAGCTCAGAATGAACAGGAGAAAAAACTTGGGGGGGGGGGCAATTGTGAGATAATGACTTCATTCTCATTTATTCATAAGGGGTTTGAGTTGCTTCCATGCTCAAAAGGATTATGGGTCTATAGCACTGTCAGTAAGATGTAGAAATTTAAGGGGAGCATATTGGATATATCTAAGAAAAGATGCTTTTCCAATTAGTGGGAAATTTGTGTTGAAAACATACAAATTACCATAGACAACCAGATTATGCTTTCGTTTGGATATTACAAGCCTCTTTATATTTTGCTGGGAGCAAATGGCATGGAAATAGCTGCTGTGTTACTAACCCTCTCCATCCAATCTTCACCCACCCGCCTGCAAAGGTGCCTATGCTTCTGCGATGGTGAGAGTGATTTATAAATCCTTCTGCTCTATAGATGTAAGATCATTATAGTTATTAATGAAGTTAATTGTCCAACTGCAGCAAAACAGCCTCATCAGTTTCTTGATTCGCTCTTCAGCCTTATGACAAGCAGATAAAAATGTAACAAACACATCACACGAATGAAAAATCCAGACACATAAACAACATTGTGTTTTCAACAAATGACAGTACTTCACATTTAGGTAGCTATAATTTTGTTGTCTTCTACCCTATTGGGATTTTAAATATAAGTGCACAAATAAAAAGGGAGCCATCTCCTTTTGCGCAAATGCGAAGGAAGGTGACTTTCTTGTTATTTGGTAGACTTTACTGATTCACATTATTTTGTTCCTCTGTTCTTTAATGTCACCCCAGAGTCACAGTTTAAGATGAGATGGATTTCTATTTTCGGCTGCATATGAACCAGGGCTTGCATTCCCCCATTTATCAAGGCAAGTTCATAACTGTGTCTGATAAATCCTGTAATTGTGGCTGTGTATTTCCTTTGCATTGAAATCAGGGCCTGATGATAGCCCAGAGTGTTGCCATAAACATTTATTGTAACCCTCTGTGCCTCCCTGAGCCTTTAATTCCTATCGTTTTCTTTTGATCAGCGGGTTGAGTGGCAGCCCAATTTTGTCATTACTGTTGGGTATAAACAACATTTGCAGCGGAGTGTCTGAGCCTTGAGCAGGGCTTTGGTCCTTGCTTGTTAGAGGTGGTTTATGATGCAATGTTGTAACTCATGAAGATAAATGGACTCTTCTCTCCAAGCCAGAGCCAGCATCGCAGAACATTGGGGGTGGGGGGGTGTTAGTGTTTGGGAATCAAGACAATGGAAGCAGCTGTAAACTAGCCTAACACATCTTTATTGCATGGAGTACAGTACGAACATGAGGTAATGGCGGACACACAGCTCCTTTTATGCAGTGGCTATACATTTGAATGTGGCTCCTTGATAGCGCATTGGCTACTGTCCATGTGACGTCATCCTGAGTCACGCCCTTCTTGTCCAGGTGAGGTGAGGGCAGGAATCTTTCCTGCGCAGCTGAAGGTATTTGAGGAATGTGTACCCTGTGAGCTGAACGCTCGCTATTTCCCCCTAGTGGTCACTAGCTCGCGTTCTCTTGTGGTTTGTTACATTGTTTCTATTGCAAGATACAGCTTGTTACATTCGCTCATTCATGTGGTTTCAGATTGTTACACTCGCTCATTCGTGTGGTTACAATTACATTCAGTACACAACATCCCTCCCCTCTAAGATGGGACAAAGTCCCTCAACCAAGATGGTTTTCCACATGTGCGTTTTGGGCGTTTGGCCGTTACGCCAGGCTCGACCGTGCCCCCTCGTCTGTGTCCTCCTGGCTCTTGTCCTGCAATTGGAGAGGATGACTCATTAGCGACTCGCTGCAGACTTGCAGCTATGGGTTGAGCTGGAGGAGGGGGATTGGCTTCTGATGCGGATGTGGGCAAACCGGGGGCACTAGGGACTAAAGAAAAACCTCGCTCCTCGCTTGGACGGGTGGGGGAACACTCCGAACCCCCCCCTCGGTTTGGTAACTCAAGATCTAACTCAGGGGCAGCAGGGACAAACTCATTCCTCTCTTTCATGGTGCTGGGGAGAACTGGTGTATCGAAAGGATATGGATTTGAGTCTGCTCTTCCCCCCCTTGTTTGGAACTGTTGCCCCTTGTTTTCTCCCCCTTGGGATAAGCGGGTGGGGGAGGACCCTAATGTTGAGTTCTGCTGCTGGGCACCTCTGTCCGGCCCCCCAATCACTCGGGGCCTTAGTTGGTCGGCGTGCCTTCTCCAGAGGAGACCCGTGTTGTTCTTGACACAGTATGAAACTGGTCCCGTTTGGTTAATGACTACTCCCGGCACCCAGGCTGGCCCTGTAGCTGCGTAGTTCCTACAATGTACAGGTTCGCCTATCTGGAAGTTTTTTGTGGGGCTGAGCTCAATGTTTCTTCCCCTGTCCTCCACCCTGGTGGGATCCAACCTGGTTAACAATGAATGCAATTTCCTTTTCATGAGGAGTTCAGTGGGGGAGAATCCCGACACCAATGGCGTCACCCTGTATGCCAACAAAAACTGGCAGAGCTGTAGGTCCAGATCCCCTGGTCCCATGCGCCGCAGCCCCTCTTTCGTTGTGCGCACCAGGCATTCCACCTGGCCGTTAGTTGCAGGGTGAAAGGGGGCTGAGTTTATGTGCCGAATAGCATTTGATTCCAAGAACGCTTGGAACTCTGCAGACGTGAAAGTACTAGCATTGTCACTCACAATGATGTCAGGTATCCCGAAGGTACTTATCAGCTTGCGCAGTTGTTTTATGGTTGCGGCTGATGAGGTGCTGTGCATCGGAATCACTTCTAACCACTTGGAGTATGCGTCTACTACCAGTAGAAAAAAGGAACCCCTGAATTAACCTGCGAAGTCTATGTGGAGGTGAGACCATGGTCCCCTAGCTGTGTCCCATTCTCTGTGTGGAAGACGGGACTCCTCAGGGCAAGAGCTCTGGCAACTTTCGCAGGTGTTCACTATGTGCTCAATGTCTGCATCTAGCTGTGGCCACCAGAAATAGCTTCGGGCCAGCGCCTTAGAGCGCACTATACCCGGGAGGCTGACATGTAAAAGCCATAGCATCCTTGCTCTTAATGATTCTGGGACAACCACCCTCTCCCCCCACAGGAGGCACCCCCTTTCTGTGGACAACTCAACCCGCTTCCTGAAAAACGCAGCAAACTCGTCTGCAGGGGGAGCCGTGGGCCACCCCTTCTGTACCCAGGATCTAACAAGGGCTAGTGTTTTATCCTTTGCCGTGGCTGCAGCGATTTCCACGGGAAGTTTGGGGGGTGCATCTAGGGCTTCTATGAGGAGGACTTGGCTGTCCTGCTCTATCTTGCATCTCGGGTCTCCCAGCTGGGGAAGAGGAGACCTTGAGAGTGCATCAGCATGGCCTATGTCTTTCCCAGGGCAGTACACTAATGAACCCCTGTACGCATTGAGGAAAATAGCCCACCGAAGCATCCTTGGGGAAAGGATTTGTGGAGTGGGCTTGTCTGAGGTGAAAATACCCAATAGTGGCTTGTGGTCGGTTACAATGGTAAATGAACAACCATACAAAAAATCATGGAACTTCTTTGTGCCCGCCACAATAGCAAGGGTCTCCCTATCTGTCTGGGCGTAATTGCATTCTGCCTTAGACAATGATCTTGAATAGAAGGCAACTGGGGCTTCTCGCCCGCTCTCTAACACGTGGCAAAGGACCGCCCCCACCCTCACTGGTGAGGCGTCGCAGACCAAGACTACCGGCTTCTTTGGGTCGAAATGGGTCAGGATGGCCTCTGAGGAGAGGAGCTGCTTGAGTTCCCTGAAAGCACGCTCCTGGTTTTCACCTCATCGCCAAACCGCATCCTTCTTCAGCAGCCTATGCAGGGGCTCTGCAATCGATGCTTTCCTGGGCAGGAAAGAATGGTAAAAATTCAGCAGCCCCAGGAAGGATTGCAGCTCCGGTTTTGCGGTGGGGCGAGGGGCGTTTTGGATGGCCGAGACTTTGGACTCAGCGGGTTTCACTCCCTCAGAGGTTATGCAAAACCCCAGAAACTCAACTTCTCTTGCCAGAAACACACACTTGTCTCTCCGCAGTCTCAATCCTGTGGATTCGAACACTGTAAGGACCTTATCTAATCTCTGGGCCAGTTCTGCTTCGCTCCCCCCAGATATCAATATGTTGTCAAAATATGGCAAAACGCCCAGTAGCCCCTTTAACAAACGTTCCACAAGGGACTGAAATATCCCCGGCGCTGAGTTCACACCGAACTGTAGGCGCATCACCTTAAATGCCCCCTTGTGAGTTACAATGGTTAGCGCAGCAGCTGTAGCTAGGGTTACTGATAGCTACTGGTACGCCTGTGCCAGATCCAATTTGGCGAAACACTTCCCCCCATGTAAAGTAGCTAGCAGATGGCTAACTACTGGCACAGGATAGGCATTAGGGCGGATTGCCTTGTTGATTGTACACTTGTAGTCAGTGCAAATCCGCACCTCCCCATTTGCTTTTAGCGCTGTAACAATAGGAGTCTCCCACTCTGCAGAGTCCACAGGCACTAAAATCCCCTGACCCACCAGTTTGTCAAGTTCCACCTCTATTTTGTCCTTCAGGGCGAACGGAACCCGTCGTGGCTTGAGCCTAATTGGGCGGACCTCCGGGTCTAGGTCGAAATAAACTGGGGGGCCCTTGTCCTTCCCGAGTCCCTTCTTGAATACCTCGGGGTGTGCGTTGCACACTGCCTGAATCTCATCCCCCCCCCGATGGCATGGACGCCTCCTATGAAAATATCCAGGGGTTTGACCCACTGTGTTCCCAGGAGGTTGCATCCCCCCTCCTTTAAAACTACTAGGGGGAGTTCCCTTCTGAGTCCCTTGTACTGTATTTTGAAGTACCCCACTCCCAACACTGGGATCCCATTTCCCTGTACATCCCTTAAGTTCGACCTCAGTTCCTTAAGTCTGGGACGCGCCTTGGGGGGAATGCACAAAAACTCTCTATGGGAAATGATGGAATAGGCGGACCCCGAGTCTATTTCCATCCTGACTGGGATCCCCTGCAACAGTACCTCAGCATAAAAACGTGGGTGCCCTAAGGGCACACTGTGAACGGCCAGGTCGTCTCCCCCATATGCTCTTTGGTGCAGGTGGAATCCCTCTGGGCCGTCGACGCCGTCGTAGACTCTGCCAATGCCATCCCGTCTCCGCGTGGAGCGCTCTGCTGGGCTCTTGCTCTCGTCTCGCCGTTGCCTGCATGCCCTGGTGATGTGGTCCCTTTGTCCGCAGTTGTGGCACTCAGCCTTTCGGAATGGGCACTTGCTCCGATCGTGGGATGCTCCGCAGCCATCGCAATGCCGGCCTCCCTTTCCTTTCTTCCCACTCTGCCCCTTTCCGACTTTCCGGACCCCCTCATCTTTACTGGAGCCTGCACCGCAGAGGCCTCTGAAGATGTGGGCGAGCGTGGGGCAGGGGGCGCCCTCCAGGTCGCCTGGACTGCTGATGCAGCTGCCTCAATTGGTGGTGGCTTCGCTTTGAGGATCTTGAACCCGGCCCTTGTGGACTCGGCCGTCTGCACCTCTTGCAGAACCTCTTTGAAGGTGAGTTCGTGGCCACGGGTCATGAGCTTCCTTTGGGTGTCCCCATCTCGCATCCCGCAAAGCAACCGGTCTCTAAGGGCCATGTCTAAGAACTCCCGCCATTCGCACGGGGTTGCCGCCAAATGGACAGCCACCGCATATTCGGACATGGACTCCACTTCTCTTGGTGCCACCAGGTCCATCAGTGTTTGCATCACGTGGTAGCCGAGCATCGTGATGAGAAGGCCCCTCTTCTTTCCCGCGTCTGTGATGCCGGCAACTGCTTCTGTACTCCTGAAGTGCATCTCGAACCAGTCCCATCGCTCGGGCCGGTTTACATCGAAAACCAATTGCTGTGGAGTTGTCTTGTCCCCGTGGGAAGCCATATCCCACCTTCGTCGCCAATTTAGTGTTTGGGAATCAAGACAATGGAAGCAGCTGTAAACTAGCCTAACACATCTTTATTGCATGGAGTACAGTACGAACATGACGTAATGGCAGACACACAGCTCGTTTTATGCAGTGGCTATACATTTGAATGTGGCTCCTTGATAGCGCATTGGCTACTGTCCATGTGACGTCATCCTGAGTCACGCCCTTCTTGTCCAGGTGAGGTGAGGGCGGGAATCTTTCCCGCGCAGCTGAAGGTATTTGAGGAATGTGTACCCTGTGAGCTGAACGCTCGCTATTTCCCCCTAGTGGTCACTAGCTCGCATTCTCTTGTGGTTTGTTACATTGTTTCTATTGCAAGATACAGCTTGTTACATTCACTCATTCATGTGGTTTCAGATTGTTACACTCGCTCATTCATGTGGTTACAATTACATTCAATACACAACAGGGGGGAGTGTGGGGATGTATGAATTTGATTCTGCTGTGATCTTTGTCCAAGTCTGTATTTATTACACTTTTGTTACATTTTTGGTAGACCCATGCATTGGCTGTAACAAAAACAAAACGAGAGAGAGAGAGAGAGGAGAGAGAGAGACTAGCAGCAGAACCCAGTACTGTAATTGGGCATTTTCCCAGAGCACACACATTCTATATACAGTACAGGTATATGGAATCCTTAGATGACCCCTCAATCTCCCCTTAAAGCTGGAAGATGTTGCATCAGGAAGTCCTAATTAGGCCCATGGTACAGAGTAGAAGGCTGCACACTCCTCAAGACAAATGTTTTTAGATATTGTCAATTGTGCTTTCCAGTCACTTTCCCCATCTTGTGGACAGGTTTATGGAAGGGTTTAGGAAGCATCATTTGAGCAAATCTTTGACCAAAGCTTCTCTCGTATACTTAACTCACTTATGAGTTAATTTGCTAATTAATTTGTCAAATCAATGAATTATTAAATGTCATTATATCACCAAGAAAACAGAAAACAAATGCAATTAGCTGAAGGAACTTTAAACAGGAAAACAGCAATACAGTGGTACCTCAGATAAAGTTTGATTCGGATAAAGTCCGATTCGGATAAAGTCACGGTTTTCACGTGATACAATGCATAAAGTCCAAAGCCACTAAAAATGGACGTTATCTGAGGTATTTGGTATAGGAACCTCGGATAAAGCTCTTTTTTTTGGACGTTGTCCAATGCATCACCCATTTGATTCAGATAAAGTCCAAACTTGTGGAACGGAGTTTGGACTTTATCCAAAGTTCTACTGTACTGTATGTGACATTTTAGCAATGAAAATACTGGATTTTAAATTTACTGCTTGACAATTAAAAAACCTAAGGCCACAAATTAACTTTAATGAATTACAGCTCAGTCCACCTGTTCCCCATCCCTAAAAGATCCTCTCCCATTGCTGAGATACAAAGAAAGGAAACTATCTTCTCCCAGATCAAGACTATTGTCTGATAGGCCAAGAATTGTCTACTTTGATGGGCAGACATATTTTAGCAGCCCTTGCTACCCCATCTTCATAAATGGAGATACCGAGGATTGAAACTGGAATGCCTTCCATGTACCACAGGTGCTTTGCCACTGAACTATGGGCCCTAGTTTTATGGCTGATCATTTGTTTAGCCAGAAGCAAAACCACAAAGTTTCGAAGAAATGAAAGTATGAAATATTTTGGAAGACAGATGGCAAGTGTAGAGAAAAACATGACCCAATGATAGTCAGCGCATGTGACTCTAAGTGGTATTATGTACAGTGGAACCTCAGTTAACAAACGGCTCAGTTTATTGTATAATTCTATAATTATTGTATAAGTCTTTAAAATCTCAGTAAAAATTATTTTTAAAAACGGCTCAGTTAACATAAAAATCGCATAACAAATGCAAGTGCGGCGCCAAAATGGCCGTTGCGCTCTTTGCAGGCCCCCACCCACCCGGACTCAGCATCCGGTTAGTTAGGGGGCGTGGCCACCCCTCTTTAAAAGGGGTGGCCACAAGGCAGCTGCGCTGCCATTTTAGAAGCAACGGAGCGGAGAAGTTCGCTCCGCCGCTTCTCTTTCTCTTTTCAAAGCTTTTCGGAGGAATCTTCCTCCCCAGAAAAGGCGATTGCTTGGGTGGCCACGGCACCCAAGCGCAAGGCTGTGGTCTCCAGGCCGTGCATTAGGGGGAGGGCTCTGCCTACCCCCTCGACCTCCCGGGGGCTGCCGCCGGGCCGGAGGGCTCAGGCGGCACCCCCGCAATCGGGTGGCAGGGCTTCGGTGCCCACCACCACCAATGTGGCCCCTACATTCCCGCCCAGTCTGGGGACTAGGGCGGGGGCGGCAAAGACCTCCTCCTTCAGGGTTCATACCACTGTTGCGCCTTTGCCCGCCTCGGGGCATGGCGGCCCACTTGGGCATGGTGCGGGTCCCCACCCCACCACTCTTCCGGCCCCTCATGGGCCGGATTACAGGGCATGGCCCTATGCAAGCCAGGGATCACCATTTGGCCTTATCCCCCAGCAATTGCTCGGTGGGCCATCCGGCCCATCCGGCCCACCTTATCCAGGTGGGTCTGAAATGGTCAATGCTCTCCTGGCACGCATTTCGGTGCTAGAGGCATCGATAGGCATTGCTCCACCACCTGTTGATGGCGCACTCGCAACCCCTCCAGCGGGTCGCTGATAGGGTCGAGCTGCTTGAGGCCATCAGGCCAGCCCAAGCTGGCGCCTCGCAGCTCCCCGTCTGGCCATTGCAACAGGCCTTCCCGCCGGGGACTGGTCCTGCTCAGCAGGGGCGCAGGAGCACGCAGAACTCGATTCCCATCGTAAGCTCCGACGCCCACTGTGGGCCAGAACCCCCAGTGGGGGCGGCCCAGGGGTGCACACCGAGTGAGTATATGGGTCAAGTTAGCACACCAGTAACACTACCCAATTCAGTGGCCATGGCCACATCAAGTTACTGTGGGAGTACAGTTTAAGCCATACTGTCCTGCTAATTCTTGGTTACCCAATTACTCCCCGGTTATGTCAGGGGTGACCGCCCCTTCGGGTACGCCTAATGTCCCAGGTGTGCTCCAAGCTCCACTGTGCGCACCCCCAATTCAATCTGTGCCGGTAGCGGCACTATCTATGGCCGGTTACTCTTTACCCCTGGGTGACCACTTGTCTCAGGCTATGAGGGAGAAGATTTGGTGGGGGGAATATGTAGATATCTTCTCACTTTTAAATCGTGAGCTAACTAAGGAGGAAAGGGAAGGGCAGGACGATAGGGACAAGGAGTTGTCCCGTCGTCGTAAGCCACCTCGCACTTGGGCCAATTGGTTGCCGGCCTATCTTATTTATATGGCGGTATACCTGAGGGCTCGTCCTGATTTGGCCATTCCAATGGTCCAGTACCTGGACAATATTTACCGGGCTGTAGTTGATTTCCCTGGCCCGTCATGGCTGGCCTACGATGAGGAGTTTAGGATGAGGGTGGCCCTTCACCCTGAGATGAGGTGGGACGAGCCCTGCCAACAGATGTGGCTGCTGTATATGACCCTCACGCGGCCAGCGCCTGGTGACCGGTACCACTGTGGTCATGCTGTGCAGCGGGCTGCTGCTTCACAGACTCCCCGCCAGCCGGCGGGGCAGGGGGTTCCAGCCCACCTGCTGTGTTGGAGCTTCTCCGCCTACGGTGTGTGCAGCAGACGCCAGTGTTGGTTCAGGCACGAGTGCCCTTCTTGTTCCGGCCCTCATGCCGCTTCCGCGTGCCCACGGGCTGGCGGGTCGTGGGGCAGAGGATGGGGTGTCCAGGGGCGGTCAGAGCTCCCTCTGACGGGGCTACCCATCCAAAAGGCCCCCTCCCCAATTAATATACTAGTGTTGGAACGATGGCTGCGCGCTTATCCTAGACAGGACAATGTGAGATACCTACTTGAGGGCTTTCAGGTTGGCTTCCGCATACCCTTTAAAGGTGTTCGTGGTCCTCAGGACGCCCCGAACTTACTCTCTCTCAGGGGTAATGAGGACATTGCTGCGGAGCAGATAGCCAAGGAAATTAAGGCACAGAGGGTGGCAGGGCCGTTTGTTGACCCCCTATATCCTAACTTGAAGGTATCCCCTCTAGGTTTAGTCCCTAAGAAGTCCCCGGGTGAATTTCGCCTAATTCACCACCTTTCTTACCCGGCGGGCTCTTCGGTCAATGACGCTATACCTGATGACCTTTGCTCTGTCAGGTATATGTCCTTTGACCAGGCCTTACAGATGGTACGCTCGTGCAGTCCCGGGAAGTGTGACATCAAATCGGCATTCCGATTGTTGCCAGTGCACCCGGATGACTTCGAGCTGTTAGGTTTTTGCTTTCGGGGCAATTTTTATGTGGACAAAGCCATGCCTTTCGGCTGTTCTATTTCATGTTCGGCCTTCGAACGATTTAGCACCTTCATCCACTGGGCTTTTGTTTGTAGGTCAGGGTCCCGGTCTGTAGCCCACTACCTCGACGACTTTTTGTTTGGGGGTGGACATGGCATGGGCATGTGTGCCCGTCTTCTTGCCACATTTCAGGTGCTTATGCGGGAACTTGGAGTCCCCCTAGCACCTGAAAAGACTGAGGGCCCAGCCACCACTCTCACCTTTTTAGGTATTGAAATTGACACCGTTGCCCAGACATCCAGGTTGCCCATGGAAAAGGTGACTCGGATCTCGGCTGCGATTTTGGAAATGCTTGCCAAGCGTAAGGTGTCTCTCCGAGAGTTGCAGGTGCTGCATGGCCACCTCAACTTCGCCTGTGGGGTAGTAACACCAGGCAGAGCCTTTGCCAGGCGTCTTTGTGACGCCATGGCGGCCCTTTTAAAATGTCACCACAGGGTTCGACTGACCAGAGGTTTACGGGCAGACCTTTCAGTTTGGCTCACATTCGTACAGGACTTTTATGGCGTCTCTTTCTGGAGATCAGAGCTTATGGTCAGCCCTCAGTTCCAAGTACAGTCGGATGCCTCCGGCTCTCTAGGTTATGGGATTTATTTTGAGGGACGGTGGGCCTATGGTCAATGGCCTCAGGCATGGCAAGGCACGGATCGCTTACGCGATTTTACTTTCCTAGAGTTTTTCCCCATCTTGGGGGCACTAATGCTATGGGGGGATAGGTGGGCCAATTCGGTGGTTCACTTTTGGTGTGACAATGCTGCAGTGGTGCACATTGTCAATGCCCAGACATCCAAATCCCCCAGAGTCATGGCGTTAGTTCACCAATTTGTTTTGAGGTCCCTACGCCTTAATGTGCTATTCAGGGCCAGACATGTGCCAGGCATTTATAATAATATTGCTGATGCTTTATCCCGCCTGCAGATCTCCCGGTTCCGTGCCTTGGCTCCAGAAGCAGAGGAACTTCCCTCTCCACTCTCGGCCGAGATCTGGACATTTGGCAAGGAGAGGCGAACCGGGCGATCGGTATGTCTTTGGCACCTCGCACGCGTAAGGCGTATCTACATGCATTCCTCCAATTTAGAACTTTTTGTGGGCAAAGGCAGTTCCCTGAAGTGTGGCCGATACCAGTCAACCATATTTTGCAGTATATGGTCCACCTCCACCATCAAGGATTAGCCCCACGCACCATCGCCACTAGGCTTTCAGCATTGGCATTTATGGCCAAGGCACAGGGCTTTCCCGACTCTGTGAATGACTTCCGCATACGACATGTATTGGAGGGGTGGACCCGTGAGCATGGCCGATGCCCGGACATGCGTCACCCGCATGTCTGACCCACCTTGCACATGGTTGGCATAGGTGGTGTTACAATGGCTATGAGGAGGCCCTTTTTCATGCAGCTACCACTGTAGCTTTCTTTGGAGCTCTCCGTATCAGTGAGCTGGTCCCATTGTCAAAAGGGGACAGGTCTCGCAGGGCACTGGAACTCGAAGATGTCTGTCTCAACCAGGAATGGGCTCAGTTGAGGATTCGCTCCTCAAAGGCCGATCAGCACGGAGTAGGCAGTGGTGTCAGACTGCTACATTGTACAATTGATGACATCTGTCCGGTTGGTGCCCTACATGAATTTTTGGCAGTGCATGGCACGCACCCTGGCCTGTTTTTCTGCCACCAGGATGGGTCTCCCCTTACCAAATTTCAGTTCTGGAAGGTGACCAGAATGGCACTTCACAGTGTCGGCCTCCCTGGGGCTCGTTACGGCACCCATTCTTTCAGGATAGCCGCCGCTTCAACCGCGGCTGCGTTTGGGTACTCTGAGGCAGATATACGTCGGATGGGCAGGTGGGGGTCCACGCGTTTTTCCTTATATGTACGTCCCCTCACTGTATGAGTACTAGTTATGTCTTTAATTTCTTCTCTTTCTTTTACAGACCCTGTGTGTCCACGCACACCGGTGGCAGTATGGCTGGTGGGCCACAGTTACGTGCACTGGGCAGCGCAGTATGCTGCAGCGACAGAGTGGGGACCCCATCTCGGGCTGCGTGCATCCGCACGTATGCGATGGTATGGTATGCGCGGCATGAGATGGCGGGAACTGTTGCCATTCCTGATGTCCATCAGGGATGCTGGACCGCCTGATGTCTGCACCTCGGCGGCAATGATCTCGCACAGATCACTGGCCTTTCTTTAAAAATGTCGGTGTGCAGCGACCTGGCGTTCTTACATCATTTATGGCCGCGCACACAGCTGCTATGGTCTGACATCATGCCGAGACAATGCTACAGAGGAGGCATGGATCTCCGTGGCTTGGACCGTGCTCGGCGGTCCGTGAACAGGGCTGTTGCCCGGTTCCTTGTTGATAATGGCTTAGGGACAGCCATTCGACATATGAGAATAGGCTTGCAGGATTTCGATCTAAATGCAGGAGATGGGGTCCACCTGTCGGCTAGAGGTATGTACCTCTTCCTGGAGGATGTGCCAGCAGGCCTGGCGACCGAGCTGACGGTCTGGGGGGGCGGTGAGTCATCATGGACGCCTCCCCGTGTGGCGGGTAGCACTGGTAAGGTAAAGATTTATGACCCAGAGTTATCCGGTAGGTTCGCAATTGACTGGCCAACACATAGATAGGTACAGGGGAAATAGGATTGGCCAGTCAAGGGCGAACCATGATTGGGGTGATGGCAGGAGCTTCTCAGCCTGCATCACCTTGATATTTGAACGGATACACGTCATAGGGTGGGGTCAGTAGATAGTATATTGACTCCGGTCAACAATTTGTTTGTGCCAACAAACAAATTGATGCAAATAGATACATGTAGCCAATTTCCATTGGCACTTTGGGTGGAACCTTACCAGTGTTACTGCGGCCTGCTTGCCTTAAAGAATTACAATTGGATGATACACCAATTGAAAGTGATAATTCGGACTAGGACATTATTCAATAAAAGTGGCCCGATGCCTTTAATCCAATACCGGTGTCTGAGTCTTTATTTGGGTGGGTACACCTGCAATGCAAGCGTGGCGCCAAAATGGCCGCCGCGCTCTTTGCAGGCCCCCACCCACCCGGACTCAGCCATCCGGGTAGTTAGGGGGTGTGGCCACCCCTCTTTAAAAGGGGTGGCCACGAGGCAGCTGCGCTGCCATTTTAGAAGCGATGGAGCGGAGAAGTTTTTCCCTCCACCCCCTCCCTAGTGGACAGTGTGATTTTCTGGTCGCTTCGGGGCCGGGTGGGAATTTTTGCTTGAACCTACAATTGGCATTTTGGTTCTTGGCTTTTTCGCCCATCCCACACTGTCGCTAGTGTTTGAGATACGGGGTAAGTTGACTTTGGTCACTTTTCGCGGGTAGCACTGGGTAAGGTAAAGTTTTATGACCCAGAGGTATCCGGCAGGTTCGCAATTGACTGGCCAACACGTAGATAGGTACAGGGGAAATAGGATTGGCCAGTCAAGGGCGAACCATGATTGGGGTGATGGCAGGAGCTTCTCAGCCTGCATCACCTTGATATTTGAACGGATACACGTCATAGGGTGGGGTCAGTAGATAGTATATTAACTCCGGTCAACAATTTGTTTGTGCCAACAAACAAATTGATGCAAATAGATACATGTAGCCAATTTCCATTGGCACTTTGGGTGGAACCTTACCAGTGTTACTGCGGCCTGCTTGCCTTAAAGAATTACAATTGGATGATACACCAATTGAAAGTGATAATTCGGACTAGGGCATTATTCAATAAAAGTGGCCCGATGCCTTTAATCCAATACCGGTGTCTGAGTCTTTATTTGGGTGGGTACGCCTGCAAAGGAAATCCATAGAAAATAGTGGCTCGGTTTACAGAATCCCCCCCCCCCCCTGGATTAATTGGATTTCAATGCATTCCTATGGGAAACCATGTTTCGGTAGTGTATTTTGTTTTTCAATGCATTCCTATGGGAAATTGCATTCAATGCATTCCTATGGGAAATTTGGTTAAAGTAATTTTCACTGTAAGAAATGTCCCGGAGATCGCACTAATTACATTAAGCGATGTACCATTGTATCAGACAATTTGCAAAGGATGTGTAATCAGATTCTGGTATGTAGTGCAGAGGATAAAATGTGGGACAGATATAAGTTTCCTTAGTATCTGGGAGAAAAGATCTGCAGTTATGCTCTACTGGAAAACAGTTTATATTTCGACCCTTCAGCAGTACTATTGGAATTTCATCCTGATTATTCTGAATTCTCAGGGTTGAATATTGATGTGTATTAAGGCAGAATTGCAGGTTGCTCAAGCAAAGCCTTGCAAAGATAAAATGGCAGTTTCCCGCCATCCAAATTATGAGCTAAAGTTGGCACAAAATCTCCCTCTCTGGGAACGCTCATTATGCTAATCAGAGTTCTGTGATTGGGTACACTTTTGGATCCTGTTCCTGATTGGTTAATACTTATATATCCTGTTATGATTGGTTGGTTATGATTGTCCGGTGGGTTGCTTCATTGTAGCAAGGAGCCACCGCTGGGGAGACACTATATAAGTCCCACGGGTAAACAAGGGTGGGGCTGGACTGGATCTATACTTCCCAATATGCACAGGTTAGCCAGTAACATGCTAAGCCTGGGTCTCCTCTATACACTGTCTCTGTAATAGTATAGCTTAGTGCATTGCCTCTCCTACGGCAGACTCCAGAGGGACTGATTACACAGGATTCATATAGCCATCTTATGTCCGGAGTGCCTTGTAAGTGTAACTTGAAAGATTGTTCAATAAATGACTTATTGTTCTGTTCATCGTTGCCTGGACTATTGCTTATAAGGGCAGGACACAACATTGGCGATGAAGGTGGGATCAAAGAAAAATGAGATGGCTGATCAAATCCCATTATGTCTGCAACCGTTCAACATGTGCAAGCCTCGACTCTGGCCTTACTATGAAGTCCAGCTGGAGAGCTACTTCACAGTAAGAAAACCCGACCCGATTTTGTGGAAGGTAACCTTTTTGGCCCACTGTGGGTTAGAGACTCTCGATGTTGTCTCAAAGTTATTGCCGCCCGACGTGCTGCATCACATCTCTCTGCCGGCATTGTTGCACACTCTGCGTGAACACTTCCAATGCAAGACGGCCCTCAAAGGTAAAGAACCACCGGGTCCAGCCATGACCACGGCAGTGTCTTCACAAGCCTCCAGCCACATCCACCAAGGCCTCGCCAGCTTGCTTCAGGGAACACGGGCACCAATGCCAACGCCGGGGTCTGTTGCGCCAAGGTTGTGGGAGATGACACCTCCGCGCCAATTGTCCCTTTAAGAGTGCGCAGTGCCACTGGTGTGGGAAGATGAGCCACATCTCCAAGGTCTGTAAGCAATGCACTGAATGTTCGCCAAAGCTACAGTTCTGCATCGCCAAGGTCTTCACGAGCTACGGGGTCAACGACAAAAGATGAGACCTGAAGGACAGGTTCTTCATGGATGCCTGCATTGAAGGCATTCCTTTCCATCTCAAGATGGATTCAGGTTCCTTCCTCTCCGTTGTGACCGAGGGCGAGTATTACCGCATTCTGCCTAACCTATGGCCGAAGCTAAAAGGGCTACCAGGAAAGTTGGTGGACTTGCGGGGCTGCAATGTTCCAGTGAGGGGCATTGGCAATTTTGAGGTCCATTATAACTACGCCTACGCGAACCTTCCTCTTGTGGTTGCAAAAGCGGGTAAGACAAACATTCAAGGGTCCCAGTGGTTTGGTCCCTTAGGCATTCACTTTTCAGGAATCCACTTGGGGGGGGGGAGTGAGCCGGTGATTCACATAGAGGATGAGCCCCAAGTGTTGTTGCCACCCGGGGAGGGTTTGTCCCAAGGGCCCCCAGGAAGCGACTCCTCCACTGAAGAGTTAAATTCCATGTTTTCCCATCACATGCATGTTGCACACAAAGACAGTGACTTTGCCCAACAGACTGACTGTCTGGAACTGTTTGAGTTACACGAACTTTTGCCCGTTGCTGCATTGGACTCTGAAAACCCTGACTTTTGGGACGATTTATCTATCACCATTCAAATTGTCTCTGAACTTTTCCGCAACGTCTAAAAGTGACCCCTTGTTATCTGAGATCATTGTGTGGGTGGAAATTGGGTGGCCGCCACCTCCATACAATGTGGAAGTGACTACCGTGACCGCTAGAAACTATCGGTCTTGGGTGGGTGCTTGTACAGGCTCTGCAAAACAGTTGTTCCATGTGGATTGCAGGACAAACTACTGTAGTATATGTTATTGGGGTCCAAGGATAGCGTCTGCTTGCAAGTGGTTTTGCGCCGCTACTTCTGGTGGCTGGGTATCGAACACGCCATGGAGGTTTGGGTGCTATAACACAGCACCGCTGGCGTGCATGAAGCAAGGTGGTTTTCAGGTTCCCCTTGGGTGGATAAGGGCTCACTGCCCCCTGGGGTTGGAGGGGGTCGCAGGAGTCTTCATTTCCCCTGAGAATAGACTGGCAAGAAAAGGAGCGTCTGGGTACAGGCTTGCATTCCCAGGATGAAAAGGAGGGGTTGCAGGAGCACTCGCATCCCCAAGGGTTGGAGGGGAAAGGGCATGGAACGCTAGGTCTCTGAATGCCGAGGCAAAGGGAGCTTGCTTCAGTCTACACAGGAGAGCGTGCATCAAGCCCTTCATTGCAGGCTGCTCATGGTGTTGACTCAGGAGCAGTTTTGGGGAGGAAGCTGCAGATGTAGGGGATAATCAGCTCGGTTCTAAAGTAAAAGATCCAGGGTTGCTTTTGGAGAAATGGGTCAGGGACCTGGAGCGAGAGGCTTTGTTACACGCACCACACTTAGGGTCACCAACAAGCAACTCAGACCTGGAAGGCCAGAAGCTACACTCCAGGATGGATTGGTTTGCATTGGGTCACACACATGCAAAGCCCCCACTGATGCAAGGTTTGTCCACGCTGCAGCGCGCCAGTAACATACACAGGTCACTGAACACAAGCTTAGAGGGTGCAGAGCGGCTTCGTGACCTTAAGGTTTCTGAGTTAGTTGGTTCATCAGATGAGGATTGGATATCATAGTTCATCGGAGGGGATCCATACAAAAAAAAAACACACTAAGGGGGGAGGAATGTTGTGTATTAAAGCAGAATTGCAGGTTGCTCAAGCAATGCCTTGCAAAGATAAAATGGCGGTTTCCCACCATCCAAATTAGGAGCTAAAGTTGGCGTGAAATCTCCCTCTCTGGGTGCGCTCATTATGCTAATCAGAGTTCTGTGATTGGGTACACTTTTGGATCCTGTTCCTGATTGGTTAATACTTATATATCCTGTTATGATTGGTTGGTTATGATTGTCCGGTGGGTTGCTTCATTGTAACAAGGAGCCACCACCAGGGAGACACTATATAAGCCCCACATGGGTGGGGCCGGACCGGATCTATACTTCCTGATAAGCACAGGTTAGCCAGTAATGTGCTAAGCCTGGGTCTCCTCTATACGCTATCACTGTAATGGTATAACTTAGTGCATTGCCTCTCCTATGGCATACTCCAGAGGGTCTAATTACCATACCTGTCAAGTTTCGGGAAATTTCTGTCAAACCCCCGTATTTTACACTCTTTCCCGCTGTCATTCCGTATTAGTTAGACTGCAATTAGACTGGAGTTAGACTGGAGGCCAGCACAGGATAAGCATAGCTGTCCAGTTTCCCGTTTTGGACAGGAAATTTCCCTTAATTGACAGGAATTTCTCAAAACTTGACAGGGATGCTAATTACATGGGATTCATATAGCCATCTTATGTCTGGAGCGCCTTCTAAGTGTAACCTGAAAGACTGTTCAATAAACGACTGTTGTTGTTCTGTTCATCGTTGCCTGGACTATTGCTTATAAGGGCTAGACATGACAAATATGTAACAGGATATGTATTGATTATTGCCTGAATCATTCTGGGGAAAAGATTGGTAAAATGAGAATTCCTTTTGACTTTAGAAATGGTTATGAAGTGCATTTTACATAATGTGGAGATGTGTGGATTGAGCCCTCATTATTGATCACAAAACTTAGGGCCAAATGATCCCTGATGTTAAATAGATTTTTGCACTTGACTTTATCCACATTTCTTGAATTGCAAATTACATCAACTAGGGTGGAGTGGAGAGATAATTAATGGGATCAGAGCAGGTATGGAAGGAAATTAAATCTTTTTTTCTCCTACTATAGGCCTTAGGATAATCTCTTTTCAGAAGCTAGTACAGTATCTGCTTTCAGGGGGAAATCTCCTATTGATATTAACAGGCATAGACTTCATAGTTAAAATAAGATAGACATTCTTGAGCTGTCTTATAACCCCTTCCAGTCTCTTGGATTTTTCAAAGAGAAATAAAAAAAGTTTATCTGTAGAGATGAGGGACCATTGCAATTTCTTACTCACACATCAAAGGTACCCTCCTAGAAGGCTACTTCATTTAGAATGAAAACTTCTGTCTTCTATCAGATGGGCAGGACAGGTTATTTGTGCAATACAAATTAAGACTGACAAACCGGGCCAATAAAGAACAGCATCTAGTATCTTACATATGAGGCTAACCACAGGATGAACAATCATGCTGCTGCTGTTGTTATTGTTGCTGCAGTTGTTTTAATTAGTCCTCCCACCTCTATGCTGTCAGTAACCATCACCACCTCCATTACTCTACCTCCTATGGGAGGTTTTCCCCTAATACTAATTGATAGGGGGAGGTTTATTACTGACTTTTAATAGTAGAAGAAAAGCTTTAAGCCATCTACCCCTTCTGAACACTGAGATGCCCATATCAATTGCCTTCTTCCCAGTCTGGGCATTTAACTAAACCCTGCATTCTGTAATTGCTAATGGTGTCATTAGCATCATAAGTACATAGCCCCTAAAGTTTCAATCTGAGGTGGCCAGGAAGAATAGATGTTACTGTCCTCTATGAATTTATCTAGTATACATGAATGGACTTTGACCTGAAACATCAATCCATATGTATTATAATAGATTCCCAACAGACAGTGAAGTGGGAGGCAGAGGCTGTCTGTTTGCTCATGTAAACCATGGCCCAAGCACAGTGGTGGGCTCCCAAAAAAAATTGCTACCACACTGTGGGCGTGGTGTGGTAGGCATGGCCAGAGCGGAAGACCTGCATTGCACCTAAATTAGGACTACTTTATTTCAAAACTTGGATGGGTGGGGCCAGACAGAATTTCGGCTACCAGTTCTGGCGAACTGGTGCGAACCTGCTGATGCCCACCACTGCCCAAGCAAGGTTTTTAGGAACAATATCATAAAACAGATATCTAACTGAAGAATTCAAAGATTTAAACTAGGCTTTTCCATGGAGATTCCTCTGGTGTTAACTATTGTGACTGCACTTTCTGGTGAGAAAAAAAATTGGTGTGTTGTTTTTTTTTAAAATAAACTTCACACAGAATTACAGCTGCTTGAATTTGGATTGTGCACAAAGAAGGCATTTTTGCTACCCTCCCCTCTTAAAAATATGTTTTCCTAACAGTGTCAGCCCAAGATAGTTTGCTACCTGAAGCAGAATACTAACTGCTGCTCCCACATTTTTCGGGGGCCAACACTCTTAAAAGCTTTGCAGCACTTCTGGCAACTGACTGTTCAGCTCCATCTGCTACCCTGAATCCCAGCATCTGAAATAGCCTGCTTTCTCTTTTGGCATTACCCAGTGATGGCGAACCTTTTAGAGACCGAGTGCCCAAACTGCAACCCAAAACCCACTTATTTATCGCAGAGTGCCAACATGGCAACAGGGGAGGGAGGAAGCGCTCCCATTGGGCTTCTGGGCAGAGGGGTGGAGTAAACTCTGTGCTGGAGGAAGGGAGGAAGTGCTACCATTGAGCAGCTGGGCAGAGGGGCAGAGTGAACTCTGTGCTGGGGCAACTGCACTAGTTCCCACAGAGAGGGCTCCGAGTGTCACCTCTGGCAAGCGTGCTATAGGTTTGCCACCACGGGCATAACCTACCGTATTTATTCGTGTATAACGCGCAAAATTTTATACCAAAAAAAAAATCAAAGTTGGGGTACGCGTTATAAACGAGGACTGGTGTCCCACCCCCGTCGCGAGCCTCTTTTACTTCCTTTTTAGAATTGGGTCGGCTGTCTATTGAAGGGGAGGCGGGGGTGTGGCTTTGAAGAAATTGACGGGATCTGATTGGGTGGCGCGGGAGACGAGGCGTGGCCCGGAGGTAGCTCGCAGTTCGAGCGAGGCTCCTGGGGGTCGGAAGTGCTCGTTTCGGATTGCATTTTCTTTACCCTGCAACAGGTGGGTCTGATTATCCCCCCCTCCCTCAATGTTTTAAGGCGTGCTCTTATGAACAAGCTTTTTCACCGATATAACTGGTACAATTACAATGCGTGGTGTGAAACAAAATTTTATACCGAGGTTTCATGGAAAATTAGGGGTGCGCGTTATACACGAGTGCGCGTTATACACGAATAAATACGGTATTTCAGCATGCCTCTTAAAAGAGGGATGTCTTCCCTGTGTGAGCAGGAACACTTCCTTCTCAGATTCTTCTTCTTCCATGCCTAAGCCAGACATGAAACTGCTAAAATGAAGACACCTTTTGGTGAGTTGTCCACTCTACAGTTCCTTTGGCCTGATCTAGTGTCAGAAAGATTAGCCGGCAACACAAGGTTGCCATTACCAGGGTACGCCCAATTGTGGTGCAAAAACACCACAATCTTCAAGGCTTTTTAATGAATTCTTTTACAAAGAACAATCCATTTTTAAAAGTCCACTGCCTACTGATTTATCAAGCTGACTTTATAGCTGATTTTTTTTTAAAAAATTAATCAATGTGACTAAAGGTCCACAGACACCTTCGCTGATCTAGCCTTGGCTGATCTCACCTCCTGAACAGCTCTAAATTACAATTCCTTTTATCCCCATTCTAATTTTGTAAAAGAAGGAATAATAGATTTTTATGAATATCTTCACTTAATATTAACAGACACTATTTAATTATCATGTGATTCCTAGATATAGAGTTTGCTACATTCCTAGGTATAATCCCGCCTCCCCAACCTTTGAAAAAACTTCTTATTTACTTACCTGCTGTGTGACTTGTATTTTTATGGCCAAAATCCTGTTGCTTTGTGTAGGAAATTATCCTAGAGTAGTCCCATTGAGAGGGATGACAGTGGCTTAGTGGTTAAGATGCTGAACCTGATGACTGGAAGGTCAGCAGGTCAGCCATTTGAGACCCGAGTGTTGTGTGATGGAGTGAGCTTCCATCTTTGTCCCAGCTCCTGCCAACCTAGTAATTTGAAAGCAAGATATTGCAAATAGATAAATAAGTACCTCTTTAGTAGGAAGGTAACAGCGTTCTGTGTGCTCCAGTGTCTAGTCATGCCTGCCACATGAACATGGAAACATCTGCAGACACAGATAGCGCTGGCTCGTTGGCTATAAACAGAGATGAGCACCGAACCTTAGAGTCAGATATGACTGGCTTTCAAGCAAGGGCAACCACTACCGTTAGTCCCATTGAATCAATAAGGATCTGCTGAGTCACTTCCTCCATTGTTGTTTTGTTGTTGTTCAGTCGCACAGTCCTCCGTAGGCTTCATTAATTCAAATGGACCTACTGCAACTGTGATTTACTTCTAATTATAACATATTATGCTAAAGTAACATTGATTCAATGGGCCTATTCTAATTTGCTTTACTTCACAAAGCAACAAGATTTTGGCCTGTGCAGTATTATAATCTCATTATTTGCTTTTATGGCTGTTGAATTTGAAATGATTTGTTGTTGCTGAGTCACACTGTGAACTCGGTTTAAATAAAATATGTTTTACCATATTTATAATGTATTATTTTATTGATAATAATTCATCTCATCTTTATTGATAATATAAACTTTAGACAAAGTGAGCTGTTACAGCTTGCTAGCCCCGGTTTTAGCTTCAGAGCAAGCCAACAAAGCCACTTTGCATGTGATCACTTATTATTCCGTCAGTACAGGATGGGGAGAAAAATGGTGTGAAATGCTTCAGGATCCAACCAGTAGTCAACTGTTTTTCTTTATTTCCATATTTTGAGGACTTTTTCTGATCTACTATACAGGGGTGGGCTCCAAAAAAATTACTACCACACTGTGGGCGTGGCCTACTTTGTGGGCATGGCCTACTTTTTGGACATGGCTATGTGACTGGGTGGGCATTCTAGTCATGCCTGTCCAGTGGTGGGACTAATTTTTTTTTACTACCTACCCTGTGGGAGTAGTATGGTGGGTGTGGCCAGGGGAAAAGCCCTGCATTTGGGTTGCCATCCTCTTAATTGATTAGATGGCATATCATTGTTATTCTAGCACTTCAACCAGCTGTCATACTAGATCTTCAGCAGTTCTTGCTTGTGTGTAGAGTGCACATATAAACAAGATCTGGTGTGGAAGAAGTGATAACAGCTTGGGCTTTCCATGGGTGCCCAAACTATGGCCCACAGACCAGGTCTGGCCCCCAACACCAATTCATCCAGCCTGCCCTGCCCTTGTCGCTCCTAAAAGTGGAAGTAAAATGGATTTCCCAGTCTTTGTTTTTGGACTTCAATTCCCAGAAGCCTAAGTCAATTCCCCAAAGCACAGATCAGCCAATGTACTGATTTAGGCTTCTGGGAATTTAAGTCCACCAGTATTCTGCAGAACATAGTTTGGAAAACGCTGACTGCAACATCTTATGTCCATGAACCAAAAATGCAAGATAAATAATATGAGAATTAGTAAAGAGAAGACTGAGACAATGGCAACTGGAGGGAAACAGCGTATCTTAAATATTATAATAAGAGGGAACAAGTATAAAACAAGTGGCAGAGTTCAAATACTTAGGAACAACATTTACTGAAGATGGCAAAATGTATGCAGAGATTAACATAAAGTGTAGTAAAGCAAGCCAAAAATTGGGACCGTTAGCTCCACTCTTACAACACAAAGCAATTCCGACCAGCACAAAGAAACACCTCATACAAAACATATTCATTCCCACCTTATGTTACCAGTGCCAGACATGGACAACGAGAGTTGGTCACCACAGAAATTAGATGTCTGAGGAAGGCTGCTGGAGTGACTAGAAGGGATAAAATCAGGAATGAGATTATAAAGGAAAGAATTGAAATAGAACCAATCTTAAACTACCTACAGAGACAACAAACAAAGTGGTTTGCCCACTTGGAGAGAATGTCTTGGGATTCCACACCATACAAGGCTTATGTGAAAAGAGGGAAAATGCAAAGGCCATGAGACAGACACAGAAGAAGGTGGAGAGATAACATCAAAGAAATATTACAAGAACACCAAATAATGCCAGTGGAGGCTGCTTGAAGTGCCAGAGCAAGAACCTTGTATCTGCCTTGACACCCAAAGGGGTAAAAGAGGAAGTAAAAAAAGATGACAAAGTATGTTTATGTTGGTGTTAGTGCTGATTTGTGGGCTATTTTCTCATACTTTCTCTACTATTGTCATTTTGCTTTCTATCACATGCTTGCTAACTATATAAAAGAACAATGGCCACACATTTCCAAGATTAATAACTTTCAAAAGGTCTTATCAGTTACAGCCCTAAGGTCTTGTAGAGTACAGTTTGAGCCTTTTCATGTTAGGTCTTCTACTTTTCCTGTTGTTTTAGATGTTAGCTATTCCAATTTCCCTAACTGCCTTCAAACTTTTAGTAGTGAATGTCCAGCTCCCGTTACTACTGTCACTTCACATGCTGTGTCATGAAGAGAAGGGTGGCCAGGTGAGGGACCTCATTTTGCTTCTTGTCCCTTTCTCAAGTACCTGTACGAACAGAGTGTCAAGCAACAGATGGCTTCTGCTGGCATTACATTTCCTAGAAAAACTAGAGCAATGCCCCAATGGGACAGGAGCAACAACAACAACAACAATAACCAGTTGTGTCAATGTGAACTGGGAAGGGCTGCAGGAATGTTTTGAGCTTCTCTTCTAAGACAAATGTCTATATCTTATGGCAAAAAAAGGAATGGGGGAAGCTGTTTCCAGCTGCCATAGGAAGAGCTCCCCCTTCTTCCCAGTGAGCAGCAGAAGACACATCCTGTCCTAATTGCCAAAGAATCACTGAGAGGAAATTCAAGAAACAGAGGCAAAGTCTGTGCTTGCTCCAGAAATGAAGTGCACAGCTCGACTGTCAACGCGAAAGCACAATCAACCTGGGAGAGGCGGATGCACATGTCTTTAGCCTTCTGCTCACATCAGTGGTGGGGACGGGGGTGGGGAGCAGTTTCATTTGCCGGACTGATTGGACTGATGAGATTTCCATATTCTTCATTAAGAGCCTGCCAGCCTGCTCTGCTGCCCTGCCATTTCCCATTACTCACAGCTGATCCATTATGCAAAAGGAGGTGGGGGGGGAGCAGGAGAAGGACCCCAGCTAGGGACTTTAATGATCCTGTCAGCATCCATGCTCCAGGGAGAGAGGAATGTAAGGAGGCCTGATATTTAGGGAAGAAAATCATGAACATTTGCTTGAGCCACCTTCATGGTATCTATGCTACAGCACCTTCCTTTCTTCACCTCAATAACATATAGGAGAAGCTCCCTCTTTTTGTGGGTATTACACACACACACAACTGTCTCTGATGTGGAAGTGCCAAACACCAAACACCAGACTCTAGAGCAGGGGTCAGCAACCTATGGCCCATGGGCTGGATCTGGTCCACAACACCAAATAATCCAGCTCCCACCCTAGCTCCAACTGCCACCGGTGCTGCCAGAAGCAGCCCCATATGTGTTAATGGCGGGCCCCCACTAATCTGGCCCCCTCAACTATCTGAGGGAGCATGACCAAGCCCCCAATTTAACAAGGTTCCTGACCCCTGCTCCAGAGTTTGATTAGACTGCAGCCACTTCCAAGAAAATGTGTGTGATATCCTTTGTGAAACATTTTTCTTAATACTTCTATAGAGAAGACAGCTTTCCAATGATTGAGATCTTTTCATCTGACCCATATTTTCAAATCAATTTTGTGGCACACTACTATACCCTTATTATTTCATGCATTGAAAAAAATTGTGGCTCAAGGATATTTCGGAACAGGGAAAATACAACATATTCTTGTGTTATGGCTCAACATTTAGCCCAGGGGAAGGTAATAGGAGGCCTGAGGATTATACATACCCATCAAGGTCTCAAATGTGCTCCCCTACTCCTCCATCTCTTAGAAATCCACCTATAATTATTTTGATTTCAAAAGGCCTCTCACAACTGTGTTTTGCCACACTTTCACCATCTCTGAAGTTTTTGAGTCCAAGAGGATATTTTTCAAAACTGAGTTTGCCTTCTGAGGTTTGGGGGGCTGTGTAGCCCCTCAAGATATGGAGGTTTGCATCTCTGTTCTAGATGTTTGTAATAGTGACATCCCAACCCCAAGTAATGAACTCAAACTGTTTGCCAAGAACATCTGAGGAATCTTAAAACTATGACAAGCAACAGATGAAGGAAAACTCACAAATTTCAACAGAACTGGAGAGGCAGTGGTGGGCTCCACACTGTGGGTGTGGTATGGTGGGCATGGCCAGGGGGAAAGCCCTGTGTTGCACCCGAATTAGGACTACTTTATTTCAAAACTTGGACGGGCGGGGCCAGGCGGAATTTCTGCTACCTGTTCTGGCGAACTGGTGCAAACCTGCTGATGCCCACCACTGAGGATAGGTAACCAGATTTGAAATCTGGGAAGGAAACTCTTGTTCTTTCAGATTTTGCTCATCAGTAAGGCAGTGAAATGTAAGGATTAGCCAGCTGCACACTGTTGCCACAGGGGACACCCGAGTGTATTCAACAATGCCTACCACTTTGGGGGGAGGCTTCTTCTGTGACCTCCATTCTAGTCAAAACCAGAGATTCTCCATTTAATTTCAAGGGAGGAACAGGAGTAGACAGAAATAGCCTTTTCGAAGATTGTGGTATTTGTGAACCACAACTAGGCGTACCCTGGTAACAGCAACCTTGTGTTGACTGCTAATCTTTTTCACACTAGGTCAGGCAAAAGGAACTGCAAAATGAACTCACCAAAAGGTGCCTTCGTTTTGGCAGTTTCACGTCTGGCCTAGACACAGGAGAAGTAGAAGAAGGGAGGAACAGCCATTGGAGGAATCAAAACACAGGGTATCATCCAGACACCATTACTTTTTAACATTTACATAAAAAATCAACTGACAATTTCATATTCCAGGAGTTTCATCTATGCTGATGACCTTGCCTTAACTGTCCAAGGAGAAAGTCTTTGAGCCCATCAAGCACCAGACCTCTGCAGACAGCCGTTTTGTAAGACTCTCTCTACCTGTCTGTCCAGGTGTCCTGTCCATGACTCAGAGGTAGTTACAGACCTCTGGTACTGATGGCTGTGGAGCAGCTGCTGACTGGTAACTATGAGAGGGCAGGTTGTTGTTCTCTTCATATCATTTTCCCCAGCCTGTTCAGAACTTCTCTGTGTCTGCTTTTCTCCTTGTACAGCCTCCTGAGACACTTTTGTCACAATCTGTTTCCCTTTTCCTCTTTAGAATTACTTCAAAATTTTCTCTTTCAGTTTTTGGTTGGTTTTTTTTGTTGTTGTTGTTCAGTCGCACAGTCAATTCCGATCCTTTGTGACCCCATGGACCATTAGCCGCCAGGCACCTCTGTCCTCCGCCATCCCCCTCAGCCAGCCCAGCTCTGTGCCCAATGCATCTAGAATACCATCTAGCCATCTCATTTTGGGCTTCCCCTTCTTCTTTTGCCCTCCACCTTTCCCAGCATCAAGGCTTTCTCAAGTGAATCCTCTCTTCTCATTTGATGTCCAAAGTACTTTAGCTTCATATTTACTATTTCACCTTCTAATGATCAGTCAGGGTTGATTTCTTCTAGGATTGATCTATTTGTTCTCCTTGTTGTCCAGGGGACTCTCAAAACTCTCCTCCAACACCACATTTCAAAGGCGTCTATTCTTCTGTGCTCAGCTTTCCTTATGGTCCAGCTCTCACAACCACTGTCTGTGACCAAATAAATGTGTCATGTTCAAGAAGGGTCCACCAGAGGGCTTCAGTTGAACTGAACTGAATTGAAAATTTATTTATATACTCTACCGCCTTCCTCACCCTAGGGTGACCCAAAGTGGTTTACAAAAAAATAAGGTACAAAAATATAATAAAATACAGCAACAGAATAACATTTCAGCAACAAAGTAACATTTCAATAATGCAGTAACACAGTAGCATCTCACACAGTACAATCCACGAGAGCAACACAACACAGTTTACACGATAGAGTCCTTGAATATCAATGAAAAAATAATAAATAAATAACAGAAAGTTCTTATCAGAGCTCAGAGCCCTGGCGGTGCCTGGGCTCGACTTCTTCTTCAATGCACAGAGTCATGTACTTGTGACGAGCAGTTCCATTACAAATTGAAGGGATGTTTCAGGGGTAGCATTAGGGTACTTCTTAAAACTGAAACTTTAAAACCTGAATTCATGGTACATTTGTGAAACACACATACCCCTCTTGTTCTGTTCCATGTAATCCCTGAGGCATCACGAAGCCAGACTGTAATTATCTGAGTTCCAGGCAAGACTAATAAGCAATTGTTTTTCAGGGTGTATCAAAAATAGGGTTGTTGTTTTCCATGAGAAAAGCCAGTTTGGTAATTGTTGTATAGGATGGGGCACCTTTTCAACTGTTCCTGTGCCACTGCTATTCCTTTGATCAACAAAAGGGTCCTCTGAATTCTATCCAGGTCAGAAATGGAAAAAAAGCTTTTTTGGTAGCTCTTACATAATTTTAGGGATTGCGGTGGCTCAAGTGCTTAAGGCGCTGAACTCGCTGACTGAACTCACTGATTCCTGGGTACTGCATGATGGAGTATGCTCTCCTCTCTGTCCCTGCTCCTGCCAACCTAGCACTTCGAAATTAAGAAATTGCAAGTAGATAAATAGGGAGCACTTTGGTGGGAAGGTAAACAGTGTTCCGTGCGCTCCAGTGTTGAGGCATGCCTGCCACATGTCCATGGAAATGTTTGCAGATGCAGACACCACTGGCTCTTTGGCTATAAACAGAGATGAGCACTGAACCCTAGAGTCGGATATGAGCGACTGGCTTTCAAGCAAGGGCCACCTTTACCTTTACCCTTACCTTTACTTACACAATTTTGGTGGAGAATTATTGTTGTCTTTCAACTGGTTCCCAGTGGCATCCCTTTGCTTAATATTCACCTATCATTTCCTGAAGCCTTCTGCTGCTATCTACTGCCAGCTGTGTTGAAAAATGCACTGCCTCAGCGTATTAATGCAGGTTTTCAGAAACGTGCAGACATCCATCCTCAGTGATTGTGATGAAAGGAAAGGCACATCGTACCAGCCCAAGCCCATGCAATTATAATTGCTGTTTGCTCTTCCCATTGCCAACAACAGGGTCTCCCAGTGGCCCCTGATTTACTCCGCATGCTGTGCTGATGCTGCAGACAAGTAAATCCAGAGGCAACATAAAGCTGGAATTGTCACTGACAGGTGTTTCCTTGGTACAAGCGGGTCCTTGGGTCAGGACAGCTTTGCTCCTTAGCACTACTGTATATTACAGCAGAAAGCCAAAGAATGCAGCCTGGACCGTTTCACTGCAGCTAAATCTCATTACTTGAGTCTGGCAGAAGAATGAAGAAAAGAAAGGCCTGCCTTTGATCAGTGAAGAATGATGGTGGATAATCACGGTATGATCGGTTGTAGAGGTCTCCTGCTGATTTGAAGTAATTAATCAGCTGAGTGCTATTTAATGGTGGGCCTTCTGTGAATCCACCCCACCGTGCATTCCTTATGGCTCTTCCCTGCCTACCACTGCTAGGGTAAAGCATAACACTAGGCAATGGAAGACAGCCAGTTGTGGGGGCTTATGTAGGCCATATCTCAACAGGTCATTTTTCAGAGCTTCTTGTTTGGTTGTGGTAGCATTAGAGCAAGATAATTAGAAAGGCCACTTCCTTTCCCTGCAAAAAAGGGCAATATCATATCAGAGAGCTAAAAGCAAGCAGCACATTTCTGAATATTCCAATATTTATTTTCCTCATATCTTGCACTTCTTTGAGGCCAGATTTCTGGCTTCTTCCTTTGTTCAGATGAGTTATAGAGACACTATAATGCCTTTCCAAAATGATGCTTCCAGTTGTTACTCCATCATTCTACATGGTGAGCTGCACCTACCATTCGGATTTTGAAAAGCTATTATGCAAAAATAATCAGAAACCTAATCACCAGACAAGGGTTTCTCCCTTGCTTACTTACTGCCTGTAAAGCAGATTGTCTTGCTTACGTTGTTGTAAGAAGCTTGACCACACCTGCCAAGCATCCCGTTTTTCCTGGGAAAACCCCTTATTTTTACTCCTCTTCCCACTCCCTTCCCGTTTTATTAATTTCCCCATAATATCCCTTTTTTAAAAAATCCTGACCGGAGCCCTCACAGGCGAAGCTGCATTATGTTTTTCCTGTCACCAGAGACTGCTGTGTCTTTTCACTTGTGGAAGGGGAGAGAGAAGGTGGTGGTGGTGGTGGGGGCCTTCTCTTTCATTTCCCTGCCACATGGTCATAGAGCCTTCGGTTTTGCTGCTGCTGGTCGGAGCCACCATGGGACAGGAGTCCCAAAGCATTATCTTGATAGCACTGATGGAAGGAAGCATGAGGCAAGACCATCTGCTCGTATGGACTAGCTTCTGAATCCGGCTATTACAAGGACCGAAGGAGGGCATTCAGCTGCTGGATTGGCCAGCCTGTGGAGTGGGTTTTGTTCCCCAGTGGAATCCTTCAGAAAAACTGAAGTTATGGTTCAAGAACTGGCTTGTCATTCAAGGTCAATGAAGGATGAGCAGAAATTGAGCTATTTGAAGACTCAAAGAAATTAGAAATAAGTAAGTGGACTGTGCAAAGATTATGAAGCAGAAATGAAAGTCAGATAGCTGTAAGGGGCCAAAGACCAGCAGAGAGTCCATTGCTGACCATCAGAAAACCCCTGGATGTTCTTGCAGCCACTGCTTATACACTTGTCCCTTCTGAACATGAAGGCAGGGAAAGACTGAGGAAATGAAGTGGCATCCATCACTTGCTTTGTTGTCTCCATCCCAATGGGAAAGTAGACTGAAGGAAAAGACACCAAATATGCATTGCAGACAAAGGTGAAAAGGAGGTGGATCAAGTCAACAAGGGGAGCAATGAGAGCATCTTGGCCAAACAAGCCAGCCAGCCAGCAAGTATAAGGATAACAAAACCCATTATTCCACTCCCATGGGACCTGCATTCATTCAGGAAGCCAACATAAAACCTTTTGCTGCTTCAGAGTATATGTGGTTCTGCTCCAGGCTAGATAAAGCTATGATAGGTTGCAATTTCTGACTGTTTATGATTACAAATCAGCCAGATCAGGTAGGAAATAGCAATGTAAATTAGGTAGCAATATGTAGCATTGCCAATAAAGAAATAAAGGAACTGGAAATCTCCCACTAGCTTATGCTCTATATAAAAAGTGCAACGTTGTCTGTTACACATCAGGTTTTATTTTGAAGGAAAAATAGATAAAAGTCCAGGATCACAAAAATAGAAAAGGAACACTTTTGCATTTCCCCTTTCCCTAGATAAAATAAGAAATGCATATATATCTGTCTATATTTCCTGGCAAAAGCATGGAAGTTAACAAAAGCAAGCTTACATGTTTCTCTTGTTCTATTCACAAGCAAGCATAGGCAAAGCCTGTCTCCACCTGCTCCTTGTAACATGAATACTCTAATGGCCTTTCTTCTATAACAGGGATTCTCAACCTGCAGCCCGTGGCCCAGATGTGGCCCACGGCACCATTTACTGTGGTCCCACACTGACTCCACCACACCAGGAAGTACCATGTGGTGGAGGAAGAGAAAAATGGCTATCTGGCCCCCAAAGCTGTCTGAGGGAGTGTGACCCAGCCTCCGGCTTTAAAAGGTTGAGAACTCCTGTTCTGTAACATTCTAAGATAACCAAACTCATTGCCTGCCACCCTCAAATGAAGAGACGGACACATGCCATGGGTTCAAACATGGGCCACTTTATTAAGCCAATAAGTTGTTGCAAACTATTGCGCTGGGAACTAAGTAGTGCGGGTTCGTGATAATAATTCAAGTCAATACCAGATAATTTGGATCCCAAATAATAGGGACAGCAGAAAAGCTCTGCAGGTAGGCCAGCACTGTGTCCAACAGTGTGGCCAAACTATGCGACCAGGGAGCAGCAAAGCTTCCTGATCAGCTGTCTCAGGTCTGCGGCTATTAAACAGCCATGAGACACCCCAAGTGATAGTGCTGTCCGAGGTCCCAAATAAACCGAGACCCCAACCGAATAACTAAACAGGCCATTTTGATTAAAATCACCCGCACTACCCACCACACGGGGTACAGCCAAAGGCGGAACCCCAACCCACCCCAGACTGGCCTACCAGGCTGGAGGCCCCAGTGCAATGGAAGGAGCAAATTGAGGCAAAAAGGCCATGAACCTATGGAGTGGCTGGAGGCCCTAGCCTCTGGAAAGGTAGAAGTGGGCACGTAGAATAGCAAAAGAAGACCAGGCCATGGCCATCAGGTACGAGAGGAAAAGAATTGTACCACAAGGAAAACAGAAGAATGGAGGCAGGGGCACCTCAGTCCACCGATGGAAGGAGATCCACCAGTGCAGGCCTCGCCTTCATGTTTCCAAAACAAAACGTGCCATCCCACCTATGAAATGAATGCAACTTGCAGATGTACCACAAGGAAAATAGAAGAACGGAGGCAGGGGCACCTCCTTCCACTGATGGAAGGAGGTCCACCAGTGAAGGCCTCGCCTTCGTGTTTCCAAAACAAAACGTGCCATCCCAACTATGAGATGAATGCCACTTGCAGCTGTACCACAAGGAAAACAGAAGAATGGAGGCAGGGGCATCTCCGTCCACCGATGGAAGGAGGTCCACTAGTGCAGGCCTTCGTGTTTTCAAAACAAAATGCGCCATCCCACCTATGAGATGTGCACCACCAATGGACACACTGCGCCGTAAAATGTTTAATATGAAGATCGGCCGGAAAGAACTGCACCATCTCCATTCCATGGTGAGATGCCCAAGAGAGGGTGGAAACAGGAGGAAAATTGTGCCCTCTCACAGCTAAGACGCACACCCCCCAGCAGCAGTACTGCGGGACGAAATTGCGACATAGCAGGCTGCAGCAACAACAGGAACCGCGTCTTAAGAAGAGTTCAGGAACCTGGAAGAAAAGAGAAAGCACCAGCAGGAACTGCCCACAAATTGGGGGTGGGTTACACACCATAAGAAAACCCATAGAGTGATACAGGCAATGGAGTCAGGGTCCAAGGGAAGAAGTGAGCGAAGCAGTGGAGAGATTGAGAAGTGGATCCAACCCAGGTACTCAGTGGGTGGGGACACTAAATCCCAGGCACGTGCTGAGCCCGAGGCAGGGTTGGGACATTGGGACCTCCGGGATGCTAGAGGAGACCATATCTGCATGAAAACACAGAGGAAAGATGATTCTACATGCTAAAAGTAGACTTAAATCAACGCAACACCATCATATGTATTTCCCCATAGCACTGGTTATCAGCCTAGGAGGGAAGGGAGGCCGAATAAACCCAAACCTCCTGGCAAGAATAGAACTCACAAATATCCTTGGATAGCAATACAGCAGTTGGTTCACTGATACTTCAAGGGTGGACCCCACCCAAGGAAAGGCCCCAGCCAGTGCAGGCAAGCAACGCGAAAGTGAAACTGCTTTCCCAGAAAAAGGCCCAGCAAGAGGGGAAAAATTAGTTTCTCTCTTGCCAATTCAAAGATGCTGGTTCCACTTGGGGCCCTTTGGCAACTAACCATTAAATTGGGCAGTGTGCTTAGATTGAACCACTACTCACCAGGCAGGCACCACCACCAAAGGAACAAGGCCTCCAGGCCCTGTGTGAGGGCTGCTCCAGAAGGAGAAAGATTTGTTGTTTCTCCAAGTGTGATGACAGGCATTTTGTCACACACAGTGGCTCACCATTTGCTTCAGGGTATTCCCAAGCAGATGCCTTCACCTGCTTAGGATTCCATGAAAATGGCATTGAGAGATATCCTGCTATCTCTCCAACCTGGAGGTTGTCCTTAAGTATCCATAATTATAGCCATTGATACCCTTGTCCTCCATGAACTTGTCTAATCCTTTCTTAAAGCTGTCAAGACTGACAGCTGTCACCACTTCTTCTGGCAGGGAGTTCCATAGACCAGTGATCCTCTGGGTGAAAAAGTACTTTCACTTATTTGTTTGAGAACTAGCACCCAAAAGTTTCATGGAGTGCCCCCTAGTTCTAGTGTTATGCGATAGGGAAAACAGTTTTTCCTTGTCTACATTGTCCACACCGTGCATGATTTTATAAACTTCAATCAGGTCACCTCTTAGACGCCGTCGTTCAAGAGTGAAGAGGCCCAACCACTGCAGCCTCAGATGGTAAGGAAGGTGTTCCAGTCCCCTAATCATTCTGGTTGCCCTCCTCTGCACTTTTTCCAGCTCCATAATATCCTTCTGGAGGTATGGCGACCAGAACTGTACACAGTATTCCAGATGGGGCCTCACCATAGATTTATAAAGAGGCAAAATGACACTTGCTGACTTATTTTTTATACCCTTCCTAATGATCTCTAGCATTGAGTTTGCTTTTTTCACTGCTGAGGTGCACTGGGTTAAAGAGTGCTTCTTGGCTCCTCCCTATCACACCAGGGCCAGGTAGGCAAGGCTTGGCAAGAGCATGCCCATCTCTTCCCGGGGGGAGCAGGAAAAGCCAGCACAGGTGGGTATTTTACCCCAGTGCTGGTCCATTTTTCACCTTTCATTCCACCTCTTCCTCTATGTTACCCAATAAGGCTTCACTTTCAATGTTCATCTTACCTACTTCTGTTCTCACAGTTTCAGATTTTTATGACTATCTTCAAGGGAAAGGAATCCACACCTGACTTTCAATGCCCTTTCCCCAGACTTTATTCGCCCCCATCTCAGGGAGCAAAGAACCAGTGACCATCTAAACTCACAAAAGGCAAAGGCTCCGTTTTGATTCATTACAGCAAGCAAGCAAACATGGTGTTTATTTTTGTTGTTGTTGCTATATGTTGTCAAGTTGCTTCTGACTGAGGTATTTGAGATGTTCAAACAGCAGCTTAGTATTGCTGCCTCTCCCTGTGGTTATGTGACCAAGCAGGGATTTGACCCTAGGCCTCTTAGCTCCTAGCCTGACATTCTGTTTGTTACATCACAACTGTCTTTCACATATATGCAAAACTAGGAATGTTAGTTTTTCAATTTTCACTTGTGCCTTTCAGAGCAGCTTAATCAGCTGTGATTAGTAGGTGCGACTGTGTTGCTCTTTGATGTGAAATGCTTGGCCACCAAGTTCTGCATATCAAACATCTTTTGAAGACACAGATACACTCCAAGGCTGGCTTCCGTTCTTTTATGACTTGTTATCAATGGTGAGAAGAGAGAAAAACATTCACCCTTATAACATCTCACTCACTTCATTCTGTGGGTTCTGGCTGGACATCTGGAAGTCATTTAATTAACTTCAAAGCAAAATAGGATGATCAAATAATAATAAAGTAAAATGGGACTACTTGGATACAGGACAAATTTTCTGTGAATGCGGAGCAATTCAATCAATGTAGCATTTGTGGGCATGCAATTTATGCCCCACCACGTGTAGTAAAAGGCCGAGATAATGTTACTGAAGTAGCCCACTTCTGGTCAAAATTAGTCTATTTATTTCAGCATCTTAATTTGTTTTGGATTTTATCCATATTTCGTATACGTCCAGAATTTTAAAGTATGCAATGCTCTGGCATGAATAAAGAATGAAAGGCTAAAGTAATTTGGTTTGGAAAGAGGGAGGTGTATCTGTTCTAGTAACTTGTTATTTAAAATTAAATACATTTCGAAGAAAACAAGCTCTAAGAAGAGCTTGAGAACGATACTGCTGATCTTTAGCAAGACATCTAACTCCTCACAGCCACACATGCTGACCTCTGACCTCAGGAGGCTTTACAGGGATCAGAGACAAAAGAAAATTGAGCTATGAACTAGCTCTGTACAAGGCAGGGGAGAAGGTGGTCTTCTGAGGTCTGCAGCACTGACAGGGGAAATTACAAGCAGTTCCTGTCAGGATGTACTGTTCTCCTTTAATGACATCTAATGTATTTCTGCTGTCAAGGATGATGTCAAGGGTATACTGATTGCTGTGGCACTATGAAGCTTAGCTAAAAGGGTAAGGGAAAGAAGAGGAGGAGGAGGAAGGTTCTGGGGATGGAGATTGTTGTGTTCTGTAAAGCTGTGCCTTTAACAATGTACCTAGCCATGTGGTAACAATGTAACCTTTCCGTGTGCAACAGTATAACCTTCAGCTGTATCAATGTAAACCTGATAAGGGGACGCGAGCTAGTGACCACTAGATGGCAATAGCGAGCGCCCAGCTCTCATGGCTCAGATTCACCTGGATCAGCAGCGCGGGAAGATTCCCGCCACCTCTTCACCTGGACAAGAAGGGCGTGACCTTCTACGACGTCACGCAGGCAGCAACCAATAGTCTGTCGACGAGCACTTTCAAATGTATAGCCAGCTGTATATATTGAGCTACCCATCCGCCATTACCACATGTTCCTCCGGAACATCATGCAATAAACCTGTGTTAAGCCAACCCTTCGGCTGTTTCATTGTCTTGGGTCCCTTACACTAAATTGGCGACGAAGGTGGGATAATGGCAGCCCACGGGACCAAGACATGCGCCGGTTTCGAGATCAGGAAACCGGGCGACTGGGAGATCTTCGAAATGGACTTCCAGGCAGCACTGATTGAGTCCGAAGTCACGGAAGAGGCAAAGAAAAGGGCCATCTTCACCAGGATGCTCGGACAAGAAACCAAAAGGACCTTGGTGGACCTGATCGCACCGAGGAGGGTGAGCGAATTCAAGGCCAAAGAACTCATGCAGATGCTGCGTGAGCACGTCCAGCCCGCCACGGCGATGTTTCCCGCTCGGAGTGCATTCTGGAGGCGAGTCCAAGCGCCCGGGGAGACGGTCGCCGCATTCGTGGCGGCCCTGCGGCTGGCGGCCGGCCCGTGCAAATGGGAGAATGTCGAAATCACCCTCCGGGACTGTGTGCTGTGCAGCCTGAACGACGCCGAAACCCAGCGCACATTAATGAACCAAGAGCCGCCTCCCACGTTGCAGGAGGTCATCAGAGCGGCACAGGCCGCGGAAGCTACAAAGGCTGGGGTGCAAGAACTCCAGGACTGGCGGCCGAGGTCGAGCAAGGCAGAGACTCCGGTGCATGCAGCCCGGCGAGCTTCGAGGTCGTCCGCAGAGAGCAGCGACGACAAGGACGTCCGGAGGGTCCGGAAAGAGAGCTGGCGGTGCGACGGCTGTGGAGCGGCCCACGACCGCGTAAAATGCCCGTTTCGGAAGGCCGAGTGTCACAACTGCGGCCGCCGCGGGCACATCGCCAAGGTGTGCAGGAAGAGGCGCGAGACCCGGAGAAGCTCGGCAGACCGTTCCGCGGGACAAGACCGCTCAACGAGACCCAAGGACGGCGCTCAGGCCACGCGGAAGCAGGACGGTGTGGGCCGCATCTCCGACGGCAGCGAGGATGACGCCCCAGTATTCAGCGTGTCCGTAGGACACCCCCGCTACTTTGTTGAGGTACTAGTTCAAGGGGTTCCCATTAGAATGGAAATTGACTCGGGGTCCTCATATTCAATCATTTCCCAGAGGGAGTTTTTGAGAATTGCCCCCCACAGGCGACCCAAGCTCAAAGCGTTGAGGTCCACACTACGGGACGTGCAAGGGAACAGCATTCCAGTGTTGGAGGTTGGAGAATTTCAAGTTAAATTCAAGAAGCACGCCGCGTCTCTCCCTCTAGTCGTGCTTAAAGGGGGAGATTGCAGCCTCCTCGGGACTCAATGGTTCCAGCCCCTGGGTTTGTTTATTGGGGGGTGCACGCCGTTGGGATGCACGCCGTTGGGACTGACCCGATTCAGGAGGTGTGCGAGGCGCACCCCGAAGTTTTCAAAAAAGGACTGGGGAAATTCAAGGGGCCCCCAGTGACATTCGACCTGGACCCGGAGGTCCGCCCAATTCGACTTAAACCACGCCGGGTGCCGTTCGCACTCAAGGACAAGATAGAGGCGGAACTGGACAAATTGGTGGGCCAGGGAATCCTTGTGCCTGTTGATTCTGCGGAGTGGGAAATTCCAATTGTAACCACACTAAAGGCCAATGGGGAGGTCTGCATATGCGCCGATTACAAGTGCACCATCAACAAGGCGATCCGCCCGAATGCGTATCCGGTGCCGGTAGTCAGCCACCTGCTGGCCAGGTTACACGGGGGAAAGTGTTTCGCTAAGCTCGACTTAGCACAGGCCTACCAGCAGCTTACGGTGTCCCCTGCCGCAGCTGCTGCGCAGACCATAGTCACCCATAAGGGGGCGTTCCAGGTGACGCGCCTTCAGTTCGGCGTAAATTCGGCGCCTGGAATTTTCCAGTCACTCGTGGAACGCCTCCTGAAGGGGCTAGAGGGGGTGTTGCCTTATTTTGATGACGTGTTAATAACGGGGGGAGTCGGGTCGAATTGGCCAAGAGGTTGGGGAAGGTCCTGACAATATTCGAAAAAGCGGGGTTGAGACTGCGAAAGGACAAATGCGTCTTCTTCGCAACCGAGGTTGAGTTCCTAGGGTTTTGTGTGACTCCTGAGGGTATAAAACCATCCAAATCCAAGGTGGCCGCCATTAAGAAAGCCCCCCGCCCCACCTCCAAGCCCGAGCTGCAGTCGTTCCTAGGGCTGCTCAACTTTTACCACTCCTTCCTCCCCCGGAAGGCAGCAGTGGCTGAACCGCTACACAAACTGCTAAAAAAAGACCAGACATGGCAGTGGGGCGATGACCAAGAAAGGGCATTTAGTGAACTAAAAAGTCTCCTAGCGTCTGATGCCATACTGACCCATTTCAACCCCAAACACCCGGTAGTCCTGACCTGTGATGCATCCCCGGTGGGGGTGGGGGCGGTGCTGTGCCACGTGCTGGAAGACGGAAGGGAGGCCCCGATAGCATTTTACTCCAGGTCCCTGTCCCAAGCGGAGAGAAATTACGCACAGACAGACAGGGAGGCACTAGCGATAGTCGCGGGGACGAAAAAATTTCACGATTTTCTATATGGCCGCCCCTTCACCATTGTAACGGACCACAAACCCCTGCTAGGCATTTTTACCGCAGATAAGCCCACGCCACAGATCCTGTCCCCGAGGATGCTCAGGTGGGCTATTTTTCTCAACGCATACCAGCACACGTTGGTCTACCGGCCCGGCAAGGAGATCAGCCATGCGGACGCCCTATCAAGGTCTCCCCTCCCCCTGACGCCCAGCCAGGTGAGCAAGGGGGAGCGAGACCATCAGCTTCTTATGATAGAGGTGCTGGATTCGCCCCCCGTAGGGCCCGCCGACATTGCCAAAGTGACAGAGAAGGACAAGACGTTAGCGGCAGTTAGCTCCTGGGTGCAGAAAGGGTGGCCGGCGTCCTCCCCAGCGGAGGAGTTCGCCCCATTTTTCAGGAAAAAGTTAGAGCTGTCCCTAGAGAGGGGGTGCCTTTTGTGGGGGCAGCGGGTGGTGATTCCCACTTCCCTTCGGCCGCGGGTGCTCAAACTGCTGCACGTCAGCCACCCCGGCATCGTGCGATCCAAAGCGCTGGCCCGGAGCTACTTCTGGTGGCCCCAGTTGGACGCCGACATCGAGCACATGGTCGGCACTTGTGAAAGTTGCCAATGCTCCAGAGCAGAGGAGGCCCGCCTTCCCCACAGGGAGTGGGACGCGGCTAAGGGGCCGTGGTCCCGGGTGCACATTGATTTCGCGGGCCCGTTCAGAGGTACCCTGTTTCTTCTTGTCGTGGACGCCTTCTCCAAGTGGTTGGAGGTTATCCCAGTCACGAGCACCTCCTCGGCCCAGACCATTAAGCATTTACGGAGGCTCTTTTCCACGTTCGGCATACCCGACACATTAATCAGCCACAACGCTAGTTGTTTCACATCCTCCGAGTTTAAGGCATTCATGGAGATTAACGCCGTTCGGCATATCACCTCCGCCCCGTTTCACCCAGCCACCAATGGTCAAGTGGAGCGCCTCGTCCGCACCACGAAGGACGCGTTGCGGCGCATGGGCCCCGGGGATCTGAACCTACAAGTGTGTCAGTTTCTACTAGGGTACAGGGTGACCCCGTTGGCGTCAGGATACTCTCCCGCAGAGCTCTTAATGCGTAGGAAACTGACCACCATCCTCACTAGGCTAGACCCCACGAGGGTAGAGGACAAGGGAAGGAACATTGGGCTAGAGGCCACAAAGAGTTTCAGTGTAGGCGCCCCCGTGCATTGCAGGAATTACGCCAGCACGGGCCCGGCCTGGGTACCGGGCGTAGTTGTGGAGCAAACCGGCCCCGTGTCGTACCACGTGGAAACCAGCACTGGGCTACTGTGGAGGCGGCACGCGGACCAGCTCCGACGCAGGGTCCCCGATGAGCAGGGCGCAGACCAAACAGAGAAAAAATCAGCGTTAGGGTTCTCCCCCACCCGTTCAGCCCAAGGGGGAGGAAAAGGGGGCCGCAGGTCCCCACCAAGGGGGGAGGAGGAAAGGGGGATGTTCTCATAGATATCCTGGGGGATCTTTCAGAGGAGGAGGAACCCGACCCCATACATATCTCGCGGAATTCCCCCACAAATGCGGATACCCCAACTGAGTTAGAATTTGATTTTCAGAACCGGGGGAGTTTTTCGGAGTTGTCCCCCACCCGTCCAAGCGAGAAGAGGGGTTTTTCGTTAGCCCCGATTGCCCCCGGTCTGCCCACAATGGAGTTTTTCCCTTCCCCTAAGGCCGCCAAACCGCGGCAAGCCACTAACGAGTCTCCCTCTCCCATTACAGGACAAGGGACCAGGGAACAAAGAAGCAGTAGCGCCCCCGGGGGGGGTCAGCCCTCATCACGGCCCAAACGCACGTGCAATAAGCCATCTTGGCTGAGAGACTTCATCTCATCCTAGGGGGGAGGGATGTTGTGTTCTGTAAAGCTGTGCCTTTAACAATGTACCTAGCCATGTGGTAACAATGTAACCTTTCCGTGTGCAACAGTATAACCTTCAGCTGTATCAATGTAAACCTGATAAGGGGACGCGAGCTAGTGACCACTAGATGGCAATAGCGAGCGCCCAGCTCTCATGGCTCAGATTCACCTGGATCAGCAGCGCGGGAAGATTCCCGCCACCTCTTCACCTGGACAAGAAGGGCGTGACCTTCTACGACGTCACGCAGGCAGCAACCAATAGTCTGTCGACGAGCCACTTTCAAATGTATAGCCAGCTGTATATATTGAGCTACCCATCCGCCATTACCACATGTTCCTCCGGATCATCATGCAATAAACCTGTGTTAAGCCAACCCTTCGGCTGTTTCATTGTCTTGGGTCCCTTACACTAAAGAGATGCACCTTAGGAAATGGAGATGGGGATGGAGATGCACCTCATTTATTTATTTATTTATTCATTCATTCATTCATTCATTCATTCATTAGACTTATATCGCTGCCTGCTCACCGTGGCGGCTCAGGGTGGCTTACAGTCAACAAAAACTACAATATGAAAACAGTTATCTTTTCAAATGTACCTGCTGAACTGTGATGACTGGTTGCTGAGATGGGATGGTTGAGACTACTGCAGGCAATAAGTTTCACTGGTGTCTCTCATTTGATGTCAGCAAGCAGAGTGGAGATGTGATTTAGTATGTACTGTCCAACACTTTGCAAATGAGACCTGTGACACTGTTGTGTTCTTGTAACACCCTTATTCTCACCCCAACCACCAAAGCAGAGACTCAAATCAAGGGATAGCTTCCTCAAAACTTCTCCCCCCACCCAAACCAGCCCCCACAGACAACCTTAGAACTGTGGAAGGCAAGCAAGGAGCTACCAGGTAACTGGGCAGAACCACATGACTCTCTACTGCCTGGCCAAAAACAACCATGGCCTGTGTGGAAAGCTTCAAACCAGGGATTCCCAACCTTTTTACGCCATGGGCCTGACCTTGTCCACCAGACAGCTGAGCGGGCTGGACCACACTCCCAGAAGCGGAAGTGGGCACATTTACAGCTGTCATAAATGCAGCTACTTTTGAATTTATGATAGTCACAGGCATATCTACGCATGCACGGGTGCATTTTATGGCTGATGTAAACACGTCTACTACCACCTCTGGGTGCAGTGGAGGCAGTGTGGACCACATGAAATGGTGCCATGGGCTGAGCCCAGCCCACAGGCCATAGGTTGGAAACCCCTACTTTATACAGACTGCATGCTGGGGTAGGAAGATCAAGGGCTAATCTGGGAAAGTGGGGTTTCCCTGTAGATGACAGCCTACGTGGTGCATCTGACACGAATAAAGAAAGACACCAAAAACCATCACTTGAAATGCCTCGCATTATACATTTCTGCTGGTTCTTTTCATCAGCTATGTAGGGATGAGAAGTAGCAGCACACCACAACCTCATTCATGTCTGTGTTGTGATATATACGGATTGAACGTTTTCCCATCTCCTGCCTATTCAGAAATGTAATTGCAGACTCAGAAGAGGACTGAAACCTGAAGAGCTGCAGGAATCGGATGCTGCCACTTTTAAAATAACAAACACCTTCAACATTTCCCCAAAGTCAGGAATGGTACAGGAAAGAACCAATGTTTTGCAGGGTTCCAGAACACAGGGACTATCCCATCATAAAAAGGGAAAGGTTGGAGGCTTTGTTAGTAATTTAGAGAAACCATTCAAAGAAAAAAGTGTGATGACAGGAATTTCTTATCTTCCTCCCTCTCCCTTTTTAAATAAAGATTAATTATGGCTCAGTTAGTCTCAGGTGAGTGTAGTGCCCTTGCCTACAAAACCATAGGCTCAGGATCAGAGTTGAAGAAAGAACATACTTTAGGTGTGATATATAGAGAATAAAAAAGAAGAGAATAGGCAAAAGAGCCCCAGGAAAGGTAAGCAGAGAAAAGAGATGAACCGGAGACCTCTTCTCCCTCAGCCTTCCTCAGTGAAGCATCATCTCTAATACCAAAGGTTGCCTCAGTTGAACATCTCAAGTAGCTTAATACTTGCATGAGGCCCTAAAGACTGCTCAGAATTTCTATTTTGTCTCCCCCCCATCAGAGATTGAGAGATGGGTTTATGGGAGGTCTCTTTTTCCTCAGACCCACTCCACCAGCAGCCCCTCAATTGTTGTAGCTGTAAAATGCAGCAATGACAGGCAAAGCTGTCAGAATCCCATAGCTGGGAGATACTCCCTGAGATGCCAGTCACGCATGACCTCAGTTGTCACTAGAAGGCAATTATCTTGCCGCTGAGAAAGAGCGGCCTGCAAGTGTAACAATCCAATAAGCCCGACTCCTTTCTCTCTCTCCCCACACCCTCCTCTCCATTTGATAGGACTGTCACTGCCATGCCGGCCGTGAAAGGAGCAGTAACTTTCTCCTGGCCCCAAATGGAGAAACGTAGCTATCCCTTCGGGATGCCGTTGTGTTGTGCTGGCATCAGAGTGCAGATTATGGATACAGTTTTCCTCTCCTAGGCTCCTACTGGCTCATCTTGCTCTGATTCATTGCAGGAGTAATGGGGAGAGAGGCAGAGAATGCTGATGAATAAGTGGCAACCTCAGCCGCCTCATCTGCAGTTCGCACCAGCATTGCAGGGGATGGTTTCTGCTACCCCCACCTCAGCCTCCCTATGCTGTGATTTAGGGGGAGAGTTGGTGGTGAGCAAGAACAAGCACTGCTTTTTAACCAATCTATGGGTTGTGCTTGCACAAAATTAGGGATGATCCCGTGAGGGCTGTAAAGCAGAAACGGGCAGGTTATATAAATTACATGAACAAAGCCCACATCGGTTTTAGTTTTTTCCAGGCACAGCAGAGATATTCCCCCCCCCCCCCCCCCGCCACGCAAAAAAAGAGTCAGCACTGAATACTCATCAACTCTTTGGGATCTGAATTTTCTTTAAAAGGGCCTCAATCCATTGGATTTTTTTAAAAAAAACACACACACAAGTAAATGCTTAGTTAATGCTGAACCTACATGTGGAGTAATCAAGGCTCAGCTTTCAAACACTCACTCAGACAGACAGACAGACATGTGTATGCCTACACAGTTACATATGTGCATGATGGGGATAGACGGGTTTGGAGTACCAGCAAAATATTACAAAAACATATGTTTGAATAACCTTAAAGGCAGTCAGTCAGGAGGACTCTTCCTTCTAGTCAACTGCAAAATGTAGGCCTGATTCTTCTTTACTGGGCACCACTGCAGCTCTATACTGTGATCTTTCTGGCATTGAAAGTTTATATTCAGTGTTGTTCCATATTTGTTTCTGAATACTTTTTTTGTGGCCGGGGGGAGAGGGGAGGGGGGACCAATACAGATGCTGAGGTTGAAATTTGAATCAGACACGAATCTTGAGCTTTTCTATTCCTCTTTCCCCCTACCTTGCCCTACCAGCAGCTCTTACATCACTAGGGAATATATAGGCCTTTCTATCTCTCCCCCCCCCCTATATGTATGCCTCTCCCCAAAAGTAGCTGGAGAGCATTTTCTCCAGGGAAAAAACAGGAAAGTTTCCCAGTTCAAATGGCAGTTTCAATGGCTGCATTATCAGAGGTGATTTGTGTGGATAGCCTCACAATATAGGGCAGAACATTGTGTAATGGCATAAGGACCCATTGTAGCTGGTGGCTAATGGTACCTACCAGTAACTGTGAACTGCTGAAGTAATATCTTCCAGCCATTTGTGTCTATGGAAGAAATACTATTGGAGCATCACTGCACTTTAGTGAGCATACCATATTATGATGAAGTACTGTATATGCCTGTGATTGCTTCCCAGAGTGACTGACAAAATCAAATGGGTGGATTTAAATAGAAATAAATCTGGAACAAACCAATCTCATCTGGTTTCTAAAGCTAAGAAGGGTTGGCTCTGACTACTACTTGGAAGGGTTACCTCTGCATAATACCAGATACCTTCAGGTAGGATGAGGAAAAGAATCTTGCTTGAAACCCTGGCAAGTTGCTGCCAGTCAGAACAGACAGTACTGGGTTAGATTAAACAAAGGTTTTATAGTTAAATGTTGTTTTCTAAGCAGAGAGCAAGCTTGACTTGACAATCACAGCAATACAATATCAATTGCACATGGCTTTACTGACTTCACTGTACATTAAAGGAGAATTCTTTCTGAGAGAACCAAATCTATAAACTTCATTTGTGCCTGTATGAGAGAATGCTTGCAACCTGTGAATACTGGTGGTTCAAGAGCTGTCTTTTTTCGACTGCAGGTATTGTATTCTGAGCCGCCATGCTTTCCCTGATGAGCTCAGCCTTTTTGTCAGTTCTAGCAAACTCGTGGCCTCCTTAATGAGAAGTTGCCCTTCCACTGTTTTCCTGGTAGATTCAGATTTCAGGGTCACAAGACAACCTCAGCTTGAGGCCTGACTCACCTGCTTGCCTTGTCCTCAATCAGCAGGAGGGTAACTGGTTGCTGGGAACACCTAAAACAAAGAGAACAAAGGGTTTTACCAGGCAGCAAAAGGAGAAGAAATTATGCTTCGGCAGTGCTGATCTACGGGTTTACTGCCTTGGCATGAGGTGGAGGAAACAGTTCTGTAAAAGGGAGGTGAAGAAGACAAAAGGACATAGAAATATTGGCAGCTATTAGATAAGATGTCCTGATGTTTTAATTCATTTTTGTGCGTAGACTCGCTTATAATTAAATGAGATGCTGTGTTTTTCCATATGGTCACAATATTTGCCTTCTAATTTTAAGACAGAGTAGAGAGCAGTTCTATCATTCGCATATGACCATTATTCGATGATTTGCAGCTGCATTTGCAAATGCTTCCATTGAACCATTCCGGTTCAAAGATGGCGTGAAACTTCTGTCTGCCTTGGTCCACCCTGTTTCCCATGCATTAGTCTTCAGCTGATTATGGTTCATGACTCACAAAACAATTTCCATACCTATGAATCAGTGGTGGAATAAGCACAGTCCTCTAAATGCTGGTGGACTGCAACTTCTATTATTTTTCACCATTGGCTCTGCTAGTAGGGATCACAGGAACTGGTGTCCAGGAATATTTGAAGGGCAGCACACTGCCCATCCTGACAAATGAAATCCATGCATGCTCTTCATTTAGGGGACCTTCTTACCTCCTTACCATCACCACAATACTATTTTACCCTACTTTTACTGTTTATTTATTTATTGTCTTTTTGTACCGGTTGTTTGGGAAATTTCCAACTCTGGGTGATGTACATACAGATATCAAAATAACATAATAAAACACACAACAAATTAAAAATAAACCAACCAAATAAATACATCCTAAAAAAAAATAACTGGTATCTGAAGGCACACCCAGGGGAACAACTGACTGGTTAATTTATTGCTAAGGGGATAACATTCTGAAAAGCTTCCTTGAATAGGAAAGTTTTTAATTGTTTGTTGTTGATTTTTTAAAAAGATATCCAGGGATGGGGCCTGGCACAGCCCCACTGGTAGTGCGCTCCACAACATTGGTGCTGCCACTGAGAAGGCTCTATTTCTAGTTATAGAATTTCTAGCTATCCTCAGGGTTGGCATCTAGAGCTGTGCAGACTGTGACGAACGGGTGATGTGGCAGATAACAAGGTCCCAAACCATATATGGCCTTATATGATAACACTAACATCTTGTATCTGACACGGTAGGCAACAGGTAACCAGTGCAGGCCTCCAAGACTGGGGAATTATGATTGCATTTTTTAAAATGCCTGTCACCATCCTGGCTGCTGCGTTCTGGACCTGTTGTGATTTCTGTATCAGACACAGCACTTAACTTTCTAGCCTGTATCTACTTCACTATCTCCCTATTTCTGCTTTCTCCAATTATGTACTAATGCAGAGATTCTTACTTTATCATTTGGATGATGACATTTCAGTGTTTCCTGGCAGATAAGGGAGGGCTTCTGATTCGACATTTTCAGCAGTGTTGTAATGGCAATCCCTTATGGAAGATTCTCTCCCTTTCCCTCTCTCTCTCTCTCTTTCTCTCTCTCTCTCTCTCGTGTGTATATTTGGTAAAGTGAGCTGATTCCAACAGTCCAGATTGGCAGATGCATCTTCATGTGCTTTGATGTCAAAGTCACAAAGTTAAACTGGAGTTGCTGGGAACTTGCCAGGCTGGACACAGCTTCTGCTTCTGTTCCTCTTTGACCTAAGTGTCCACTATGAGCTCATACAGCTGTACACAGAGATCCAGCTCCATCTCTGCTGATTGTACACACTGAGCCAAACATGATGTATAAGCACAAATCACCAGCTGGCCATTGGTGAGGGTGGCCTTTAAATTGAGAGACTTGATGTAGCTGATATCTGGTTTCCCCACTAAGAAAATGCTTTTAAAATGGCAGCTTCATGGGGATGATGAAGAAGAACTATGACTAACTGCACAAAGGTGTGTTGATTTCATGTTCTGTCAGGATTTATTGGTCTTGTCCTGTCAAGGTAGTCAGAAAGAACCCATAATTATCCATAGTTTTGAGGAGCTTAGCAGAAAAAGTGGTGCCTCTGCTGGTCAGTGTTGACAGTACTAGCTAAGACAGGTCATTGGTCCGACATTGTGCAAGGCAGCTTTCTGTGTTCCAGTTTTCCTGTGAGAGGGGGACAAAAAGTTGGTTGCCTTTTCTTCTTTGCTCCCTTCCCTAGGTATTCACATAAGCAAGCAGTCATTTGTCATTTATGCAATAGCAAAGAAGGAGCAGGTTAGATAAACATTTGGGCTGAGGGGGAGTTTCAGCTGAATGTCTTGTAGAATCACTGAGTTGGAAGGGGCCTATGAGACCACTGAGTCCAACCCCTTCCTCAATTTGGGAATTCAAATCAAAGCAGATCTGAGAGATAGTTGTCCAATGTCTTCAGTAGGCCCCATCCTCCACCCCATTTCATTCTCTTGCCCTGGTTATAGTCTGAATGACTGCTGAGAAGAAAGGAGAAGATGAGGAGAAGCAGCTGCTCCTTTTCCATATTCATACTACTGCTTAATGACTCTGAAAGGGTAGGCCTACAGGAGAAAGGAACTGTGTGGGGTCTGTGTCTGGAAAGTGGGGCCTCCCTCTCCATTTTGTTCCCATGAAAAGATTTCTAGCCCTGTAATGTGCAGATCAGCTTTTTGTTGTTGTTGTTGTTGTTGTTTAGTCACACAGTTGATTCCGACCCTTTGCGATCCCATGGACCATCGCCCTCCATAAGAACATAAGAACAGCCTTGCTGGAACAGGCCACAGCCCATCCAGTCCAGCATTCTGTCTCACACAGTGGCTCACCATTTGCTTCAGGGTATTCCCAAGCAGATGCCTTCACCTGCTTAGGATTCCCTGGAAATGGCATTGAGAGATATCCTGCCTATCTCTCCAACCCCGAGGTTGTCCTTAAGTATCCTTAATTATGGATGCCTTTTGTGGGCATTATAAGTGGGATGTCTTGACGTGTAGACAGGAACTTAAGCTTCTGTGGGCCTTTTGCCAAAGGATAGTCAAAGAAAAAGGTGACTAATTCTTGGGAGGCAAGCTATGAGAAATCTGGGGAACATAGTTAAAAGTAGAGACATCACTTTGCAAACAAAAGTCCACATAGTCAAAGTAATGGTATTTCCGGTAGTAATGTATGGGTGTGAGAGCTGGACCATAAGGAAAGCTTTGTTGTTATTCAGTCGCACAGTCGATTCCGACCCTTTGCGACCCTACGGACCATTGATTTCCAGGCACACCTGTCCTCCACCATCCTCCTCAGCCCGCTCAGCTCAGTGCCCGCTGCGTCCACAATGCCATCCAGCCATCTCATCCTTGGCCGTCCCCTTTTTCTTTTGCCCTCCACCTTTCCCAGCATCAAGGCTTTCTCAAGTGAGTCCTTTCTTCTCATTTGATGTCCAAAGTACTTTAACTTCATCTTTACTATTTGACCTTCTAATGAGCAGTCAGGGTTGATTTCTTCTAAGATTGACCTGTTTGTCCTCCTTGCGGTCCAGGGTACTCTAAAAATTCTCCTCCAACACCACATCTCAAAGGCATATATTCTTCTGTGCTCAGCTTTCCAAATGGTCCAGCTCTCATACCATACATTATGACCGGGAATAGCATTGCTTTGACTATGCAAATTTTTGTTTGCAAGATGATGTCTCTACTTTTTACTATGTTCCCCAGGTTGCCTCCAAAGAATCAGTTGCCTTTTTATTTCATGGCTGCAATCACCATCCTCAGTGATCTTTGATCCTAAGAAAGTAAAGCCTGTCACTGCTTCTTCTTCTTCCCCATCTATTTTCCCGGGACTGATAGGGCCTGTTGCCATTATCTTGGTTTTCTTGATGTTGAGTCTCAAGCCAGTTTTTGAACTCTCTTCTTTCAACCTAAGCAGGAGCTTCTTTAGGTCTTCCTCGCTTTCTGCCATTAGGGTGGTATCATCTGCATATCTCAAATTGATGATGTTTCTCCCAGCAAATTTTATCCCAAATTGTGATTCCTCCATCCCTGCATTGCGCATTCTGTGCTCTGTGTATAAGTTGAATAAGCAGGGTGATAAAATGCAACCTTGTCTTACTCCTTTTCCTATTCTAAACCACTCCATCATTCAGTATTCTGTTCGAACTGTTGCTTCTTGACTCATGTACAGATTTCTCATGAGGCCTATGAGGTGTTCTGATATTCCCATCTCTTTAATTACTTGCCACATTTTATTGTGGTCCACACAGTCAAAGGCCTTGGTGTAGTCAATGAAACAGAAGTAGACTTGTTTCTGGTAATCCTTTGTTTTCTCCATGATCCAACATATGTTGGCAATGTGGTCTCTAGTCCCCCTGCCTCTTCAGAACCCAGCCTGCACTTCTGGTAATTCTCTCTCCACGTGCTGTTGCAGTCTATCCTGTATTATCTTGAGCATCACCTTACTAGCATATGGGATGAGCGCAATTGTTCGATAATTTGAACATTCTTTGGCATTACCCTTTTTTGGGGATTGGAATGTATACTGATCTTTTCCAATCTTGTGGCCATTGTTGTGTTTTCCAAATTTGCTGGTATATAGAATGCAATAATTTGATTCCATCATTTTTAGGGCTTTGAAAAATTCAACTGGGATACCTTCTAATCATCAGGGGGAAAATCTATGTTACAGAAGAGACCATCAGTCATACTTCAGGGCAGAAACCTGGTAGAAACATTTTTGTACTCATTGTAAGTATGCCTTAAAATTAATCGTGTGAAGAACACATGGATCCTTCAACTACACATCCTCCCTATATTTATAGGCATCCATTGTTCATCTCTTTGCCATTGCAGCTACACCTTCATTCAGAGAAGAGTGTCTCATTAATCCCATTTTACTCCTACTCTCAATCCATCAAGGTGGCAATCTTCCATCTTCTCATCCTCTAATTTAATTTAATTTAATTTAATTTTTAGATTTCTATGCCACCCACTCAGGCAAACCCGACTCAGGGTAACCACCTGCTACATCTTCATCCATAAAAAAAAACCCACCAGGCAGTTCTCTACTTTTTCTGGCTGCTCGCCATGCCTTAACTAAGCAAATAATTGCTGCTGGAGTGGTTGAACTAGTCTTGCTCGAGAGAATGGACTGGTGGGAGTTATGTTTTAGCCATCTTTCTTTCTCTTTCATCTTTAATAATTACTTTTTTTTGGGGGGGGGACTATAGATCTCTGAATCTCCCAAGCCAATGCAGCCACTGGCCATGATGGTTGGAGTACTTTTAGGCCTTCGACTCTTTTGCGGGCGACTTGTTGAAATGAATGACTTTTTAAATGTTTTATGATGGTACTTGATTTGTGATGTTTTGACTTATATGATGTTTTTGATACTGTACTGTGGTTTATTTCTATTATTGTATGCTAATTGTTTCTTATTTTACTGTATTGTGATATATGTGTACTTCTTTAAGTACATTAGAAGTAAGAACCCAACTAGGAAGGCCATTGGACCATTAGATGACAATGGAAGGCAAGGGGTTATTAAAGAGGAAACAGAAATTGCAGAGAGACTCAATGAATTCTTTGCTTCAGTATTCACTGAAGAAGACAGAGACCACATGCCCAAAACAGAGCCTATCTTCGTAGGGAGGGAAACCGAAGAATTAAGCAAGATAGAAATAACCAGGGAGGAGGTCCTTGCATGTCTTGTTAAGCTAAACACTAACAAATCACCAGGCCCAGATGGCATCCATCCACGAGTTCTCAGGGAACTTAAAGATGAAATTGCTGATCTCCTAGCCAAAATATATAATCTTTCCCTCAAATCAGGCTTTGTGCCTGATGACTGGAAGGTAGCGAATGTAACACCAATTTTCAAAAAAGGATCCAGGGGTGATCCAGGAAATTACCGACCTGTCAGTTTGACATGTGTCCCAGGTAAAGTGATGGAAACCATCCTAAAAGATAGAATTAATAGGCTCATAGAAGAGAAGGCGCTGCTAAAGGAGAGCCAACATGGCTTTTACAAGGGCAAATCATGCCTCGCTAATCTGTTGGAATTTTTTGAGAGTGTCAACAAGCATGTGGATAAGGGGGATCCAGTTGACATTGTTTATCTGGACTTTCAGAAGGCTTTTGACAAGGTCCCACACCAAAGGCTCTTGAATAAACTTACCAGTCATGGAATAAAGGGACAGGTCTTGTCCTGGATCAGCAACTGGCTAAGGGACAGGAAACAGAGGGTAGCACTCAATGGACACTTCTCCAAGTGGAGGGAAGTAAAGAGTGGGGTCCCCCAAGGTTCAGTACTGGGACCCCTGCTTTTCAACCTCTTCATAAATGATCTAGAGGTAGGAGTAAAAAGCAAGGTAGCCAAATTTGCTGACGACACTAAATTATACAGGGTAGTGAAAACTGTGAGAGATTGTGAGGAGCTCCAGAGGGATCTCTTGACACTGGGGGAGTGGGCAAAACAGTGGCAAATGAGCTTCAACATTAGTAAGTGCAGAGTGATGCATGTTGGGGCAAAAAAAACAATTACATTTATAAACTGATGGGGTCTGAACTCTCTGCGACAAACCAGGAAAGGGACCTTGGTGTCCTGATGGACAGCTCAATGAAGATGTCAAGCCAGTGTGCCTCAGCAGTGAAAAAAGCAAACTCAATGTTAGGGATCATTAGGAAGGGTATAGAAAATAAGTCACCAAGTGTCATTTTGCCTCTTTATAAATCTATGGTGAGGCCCCATCTGGAATACTGTGTACAGTTCTGGTCGCCATACCTCCAGAAGGATATTATGGAGTTGGAGAAAGTACAGAGGAGGGCAACCAGAATGATTAGGGGACTGGAACACCTTCCTTACCATCTGAGGCTGCAACGGTTGGGCCTCTTCACTCTTGAACTACGGCGTCTAAGAGGTGACCTGATTGAAGTTTATAAAATCATGCACAGTGTGGACAAAGTAGATAAGGAAAAACTGTTTTCCCTATCGCACAACACTAGAACTAGGGGACACTCGATGAAACTTTTGGGTACTAGTTCTCAAACAAATAAGAGAAAGTACTTTTTCACCCAGAGGATTACTGGTCTATGGAACTCCCTGCCAGAAGAAGTGGTGACAGCTGTCAGTCTTGACAGCTTTAAGAAAGGATTAGACAAGTTCATGGAGGACAAGTGTATCAATGGCTATAATTATGGATACTTAAGGACAACCTCGGGGTTGGAGAGATAGGCAGGATATCTCTCAATGCCATTTCCAGGGAATCCTAAGCAGGTGAAGACATCTCCTTGAGAATACCCTGAAGGAAATGGTAAGCCACTGTGTGAGACAGAATGCTGGACTGGATGGGCTGTGGCCTGTTCCAGCAAGGCTGTTCTTATGTTCTATGTTCTTATGTGTAATGTATTAGATGTGGTATTGTTGTCAGCCGGCCTGAGTTGCATTGTCGAGTGGGCTGCATAGACGTCCAAAGATGATGATGATGATGATGATGATGATGATGATGATGATGATGATGATGATGATGATGATGATGATGATATGAAAACTGTTTTCCTCAAAAATAGCTTCTCACAATCCACTATTTCCCCCCTTCCTTTCTCTCTTCTTCTTCCTCAATTGTGGGTGAAGAAGACATGAAGCAGCATGAGAAAAAAAAAGCAAGAGTTCTGTTTTGGGACATAATTATAATTTATCCCCTCTTGTTCTCTTCAGTGCTTTCATGGTAACAAAGTTTTTGTTGTCTTTTAATCAAACAGAATGAATTTGCTCATTTATTTGACACCAGTTGCTTATCTAGTTGTTTTGAAGCACTGACTTCAATCCTCATGAAAGTACTTGTTCTTATGATGCATTTGTCAGGTGGGAGATGTTCTGGTTGCTGCCTGTACCATAAAGCCCCACTGGAGGAGGAGGCCTCCAGGGAATGGAATGCAGAAGGGTATCAATCAATCACTCATTTTATTCATATGAACCTTCCCATCAACAAGATGTTTACAGTGGTTCATGACAAAGCAAAGCAGAAGATTAACAATCCATTCTTCTTGAAATAACATCAGAAGACTTTCCATACAAGTTTTTAAAAAGCATCACTAAAGGCCTCTTCTAAATGGAGATTTTGTTTTCTCTGCTTTTATGCCTTTTGAAGCCAGAAAGTCATATAGTTTACCAGGATTCTATTTCAAGCAAATCCACCTCTCTTTAAGAAAGATGCTTCTCTTTAAATTATTTTTAAAGAAATCTTTTAAGAAAAATCAAAGAAATCAACTTCCTGGCTGTAGCTTTTTTTTGTAGCACTAATTGAAAGCTTCCATCTGGAAAGTTCTCATTCATACATGATCTTCAATAAAAACGCTGTAATGATAAGCTCCATTCCTGGGACAAAACAAGATTACAATAAACCCTGCTCTTTGGAGAGCACAAAAATATGGAAAGTTATGGGAACATGCAGTGATCTAAGCTAGATAGAGTACATTTTATTGATGGCATGAAAAGTACCAATAGAAATTATGTAGAACCCAGTACATCAAGGAGAACAAATGCTCCATGGAGGAGTCCAAAGACAGAAATAAAAAAATGAGCATCAAGAACATAACAAGCAAGTAAAACATCAGTCATGAAACAAAAAATAAATGACAGGAAATCTCTCTATATAAAACAGAGGTGTTGTCAAGTATGTTCTTTATACAAATCCACTCCCGTGCACCAATCGTTCTGAAACTTCACACACACCTACCTTGCGCATGCGAGATCAGCACTGCGGGGGTCTGGCAGCCCACGTCAATGTGTATGCCCCTAAATTGATCTGCAAAGCAAAGTATACTTGACAGGAGGGTGTGTGTGTGTCCAAGTGATGTCATAGTGATGCTAATGTCATAGCCCCAGGTATGTCACCTGATTGTGAGATCATCGTGAACTAAATGAAGCTTTACAATAGAAAGAAACAGAACTAGTCCCTGTGTTATTAGGAAGAAGTTGGAGCATCTTCTGGTCTAGATGGCAAACAGTAGCACTCTTTGCTCTGGCAATATCAGACGTCACGTGACAGCTAGACCTTGGATCAGACTCAAGGCTTTGGCTGATGCCCAGATCTGTCTGTGAGTCTGGCAGATCATGTGAGGGAAAGGGTTAAGTGTCCCATTTCTCCCATGTGGCCATCATTAGGCAGCCATTAGCTAGTCACTGTTGCATCAACAGTGTGAGGCCATTGAATACCTTTCCCTTTGGCAGCATTCCAGCCAAAAGGAGGAAGCTTAGGAGAAAATGCAATTACAGCAAACAACAGCCAAGTGAAAGCGAGAGCTGCAATCCACACCTGGCACTAATTAACTTAATTAGCCCTTAATGAGCTACACTGGTCGGAAGGCCTATTTTTACTTAATTATCCCCTAATGCTGCTTGGCAGAAAGCGGGGGCCTGATGGATGGAGCGGCTGTGCCTGGCTCCTTCCAACTAGGCAGACAGTTTGAACTTTCCTGCATCCTTAATAAGAGAGCTTGGTATCTGGTATGAGGGAGGGCCTGGGCTGGAGATGGCAGGAACCAGGAATCCCCCACCTCTTATCACCTGAACCACACAGCAATGTTGTACTGTGCTAGACTCACTCTCTTTCTGAGTGGATTTTGTCCTGTGTGTTCTGTCTCTGATGACTACACCTGGCTGAATCAGGTTCCTGAATTTCGCACATCTCCCTGGTGGCAGATGGAAGACTTTCATTAACATCCCTGTCTCAGCATGTGCATACTCTTCGATCTCTCATTGTTTACAAATAAAATAAAAAGATGTGGTTGCATTAGTGATGCCGACCAATCCAAGACCAGGACCTTTCGGAACTGGTAGGAACCAACCATTGAAACACTGAAGTAAAATATGTAGATTGTTCTGTGTAACATTAGCTGAAATCCAGTTGTAAAGGCACAACTACAGCAGGCCCATTGAATCAGTGGTCATTTGATGAGTCAAATCTTTCATAGATTCCATTTACTTAATGGGACTACTGTAGATATGACTCACTACTGGATATCAACCATTATAATATAAATAGTCTAGGCTGAAAACCATGCAGAGAACATGAATCTTATTTATTTATTATACCTGAATTTATACTGTAATTTCCTTCCCAAAAATGATGAAATCACAAGGTCTTGTTCAGATTAGTCTTAGACCATGCAGGAGAACCAGACTGCTGATCAGACAACAGTAAAAGGTCAGGTTATGTGGTTAAGAAGCTTGCCTAGTTACCTGGAAGGTTGGCAAGTCAGCAGTTCGGGACCTAGGTACTGCATGATGGATTGAGTGCCCGTCTCTGTCCCAGCTCTTGGGGACATGAAAGGAGCCTCATTTGGGCATTCCCTGGAGCAGAGTTTCTTCCGCAAAAATCCTTTCAACCCAGAATAATTTTTGACTGCTTTTTTTTACTTTTTAAAAACTTAATCATCTCCTCTTCTACCTTGCAGTGTAGAGGATTCCACAAAGGATCTCCATTGGGATCTCTCCTTGGATAGCTCGGTGGCTCGCCTCAGGTCACTACCGTGAACATGAAGGGCCTCCTTGATGTTATCAATCCACTTGATGCGGGGCCTGCCTTGGGGTCTTGTACCCTGCTGCCTGCTAACCCTCTTACATTCCATGATCCTTGTTGCTCGCCTGGACGCTGTTGGTGAAATCCATCCGGTTCTTCTTTGTGTACTTCTTTTAATCAGTTTAATTTCGGGTGTGCAGGTGATTGGCCCTCAGCACCCTAGTATGGTGAAGGGGCTGCCTTCTTAGCATCTCCATGCAGGTGCTGCTGCCTGATCTTTGCAGCTATTAGGGATATACTGCCCATACTCAGTCCCCAATGTCAGAAAAAACTGTTTGAGGCAAATAGAATATTGATAGTCTCTTTAATTAACAAACTCTCAAAAATATTCTTCAAAACTGTTTATATCTTTTCATAAGGTCATGTTCTCATCACAGACAAAGCAAATATTTCCAAATCATCAGTATAAATGTTCTTCAATGTATGTATATTCCTTCTTTTAAGTTTCCAAAAATAATGTACTTAGTTCCTTTTTTAAGTTTCCAAAAATAATGTACTTAGTTCCAAAATCTACTCGGTATATAAAGATTTTTCGAATTCTCTTCATCAAGAAATGTAATTCTGTGCAGGATTAAAATAATAACATCATTAAATAACATTAGAGAAATTAACAATCTAACAATATGTAACAAACTTTTTTACCCATTTACGGAGCTCACCTAACTTTGCATTCAAGTGGCCTCATTCGTTTGTTCTTTTCGTACCAAAGAACATTGCTGGTACTGATTTGTGACCCACTAAAATACTATGCTCAATTGTAATTAATTCAACCTGTATTATTTTCACCTAAATTATGGTCCTGACTCTGCATGCAATGTGAATCGAATCTTGAGAATCCACCCTCCCCTCTCTTTTTTCAACAGTCCTTAATCCAAAAGTACTTAGTGCTACAGAAAACATTTGTACTCAATCTCCTGGTTAAGTCCTCTTGGAAAAAGTGTTTGAAACTTATGTATATAATATGATTCTCTTCTCAATAGCAACTTATCCAGATCCACCCTGTTGTACTGCTCAGATTTCACTGTCTCAATTATTACGAATTTAAATTCATTGCCGACATGATCTTTTTCAATACAATGCTGAACCAAGGGGGCAAGTGTATTGCGATTCTGTATTCTACTTCTATGTTCTGCAAGTCTATTCCTGATTGGTCATGATGTCTTCCCCATGTAGAAGAGACCACACCCACATATCCATTAAAAAGAGAGGGGAGGGTGGATTCTCAAGATTCGATTCACATTGCGTGCAGAGTCAGGACCATAATTTAGGTGAAAATAATACAGGTTGAATTAATTACAGTTGAGCATAGTATTTTAGTGGGTCACAAATCAGTCCCAGCAACGTTTTTTGGCACTAAAAGAACAAACGAATGAGGCCACTTGAATACAAAGTTAGGTGAGCTCCGTAAATGAGTAAAAAAGGTTGTTACATATTGTTAGATTGTTAATTTCTCTAATGTTATTTAATGATGTTATTATTTTAATCCTGCACAGAATTATATTTCCTGATGAAGAGAATTTGAAAAATCTTTATATACCGGGTAGATTTTGGAACTAAGTACATTATTTTTGGAAACTTAAAAGAAGGAATATACGTACATTGAAGAATATTTATACTGATGATTTGGAAATATTTGCTTTGTCTGTAATGGGAACATGACCTTATGAGAAGATAAAAACAGTTTTGAAGAATATTTTTGAGAGTTTGTTAATTAAACAGACTATCAATATTCTGTTTGCCTCAAGCAGTTTTTTCTGACACTGGATTGTTGCTGCTTGGCCACTGTGGATTCATCATACTCAGCTGCCAGCAGAACTTAGCCACCGCCAAATGACAGTGCCCACCCCCAGGATGAGGACCCACCTGCCAAGATTTGCCTGGGTGCAAACAGTTACAGCCAAAGCCCCCTGTTCGCCCCAGGTCATTTGATATTATTATTATTATTATTATTATTATTATTATTATTATTATTATTATTATTATTATTATTATTATTATTATTATTATTATTATTATTATTATTATTATTATTATTATTATTATTATTATTATTATTATTATTATTATTATTATTATTATTATTATTATTTCAAGGTAAGTGCAACAGGCTCTGGCTTAAACAAAGCAGTATGAATCAGGACCTTGGACAGAGCCATGTGAAAAAAGTTTGTAAAATGTTTTCCCTACAGAAAGAAAGGTGCTGGCTTTGGAAGGATGATCATACTAGTCATTCTACCCCATCCACTTTAAGGAATAGTCTGTGCCATTACATGACCCCTGCCTTGTTCTCCAGCCACTAGTTTTCATGGGATGCTCTAAGACGCTGACTGGGAGGCGGAAGGTCAGCGGTTCGATTCCCGAGTACTGCAGGACGGAATGAGCTCCCGTCTTTGTCCCAGCTCCTGCCAACCTAGCAGTTTGAAAGCAAGACATTGCAAGTAGATAAATAGGGACCACTTCAGTGGGAAGGAAACAGCGCTCCGTGCGCTTCGGTGTCTAGTCATGCCTGCCACATGACCACGGAAACGTCTGCAGCAGCAGACAGCGCTGGCTCTTCGGCTTTGAAACAAAGATGAGCACTGCACCCTAGAGTCGGATACGACTGGCTTTCGAGCAAGGGGAACCTTTAACTTTACCTAGGAATCAATCTTCTGAATCTGAGCAGTTTAGTAAAACAACGTCTTTTGGCCTAGCAGCACCAATAGCAGGGGGTGGTGATTCTTCAAGAGATGCCTATTTCCCAAGAGATGAAGAAATGCCTCTTCAAAATATGTCTCTTCCTCTGTGATTGATTGTGGAGTGAAAGAGGGAAATAGGACACAATGCTGCTTACAAAATGTAAAGCATGGTCATATTAAAACAACAGCAGTCCCTTATTAAAACAATGACCAAACTAAATGTGGCATTAAAGACAAACATAGACACACATGACTAATAATGGCACTTCTGTCCTATCTGCCTTTAACTTCAGTGTATTTCTGTCATCAAAATACTGATCCTATACCATCACTGCTCCCATTTCACAGAATACAATAGAAGGTAGCATAGAACTGAGGCTTCTCAGCATACCAGTGAAAACTAATGCTCCATCCCCAGAGGTTCCATGTAGATGTCGAAAAACAGAAGTGAGAAAATTAATCCCTGTGGTACCCCTTAAGTCAAGAAGGTGAATGGTCAAGCATAAGCCTTCCAACAATATCTTCTGAAAGATACCTACAAAAAAAGGCTGGGCCTACCACAAAATAATCCCTCTCATACTCATCCCAGCCTGCTTATCCAAAAATATCACAAAAATATCACAGTGGTATCAAAGGCTGTTGAGGAGACAGAGGGCACACACACACATCCAAAGCTTTGGACCAAAGTCACCTATGATGGTGATTTCATCTCTGACATTTTATGCAGAATGACCTAGGGCAGTAATATGGACCTTCTAGCCTGCCAGGATGGCTCAGCCCTTGAAGAAGGTTTTACTCCCTCCCCTTTCCTAAAGCTCTTGCCTGGAGAAATAAGGGCCATTCACTATGCCTGAGGAACAAAACAAGGGTACTCCTTCAAGTCATGATGGAATCTGATTCCTCCTTTCATAAAGAGAAGGTGGTGGTGACATTTGATAGATCTAATTATCTATTTAAAACTCTCCCTTAATCATCTCACTTCTGTATCAATTTCCAATATTTATTTATTTATTTATTTTGTTCAACTTTTATTGCTGCCCCCTCGCCGAGGCGACTCCAGGCGGCTTACAGTCTAACAATAAGAATACTAAAATATAAAAGCATCCCCACAATAACAATTAAAATCATAAAAACATTAAAAACCATCAAAATACCCCTCCATATTCACAACAGTTAAAAACTAAAACCCAGATGGCTATTCATATGAATTTGGGGGGGGGGGTGCTCCATAGGCAGCATGCCACATCCACTGGGCCAGCCAAGCTTTGAGGCCTTTTCTAAAGGGTAATACAAGTCATATCTGTCAAGTATCGTGGATTACCTGGGATTTCCCGTATTTCAGCACTCGTTCCTCCAATTTCCCACCACCATCCTGTAATTTGACCGGTGGGGAAAGTAGTTACTGTGCACGGGTTCTGCGCATGCAAAGAAAGGTCCTACGCATGCGCAGAAGAAGTTGTTGCTGTGCATACACGGCCAGGTCGGAACAGTTCCCGGATTTTCTTGAGCAGCGCTTGACAGGTATGATACAAGTAATTACTGTAAAAGCTCCTGGAAAAATAAACACACACACACATTTGTACTGATGGTTAGAGAGATTCTTCTACTGTTTTAATGTTGGTGATTCTGCAATGTGTATACAACAGTACAGTTGAGACGATCACATAAGCTGAGACAATAAACTTCCAATACATGCATTGCTGTACCAAATGACAGAAGCATTTCCTAATTTTTTATATTCTCTGAAATTGAATGTACATTCTACTATTTTTAAAAAGTTTTTTTAAAAAAATAGTTTTTTTAAAATATTTCAAAAAATATTTTCCTGCCAATATGCCTTAAATCTAGTGGTACAAAGAATACATAGTTCTGCCTCTCCCCCTCTTTATGTCTATCTATTGCCCAACTCTTTTGTGATGGCAGCGATGGTCTCATTTAAAGAAAGGTGTCTCCTTGACTCCATATTGCTCCTACTTTCACATATTACAGTTACAGCCTTGCATCTATTCATTCTAAAGTCTCTGGGGTAGCTAGCCAAATATCAATCTATCATCATCAACATCATCACAATGTTACATGATTTATTGATTCATTTATTGATTGCATTTCTATCCTGCCTTTCCAATACTGAGCTTAAGGCAGTGTACATGGTTCTTCCCCCTCCCACCCACTTTACTCACTTATGATTTGTACAGAGTGCTTCACATGCATTAGTTGGCTGAAATCCTTACAGAAGCCCTACATGGTAAGAGAACATTGTCATCTCCCATATTGCTGGCTGTGTGTGTGTGTGTGTGTGTGTGTGTGTGTGTGTGTGTGTGTGTGTGTGTGTGTGTGTGTGTGTGTGTGTGTGTGTGTGTGTGTGGGTAGGTGGGTGGGTGGGTGGGTGGGTGGGTGGAGGGAGGGGGGATCGAGGTTCTGAACATAGCTGAGATAAAATTCAAACCAGGGACTTTGCTACACTTACTCTGTTGTGAGGGATGCATGACTATTGTTCATATTCACCTCTTGGGGATATAACAGTTTCTAGATTGAAACTGTTGAATAAGTCAGAAGCAAGAGATTTGCATTCTCCTCTTATTTCTATTCATTCTCAATTTGTGCAGCATCCTTGAAATAAGCCTTAGCTAAGTTTGTCCTGCAGTCATTGTAGGTTGAACCATTGCCAAACTGCATGAGACTTCCAGCATAATTAAAAGTTGATACAATCTCAATTGGGGTTCCATCACTAAGCTGCTGTGTTGAAGCACTTCAATTTGGCAATGGGCGTCTGCTGATATGATCTTTGCCCCGGCACCCACACAGTTTGCAATTACAACAAACAAATTGTGTGTGTGTGTGTGGGGGGGAGCATTAAGCAGTGATGACCTTTTACAAGGGGTGAAAAAGATGTATAAACCGATGTTTCTGACATTTTAGATCTCTCCCACTGTTGAAAGTAACTCTGGACAGCACCAAGACCTGGGCTCCATTATTGGCTTTAATAATGGTCAGCTAAATTACTTCCATGTGATTCATATTGGTCTCTCTTCTTCTATAGCACACACACCTTATATGGTACCAGTTCCCTCTGGAAAAGTTAAAGCCATGGAATTGTGGTATTGGACAATCAGCATTTAAATGCACAGAAATAGTAAACCCTATGGGAATGCAAACATAAGCAAGGTCAATCCATTCAAGCTTTCAGTGCAAGTCTTTCCGCAACTTTCTACCCGGAGAGTGCTTTTCTCCCCACAACTCCATAGTCTCCGTGCAAGATTGTTCCTTCCACAGAGAAGGGACATATTCCAAGCACATTCTAGGTGGCACCAGGTTCTCCAAATAAGGTTGATCTGATCTTGCTGCAACTGATTGCCCCTTAATCCCTTTTGATTATCTCTTATCTGCTGCCAAGATGAGTAACATCTTGGAGAGATGGTAATCTCTGCACATCACATGCTGGGACAGCTTGGCTGTGCCAATATTGCTCATTCAGAAAGGAAATGCTTCAGCTTTTTAAAGGGAAAGGAAAATATCACCCTCTTCTAGATGTAAGCCCACCCACCCTCCACACACTGTGACCAATATCTCTTTGCATGGTATGTGGTAGAATATGGGCCTACGTTTCTATACATCATCCAAAATAAAGGACATAATAGGGAGGGGCCCATTTTATAATAGCTCTTGTATGTGCCTGCCCAGGATATTCACCCTTGTTTATGATAGGAGAAAACAACTTTCTCTTAGATAATTGTTCTATGTAGTTCAGAGGGAAGGGGTTTGAGATCTTGGGCACTATCTAGTCCAGTGTTCCCCAATCTTCAATTCCCAGAAGCCTAAGTCAATTCCCCAAAGCGTTGATCAGCCAATGTACTGACTTAGGCTTCTGGGAATTGAAGTCCAAAGGTTGGGAATCACTGATCTAGTCCATAGAGGTTGTTCATCAGTAGCCATATTTTAAAACCAGTATCTTCCAAACAAAAAGGCTGAGAAGGCATAATGTTTGTCTACTTCCTAAATCACTTCCACTAAAACTACTTCCCTTGAAATAGTCAATTCAGTACATCTCTCAATTCCTGTCACTGAGGCCTCCAGTGAAGTGCAGATAATAAACAAGCCCAGTGCCTTATCTGAGTGGGAGTGGGTACCACAGGACCCATCAGGTGTCTCGGGCGCCATGGAGCTGGTGTCTCGGGTGCCATGGAACTGCAGACTTCTCTGTGGATGAGGTGGTGGAAGTCCCTCTTCCCTGGTCTTGGCCCTTAGTCATGAGGAAGCTGCTTGTAAACTCTTACCAAGAGTAGGGGGCATCATCCTGCTCCCCGGCCAGCTCTCCGGTTGCAAAGAGAATGGGCCCAGCTCCTCTGCCACTGACCTACAGATCTCCTCCCTCTTGGCTGAGCCTTCATCAGGCATTGCAAGCCCCAAAGACCCTGAACCTTCATCCCCCCTACCTACCAACCCACCCCTTTGCAGGCAAGCCTTCCTCCTGACCTTCCAGCTCCCCAGAGACTTCCCTCCTTCTATCTTCGCAAGAGCCTAGGAGTTTATGCTTCTCCTAGGCTCCTGCATGTGTGTGTGTGTGTGTGTGTGTGTGTGTGTGTGTGTGTGTTTCTTTCTTTTTCCAGTTAATGACAATGGTCTTGCAGAGGCATCACACTAATTACATTCTGGCTGGGGCCCCTTGGGAGCTCTACTCCATAAGAGAAACTTCCCAAGCTCTAGTTAGAGACTAAAGGCTTGCTCCAAAGGTGTTTTGCTTGGCTGTGCTTGATTGCCACACACTCCAATGTTTTTCCCCTCTAGTTTGCACACACCTGATTTTCCTTACCATGTTAATGTCTGGCACTTGTCTTGACTGCACTGCTTCTTTTGTCTCTCTTTTCTAAGCATTTTATGAGCTAAAGCTGCTGAGGTATGTTCTCATTATAGCCCTATGTATTGCCATGTACTTTGATGTCATCATAGTAATAAATCATTACAACACCATCAGTCTCTGCAATAATGAACACTTCTTCCTGTTTGAAAGCTGATTGTTTTGACATCCTGAATCTCTGTGGATTGTTATTGGGTGGGTTGTTTTGTTGTTGTTGTTGTTGTTGTTTTTTGGGGGGGCATGGAGCAGTATGAGTTGTATATAGTAGCCTGGTACACACACAGCCTTGATACATACATACAGTATAATATAAAAATCATGGAAACTTCCACTCTCTGACATTCTCAATGGAGCTTTCTTGCCCCTTCCCAAAGAACAGGAATATTTTGGTTCCTTTGTATACAGATAATCCTCTTCTCCTGTCAGATACTCAGAAGAGGATGGAGACACTAATAAGGCCTTAGACTCTTCCTGCATCAGGAAACCCCTCCCAGTTAATGATATGGAAACCAAAATATCATTTTTTGAGGGGGGGAAAGAAACAGAGACAGCAGCTAGACAATCAGGTGTTCAAATCAGTGTATATTAATACCGTAGAATGACATTTAAAAGTTCTGTTGTCTTGCCTCTCTGCTTTTTTGGAATTAATTTTAAAGGTCTGTAGAGCTTTTGGAAGAACACAAAAGAGGCTTTTCTTTTTGTGTTAAATCAGTTCTCAACCTTTTAAAGCCGTGGGCCAAGTCATGCTCCCTCAGACAGCTTTGGGGGCTGAATGGCCATTTTGCCCTTCTTCCCCCACATGGCACTTCCTGGTGTGGTGGAGGTGATGGTGGTGGGCACATGAAATTGCACTGCAGGCTGCATCTGGCCCATGGGTTGCAGGTTGAGATTCCCTGCATTAAATGAAAGCGCTGGTACATGAAAAATACAAACATTAAAGAATTGTTTTTTAAAAATTGCCATGTACTTCCTTAGCTGTTGTACTAAGTTAAGACTCAGATGCCAAAAAACTGTGACAAATAAATTTCTCTCACCTGACCCTATCTTAAGGCTGACTAACATTTATTCTATCACTTCTCCCCTCTAATTGCCTGAAAGCTGAATCACCTTGAGACAGGATCCAGATATGGTAATTTCTGCAAGTGAAATTCTATGTACATAAATGTAGTCAAACGGATCAAAGTAGCCCATGGTGAACAAGTGGTGGTTCTCAAAGAATGTGTAAATCTTTATTCTGCTACCTGTCAAATCCAGCAAAATGTAAATAAGGAGACCACTGGTATCTTGTTTAATCCTTCTTGTTGGCTTACTCTGGGCATTTCAAGGGATATGTATTAACAGTCCTTTGCCCGTTGAGTAACATGCCTTGAAGGAGTAGGGAAATAATTAGCCATGGCAGGAAGGATAAGGGGAAAGAGAAGGGTGTGAGAAGAATAATGTTAATAATCACTCCCTTTTCTAGCCAGCAGCTGTGAAGAGAAACAACAACCTGAAGTTAATTTGTGACAAACTTATTGCATTAAGCTGCTCAAAGGACTCTAGCTGTGATATTGCGCTGGCCCAGTTGTAGGAAAAAAAAACCTCTGCCCCGGGCTACCTCTCACATAATGCCAGCTGGTGCCAGTTGAAGACAAGGAAGAGATGAGAAAGAAGTGGGGGAGATACATTGCATTCATAGCTGAAGGATACACACTATTATTCATAGGTGTGGGAAAGAAAAGGTACAGGGAAAGAATGGTCAAGGGCGTGTCGAAAGCTGTAGGAAAGACTGTGGCAATGATCAATAAAACATCCAGGAGCTCATGACTATTGGACTATTTGGAAGGAAGGGACATCTTTTCTTTACATGACTGCCTCTGATAATTACTTTGAGATGTGCCTGGAGCTTCCACATTTTCAGCATGAAAACATGGTGATGATAGAAATCAACTATAGGCTAATTCAGATATATCTGCTTGTTCATTAACCATCAGCATCTGCCTAAGGAGAAAGCTAGCTCGTGTGAACGATTTCATTTAAAACCAAATACTACCCCAGAAGCACTGCTGTTTCCCCTGATTTATATGGAAGCTCTCACATCCTAAATCTATACCTATAAATCTGTGCATTAACCATTGGAATGTGACAAAGAATGTTTAGCCAGGTCCCACTAGCCCCGACCGAACATTTGTGCACTTGCCCGACCGGGGTTCGCAGGTAACTGTTGGGTTAAGAAATGTGAGAGTGGGGCAGGAGACCCACAAATGCAAAGAAAATGAACTCCCAATGTTCCTTGCACCGTGCCGCAGCTAATCAGGCTGAGCAGCGCAAGCAAAAAGAATGTTCAGAAATGCACCACGGCCAATCAAAAACAAGCCGCAGGAAAAAAACGCTTCACAAACGGTAAACACAAACCGAAAACTACAAGCCCCAGAGTCCTGTGCGCCATGAGCGCCCAGAACGCTGAGAAGGCCGCCGTGCGAAAGTTAAAAACAAACAAGCACCCTGAAGCAGCGCTAGGGTTCCCGCGGCCCGGCCAGCGAGGCCAGGCCGTGGGAAGGGAAGCCCACACCCCAAAGCCACCTGAAGCGGTGCTGGGGTTCCCGCAGCCCGGCCAGCGAGGCCAGGCTGCGGGAAGGGAAGCCCACCCCCAATGCCACCTGAAGCGGCAGTGGGGTTCCCGTGGCCCGGCCACCGAGGACAGGCCGTGGAAACGGAATCCCACCCCCAACGCCGCATGAAGCGCCAATGGGGTTCCCGTGGCCCAGCCACCGAGGCCAGGCCGCAGGAAGGAAAGCCCACCACCCAATGCCGCCTGAACCGGCGCTGGGGTTCCTGTGGCTCGGCCAATGAGGCCAGGCTGTGGGAAGGGAAGCCCACCCCCCAACGCCGCCTGAAGCGGCATTGGGGTTCCCGCAGCCCAGCCTGAAGTGGCACTGGGGTTCCCGCGGCCCGGCCACCGAGGCCAGGCCACGGGAAGGGAAGCCCACCACCCAATACTGCATGAACTGGTGCTGGGGTTCCCGTGGCCTGGCCAATGAGGCCAGGCCGCAGGAAGGGAAGCCCACCCCCCAACACCGAATGAACCAACGCTGGGGTTCCTGCGGCCCGGCCACCGAGGCAAGGCCATGGGAAGGGAAGCCAACCACCCAACACTGCATGAACTGGTGCTGGGGTTTCCGTGGCCTGACCAATGAGGCCAGGCTGTGGGAAGGGAAGCCCACCCCCCAACGCCGCATGAACCAGTGCTGGGGTTCCCGCGACCCGGCCACCAAGGCCAGGCTGTGGGAAGGGAAGCCCACCCCCCAACACCGCCTGAAGCGGCATTGGGGTTCCCGCGGCCCAGCCAATGAGGCCAGGCCGCGGGAAGGGAAGCCCACCTCCCAACATTGCTGGAAGCAGCATTGGGGTTCTCTCGGCCCGGCCACTGAGGCCAGACTGCGGGAAGATAAGCCCAACCCCCAACGCCGCCTGAACCGGCACTGGGGTAACTGCAGCCCGGCCAATGAGGCCAGGCCGCGGGAAGGGAAACCCACCCCCAACACTGCCTGAAGCGGCGCTGGGGTTCCCGTGACCCGGCCACCGAGGCCAGGCTGCAGGAAGGGAAGCCCACCCCCAACGCCACCTGAAGCTTAAAAAAACAAAAATAACAAAAAACACAAACACCAACTAATAAACAAAACCACTAACAAAACACCTAACTAGAAAAAACAAACAAACACAAATCACAAAAAGAAACAAGAAAAAATAAATAAAACCAGAAATAACCAAACCTAAAACTAAACCTAAACAAAAAATAACAAAAATAAACACCTCCAAGACCACCACCACTAAACATTCAAAAAACAAACACCCTAAATAAATAAAACCAGCCAACTCACCACCACACATCTTCCCTCCACGATGTCTGGAACAGAAATGAACAAACAAAGACGACTTACCGGAAGAAGCATCACCCAGAGGCCAGAAGAGAAAAAACACCTAAAATGAAACCAAAATTTCTAGCAGCCCCACCTGCAGGGCACAATCGTAAAAAAAAAAACTCAAAAAGACTCAACAGCCCCCCCCAGAGGCCACAAGAGTAAAAACAAGTCAAAAACATAACAAAATATCACAATTTCACACAAAACACAAATAAAACCTAACCAAAATAAAAACAATTCTAAAATCCTGTGTTGAGTTTAAACTCAAATAAAGACCCAAAACATCTAAACGCAGTTTAAAAACATTGAATGTAAAAAATATTTACTTTCAAATTTTAAAAAATAATTACCTATGTTAACACTATTAAAATAAAATATACATGATAAAACATTATTTGGTTAAATAAAAAATAAAATAAAAAATAGCATTCTTTGTTCTTTTTAAAATCCACAAAACCCCCCCAAAAAACCTGATCACAGTTTATAACAGCCCGTGTGTATAAATAAACATTTTTAAATGACAATTACAGACGAACCTCTTTTTTACAAACATTAACTAAAAAAACCCACCTAAAACAATTTAAAACAGCCCAGCACCGCCGGGCAAAATCTGCTAGTAATCAATAAGGAGAGTCAATGTGTCTATCAATAGGCTATAGTACCTCCTGTTGAGTTCTTGGGAAAGTTTGCATGAGATTGTTATAGCCATGTACTTCACTGTACAGAAGCTGGGCTGGCAGTTGAATGCTACTTCAGTAGCATGAGGTAGGTACCTCCACTGTATCTGAGGGTAGCAGGAAAATTAGGAAAGTATATGAAGGCTGAGTGGTGCACACAGGTCTCAGGAGGAATAGCAGTGGAGCTGCCACAGGTGACCTCTACCTACACCTGCCATCGAAGATGGTTGCCTCACCTCTGTGTCAGGGCAGGCCCTGAGGCATGCGCAAACTAGTTCTGTACATCAGAAGTCCTAGTGTGCAGATTCTTTGTTTATCTGTTGATATCAAAAGCATAATTTCAGAAAGGTGCTGGTGCTAGAGCAGAAGCAAGTCCATTAAAAAGTAGCAGAAATTAACAAAGGATTAAGTGTATTCTTTATGGAGAAATGCTTGAAAAGTAGAATTGATGGGTTAGCTAAGGGACCGTGAGATGTGTAAAATTATGATGTATGGGAAGAAAGTGAACTCAACATGGAGAGTTTGGAAAAGTCACTTTTATAGACTATACGTCCCAGAAGTCACCAGCCAGCATGGGGAATTCTGGGAACTGTAGTTGAAAAAGTTAGCTTTTCTGAGACCTGCGAGTTACTCAACAAAATTGAAGGATAATTTATTAAGAAGAGACAATAAAAAACTAATTTGGTTCATAACTTTAGAAGTTTTAAACTTTGTAATAGTTTTAAATAACATTTCAACAGCAAAAACAATAAAATTCAAACATTTTAAACAACAGTCTATCTTAAGCATTCAATAAATGGGTATACATGTTACACATGTATTAGGACAGACATAAATCGATGCATGAGGTACCAGAACTGAAAAAAATGCATAGTGAACACCCCTTTTCTGCTATATCCTGCAGAGGCTAGGTGTTTATCTGTTGTGGATTAAATGTACACTTCGTTTGTCAAAGAAGAGCTAAATTCCAAGCGCATATAAAGCCTACTCTTAGTCAGTGTTGATTTGTCTCTCTTCATTCTTAAGAGAATTAGAAAATACATTCATGAAAGCTCTATCAATTACTATTAGCTATGTTTCTTAATTAGAAACTTTACATATCAAGGCAATATACCTTTGAGATGTTTAAAAATTAAGGTGAAACAGTAGTAGATGGCTATGGTATTCAAGCTCTGCTTATGAGTTGTTCATTTGGCTGGATAACTCTGAAGAACATATATTGGACCAGAGCAGTGATCCCCAGCTTTGGGCCATGGACGTTGTTGGACCATTGGCTGTGCTGGCCAAGATTTCTGGGAGCTGTAGTCCAAGAATATCTAGGGCCTCAACATTGGGAACCACTGGACTAGAGGTATGATTGAATCCAGCAGCAAAATTGTTCTCAGCTGGACAGTGAACTATGGAATGAACTCCACAAAAGGTGGCTTCGTATTGGCAGTTTAAAGTCTAACGTAGAGATGAAAGAATATGAAGAAGCTGGACAGCAAGATTGTATCCATTTGAAAATCAATATAGCTCAACAACAAGTGATGGTGCTTTATGCACAAATGTATAATTATTCCATTTCCCAGATTCAGAAAATAAGAATCTTAGAATGCGTACTAAGGATATGTTTTAAGAAACATTTCTTTCCTTCCACAATTAAGGCTCGATAGATTAATACAATGATTAGATGCTTCTGGTAAAAGACTTTGTCTCTGGAGACAGAAACACAAGCTCTTCCAAAAATGAAAGGAGAGAAAAAATATGACACAAACAAGAACAAAACACAGAAAGAGGAAGCCCTAAAACAAAAGGATGCTCCATGGGGGATTTTACAGGGGGCTTTTGCGGCTAGGATATGAAATGTAGCATTTCTCATTTTGAAAGCAGTAAAACTGTCCAGAGGCCTTCACAGTTCAGTGTTCTGTTGATAAATATCCCTGAGCAAGTATCTGACACAGCTAAGCAAAGACTGGAGCTTATTAGCTGGAATGAATGCTATTATATTGCCTTTTGCTGCACCAAAGTGTTTCTGGATAAACTAAGTTAATCTTCTGCTACTTTTCTGTGTGCCTCACTAAGCTCCTCCAGACATGAGCAAGGAGGGGGGAGAGCGGTGGATGAAATGACGTCATTCCTGCAGGGTCTTAAGACAGCAGGGTCCCTGTTTCTGAGGCCCCGCCAACTTTAGCATCATTATTTGTACACTGGCGCTTAACAAGAAGGCAGAGAGCAGCTCGCCTAGTAGTCTGTCCAGCCGCTTGTCTGTCTGTCCTCCTGTGTTCTTTAGAAGTGTGCACATTGCTTGTCATCTTGTCAAACCCGGCACTGTGGGATGTGTGTTTGGGCAAATCAACACAGGCACAAACAAAATAAAAGGAACTGCTCTAGTCTCTTGGGCATTAGTTGCTGTCAAATTTAGCAAGCAAACACCCAGCAGCCAGACTTTTATATCTAGAGTTGGGGGTGCAGTGCATAGGACTTGGGGAAGGATTAACTCTTGTTTCTGGTGCCTGGCTTCATTATGGCAGTTTCACATCTGGCCTAGACATGGAAGAAGAAGTTTTTATCCTGTGTTTTTTTTTAAACCTAGAGATGCTGGCTTTGGTCTAAGGTCAACTTTACAATGAGCAGGCAAACCTGTGTCTGGGTTATACCAATTCATACTGCAGTACAACAAATTCTCTATTGGAGTTCCTCCATATAAAATATATATATATTAGACAGGGTTACCAGTGTAGGGTCTGTTAATGTTAAATCACTGAAAGAATGAGATCAAGCTTTAAGGACCCAGACATTCTGACATACATTAACCATATATCAGTTGTTACTGCCTAAATTCATATTCCTATCTGGGCAAAAGTGAAAGATAGGTATCAAGCCCAGAATATTCCATGCCTCCAGAATGGATTTTTAGAAGTAACCAGTTACATCTATGGTTCCTAAAGCCAAAAGTGGGTAGCCACCATTCCAATTGCTATTTTAAAAATATGACTCTTTGCTTTTCTTTTCAAAAGTAACTACTTTTTATTGCTTTAAAAAGAAGACATGGATGCTATAAGCGATCACACTGGTATAAAATACATCTCCTCCAGTCCCTCTATTTATTGCTTCATTACTCTCAACAGAACACAAAGTAGCAACAGAGGTAACAGCACAAGCAGCGCTTGAACCACGTGGTAATCCTCCTCTGTCACCATTTCGTAACCCCATATACCAGTAGTATAGGAGTCACCAATCGCTTACAATTATGTACAAATGGCTTAAGTCATCCTTAACAAAATTACAGCCCTAATGTCACATATTATGCAGTTATAAATCTGTTATTAAAATATATATTAGTTGGAAGTAACAATTTTTTTGTTACATTTGATTTCTGGGAATTAATGGCTGGGAAAGTTGGCTAGATGAACATATGCTTAATTTTGCACCATATTTTCTATCTCTCTTATTTGAACATTGCTGGGGGGAAACTAGAAAGTTCCTTGCTGGAAACAATAGCAAGTGGACAGACAAATGGATAGAGCTGGTATAAAGCAGATTCCTAGGTTTCTTTCTGTATGCTACCTTGGTGTAGCAGTTAATGCAAAAAAGGAACTTGATAGCTGTGCTTGTCAGTGAAAAAACAACCACAAATACACTTTGGACTTGGATCTTGTATGTCTTACCACTTGAGGAAGTGAAGAGTTTGACATAGTATAGTTTGTCTAGAAGAGCAGCAGGTTTTTCTGTTGTGTAACTCTCATTCTCAACTGGTGCACAGTATATTTCCCCTTCATACTCACAGTGAAGTAAAGCAATGCCCATCTGCTGTTTTGCCAATATAAATTTTATTTGGCAAGGGGTGCTTAACCAGCTTTAAGATATTTCTTTGTGTTTGCTCGCACACACTCAGGAAATCGAGGTTCTCCTGCTGATGAGTCACACACACACAGAGAGAAACACTCAACTAGGACTCTTGCCACAGTGGTGACCGTCACAGGTTGATTGAACTGACTGAACTCTCAGTCTGAACCTACTAGCCACAGGAAATGGCTTCCACTTATTTGTGTGGCTGGGCCAGTGGACCTATGCCAGCAAGATAATTCGCACTAATTGGCACCGTTGTCACTGGCTCAGTGGGGAAGCCAAGGACAGAATGAGCCATGGGGCTTGAACCTGCCCTCTGACAAAAGGAGGAGGAAAGGAATGAGAAGCAGCAGAAGAGACAGATGGGAGGAAATGAGCAAAGAATAAGGGGTGAAAGGAGGTACAGCAGATGGAAGCCACAGGGAAGAGGAAGAACAAGGGCATTAGGGTTCAATGGGGGAGAGAGAAAGGGGGGATGCGCTAGAGGGGCGGAGAGAGGTGGACATTTGGGGGAGATGGAAATTAAGGGAAAGATGGCAAAAGAAAGAGATTAGCAGGAACTTACTGCTACCTACTTCTCGCCTGTGCATAAGCACACACACTCTGTTAAACACACACATATGCACAGACAGTCTTTTGTCCTGCACCTGGTGATCATGGAAAAGCTGAGTTGGGTCTACACACACATTAGTTAACACCCCCTCTGGTTCCTGCCCTCTGAGCCTTTTAAAAAAAATCTCAGCCCCTGAGCGGTGCTGGTTTTGATCCTGCCGCTGCCTCCACCCCTCCGCTGGTGTGTGAGCTGAAGGTATTATTAGGATGCTTTAGTTCATGGGTTCTGGCTCTCTGCAGTTGCTATAGCAACCAATCCAATTCAGCCCCTGTTCTGTTTAGCTACAGCAACTCTCCAGAGGTTTCTTGAGAAAATGTGTTTGTCAAAACAATTTTATTTCTCCCCCTTTGGGCCCTGCTTAGCGACAGCCCCATTTAAAGATGCAGGAGGTGGTTTTGTGTTGTTGCCTTGTAAAATGTACATTGAGTTGGGATCCATTTTGCCAAGGCCACGAGAGACAATAACATTTCTGCTTTTCTGGCAACTGGAATATTGCCTAACAATGACATTCTAGCTGTAATGGCTTTCAAGTAAACTGGACTAAAAGATGAGGTCCCCAAGCCTTTCATGGGAAACTTAAATCTGTGTACAAATCACTGCTGAACCTGAGAGTATATGCAGGCACCTGTAGTGAACTATTTTTCGACCAAACTACACAGAATTGGGAATTTCCCCCATACTTCCAAGCTATTAATGAGCTGAAATAATCATACTACGGTTACCTAATTAACATCCAGAGAACCAAACCTACACCAGACAATTTTTGATCTTCCATTATTTGCTGTTCCCTTCCAATTAAAACTCATCTTCTACCTTCCTTCCAATATGCTCAATACACTTTCCCCTGGTTTTTCTCCATTGCTCTTTTTATTACTTTTTTGGTTTCCCTCCGTTCTTCATAGCATTCTCCCTCTCTTCTCCTCCTATTCGAAACTAGGTTCAGTTGCTTTCATTGCAATGCTCTGTTTCCTTTTGTGTAGGTCTGTCTCTTTTTAATGGCTGTATGTAGTGAAATTTACCATGAAATCTAGAACAACTAACTGTACCTCTCAATAATTATGAAAAGGATTACTTCCTACAAAATTGAACATTCCCCCAAAGCTAAATCCTAATTCTCTCTAAACAAACCAAGAAAAGGTTTTTTAGGTTGTCTGTTAGAGAGTGAATTTTCTATGAGCAGCACTGACTTTGTGAAAAGTGCTTATCCGTTATGTTAAAAACTTTCTTTTTCTCATGACACTGACTCAGTGTAAGCCGCACTCTAATTAGTGGTGTAAAATTATTGTGGAGATTAAATTGCAGAAGAAAGCAATAAGCATAGTTATATTTTAGGGATGACCCATATTTGTGGAAAATATTATAGTGTTATCTACCATGTGTTTATAAAGTCATATGATAAATAGATAGATAGATAGGGATGTGCAGGGGAAAAACATTAGTGTCTTGTTTATTTCAGGGTCTTTCAGGAAGCTGTTCTTTCCATTTTGGCTCCTTTCTCGTACATGACTGTTCAGTAAACCTGAAAGCACTTAGACTTTTTTGGTTCTTCCATTTCAGATTTCTCCTTCTGGCTTCTGGTACTAGAATCAATTAAAACTTACAGCATTGGTTCTTCTTCCTCCTCCTCTCCTTCTTTCGAGTCTAGGTCAGACTTTAAACTGCCAAAACATAGCCACCTTTTGGTGAATTCATTCCACAGTTCCTTTCACCTGACCTAGTGTGAGAAAGATTAGTTGACACAAAAAGGTTGCCATTGCCCAGGGTATGCCCGGTTGTGCTTCTAAAATACCACAATCTTTGAGGATGCTTTTTCTGTGTACCCCACAGTAGTGGCTAACCACCTTGGAGCCTCAAATGTTCTTGGACTACAGCTCCTAGATATTTTGCTCAGCATAGCCAATAGTGAAGCCTTCTGGGAGTTGTAGTCCAAGAACATGTATGGACCCAAGGATGGGAACCACTGCCTTACTGAATCCTCCAAACTAGCGGGGGGGGGGGGGCAAAAAAAACATCCAGTAGTAAAGCATAAAATAATCATTCATGCCAAAAGTGGATAACAATAACAGTAGGTGAGAAAGACAAATCAATCCTCCTCAGACCTAAGCAGATGCTAATAGTATGTTGAAGTTCACATTTATTGTCACATCCTCCTCCTCAGCAATCTCATCAATTATTCAATGGGAAACAATACAAACGAGAAAGAGAAATCATCATGATCATATTCAAAATAAAATACACACATACTCCTTAAGGATGGTATAATCAAACCTTTCAAAAACCCACCACCACCCAACTATGGGGGAGAAAAGTCAGACATCTACCACTGATAGCTTCAGTCCAGCAGCACAGGCAGCAGTCCACAAGGTAAAGGACAAGCAGCTATATACACCAAGCAACAATTAAGGAAATAGGGATGGAATCCCTCCAAATGTCAATGAAATAAAAAGGCCAAAACAGCAGGTTAGTCCTAAATCAATATATATAAATCCAATACGTACGTTCGTATGTCTGGTATGCGTCCCCCCTGCGACGCACCCCCCTGACAGGTTCACAGGGCCTACCTTGCATGTCCCAGCTGACAAAGAGAGGGGTCCGGAAGCCGTGTGTGGAGCCTAAGCCCCACCAACAAGGATTGCAAGTTTGTCAGTGGTGCGCATGTGCGTCACCACCGGGCACCCAGCACTGACACGGGTGCCCAGTGAAACGCTGCCTGATGAAGCGCCACTGCAGGCACCACCTCAGGCCTGAAATGCTGTCTGGCCTCCAGCAGAGGCGGCCACCATGCAGAGCCAAGGACAATGCACCCCCCCCGCCCAGGATGTAGGAAACTGCGGCCACCACCACCGCAAACCACACCGCCTGGGATACCGTCGGACCCCCCCCCCCCAACCACACAGCCCGGGATACCATCGGTCCCCCCCTCCACCATATCCCCGTCCCAGCTTGGCTCCCTCCCTCTGCTAGTGTGAAAGAAATCCATAATTTTGTTAACTTCTTTCAGAATCCGAAATCTTTTATATTTCAGATATTGTGTGTCATAAAGGCACAAAAGACTAAAAACAAAAGAAAGGGTCAGGTTTTCCCCCATTTAGTTTTAAGCTGAAAGTCCTAACCCTGTTGCCTATTGCCTTTGATCTTCTTACTGCCCTCCTATTAGAGGCTGGATGTCATCGTGGCTATACTAACTTCAGAGGTCATCCAGCCTGAATGAATTGGCATCAGGGGCCAGATCTGGCCTGTGGGCCACAGTTTGGGCACCCCAGAGCTAGCAGAAGGTAGCTTATATTGCTCCATTTCAGCAGAGATCACTTTTCTTCAGTGTCTTGCATGTGTGATGATGCAAAGGAGAAGTCATGGGGATGTCAATGGGCATGCTATTACATCCGTTCCTTTCCACTGAGCACCTATTCTTTCCCCTCCTCCAAAATGTTCATTTTTTTTAATGCTGTAGTGCTGTAGCAGATAAGTGCTATGTCATTTTAAAAAAACAGGATGAAGGGAAGATCAGTTAATTCACTGATTAGCAACCATCAGTCATTGGTGAGCAGCAGCCTATAACCCAAATCTCACTCTACCCCTCACCCTCAGGGCAGTGGTGGCGAACCTATGGCACGTGTGCCAGATGTTGCACTTGGAGCCCTCTCTGTGGGCATTTGTGCGGTCGCCCCAGCACAGAGTTTGTCCCACCCTTCTGCCCAGCAGCCCAATGGGAGTGCTTCCTCCCACCCACCCCAGCACAGAGTTCACCCCATCCCCCTGCCCAGCAACCCAATGGGAGCGCTTCCTCCCTCCCCTGTTACTGTGTTGGCACTTAGTGATAAATAAGTGGGTTTGGGGCTACAGTTTGGGTACTCTGTCTCTAAAAGGTTCGCCATCACTGCTTCAGGGTGATAGTGGATAAGGGAAAGCCACTGTAGCCTTGGGTTATCAAAAGCATCGCAACCCTCAGCTGTGTTTCAGCAACAAGAGGCAGCCTGTGAAAGAGGGTAGCAGATTGAAAAAAGGGTGGTGGTTTGGCTTGATACCTTTGGAGAAAAGAAGGTGCATACAGTCTAGGCAACAGTAATCTGTTCATGCACAAAACTTGCTCTTGGAATAACTGAAAACCACTAAATGGGGACAGGGACTGCAGTGGCTTAGTGGTTAAGGTGCTGAACTTGGCAACCAAAAGATTGGCTGGTCAGCAGTTTGAGACCCGACTGCTGCATGATGCAGTGAGTTCTCGTCATCTGTCCTAGTTCCTGATAACCTAGCACAGGAATTCTCAACATTTTTAAGCAGGGGGCTGGGTTACACTCCCTCAGACAGCTTTGGGGGCCAGACGGCCATTTTGTCCTTCCTCCACCACATGGCACTTCCTGGTGTGGTGGAGGCAGGGGGAGGGGGGAGCACATGAAATGGTGCCGTGGGCTTTATCTGGCGCACAGGCCGCAGGTTGAGAATCCCTGATCTAGCAGTTAGAAAGCAAGAAATTAGAAGTGGATAAATGGGTACCTCTTTGGTTGGAAAGGTAATAGTGTTCCATGCACTCCGGTGGCTAGTCATGCCTGCTACATGACCACAGAAATGTCTGCAGATTCAGACAGCACTGACACTTTGGCTGTTAACAGAGATGAGCACCACATCCTAGAGTCAGACAGGACTGACTTTTGAGCAAGGGAGACTTTGACCTTGGTTGGCTGAAAGGGGAAGGAAGCCCGGACAGGCTGCGGATTTGAAAGAGCACCTGAGGGAAAGCTTTCAGAAGAGTGGAGGGGGGGCGGGGAGAGAGCTAAGTTGGAGAAATCAAAAGGAGAGTGTGATGGGTCAAATTGCCCCAGTCTGGGGAGAGGGTTGGCACAGTTCTGGTAGGCTGCACTCCCATGGGCTCCTTGAAGAATGTCTCCTGCCCCAAAGGGGTTATGGTTGTCACTGCTCATAGCCTGAAGGAGGGAAAGGCAGGCAGGGAGGATGTTGGCAGCTAGCCCCAAGAGCTCCACCACCACTTCCTCCTTAGACATTCATCCGTGGGGATGGTGACTGTAAGGAAAGAAAGTTGCAATGGAACAGAAAGAAAGGCAAAGAGAAGAGGCAGAGTTACTAGTGTTCCCCTTTGTAAAGAGGGAGAGGCGAGGGAGCTGTTTGGCACCATTTTCTTACCCAGCTGCCTTGTACCTGTATGAAAAGGAACACGGGCTCTGCGAGTAAATAGGTGGAATAAATTAATTCAAGGTGGAAATTTATGTTCACACTTTGGGAAAGGGAATGGATGAAGGGGAGGGGTGGAGGAGGTGACAATAAATTTATTCAAGGTGGAATAAATTAATATGTAGATAGTCAGAAAGAGGGAGGGAGTGGAAAGGGAATGACAAGGTAACCAGCTGGAGAAATCAAGTTTACAAACCATGCTGCTGTCAACAGAATATTCCAAGCATCATCCATTTTTTAGAACAGTAGCCGTGCTAGTCTATGTTTCAAGCATATCAGGGAATGAACAAAACAAAAACGTTGTAGCACTTTGAAGACTAATTGTTATATTTTTATGTCAGCTTTTATGGATCAAGTCCACTTCATCAGACTTAAAATATTAATATTAAAATATTAACATTAAAACATTAAAATTTAACATTAAAATATTACATCCATTTTTTTTAAAAAAAGCCTCAAATCCAGTTCATATATGAGTTGAAACGTGAGGATGAGAAGAGGGGAGAAAGGTACATGGAAAGTTTTGTATTTTAAAATAAGGGAAATCCAGTGGCACTGGGCAGTCACTGCGCATGCGTAGTACGGGTTTTGCCTTTTCCTTCCGCACAAGGCACCATGGGGGTTGTAGTTCCCGGCCCAATTTTTTTAAAAAAATTATAGAATATGGGAGATTTATGGGAAAATACAAATACAGGATGATGGTGGGAAAGAGGGGTAAATAACGGGAGTTTCCCAGCCAATATGGGAGACTTGACAGCTATGGCACTGTATCACTTGTTCACACTTTGAGAAAGGGAATGGATGAAGGGGAGGGGTGGAGGAGGTGACAATCAGAGAAAACCTCTAACACTGGACTTATGAAAACATTGCCCTCCCCCCCTCCCCAAGTGCTATGGGGCGGTATATAAGTGTGATTGCTTTGTTTTACTATTCTATCCTGCATCAAATGGCCCCTGCAAATATTTACACTTTTCAGAAGTAGTTTCACTGAGTGAAGCAAGGGCGTAACTGTAGAAGCTGGTATAATAGAAGGGAAAGGATAGAGATATCACCTATTTTACCCTGTGTACTGGCACCCCACTGAAGAATAAATACTAACATCTGGACATAGAATCATCCCTGAGTGAGCAGCATCTACAAAAATGTAATTTTTCTTATAATAGTTGTTTGTTCTCTGCATATGCTCTGAAGCTAGCTTTTTGCAATACTTTGAACAGTGCTATTTCAGATTTGACTGATGTTCTGTGAGAAATAAGTTGGAAAAAACTGCCCGCATATGAATGTACACATTTTTATTATTATTATGTTGATTTGTAGTCTCCTATTTTAGTCTGTAATCTCCTACCTTCAGAAGAGGATCTCTTTAGTGTTCTTGTATCATGAGATCTTCAATCTTCACTCAAGAAATAATGTATATGCTGTCATAATGTCTTCCCTTAGTTTACTTGTCCTTTCATAAAGCTAAGCCACCTCAATCCATTTAAACCTTTCCTCATGAGGAAGTGATGCCAGTTCTTTGAGCATGCTGTTTGCCCATTTCTAAGTCCATAACATATTTGCAGGCGCACCCCCCCAATAACGGACACAGACAACATTGAAAGTGGATAACAGCAAAGGGCCACATTTATTGATTCAATGCCCTAGTCCGAATTATAAATTTGTATTGGTAAAACGACCAATCATAATTCCTAAGGCAAGCAGGCCGAAGTAACACTGGTAAGGTACCACCCCAAAATTGCCAACGGCAATTGGTTACAATGTATCAAATTGTATCAATTTGTTTGTTAACAACAAACAAATTGTTGACCGTAGTCAATAACTAACTCATGACCCCACCCTCTGACGCGTATCCGTGAAATCACAGGGGTGATGCATGCTGGTTAGCAATCATCATCACCCCATCGCCTGATTCGTCGTTGACCGGACAACGTTTAACTACTTTATTCCTGTCTAGTGTTGTCCAGTCAATTGCGAACCTGCCGGATACTTGTGGGTCATACTGTTTACCTTACCAGTGCTACCCGCCCATGTGACCAAAGTCAACAGTAGGAACGAAGAAAGACCCCTATATCAAACCATAGCAACAGTGTGGGATGGGCAAAAAAGCCAGGACCCGAAGCCAATATGGGTCCCAACCAAAAATTCCCACCCGGCCCCGAAGCGACCATGATCACACTGTTAACTAGGGAGGGGGTGGAGGGGAAAAAACTTCTCCGCTCCGTCGCTGAGGCAAAATGGCAGCTCGGCTGCCTCGTGGCCACCCCTTTTATAAGGGAGCTGGCCACGCCCCTAACTACCCGGATTCTCTGTCCTGTGGGGGGGGCCCGCAAAGGGCGCGGCGGCCATTTTGGCGCCGCGCTTGCATTGCAGGCGCACCCCCCCAATAACGGACACAGACAACATTGAAAGTGGATAACAGCAAAGGGCCACATTTATTGATTCAATGCCCTAGTCCGAATTATAAATTTGTATTGGTAAAACGACCAATCATAATTCCTAAGGCAAGCAGGCCGAAGTAACACTGGTAAGGTACCACCCCAAAATTGCCAACGGCAATTGGTTACAATGTATCAAATTGTATCAATTTGTTTGTTAACAACAAACAAATTGTTGACCGTAGTCAATAACTAACTCATGACCCCACCCTCTGACGCGTATCCGTGAAATCACAGGGGTGATGCATGCTGGTTAGCAATCATCATCACCCCATCGCCTGATTCGTCGTTGACCGGACAACGTTTAACTACTTTATTCCTGTCTAGTGTTGTCCAGTCAATTGCGAACCTGCCGGATACTTGTGGGTCATACTGTTTACCTTACCAGTGCTACCCGCCACACGGAGGGGCTTCACAGAAGACCTGACGCCCCCCCCCAGACCGTCAGCTCGGTCAACAGGCCTGCTCGCCAGTCACCCAACAGGAGGTCCATACCTCCTCGCGACAGATGGACCCCATCCCCTGCATACAAGTCACAATTTTGTAGACTAATATCGGGGTGATGACTAACCCGTCCCCAAGCCCTGGTGGTGAGAAACCGCGCCACTGCCTTATTGACCACGCGCCTAGCTCGGTCAAGGGCCAGGAGGTTAACGCCCCCTCTGTAAGAGTGGCGCGGAACAATGTCCGACCAGACCAGGGCTGTGGCAGGCCAGACATAATGCAAGTAGGCGAGGTCCTCGCAAATCGCATGCTTGAGCGATAAGCCGGTGACCTGGCCCAAATCATTGCCCCCCAAGTGGATGATTAGAATGTCAGGCGGGTCAGCCCCCAGGCCAGAAAAAAGGAAAGGCCGCAGCTCCCGCCATAACATCCCAGGCTTACCGTGCCATGAGAGACTGGCGTGGTCACCCAGTCCCAGTCGGGGTCCCCACTCTGTCGCCGCAGCGTAACGCGCTGCCCTGAGCACATAGCTGTGGCCCACCAGCCATACTGTCACCGGTGTAATACGACACCCAGGGTCTGTAAGAAAATTGAGAAAAAGGAAGGTAAGGTGACTGGATTGGTACTCATGGCGGGAGTGGGCGCACATAAAACTGAAAACATTGTGAGCCCCACCTCCCCCTGCTACGTATGTCAGCCCCAGAGTACCCAAAAGCAGCCGCTGTAGAGGCTGCGCCAATACGGAACGAATGCGTGCCAGAACGGGCACCCGGTAGTCCCACCCTGGTGAGGGCTCTGGCAGTCACCTTCCAAAACTGAAAGTTAGTAAGGGGAGACCCATCTTGGTGACAGAAAAACGGGCCGTGGTGCATGCCACGCAGTGCCAGGTATTCCTGTAGGGCACCAACCGGACAGATGTCTGCCAAAGAACACCGTAGCAGTCTTACTCCACTGCCTACGCCATGCTGATCTGTTTTAGAGGAGCGAATCCTCAACTGGGCCCAGTCTTTGGCAACATATACATCTCCGCGTTCCAGTGCCCTACCACTTGCATCCGCCTTAGACAGCATCACGAGTTCGCTGATGCGGAGCGCTCCAAAAAATGCCACCGTTGTGGCTGCATGCGATTGGGCTGCCTCATAATGATCAAAACAGAGGCCTGGCCAGCCCCGGGCCAACTGGGTAAGAACCCCTGGGGAAATAGGGTGCCGGTCGTCCGGGCAACGCCCGCGCTCGCGCACCCACCCCTCCAAAACGTGTCTCACACGGAAGTCAGAGGTGGTATCCACATGACCCCCTACTTTGGCCATAAAAGCCAACGCCTAGAGCTTGGATGCTATGGTGCGAGGTGCAAGGCCCTGTGCATGCAGGTGAACCATGAACCGCAGAACATGGTCCACCGGGATGGGCCAGGTCTCTGGCCATTGAAATCGAGTAGCAAAAGCCCTATACAAATTGAATGCTTGTTGATACGCCTTACGCGTGCGTGGCGCTAGTGACAGGCCAATCGCCCGGTTCACCTCTCCTTGCCAATAGTCCACATCTCGTCCGGGAGTGGCGAGGGAAATTCCTCCGCATCCGGGGCCAAGGCGCGGAACCGGGAGATCTGCAGGCGGGACAAAGCGTCAGCAATATCGTTATTAACCCCTGGGACATGCCTGGCCCTGAACAAGACGTTGAGGCGCAGGCAGCGCAGCACAAAATGGCGCACTAGATCCATGACCCTGGGCGATTTAGAAGTCTGTGCATTGACAATGTGCCCACGGCAGCATTGTCGCACCAGAAATGCACCACCGAATTAGCCCACTGTTCGCCCCATAGCATCAAAGCCCCCAGAATGGGAAAAAATTCCAGGTATGTGAGATCCCGCAGGCGACCTGTGCCTGCCCATGCCGGTGGCCACCCACCATAGGCCCACTTCCCATTGAAGTACATCCCATAACCCAGGGATCCTGAGGCATCAGACTGGATCTGGAAATTGGGGGATGCCATGAGGTCAGACCTCCAAAATGAGACCCCATTAAACTCCCTCAGGAATTGCAACCAGACAAACATGTCTGCCCTGATACCCCGGGTAAGCCTGACTCTGTGGTGGGGCCTGGATAACCCTGCCATGGCGTCGCATAAGCGCCGGGCGAAAGCCCTGCCCGGTGCGACCACCCTGCAGGCAAAATTGAGGTGCCCATGTAGCACCTGCAGTTCCCTCAGGGATGCCTTACGCTTAGCCAGCAATTCCGAGATAAGGGTCACTATCCTGGACACCTTATCACCCGGTAACCTAGAAGCCTGTACTACTGTATCAATCTCAACCCCCAGGAATACTAGTTTGGTCGACGGGCCCTCGGTCTTTTCGGGCGCTAAAGGGACACCCAGTTCCTGCATTAGCGTCTGAAATGTATTGAGGAGACGTGCACACGTGTCCCAGCCCCGTTCACCCCCGAATAAAAAGTCATCCAGGTAATGGGCTACAGACCGGGACCCTGACCTGCGGACGAAAGCCCACTCTAGGAAGGTACTAAAACGCTCGAAAGCCGAGCATGATATGGAGCAGCCAAAAGGCATGGCCTTATCAAAATAATACTCCCCTCTAAACTTAAAACCCAGCAATTCAAAGTCGCCCGGGTGCACCGGCAAGAGGCGAAAAGCTGACTTAATGTCGCACTTGGCCAGCAAGGCACCCGGGCCACACGAGCGCACCATGCGCAGCGCATGGTCGAACGATGTATACCTGACCGAACAAAGGTCATCAGGTATCGCATCGTTGACCGATCGGCCGGCTGGGTAGGACAAATGATGAATAAGGCGAAACTCACCTAGGGACTTTTTAGGAACCAAACCCAATGGTGAAACCTTAAGGTTGGGAAAAGGGGGTGCGGGAAAATGTCCGGCGACCCTGCCCGCGTCTAACTCCTTTTTAATGCTGGCCTCGGCTACCTCCTCCCTTCCTCTGAGGGATAAAAGGTTGGGAGCATCCTGAGGAGATCTATCACCCATAAAAGGGATACGAAATCCCTGCTTAAAACCTTGGGTGAGGTACTCCCTGTCCTCTCCCCTTGGGTACGATGCGAGCCAGCGCTCCAGCATGTCCACCTTAATTGGGGAGGGAGCCTTTCGGAGAACTAGCTCCATCCGTGGCAGGCTTGCCAGCCCACTGTCCACCCCTCCCTCTGCCTCGCACCCCTCCAGGCTTGGGACAAGCAGAGGCTGCATGGGGACCAGAACATGTGGGACACTCGTGCTTATACCTGCAGTTCTTCCGACTGCAGGAACCATTGGACGAGAAAGTCCAGCACAGCAGGCGGGCTGGAACCCCCTGCCCCGCCATTTGGCGGGTAACCTGCGCTGGAGCTGCTCGCTGGACCGCATGTCCACAATGGTATCTATCCCCCGGGGCAGGACGTGTGGGTGTCATATACAAGAGCCACAGTCTCTGGCACGGCTCATCCCATCTCATCTCGGGGTGCAGGGGAATCCTCATACGGAATTCCTCATCATATGCTAGCCATGAGGGGCCCGGGAAATCTACCATCGCCCTGTATATGTTGTCCAAATATTGGACCATGGGAATAGCTAGATCCGGCCGCGCCCTCAAATACACCGCCATGTATATCAAATAAGCGGGGAGCCAGTTAGCCCAGGTACGCGGCGGCTTACGGCGGCGCGCCTGCTCCTTGTCCTTCTCATCCTGACCCTCCCTTTCTTCCTTAGTGGGCTCTCTGTTCAGGAGTGAGAAGATATCCACGTACTCCCCTCGCCATATCTTTTCTCTGGTAGCCTGAGCCAAGTGATCACCCAATGGCAGGGAATACCCTGCCGTCGGCAAAGCCGAAAAGGGGATAGCTGGCCTACCCAAAGGGGCCTGAGTTAACCCTGCCACCCCAAGTACGTTCCCAGCAGTGTAAGAACCAATGCCCACCCCAGCGGGCATGGTGGCAGTAGTTGTCGCCGGGTGGGTCGCCAGCGGCGTAGCCCCTGCACCACCCGCGCGAGGCCAAGGCCACTGAAAGGTCCCCCCTATATTGGGAATGTGTGTGGATGTACTCGTTTGCACCATATACTCACATGCTGCACCCCCGCGGGCCGCCCCCAACGGGGGTTCCGGCCCACTGGGGGCGTCGGAGCTCACGACCGATGTAGAGCTCATCACCGGGACTTGACCCGCGCCAGGTTGCTGGCTGGGGAGCTGCGAGGCAGTGGCCGGAGCCGCGCCACCCGCCTGCAGCAGCTCAACCCTCCCCGCCGGCCGTTGTCCTGCTGCCGATAGCGCCTCCAAAGGTACCCCGAAAGGGGCACCTGCCTGACTGGCCCGGGCCAAAGACTCCTCTAAGGCCGCAATACGGGCCAGTAAGGTGTCTACAGTAATCATGGGTAAAGAGCCGGCCGGCCCACCTGACCCTTGCATGGGGACAGTTCCCTGCACCCCATGGCCCAGATATGGCCATTGGCCAGGGCCGAAGCCCGGTAGGGCTGGTGAGGAAACCTGCCAAGGCGGGGCACCGGGCCACCCCCCAAGGCTAGAGGGCCCCGGGAGAGGCTGCGGCCCAGAAGTGGTCGGCCCAACGGGTTGGGCGGAAGGAGGAGCGGTGTCCACCGCTCGCGGGCCGCGGGCCGGAGCGCCCTCCGCGCCCGCACTCTGAACGGGCCAAGGTGCGATAGACCCCAAGCCACTAGCCCCGGCCGGGGATGGCAAAGGTGGCTGTTGAGGAGGCGGCACCACGGTCCTCCGACCTGGGTTGCGCCTCCTAACAGCCCGAGCTGAATTCGCAGCAGCCTTCTCTTTGGAAGGCATCTCGAGCAAAAAAGGGAAGCTAGCTAAGCAAAATCGACCCAAAAGGCTTCCCGGCAATACCAACGAGCGACGGAGGCGCAGGGAAAAAACTTCTCCGCTCCGTCGCTGAGGCAAAATGGCAGCTCGGCTGCCTCGTGGCCACCCCTTTTATAAGGGAGCTGGCCACGCCCCTAACTACCCGGATTCTCTGTCCTGGGGGGGGGGCCGCAAAGGGCGCGGCGGCCATTTTGGCGCCGCGCTTGCATTTTCAAGGTGAAGGGGGAAAGTACAGTACAGTGGAACCTAATACAATAATCGCCCCATATAGCAACAAAATCGCATAACAATTAGGTTTTGGAAAAAACTGGCATCCCGCATAACAATTTTCCCTATGGAAAAAATCGTACAACAATTTTTCAATGGGAAAAACCACTTAGCAAAAAAACAAAAACAAAAAAACGTTGTACGATGCACCCCATAGGGGAAATTGCTAAACGATGCATGTATTGTATAGCAATTGTTTCATACAACAACGAGCCCCATGGAACGGATTAAAATCATTGTATGAGGTACCACTGTATGGTGTTTGGGGACCAGAACCTTTAAACAGTCTAAGAGAGATTTGTATAGCAGCAGCATGTTACAGGCAGTGTATTTCTAATTCTTTCTATAACCATTACACAATCTACATTTTGATCAGTTATTCCTTCTTACAGTACAACTGTACTAATTCATAATAACTGTGTGCTGTCAAGTCAGGTCTGACTTTGGGCAATCCTTTCCCAGGGTTTTCTGGGTAGAGAGTTGTTGAGTCCGAGTATTAATTGCAACGCCACAGCAAATCGGGGTTAACCAACAAGTCATTTATTATAGCTCAGTTTGGAGTGTTTTCAGACTGGGGAAAACAGGGATGAGGTGGCAACTTATATACAGACAGGAAGGCAGTTACAGTGATACATTAGCCCGGACCTTAGTTAACGCGGGAAAACCTGTGCTGAACCAATCAAGGTACATTGAAAACATATGAATAAGGCGCCTTACAGAAAATGGCGCGAATACAGCAAAGACTCAATGATGATTGCAACGTAAAGCAATATACGTCAATAAACGTTTGGACACAACAAGAGTACAAAGTACTGATTCACCATTCCTTTCTTCTGGGGCCACCCTTGGAATGTGCAGCTTGCCCAAAGCTACACGGGCTGGCTCTTCTGAGATACACAGGGGGGAACTGAACTTCCAATCAGGAGTTAGAAGTTTGATTCCATGCTATGCCTTCTTAGAAAAGGCAAATGGTATGCCCCTTTGGGCAAGTTGCACAGTCCCAGATAACCCCCAGAAGAAGGAAACAAGAAACCTCATGCCTGTACTCTTATACTTTTTTGTTTGCAAAAATCTGGAAAGCATCAATTTAGGTGAAAATCAATTTGATGGCAATCAATAATTATTAAAATAAACCCAATGCAGGTAAAATTCATAATAATTAGCCTGCCGGTCTTAAGTCACCTACTTGAAAAGCAGTTCTTGGTTGCATATACATATCATGGTTTTATTCAGTTTGCTGGTTGAGCTCTGCTTTGATTCTCATGCAGCTAAGGAATCTTAGCATTGCTCCTGAAGTTAGCTTCCAGGCAGTGAACTGGGAAAAGGACTGGTGCTTTCAGACATACAGCAGGTTCAGGTCGGGGAGCCTTCTTTAGAGCTGTCAGGAGGGGGGAGGGGCTGAAAATTATTCCTACAATGATCCTAGATATAGTGTTTAGCTCACGAGTGTTTAGCCGCCACGCTCCTGGCCCCAGTGGGGGTGAAGAGGCCCTCCCGGCTACACCACCGGCTGGCGTTCCTGGGCCCTGCCCTCCCCCCTCACCCTGGGACTTAAAAGGCGAGGGGATGCTGGGCGAGCTACCGCCACTGCGCTCCTGGCCCCAGTGGGGGCGAAGAGGCCCTCCCGGCCACACCACCGGCTGGCGTTCCTGGGCCCCGGCCTCCCCCCTTGCCCTGAGACTTAAAAGGCAAGGGGGTGCCGGGCGAGCTACCACCACTGCGCTCCTGGCCCAGTGGGGGCAAAGAGGCCCTCCCGGCCACACCACCAGCTGGCGTTCCTGGGCCTCGCCATCCCCCCTTGCCCTGGGACTTAAAAGGCGAGGGACTCTGTTCTTATGTCCTCTTTCTCTGTTGGGAGGACTGTCATTGAGTTTCTATTGATATATGTTTTTGAACTTGATGATTGTATTATTTAATTTATCTTGATTGTACTGAATTTTTTATATTGTATTCTATGTTTATTGACTGATATGTATTATTGTATGACTTAGCTAGCAGAGGTTGCCCAGCGTTGCCGGGCTGTAATAAACTGTGACCAGGTGTTTTTTGTGTTGTTGGTGTGTTGTTGTTTTTTTTTTGGGGGGGGGGTTGTGGATTTAAAAAAGAACAAAGGATGATATAGTTTTTTATTTTTTTATTTAACCAAATAATGTTTTATAATGTGCCTTTTTTAAAAACTGTTTGTTGGTGGTTAAGGGTGGTTTTGGGTGTGCACAACCACCACCACCCATAGAATACCACTCCAACCACCAACACACACATTAAAAATTCCTGGCAAGGCAATATATGGGTAACTAGTACTACATTTAAGGTTCTAGGAAAATAGCATTGGTATAGTCCTGGTCATAACAAAGTGGAGGAAATAATCCTAGGAATAATATACAATAAGCGAATCCATGATACATAACGAAGTAGGAAACAAAATCCTAAGAATAAGTAGTTCACAATTCACAGTTTATACAGTCCAGGTCATAACGGTGTGGAAGACAATCCTAGAAATGAGTAGTTCATAAATCAATTTGTTGACAAAATCCAAGAAATAAGTTCACAATTCACAGTATGTTTTAGACAATATCTAAGAAATGAGTAGTACACAATTCACAGTTTGTTAATATCCATCTGGTAAAACTGGATATTTCGTGCAATTCTTCGTCAGAAATTGTAACATCATTCATAAAACTAAACACGCTCAGATACCTCCTACGGAAATTCTTATCGGGCTAGAGCGTCTTTATATTGCTTGAACTTTTGGGGCATGGACCATTGTGCATGATAGTCTTCAGTGTGTACTTATTTTGTCTATTTATGAGACCATATTTTGTCTATTTATGAGAACATTATTTTGTCTTACTATCATGACTTGTGTTTTTAGTAGTTGAATCTTCCACATTTTGGTTAATAGTCTTGTAAGGAGTTGCTCTATCCCACCAACTCGCTCTCGCATACTGATAAATCCACTTTTATTAAATACTTTTTCATTTTTATTTCATTATTATTTTATTTCATTTTTATTTCATTGCATTTTTATTTCATTAAATACTTCTGCATTTTCATTAAATACTTTTCCATTTTTATTTCATTATACCATATTTGCAGGCAGTGCCACGTATACTAGAACAGTTGACTTTCTGTGTGCAATACAGAGGCTGAATTCCTGTTGGCACTGTTATACCCATGGAAGGCTGATTATGACATCAGCAGAGCGTAGTTTTGGAAATTTATCACTTCTTCTATCTGTCAGGATGACATTATTCATGGCGGCATTTTTTTGTAATTAAAGACTTCCTGCTCTCATCCTGCAGTCCCCATAGCTTCCACATGATGCACAGGATTACACGGGAGCCATGAGAACTGTGGGACAGAAGTAGGATGTGAGTAATTTCCAAAAATCCCCACTTGCTGATGACATCATTGGCCTTCCGTAGGCATAGTTGTGCCTGTCATGGTCATTTAAATGATGCCATTTATTCCTTTTCATTTGCTATGTGTTATAGTAGGATGTTTAGCCAATTAAGACTGACAGCTTCAGGCGGATCTTTCCTTGCAGAGCGAGTTGGAGTATTCTATACTGTACTTTATGTTGTTCCTCATGATGTGGCCAAGGTAGTGGAGCTTTCTTTGCTTGATGGTCTTAAAGAATTATTTTTTAAAATCCATCTGGTGCAGTACTTCTATGTTAGTTACATGGTCAACCCATGATATCCTTAGCAGCTGCCTGTAGATTCACATTTCAAAAGCTTTGATTCTCTTTTCAGATGCTTTAGCAATGTCCACGCTTTGATTCCATATAGCAACACTACATAATGGCATGGTCATTCAAAGGATGCCATTTATTCTTTTCATTTTCTATGTGTTATAGTAGAATGTGTTAGCCAATTAGCATCAAGATGCCTTGTCAATCAAGTAGATTGTTGTATACCCCACGGTGTGCCAGTTAGCATACATGCTCACACACACAGGCGTCAGTCCAAGGACACTTAGTCTGAGAATCTGACAGTTTGATCCATCACATGAAGATGCCATCGAGATGGAATCTAAGATAAGCACTTTACGTAACTTACAGGTGCAGGTCCAGCTGCATGTCCAGCTGCAGGGCCAGATGTCTCCAGATGTCACATTAGGGAAATTTTCACATATTTGAGATGGGAGGTATGAGTGGATAAAAACATATAAAAACCAAGGGTTTTCATACCTCATTAGCAGACTCCCCAATTTCAGGGGAACCTCTGCCCATTTTCCCCTTTCACTGTGCCCTGAATGGGAGACCTCAAGTCGAACATTCATGGGGGCATGAAGATGCTCGCTTTTTACTTAGCTAGCTTACTTAGCCATTTCTATTTCTTTTTTTAAAGTATTTTGTTTGATCCTTTTAAGCTGCCTTTATCTGTAAAATTTGTTTCCTTTCTTTTTGTAACAATAAAAGGCTGCTATATTTGAAGAAACTTAGTAGCCTCCGTTATTCTCCTCAAAAGGGAAGAGAGGGGAATTTCCAGGGGTCAGCAAATAGGCCATCAAGGGGCTATAATTCAAAGGTCTCTAACGGAGGGGATGCCAGAAGAAGACGGAATGGCCTTGAGTGTTTCGTTTCCCTGCAAGGAGTGTTATCTGGATCGCAGGACTTTCATTTTGGTGAGGTAACTCCCCTCCACCCGAAAATCTAGCTGATCTCTGCAAAGTGTCATCAAAGGGAGGGGTGGCATCAGATGGGCTATCTAGGAAACTGGACACCTCCAAGGTCCAGAATCGCCATTTTAATAACCTGTTTAATTCTGGGAGCCGAGAGGTCCAAGCAGCTCAAAACATGGTCTGCCAAAGCAGAAAAACCTCTCCGAGCCACGCTAGCCCTGGTCAGACCGTAAAGGTAAAACCCAGGCCAAACCCTGTCTATGTCAGCTTTGACTCTATAATAAACTTTCCAGCAGTGCCAACAAGATTTATGAGTGTTCATGATGCAAAGATATAATTTTAATAAGATTCATTAAAGGCGCTCCCTTTCCCTCCCGGCCAGACCGGCGGGAGATGAACAGGCACAGCTGGAGGGAGTTTCGGCAGGCAGCCTCAAAAGTGGGGCCGACGCTGCCAACGCCAAGGACACCGGGCGCTCCCTTTCCCTCCCGGCCAGACCGGCGGGAGATGAACAGGCACAGCTGGAGGGAGTTTCGGCAGGCAGCCTCAAAAGTGGGGCCGACGCTGCCAACGCCAAGGACACCGGGCGCTCCCTTTCCCTCCCGGCCAGACCGGCGGGAGATGAACAGGCACAGCTAGAGGGAGTTTCGGCAGGCAGCCTCAAAAGTGGGGCCGACGCTGCCAACGCCAAGGACACCGGGCGCTCTCTTTCCCTCCCGGCCAGACCGGCGGGAGATGAACAGGTACAGCTGGAGGGAGTTTCGGCAGGCAGCCTCAAATGCGGGGCCAACGCCAAGGACCGCCGCTGTGTTCGGCCCCGGCGGGGGCGAAGAGGCTCGCTGGCCTCACCATCGGCCGGCGTTTTGGGCCCCGCCCCCCGCCCCTCACCAGGACTCAAAAGGCGAGGGGGCCTGCCGGACGAAACATCACCGCCGCTGTGTTCGGCCCCGGCGGGGGCGAAGAGGCTTGCTGGCCTCGCCATCGGCCGGCGTTTCGGGCCCTGCCCGGCAGTTGAGGGTTCAACACAGTTGTGGAAGAATGCCCCACCACTTCCATCACCACCGGAGCCGTGCGGAGGGTGGTGGGGGGAGTGAATGGGGCGGTTTTATATTGGGGTGGAAGGGAGGGAGGGAGAGATTGCCAGGCCAGCCAGGAAGGAGAGGCAGCATTCTGTCCAGGGCAAGCAGGGAGGCTCCGGAGACCAATATAGAGGTTGTGATGGGCATGGGGCGATATAGCGGGTACCGAGGGGCGGGCCGCACCCGGGGAACGCGGGGCAGATGCTTAGTAGCTGTCCCTCGTTCCAGCCCCACGGTTACACCTCTAGGTCCTGAGCAGCTGACCCAGGGTGACCCTGTCCTTAGGCTGCTGCTGATGAATGCCAGGTCGGTATGTAATAAGGCCCCCCTGATACAAGACTCTATTATGGGGGAGCGGGCCGACTTGGCATGTATTACTGAGACCTGGCTGAGACCAGAGGATGGGGTTCCTCTGTCAGAATTGTGTCCAGCTGGGTTCAGTATTTGGCACCAGCCTAGGGATAAGGGTAAGGGCGGTGGCGTCGCCATCATAGCCAGGGAGTCACTGGGAGTCACCAGGGCTACTGCTCCACAAATTCTGGGTTGTGAGGCCCTGCTTCTGCGTCTGGGCTCTAAGGGTCAGTTGGGAGTCTTACTCCTGTACCTGCCCCCTTGCAGGGTAAGGGACTCCCTGCCTGAGCTCCTCGAGGCCATCTCAGCATTGGCGTTGGAGTTCCCTAGACTGATGGTTCTGGGGGACTTCAATTTACCCTCGCTGGGGACTGGCTCCGAGGTGGCTCAGGAGTTCATGGCTTCCATGGCAGATATGGACCTGATTCAGGTAATTCAGGGCCCGACCAGGGGCAGTGGCCACACACCAGATTTAATCTTTTTGTCGGAGCGGTGGCAGAGTGATCTGAGATTACGGAAATTAGACATAACACCTGTGCCATGGTCAGATCACTATTTGGTGGCTCTAGACTTCCTGGGTACGTCGCTTTACCGTAGGGAGGCAGGGCCTATTAGAATGGCCCGCCCCAGGCAACTGATGGATCCTGATGGATTCCAGAGGGAACTGGGGGATTTTCCTCTGGATCGGCAACACGATTCGCCCGAGGCACTGGTCGACCTGTGGAACAGGATGACAACAGCGGCCTTGGATGAAATCGCACCACTACGGCCTCTCAGAGCTCATCGAGCTAGGTCATCTCCATGGTTCACAGATGAACTGCGGGAGCTCAAACGGGCAAAGAGACGCCAAGAGCGCCGCTGGGTGAAGACCCAGAGAGACTCCGATTGGACACTAGCTAGGGCCGCTATTAGGGCCTATCTAGTGGCGATGGAGGTGGTGAGGCGACAATACTTCACCACCCTTATCGCCTCCGCTGATAATCGCCCAGCCACCCTGTTCCGGGTTACCGGGTCTCTCCTTGGTAGGGGGACCCCGGTGCCCGGTTGGCAGGGGTCGGCTGAGGACTTTGCTGACCATCTAGTGGAGAAAATCGATCGGATTCGCTCTGGGTTTAATCCTGGCGTGGATGGGGAGAGTCCGGAGGGAGCCGGAGCACAGTCTTGCTATGCCATCTGGGACCGGTTTGATCCAGTTGCCCCTGATGAAGTGGACAGGCTCCTTGCAGCTGTGCGCGCCACTACCTGCCCTTTGGACCCCTGTCCCACCTGGTTGGTGAAAACCTCCAAGGCAGTGACAGGTGGCTGGGTTGGGGCTGTGATCAATGCATCATTGCGAGAGGGGGTGTTTCCTGCACCTTTAAAACATGCTTTGGTGCGCCCCCTCCTGAAGAAATCTTCCCTCGACCCAGCTGTCCTAACTAACTATAGGCCTGTCTCAAACCTCCCCTTTTTAGGGAAGGTGTTGGAGAAGGCAGTGGCGTGTCGGCTGCAGGGGGTACTGGATGAAGCGGATTATCTGGACCCTTTTCAGTCAGGATTCAGGCCTGGATATGGTACCGAGACGGCATTGGTCGCACTGATGGATGATCTCTGGCGGGAGCGGGACGGTGGTCACCCATCCGTCCTCGCTCTTCTTGACCTCTCAGCGGCTTTCGATACAGTTGACCATGGTATCCTTCTGGAACGGCTCCGAGGTTTGGGAATCCAGGGTACTGTGTGGTCCTGGTTTTCCTCATTTCTGAAGGGTCGGTCCCAGTCGGTGTGGTTGGAGAGTGAGAGGTCCAGTCCTAGGCCCCTCAAATGGGGGGTTCCTCAGGGCTCGGTGCTCTCTCCTCTCCTATTTAACATCTACATGAAACCGCTGGGTGAGATCATTCGTTCCCATGGGGTGCGGTACCATCAGTACGCGGATGACACTCAGTTGTACATCTCGGCCCATGGGGACCCCAGTGATGCTGTCAAAGTCCTTTCCAGATGCCTGGAAGCTGTGGGGGTCTGGATGGGGGCTAACGGGCTACAATTGAATCCCAGCAAGACTGAGTGGCTATGGATAGGGGGTCCTGCGTTAATCCGGGAGCTTCCATCGTTGGTTCTGGATGGGGCTATTTTGCCCCAGACAGACCCGGTGCGCAACTTGGGGGTCCTCCTGGATTCACGGCTACTGCTAGAGGAACAGGTGGCGGCTGTGACCAGGAGGGCTTTTGCCCAACTTCGGGTGATTCGCCAGTTGCGCCCACTCCTGGACCGGGACTCCTTGCTCATGGTCACCCATGCTCTGGTTACCTCCAGACTAGACTATTGCAATGCGCTCTACATGGGGCTGCCCTTGACGACCATTCGGAGGCTACAGCTGGTCCAAAATGCGGCTGCCCGGGTGGTGATGGGGTGTGGCCGTTATGCTCATGCTTCGCCACTGCTCCAGGAGCTGCACTGGTTGCCAGTATGTCTCCGGGTGCAATTCAAGGTGCTGGTTTTGACCTTTAAAGCCCTATATGGTAGTGGGCCAGGTTACCTAAGAGACCGCATCGCCCTGAGGACGTCTGTCCGTCCAACCAGAGCGGACCGGAGGGGCTCTCTAATTGTTCCATCAGCCAGAGGGGCTCGCCTCTCTGGCACAAGGAGGAGAGCCTTCTCCGTGTCTGCACCGGCCCTCTGGAACCTCCTGCCAACAGAATTATGTCTTCGGACGGAGTTGCTGCCTTTCAGAAGGGATCTTAAAACCTGGCTGGCAGGTCAAGTGTGGGGTGCGGGTGGAAGGGTAACCACCATGGGGTGGTTGGTGTAGAGGAACTCTTCCCCATGGTGCCTTTTCGATCCTGCAGCCCTTGCTTTTTAGGGGGTGGGTAGTCTTAACTTTTTTTTTACTGTTTTAACTGTTTTTAGGATTATTGTTGTATTTGTGAATATTGTCTGTAAACTCCTTGGGTTGCCCTGGGGTTACTTTTTATGTTGTTAGCCGCCCAGAGTCGGCCTTGTGTTGAGTGGGCGGGATATAAATTGAATAAATAAATAAAATAAATAAATAAATAAAAATAAATTCATTAGCACAACAGAAATGACACTCATAAAAATAACTTTATGTTGTGAATGCAATGTAATTGTTATTGCAATTGTATATGCAACTGTCTATCTTGTAATTCCACTCTGTCAATGCACAGCTCAAGTATCACTAATGTGTTCTATGAAACCAAACTTCTGCAGTTAGCAATCATCTTTTAAACTCAAGACACGTCCTACAAATAAGTCCTTGTTGGAATTAAGTGTTCGCTGAATGCCAGTATTGATTCATGTTTCTTTTTAAAGCTTGCTTGAGCTGACTTTACCCACAGCATTTGGGAATTTGTCGGAAGGCACCTGCCTGGTGTAAAATTTAAGAGGGCCAAATTTCCCTGCGCTGACTTATTGCTGGTATAAAAATTCTGAACATTGGACACAGCATTTGTCACTTGTGAGTAGAGTGGATTGTATCCGTTTGTTCTGCCTCACCTATCCGACCTTGTTTCTCTCTTGCTAGGGTTGTGCAAGATTGCACTGTTCAGAGTGCTGAAATGTATGGGACTATAATTATGATGGAAATTCTTCTCTGAGAAGCAGAAATGAACTCTGGGGACAGACTAGCAGGCCCTGCCAATGAATCCTGTCTCACAGTTCAAACAAGCAAACCCATGTGGACACAGATGAGGGGGGGAAACCTTACATTTTAAGAAAAGAACACATGCCACAAAACAACTGTGCTGTGACAACATAAATCAAAGCTGGGTTGATATACCTCTTCTGGATCTTTGTTTGGGGACTAGATTCAGACAGACTTTTCTCAGCCACAAACCTCAGTTGCTGTCATTTTGTCTGTAACTCACAATCAGAAGTTTGAACTTCAAAATGATACTGCACAAAATGTCCACTTTTGTTTCTGATCCCTTAAAAAAAGAGACTATATTTCTAAATTTGGCAAGGGCAAAAGAAAGGTTTGAAGTTATAACTGCAGAGCATATCCTGAGGGCACAAATCTCTGAATCTTTAAAAAGAATATTTAATCGGTGTTTCAAAACTTGTGTATTCTCAAAGATCAACCAGAGTTTGGAAAATCTCCAAAATTCTCACAAGTGCCATGCTATCAAGGGGGGATTGATCTGCAGTCCCAAAACATAGCTATCTTGAGCTCAGAGTTAGACAGGTTTTGGGAAAGATGTAACTGATTATTCTTTCTAAAGTTATTCACAACTATACCACTCACAGCCTTCTAAATGTGCTGTTCTGAAGGCAAAGTGGCCACAGGGTCTATCCCTGACATCATCATCAGGTAGGGCTGGAGAAAACCCTTGATAACCTCGCATAGGGTATGGGATGCAGCATTCTTGTAGCACCCTGGTTGTTCCACAGCATAAATCCATCCATCACAGCAGAAAAAATGAACAAATCTTCATGAACCGCAGCAGAAGTTATATGACATGATGTTGCCACTGCCAACACATGCTTTCAGATACTATAAACAACCGAGATCAGGGAGAAGCAACGGGCTTCAGTGTTCTGTATTGCAATAACAAAAGTGGCATAGCCAGTGCTTGACTGAATAGATGAAGGGCAGGCATAATCCGGAAAACAACAGAAGGAGCCTACTGACAAAGAGGTGGGTCTTCACTGTTGCCCACACTTCTTTGCCAAGGACAGTGAGTAAGAAATCTGATGGAACCAGGTCTCTCAGGATCAAAGCCCTGGGAATTTATGAGGCCCATACTTCTCTCTCTCTCCAATAATTTGTTCCAAAACTCCAGGGTCACACACACACTCCATTTGCAACCATGATCATTCCCTGCCATCCCCTTCAGGCTCCCTTGTTCTCTCTGAATTTAGCTTCAACCTCATCATTAGCTGCAAGCGAAACAGATGTTCTCACTAACAGTATTACTGCAAACTATTCATGTTGCAACACAAGGTACTTGAAGATGGTTTGCTCTTGAATGGATTGAGGAAATCCATAGCTTTACTGAAGTCTTGTTCCAGATGTAAACAACAATGGCCAGAACTCATTTCATAATACAGATTGATCCAGAGACCTGAATTTTTGGACTCTTTTTTTTTTGCAGAGAGCTGGCTATGGGGGTTGTCATGATGAGCATCCACACTTTCATGTTTCCCTCTACTCCCCTGGGTTCTGGCATTTCACGGAGATTTCCCACCCACCCACAGCACTTCAGACCAAAAAGTAGAATTAAAAGCCAGGATTGTGTCTTGTGTGGCAGCTGAGGGAAGTGATAACTCACAACCTGAACAGATGTTACATGCAGCTTCCATGAAAGGTGAGAGAGGGACAAAGTCTGACCAGGTCTCTTGGTTGGTCAGATCAGCAAACAACATGATCAGATAGTCGGGCTGGGGAACATTACAACCTTCTATATTTTGTTGGTCTGCAATTTCTGCCTTCCCTCATGCCTGGCAAGGGCTGATGGGAGTGTTTTTGTCACCCTGCTTTCATCATATTCCCAATGACAGTCAGTCAAATACCTGTGGAAGGTTCATATAAATTATGTAAAGACAGCCACTTTTGTCTGCTATATGTCTCTTTAATGGCTGGTTTTTAAAGAGGCATTAGATCCGAACTGGGAGACACCATTTTCCAATCCTGATCAATAGGTGTTTCACTACAATTGTTTTATTTCAACTCATACAGACAGCTAACAGCCCTGATTCCCAAATGGAATGATAGTGGTGCTTCCTCCTGCCACAGTCTACTATGCCTTTTGTGGGCATTATAAGTGGGATGTCTTGAAGTGTAGACAGGAGCTTAAGCTTCTGTGGGCCTTTTGCCAAAGGATAGTCAAAGAAAAAGGTGACGAATTCTTGGGAGGCAAGCTATGAGAAATCTGGGGAACATAGTTAAGAGAGACATCACATAGTAGAGACATCACTTTGCGAACAAAAGTCCACATAGTCAAAGTAATGGTATTTCCGGTAGTAATGTATGGGTGTGAGAGCTGGACCATAAGGAAAGCTTTGTTTTTGTTCCATCGCACAGTCGATTCCGACCCTTTGCAACCCTATGGACCATTGATTTCCAGGCACCCCTGTCCTCCACCATCCTCCTCAGCCCGCTCAGCTCAGTGCCCGCTGCGTCCACAATGCCATCCAGCCATCTCATTCTTGGCCGTCCACTTTTTCTTTTGCCCTCTACCTTTCCCAGCATCAAGGCTTTCTCAAGTGAATCCTCTCTTCTCATTTGGTGTCCAAAGTACTTCAGCTTCATCTTTACTATTTGACCTTCTAAGGAGCAGTCAGGACTGATTTCTTTCAAGATTGACTTATTTGTTCTCCTCTCTGTCCAGGGTACTCTCAAAACTCTCCTCCAACACCACATCTCAAAGGCATCTATTTTTCTGCGCTCAGCCTTCCTAATGGTCCAGCTCTCGCATCCATACATTATCACCGGGAATACCATTGCTTTGACTATACGGATTTTTGTTTGCAAGGTGATGTCTCTACTTTTCACTATGTTCCCCAGGTTTCTCATGGCTTGTCTCCCTAGAATCAGTCGCCTCTTTATTTCATGGCTGCAGTCACCATCCTCAGTGATCCTAGATCCCAAGAAAGTAAAATCCGTCATTGCTTCTACTTCTTCCTCGTCTACTTTCCAGGTGCTGATAGGGCCTGTTGCCATTATCTTGGTTTTCTTGATGTTAAGTCTCAGGCCAGCTTTTGCACTCTCTTATTTCAACCTAATCAGTAGCTTCTTTAAATCTTCATCACTTTCTGCCATTAGGGTGGTATCGTCTGCATATCTCAAATTGTTGATGTTTCTCCCAGCAATTTTTATCCCATATTGTGATTCCTCCATCCCTGCATTGCACATTATGTGCTCTGTGTATAGGTTGAAAAGATAGGGTGATAAAATGCAGCCTTGTCTTACTCCTTTTTACTATTCCAAACCATTCTGTCATTCCGTGTTCTGTCCTAACTGTTGCTTCTTGACTCTTGTACAGATTTCTCATGAGGCATATGAGGTGTTCTGGTATTCCCATTTCTTTAAGTACTTGCCACATTTTATTGTGGTCCACGCAGTCAAAGGCCTTGGTGTAGTCAATATAGCAGAGGTATACTTGTTTCTGATATCCCTTTGTTTTCTCCATGATCCACCGTATATTAGCAATGTGGTCTCTAGTCCCCCTGCCTCTTCTGAAACCCGCCTGCACCTCTGGCAATTCTCTCTCCACATGCTGCTGAAGTCTATCCTGCATTATTTTGAGCATCACCTTGCTAGCGTGTGGGATGAGCGCAATTGTTCAATAATTTGAACACTCTTTGGCACTACCCTTCTTTGGGATTGGAACGTATACTGATCTTTTCCAATCCTTTGGCCACTGTTTTGATTTCCAGATCTGCTGGCATAGTGAATGCAGTAATTTGATTCCGTCATCTTTTAGAGCTTTGAAAAATTCAACTGGGATACAGTCATCTCCACTAGCTTTGTTGTTTGCAGTGCTTTTTAGGGCCTTTCTCACTTTACTCTCTAGGATGTCTGGCTCAAGTTCAATGTTCTCATCATTGTGATTATCAGTGGTGTTGAGGTCCTTTTTGTAAAGTTCCTCTGAGTATTCTTTCCATCTTTTCTTAATCTCTTCTGCATCAGCTAACTCCTTGCTGTCTTTGTCCCTTATCATGGTCATTTTTGCTTTGAATGTTCCCTTGATTTCCCCAAATTTTTTGAAAAGATCTCTAGTCCGGCCTCTTGTGTTGTTTTCCTCTATTTCTTTGCACTGTTCATTTAAATAGATTTCCTTGTCTCCTCTTGCTTTTCTTTGAAATTCTGTGTTCAAGTGACTGTATTGTTTCTTTTCTCCTTTGCCTTTTGCATTCCTTCTTTCCTCTGCTATTTTAAGAGTCTCATCAGACAACCACTTTGCTTTCTTATGCTTCTTTTCTTTTGGTATGGTTTTCCTTGCTGCCTCCTGCATGATGTCCCGCACATCTGTCCATAATTCTTCTGGCACTCTATCAATTCCAAACCATTAAATCTGTTCCTCACCTCCACCGTGCATTCCTTAGGGATATTGTCTAGGTCATATCTGTCTGGCCTGATTGTTTTCCCTATTTTCTTTAGTCTAAGTCTGAATTTTGCTATTATTAGGTTGTGATCTGAGCCACAGTCTGCTCCAGGTCTTGTTTTTGCCAACTGTATGGAGGTTCTCCATCTTTGGCTGCAGAGTATGTAATCAATCTGGTTTCGATGTTGGCCATCTGGTGATGTCCATGTGTAAAGTCGCCTCTTGTGTTGCTGGAAGAGGGTGTTTGCTATGACCAGTGTGTTATCTTGACAGAACTCTATCAATCTTTGCTTCATTCTGCATTCCAAGACCAAACATGCCTGTTATTCCATCTACTTTTTGATTTCCTACTTTGGCATTCCAATCTCCCAAGATAATGTGGACATCATTTCTTGGTGTCTGTTCTATGAGGTCTTGTAGGTCCTCATAGAACTGGCCCACTGTGGCTTCATCTGCGCCCGTGGTTGGTGCGCATATTTGGATTGCAGTGATATTAAAAGGTTTGCCTTGTATTCTGACTGACATCATTCTATCATTTTTGAGATTGTATCCCATTACTGCTTTTCTCACTCTTTTGTTGACAATTATGGCTACTCCGTTTTTTCTGAAGTTTTCTTGACCACAGTAGTGATGTGATGGTTTCCCGAGTTGAATTCACCCATCCCTGTCCATTTTAGCTCACTGATTCCCAAGATGTCAATGTTTATTATTTCCATCTCATTTTTCACCACTTCCAGTTTTCCTTGGTTCATCGACCTCACATTCCATGTTCCTATGCAGTATTGTTCTTTGCAACACTGTATTTCTCCTCCCCATCTCCCATCTCTCCCCTTCTTTTGATCTCTGTTAAGCATCCTGTTTCATCTAACTTGTCTCTTTTGTTTTGCCTTTTGTTCTAGTCCATAGGGTTCTCTTGGCAAAAATTTCTGGCGTGGTTTGCCGGTTTTTACACCAGTATCCTCACATCATACATGTGATAGGGGTGCCTGACACGTGGTGGTCCATGGGGTCATAAAGGGTTGTAATCTACTGTGCGACTGAACAAGTCAGATGCTAAAGAAAATTTATTGAAAGACTAGGCAGTGGCTTTGGGGAAAAAGCAAAGAGGAAATGAGTGGTAGTATCAGCAAATAGGGCAGATAATCCTATGACACCTTTCTCCTTTACTTCTTGATCAAACAACTTCTGCAGAGAGAAGGCATTGCCACATTTCCTCTAGAGGAAATAGAGAAGAGGAAGGTGGGTGGATGGGTGGCGAGGCCAATCATTCCAGTCATATATTATCATCAATACCCTTCCTTGATGCAAAGACTTTTAGAATTAAAAGGAGAGACAGAGCTAAGCTTGTAGCTGCTATATTCCCCAGCACATCAAACCACCCCCAGACTAACATCTGTGTAAATTATAGATCAAACTCTTCACACTTTCCATCGGATTTGGAGCAGCATAGACCGTGATCTGGTTGCAAATGGAGCATGTGTGTGACCCTGGAGTTTTGGAACAAATTATTGGAGAGAGAAGTGTAGGCCTCGTCAAACTAGAAATGTATCTCTGTCGCTAGGACCAAAAATCCGTTCAGACCACAGATAAGGTAGCCTCAAGACCCTGGCATTTTCTTTACACTCCAACGACACATTTAATTTCACTAAATATGTCCAGCTTGACAGGAAGTCTCCTCAGACTTAATTAAAGCAAACCCAAATGTCCTGGTCCAGAATGAAATGTGCTGTAAATAAAATCTGCAATAAATTATTCCATGGTAGTGTGTTCCAGTTTCTCATCAAAATCCCACCAGCTATAAGGAATGTTTTTACAAGGCAATAAGGATGGAGCAGAAACCTCAGACAATGATTTTGTCTTGGGTAAAAATTGCTACTATGGTTATGTCACACATGCACTGTGTTTTGAGATTTGTTCATCCTAAGGTTAAAAGTTTGAACCTCATAGCGATGCTGCAAAAATACCCAACCTATTTATTTTTAATAGGAAATATTTTTTTCCAACTGGCAAACGAAAGTTTGAAGCTGTAACTGTAGAGCATATCCTGAGGGCACAAAGCAGTGTGCATGTATAAAAAGAATATTTTGACTTAAAAAAAAACCTCTTCCTTTTCTAAGACAAATTCATTATGTTGTGAAAAAGTCAAGGGTTTTTGTGCTCTACAGCTTCACTGTCCACATACTCCCAGTGGTGGGCTCCAAAAAAAATTACTACCACACTGTGGGCGTGGACAGGGGGAAAGCCCTGTGTTGCACCAGAATTAGGACTACTTTATTTCAAAACTTGGATGGGTGGGGCCAGCCAGAATCTCTGTTACCGGTTCTGGTAAACTGGTGTGAACCTGCTGATGCCCACCATTGCATACTCCTATACATAACTAAGTCGCCTTACGGTTTTTAAAGATAAATAGCACTACCTCCTTTGAGATATAATGGATATTTTTAGTTATGATGGTGTGAACTCAATGAATTAAATATTTATTTATTTATTTATCTATCTATCTATCTATCTATCTATCTATCTATCTATCTATCTATCTATCTATCTATCTATCTATTTATTTATTTATTTATTTATTTATTTATTTATTTATTTAGGGATTTATATCCCACCCTTCTGATAGGGGACACCACTCATGGCGGTGAACAGCATACAAAAAACAAACAAAAAAACCAGCAAACAAGAACTACAATAATACAGCAACAGATTAAAAAGGCATCAGCTAAAAAATGATCAGTAATCCCCCCCATTAAGAACTAGAATTACAACACTAAAACCTAACTGAATAAACATTAAAAAAAACCTACCCTCACCCACCCTCAACCCATAATAAAATAATAAAAGAGAGAGCACAGAGCAAAAAACAGGGTCCCTCAGACAGAATTAAATAAGCCAGCAGGCTTGTACGGTTGAATCCAGCACACCCCAAATCCACTGGCATAGCCAGTTCTTCAACTTTTTTCCTGAAGGGTAGGAGGTCCGGCTGGAGGACTAGCACAAGGGTTCAAGTGTTGGACTTCATGGTCTTGACTCATTTTGGCAATGGTTGTTGAGGTTACAATCAGGTGCGTGGGTAGAGAGGCAGTGGTTCACAGCATTCAGAGGTTTTAATAAAATCAACTAAAATTAGTTCTTTTAATAATTGTAGAGCAATGAGAAACTCTGCCATTGCCAGACCCAAGCCCAGATGATGATGATGATTCTGAGTTGAAATGATTTTTGCGGAAGAAACTCCACTCAGGGAACACCCATATGAGGCTCCTTTCATGTCCCCAAGAGCTGGAACACAGACGGGGGCTCAATCCATCATGTAGTACCCAGGTCTTGAACTGCTGACTTGCCAGCCTTCCAGCTAACAAGGTGAGTTTCTTAACCATTGAACCACCACAGCCCCCTCCAAGCTCAGATGAGAAAGGAGGAGGGTTGGGCATTAGGTTAGCACCCGGGCTGCACAAAACTTTATTGTTGAAGAAACAACAAGGAGCCTTGTTGCCCGATATGCTGTAGTAGTGAAGACAGGCACCATGCAGCATGAGAAGGTACTACTACTACTACTACTACTACTACTACTACTACTACTACTACTACTACTACTACTACTACTACTACTACTACTAGAACAATGAGAAGAAGTCTTAAAACAGTAACTACAGTGGTAACTAGTTACTTTGGTGGGTCTGGAAACATGATTCCAACTAACTACATTTTAAAAAGTACTTTCTAAGCTATTTATTCTTTTGTGTCCAGATCAAACTTTGGACTGTCAAAATGAATCTGCTTTATTGTTAGCCACAATTAAATTCTAAGCAACTAGTCAGGCTGTCAGACACCACTACTATTCTTGATTTAACATGCAATATGAATAATGTTTAAATATCCTCTAAATGTCAGTAGATCATTAGACAGCAACCCACCTGATGTATATGTTCATGGATGAGTGATCTGTGTGAGTGTTTGGGGGGAGGGAATAACTGACAGCCTCCCTGGACCTTTATGGCATCTTCATCCACCAATGTGAATGTAAAAGAAACACAGCAACAGAATTCTTGCTCTACAATACAGCAGCACTGAGAATTTCACCTCATGAGTCCAAACGAAAGTCAAAATTACTAAAAAAAAGATGTGATCAGATGAGTTTACATTTTACTCTTTGAGAAGAATATTTAAAATGGAGACAGTGTGAAGCATAGTTGCCGAGTACTATTGGAAATATCTCTACAAGTATACTGCAGATAATTCCTAAAATATGCTTATTCAAGATACCTGCGAACAATTCCTGGTTTTAGAGGCCTTCTTCAGCAAGGGTGTCCAAATCCTAAGTGTATTTGTTATTTTAATGTACAGAAACAGATGCACTGTGTTGTCAGAGCACACACTATGTTTGTGAATTAGGTTAACACACCACAATTGGCAGCTTTACTCTTCCACCTGGAAAAATGTCTGTGGACAACTTTTCTCTTCAGCAAGTGTATACCACAGGGAAATCATGCACAGCATACAATGGAAGTCTCCAGAGCAACCAATTAAAGACCAACGGACTGATCTGTCAAAGTATGGTTGCTTCCTGACCTACTCAGCAAATGCAACAAACAGGCTGATGTAGTAGAAAACATGAAGGCCTAGAAGTCACACGATCTTGATTCGAATCCACACTCGGTCATGGAAACTCACGGGGAGGAGGTTATTTGGCACTAGTAATACCATTCCTTAAATATCTGTTAGGATCACTGTAGGTTGGATATGACGATAACACAGAACACACGCACATGGATGCTAGAAGGATGGTGAACAAGATGTTTTTGACTACAACTCACACAGGGCTCAATTAGACAGGTTTAGTGTGCTTCAGGGTGGGTTGGTTCACCCTTATTTCTGGAAATTGTTAGCGTGGACCAATCTGTCCCAGGGCACTCCTACCTGCACTTTTGTGAACCTGTTAGGGGGGTTCTACTGTTTGGTCAGGGTAAGCATACTCTAGTTTGGTCCATTCACAGTGTGCAATCCTGGGGAAGGACTAAAATTGAGCCTTGAAACTGTCAAAGCTGTCAAGGCACCTTCCCCAGACAGTTTCTGGTATCATGAAGTAGCTTAATAAGCTAGCCATTTCAGGATGTCAGCAAACTGAATCCTCGGCTCATCTGTTGAGGGGCAGGGGAAATTAAATTATTATTATTATTACTAGCTGAGTACCCGGCTTCGCTCAGGGATGTATTTTGCGCCTGTGCTCAGCATGGGGGGTCCCCGTCTGGTGTGTGGTCCCTTCTTGCCCCCCCAACTCGCACCTCCCTCTTTCACCCTCCGGCCTCACCGCAGCCCAGCAGCCCTCTCTGGCATGCTGTCCTTTCGTGCTCCTCAATGGCGAGGCCACCTGCCTGTCGCCCCTCACTGTTCTGGGTGTGATGACTGGTATCTGGGCCTCGCTTGCCCGTTATCTGTTCGTGCCCCACAACGGTGAGGCCACCAGTCTGTCTCCCCTCCCTGGCTCTCCGCCCCGGGTGCTCTGCCCAGTATCCGGGCCTCGCTTGCCCCTCCTTGCCCGCCAGCCCCTGTTACCTTTTGGGGCTTGCTGTGATTTGTTCCGTCCACTGTCTCCGGCTGGTCATCCTGTCTGGCCCCATAATGGCGATGTTGTGTGGCCTGCTGATCATGCCTGGTGTCTCCCAGTTTTTGCCCCGGAGACGTTGGCAACGAAGGAAGCTGTGGCCACTACCATGGCCACAGACCAGTGGTCAACAGTGGTGCTGGTGGCAGCCACGGTATCTCCTCTGCCGCTGTACACACACACTCTGGCAGGCCGCTCCTATGAGCGACCGCACCGTGGGTGGCCATAGCCACAGTTCTCGTGCCTACATGCATGCGCGGTATGGATGGTTTTGTTTTCTTCTGCCCAAGACACCATGGGTTTTTGTCTGCACACAAGGCACCATGGGGTCATAGTCCCCGCTCCTTTCCCCTATTTTCAGGGCGCAAACCCCAAAATGGGATGCTGGGTCCCCACAGTGCCAATCCAGGACATGCAAGGTACCTGTGTGCCAAGTTACAGCCTGATAGGTACAGGGATGTAGATTTGTATTCAGCACATACAAGGCAACACCTCTGTTTTATATATAGACTAGCATAGGTTGCCCAGCGTTGCCGGGCTGTTATAAACAGTGATCAGCTTTTTGGGTTTTTTTTTGTGGATTAAAAAAAGAACAAAGGGGGTCGTGGCTAGGATGTTGCCTGAGTAGCACGTATCACGATCAGCTCACGCCTGGAATGTGTATTAAATGTGATTTATCATCTACATCCGGATCTAGAAGCTTGGAAAGTGGTAATTCGGAAGCCTTGGACACAAGTTTCAATTATTTTGAGTTGCACCAGAGTCGAAGTTCGAAGAACGGGCGGTAAGTGCGGTGCAAGCTGCATCAATCGAACCGCTTGGGGTCGGATGGGACTCTGATGCTTTGTTTGTTTTAAAAAGAGAAGCTCCGAAGGGAAAAAAAGAGGTTTTTGTACTGCTGCTGGTGGAGGACGAGAACCGTGGAGTGATTTTGGCAGATGTTTGAAGGTGCAAGTAAGTGTGGAAAGGAGACTGGAGGTTGTGAACAGTGTGGGAAAGAGAGAATTGAGAAGGAAGGGAGGATTAATGGCAGCAAGGCAAAATGGGATCGAAACTTAAAAGTTGAAAATAACTCCGTGAAGGTAATGGATGGATAAGATCGGGAGTTGGAAACAGTTGAAAGAAAGAAGGAAAGTGTGATGGGAGACCGGAAAGTAAAGAGGGAGGAATAAGAAGAAAAAGGAAGGTAAAAAGAACGGAATTTATGTTGGGGGTTTTGTTTTTGGAAGTGTCTGGAGGAGAAGCGAGGTTGGCTCTCGTCTGAAACTGCCGCTGCGGTTTGGAACATTACAGTGTTCAATTTTTGTTTTGTGCCTATTTCTTTCTTGAATTTTTGGATCTGAACAGTTTTAACTTTTTTCTTTTTTGGACCGTGATTGTTTTTGTTTTCGTTGCGCTGTTTTTGTTACTCCCTCTTCTTATGTGGATTAATCATTGTTCCTTGGATTACAGTCACACTATTATTTTTTATTGGTACTTTCTTCACCTCCTGTACAAGCCCGCTTTACTGTGGAGAAGTTAACTGTGTTATTTCAGATTTGGGTCTTCCTTCTTGAAGCTGATTTTTTTTTAAAAAACGGGTTTTGTCCATTTTTTTTTTTTTTTTGCTTTCCTTTTCGGGGGGAGCTCTGGATCGAATGTGGATATAGATTTGGATGGTTCTTTTTCCTTTTTTCCCCCTCTCTTCTTTGTTTGGAATTACAGTTGCAACATTTGGATTATATAACAAGAGGACCTGGTTTATAAAATTGACATATTAACAGTGTTTGGACAAAATAAATTGGATTTTAGTGCAAAGATTGTGTCCTTTGGATTATAAATTAAGAAGAAAGAAGAGAGGAGTAAGGAGAGGAGCAAGGGAAGAAGAAAAGAAGCCTGATTTGGAAGAAAGTGGTTTAAAATATTTTTTTTATTTTTTTTTTAACTTGGAATATAACAAAATATTGTCTCTATTGTGAAATTGTGGGGCAGGAATCATGGATAAGAAAAAGGATGACCAATCAAAGAAGGGTGATGGGAAAAGGTGGGGGATGATGATCCTGTGGTGAAACCAAAAAAATAGAAGGAAAAAAAGATAAAGAGAAGAAAGAGGTAAGAGAAAGGGCGAATAGTTCACCAATACAATTTGATGAGGTTGTGATGATGACCGAATTTGGAAAATTGGGTAATAAATTGGAAAGGATGGAAACACATAGGCAAAAAAGTGAGGAAATAAGGACTGAATCTCAAAAAAAAAATGATTACAATGTTTAATGAATTTGTTCAAAAAGCTAATGCTAACTTTGATAATATGGAAAAAGCCATTGTATCCACTCAAGAAAATGTGGAAATGGTTAAAATGAATGTGAAGGAAATTCAGAAAAAACAATATGAATTTTTAAAATATTTTTATTGATTTTCAAACAAAATTACAAAACTTAAACATTTATAACATTACAGTACAGTACAATACAATAAAAAAGAACAAATGAACAAATATACATTGAATACATTCACCCTCGCCCACCCTTCACCTCCCAATCACCCTCACCCAGCCCTTCACCATCTTCTGTCTTCTTCACTCCCCTTGTCCTTCCGTTGAAGGACCGCCTCCGAAGTGCCAAAGAAGGGGAGGGAGACCGGAACTAGAGCGGGTTCTTGCTATTATTTAAGACATTAAATGAATTTTATTCATAGCAAAGCAGCTGTTTCTCTTTCCCTCCTGCTAATGGTTGTCATACCATTACTCATTTTATTACCTTTCCTTCAAATCATTTCTATTCAGATTTTGATCCCAAAATTATCCCACCTTTTTTTCCTTCTTTTTTTCTATAGTTGCTATAATGATCAAAATTATTCAATTTTCTTTCTATAACTAGTTGCAGATTCTTACTCTTGTATTTCTATTTATCTATATACTGCACATCCAATTCTCTGCGAACCTTAACATATATCACCTTATAAATTATAATTTATCTATCTATTCATCTATCTAGTTAATCTTAACGCACCTCAACAGAGGATTATTTACATATTTCAATCAATCAGTTTCTTTCTAGAACCAAACTTCCTCCATTTTAGGGCAAAGCAAATATAGAAACCAGGGTCACAGCAAATAAAGATTATTATTATTATTATTTTTTAAGGAAACAATTTCCAAAACATCATACTCTACATGTTACTTTATGTTCTGGGCTAACCTCCCATAATTAAAAGCTCTTCTTTAAGTTTCCTTCATTCTTCTAATCCTTCTTTAACAATATTACATGATTGTAATATAACCAAAATCTCAATTTGTTTACTTATCAAAACTCCTTACACAGAAAATTCTTAACTATTATATTTGCTACCAATTATAACTCATATCATGTTCATAACATGCAGCTGTTTCTCTCTCTCATTTCCTTCTACTAATGGTTATTCTACCATTACACATGTCATTGCCTTTCCTTCAAAACTTTTCTATGCAAATTTTTGATCCTAAAGTTATCTCCCCCTTTCTTTCCCTCCCCCCTACAATTACTGTACTAGTTAGGCTTTTTCAATACTCTTTCTGTACCAATTGCAAATTCTTACTCTTATATATTAATTTATCTATATACTGCACATCTGATATTCTCTGCAGGCTTCCCCAACATATATTTCCTCATAATCTTAACCCCCATTAACAAAAGGTTATTTACATGTTTTAATCTCTTCCTTAAACCAAACCTCCTCCATCTTACATCAGAACAAATATAGAAACCAAAATCACAGCAAATGGAAACTCAATGAAAAATAACAATTTCCAAAACATCATACTCCACATTACTATTACTTGCCTTTTCTTGACATTCCTTGACAGAGGGTTATTTACAATTTCATACATATTAAACCTTATATTTCAAACTTTACATTGTCATTTTCCATCCAACTTACCCCCTTTTAACCTTTCTTAACAAAAGTTGTTAACCTTTTTGTGACAATTTTATAAATATTCCCTTTTACCCTTATCTTTCTCCCTGTATTTTTCACTTCTTTTATGTTTTGGATTAACTTCTCAAAATTAAAAGCTCTTCTTTAAGTTTCCTCCATTCTTCTGATCCTCCCTTAATAATATTACAAGATTCTAGTATATCCAAATACTCAGTTTGCTTGTTTATCACAACAACTTTACCTGCCCAAAAGAATCTTAAATGATGTAATTTTTGCCAATTATAACTCACACCCTTATCCCTTAACAATGTAGTGATTAGTTTAATTTTCTTCCTCCACAATCTTTCTTCTTTGGTTATGTCCTGATAAATATCCAGTCTTTCCCCATCCAATTTTGGTACTCGTGTACCATTTCTTCTTAAAAATGCCATTAATTCTAATTTTCTGTCCAGACCTGCAAATTTTACCAAAACAAACCTTTTAAAAGTCCCATTTCTTCTCTTCCCCAATCTATAAACTGCTAGAATATCCTCCTGTGTAAATTCTCTCCCCATCTTCAATTCATTCAACCATTTAATAACTCTTTCTCTCAGTTGGTCTGGACTTCCCTCTGGAATATTTTTAATCACCACGTTCTTTTGTCTCACTGTCTCCTCCAGCATGTACAATCTTTTTTCTTGATTATCTATTCTTTTATCTTTTTCTTGCAAATCTTTTACCTTTGTTGTCTCAAAATTTTTAGTTACTACTTTCATAGAGTTGGCCAATAGATCTCTAAGTTCTTGTTGTCCATTCATGGCATCTTTCATTTCTTGCTTCCTTGTCACATCCATTCTGTCCAACCTTTTCTCAAGTTTACTCCAAATATCCATTTCTTTCTCCACTGCTTGCATGTCTTTTATCTCCTCTTCCACAGATTTTAATTTTGCCTCTATTGTCATAAAGTTATTATTTAATATTTTCATAAAGTTAACCAGCAAGTCCCTTAGTTCTTGTTGTCCATTCATAATTTCTTTTAATTTTGCTTCTATTGTGTCCTCCATGTATTGTCTTTTTTCTTGATTAGCCATTCTTATATCCTTTTCCTTTCCTTTTTTTGCATCTCTTTTTTCTCCATTTCCACACGTCCATTATCTGCAGAATTCATTACTACTTTCATCAACCTTTCCGCCTGGTCCCTGAAATCTTTTAGTGCTTCCCCATAAGATTCCATTTCAATAATTTTAGGATCTCTAGAATCTCTAGAGTAAGTCTAGAGTCTGAAATCTTTGAAGTGATGATAACTCCTTTAGGGCTGACTGTTTCCCACTTCTTTTTTCTCTCCTCTCACTACTTTGAGGTCACAGCTACTTCATCAGCTGTTTCTCATCTTCAGGGGCCTGTTCTTCTTCACTCTCTCTCTCCTTTTTTATTTTGTTTCGTCTTTCAAGGATTCTTTCTCTCTCTCAAAAAAGGGGACAGACAGACACCCCCTCCTTCAGTCCATCAGCTCTCTTGCCTCAGAGTTCCCCTTTTATCTCTCTTTTTAGTTCAAAACTTTGCTCCAATACTTTAAGGGCATTCAAGGTTTCTCAAAGCTTTCTCCCCTCACTTTTCAAGGCTTATTTCAAGCTTGCTTTCTCCACCTTGCCTTTGAAACCCAATCTTTCACTCTCTTCCACAGTTCTGTTTTTCCTTCTCAGTGTCATCAATCACACCGTCCTTAATTAGGTGGTCTTTACAGCCCAAAATAAACATTAAGAGCAAACGGAGGACTTACAGAGGCTTGCAAATCTAAGTCATCCCATTCCATCGGCGTCTCTTTGCCTTTTCCAGCCTTTTCAAGCTCTGTCACACTGGCCCAGACTCTCTTGACCCCTGAATTCTTCACTTTCTTCACCCCCACAGCACTCCTCTGTCTTTTTTCTCAAATTTATCTTTGACAGCCTTTGTTTTTCCACCTTTTTAATGCATTTATCTCGCAGCCTGCTTCACTCGTGTCTTACTCCCCCGCCATCTTGTTCCGGTCTTCCAAAACAATATGAATTTAATGTTAAGATGGAGGTACAGGAGAGGAGAGTGATATGATGGAAGAGTCTATGAGAAAGCAAAATTTGGTTATTAGAAAATTGTCGGAAGATTAGAATTTTAGATTGGTTGAATAATCTTAATATGGGTAAAATTTTTGTTGCTGAAGATATAATTAACATTTTTCGATTGGGTTCAAAAAGAATGGGTAAAGTTTGAAATGTTTTAGTTAAGTTTGCAAATGTTGGTGATAAATTGAAGGTGATGGCTCATGTAAAACAAATGGAAACTGGTGTTTTAAAAATTGATGGAGATGATGTGGAAATTTACAATTATATTTCTATTGAGGCAAGAAATTGGAGATATAAAATGAAACCAGCAATGAAAATCCTTCGGGATCAAGGGATTAATTACTACTGGGGGTTCCCGTTACAAGTGAGATTTTTTTATGCAAAGAAAATGCATACAATTGATTCAGGAATGGATCCTTTGGAGTATTTTCGAATGATTGGTTTAATTAGAGGTGGTACACAGGAATGGTCATCCTTGAGGCATGCATTGAAGGAGACAGGGGCTATTGAAAGGGAGCAGACTGAGGAAGAAATGGGCGGTGCAACAGGAGGGAAGAGTCTTGGGGAAACGAGTGTTGTTGAAGTGACAGAGTCAGATGAGGGATGAATATTTATGGTCAATTATTAATGTAGATAATCAGTTGAAATTAATATAGAGAGCACTTGAGTATTAGTGGGCATTTAGGCACATATTCCATGTCCCCCCCTCTCTTTGGGAAGTTGTATTTTTTGCAGAGGCGACTTTTTGGATAGAAAGCAGAGGGGTGTAGAAGGTTAGATTTTTAGATTTTTATTTTTGATTGTTGTTTATTGTTTAATGTATGTTGGGTTTAATGGGTATAGAATGTTTAATTAAATTCACAGTCCATGAGGATCATGATAAAACTGTGGGTTATGTTTGTCAAAAACTTTCATGAAGACTATTAAGATATTGATGTGGAATGTGAAAGGTACTGGCTCACAAATTAAATGCAAAAGATTGGAATCAGCTCTTAGGAAAGATCATCCAGATATAATTTTTTTGCAGGAAACACATCAAAAATCAGAGAGTACAAATAAATTATTTCTAGGTTGGACACAAATTTATGAAAAAGCTTATGGTACCTCAAAAGCAAGAGGTGTTGCAATACTAATTTCGACTAGATTGGGTTTTACCATTACAAAAAAGTATTTCTGACCCGGAAGGTAGATTCTTGATTGTAAAAGGCATGATAGATGATGAAGAAATAACTCTTGTGAATATATATGCCCCAAATGATCAACAAGATAAAATTTTAGATAAGGTATATCATATTTTGGAAAAAGAAAGGACGGTAAAAATGGTAGTAGCAGGTGACTTCAATTTAATTAGATCTAATATGGATTGTACCAATGTGTTAAGAGATAGAACACGATCAAAAATGATATTATTAGATAATTGGATGAAACTTTTAGGATTAAAAGATGTATGAAGAGAAGTTAAAGGTACAGAAAGAAGTTATACATATTTTTCACAAGTTCATAACATATATTCTAGAATAGATTATTTTTTTGTTACAGACAATATATTTAAGAATATAGAAGAAATAGAGGTTGGAATTTTTAAAGAGTCAGATCATGCAAAAATGTTAATGCAAATGGAAGTTGGAATGACAGAAAAGAAACAAAATAGCTGGAGATATGATCCGAAAATGTTCAGGGATTCAAAGGATAAGGAAGACAGAAATGATTTGGAATCAATATTGGCAATGGAACGATACAGGTGAGGTGACGTATAATATAGTTTGGGATACCATGAAGTCGGTTTTTAGAGGAGAATGTATTAAACTGAATAGTATAAGAAATAAACAGTTAAAGGACAAACATGAAAAATTGAGAAAGAGATTAAACGGCTTCAAGAAGAACATATAAAAACAGAGAAGAAAGAAATTTTTGTAAACATACAAAGATTGAAAAAGGAATTAATAGGTAAAGATATAGAAAAAGTTAAAAAATATTTGATATATTTAAAAAGAGAGTACTTTGAATATAGTAATAAGAACTCAAAGTTATTAGCCAGAGCTGTGAAAGAAAAAAGCATTAGAAGAGAAATTGGTGTTTTGATAAACCAACAAGGAGTGAGGTGTAATAAAACAAAAGAGAAGGTAGAAATAGTAAAGAGATTTTATCAAGAGTTATATTCTGAGAAAAATATAAAAGTAGAATGTTTAAGAGCATATTTGGAAAATTGGAAAGGAATCAAGATTAGAGAGGAACATAAAGATAGAATGGAATCTTCAATAACAGAAAAAGAGATAAGAGATGTGATACAGAAGTTGAAAATGAGTAAAGCTCCAGGTGAAGATGGATTCACAGTGGAATTTTATAAGCAATTTAAAGAAATAGTGGTTCCAAAACTTCTGAAGCTGTTTAATCATATATTGGATGGAGGATTATTACCGACTTCATGGTATAGATCAGTAATTGCTTTGATCCCTAAACCTGGAAAAGATTTAGAAAAGATAGAATCATATAGGCCAATCTCATTGATAAACCAAGATGCAAAATTTTTTTACTGCAATATTAGCAAATAGATTAAATGAATTTATGAAGGAATATATAAATAAAGACCAAGCAGGATTTTTGCGGGGCAGATATATGGCAGATCTCACAAGAAGAGTGATTGATTTGGTACACATTGCGGAGCAAAGAAAGGAAAAGTTTGGATTGTTGTCTTTGGATATTTTTAAGGCCTTTGATTCTTTGCAGTGGATTTCAATTAAAGAAATTATAAGAAATTTTGGATTTGGCACAAAATTTATAAATTTAATTGACCAGCTATATCGGAAAGGTATAAATAGAGTAAAAGTGAATGAAGTATTTACAGAAGATATAAAATTAGAAGCAGGGACTAGACAAGGATGCCATCTATCACCAATATTATTTGTGACGGCTATGGAATTACTTGCGACACTTATAAGAGAGTATAAAAAGATAGAGGGAATAGAAGGAATTAAAATTAGTTTATATGCAGATGATACGATGGTCACAATGAAAAATCCTGTGAAAACAATGGAACAAATTTATGTACATTTGAGGGATTTTGAAGACATGACGGGATTAAAAGTGAATTGGGATAAATCAGAGGCTATTTTTTGTAATGTAAGTGAAGAAGATCAAAAAAAGGTCAAGGAAAGATATAATATACAAATTAAAAACAGTGTGAAATATTTAAGAATAAATATTACAAGTAAAATTGAGGATCTTAAGAAATTGAATTATGATAAACAAATAATAGAAATTAAAGGGAAAATAAAACAATATAATAAGTTGAACTTGTCTTGGTTTGGTAGAATTGCCCTATGTAAGATGAAGTTACTACCAAAGATAAACTTTTTGTTCGAAGTTCTTCCAATTCAATTAAAAGAAAAAGATATAAAGAGTATTTATACTATATTAAATACTTTTTGTAATGGAGGGAAAAGACCAAGAATCACAAAAAGTCTATGGTATATAGCACAAAAAGAAGGTGGTCTGGGCCTTCCAAATATTAGACATTATTATAGGGCTTTTCAATTAAATAATATTGTCAAGATTATATCAAAATCTGAAGTTATTTGGGATGAGATGGAAATGAAAGAACTACAGAAAAATGGTAATACAATTTTTTTGGATAAAGAGACAAGGATAAGAACAAATAACCAAATGACAAAAGCAATGTTGGATGTTTGGAAAAATATAAAGATGAAATTAGCACCTGAGGTTTCTCCAATAATGGATATAGAAGATATAAAAACGTTTCCCGTAAAAATTGATGAAAGAATAAAAAATATAATGCTGAGAAATGATGTGTTTCTGTTGAAAGATTGGATAAAAATGTTGGATGATTTAGTACTGAGAGCTGAAGTGTTTAAACAAATGAAATTGAATTGGTTATAGGTGATTTTAGTGAACAAATGGGAGAAGAGATATAAAGATGATCTTAGTTTGCAGAGGGATAGGACAGAATTTGAAGAGTTGATTTGTAAAATAAGAAAAGAAGAAATGGGGATAAAAGGGGTAGTAAGTATACTATATAAAATCCTAAATAAGGATGAAAATTCACAAAATGCTTTAAGAAAATTATGGGAGGAGGATTTGAATATAAAAATTTCTGAACTTCAATGGAAAAACAAATGGAAGAGAAGAATTATGAGAAATCTTTCAATTAGATTAAAAGAACATAATTATAAAATATTATGGAGGTGGTACTTGACACCAGTTAAATTATTTCGAATGCATAATAGTAAAACTAAAAATTGTTGGAGATGTAAAAGCAATTTGGGCACACATGAACACATGTAAAGTGATAAGTGGAACTGTAAAGTGATAAGTGCTTTTTGGAAATTAATTGAGAAAGAAATATCAGATATTCTTTAAGTAGATTTTAAGCTGGATTCAAGTATCACCTTACTGACAGAATTGGATAGTATAAATATGAATACATATAATAAAGAATTGTTATCTATAGTGTTAACCGCCTCAAGATTATGTATAGCAAGAAAGTGGAAAAGCAATTCAATATTAAAAATAGATGAATGTATAAGGAAATGTGGGAAATTGTGTTGAATGATAAGTTAACATGTGAATTGAATGTGAAGAAAGGCATTTTGAAAGAAAATAAGTTTTGGGAAATTTGGAGGCCATTTGTGGAATATGTTTTAATAAGTGATAAAAGTGACAAACAAGTACCCCAGCATATGAGTTTTTGGAAGGATTAAACTAGAATATGGATCCTCATGGCATGTATATAGCACTGGGTGTTATTACTTTGTAATATAAAAGGTTGAATCTTATAAACTTTTGACATATTAAACACATAAAAAATATAAAGAAAAATATATATAGAAATAAGGTTTGGGATACATATTTTGCAAGATGAATGATAAATATAAGGTTCAACAGTTGGCATTGTTCACAATGCTATTATAATAGAGTTTAAGTAATACAATGTATTAAATTGGTTTTTTTTGTTTATGTAAAAAAAAGAACAAAGGATGATATAATTGTTTCAAATTGTTTTATTTAACCAAATAACATTTTAGTATGTGACTTTTTTTGTTAATAGTTGTACTGTAGGTAATATTTTTTAAAATGTGAAAGTACATGTTTTTTACATTCAGTGTTTTTAAACTATGTTTAGATGTTTTGGGTTTTTATTTGAGTGGATGCTATAAATCTTTTTATTTTATTTATTTAACATATGTTTGTTATTTGTGTAAACTTTTGATTTATTGTTATGTTTTTGACTTGTTTTTACTCTTGTGGCCTCTAGGTGGGGCTTTATTGTTTTTGAGTTGTTTTTAATATTCCACCCTGCAGGTGGGGCTGTTAGTGGTTTTGTTTTCGTTTCACGTGTTTTTTTCTCTCCTGGCCTCTAGGTGGGGCTTCTTCCAGTAAGTAGTCTTTGTTTCTTCATTTCTGTTCTGATCTCATGGAGGGAGGATGTGCTGGTGAGTTCTCTGGTTTTATGTATTCTGGGATTTTTCTTTGTTTTGTTTTTGTGGTGGTGGGCTGGGTGGTGTTTCTGTTTGTTCTTTTGTGGTTTGGTTGGGTTTTACGTTTGTTTAATTGGTTTGTTTATTTCTGGTTTGTTTAATTTTTGTGATTTCGTTGTTTATTTGTGTAATTTGTGGTAGTTGCGTTGTTAGGGTTAGGTATTCTTGTGTTGTAGTTAGGTGTTTTGTCTGTGCTTTTCTGGAATTGTGGATGTTTTTGTTTGTGGAGTTTGTTTTTTCTTTTTTGTGTATTAATGGATTTTTAATTATTTATTTATTTTTGTTTTATTAATTTTTATTAATGTTGGTGTTTACTTTTTGCGTGAACAATGGGCTGCCTGTCGGTTCCTCTTTTCCCCATTGCTGCTTCGAATTTTGGTTTCGATGCAGCAATGGGAAAAAGGAGGAGCTGGCAGTCAGCCCGTTCTTCCCCCGGGAAGGTAGGTTGGGGGAGGAGGAGGCAGAGAAGAGTTATCTGCCTGATGATGGTTCTCTCCTCTCTGTCTCCTTTCTCTCCTGGCTTACCTAACCAGTGTTTGGCAGGCAGCGATCCGTAAGGGGTGGTGCTCTTCCTTGTGGATTGCTGGCTGCTGCTTTTGTATTACCTCCACCGCTGTTTTGTGTTAGTTCTCGAAACAGTGGTGTCGGAAGTACAAATGCAGCAGTCAGTCATTCGCCAGGGAGGGTGCTTCCCCTGACGAACTGCTGCCTGCTGCTGTTTTTTCCCCCACCCCGGCTCAAGGTAACTTGAGGCCGGCGTAGTCTCACCGTGTCTTCAGTGGGGTAGCATGGAGGAGAGGGAGTCCCTCTTCTCCCCGTTGCTCCGGGAAAGAAGGCCAGCAGGTGTCTCGCCGTGGTTTTTGGTGGGTGTTTGTTTTGTGAGGCTGTGAGGCGCTGCATCTGCCTGCTGGGGACTTGCGCTCCCATTGCATTTTTTAATTTTATTTTTTGCGCGCCAGCTTTCTCAGCATTCTGCTCACAGCATGTAGGATGCTGGGACTTAGAGTTTTGCCTTTTTGGTTTGTGTTCGTGCAGCGGTTTTTTTTTTCTGCGGCTCGATTTTAATTGGCCACGCCGTGTTTCCCAATGTTCTTTTTGCTTACGGCTCTCAGCCTGATTGGCTGTGGCACGGCGCAGAAAACGTTGGGAAGTGAAGTTCTTTTCCTTTTTTCACATTTGTGGGGCTCTTGCCCCATTGGCGCCTTTCTCAAGCCTGCAGTAACCTTCAGACCGGTTTCAGGCGAGTGCAGGAGGCTCGGTATGGGATAGGATGGACGGGTGCAGAAACATATAGCAAGTTCCAATGGTTAACCCTTGGATTTATAGGTATAGATTACCCATGCTAGACCATCACTGGTGTGCTGAATGACTTAGGCAATTTTTTCCCTTGGCTACTGTGTGAAGTGACAATCAAAACCACAGCTGTGGGCAGTTTCTTGATTTGTAATTAACATAAAGCAAATAAAATGTTTTTTTTTCAAATTTAATCAAATTAATCTATATTAGCTGATGATCCTTCACACTTTTAGCGATAGCAGTTACACTTATATACCACCCCATTGCACTTAGAGTGTTCTCTGGGCAGTTCACAAGGTAATTAGCATTTTGCCTCCAACATGCTGGATACTCATTTTACCAACCTTGGAAGGATGGAAGGATGGGTCAACCTTGATCTCCATTAGGATCAGACTCACAATGTTTTTGCTGCAATTTAACCACTGTGCCACCAGGGCACATTTCTAATGAACTGGCCCACTTGGAATTCTGCTGGCATGACCAGGACCCACAGCTTAGAGGAGATGAAGTGACAGTGAAAGGAATTGGTCCTTTCCTATGCTATATATTAATAATGTTGTGAGTTCACATTGCAGAGTTCTGTCTCTTTTGGCTCTCCAGCCTTTTCACTAACAATGTTAAGTCAGGACCAAACCAGGAGTATCCATTCAAATAAGGTAAGGGATGACCTTGCCCTCACCTGAAATTCTAAATTTCTGAATTATTTCATAGGTACACTATGTTATAGTGGTGCAAGCTACAAAGAGCAGTTTTGATAACATCATTATCCATGTTTGCAACCCCCCCCACCCCACCCCAAAAACACCAAAAATGCTAATTACCTTGGGAACCACCCAGAGAGTGCACTAAGTGCTATGGGGTGGTACATAAATGTAATTGCCAATTGTTATTTTGCTAAAAACAATCCTACTCAGCTTCTTGTTCCAAATCATTTACTACAGATACCACATCTCATATTTGGTCTTCCTCATTTTTTGTTCCCTCCAACTTTTTCTAGCACTATATTATCTTTTCCAACTAGTCTCATCCTCTCTTTATGTGTCCAAAGTACCACAGCTTGAGTTCTGCCATTTTTGCCTCTAGAGAGAGTTCAGACTCCATTTGATCTAGGACCCACTTTGTCTTTCTGGTGGTACATGGTATCTATAAAACTCTCTTCCAACACCATGTTAAAATAAATATGTCTTCCTTTGGGGATGGGGGTCAAGTTTCTTCACTGTTCAGCTTTCATACCCTTACATAGCTATAGCCCATCACCCTCTAATTCGATAAATACCCATGTCGTTTGGTTACATATGGATATTTAAATGCTTCATATAAGACATCTAGTAATGCTGTCTTTGCATAGTTTCCTGTGCATTATTATAGAAAGGCATTCTAAATTGGCTTATGCAACTATAATAAGGTGTACAAGGAAAGAATGAGAGATGAATGAGACACACACAACACGTTCTTCTATATGCAGTTACCTTGGTTTAATCTTTATTTATTACTAGGAAAAGCTATGGTTTACCACCCACTATAGTGGTATCCTTTTGAATCCCCTAGTTCTGATTTCTGCTATTAGCATATCCTTGCTATGCACTGACAACATCTTTGTTTGTTTTTGCCACCACCTCATCCCCTTCCTGTTCATTATTTCTTTAAGTAGATTTATTAAACAATACAGTGCTGTATATTACCTTTCCATGGTTCTCCCCTCCCGCCCCCGGCCTTATTACCTCCAATTGCTTCTCATTTCATTGCTTTTGTAGCATTATGTCCTAAGTCTTAATGCTATTTTAATAGAGTTCTTGTATCTAATTTCCTTGTCATTAAGTTATTGCTATCTAACTCATTGAAGCTGTTGTCTGATGTTTCCCATTGAGGGCATCAACAAAATGTCCCTGCAATTATTGTGTAAAACAGCAGAAGGGAAGCAGAGCTCTTCAGCCTGTAGTTGAATACACCAGAATTCCACCATTCTTTTGAATCCACTTTCCCCTTCCTAAATATATCTTAATTCTACCTCCCTACTGCACCCTAACTCAACTACCAGTCATCTGTTTCACAGGTGGTTGTTTACAGAACAGATCAATGGAACTATGCATGAAAGCATTATTGTTCTCTATTTTCAAGCAGTGCAACATTTAAGCCAGGGGTGCCCAAACTTTTTGGGCTATGAGCTGATCACGTGGCTCAGTGGGCCACGGGAAGCGGAAGTAAAACAGCCTTGCAATCTATTTTGCAACATGATGAGATAGATTTTAAGCTGCCATTTTCTCTGCTTAAACCAGGGGTGCCCAAACTACAGCCCATAGGCCAGATCCAGCCCCTGGTGCCAGTTTATCTGGCCTGCATCACCCTCGTCGCTCCTGGAAGTGGAAGTAAAACACACCCATATGGGCGCATTTTACTTCCAATTCCATGAGCGACGAGGGCAGCACGGGCCAGATGAATTGGCATCAGGAGACAGATCTGGCCCACAGGCCATAGTTTGGACACCCCTGGTTTAAGGGTTGGTTATAGCAGTCTTTCTTCCATTTTGGTTGGAAGCACTCTGATTTCCTCACAGAATATCTAATAGCTCACTTTACAGAAATCTGAAAAGAGAGGTGTATCACAATAGTCAGTAAAATGGCATCTTGCCCCTCAAAAAAAAACACCCTTCTTTTTTATATATTTTGTGCATTCAGTGAACATGTGACTATTGCCCTTCTCAGCAATGAGCTCCATAGAATCAAGACTCTCAGAGCTTCTGGAACTTTATTAAAGTGGAAGAATAATATACAAAGAAAGATTGGATGCCAGCCATACCCTATCCTGCCACCCCACAACAGGTTGGGTTTAATTCATTAGCCCCCTGCCAAGTCTAGACTTTGTCTGAACCTGAGTGCTGCTCACTGGGTTGGTGCCAGGTTTTCCCAGTAGAGTCCAGCTAACTAACAACCTTTAAAGAGGGCATATACTGCTGGATGCTTACAGGTGTCCAGCACTCTCAAGTCCTTCCTGTTGATGTTGTAGGTCCGCCTTCAGGTGCTTCCTCCTCCAGCACTTCCAATGGGTTGGGGCCCAGATGCACAGCTGGTCTCTTTCAGTTCTAGGAGATCTTTAATGAGGTTTATGTCACTGCTAGAATGAAAATGGCTGCATTCCACATGGCCACATCAACATGAACCCACACCTTGGTCCAGGATTCTGTACAGTCAATATGCTGTCCTTCCCCAAAGTACAAAACACAACCTCTAGTTCTACTACCACCTCTCCCCATATCTCAGGTTCTATGAAGTCCTCTTCCTCCTTTAAATCTGGATCACTACTGGCTGGGCCCAGCCCTCTTCCCCTCATGCAGGCTTCCTTCCCCCCCCCCCGACTCTCTTATTTCTTGGTATCCTCTAACATCCAGCAGCCAGAGCCTCTACTGAGACCACTGGAGGGCTCAGGTTGAGGGCAGACAGCCCACTAAGAATGATGCCCAAAGCATCCCTCTGACAGCATTACTTTTCCACCTTACACAATCTACGTGTATTATTCATTATTGTTTGTTCTGAGTCCCCTATGTGCAGCTGCTATTACATTTACAACCCATATGTCCTTTTAAGATCCTTTTAGAGACTCCCACAAGAAAGTCTGGAATTGCTTTGATGTTACCTGTTTCCTCAGAAACCAACATTATTCATTCAGTCAGTGTTATGAAGAATCCAGAAAACTTTGCTGTCAAACTGCTCTATCCTAATGCCTTTCCTATCATTCTTGGATTTTCACACTGCCTCAAAATACCTGCCTCTCTTGACTAAATACAAACCCAGTTTAAATTTTATGTTGTGATGCCTTTACTCTGTCCTCTATTTTCCTTTCCTACGGCTACTGTGTGGTGCTTTGAGATTACTTCTGGTTCTTTCTGCTGAGTTTTTGTTTGACGGAGAAACCCAGCATTCCCTGCCATAACCACTAAGTGCCCAAAGAAGGAGTAAGACATTTTTTCTTGATTTTGTTACTGAAGGCTGAGAGGAAGAGATGTATGCAATCTTTGGTAGCTAGAAAACAAAGACTGGGCAGCCACATAGAGGGGTTTTCAAGCGTCTGCCACCTCTTACGACAAAAACATTTGTGCTAATTTTTTTAAAAAATAACTCTTTCAGTTATGTTATATGTTATTCGCCCGCTCCCAATCATATTACACTGTCAAGCAAGAGGCTGAAGAACTTGAAATTGAGAGAATCAGGGATGCACAAAGGAAGAGAGAGAACAGGATTAGGTAACCTGCCCTCACAGATTCTGTACAGTACTTCCTGGTCCATATTAGGTCTAGTCAGTCTTGCATGTCCAAGAACATGCTACTACCCAACCTAAACTGCTCACCCCTTCTCTCCCTGCCACCATCACTGGTGAACAAAATTGAAGGAGATAGTCTTCTTCAAAAACAAAGGATCAACCATTATTACATTAATGTAAAAATAACATTAACATCAATGAAGAAGCAAATGGCATGATTGCTCTGTTTGCAAAGAGGAAGCAAGTAATGAGTCATCAGATCTGCTTGGATGAAAAGTAAATGATTGGTTGTGAATCAAACCATAGAATACAGATAGCATGTTGTCAGAAATAGGATTTTCTTAGCTATTGAAAGATACCTGCTCGTTCCAGGAGCCCATGCCACCGGCTCCCGGGATTTGAGGCAGGTGGGAGCCATCGCTTCTGCCTCCGCCCTCCCCACCTGGGGGGGAGAAAAAGGAGACACCGACGCCGGGGCTTGCCAGTGCTCCCTGCTCGTTCCGGGAGCTCATGCTTGTTGCTGGAACCAGGGGGGGATTGTGGATGGGGTGGGAAGAGAGAGAGTTGGTCCTGCCAGCCAGGAAGGAGGGCCAGCATTCCATCTAGGGGGGTTCCAGAGATCCATATAGGTGTTGTGACGGGCATGGGGCGGTATGGCGGGTACCGTGGGGCGGGCTGCACTCGGGGAATGCGGGTCCAATGTTTAAGTGCGGTCCCTCATTCCAGCCCTGCAGGTACATCTCTGGGCCCTGAGCAGCAGATCCAGAGTGACCCCGTCCTTAGGCTGCTGCTGGTGAATGCCAGATCGGTCTGTAATAAGGCCCCCCTGATCCAAGATTCTATCCAGGAGGGGCGGGCTGACGTGGCATGCATCTCCGAAACCTGGCTGACACCTGAGGATGGAGTACCTCTTTCGGACATGTGTCCAGCTGGGTTCGGTATTTGGCACCAGCCTAGAGGTGAGGGGAGGGGCGGTGGTGTCGCCATTGTTGCCAGGGAGTCTTTGGGAATTGCTAGGGCCACTGCTCCACAAGTGTCTGGTTGTGAGGCCCTGCTTCTACGATTGGGCCCCAAGGGTCAGTTGGGGATCTTACTCCTGTACCTGCCCCTTTGCAGGGTAAGGGATGCCCTGCCTGAGCTCCTCGAAGCCACCTCGATGTTGGTGTTGGAGTTCCCGAGGCTTATGGTTCTGGGGGACTTCAATAGCCATCATTGGGGATGGCTTCTGAGGTGGCAAGGGAGTTCATGGCTTCCATGGCAGCCATGGGCCTGACTCAGGTAGTTCGGGGTCCGACCAGGGGCAGTGGTCACATGCCAGACTTAGTTTTCTTGTCGGAGCAGTGGCAGAGTGATCTGAGATTACAGGATTTAGTCATCTCACCTGTGCCATTGTCAGATCACTATCTGGTGACTCTTGACTTTCTGGGGGCGATGCTTCATCGTAGGGAGGCAGGGCCTATTAAAATGGCCCGCCCTCGGCGACTAATGGATCCAGATGGATTCCAGAGGGAACTGGGGGATGTTCCTCTGGATCGGCTACACGATTCACCCGAGGCACTTGTCGACCTGTGGAACAGGACGGCAACAGCAGCCTTGGATGAAATCGCGCCACTGCGGCCTCTCCGCGCCCATGGGGTTAGGTCATCCCCGTGGTTCACGGGTGAACTGCGGGAACTCAAATGGGCAAAGAGACGCCTAGAGCGCCGCTGGGTGAAGACCCAGGATGACTCAGATTGGACACTAGCTAGAGCTGCTATTAGGGCCTACCTAGTGGATAAAGGGACAGGTCTTGTCCTGGATCAGCAACTGGCTAAGGGACAGGAAACAGAGGGTAGCACTAAATGGACACTTCTCCAAGTGGAGGGAAGTAAAGAGTGGGGTCCCCCAAGGTTCAGTACTGGGACCCCTGCTTTTCAACCTCTTCATAAATGATCTAGAGGTAGGAGTAAAAAGCAAGGTAGCCAAATTTGCTGACGATACTAAATTATACAGGGTAGTGAAAACTGTGAGAGATTGTGAAGAGCTCCAGAGGGATCTCTTGACACTGGGGGAGTGGGCAAAACAGTGGCAAATGAGCTTCAACATCAGTAAGTGCAGAGTGATGCATGTTGGGGCAAAAAACCCCAATTACATTTATAAACTGATGGGGTCTGAACTCTCTGCGACAAACCAGGAAAGGGACCTTGGTGTCCTGGTGGACAGCTCAATGAAGGTGTCAACCCAGTGTGCCTCAGCAGTGAAAAAAGCAAACTCAATGTTAGGGATCATTAGGAAGGGTATAGAAAATAAGTCAGCAAGTGTCATTTTGCCTCTTTATAAATCTATGGTGAGGCCCCATCTGGAATACTGTGTACAGTTCTGGTCGCCATACCTCCAGAAGGATATTATGGAGTTGGAGAAAGTACAGAGGAGGGCAACCAGAATGATTAGGGGACTGGAACACCTTCCTTACCATCTGAGGCTGCAACGGTTGGGCCTTTTCACTCTTGAACGACGGCGTCTAAGAGGTGACCTGATTGAAGTTTATAAAATCATGCACGGTGTGGACAAAGTGGATAAGGAAAAACTGTTTTCCCTATCGCACAACACTAGAACTAGGGGACACTCCATGAAACTTTTGGGTACTAGTTCTCAAACAAATAAGAGAAAGTACTTTTTCACCCAGAGGATTACTGGTCTATGGAACTCCCTGCCAGAAGAAGTGGTGACAGCTGTCAGTCTTGACAGCTTTAAGAAAGGATTAGACAAGTTCATGGAGGACAAGGCTATCAATGGCTATAATTATGGCTACCTAAGGACAACCTCCGGGTTGGAGAGATAGGCAGGATATCTCTCAATGCCATTTCCAGGGAATCCTAAGCAGGTGAAGGCATCTCCTTGGGAATACCCTGAAGGAAATGGTGAGCCACTGTGTGAGACAGAATGCTGGACTGGATGGGCTGTGGCCTGTTCCAGCAAGGCTGTTCTTATGTTCTTATGATGGGGGTGGTGAGGCGGCAATACTTCACCACCCTTATTGCCTCTGCTGATAATCGCCCAGCCGCCCTGTTCCGGGTAACCAGGTCCCTCCTCGGTAGGGGGAGATCGGTGCCCGGTTGGCAGGGTTCGGCTGAGGACTTTGCTGACCATCTGGTGGAGAAAATCGATCGGATTCGTTCAGGGCTGAATCCCGGCATGGATGGGGAGGGTCGGGGGGGGCACCGGAGCACAGTCTTGCTGTACGATCTGGGATCGATTTGATCCTGTTGTCCCTGATGAAGTGGACAGGCTCCTTGCAGCTGTGCGTGCCACTACATGTCCTTTGGACCCCTGTCCCACCTGGTTGGTGAAAGCCTCCAAGGTGGTGACAGGTGGCTGGGTCGGGGCGATAATAAATGCATCATTATGGGAGGGGGTATTTCCTGCACCACTAAAACATGCTTTGGTGCGCCCCCTCCTGAAGAAAATATCCCTTGACCCAGCTGTCCTTAACAACTACAGGCCGGTTTCCAACCTGCCCTTTCTGGGTAAGGTTTTGGAGAAGGCGGTGGCGCACCAGCTGCAGAGTGTCCTGGAGGAAGCGGATTATCTAGACCCCTTTCAATCAGGATTCAGGCCCGGGTATGGTACGGAGATGGCATTGGTCGCACTGATGGATGATCTCTGGCGGGAGCGGGACGGGACTTGCTCTTCTTGACCTCTCAGCGGCCTTCAATACCATCGACCACGGTATCCTTCTGGAACAGCTCAAAGGACTGGGGATCCAGGGCACCGTGTTGTCCTGGTTTTCCTCTTTTCTGGAGGGCTGTACCCAGTCAGTGTGGTTAGAGAGTGAGAGGTCCAGCCCTAGGCTTCTCAAGTATGGAGTGCCTCAGGGTTCGGTGCTCTCTCCTCTCCTATTTAACATCTACATGAAGCCACTGGGTGAGATCATTCGTTCCCACGGGGTGCGGTACCATCAGTACGCGGATGACACTCAGTTACAGTCGTCGATGAGGGCGGACGTCTCCTGGTAAGGTCTCTGGTTTCTTTTTGTTAGGGGGGTTTGTTTTGGGTTGGGGGGGTTGTGTATTTGTCCTTGTTTATTTTTGGTTGGTTTTGGATGTTTTTGTTTTTCCTTTTTATGTTTATTATTGTTTTTGATTTTTGTTGAATGTTCTTGTTTGTGTTGTCGGTTTGGGTATTTCCGTGGGCCGGCCTCGGTGGCTGGCCCGTTGAAATACCATGTGGCAGTGGGGTGGGGGTATTTTCACGGGCCAGTGTCGATGGCTGGCCCGTGTAAATACCATCGCCGCTTCATGCGGGAGTGGGGTTGGGGTATTTTCATGGGCCGGCCGCCGCCGGCCCATGGGAATCCATGGTTGTTTGTTGGTTGTTTTGGGTGAGGTGATTTTTTTTGGGGGGGGGGTTCGCGGCTCAGCCTTTCGTGGCCGGACTGCAAAAATCCCCACGGTGTTTTTTTGTTGTTGTTGGTTTTTTTATTATTTGGGGGGGTTCACGTGCCGGCCTTGCTGGCCGGAATGTGGAAATCCCCATGGCGATGTAGGCGGCATTTGGGGTTTGGCTTTTTTTCTGGGTGCTTGGTTTCTTTTTTAAAAAATATAATTTTTTAAAAAATTGAATATAAAAAGATAAACATTACAAAAGAGAAGAAAATACAGAAAAGAAAACACATAATTAAAAAGAAAAAATATATTCTATTTTTATCAAGTCCAATTACATTAAACATAACATAAACACTAATAATCATCCTGTGTATTTACAAGTTGTAAGAGCCTGCAGGATATTGCCTTTTTTACCATTTCCAAAAATATATATAATCTGGTACAAGGCTATCGCTCTGATCTCCATTCAATGAATATTCCACAAAAGGTTGCCAAATTTTCCAAAATCTATTTTCTTTAATTTTTCCCTTATATTTATTTATCTCCCATGTCAGTTTGTCATTCAATGCAAGATCCCACATCGCTTTATACCATTCCTCTACTTTTAGAACTCTATCCAGTTTCCAACTCCTTGCTATACACATTCTAACTGATATCAACATAATAGCTATTAATTCCTTATTGTCTTCATTTACTTTCAAATTCTCCACATCTGTTAACAACACCATGTTTAAATTCAATTCACATTCTACCCCATAATATCACAAATTTCCTTCTCAATTTTTCCCCAGTACTCTTTTACCACTTTACAATTCCACCACATGTATTCATATGTCCCTAAAGAGTTTTTACATCTCCAACACATTTTACTTTTAGCATTGTCCATTTGAAATAATCTCTCAGGAGTCAGATACCACTTCCATAACATTTTATAGTTGTGCTCTTTCATTATTACCGACATAGTTCTCATATATCTTTTCCTCCACTTATATTTCCAAATTTTTTCCTGAATTTTTGTGTTCAAATCCTGTTCACAGCATAACTTCAAAGTTTCTTGTGGATTACCTTCATTATTTAAAATTTTATAAATCCTGCTTACTATACTGTTTAATCCCATATCTCCTTTTCGTATTTTTAACAACAATTGCTCAAATTCTGTTTTATCCCTCTCTAAACTAATTGCTTCCTTGTATTTATCAGTCCATCTGTCCAACATTACCTTCTGAAACCAGTTCAAATTCTACTTTAAATAAATTACTGCTTTATTCTCACTATCTTTACAGGCACGAACCCAGTCCTTCAGCAAAGAAACATTTTCCCTTTCCAATACCATCTTTAAACAATTATCTAATCGTATCGGAAAACTTTTAATATCATCTAATTCTATTATAGGAGATAGTTCTGGACTCAATTTCTTTTTAACCTTGTTCCAAACATCCAACATTGTTTTCATCATTCTATTTTTAACACTGATTTCCCCTTTCTTATCGCCTAGAAATACCCCTTTACTCATTTTTTACTCCTTCATCTCTATTTCTTCCCAGACAACCTTCTCCCTTGCTAAAAGTTTTATAATATTCTTAATTTGGAAAGCTCCATAATAATTCCTTAAATTAGGTATTCCCAATCCTCCTCCTTTCTGAGATAAGTACCAAAAAATCTTAGCAATTCTAGGCTTTTTTCCTGCATTACAATAATTATTTATTATGTTTTGAAAATCTTTAATTTCCTTATCAAACAACCTAATTGGCAACGCATCAAATAAAAAAATTATTTTTGGCAACAACATCATTTTAGTTAACGCTATCCTACCAAACCATGACAATTTGATTTTTTTATACAATTCTATTTTCTCTTTAATTTCTTTTTTCTGTTTATCTTAATTTAATCGCTTAAGGTCCTCAATTTTATTTGAGATACATATTCCTAAATATCTCAGACATTCTTTAACTTGAATTTTAAATTTAGCCTTAATTCTCTCTTGTTCCTCCTTCTCAACATTACAGGCTATCATTTCTGATTTATCCCAATTGATTCTCAGACCTGTTATCTCTTCAAAATCTTTTAGATGTATTTTTTCCAATGCCTTTCTAGGATGCTTCATTATTATCAAAGTATCATCTGCATATAAACTTATTTTATTTCCAGCTATCCCTTCGATGCCTTTATCCCCTCTTATAATATTCGCTAACAACTCCATTGCCATTATAAACAATACCGGGGATAATGGGCAACCCTGTCTTGTACCTGCTTCTAATCTTATCTCTCCTGTATTTTCATCATTGACCCTGACTTTTGCAAATCCAAATTGATATAACTGATCTATCATGTTACAAAATCTATCTCCAAATCCATAACATCGAATTATCTCTTTAATTGTAACCCATTGTAAAGAATCAAAAGCCTTAAATATATCTAATGACAATAATCCAACTTTCTCTTTTGTATGCCCTGCTATATCAATCAAGTCCAAAACCCTCCTAATCAAATCAGACATATGACGTCCTTTCAAAAATCCCGCTTGATCCTCTTTTATATAATTGCCCATGAACCCATTTAATCTTTTTGCAATTATTGCTGTAAATATCTTAGCGTCTTGATTTATCAGAGAAATAGGCCTATAAGATTCCACTTTTTCAACATCCTTTCCAGGCTTTTGCAGCAAAACAATTATAGTTCTGTTCCATGATGTCGGTATCTTTCCCCCATCTAATATATAATTAAACAATTTCACTAATCTTGGAACTATACTATCTTTAAATTCCTTATAGAAATCCGCTGTCAATCAATCCTCACCCGGGGATTTACCTAGCTTCAGGTTGGCTATTATATCTTTTACCTCTTTTTCCGTTATTCGCTCCTCCATTCTATTTTTATGTTCCAATTCTATTTTTATTTGCACATGCTTTTCTAACTGTTCTCTCAACTTTTCTATATTGATATCTCTTTTAGTATACAAGCTCTGATAAAAGTCTTTTACAATCTCAATCTTATCATTAGCCTTATTACATCTCACCCCTGATTTATTTATCAAAATTCCAATCTCTCTTTTCATCCTCTTTTCTTTAGCAGCTCTTGCCAATAATTTAGAATTCCTATTACTATGTTCAAAATACTCTCTCTTCAAATATAATAGATCTTTCTTTTACCTTGTGCATATCTTTTCCTATCAACTCTGAGTTTAACCTTTGAATTTTATCAAATGCTTTTTTACTATTTGTCTTTATATGTTCCTCTTGCAAATGCTTAATCTCGTTCTCTATCTCAGACTGTTTGTCTCTAAGTTGTTTGTTTTTAATACTAGCCAACCTAATGCATTCCCCTCTAAATACCAACTTCATGGTATCCCAAACCACATTATAACTAACCTCTCCATTATTATTCCAGGCCCAACTTTCATTCCAATTTTCAATTATCTTTTCTTTACTCTTTTGATCATAAAATAATTTTTCATCATATCTCCAATTCCTCCTATCCTTTTTTTCACCATCAAATCTACATCATCTACATTTTTAATCAAATTTTCTGTGGCCAGGATATAGTCAATTCTGGAGTATGTATTATGCACCTGTGAAAAATAAGTATAAGCCCTCTCTTGTCCCTTAATTTCCCTCCAAACATCTTTTAATCCCAAACACTTCATCCATTTATCTAATACCTTCATTTTAACTGGTCTTCCAGCTCTAGCTACATTAGTACAATCCTCCGGGGCCCTTATCAAATTAAAATCTCCTGCCACAATCATATTAACTAATCTCTCTTTTTCCAATATACCCAATACTTTATTTAAAAATTCTTCTTGATGATCATTCGGGGCGTATATATTTACCAACATTATCTCTTCATCCTTTATTTTTCCTATAACTATTAAATATCTGCCCTCTGGATCGGAAATACTCTTTAACATCTCAAAGCCAAGTCTCTTCGAAATCAAGACTGCCACCCCCCTTGCTTTAGAGGTTCCATAGGACTTTTCATATATCTGCATCCAACCCAAATAAATCTTATTTGTGTCCTCTGTTTTTTGATGTGTTTCTTGGAGAAAGACTATGTCCGGCCTATCTTTCCTCAAAGCAAATTCCAACCTCCTCCTCTTCATTTGGCTGCCAGTACCTTTCACATTCCACGTCAATACTTTAAAAGTCCTCATAAATTATCTAGCATCCTTACATTTTGACCACCACAGGCTCTTTTTTGTGTAATTACCTTCACCATACATATAACTACATTAAAAAAAACAATCAAAAAACATTTAACATTCAAAATCGCCCTCCCCACTCTTCTTACCAAAAAGTGGCCCTTCTTCTTCAAAGGGGGAAGGGGGGGGGAGATATGTAAGATGTGCATTCTAATTAAAGCTCTAGTGCCAACTCTCCTCTTCAAAATCTAACCTAATTAAAACCCCTCATCTTTCCCTTACCCGTCAAATCCCCCTCTCTAGTACCCTTCCTCACCCTGGCACCTCCGTCACCTGTCCCTTCTCCTCCTCCTCCTCTGCTCCTCCTATGGCCCCCTTCTCTTGTTCGATCCCTGACTCTCTTTGTGTACCCCCCGCTTCAGACAAGGCCTTCCTCAAGGCTCGCCACTCCCGAGATGCCGGTGGCTTGGTTTCGCCGGCTCCAGCGTGTCTTCTGCGGGGTAGCGTGGAGGAGAGGGAGACCCTCTCTTCCCCGTTGCTCCGTGCAAGAAGGCCGGCGGGTCTTTTCATGGCTTTGAGGCGCTGCGCCGGAGTTGTGTTTTTAAATTTTATTTTTCGTGCGCTGGGTTCCTCAGCGTTCTCCGCGCTCATGGCGCGCAGGACTCTGGGGATTGTAGTTATAGGTTTGTGGTTTGTGCTTGTGGTACGTTTTTTTCCCTGCGGCTCGATGTTGATTGGCCGCGGGGCGTTTCTCAATGTTCTTTATGGTTGCGCCTCTCCACCTGATTGGCTGTTGCGTGGCGCAGCACAAAAAACGTTGGGAAATGAAGCTGTTTCCTTTTTTCGTGTTTGTGGGGCTATTGGCCTACTGCCGCTTTTCTCAATCCTTCGTTGACCTGCGGATCCAGTCCACCCGTGTGCACGAAGGGTGAGTGCAGGCAAGTAGGGCCAGGCGTAGGAACCTATAGCAAGTTCCAATGGTTAACCCTTGATTTTATAGGCTAAGATAAGCAGTAATAGTAACAATGATACAACAAGCCCATTGGCTAACAGAGTGTGCACATTTTTCAATCCACTTATTTGCATAAGAATAGATACATGAGAAAAGATACATTCCACTCCTGTCAGAAAACACAGTTAACATACATAACAGCAACAGACTTCTCTCCAGTTCTGTTTAACTTGTAGAAGGAGAATATTGTAACAGACTTGAAGGACCCTGCTGTGGCTAGTTCTCCTCCACTGGCTATAACTGCATCTTTCTGGAACAGACACATATCTTCAATGAATGCAAAACAATAGTCTGAGCCTATTTATCATACACTAGGTCAGGCAAAAAGAACTGCAGAAAGAACACACTGAAAGGTGCCTTCATTTTGGCAATTTCCCCTCTGGCCTAGACACAGAAGAAGAAGACAATCTGTATTTCAGGGGGTAGTCATAAAATTGGGGAGGGGTTACTGCTGTACCTCTACGTATAAAAACAATTACCCTTCCAATAATGCTGCTCATCATGATGTCATTTTGTGAGAAGAGTTCTGAAATAAAAAAAGGAAGCTACCGAAGAGGCAAACCCTGCAGGAAGACCAAAAATCTTTACTAAGTTCACCCTCTGCCCAGACTTATGGACTGCAGTTCAGTACCATGACACTTGTGCTTCTGTTGTGTGACATTGTGGGGGAAATGGATCCACAATGTTGCCCAGCAAGCAGCTGGATATTTATCAGTTATTATTTTAAGCATTCTTTACCCTGCTCCTCAGTTTTTAAAAAAGCTGCCTACAGCAGTTTACAGATCAGATTAAAAAGAGAGAGAGAATGCATACCTTTCAGGATTACAGTCTCAAAGATTGGAAATAAGTGGAAATAAGATGTGGACTTCGCCTGATGTAATGGAAAATGCTAGAACTTGACCCAGATCCTCTTGCAAGCAAAGCATGTACCTTATCCCTGAGCCCTGGCCTATTCCCAGTTACTTTCATCTTCAGTTTCTTTATATTTTAGCATAGCAGTTTAAAACAGATCCTTCAGTAGCCTGAGCTTCAGAAATATCAATACCTTGTCAAATCTGCTTCTATGATGAGCCACAGTAAAGCAAAGGACCACCTTATGCTTCTTTAGAGCCACCTGCCTCATCCTACAACTCTTTCACCTGCTTCTTTTTCGGTCAGGCTCAGTTGCCACTTCTCTTCATTAGGCAGCCCTTGTGTTAAAGAACCAAATAAATGAACTCTCCCAAATGGTATGAATTCTCCATCTCCATATCAGCATAAGAAATGCTGTCTTAAATCAGAGGAGGACAAAGCTCAAGTTCTCCCTACAGTTGCTTAGCCAGGTGATCCTGAGAACTTCCAGGCACCACAGAGAAAGAACTAGGTCAAGCTCTCCTATGAGATATATGGAGCCACTGATCTCAGCCAAGGGACTGGGAGAGGAGGCAGAAAAAGTTCCTTTGATGTAGGCAGATTGAATGCACACGAGCCGGAAGGCGGGCTAAACACTACTTTATTGTAACATGGTCAATCTGTACATGAGGCAATGGCAGAGCCTTGCCTCCTTATATATGGTACACAGTACATTTGAATTTCGCCTGGAGGCGCACCATTAGTTATAGTATAGGTGACGTCCTTCTGACGTAATGCATGCCTGACATAGTTTCACCTGTGGTGGGAAGGTTTCCCGCGGTAGTTACCCATTGGAGGAATGGGAGCCACATGAGCTCCGTCAGCTGCGCTACTGGTGAACAGCTTAACTGCATGTATACACAGCATCCCTCCCCTCTAGGATGGGACAAAGTCCCTCAACCATTGTGGGGGCCGGCGGACACGCTGCGGCCAGCCGTTTGATTCAGCGGTGCTGCCACCTCTGGATCCCACGGCTGTGCTATCTGAATCGGCTGTGATGTCCGACTCTTCCCCCCGGGAAAGCTGAAGGGTCCCATTGAACCCCAGCAAGGACAGGGCTGGGGTATCTACGTGTCGGGGAGAAGGGACGAGTAGGGGAACACTCACAAAACTCCCCCCATCCTGTAACAGAAAATCAAAATTGGGTTGTGCTACTCCAGGTTGGGTAGCGGTCTCCTGGTGGTTTATGCCACCTGTTATGGTGAGTCCTGTATTCCCCCCTTTGGTTACACAGGTGGGGGTGACCCTAACGCTGATTCTTCAAAATACCCACTTTCCCCTGTGGCTTCTGTGACTCTTCTCCTAAGCTGGTCGGTGTGCCTCCACCACAACAAACCCGTTTCCGTCCTCACTTGGTACGATACGGGCCCAGTTTGTTCCACCACCTCCCCAGGTACCCACACTGGCCCAGAAGTGGCATAATTCCTACAGTACACTGGGTCGCCTGCCCCGGACACTTTCCTTTGTTTTACCGCCAAATTCATGCCTCTGTCTTCCACCCCGGATGGATTCAAACGGTCAAACAACTTTGTGGGACTCCTTCACATCAGAATCTCCGTGGGGGACTGCCCCGATGTAAGCGGAGTAACCCTATAACAGAGGAGGAATTTGCAGAGCTGTAGCTCCAGATCCCCCGGACCCATCCTCCGTAGCACCTCCTTTGTAGTGCGGACCTGGTGCTCTACTTGGCCGTTTGTGGCAGGGTGAAATGGAGCGGAGGTTACATGCCTGATCACATTCCGTTCGAGGAATGACTGGAATTCGGCGGACATGAATGTGGTTGCGTTATCCAAAATTAACACGTTGGGCAGGCCAAAACACGTGAACAGCCTCCTTAGGTGTTTGACTGTGGCTGCAGAAGACGTATTTCGCACTGGAATGACATCCAGCCATTTCGAGAATGCATCAACCACTAACAAGAACATTGTTCCCCAGAAAGGCCCCGCAAAATCCACGTGAACCCTTGACCACGGCCCACGGGCTGTGTCCCACTCCCTGGGGGGTAATCTGTGCTCCCCAGGCCGTGAGTGTTGGCAACTCTCACACGCACCCACCAACTGCTCGATGTTCCTATCTATGTTGGGCCACCAGAAGTAGCTCCTTTCCAGAGCTTTCGACTTCATGATTCCCGGGTGGCTCGTGTGGAGCAAACGGAGCATCTTGGTTTGGAAAACCTCGGGGATTACCACCCTCTGGCCCCAGAGGAAGCATCCTCTCTCGAGCGACAGCTCGAAACATTTCCTGAAAAACAATGCAAGTTCCTCGGATGGGGATGTTTCAGGCCAGCCCTTCTTTACCCATGCCAATCCCATTTGTTTCTGAATCCATCCCATTATGAGGTAGTAAATTACAGAAGCTAATTACGTCCTGTGTGAAGCATCTATATATTCAGAGAGTATTTTTTCAGAAGCATTATCAGATTTAAATATTGCCATTAAAATTAATGGAGAATACCTGAATAACATCCAATATGCTGATGACACCATGTTGTTGGCCACAAACCTTGCAGATCTTCAGTTGATGCTGGATGTTTGGAGGTGTCCAGTTTCCTAGAAAGCCTGTCTTATGCCACCCTTCTTTTTGATGACACTTTGCAGAGATCAGCTAGCCTTTAGGGTGGAGGAAAGTTACCTCACCAAAAGGAAAGTCTTGCGATGCTGATAACACTTCTTTGCAGGGAAAGGAAACACTCAAGGTCGTTTGGTCTTCTTCTGGCAATCCCTCCTCCTTGTTAGAGACCTTTGAATAATAACCCCTTGTTGGCCTATCTGCTAACCCCTGGAAATTCCCCTCTCTTGGTTTTGAGGAGAATAATGGACGCTACTAAGTTGCTTCAAATATAGCAGTGTTTATTGTTACAAAAATAAAGTAAACAAAGTATACGGATAAAGGCAGTTCAAAAGGATCAAATAAAACACATAACATAAAATAATAGAAATGGCTAAGCTAGCTAAATAAGTAAAAAGCGGGCATGTTTATGCCCCTATGAATGTTTGACCTGGGGTCTCCCATTCTGGACATCGTGAAAGGAAAAATGGGCAGAGTGACCCCTGAAATTGGGGAGTCTGCCACATCCCTCGGTTTTACCCACTCACACCTCCCATCTCAAATATGTGAAAATTCCCCTAATATGACATCTGGGGACAGCTGGCTGGACATCTGGGCTTGCACTGTGTATGCACCTGTAAGTTATGTGAGGTACTTATCTTAGATTCCATCTCGATGGCATCTTCATGTGAAGGATCAAACTGTCAGATTCTCAGACTAAATGTCCTTGGACTGACACCTGTGTGTGTGTGTGAGCATGTATGCTAACTGGCACACATGGGGTATACAACAATCTACTTGATTGACAAGGCATCTTGATGCTAATTGGCTAACACATTCTACTATAACACATAGTAAATGAAAAGAATAAATGGCATCCTTTGAATGACCATGCCATTATGTATTCCCAGTGTTGCTATATGGAGTTGAAGCTTGGACATTGCTAAAGCATCTGAAATGAGAATCAAAGCTTTTGAAATGTGAATCTACAGACGGCTGCTAAGGATATCATGGGTTGACCATGCGACTAACATAGAAGTATTGCACCAGATGGATTAAAAAAAAGAACTCTTTAAGATCATCAAGGAAAGAAAGCTTCACTATCTTGGCCACATCATGAGGAACAACATAAAGTACAGTATAAAATACTCCAACTCGCTCTGCAAGGAAAGATCCACCAGAAAATAGGCCCTAGATATAGACGGTCTTCATGGCTGAAGAATCTGAGAGACAGGTGTGGCATGTCATTGGAAGAACTGTTCTGAGAGGTTGAGAACTATCGTCATGATGATAGCCAATATCCAGGATGGATATGGTGCCTTTGTTTTTCCCTGAGAAAAAGCTAAGTGTGCCTTGCCTATCTCTTTACTGAATGTCCTAGTAATAAACTTGATCAAATATTATAATCCCACTGCTTCATCTCAGTTTCCTAATAACCTGTAATTGCCAGTATTGACTTCTAAAATAAGATGAGTTTATTTAAAACTACGGAGAAGACCAATATGCCCGGCTATTCCTCTAATAGAAAAACTCCTTGCTTAGTTGGGAGCTTGGTAAAAGGGTTATTTTTCTCTTTTTTCCCTCCCTCTGCAAACTGTTCAATTAACTTAAAGTTCAGAACATCTCCTCTTCTCCCTTTAATCCTACTGGTCTTTGTGATCCTAATGAAAGTAATTTACATCCCTGACTTCACATTCATGTGAAACTGTCATTCCACTGTAAACTTCATATACTCCAGACATCCCAGTTCTAATGGCAAACAATCAGGGAAAGGAAAGGGTTGGATGGCATAGTAGCTAAGATGGGGGGGGGGGATCAGGCTTGGACTAATGTAGTTCAAATCCCAATAAAATTTACTTAGAGAAGTACACATTTCCTTTGACCAGTCAGACTCCATTGGCTCAATCAATGTCTTCATGAAAAGAAACTTTGCAAAGTGAAGCCAAAGGGGTAAATCTATCTCTCCAGAACAACCTAATCTTCCTCTAGTTCCAAAACTTTATTGCTAGTGTAGCTGAGAAGATGATTATAATGACGTACAAAGATAGGAGATATAGTGATAGAAGATCAGGACAGGAAAGAACAATCAAAACAATATTACCTCCCACATTCCAAGTACAAGAAGCTTTATTTATTTCTTAAACTTATGTAACCTGCTTTAGTGTCTTGCACGGAAGACAAGAAGGAGCCGCAGTGGGGGCTAAAACACAGGTTTATTTCATAGTGGTCAAGATGAACATGTGGTAATGGCGGAGGTACAGCTCATTATATACTGCAGTACATACATTTGAATATCGTTGCACGGTAGCTTATTGGCTGCTACCGGCGTGACGTCATTCTGAGTCACGCCCATCTTCTCCAGGTGATCCTCGCGCGGGAAAGGTTCCCGCAGTTGCCTGTGATTTGGGGAATGTGAACCATGTGAGCTGAACGCTCACAGCTGCCCTCTATAGGCAGCTTACTCGCGTTCCTTAACAGCTGGGTTACCTTGTAATCATTGTCAGGTTACATTCATACATTTTTAAAGTAATACTGTTACATACACAACACTCCTCCCCCCTAGGACGGGACGAAGTCCCTCAACCATTGTGGCTTCCCGCACGTGCGCTTGGGGCGTGCGGCTGCTTGGCTTAGCACAGGGGAACTAGGGGCTCCGAGTTCCGCAGAGTCTCGTCCTGCAATGGAAAGGGGGGACTCGTTAGTCGTTTGGCGGGGACTCTGCGACAACCTTGCATTGGGAGAAGGGAACGGAACATACAGTTGAGATGTGAACCCCTGCCTGTTGCTTGTGACGCCTGGGGACCCCCCCAGCACGAACCTCGGGACCGACGAGGAGGCCCTTGTAGCCTCCCCCGGTTCCTTTCGCCTGCAACCGGCGTACTTGCGCCACCCCCTGCTGCCTGACCAGGAGTTCTAGGGGATGAGGAGGGCGAATTCCTCCCTGCTGCCTGGCTCGGGGGGCTTGGTGATATGGTATATTCTAAAACAAAAGGGCTGGGGGGACTGGAGGTACCAGGGGCTGAACTGAAACCCCTCTTCTCGCTCGGGGACCACTCCGCAACACCCCCCTGGTACTGTAATGTAAGGTCAAACTCATTCCTCTCTTTCAAAGTATCCTCCTCCTCGGCTGAGAATCCAGGGTATGCATTTGTACCCGAGGACACTGCCGTGTCTCCCCCTTGGGTTACGCGGGGGGGGGGAGGACCCTAACGCTGATTCCCCTTCATTAGTGACTCGCCTTCTGAGTTGGTCAGCGTGCCTTCTCCAGAATAGACCTGTGCAAGTCTCGACCCTATAGGACACTGGCCCCGTTTGTTCAATGATCGTTCCTGGAACCCACGTTGGTCCCGAAGCCGCATAGTTTCTGCAGTACACCGGGTCCCCTACCGAAAAACTTTTGGAGCTCTCTACCAGTATATTCCTCCCTTCATCCTCCACCCTGGTCGGATCTAACCGATCAAAAAGAGTTACCGGCCGCCTCCTCATGAGGAGCTCCACCGGTGAAAGTCCAGAAGCTAGGGGAGTTGCCCTATAGCAGATGAGGAACTGACACAGTTGGAGGTTCAACTCACTGGGACCCATGCGCCGCAGTGCGTCCTTCGTAGTGCGCACTTGGCGCTCTATCTGACCATTTGTGGCAGGGTGAAATGGGGCAGCTGTGATGTGGTGGATGGCATTCCTCTCAATAAATGCCTTGAATTCCGCAGAAGTGAAGGTACTAGCGTTATCGCTAACGAGGGTGTCCGGCAGGCCGAAACAACTAAACACCCTGCGCAAGTGCTTAATGGTGGCGGCAGATGAGGTGCTAGTCATGGGGATCACTTCCAACCATTTGGAATACGAGTCGACTATCAGCAGAAACATGGACCCGCGGAAGGGGCCAGCGAAGTTGACGTGTATGCGGGACCACGGCCCCCGGGCCGTGTCCCATTCCCTATGGGGTAGCCTGGATTCCTCGGGATGAGAGCTCTGGCAGCTCTCACACGTGCCCACTAATTTCTCTATCCCAGCGTCTATCTGGGGCCACCAGAAGTAACTCCTTGCCACCGCCTTGGAGCGCACTATTCCCGGGTGGCTGGTATGCAGTAGCCTCAGCACCTTCGCCCGCAACTTTCCGGGGATAACTACCCGCTGGCCCCAGAGCAAGCAGCCCCTTTCAAGGGAAAGCTCTACTCTACGCCTGAAAAATGCCTTGAAATGCTCTTCGGGGGGAGTTGCGGGCCACCCTTTCCTTACCCAGGAGCTGACTTGGGCCAGAATTTTGTCGGCCGCCGTGGCTTTGGCGAGGTCTGCCGGGACTATGGGGGGTGAGTCGAGAGACTCGATCAGCAGGACTTGATGGTCCTGCTCTACCTCGCATGCGGGGATCTCCTAAACTAGGGAGGGGAGACTGGGACAGCGCATCCGCATGGGAGATCTCCTTCCCTGGGCGATAGACCAGCTCATACTGGTAGGCGTTAAGGAAAATCGCCCAACGTAGCATTTGGGGGGACAGGATTTGAGGGGTGGGCTTGCCTGTGGTAAAGATTCCCAGGAGAGGCTTGTGATTAGTCACCACCGTAAACTCGCGGCCGTATAGGAAATCGTGGAACTTCTTGGTTCCCGCGATTATGGCCAGGGCCTCCCTATCTGTTTGCGCGTAGTTGCGCTCGGCCTTTGAAAGGGACCTGGAGTAGTATGCAACTGGGGCTTCCCGCCCGCTCTCCAACTCGTGGCACAGCACCGCCCCCACCCCCACTGGGGACGCATCACAGACTAAAACTACTGGTCTCCTCGGGTCAAAGTGGGTCAGGACAGCATCCGAGAATAAAAGCGCTTTTAGCTCCCTGAAAGCTTTCTCTTGCCTATCTCCCCACCGCCAAACCGCCTCTTTCTTTAATAGCGCGTGCAGTGGCTCCGCAACGGATGCCTTCCTTGGCAGGAAGGAATGGTAAAAATTTAAGAGCCCTAGAAATGACTGCAGCTCCGGTTTCGCGGTGGGGCGAGGGGCGTTTTGCACAGCCGCAACCTTGGACTCGGAGGGCTTGATGCCCTCCAGGGTTATCTTGAACCCGAGGAACTCAACCTCCCTCGCAAAGAATACACATTTGTCCCTTCTCAGTCGAAGTCCCGCTTTCTCGGATACTGAAAGGACCCTGTCTAGCCTTTGCGCTAGTTCTGGTTCGCCCCCCGCTGTTATCAAAACATCGTCAAAATATGGGAGCACGCCTGGAAGCCCCTTTAAAAGGCGTTCCACAAGGGACTGGAAGATCCCGGGGGCCGAATTTACGCCGAACTGTAGGCGCGTTACCTTAAATGCCCCCTTGTGCGTAACGATGGTTTGCGCAGCGGCAGCAGCTGGGGTTACTGTGAGCTGCTGGTACGCCTGCACCAGGTCTAGCTTGGCGAAACACCTCCCCCCATGCAACGTGGCCAGTAAGTGGCTAACCACTGGCACCGGATATGCATTTGGCCGAATGGCCTTGTTAATTGTACATTTGTAGTCAGCGCAAATCCTGACCTCCCCATTTGATTTTAAGGCTGTAACAATTGGAGTCTCCCACTCCACTGAATCAACTGGAACCAAAATCCCCTGCCCCACCAATTTGTCCAGCTCCGCCTCAATCTTGTCCTTGAGGGCGAAAGGCACTCTTCTTGGCTTGAGGCGTATGGGTCGGATTTCTGGGTCCAATTCAAAAGAAACTGGGGGCCCCTTGTAAGTCCCGAGCCCCTTCTTGAAAATGTCCGGGTGCGCATCGCACACGTCCCGCATTGGGTCAGTCTCTATGGCGTTAATGCCGAACAGTTCAATTCCCAGGGGAGCAAACCACTGGGTTCCCAAAAGGCAACATCTTCCCCCCTTGAGAACCACTAAGGGCAGTTTCTCTGTGTAATTTTTGAACTTCACTGTGAAGTTACTCACCCCCAACACTGGGATCCCGTAGCCCTGCACGTCCCGCAAGTGTGACTTCATGGCCCGCAGCTTGAGCCGCGCATTTGGGGGAATGCGCATGAACTCCTTTTGGGACAGGATGGAGTAGGACAACCCCGAGTCTATCTCCATCCTCACTGGAACCCCTTGTAACAGTACCTCTACGTAGAAACGCCGGTGCTCCAGGCCCACGCGGTTCACGCCTTCCGCGCCGTCATTGGCTGAGACCTTTCCGATGCCGGCCGCCTTCCGCTGATGTGCTCGAGGGTGTTTTGATGCGCCCTTGTCCTCGGTTCGCCCACACCGGCAGACTCTGGCGATGTAGCCCTTCCGACCGCAGTTGTGGCACTCAGCCTTCCGGAATGGGCATCTCGTCCGGTCGTGAGATGCCCCACAGCCGTCGCAACGGCGGCCTTGTCACTCGCTGGTCTGGTGCTTCTCCCCATGTTTCTTTACCTTCTGGACGTCGTCGTCCTCGCTGGAGCAGGAGTCCGCCGTCGCGGACGACTCCTCGGAGGTCGCTGGCGTGCCTGCGGGCGACCGGGGTGCCCGCCAGGCTGTCCTCGCCAACGTCCGCCAGGCCGCTTGCACGGGTGACTTGGCCCTCTCGGTTGTGGCCCCTCGGGACTTGAACACTCTGACCCCGCTCCTGGCCACCTCGACTGCTTGGGCTTCCCGCAGCACCTCGTTGAAAGTGAGGCAATGGTCGCGGGTCATCAGCTTCCTCTGGACCTCCTCGTCCCTCAGGCCACACAGCATGCGGTCTCGGAGGGCCGTGTCCAGGTCCTCCCACTGGCAGTTGACCGCCGCGAGCCTGAGGGCCACCGCGTAGGCGGACACAGACTCCCCCGGGCGCTGGTCCCATCTGTGGAATGCGACCCTGGCCGGGAAAATCGAGACTGGAGGCTGGAAGTGTTTGCCCAGTAGCGCCAGGATGCGGTCGATGGGCACCACGTCTACCTTCCGGGGAGCCACCAGGTTCATCAGGATACGCAGCGTGGCCGGCCCCACCTGGGCTAGGAAGTGCGAGCGCATCTTGGCGTCGTCGTCGATGCCTGCAGCTTCCATCGCGTGCCGAAACTGGCACTCGTACAGCTCCCATTGTTCTGGGTCGCTGATATCAAATTGATGATTCTTGACCTTGGGATGCGCCATGGATCCCACCTTCGTCGCCAATTTAGTGTCTTGCACGGAAGACAAGAAGGAGCCGCAGTGGGGGCTAAAACACAGGTTTATTTCATAGTGGTCAAGATGAACATGTGGTAATGGCGGAGGTACAGCTCATTATATACTGCAGTACATACATTTGAATATCGTTGCACGGTAGCTTATTGGCTGCTACCGGCGTGACGTCATTCTGAGTTACGCCCATCTTCTCCAGGTGATCCTCGCGCGGGAAAGGTTCCCGCGGTTGCCGGTGATTTGGGGAATGTGAACCATGTGAGCTGAACGCTCGCAGCTGCCCTCTATAGGCAGCTTACTCGCGTTCCTTAACAGCTGGGTTACCTTGTAATCATTGTCAGGTTACATTCATACATTTTTAAAGTAATACTGTTACATACACAACACCTGCCTTTCCACTAAAAGATAGCACTCAAGGTGTCTTACAAACTTCTTAAAAGAATAAAAACAGAGAAAATCACATTTAGCTAAAAATCATGGAATCCCCACTGTAAAAACTGTTAAGATTGAGAAAACACATTAAAACAGAAATAACAAAGAATACAGCTAAAACAATAGTGTGATTCAAGTGACATATTACATACCAGTCTAAAAAGATGTGTTTTTACTTTCTTCTTAAAATCAGTCAGAGTGCAAACCTATCTTGACTTATAAAGGAGTGCATTCCATAGGCTGGGAGCCACCTGTATCTCACCTTGCCTTAAAAAGGAGAGATAGAGAGATAGATTTTCTGTTCATTAACATTTAGTTATTAAGAGAAACAAATTAATTTTAATTCATCACATGAAAAATTAGTAACACATTATTAATGTGTTTTCAAAGTTAAACTCATTTAAATTACTTAAAATAGCCCAATATAGCCTATCCCCTTCAAATTACCCACAAACTAACAAAATAAAATAAGACAAAAGGTAAATCATCATCATCATCATCATCACACACACACACACACACACACTTAACATTTTTGGCATTTAGCCGTTAAAATAGCTTATAAAATTCTTTGTCGAATTGGTTAACAAATGAGAGGCAACAAATTCATTTAAAACAAATTATTTCCCAGCTTTGAGATGGTCTGTCTGAGAGATAATGGCCCTCGCTCATGGCAAAATATCCAGGTGACTGTTTGCCTCGTGATAGCAATCTTTGCATTTTTAAGTCTAGATTTGTAAAGTAATTTTGCAGCATGCAATGTTCCCTTTTTAGAAATCCATGAAATTGGCTTATTACAGGAATGAGAAATGAAATGAAAATGTTAATTCCTAGCATGAAGAAGAAAACAAAGAATAATAAACATGCTGAAAGCACCCAGAAGCATTGTCAACTGACATAATTCGATACAGATAATTTGGGAACATATTTCCCTCCCCCTTAATTTGTAGATCGTCTCTTTCTCTTGCTGCTTTGTGTACCAACACTTGAATGTGAAATTTACTAGTTAGTTTCTTCATTTGGCAAGCAAATTCCACACAACAGGTAAGCATTTAAGGGGGGCAATTATGTGTTTCTTCCACTCAAAATATCTACAGTGGAGATTTAGTTCAGAACATCTCCTTTTCTTCCCATAATTAGAGCTGACCGAAGGAGAAGATATTATGAACTACAAGCATAGACAATGCCTCACACAATTCTGGCCTCCCGCTCTTTGGCCCCAGCCTTGACTGCTTGAGAGACACAATGAACCAAACTCACACCCCTTGGGCAGAATGAGAGGTCTAAGCACTCTGGCCAATGGCTGGGCCAGCCCTGTGGACCCAGCTGCCTTGCTCAGCTCCCAAACGACAAGATTTGTTTTGTTGTTATGCCATCTTGTGAAGTGCTGCATTGTGGCTAAAAATAAAAGTTTTATGGTTGTGAATTCTCTGTCAGATGTAAAACAAGTCTCCCAAAGGAAAGGCCAAGTCAAATGCCAATTGGTGTTTCTGACATTATTATAGGCTTCGAAGAGCTATTCTCTTTCTCTCTCTCTCCCCCCCCCTTTACTAAGGGCCTCAGCTGCCACTTCCACACACACACACACCCCACCCTTCCCATTGCATGCATCTTGAGCTCTGCATTTATTGGCTCCTGAAGGTCCATGCCGGTGGGAGCCCAAGGGACAAAGAATAGGTTATGCTTCAGTAGAGTCCACACACCAGTGACCTTAAGAGACTCTGCAGGTGGGCTTGATCCTTCCCCCGCCTTACTTTTAATATGCTTTTCTCAAGGTTTTGTTCAAGGATAAGCACAGCCTCACACCAGCACTACTACCATCGCCCCACTCTCAAGTATAGAAGGCAGCCCTAGACTTTATACCTCACACTGCTTCCTACAGTATCTCAGCTTACTGAAGTGCAAAGCCCAGCAACATTCACTCCAGGGACTGGAAATTTGCTTTTCAAAGTAATTAGGTTCCGTTTTAGGCCAGAATCCTGTTTGGATCACAAGACTTGTGCAATGACTGCATATTTTCAAAATTTGTGCAAGGAGATGTCCAGCAACTCCAAGTGTACCAAAAAGTTTGCAGCTGGGATTTCCAGCAGTACAAGAGCACCACCAATGTAAGCAGGAGATTTTATACTACAGTACGGATGAAATGATACATTCTACAAGTGGTGAACAGAATTCCAGTCCAATTTCCAAGGCACCAAATGTAGCTAGAGAGTAAACAAAACAAAAAGACAAAAACGTTGTTGCACTTTAAAGACTAACTGCTGTATTTTAATGTTTGCTTTCGTGGATCAAATCCAGTTCATCAGACATAAGAGTGGGACTTCATGGCATCAATTTATACACATCAGGTACAGAGGTACAGAATGGTTAGCATAACAGATAAGTCTACAAGTCAATATGGTTTGTTTGTTTTTACAACTGGTAATATCTGTTCTTCAAATTACTTGTGAAGCTTTCCCCTTTTGAATTGCAAACGGTTAGTAGATTGATGCAAGACAAACATTGTGGCATTACACATTTGCTAATGTGTTTACCCTTCAGGAGGAGACTGAGGTGGCTTGGTGGTTAAGACACTGAACTTCATGACTGGAAGGTTGGCAGGTCAGCAGGTTGAGACCCAATTGCTGCTTGATGGAGTGAGCCTTCATCTCTGTCCCAACTCCTGACAATCTAGCAGTTTGAAAGCAAGAAATTGCTAGTAGATATATAGAGACCACTTTGGTGGGAAGGCAAACAACATTCTGTGCACTCCGGTGTTGAGGCATGCCTGCCACATGTTCACAGAAACGTCTGCAGACGCAGGCAGTGCTGGCTCTTTGGCTATAAACAGAGATGAGCACTGAACCCTAAAGTCAGATATGACTGGCTTTTGAACAAGGGCAACCTTTACCTTACCTTACCCTTCAGGCCTATCATCTATTGTGTGAGCGGCCCAGGCCAAGCACCAAGTTCTTCCTTTGAGGTAGGCTGAGGCTGCGGGTGAGAATTCTACTTAAGTAGTTTCTGTATTATGTACAACAACATATAACTTATATAGCAGCATATAACAACCTCTTAGTTGTGGTGTATCAAATTTCATAATGTCCCAGAAACCCTTGACTAATATTGACTAATTGAGATGAGTGTCCAGCATATGTATGTACTTTATCTCTGCTGTCTCTCTCTGGATCCTTGTCTCATAATTTTTCTGTTCCATAATGGCAACTTTCAAATCTTGTGCAGTTTGTCCAGGTAGAGTGAAATAATTTGAAACAGGTTCCCATGTATTGCCATTCCTGATGTCTGATGTATGTTCATTCACTCTTTTGTGCAGTGATTGTCCTGTTTGTCCTAATTTCCATTCTTAAAAGTATCTAACATAGATCCACTGGTTTATTTTTTTAAAGAACCTGGATGCTATAAGCTGTTCATTTGGGCTAGCAAATTCAGAGTCAAATTGCAGAAGACCAGCTTTGAAACACTTACCGCTGCCGCCACCGCATTGCTTCTCCTCAGGGCTCACTCCATTGGCCCTGAGGGTGGGAGGCAGGTGCGTCCCCTCAGCCCCACCGAGCCTGTTTGCTGGAGGGCTTCAAAAGAGAGATGCTGGCTGGAGCCCTGCCGCTGCCACCGCCGCGTTGCCTCTCCTCAGGGCTCAATCCACCGGCCCTAAGGGTGGGAGGCAGGTGCGTCCCCTCAGCCCCACTGAGCCTGCTTGCCGGAGGGCCTCAAAAGGGAGACGCTGCCTGGAGCCCTGCAGCCGCCGTGTTGCCTCTCCTCAGGGCTCACTCCACTGGCCCTGAGGGTGGGAGGCAGGTGCCACCACAAGCTCCTTCCCCTGGTCCCGCCAGCCGGGGGAAGTGGGGGCACCTGGGGGAGTGGACTAAGATTGTTCGGTGCCTTTCTTGGGTTTAACAGGCCACAGACTTTTTCCTCCTTGCTATGTGGACCTTGGTCCCTCGCCTGCCCGCCTTTGGCCGGTTTTTGATGGGAGGGGGGAGGATTGTGTGTGATGTTAAAAGACATTTGATGCTGATGTATATTTTTGATTTTTTATTATGTGATTTGTACTGTTTATTATTGTACTGACTTATTTTTTGAATTGCTATATTGTATTTTGGGATCTTTGTATTGTATTAATTATGTTGTTTGCCGCCTTGAGTTGGCCTTGGCTAAGAAAGGCGGGGTATAAATTAAATTATTATTATTATTATTATTATTATTATTATTATTATTATTATTATTATTATTATTATTATTATTATTATTATTATTATTATTATTATTATTATTATTATTATTATTATTATTATTATTATTATTATTATTATTATTATTATTATTATTATTACCTTACAGAGATTGACTAGATGGGGAAGCTATGTTAACTGACATAATGCATATTTGACAATGCTGCATCCAATTAAATATTTTTTTCCCAAAAGAAATATTTGGAGCAGAGATAACAGAAGAAAAAAGTGTTTAATCTTATGTTGCAAATGGTCTGGAACAAAGGTTAATCTGCCTAGACTGGAAAACAGTAAGGCGAAACAGTTTTAACTATGGTGGGTTTGTAGTAGAGCACTTCTTAAGAAGAACCCCCCTCCCCCCCAAAAAAAAGCTGGGCACAGCCAACATTATGAGTTCAATCCTGATGGGGTTCAAGATTGATTCAGCCTTCCGTTCATCCGAGGTTAGTAAAATAAGTATCCAGCATGTGGGGGGGGGGGGGAGAATGCTAATTGTGAACTTCCCAGAGAGTGCACAAAGCGCTTTGGGACAGTACTGTATATAAGTGTAATAGCTACTGCTATAAGCACTGAGTATGTGTCCATCATCATCACTCTAGGCCACACCTGCCAATGCTGGTTTGGAATGGTATAACAGACCAGACATGCTGGAAACCAAAATGAAGCAATGTCATCTCAATCATTGAAAACACAACACAAAACAATAACCTCTGCCGCTGAAACAATGGCCCTGAGAAAAGGATGGGCTGATTTGCAACTAGCTCTACATTGTGCAGTTGCCAGGAAATAGATTGAACTTAATCGTGCCAACAGCAGGAAAACCATCAGATAAATTGCATTTTAATTGCACCCAAACTGGTGACATGACATTTGTGAAATACTCTATAAATGTGTTTTATACAGCAAATTTCCCATTCAAGCAGTAATTAATTATTTCTAACTCCAGGATCCCTCGGCAAAGACCTATCAGCAAAGACGTCCATGTGTTATGAAAGAAGGCTGCTTTTAAGAAAGGTAGTATGAATTTTTACTATTGTACAAATAGCACTGCATTTACAAGCATCCGAAATATGAAAACAGGCAAAAAAAAAAAAACCTTCCATAATTCAGCTTCATCTGTAAAAACAACAACATACCCCTTCAATCAAAGGTATTTTTCAGTTTTGTAAAAAGCAGAGTTTTATGAACAACGAGTAGATGCCAACAATTCATAATTTGTCACAATTGCAATAGAATATTAGTCTTAAGAGTCAAACTAGATTTTTGGAAAATTTTCTGAAAGGTGTTCATCTAAAATCTATGGCAAATTTTGGAAAGTTATGAAATGATCTTATTTGGTTTCTCGCCATACTTTAATTCATGTAGCGAATTTCACCAAGAAAGCAATTCCTATTCATGAACTGGTGTTTAGTACAGATAAATATTTTCTACCTATCCCAACCAATTTTTTTCAAAGGCAAAAATTGCTGACACAATGGGCACAAAGCTGGGTGGGTTGAGGAGGATAGTGGAGGACAGGGGGGCGTGCGGTGGTCCATGGGCTTGTAAAGAATTGGAATCGACTGTGCGACTGAACAAAAAAAAAAGTGCTACCTTGGATATACAACAAGGAACAGGAGGCCAGAGGGTAAAACTTTAAGATGGCACCGTTGCAAAAGATTTGCCTGGTCAGTTTTTTTCTCTTCTGTAACTTCAGGATCTCTAACCTAGTAACCATTCTCCTGTCTTTTCCATCATTAGCTTCCATCTTCTAGACATCTAGACATGAGGAAATATGCAATACTGATCTAGGCTTCATAGAATTCCAGAATAATGGAGTTGGAAGGGGCCTTAAAGGCCATTGAGTCCACCCCCTGCTCATTGCAAAGTATACCTGACAGAAAATTGTCTAATTTTGTCTTGAATGCCTCCAGTATTGGATTACTCACCACCTCCTGAGGTAATTAATTCCATTTTCGTACTGCTCTATCAGTTAGGAAGTGTTTCATGATGTTCAACTGAAATCTGGGTTCCTCTAACTTGGGCCCCTTGTTATGCACTCTGAGATGAACAAGAATGGATCCTGCCTCTCCTCTGTATGACAATCTTTCAAGTACAGTGGAACCTCGTACAACAATCGCCCCGTATAGCAACGAAATCGCATAACAATTAGGTTTTTTTGGGAGGGAAATGGTGTCCCGCATAATAGTTTTCTCTATGGAAAAAAATCGTACAATGATTTTTCAATGGGAAAAACCACTTAGTGAAAAAATATCGTTGTACGAAGCATCCCATAGGGTAAATCGCTATACGATGCATGCATCGTATAGCAATTTTTTCATACAACAACGAGCCCCGTGGAACGGATTAAAATTGTTGTATGAGATACCACTGTATTTGAAAAGGACTATCATATCTCTTCTCTGTAGGGATTGGGGCCACTGGCGTGGCCTTAATGTCCCGGAGGAGACTGATCAAGTGACGACACAAGGCAAAAGGAGCGAGATCAGATCAGTACTTTATTGGAAAAAGGCAACATCATTTATAGGGAAGAAAGCGCAACGGTGGCAAAACTGTCGTCGGACAGGAAAATTACCTCACCCACGTACCCGGGTTAATAGGGAACTTCTCAAAGGTAAGTTAATTAACTTGGACAAACACGGGGCGAGGAAGACCATTGTGTAGGGCTTAGGCAGGGGCAAACATGGCTTATTTGCGCCAGGGATTTTCCCCCGAGCCGGGAGATGAGTTACACACTTAATGTTTCACAGGAGTCAGCTATCTGCTTACTTGGCAGAGCCGTAGGTCAGGTCACGGTAATTGGGTGAATCAAACCCTATATTTTATTCACCCCCCTTAATTTGGCGGCCGCAGAACCCACGGGCTGGGAGCTTCTCTCACCGCGGTGGCCTCTGGCGGGCCGTTCCATGCCCCGCGGGGCATGGGGAATCCGCATCTCCCCTTTATTTTCTATTTAAGGACCTGACCGGCGACCTTGCGCAAGAGCGGCATCAGCTGTTGAGCGGGTATGACGTCACGGAATTTCTCTCTGGGGCGGCACTTGGAGATCAGCGAGGGAATGCACTGAGCAAAACAACAGAGCGTAATGCCTAGTATGGCTATCCCCACCACTACCTTAAGCACCGTTTGCAGCCACCCCCAGGGAACCCATGACCACATCCAATTCCACAGGGAACTCCACCAAGCTCCCCACGCGGAGCCTTCTGTAATGCCTGCAACTATGGTGTGGAGATCCGTGATCTGGCTTTGGATCTTACGGGAGTTATCAGTGAGATTGAAACAACACATTCCATGAAAAGATTCGCAACCCAGGTGGTGCAGCAAGAGGAGGTAGTCGATAGCCGCTCGATTGTCGAGAACGGCATGGCGAAGTTCTGCCTGCTCCTGATTGAGGAGCGCTATCGCTGTGGAGGTATGGTTAATGGCTTTAGCCAAGCCGCAAGCCAAGCGGCCAATCCTCCGTGCGTTGCCGACGGCCAAGCCTGGCACGCCGACTAGGCTGACTGCTAGTGATACATACTCAGCGGGACTCATTACCCTAAGGCTGCTGTCACAAGAGCTGTCTAACTGGGTTGTGCGTGTGTGCCGTATGAATGGGGAAACATCAACATTTGATACATTTGTGTCATTAGTACTTGGGGCAATCATGTCCTTAGTAGGAAGTAACAGTGTCAAACGACTGATACAACACATTGAGTCCGACAGATTCGCAGGAATATAGTTCCATGTGAACTGGTTGCAGGTGAAAAACCACCCTGAAGGTAGGGTGACATGAGAGTACAGCGAAATGAGTGTCTCTGGTTTATTACAAGTCCAGTTGCCGCTGCCGGGGTTAATGCAGCGATGCCGAGTCTGACCGCCTGAGGTGCAGCCGGTCATTCGGGTACAAGCAGCGTCCGGGCTGATCGCCACTTGAGGGGTATGAAGAGTGGCTGCGTCAGCCGGCAAGGTTGATGCAAGTCGCAATCCCCCCCAGCGTGCGTATGCTGAGAAGGTGGTGGGAGTGTGTGGGCCAAAGAACGCCTTCAACAACCAGTCGCCATCCTTGGTGCGCGCATCCAGAGTGTGGCACACGGGGATGAGACAGGTGCTGAGGATAGATGCAGAACCAACGTCCTGCTGTAAGCAAAAATCGGACTGGTTGACGAGACCCGCCAACCTTTCCCACAAGTTGTACTGCATTCATGCGGAAAGATCTTCACCAGGCGGCAAGCCGTCGGCCTGGATTGGAGTAGCCTGAACGCCTCCCCCCAATAGCAGGGAAAGGGCCAGGATGAGGGTAATCGCCGCTGTGTTGGCATGAATCTGGGCAAAAACTGCAGCTGTGAGGTTCTCCGGCGTTGGCTCCTTCTCCTCGTGCTGAACGGCGTCCTGGGCGTCACAGCAAAGAGTCTTGACCATCCCCCAGGTGATCTTGGGCATCGGCGGCCGTTTCCTCCGGCGGATCTTCTCGGTCAGAGCGAGGTCCTTCATCTCCGGGATCGGACTCGGGCCGGCCTGGTTCCATGCCATGCGGTTCCAAGTGGGGCTTGACACACCGGGCTGGAATCCAGACGACACCTGTTGGAGACATAATTGCAGCATACCCTCTCCCCCAGGTTATGAGCGGCACCGGGCCCTTCCAAGATGGGTCCGGTGGCACTCGGTACCGGACCATAGGTCGCGGGAGAGCTTCCGAACGGCGGAAGTGCTTCTCCTGCGGCGTACAGTCCGAAAAAACATTGAGGTGATTGTATGTGAACAATACCTTATTCAGACAAAACTGTGCTTCTCCCTGTGATTTGGGGAGGGCTGGTGGCTCCCCCCTTTCCGTTTGTTTGTCAATATAGGACTTTAGCGTCCGATTGACCCGTTCTACAATCGCCTGCCCTTGCGGATTGTAGGGAATGCCAAATGTATGCTTGATGTCCCAGGTGGCCATGAAGGTGGCCAACTGCCTAGAGCAGTAGGACGGGGTGTTGTCCGTTTTCACGTGCCGCGGCTTGCCCATTGCCGCAATGCAGGACAGGAGATGCTGCTCCACATGGGTGGCAGTCTCCCCCTTCTGCGCCGTCGCCCAAACGAACTGGGAAAAAGTGTCTATGCAGACGTGCATGTACTGCCATCTGCCAAACTGCGGCACATGCGTGACGTCCATTTGCCACACCTGATTGGCCTCTGTCCCCCGCGGGTTAACCCCCCACGAGGGCCCCCCCGGCGCCCCTGCGCAATGCTGGCAAGAGCGTACTATACCCTGGGCTTGAGAAAGTGGCAAATTGAACTGTCTGGCGAGTGCCTTGGCGTTTTGGTGAAAAAAGGCATGACTTTGAATTGGAGTAGTGAAAACTCCCAAAACTAAACGTTGCTGAATTTCCTTTGCCGCCGCGTCCGCTCTGCTATTGCCCACGGAAATCGGACCCGGTAGGTCTTGATGACTGCGGATGTGGGCAATATAGAGCGGCTCCGTGCGGTTTCGCAAATGAAATTGAGCAGTGAGAAACAGGCTAAGCAGATTCTTGTCTATCGCGGGAGTGATGTAAGCTCCCGGTAGACTGTGAAGCAAGTTCCTAACATACAGACTGTCAGTTATGATATTTAAACGTTCCTTGGCGAAGGTGCGCAAAGCAAGATTCACGGCTGCCAACTCCGCCCGCTGTGCGGACTTCTGTGGAAGAGTTAGCAGCGTGTGCCAAGCTTCGTCCTCCTGCCAGGTCAGGACACCATAAGTGCGTCCGCCATCAGAAAAAACTGTTCTGGCCCCCTGAAGCGGGACCAGCGAGAGCAATTCGAACAAGCTGACTGTTCCTGTTTGAAGCGAGACGAGTCTGGGGTCTTTAGGCAAATGGTATGCCAAGCTTCCAGTGAATCCTTCCAAAGCTATCGGAAGCGAGTCACCTAGCTGCATCAACTGCTGAATTTGTTCCTTGGTGAACGGGACTACGATCTTGGCTAAATCGTGCCCAGAAATATCCCTAGCCCTCAGCCTGCCGCGGTAGATCACCGCGGAGACCAGTTCTTGGGGCGGAACAATGTTCCGAGATGAGGTGTTAGGCAAGTATACCCATTCCACAATTTTCGCTCCCTTCTCTGAGTCTACTCCTAGCGCCCCAGTGAACATGGATCCCAATCGCACGATGTACAGATTCAGGATTGGGGCATAGGGCCCCTGGGCGATCCTATCTACCCATCTTTGGCTGAGAGCTTGGTTAACTTTCTCGAGCGCCAAGCGCGCGTCTCGAGAAATTTTTATCCGGTCTGCCGGCTGCTTACCTAGCGTTAGCAGCGAGAAGAGCGGTTTCAGAAGATCCGTATCCAATCGAAAATACGGTCTGGCCCAATTAATGTTCCCTAAAACCTGCTGTAATTCTACCAAGGTGACTGAGTCCTGTAAATTGATCTGAGGCAAAACTGGTGCGGCGAAAGAGCGGAGAAGCCGATGGCCTAAGTATGAGAAGGGCTCGGTTCTCTGCACTTTCTCCGGGGCAATGAGCAGCCCTTTGTCCCCCAGGCTGGCCTGGAGGTCTGAAAACACTTCGCTGCCAAGCTTTGGCAACGCTACCAAAATATCATCCATAAAGTGACAAACTAAGGCTTGTGGGTAGAGTTTTCGAAACTTTGCCAGTGCGTCGTGAACGTAAATTTGGCACAAAGTGGGCGAATTGAGCATGCCCTGTGGCAAAAATTTCCACGCGTAACGCTGCGTGGGCTCACTGTGGTTCACGACCGGCACGGTAAAGGCAAACCTCTCCCGGTCCCTGGGGTCTAAGGGGATTGTATAAAAGCAATCCTTGAGATCTACGACTAGGATCTCCCACCCCTCGGGAATCATGTTCGGATTCGGGATGCCGCATTGAAGCGGACCCATTGGCTGTATGCATTTATTGATCTCTCTGAGATCGTGGAGGAGTCGCCACTTCCCCGACTTCTTCTTAATAACAAAAATTGGCAAATTCCAAGGACTTGTGGACTGTTCTATGTGTCCTGCGCCTAGCTGTTCCTTAACTAGCTGCTTGAGAGCAACCAATTTCTCTCCCACTACCGGCCATTGTTCTACCCAGACCGGAGTATCGGTGAGCCATTTAAGTGGCAACGCCATTACCCAAAGGTAAGCGTGGCACCGTACTGCTGCAGAATGTCTCGCCCCCAAAGGTTGATGTGCACGTCAAGAATGTGCGGTCGGATTACCGCCGTGCCCTCAGCCCTTGGGATTGTGACTTCTACCCACTCTCGGCTCCTAAACGCTTCCTGGACGCCGCCTACCCCCCACACATCGGAGACCGGCTCAATGGCCCACTCCCTTGGCCACTGGCTTCTGCTTATCACGGATACATCAGCTCCGGTATCTAACAGGCCTGAGAATGATCGATTATTAAGAAATACCTCAATAACCGGGCGCTGTTTCCACTCAATGTTGGTCTCCACTGTCGCTAAGACCTGGTATCCTCGCGCTGCCTCACTGGCGCTCGAGCGGTCCTCTGACCGGGACTCGAAGCTGTCACTGAGCCCTCCCTGGCTCTCTGCTGGCGAGCGACAAGGAACCATGATCAGTTGCGCTAAGGTGTCTCCTTTAGGGATGGTTTGGGGCAGGTGTGTCCAAAGCTGAACTTGGAGAACGCCTGAAAAATTGGAGTCGATGACTCCTGGAATTATGAAAATTCCGCATGCACCAGCTACACTACGGGGCAAAACTAAACCTATAAAGCCTCTGGGCAGGGGTCCCATGTACTGGGAATCGACCAGATAGACTGTGCCTGGCAGGTCGCATGTAACGTCCGCCTGGCAAGTCAATTCTAGCCCCGCGCTTCCCCTGGGGCTGGCCTGCGCCCTCGCAATGTCTGGGATGGGGTTGGACTCTACTCTGGCTCTGGGGAGTTCTGGGTGAAGGACGCCTCTGTTTGGACTGGGGCCAGAGACATGCCCGTGTTCCGGTTTCCCGAATTCTGGCAATACCTGGCCCAATGATAGCCTTTCTTGCACTTCGGACAGAGGGTGTTCGGAGCCTTGGGACGGCCGGACTTCTGCCCGCCTCCCTTGGATCGGCACTCCCTAGCGAAGTGACCGATCTTGCCACAATTGTGGCATGCTCCCTTGCTCTTACCATTAGGCCTTTTCCCTCCTTGCACTGCTGCCGCTAGCAGACCCATCTTATAGGATTCTGTGCCAACGTCGGCGCAAGCTCTAATCATGTCCGATAGGGTCAAGTCAGGACGATTGCCTAGGGACTGCAAGATTCTACGGCAGTCCAAGTTGGCATTGTCCTTGGCTAGCTTAATCATGAGCTCTTCCTGGGCTTGCTCATTATCAATCTGCCTGCTAATGGCTTCTTCCAGGCGATTGATGAAGTCCATGTAGGGTTCCTGGGCTCCCTGCTTAATGGAGGTGTAATTTTTAGCCGCTTTGCCAGTGGCTGGGATCTTAAAGTAAGCCCTAAAGGCTGCCTCGGCTGACATCTCGAGAGTGGCGAGAGGCAGGTTGATCTGAGCATTGATTGACTTGAAATTACCCGAGCCATACAGCTGCTCAGGAAGCACTGCGCCTCCCATCCTGGCAGCCCGAGTTTGCGCCTCTAGGCGGAACTCGCTGTCCCAGATCATGTACTGGCTAGGGGTCAGCATCATCCTCATGACGGCCTTCCAATCATGGGGAATCCACATGGTGGTCTCGCACACCTGCTGAAGCGTGCCCCTAGTAAAACGACTTTGGAGCCCTGTTTCTGCAATTGCCTTCCGCATCGCCATGAGCAGCTTATACGGGACTGGGGAGTGAACAATCTGCTGTGCGCCTGTGAGCGCGTCCATTTCCATGCGGATTGGACATATCTGTCTGAGCTCAGCTAGTTCTTCTGCTGGCAATTCCCCCTTCCTAATCTCCTCTTCAATTGTGCGCTGAAGGGGACTCTTGGTAACTCGGGAACCCGAAGCTGTCAGAGGAGCGCCTGCGCTTCTCATGCCTTGCATTCCCTCGGTGATGTCTGCAGCTGTCACCACGGGAAGGCTCCCTGCGCCACTCTGCTGGTACTTGAATGTCGGATAGAGTGCGGTGGGCGCAGTCGGCTCGACTGGCTGGACTGATGACTTCTCTAACGGGGGTTCTTCCGCTTCTATCCGGACTGGCTCGATCTGCTGTAAGAGTCTCCTACACTTCCTCCATGTGCTAACTATCCCTCCTGGGGCCTTCGGGGGTTGCTGAATGCAGTCTCCTATCCGATCCCAGAGCTGTAGGGTTAACGTACCTACTTCTGGGTAAAGCAGGCAGTGTTCCCTAAGGTACGCCAAAAGTCTCGCTAGTTCCCTGCTGTGAAAGCGTAACTTAAATACCCTGGCCAGGATTCTAAACTCTTCCTCACGAGTTTTTTGGCTAGCGGACGGACTCTGTCCCTGAGAACAGGTCCCCATATTACCTGCGAGTGGTCCTCCGAAGTTTCCTCCTTGGGACGGGTTGACGCGTCTGGGGGCAAGGTAACTGGTTTCGGCGACGATCGTCTGGGTGGAGCTTGGAGCGTGGCCTCCTGCCACGGGCCCTCGGCGGCCTCTGCGCTGTCAGGGGCTCACAGCTGCCCTGAGCGGAACGCGTTTTTCCCTTTGGTGCAAGTCTCCCCGAAAGCCGGGAGCAAAGTGCAGGAATGCCTCTCTTGGAATGCCTCGCCGCTGGCCGTCCTTCTGACCGACTGGCTGCCGGCCAGAGCGCCGCGCTGTCCTCCGGGCGGACGGGTCGCGGTTCAAGCGTCGAACCAGACCGCGTGGTTCGCTACCCGTGAGTAGACCTCTCCTGGGCCGCTTTACTCACGAGTAAATCACGTCGGGGTCACCAGATGTAGGGATTGGGGCCACTGGCGTGGCCTTAATGTCCCGGAGGAGACTGATCAAGTGACGACACGAGGCAAAAGGAGCGAGATCAGATCAGTACTTTATTAGAAAAAGGCAACATCATTTATAGGGAAGAAAGCGCAACGGTGGCAAAACTGTCGTCGGACAGGAAAATTACCTCACCCACGTACCCGGGTTAATAGGGAACTTCTCAAAGGGAAGTTAATTAACTTGGACAAACACGGGGCGAGGAAGACCATTGTGTAGGGCTTAGGCAGGGGCAAACATGGCTTATTTGCGCCAGGGATTTTCCCCCGAGCCGGGAGATGAGTTACACACTTAATGTTTCACAGGAGTCAGCTATCTGCTTACTTGGCAGAGCCGTAGGTCAGGTCACGGTAATTGGGTGAATCAAACCCTATATTTTATTCACCCCCCTTAATTTGGCGGCCGCAGAACCCACGGGCTGGGAGCTTCTCTCACCGCGGTGGCCTCTGGCGGGCCGTTCCATGCCCCGCGGGGCATGGGGAATCCGCACTTCTCAGTCTTTTTTTCTCAAGGCTAAACGTGCCCAGTTCTTTCCATCTGTCTTCTTAGGGCTTGGTTTCCTCAAACCTGTTAAAAAATCACTGGAGTTTACATTACTGACGGCTAATTTTGGTGGCCAAGCACTATTCCAGCTTTCAGCAGCAAATGGGGGGAAACATGTTATGTGAAGCAAGAAAAACAGCTGCCATGGCTCGTGGCAGGTGCAGGTTGAGGCAGGAAGGGGAACTGACATTACATTTAATCTCCTTTGAGCTCCACTAAATCTGGATCCAACCCCCAGGCACTGGGACATGACTTTAGAGCCAGGCAAGGACAGAGAAGAACTTAAAACAGACTCTCCACTTCTGGTGCTGGCTTTATATCATTCATAATGCCTGGTCTGGCCTGGAGAGACATCTGCCATGTTAACTTGCTTTTAATTCGGTTTTATTCAAGAACTTAAATATTATTCCTACTTAAAAATCAAGTGTACCAGGAGGATATCTGATGCGCTGAATCATTATGTGACTAGCATAAGAATAAAGTTTCTTCCTCTGGAAGACTGAGGTTGTACGAAGGTGATGGGGAGGGGACCTTCTGGCTAGCAGCCCACAAGTTAATTTGATTCCAATGCATCAAAATTAATAGCAAATTGTGTACTTGGCTGTTATCGTATAGGTTTTCCAGATTGCTAGAATGGTTTTTCAATAGCCGGTTATAAAGAACATGTCAATATAATCTGGAAAACAAGCCTGATTCATATGGACTTGGCAATGACATGGACAGAGAGGGGCTGACACCCCTCACGATGCATTATATAATTAAAAAGATAACCATGAATTTATGAAGAAAATCAGATTTTGAATATTAAGTAAAAGGAAGAGAACACTTATAATGGCCACATATATGAAAATTGACTTTTTCATTGTCTGGCATAGTATTCTGTCAGGGCAAGGACTTTACATACTTTCAATAATTGCTTTGTTTAAACCATTTCCAGATGGAGATAGCTGGCATTTCTGGGTCTCAAAATGCCAGATCAGGTCTTAGGGGAAATGCTGGGCTTCTCTAGATCTCCAAACTGGGAGACCAATCTCAGGGTTGGCATCACTGGAGAAGGAAAAGATCTGCGGTGGCTTCAGAGTCTAGGTAGCCACATCCACCCAGTCCCCGTTAACCCACAGCTCAACAGCCCAGAGAGAAGGTATTTGTATGTATATTGTGCTATCCTATGACACTGAAAACCCAGGAATGAGGAGAGGGGGCTGAAGAGACAGCTGATGGGTGAATGGACTGGTGGATGCACTCCCAACAAGGTTGAAAGTGGAGGACGAGAGGGGCAACTTGTGGACTGTCTGGTTGCCCGGGCTCGGGCTCTTCCTTAAAAAAGAGTGCAGCCCTCTGGCTTTCTCCAAATACATAAATAGCCAGGGGAATTACATGAAGGGAAAAAAAAGATTTATTAAGAAGAAGAAAAGAGCAGAAATACATGCATGTATTGTACCCAAGAAAGAATGGGGACCAATATGAAGCAACCCAGCTTAACTTTTATAGAAAGAGAAAAAACAAATTTTACGTGAAATTCCATAGCAGTCTCTCTGTAAATCTTTACATTTCATCTAGTACAGGGGTCAGCAAATCTGGCTCTCTGGATGTTCTTGCAAATGCAAGAGTGAGACGATACCTCTTCGAGGTCACTTTAAAAATTCCAAACTTTTGCAAGCTTTTGTAACTCACAGTTACTTCTTCAGCCTATATCATGGCATGGGCTATGTAGTTCCAGCCAGGATTTAGTCTTACCGGTAGATGTTAAATGGGGAAACAGACAACAGCTACATCCTTTTAAAATCTAAAGGCAGGAAGTAAGGAGTTTGTATATTCCTTTCCCCCAAACATCTTGCTTCCTGTCTTTAGATTTTAAAATGGCTAACTAGTTGACCTAATAGGGATGTGTTAAAAAAATTAGATTTCTAGATTGCTGTTGCAGGGGTCAAGAGGACAGAACTCTGTTTTAACTTATAGATTTATTAAAATGTCTCATATCCTTCTCATATGAAAGCTGGGAGTATTCCAGAAACTGCAGCAACAGTGTCTACTAGCATCTCATCCTGCCTAACTAGACAGCCTTGCATTCTGGTAACACAGTGATCAACCACATAGGTCAGTCCAAAAATATGTTTCACTTTGTCAGCCTATTTCATCAGAGTGGCTTGAAAGCTGGCCTTAGGCAGGCGCTTGCTGGTATATCGGGCAATCAGGCTTTGTCCCACCCTGCCCTCACCTTTGGTGCCCTGCGGTGCCCATAATAATATTATTATTTTATCCGCCTGGCACACTGCACTTTAGATTAAACCATTGCTCTAAGCTCCCTCCTTCATCTTGGAGCAATGGTTTGTTCTAAAGTGCCAGATGCTGGGTGGAGCTAGCAAGGGGCGGTGACCGAGCAGTTCCTGGGGGCAGCCTTCTCCCCTGTCCTCTTGGTCGCTGCCCCTCGCTTGCTCCACCTAAGCTGCACTTTAGATTAAAACATTGCTCCAAGCGGAAGGAGGGAGCTTGGAACAATGGTTTACTCTAGAGTGCTGGATGTCAGGTGGAGCTAGCAAGGGGCAGAGACCAAGCGGTTCCCGCAGCCTTCTTCCCTGTCTCCTTGGCCACCCCGCTCACTTGGTCCACCCGGTGTGGCATGCAGCAATGTATGGGATTCCAACCCCAACCCCCACTCCCTGTCCAGCACCTTCCCATGGTGCCCAGCACACCCCTGGACTTATGGAAGCAACACAGTACCCCTCCACTCCCCCATGAACTGGCCACTTTGGTCTCCTTTCTTACATTCCACTGGCAGCGTGGGTCACTGCTGTGTGGACACAGTAATCTGAGAAGCCCTCAGATGTTTAGGAGGAGTCCAGAAGAGGCCCAATGGTTAGTATAGGAAGATACAATTTATTTATTTATTTGTTTGTTTGTTCAATTTCTACCCCACCCAATCAGCCAAGGCCGACTCAGGGCAGCTAACAAACACAGGATAAAACAGCAGATAAAACAATTATTTGTTTGTTTATTTATTTATTTATTGTTAGATTTCTATACCGCCCACTCGACCATGGCCGACTCAGGGCGGTTCACATAAAAAAAAACAGATAAAAACAGAGTTAAGAACCCACCCCTAAAAAGGGGTGAAGGTACCAAGGAATCGTGGGGGAAGGCATACTCCTCTATACCAACCACCCAACGGAAGCCACCCCTCCACCTGCACCCCAAACTTACACACACACACCCCGAAAAGAAGGGCGCTGGAACTGAAGGCGGGAGGCGATCTGATCTATATCAGCCAACCCAAGGTGGTCACCCTCTGTTGTGTATGGATTGTAATGTGCCTTTAAGTAACTGCAACCACACGAATGAGTGAATGTAACAATCTCTAAAAGTAACATTGTAACCTTCTGTATTAGGATGCGACCACTGGGGGCAGTAGAGAGTGTCCAGCTCACATGGTACAAATTCTCCAAATGCCTACAGCCGCGGGAAGATTCCCGCCACCGCCTCACCTGGACAAGAAGGGCGTGACTAAGGGTGACGTCACACGGACAGTAGCCAATGAGCTACTGAGGAGCCACATTCAAATGTATAGCCACTGTATATAATGAGCTGTTCGTCCGCCATTACCACATGTTCTCCCTGACCATCATGCAATAAAGATGAGTTAAGCCAGACTTCGGCTGTTAATATTGTCCTGGTTCTTGAACACTAAACCCTCCCACCCTCCATACTTGGCCCGCCAGCCAGGTTTTAAGTTCTTTTCTGAAGGGCAGCAATTCCATCTGGAGCCGCAACTCTGTTGGCAGGGGGTTCCAAAGGGCCGGTGCAGATATGGAGAAGGCCCTCCTTCTTGTGCTTGAGAGACGAGCCCCTTTAGCTGGTGGTACAGTCAGAGAGCCTCTCCGGTTCGCTCTGGTCAGGCAGACAGACATTCTTGGGACGATGCAGTCTCTTAGGCATCCTGGCCCACTACCATGTAGGGCTTTAAAGGTCAAAAACAGCACCTTGAATTGCACCCGGAGGCAAACTGGTAACCAATGCCATCAATTGTTCCCTATGACCTTTGGCTTATTATCACAGCAAGCTGGGAAGAACTTTATAAGGCAAAGAGAGCCTGGTGAGAAGTTCATTTCTTCTGCTTGGAACATGGGAGGTAGCGTTGATTTATTTGTGCCTTCCTGCCCTTCTGGACTAGAAAGCTATAACAGCCATGCACTTCTGCTGAGAATAACAAACCAAAAAAACCCCTAAGAGAGTCAGCTCAAGATAATTTTCTGCCTGAGGTTCATTTCCCCCCCCCCCTCCCCACCAATTCTGCCACCTGTGTCTTCAGCTAGAGGAGTTGGTGCACCTCCACAGTCTGTCAGCAGCTGTTTTTCCTTTCTTCCCAGACCTGCTCAGGATTATCCAGCATGTGAAGAGAAGGTGCCAAACCTCGCCAAGTTCATATGCTGGAGGTAAAATGAGAAGGTGCATTCAAGCCAGCTTGAAAGGGGGGTGAGGGCTCCTGGTCTTGGCATAAGCTTTCTATTTATATTTTTTTTAATCTCTCTGAGCCTTTGTTTGAAATGGAACAGTAAGGGGAGAAATAGAGATAAATTATCCCTATTCTTCTAGGGAGAATGCAATGACCCTGAACAGAGGCAAGCAGGGGAGACTACCTATTGTTCCTGGAGCACAATGCCTGCCTGAATCAAAACAGACAGAGATGAACAAATGCTAATTTCTCCTCTTCTGCCATGAGACACAAGAGTAAAAAATGCTAATGGCATCTGCAGAGGAAGTGAGATAAAAAGTCTGTGTGTTTGGGTGTGCTTCTGTGGTTGGGTTTGAACTGCGAGATAAGCCAGCAAACAAGGTAATTAAAATGCTAATCAAAGGGGGGCATCGAACAGAATGATACACAGACGGTAAGGGGATGGAGAAGGTGAAATATTGGAAGAGGAGGGCAAATATGTATTAGCTTTCATTCTGTGAAATGTCAGACAGGAAAGGAGGACGACAAATAAAACTGTCTCTTCCATTCTTAGAGCTAGGGACATCCATTGACATGAGTGAAAGAGAGCAAGCCTGAAAGTTAGTCAGAATCCAAGAGGTCACTCCCACTGAATCCTCTTGGAAGAAGGTCCATCTTCACCAAACAGGCTTGTGGGGACTCCTAGACGTTTATGTAAACTGGTGCCTCCATCTGAGTATTACATGCATAGCCATCCTGTTTCGATGACAGAATGACATTTGACACAAACTATAGACTTACTTAGGTGTTAATATTTGAGAATACAGTAATACCTCATACTAAGTCCTCATGCTTTGTACAACATCGAATTCATACAACATCGCCTAATTTCTTGAAAAAAGTTACCTCATACAAAGTCGCTCGACTTTGTTTGAGGCATTGGGTTTTTCCCAGGTTGCATTGTGCCTGTGCAATATAAAATTCAGGACACATGCGTGCATTGCTGTTGTGGGTTTTGCACAAGGCAAAGAGTGTTTAGGAGCGGTTTTGAGCATGACTTTTGATATTTTTTTTAATATTTTCATCAGAATTTTTAGAAGCATTCCTGGGATTTTTGCAGCATTCTTCGGGTTCTTGGACAATCGGGGTTGTTTGACATGTTTTTGTAATGTATTTAGCCTTTAGACAATGATTTCTTAAAGTTCTGTCAGTTTCCTATCTGTTTCCTTGACTTTGCCCTGAAGTCTGTGCTGTTACAGTACAATGTAGCTCTATGGAAACGACGTTGTACGAGGCATTGCAGCAAGGATTTGGACGTTGTATGAGGCATCGCGGCTAGGATTATGCATGCCTCATACAAAGTCCAAATCCGTAAAAGTCCAAACTTGTGGAACCAAGTTTGGACGTTGTATGAGGTATCACTGTACTCTTCAAGGAAGCAGAGGTGCAGACTCTGTAGCATTGCTCCTTCTTTCATCACTTCCATCATCCTGAACCATATGGAAGACGAACGGGAAGACCACTATCACTGAGGTTTCCCTGTGGGGCTGATTTTGGAACTTTTGCTTTTCCAAGGTTTCAATTCATATGGAGCTCCGGAATGGATAGCAAAGACTTGCTCATTTAGACTAATCACCCTCCATTCACCCAGGGAGAAAGAGGAGGGTAGAGTTGGAGGACCCCCACTGCTTGCATGGTGAGTAGGCCCTAGTATTGGTTGGATAATCTTTGCATAGTGGTGCAGCTAGCATGTCCCAAAGGATCAAAGCTGAATGTTTTGTAATACAAGCCCTTCTTGATTCCCCTTTTCTTTCTTTTCAGTTCCTAAAGTACACATGCTCAGGCACAGTTTAAGCAGAAAGGGAAAAGAATGTATAGTTATTAGGTTTGTGTCCAAACAAAGTTGTCAAGTAGATTGCAAAAAACATAATGCAGCAGTTCACTTAATCTTAGTTGCAATAAAAAAGGAAGAACAAGCAAATGATGGTTGCAAAAGGGTACTGAGTTACTAGCTTTCTGAATTTAACATTTAACTAGTCAGTCAGACAGATTAAACTAAACATACAGTACAACACAACTGCACAGAGAGAGAGAGAGAGTTTATATAAGCAATTATCTTTTGGAGGGAAGAAACATTTAGTCTGCTGATGGAATACAGTATTTAAATTCCAAACAGCCAATGACTATGTTTGTTAAATGCTGGTCCGTCCTGTCTCCATATGTACAAAACCAACACAAAGCATGATGGAATTGACTGCAGCAAGCTCAACGATATTCACTCTTGAATAGCCTAAATTGCATTTAAGTAGAAATTGATACTTCTGACCAATTTGTGAAAGCCACTAGAGAACATACCTGTATTTTTTTATTTTTTTATTAGATTTGTATACCGCCTTACTGAGCACAAGTGTGACTCAAGGCGGTTTCCAACAGAAAGTATAATATCAAAAATACAATTACAATTACAACACTACATGACAATACAGATATAATACAAAACATTATAGAGTACAATAACATCTCACATAATAATAATAATAATAAGCAATAAACACAATAATACCAAAAGTCATATCACAGTATAGAACAATACAATAAAGCACAGTTATACAAAACTCATATTGCAATATAGAACACTACAAGAATATCAAAATACAATAAACTCTCCGTACTGGCCCCAGAAAAAAAGTCCAATGGGGGCGGCGGTGCAAGTCCTGCCACTGCCGCAACCATTGAGCGAGGGGGAATGTGGGGCTCGGGACACTGGTGGTGATGGAACTCCCAGGGTCCAGCTCCACAAGAGTCCCTCTGCCCCGAGTAGGGCTCACCGGGTCTAGCGGTGGCTATAACGAAGGGCAGGCGACGGGGAGGAAAATCCCTTTGAGCCCACCGTGCCTCGCCCAGCTGACCGGAGGGCGGGTGGCAAAGGCATACAACCCACAGAATTATAAGCACTACAAGTAAAATCTAGGACTCCTTTGGCCTGTATTGTCTAGCTAGTGACCATATAGCCTTAAACTGCTATCCTTAGAGAAACCTAATCTAGTAACTCTTATTCCATTAACTTAAAAGAGTCAGAAGGGGCTTTACAGCACATGAGCAGAGATGGATAAATGCTACATAGTTCTGTTGTTAATGTCACATGTGCTGCATATTTCCTGTCCCAAGTATAACTATCCAGACTAATTTCTGCAGCCATGGCCATGGCCAGATCTGCTCATAGCCTTTAAAATAGTATGATGGAATTAACATACAGTGCATACCTGTCAAGCGCGGCTCCGGACAATACAGGACCTGCGCAGAACCGTTCTGCGCAGGTCATTCATTCATTCATTCATTTATTCGATTTATATCCCGCCCTACTTAGCCAGAGCCAACTCAGGGTGGCTTACAACAAGTAAATTAAATACAATATAACAAGAGAAAACAATATAGAAGGCTTCTATGCATCCCCTTCTGCACAGAACCCTTCTGTGCATGCGTAGAAGGGTTTTATGCATGCGTAGAAGGGTTCTACGCATACGTAGAAGGGCTCTATGCATGCGTAGAAGGGCTCTATGCATGCGTGGAAGGGCTCTGTGCATGCGTAGAAGGGTTCTACGCATGCGTAGAAGGGACCCGCGCAGAAGGGGAGGTGCAGTAACTACTTCCCCCCCGCCATCAAATTACGGGATGGCGGGTGGGAAAGGAGGAAAAGCGGCGCTAAATTATGGGAAATCCAGGCCAATACAGGATACCTGTATGATACAGTGGAACCTTATGCAACAATTGTCCCGTATAGCAATGAAATCGCATAACAATTAGGTTTTTTGGGGAAATGGCGTCTCGCATAACAACTTTCCCTATGGAAAAAAATTGTACAACATTTTTTCAATGGGAAAAAACACTTAGCAAAAAAATTGTTGCACGATGCATCCCATAGGGAAAATCGCTATACGATGCATGTATCGTATAGCAATTATTTTGTACAACGACGAGCCCCGTGGAATGGATTAAAATCATTGTATGAGGTACCACTTGTATTAGCATTAATATGAGACCAAATTGCCAACGTATGTCGGATCATGGAGAAAACAAAGGAATACCAGAAACAAGTCTACTTCTGTTTCATTGACTACACCAAGTCCTTTGACTGTGTGGCAAGTAATTAAAGAGATGGGAATACCAGAACACCTTATATGCCTCATGAGAAATCTGTACTTGAGTCAAGAAGCAACAGTTAGGACAGGATATGGAATAACGGAGTGGTTTGGAATAGGAAAAGGAGTAAGACAAAGCTTTATTGCAGGCGCACCCCCCAATAAACGACTCAGACACCAATGAAAGTGGATAACGGCATTGGGCCACATTTATTGATTCATGCCCTAGTCCGAATTATAAATTTCTATTGGTAATTGACCAATCATAATTCTTAAGGCAAGCAGGCCGAAGTAACACTGGTAAGGTACTACCCAAAATTGCCAACGGCAATTGCTACAATGTATCGATTTGTATCAATTTGTTTGTTGACCACAAACAAATTGTTGACCGTAGTCAATATCTAACTAATGACCCCACCCTCTGATGCGTATCCGTAAAATCACGGGGTGATGCATGCTGTCTAGCTATAGCCATCACCCCGTCGCCTAGTTCGTCGTTGACCGGACAACGTTTAACCAACTTATGCCTGTCTAGTGTTGTCCAGTCAATTGCGAACTTGCCGGATACCTGTGGGTCATAATGTTTACCTTACCAGTGCTACCCGCCCATGTGACCAAAGTCAACAGCAGCAACAGAAAAACCCCTATGTCAAACCGTAGCAACAGTGTGGGATGGGCGAAAAAACCAGGACCCGGAAGCCAATATGGGTCCCAGCCAAAAATTCCCACCCGGCCCCGAAGCGACCAAAATATCACACTGTTAACTAGGGAGGGGGTGGAGGGGAAAAACTTCTCCGCTCCGTCGCTTCGCAAAATGGCAGCTCGGCTGCCTCGTGGCCACCCCTTTTATAAGGGAGCTGGCCACGCCCCTAACTACCCGGATGCCTTCGTCCTGGGGGGGGCCCCGCAAAGAGCGCGGCGGCCATTTTGGCGCTGCGCTTGCATTGCAGGCGCACCCCCCAATAAAGGACTCAGACACCAATGAAAGTGGATAACGGCATTGGGCCACATTTATTGATTCATGCCCTAGTCCGAATTATAAATTTCTATTGGTAATTGACCAATCATAATTCTTAAGGCAAGCAGGCCGAAGTAACACTGGTAAGGTACCACCCAAAATTGCCAACGGCAATTGCTACAATGTATCCATTTGTATCAATTTGTTTGTTGACCACAAACAAATTGTTGACCGTAGTCAATATCTAACTAATGACCCCACCCTCTGACGCGTATCCGTAAAATCACGGGGTGATGCATGCTGTCTAGCTATAGCCATCACCCCGTCGCCTAGTTCGTCGTTGACCGGACAACGTTTAACCAACTTATGCCTGTCTAGTGTTGTCCAGTCAATTGCGAACTTGCCGGATACCTGTGGGTCATAATGTTTACCTTACCAGTGCTACCCGCCACACGGAGGGGCTTCAAAGAAGGCTCGACGCCCCCCCCCCAGACCGTCAGCTCGGTCAACAGGCCTGCTCGCCAATCACCCAACAGGAGGTCCATACCTCCTCGCGACAGATGGACCCCATCCCCTGCATACAAGCCATAACTTTGGAGACTAATAGCGGGGTGACGACTGACCCTCCCCCAAGCCCTGTCGACAAGGAAACGCGCCACTGCCCTATTCACCATGCGTCTAGCACGGTCAAGGGCCAGGAGGTCAACACCCCCTCTGTAGGAATGGCGTGGGACCATGTCTGACCAAACAAGGGTTGTGGCGGGCCAGACGTAATGCAGGTAGGCGAGGTCCTCGCAAATCGCATGCTTCAGCGACAAGCCGGTGACCTGGCCCAAATCATTGCCCCCCAGGTGTATGATCAGAATGTCAGGCGGGTCAGCATTCTGGCCTGAAAAAAGGAAAGGCAACAGCTCCCTCCACAACATCCCAGGCTTACCATGCCATGTGAGACTTGCATATGCACCCAGTCCCAGTCGGGGTCCCCACTCTGTCGCCGCAGCGTAACGCGCTGCCCTGAGCACGTAGCTATGGCCCACCAGCCATACTGTCACCGGTGTAATACGACACCCCGGGTCTGTAAAGAAAAATGAGGAAAAGAAGGTAAGGTGACTGGGTTGGTACTCACGGCGGGAGTGGGCGCACATAAAACTGAAAACATTGCGAACCCCACCGTCCCATGCTACGTATGTCAGCCCCGGAGTACCCAAAAGCAGCTGCGGTTGAGGCCGCCCCTATACGGAATGAATGAGTGCCATAGCGGGCGCCTGGGAGGCCCACACTGGCCAGCGCTTTGCCCGTCACCTTCCAAAATTGAAACTTAGTAAGGGGAGACCCATCTTGGTGACAGAAAAACGGGCCATGGTGCGTGCCACGCAGTGCCAGGAATTCCTGTAGGGCACCAACCGGACAGATGTCTGCCAAAGAACACCGTAGCAGTTGCACACCACTGCCTACGCCATGCTGATCGGTCTTAGAGGAGCGTATCCTCAACCGAGCCCAGTCTTTGGCAACACAGACATCCTCGAGTTCCAGTGCCCTACGACTTGCATCCGCCTTAGACAGCATCACAAGCTCGCTGATGCGGAGCGCTCCAAAAAATGCCACCGTTGTGGCTGCATGGAACAGGGCTGCCTCATATGCATCAAAACAGAGGCAAGGCCAGCCCCGGGCCAACTGGGTAAGGACCCCTGGGGAAATCGGGTGGCGGTCGTCCGGGCAACGCCCGCGCTCGCGCACCCACCCCTCCAAAACATGTCTCACACGGAAGTCAGAGGTGCTGTCCACATGACCCCCCACCTTGGCCATAAAAGCCAACGCTGACAGCTTAGATGCTATGGTGCGAGGTGCAAGGCCCTGAGAATGCAGGTAAACCATGAACCGCAGAACATGGGTTACCGGGATCGGCCAGGTTCCTGGCAGTTGAAATTGGGTACAGAATGCCCTGAAAGAGTTAATTGCGTGGTGATACGCCTTACGGGTGCATGGCGCTAGCGACAGGCCAATCGCCCAGTTCACCTCTCCTTGCCAATGGTCCATATCTCCTCCGGGAGTGGCGAGGGAAATTCCTCCGCATCCGGGGCCAAGGCACGGAACCGGGAGATCTGTAGGCGGGACAAAGCGTCAGCAATATCATTATTAACCCCTGGGACATGCCTGGCCCTGAACAGTACGTTGAGGCGCAGGCTGCGCAACACAAATTGGCGCACTAGGTCCATAACCCTGGGCGATTTAGAAGTCTGTGCATTGACAATGTGGACCACAGCCACATTGTCACACCAGAAATGCACGACCGAGTTGGACCACTCCTCGCCCCATAGCATCAAAGCACCCAGGATAGGGAAAAACTCGAGATATGTGAGATCACGCAGGCGACCCGTGCCTGCCCAGGCCGGTGGCCACCCACCATAGGCCCACTTCCCATTGAAGTACATCCCATAACCGAGGGATCCCGAGGCATCAGACTGAATCTGAAATTGAGGGGAAGCCAGGAGGTCATGCCTCCAAAATGAGACCCCATTGAACTCCCTCAGGAACTGTAACCAGACAAGCATGTCTGCCCTGATACCCCGGGTAAGCCTAACCCTATGGCGAGGCCTGGATAATCCTGCCATAGCATCGCACAAGCGCCGGGCAAAAGCCCTGCCCGGTGCGACCACTCTGCAGGCGAAGTTAAGGTGACCATGCAGCACCTGCAGTTCTCTCAGTGATGCCTTGCGCTTGGCCAACAAGTCCGAGATAAGGGCCACTATCCTTGACACCTTATTCCGCGGTAACCTAGACGCCTGCACTATCGTGTCAATCTCCACCCCCAGGAAGACTAGCTGTGTAGATGGGCCCTCGGTCTTTTCGGGCGCTAAAGGGACACCGAGTTCCTCCATTAGCGTCTGAAATGTGTTGAGGAGACGTGTACACATGTCCCAGCCCCGTTCACCCCCGAATAAAAAGTCATCCAGGTAATGGGCTACAGACCGGGACCCTGACCTGCGGACGAAAGCCCACTCTAGGAAGGTACTGAAACGCTTGAAAGCCGAGCATGATATGGAACAGCCAAAAGGCATGGCCTTATCAAAGTAAAATTCGCCCCGAAATTTGAAACCCAGCAATTCGAAGTCGCCCGGGTGCACCGGCAAGAGGCGAAAAGCCGACTTAATGTCGCACTTAGCCAGCAGCGCACCCGGGCCACATGAGCGCACCACGCGCAGCGCGTGGTCAAAAGATGTATACCTGACTGAGCAAAGGTCATCAGGGATAGCATCATTGACTGATCGGCCGGCTGGGTAGGACAAGTGATGGATAAGGCGAAACTCGCCTGGAGACTTCTTGGGAACCAAGCCCAGGGGCGATACCTTAAGGTTAGGGAACGGGGGTGCAGGGAAAGGGCCGGCGACCCTGCCCGCATTGACCTCCTTACTAATGCTAGCGGCAGCCACCTCCTCCCTCCCCCTAAGGGACAAAAGGTTGGGGGCATCCTGAGGGGACCTGTCACCCATGAAAGGAATACGGAACCCCTGCCTAAAGCCCCAAAGTAGATAATCCGCATCCTCCCCCTTCGGGTACGATGCGAGCCAACGCTCCAACATGTCCACATTAATTGGTGAGGGAGCCTTTCGGTGAACCAGCTCCATCTGCGGCAGTCTTGCCAGCCCACTGTCCGCCCCTCCCTCTGCCCCGCGTCCCTCCAGGCCTGGGACAGGCAGAGGCTGCATGGGGGCCCGCACAGGTGGGACACTCATGTCTGTACTTGCAATTCTTCTTATTGCATGAACCATTAGACGAGAAAGTCCAGCACAGCAGGCGGGCTGGAACCCCCTGCCCCGCCACCTGGCGAGGAACCTGTGCTGGAGCTGCTCGCTGGACCGCATGTCCACAATGGTATCTGTCCCCTGGCGCGGGGCGCGTGGGCGTCATGTACAGAAGCCAAAGCCTCTGGCATGGCTCATCCCACCTCATCTCAGGGTACAGGGGAATTCGCATACGGAATTCCTCGTCATAAGCCAACCACGACGGGCCCGGAAAGTCAACCATCGCCCGATAGATGTTGTCCAAATACTGGACCATCGGAATTGCCAAATCCGGCCGGGCCCTCAGGTACACCGCTATGTAGATGAGGTAAGCCGGCAGCCAGTTGGCCCACGTTCGTGGTGGCTTGCGACGACGTGCCTGTTCCTTATCCTTCTCATCCTGCCCCTCCCTCTCTTCCTTGGTGGGCTCCCTGTTTAGGAGTGAGAAGATATCTACATACTCCCCTCACCATATTTTCTCTCTGGTGGCCTGTGCCAAGTGGTCACCCAGTGGCAAGGAATAGCCCGCTGTCGGCAAGGCCGAGACAGGCACCGCAGAAACTGCGGGCATCTGGAAAGGGGCTTGGACTAGCCCAGCCACCCCCAAAACATTCCCCACAGGGTAGGAAACGCTCCCCACCCCAGGGCCCTGGGTGGTGGTTGACGTCGCCTGGTGGTGCGTCAGCGGCTGTACCGCCGCACCACCCACGCGAGGCCAAGGCCATTGGAAAGCCCCCCCCCAACGTAGCCACATGTGTAGGTGCACTAGTTTGTACCGCATACTCACATGCTGCACCCCTGCGGGCCGCCCCCACCGGGGGTTCCGGCCCACTGGGGGCGTCGGAGCTCACAACCACCGTAGAGCTCGTCGCCGGGGCCTGACCCGCACTGGCCTGTTGGTTGGGGAGCTGCAAGGCAGTGGCCGAAGTCGCGCCACGCGCCTCAAGCTGCTCGACCCGTCCCGTCGCCTGCCGCTGCCCAGCAGACGACGCGTCAAAGTGAACCCCAAAGGGAGCCCCAGCATGGCTGGCCCGAGCAAGGGGAGCCTCGAGGGCCGCCACGTGGGCCAGTAAGGCCTCCACACTGGCGTGGGGCCAAGGGCCAGCCGGCCCGCCTGTTACGGGCGTGGGTACAGGTCCTTGCACCCCGGGGCCCGAATATGGCCATGACCCCACACCCAGGCCCGGCAGGGCCAATGTAGGCACCTGCCAAGGAAGGGGACCACACCACCCCCCAAGGCTGGAAGGCCCCGGAGTGAGCTGCGCCCCAATAGAGGAAGGCCCAGTAGAATGGGCACCAGGAGCGGCGTCCGCCGCTTGTGGGCCGCGGGCCGCAGCCCATGCTGGACCCCTGCTCGGGTCCCCAGCCTCCGGCCAGGGGGTAATAGACCCCATCCCACCGGTCCCGGTGGGTGCCGGCAAAGGCGGCTGGTGGGGAGGCGCAGCCGCAGTCCTCCGACCCGGATTGCGCCTCCGAACCGCCCGAGCCGCGCTCGCGGCCGCCTTCTTCTTCGAAGGCATCTCAGTCGGACCTAAGGGAAGCCGAAAAGAGAAAGGTCAGCAGCCAAAAGGCTTCCCAATCAAGGTAAAAGCGACGGAGTAAGAGGGAAAAACTTCTCCGCTCCGTCGCTTCGCAAAATGGCAGCTCGGCTGCCTCGTGGCCACCCCTTTTATAAGGGAGCTGGCCACGCCCCTAACTACCCGGATGCCTTCGTCCTGGGGGGGGGCCGCAAAGAGCGCGGCGGCCATTTTGGCACCGCGCTTGCATTTTGTCTCCCTGCTTATTTAACTTATATACAGAGCACATAATGAACAATGCAGGGCTGGATGATTAACAAGTTGGAATTAAAATTGTGATATGCAGATGATACAACCCTAATGGCAGAAAGTGAAGAAGACTTAAAGAAGCTCCTGCTTAGGTTGAAAAAAGGGAGTGCAAAAGCTGGCTTGAGACTCAACATCAAGAAAACCAAGATAATGGCAACAGGCCAAATCAGTCCCTGGAAAATAGATGGGAAAGAAGTAGAAGCAGTGACAGATTTTACTTTCTTAGGGTCCAAGATCACTGCAGATGGGGATTGCAGTCACGAAATAAAAAGGCGACTGATTCTTGGGAAGCAAGCTATGAGAAACCTGGGGAACATAGTGAAAAGTAGAGTCATTGCCTTGCAAACAAAAGTCCGCATAGTTAAAGCAATGGTATTCCTGGTAGTAATGTATGGTTGTGAGAGCTGGACCATAAAGAAAGCTGATGCCTTTGAAATGTGGTGTTGGAGGAGAATTTTGAGAGTACCCTGGACAGCAAGGAAAATGAATGTTGTTGTTCAGTCGCACAGTCAATTCTGACCCTTCGCAATGAAGCTAAAGTACTTTGGACATCAAATGAGAAGAGAGGATTCACTTAAGAAAGCCTTGATGCTGGGAAAGGTGGAGGGCAAAAGAAGAAGGGGGTGGCCAAAGATGAGATGGCTAGATGGTATTGCAGACACAATGGGCACAGAGCTGGGTGGGTTGAGGAGGATGGTGGAGGATAGGGGTGCCTGGCGTGCAATGGTCCGCATGGGGTCACAAAGGGTTGGACTCGACTATGCAACTAAACAACAACAAAATTAGCATTGAAACTCTTTAATGAATCTTAAATTATTAAGGAATATGAGAAAGCACTTGTGAACAAGTTTTATTTATATAAACAAGTCATGAAAAATCCCAAGCCTTATTGGATATGGTGCCCTGATTGTGAAATTCCCTTTTCGTCTGAGGTTCAAGTGGCGTGGTTCTTGGCATGATTTCAGTGCCAAGCCAAAATATGTTTATTTATTAGAGCTCTTGGAATGGCAAAATCACGGCCTGCTCAGGTTTTAATACAATTATTTTAATCTTTTTTAAAAGTTTGTGTTTTAATCTCTTAAATTTTACATAATTTTAAAGCTGGCATGTTTTAAATTACTTTTTATGGCATTGTAACTCACCCTGAGATCTTGCACTATAGAGTGGGCTATAAGTGTTTTAAACAAATATGTGAGTGAGTAAGTACAAGAAAGAGGCTCTTTTTGTGTAACTCCACAATTGTAAACTGGACTAAATCCTCACATCCTCACTCATGTTGTATACCTCATGCCATGAGAGAGAAAAATCTCCACATACGCCATCCCCCCATGTTTATTTCATTTATGTTTCATAGAAATGAAACAGCCACTTTTGAGATGGCCAAAATAAGCTAGAATTAAAATGGAGCAGTTTAGCAGTAGGTGCTTTCCCCTTCAGTTGAAGGCCTGAACAGCTTCTACAACAAGAAAAAGAGACTTTTTTTTTATTTATCAATCATTTCTTGTTCTAGCAAACATGCAAACGTGTAGACACCTATTGGACGATTATTTCAGCATGGCCTGCAAAGCCTCAACACGTACCCATCAAGCACGGCTCCGGAAAATATGGGACCTGCCAGAACCCTTCTGCACAAAACCCTTCTGCACATGCACAGAACCCTTCTGCGCATACGTGCATGTGCAGTGACTACTTTCCCCGCTGGTCAAATTACGGGATGGTGGCGGGAAAGTAGAGGAAGTGGCGCAGAAATCCCAGCCAATCTGGGATAATTGACAGGTGTGCCTCAACACAGTTGGTTTTTTTGGTCTACAGCAGGGATTCTCAGCCTGCGGCCAGCGGGCCAGATGCTGCCTGTAGCACCATTTCATGTGGCCCACCACCACCTCCACCACACCAGGAAGTGCCATGTGTTAGAGGAAGGGCAAAATGGCTGTCCATCCCCCAAAGCTGTCTGAGGGAGGATGGCCCAGCCCCTGGCTTTAAAAGGTTGAGAACTCGTGGTCTACAGAGATGTTGAGGGAACATGCAAATCATCCCAGCTTCCTCTTCCACAAAGGCTTCCAGGCATACCTGTCAACCATCCCGATTTGGCCGGGAAAACCCCGTAATTCGACATCGATTGACGCTGCTGCCAAAACCCCGTAATTTGGCAGCGGGGGAAACACTTTCTGCACATGCGTGGAAGGGTTTTACCCCTTTCACGCATGCGTGGAAGTGCTACGCCGCTTGCGTAGGGGCTGCGCAAGCGACGTAGCGCTTCCGTGCATGCGTGAAAGGGGTAAAACCCTTCCACGCATGCGTGGAAAGCGACCTGCATACAAGCGATGTGCGCAGGTCCCATTTTTCCGGAGCCACGGGTTGACAGGTATGCTTCCAGGTCATTAGAACTCCCAGAATCCTCAGCATGGAAATGACTAAAAGTTTGTGGGGTTGGGTTTTTGTTTCTTTTTTACATTTGCCATCTCTACAAGTGTTCTTCAAGCTGATTTCAACCCTTACCACAATCTGAAGCTTCTGTTCATAAAGCTCTATGCACCCAAGAAACTTCCCTTCCCTCTAACAAACTTTCTTCAATTCACATTAGCATGATTTGTGCCCATAAACAACATTCCAGCCATTGTTAAGGTTAAGAAATGGTTTTTCACACAATGCAAAGACATCTACCAACACTCACTGGCGTCACTATTATTTTGGCAAGGCAATTGGAAAACCCCCAAAAGAATCTTGGATTTTATCTTCTACCTGCATCAAAGATTACATGATTGATTTTTGCAGCCTTTTAATATTTGCTGTCTAACGGAGTAATTGGTGACAGTGAAGTAACTTGAATGCCTCCATCAGGAATGCTTTAAGATAGTGGGAAATTTCCCAAATGGGCGGTATAAAAATGTAATAAATAAAATAATAATGAAGTAAATAATGAAACACAACTGAACATCTTTACCTTTTATATCTACTTTGGGCCAGGGCTGGGCTGGCTTTCACTTTGAGTGGACAATTGTCTTAAAGTGAATCTCTTCTCTTTTTACATAAGAACATAAGAACATAAGAACATAAGAACAGCCTTGCTGGAACAGGCCACAGCCCATCCAGTCCAGCATTCTGTCTCACACAGTGGCTCACCATTTCAGGGTATTCCCAAGCAGATGCCTTCACCTGCTTAGGATTCCCTGGAAATGATATTGAGAGATATCCTGCCTATCTCTCCAACCCGGAGGTTGTCCTTAAGTATCCATAATTATAGCCATTGATACTCTTGTCCTCCATGAACTTGTCTAATCCTTTCTTAAAGCTGTCAAGACTGACAGCTGTCACCACTTCTTCTGGCAGGGAGTTCCATAGACCAGTAATCCTCTGGGTGAAAAAGTACTTTCTCTTATTTGTTTGAGAACTAGTACCCAAAAGTTTCATGGAGTGTCCCCTAGTTCTAGTGTTATGCGATAGGGAAAACAGTTTTTCCTTATCTACTTTGTCCACACCGTGCATGATTTTATAAACTTCAATCAGGTCACCTCTTAGACGTCGTCGTTCAAGAGTGAAGAGGCCCAACCGTTGCAGCCTCAGATGGTAAGGAAGGTGTTCCAGTCCCCTAATCATTCTGGTTGCCCTCCTCTGCACTTTTTCCAGCTCCATAATATCCTTCTGGAGGTATGGCGACCAGAACTGTACACAGTATTCCAGATGGGGCCTCACCATAGATTTATAAAGAGGCAAAATGACACTTGCTGACTTATTTTCTATACCCTTCCTAATGATCCCTAGCATTGAGTTTGCTTTTTTCACTGCTGAGGCACATTGCAGGCGCACCCCCCCAATAACGGACACAGACAACATTGAAAGTGGATAACAGCAAAGGGCCACATTTATTGATTCAATGCCCTAGTCCGAATTATAAATTTGTATTGGTAAAACGACCAATCATAATTCCTAAGGCAAGCAGGCCGAAGTAACACTGGTAAGGTACCACCCCAAAATTGCCAACGGCAATTGGTTACAATGTATCAAATTGTATCAATTTGCTTGTTAACAACAAACAAATTGTTGACCGTAGTCAATAACTAACTCATGACCCCACCCTCTGACGCGTATCCGTGAAATCACAGGGGTGATGCATGCTGGTTAGCAATCATCATCACCCCATCGCCTGATTCGTCGTTGACCGGACAACGTTTAACTACTTTATTCCTGTCTAGTGTTGTCCAGTCAATTGCGAACCTGCCGGATACTTGTGGGTCATACTGTTTACCTTACCAGTGCTACCCGCCCATGTGACCAAAGTCAACAGTAGTAACGAAGAAAGACCCCTATATCAAACCATAGCAACAGTGTGGGATGGGCAAAAAAGCCAGGACCCGAAGCCAATGTGGGTCCCAACCAAAAATTCCCACCCGGCCCCGAAGCGACCATAATCACACTGTTAACTAGGGAGGGGGTGGAGGGGAAAAACTTCTCCGCTCCGTCGCTGAGGCAAAATGGCAGCGCGGCTGCCTCGTGGCCACCCCTTTTATAAGGGAGCTGGCCACGCCCCTAACTACCCAGATTCTCTGTCCTGTGGGGGGGGGGGCCGCAAAGGGCGCGGCGGCCATTTTGGCACCGCGCTTGCATTGCAGGCGCACCCCCCCAATAACGGACACAGACAACATTGAAAGTGGATAACAGCAAAGGGCCACATTTATTGATTCAATGCCCTAGTCCGAATTATAAATTTGTATTGGTAAAACGACCAATCATAATTCCTAAGGCAAGCAGGCCGAAGTAACACTGGTAAGGTACCACCCCAAAATTGCCAACGGCAATTGGTTACAATGTATCAAATTGTATCAATTTGCTTGTTAACAACAAACAAATTGTTGACCGTAGTCAATAACTAACTCATGACCCCACCCTCTGACGCGTATCCGTGAAATCACAGGGGTGATGCATGCTGGTTAGCAATCATCATCACCCCATCGCCTGATTTGTCGTTGACCGGACAACGTTTAACTACTTTATTCCTGTCTAGTGTTGTCCAGTCAATTGCGAACCTGCCGGATACTTGTGGGTCATACTGTTTACCTTACCAGTGCTACCCGCCACACGGAGGGGCTTCACAGAAGACCTGACGCCCCCCCCAGACCGTCAGCTCGGTCAACAGGCCTGCTCGCCAGTCACCCAACAGGAGGTCCATACCTCCTCGCGACAGATGGACCCCATCCCCTGCATACAAGTCACAATTTTGTAGACTAATATCGGGGTGATGACTAACCCGTCCCCAAGCCCTGGTGGTGAGAAACCGCGCCACTGCCTTATTGACCGCGCGCCTAGCTCGGTCAAGGGCCAGGAGGTTAACGCCCCCTCTGTAAGAGTGGCGCGGAACAATGTCCGACCAAACCAGGGCTGTGGCAGGCCAGACATAATGCAAGTAGGCGAGGTCCTCGCAAATCGCATGCTTGAGCGATAAGCCGGTGACCTGGCCCAAATCATTGCCCCCCAAGTGGATGATTAGAATGTCAGGCGGGTCAGCCCCCAGGCCAGAAAAAAGGAAAGGCCGCAGCTCCCGCCATAACATCCCAGGCTTACCGTGCCATGAGAGACTGGCGTGGTCACCCAGTCCCAGTCGGGGTCCCCACTCTGTCGCCGCAGCGTAACGCGCTGCCCTGAGCACATAGCTGTGGCCCACCAGCCATACTGTCACCGGTGTAATACGACACCCAGGGTCTGTAATAAAATTGAGAAAAAGGAAGGTAAGGTGACTGGATTGGTACTCATGGCGGGAGTGGGCGCACATAAAACTGAAAACATTGTGAGCCCCACCTCCCCCTGCTACGTATGTCAGCCCCAGAGTACCCAAAAGCAGCCGCTGTAGAGGCTGCGCCAATACGGAACGAATGTGTGCCAGAACGGGCACCCGGTAGTCCCACCCTGGTGAGGGCTCTGGCAGTCACCTTCCAAAACTGAAATTTAGTAAGGGGAGACCCATCTTGGTGACAGAAAAACGGGCCGTGGTGCATGCCACGCAGTGCCAGGTATTCCTGTAGGGCACCAACCGGACAGATGTCTGCCAAAGAACACCGTAGCAGTCTTACTCCACTGCCTACGCCATGCTGATCTGTTTTAGAGGAGCGAATCCTCAACTGGGCCCAGTCTTTGGCAACATATACATCTCCGCGTTCCAGTGCCCTACCACTTGCATCCGCCTTAGACAGCATCACGAGTTCGCTGATGCGGAGCGCTCCAAAAAATGCCACCGTTGTGGCTGCATGCGATTGGGCTGCCTCATAATGATCAAAACAGAGGCCTGGCCAGCCCCGGGCCAACTGGGTAAGAACCCCTGGGGAAATAGGGTGCCGGTCGTCCGGGCAACGCCCGCGCTCGCGCACCCACCCCTCCAAAACGTGTCTCACACGGAAGTCAGAGGTGGTATCCACATGACCCCCTACTTTGGCCATAAAAGCCAACGCCTAGAGCTTGGATGCTATGGTGCAAGGTGCAAGGCCCTGTGCATGCAGGTGAACCATGAACCGCAGAACATGGTCCACCGGGATGGGCCAGGTCTCTGGCCATTGAAATCGAGTAGCAAAAGCCCTATACAAATTGAATGCTTGTTGATACGCCTTACGCGTGCGTGGCGCTAGTGACAGGCCAATCGCCCGGTTCACCTCTCCTTGCCAATAGTCCACATCTCGTCCGGGAGTGGCGAGGGAAATTCCCCCGCATCCGGGGCCAAGGCGCGGAACCGGGAGATCTGCAGGCGGGACAAATCGTCAGCAATATCGTTATTAACCCCTGGGACATGCCTGGCCCTGAACAAGACGTTGAGGCGCAGGCAGCGCAGCACAAAATGGCGCACTAGATCCATGACCCTGGGCGATTTAGAAGTCTGTGCATTGACAATGTGCACCACGGCAGCATTGTCGCACCAGAAATGCACCACCGAATTAGCCCACTGTTCGCCCCATAGCATCAAAGCCCCCAGAATGGGAAAAAATTCCAGGTATGTGAGATCCCGCAGGCGACCTGTGCCTGCCCATGCCGGTGGCCACCCACCATAGGCCCACTTCCCATTGAAGTACATCCCATAACCCAGGGATCCTGAGGCATCAGACTGGATCTGGAAATTGGGGGATGCCAGGAGGTCAGACCTCCAAAATGAGACCCCATTAAACTCCCTCAGGAATTGCAACCAGACAAACATGTCTGCCCTGATACCCCGGGTAAGCCTGACTCTGTGGTGGGGCCTGGATAACCCTGCCATGGCGTCGCATAAGCGCCGGGCGAAAGCCCTGCCCGGTGCGACCACCCTGCAGGCAAAATTGAGGTGCCCATGTAGCACCTGCAGTTCCCTCAGGGATGCCTTACGCTTGGCCAGCAATTCCGAGATAAGGGTCACTATCCTGGACACCTTATCACCCGGTAACCTAGAAGCCTGTACTACTGTATCAATCTCAACCCCCAGGAATACTAGTTTGGTCGACGGGCCCTCGGTCTTTTCGGGCGCTAAAGGGACACCCAGTTCCTGCATTAGCGTCTGAAATGTATTGAGGAGACGTGCACACGTGTCCCAGCCCCGTTCACCCCCGAATAAAAAGTCATCCAGGTAATGGGCTACAGACCGGGACCCTGACCTGCGGACGAAAGCCCACTCTAGGAAGGTACTAAACGCTCGAAAGCCGAGCATGATATGGAGCAGCCAAAAGGCATGGCCTTATCAAAATAATACTCCCCTTTAAATTTAAAACCCAGCAATTCAAAGTCGCCCGGGTGCACCGGCAAGAGGCGAAAAGCTGACTTAATGTCGCACTTGGCCAGCAAGGCACCCGGGCCACACGAGCGCACCATGCGCAGCGCATGGTCGAACGATGTATACCTGACCGAACAAAGGTCATCAGGTATCGCATTGTTGACCGATCGGCCGGCTGGGACAAATGATGAATAAGGCGAAACTCACCTAGGGACTTTTTAGGAACCAAACCCAATGGTGAAACCTTAAGGTTGGGAAAAGGGGGTGCGGGAAAAGGTCCGGCGACCCTGCCCGCGTCTAACTCCTTTTTAATGCTGGCCTCGGCTACCTCCTCCCTTCCTCTGAGGGATAAAAGGTTGGGAGCATCCTGAGGAGATCTATCACCCATAAAAGGGATACGAAATCCCTGCTTAAAACCTTGGATAAGGTACTCCCTGTCCTCTCCCCTTGGGTACGATGCGAGCCAGCGCTCCAGCATGTCCACCTTAATTGGGGAGGGGGCCTTTCGGAGAACTAGTTCCATCCGTGGCAGGCTTGCCAGCCCACTGTCCACCCCTCCCTCTGCCTCGCACCCCCCCAGGCTTGGGACAAGCAGAGGCTGCATGGGGACCAGAACATGTGGGACACTCGTGCTTATACCTGCAGTTCTTCCGACTGCAGGAACCATTGGACGAGAAAGTCCAGCACAGCAGGCGGGCTGGAACCCCCTGCCCCGCCATTTGGCGGGTAACCTGCGCTGGAGCTGCTCGCTGGACCGCATGTCCACAATGGTATCTATCCCCCGGGGCAGGACGTGTGGGTGTCATATACAAGAGCCACAGTCTCTGGCACGGCTCATCCCATCTCATCTCGGGGTGCAGGGGAATCCTCATACGGAATTCCTCATCATATGCTAGCCATGAGGGGCCCGGGAAATCTACCATCGCCCTGTATATGTTGTCCAAATATTGGACCATGGGAATAGCTAGATCCGGCCGCGCCCTCAAATACACCGCCATGTATATCAAATAAGCGGGGAGCCAGTTAGCCCAGGTACGCGGCGGCTTACGGCGGCGTGCCTGCTCCTTGTCCTTCTCATCCTGACCCTCCCTTTCTTCCTTAGTGGGCTCTCTGTTCAGGAGTGAGAAGATATCCACGTACTCCCCTCGCCATATCTTTTCTCTGGTAGCCTGAGCCAAGTGATCACCCAATGGCAGGGAATACCCTGCCGTCGGCAAAGCCGAAAAGGGGATAGCTGGCCTACCCAAAGGGGCATGAGTTAACCCTGCCACCCCAAGTACGTTCCCAGCAGTGTAAGAACCAATGCCCACCCCAGCGGGCATGGTGGCAGTAGTTGTCGCCGGGTGGGTCGCCAGCGGCGTAGCCCCTGCACCACCCGCGCGAGGCCAAGGCCACTGAAAGGTCCCCCCTATATTGGGAATGTGTGTGGATGTACTCGTTTGCACCATATACTCACATGCTGCACCCCCGCGGGCCGCCCCCAACGGGGGTTCCGGCCCACTGGGGGCGTCGGAGCTCACGACCGATGTAGAGCTCATCACCGGGGCTTGACCCGCGCCAGGTTGCTGGCTGGGGAGCTGCGAGGCAGTGGCCGGAGCCGCGCCACCCGCCTGCAGCAGCTCAACCCTCCCCGCCGGCCGTTGTCCTGCTGCCGATAGCGCCTCCAAAGGTACCCCGAAAGGGGCACCTGCCTGACTGGCCCGGGCCAAAGACTCCTCTAAGGCCGCAATACGGGCCAGTAAGGTGTCTACAGTAACCATGGGTAAAGAGCCGGCCGGCCCACCTGACCCTTGCATGGGGACAGTTCCCTGCACCCCATGGCCCAGATATGGCCATTGGCCAGGGCCAAAGCCCGGAAGGGCTGGTGAGGAAACCTGCCAAGGCGGGGCACCGGGCCACCCCCCAAGGCTAGAGGGCCCCGGGAGAGGCTGCGGCCCAGAAGTAGTCGGCCCAACGGGTTGGGCGGAAGGAGGAGCGGTGTCCACCGCTCGCGGGCCGCGGGCCGGAGCGCCCTCCGCGCCCGCACTCTGAACGGGCCAAGGTGCGATAGACCCCAAGCCACTAGCCCCGGCCGGGGATGGCAAAGGTGGCTGTTGAGGAGGCGGCACCACGGTCCTCCGACCTGGGTTGCGCCTCCTAACAGCCCGAGCTGAATTCGCAGGAGCCTTCTTTTTGGAAGGCATCTCGAGCAAAAAAGGGAAGCTAGCTAAGCAAAATCGACCCAAAAGGCTTCCCGGCAATACCAACGAGCGACGGAGGCGCAGGGGAAAAACTTCTCCGCTCCGTCGCTGAGGCAAAATGGCAGCGCGGCTGCCTCGTGGCCACCCCTTTTATAAGGGAGCTGGCCACGCCCCTAACTACCCGGATTCTCTGTCCTGTGGGGGGGGGCCCGCAAAGGGCGCGGCGGCCATTTTGGCGCCGCGCTTGCACTGGGTTGACACCTTCATTGAGTTGTCCACCAGGACACCAAGGTCCCTTTCCTGGTTTGTCGCAGAGAGTTCAGACCCCATCAGTTTATAAGTGTAATTGGGGTTCTTTGCCCCAACATGCATCACTCTGCACTTACTAATGTTGAAACTCATTTGCCACTGTTTTGCCCACTCCCCCAGTGTCGAGAGATCCCTCTGGAGCTCCTCACAATCTCTCACAGTTTTCACTACCCTGTATAATTTAGTGTCGTCAGCAAATTTGGCTACCTTGCTTTTTACTCCTACTTCTAGATCATTTATGAAGAGGTTGAAAATCAGGGGTCCCAGTACTGAACCTTGGGGTACCCCACTCTTTACTTCCCTCCACTTGGAGAAGTGTCCATTTAGTGCTACCCTCTGTTTCCTGTCCCTTAGCCAGTTGCTGATCCAGGACAAGACCTGTCCCTTTATTCCATGACTGGTAAGTTTATTCAAGAGCCTTTGGTGTGGGACCTTGTCAAAAGCCTTCTGAAAGTCCAGATAAACAATGTCAACTGGATCCCCCTTATCCACATGCTTGTTGACACTCTCAAAAAATTCCAACAGATTAGTGAGGCATGATTTGCCCTTGCAAAAGCCATGTTGGCTCTCCTTTAGCAGCGCCTTCTCTTCTAAGTGCCTATTAATTCTATCTTTTAGGATGGTTTCCATCACTTTACCTGGGACACATGTCAAACTGACAGGTCGGTAATTTCCTGGATCACCCCTGGATCCTTTTTTGAAAATTGGTGTTACATTCGCTACCTTCCAGTCATCAGGCACAAAGCCTGATTTGAGGGAAAGATTATATATTTTGGCTAGGAGATCAGCAATTTCATCTTTAAGTTCCCTGAGAACTCGTGGATGGATGCCATCTGGTCCTGGTGATTTGTTAGTGTTTAGTTTAACAAGACATGCAAGGACCTCCTCCCTGGTTATTTCTATCTGGCTTAATTCTTCGGTTTCCCTCCCTACGAAGATAGGCTCTGTTTTGGGCATGTGGCCTCTGTCTTCTTCAGTGAATACTGAAGCAAAGAATTCATTGAGTCTCTCTGCAATCTCTGTTTCCTCTTTAATAACCACTTGCCTTCCATTGTCATCTAATGGTCCAATGGCCTTCCTAGTTGGGGTCTTACTTCTAATGTACTTAAAGAAATCTTTGTTATTTCTCTGAGTATTTTTAGCTATACGCTCCTCAAAGTCTTGCTTTGCTTTCCTGATTGTTGCCTTGCATTTGTTCTGCCAGAATTTATGTTTCTGCCTGCTGTCCTCATTCGGACAAGCCTTCCATCTTCTAAATGAGCTTTTCTTGCTCTTGATCACTTCCCGAACAGCTCCTGTAAGCCACATTGGAGTCCTCTTGGACCTGGCAGTGCCCTTTTTCCTTTTGGGTATGCATTCCAATTGAGCCTCTGTTATTGTTTTTGTAAACAGCCTCCATGCCTCTTGGAGTGTTTGGACTCTCTCAATTTTCCCTTTCAGCTTCTTTTTTACTAGTTTCCTCAACTTTGGGAAATTTCCTTTTTGAAAATTTAAGGTCTCTGTGTTAGATTTTATCAGTGACTTGCGGTCTATGATCAAGTTAAACATAATTGAGTTGTGGTCACTGTTCCCTATTGGATCAGTCACGTTAACATCTTGCACCAGATCCTGAGTATTACTCAGGATCAAGTCAAGGATTCTTGTACCTCTAGTTGGGTCTTCAACCATCTGTCCCAGGGAACAATCATTTAGCATATCTAGGAACTTTATCTCTTTATCATGTGCTGAACAACAGTTCACCCAGTCTATGTGAGGGTAATTGAAGTCCCCCATTATAACCAGGCTTCCCTTCTTGGATGCCTCCTTTACAACATTCTCCAACTGCCAGTCTCCCTCAAGAGTTTGGGTCGGAGGCCGATAGTATATGCCTACTGTTAGACCATCCTTGTGGCCTGGTACTCTTACCCACAGAGCTTCTAATGGTGACTCCAAATCACCTAGATATTCCAATTCATACGATTTTATCACTTCTTTGACATACAAGGCTACACCACCTCCTGTTTGCCCCTTCCTATCCTTCCTGTATAGTTTGTAGCCTGGGATAACTGTATCCCATTGGTTATCATCCGTCCACCAGGTTTCAGTGATACCAATAATATCAATATTCTTATCTATTGCTAAGTATTCCAGCTCCCCTATTTTGCTCCGGAGGCTTCTGGCATTTGTATACAAGCATTTATATATGCTTTTCTGACACAGTCTTTTGTGTCCAGTTGCATTGTTAGACTGCCTCTTGCATCCTTCTGCTAGAATGCTAGTGACTAGTTCCTTGCTCTGCTCAGTAGTTTTTGCATCCTCCTCACTACTCAAGTACACACTTTCCCGAACCGGATGCTGCCCAGCTCCTGTCGGCTTTCCCCCAGTAATCAGTTTAAAAGCTGCTCTGCAGCCTTTTTGAGGTTGAGTGCCAGCAATCTGGTCTCATCATGGTTCAAATGCAACCCATCCCTCCTGAACAGATTTGGCTTGTCCCAAAATGTTCTCCAGTTCCTGACAAATCTGAAACCCTCCTCTCGACACCACTGCCTCATCCACGCATTGAGGCTTCTGAGCTCTGCCTGCCTGGTAGGTCCTGTGCGAGGGACAGGCAGCACTTCTGAAAATGCTACCTTGGAAGTCCGGGACTTCAATCTTCTTCCTAACAACCTGAATTTGGCTTCCAGGACAGACCGCTTGGCCTTCCCAACATCATTGGTACCAACGTGTACCATGACAACTGGCTCGTCCCCAGTTCTCTCTAACAATCTATCTAGATTTCTTGTGATGTCTGCAACTTTTGCACCTGGCAGGCAAGTCACCATATGGTTATCATGTGCATCACAAATCCATTTCTCTGTATTTCTAATTATTGAATCGCCTAGTACAAGGAGCCTCTCTCCTGCAATCTGTTCATCTACATGCACCTCATCAACCATATTAAGGGAGAGAACCTCAGTTTGTTCCTGTTGTTTATCTTCCTGGATCTCATCAAGTGTGATGAAGGAGAGATCATCAGGTGGAACCAGTTGTTCCTCTGTGTGTTCCTCATCAGGTGTGATGAGGGAAAGAGCCTCAAATTTATTCTGCAATTTCAGACTCTCAGAGTGATCCCCTACTCTTCTCCTCCTTTGAGTCACATTCCTCCAAATATCTCCCTCCTGAGTTAGTGAAGGGCCTTCTCCCTCAGAACTGTGCCCTGTCTCTTCTTTGTCCAGCATAGTCTGCTCCGCTCTGTCCAAGAACAGCTCAAGCTCCTTAATTTGTTGATGGTTAGATATGCGGGCCTCTAGCTGCTGGACCTTCTCTTCTAGTAGTGCAACCAGCTTGCACTTGCTACAAGTGTAGTTCTCCATATGCTTTGGCAAGAACACAAACATGGCACAAGTATTGCAGGTAACTACAACTGTTCCCTCAGAATCCATTTTAACAAGTGCAGTATTCTGGGCCTCAAAAATGTACACGTTTACTACCTTTCTACCTAGTAAGACTATATTCTTCCTTTGTTACTAGTTTGCAATCTCGCGCGCCGTTAGGCGCACGGGCCTCTAAAGCAGCTCTACTCTTGGGCTTACATGGCAGCAGTGGTGGGCATCAGCAGGTTCACCCCAGTTCGCCAGAACCCATAGCAGAAATTCCAGCTGGCCCCTCCCACCCAAGTTTTGAAATAAAATAGACCTAATTCGGGTGCAACGCATGGCTTTCCCCCTGGCCACACCCACCCACAGAGTAGGTAGTAAAAAAATATTGAATCCCACCACTGCATGGCAGTAATGATAGCATTGTGAATTTCTCAAAATACGCATGGGGTACTGTGTTGGAAAAATCAAGCAATATGTCTTCTGGTACAGGAGAAATGGGGAGATTGCTAAGAGGAAAATGCCAGGGGGATTAAAAGCAACAGGTACTAGGGAACAGTTGCTTAGGGGAGGTTTGCCACGGCTACACTGTCAAACTTAAATATCTTTGCACATGTCAGTACCAATGGGCTCACGCTAGGCCTTGGGAGAAGAGCCAGTCTGTGTAGCATTGGGCAAGCTGCATAGTCCCAGAAGAAGGGAATGATGAACCAACTCTGAGCACTCTGGACCTAGAAAACCCTGGAAAAGGGTCACTGTAAGTAGAAACTGATGGTTGTTACAAGAACACCAGCACATGGCAAATATGGGCTTTGTGCAAGCCTTCTTTTCCCTTGCTGCTTTGCCCATTAAACTGCTCTAGTATCATATCTGCATCTAATGTGCATTGAGGGACTGAGGTTTATCCTCAGAACAGCCATGTGATGTATCCAAGATTATGAATAGCATCAAAACTATCTTTTTACATTTGTAGTTTTCCCTTCCATAGATAATGATGCTGTATATGCAAATGCCTAAGGGAGTGCTATATAAAGTGTACAGTGCTTGGGTTGGGGTGAGGGGTTACAATTACAGGTGATGTTTCTGATGTTCACAGAGCATAAATTTATGAAAGTAGGAGTTTGAAAGCCAAAATAAGTCTATATAGAGCAGGAGTGGAGAATATATGACTGTTGGGTTACACCTACCATCACCCCCATCCTGTTCAGCCAGAGGATTGTAGTAACCTCTGGAGGGCTCTGACAGGATAGTACAGTAAAACCCCTGGATACGACTGCCCTGGGTTACGTGCCCCGGGATACAACTGTGAATTTAATTAAAATATTGCCTCAGCTTACAACTGATTTCCGGGTTACGATCGCCCCCCTCCCCACAAAAGTAATGCAAGCGCCAAAATGGCCGCCGCGCTCTTTGCAGGGGCCCCTCCACCGGACGAAGGCATCCGGGTAGTTAGGGGCATGGCCAGCTCCCTTATAAAAGGGGTGGCCACGAGGCAGCCGAGCTGCCATTTTGCGAAGCGACGGAGCGGAGAAGTTTTTTCCTTCCTACCTCCGTCGCTTGTCCACCTGAGCCTCTTGGCTGCTGATTCTCTCCTTTTAGGTTTCCCATTGACCGGCTGCAATGCCCTCGAAGAAGAAGGCGACTGCGAACGCGGCTCGTTCCGCGCGGAGGCGCACTCCGGGTCGGAGGACCGCGGCTGCGCCTCCCCAGCGGCCTCCTCTGCCCGAACCCACCGGGACCGGTGGGATGGGGTTGATTCCCCCTTGGCCGGAGGCAGGGGGTCCACGTGCGGGCACAGTAGGGGCCGCGGCTCCCGGCCCGCAAGCGGCGGCCGCCGCTGCTGGCGTCACCCATTCTGCTGGGCCTTCTTCTGTTGGGGCGCAGCTTAATGCGGGGGCTTCCAGCCATGGGGGTGGGGTGGCCCCCTTCCATGGCAGGGTTCTTCCCCGGCCCTACCGGGCCTGGGCTTTGGATCGTGGCCCTATTCGGGCCACGGGGTACAGGGACCGGTGCCGACGCCTGTAGTTAGTGGGCCGGCTGGCCCTTTACCCCCCCCCCCTTGGTTTAGGTGGCTATGTCAGCATGGAGGCCCTCCTGGCCCGCGTTGCGGCCCTTGAGGCATCCCTGGCCTGGGTTAGTCACCCTGGGGGCCCCTTTTGTGGGGCCGATCGGTCCATCGTCTGCTGGGCAGCGGCAGGCGGTGGGACGGGTTGAGCTGCCTGAGGCGCGTGGCCCGGCTTCGGCCACTGCCCCGCAGCTCCCCAATCAACAGGCCGGTGCTGATCTAGCCCCGTCGACGAGCTCTAGGGCGGTCGAGAGCTCCGACGCTCCCAGTGGGTCGGAACCCCCGGTGGGGGCGGCCCATGGGGGCGCAGCGTGTGAGTATGCGGTCCAAAATAGTGCACAAACACACATGGCCACGTTGGGGGGGGGCTTTTCAATGGCCTTGGCCTCGCACGGGCGGGGCGGTGGTCCAGTCACCTACGCCCCACCCGGTGACTTCACCTATCACCCTGGGCCCCGGGGTAGGGGGTCCTTCTTACCCGGTCGGGAATTTTCTAGGGGTGACCAGGTTAGTCCAGGCTCCTTCGCAGATGCCCACAGTTTCCACCGTGCCTGTGTCGGCTTTGCCGACAGCGGGATATACTTTGCCACTGGGTGACCATTTGGCACAGGCCACCAGAGAGAAGATCTGGCGGGGGGAGTATGTGGACATCTTCTCCCTCCTTAACAGAGAGCCCACCAAGGAGGAGAGGGAGGGGCAAGATGAGAAGGATAAGGAGCAAGCGCGTCGTCGCAAGTCACCACGTACGTGGGCCAATTGGTTGCCGGCCTACCTCATCTACATGGCGGTATACCTCAGGGCCCGGCCTGATTTGGCGATTCCGATGGTCCAGTATTTGGACAACATTTACCGGGCGATGGTTGACTTCCCGGGCCCGTTGTGGTTGGCTTACGACGAGGAATTCCGTATGCGGATTCCCCTGCACCCGGAGATGAGGTGGGACGAGCCCTGCCAGCGGCTGTGGCTGCTGTACATGACTCCCACGCGCCCTGCGCCCGGGGAAAGATACCATTGTGGACATGCGGTCCAGCGAGTGGCCCCAGCACAGGCTCCCCGCCAGGTGGCGGGGCAGGGGGTTCCAGCCCGCCTGCTGTGCTGGACTTTCTCGTCCAATGGTTCCTGCAACAGGAAGAACTGCAAGTACAGACATGAGTGTCCCTCCTGCGCTGGCCCCCATGCGGCCTCTGCCTGTCCCAGGCCTGGGGGGATGCGGGGCAGAGGAAGGGGCGGACAGGGGGCTGGCAAAACTGCCGTGGAGGGAGCTGGTTCACCAAAAGGCCCCCTCCCCAATTAATGTGGACATGTTGGAGCGTTGGCTCGCATTGTACCCGAGGGAGGAGGATGCGGTTTACCTTCTTCAAGGTTTTAGACGGGGGTTCCGTATCCCTTTTGTGGGCGACAGGTCCCCCCAGGATGCCCCCAACCTTTTGTCCCTTAGGGGGCGGGAGGAGGTAGCTGCTGCCAGCATTACTAAGGAGGTCGATATGGGCAGGGTTGCCGGCCCGTTCCCTACACCCCCGTTCCCCAATCTTAAGGTGTCACCTTTGGGCTTGGTACCCAAAAAATCACCGGGCGAGTTTCGCCTGATTCATCATTTGTCTTATCCAGCCGGCCGATCGGTCAATGATGCTATCCCTGATGACCTTTGCTCAGTCAGGTATACATCTTTTGACCACGCGCTGCGCATGGTGCGCTCATGTGGCCCGGGTGCGCTGTTGGCCAAGTGCGACATTAAGTCGGCGTTTCGCCTCTTGCCAGTGCACCCGGGCGATTTTGAGTTGCTGGGTTTCAAGTTCCGGGGTGAATATTACTTTGATAAGGCCATGCCTTTTGGCTGTTCTATATCATGCTCGGCTTTCGAGCGTTTTAGCACGTTCCTACAGTGGGCTTTCGTCCGCAGGTCAGGGTCCCGGTCTGTAGCCCATTACCTGGATGATTTTTTATTCGGGGGTGAACGGGGCTGGGACACGTGCACACGTCTCCTCAACACATTTCAGACGCTAATGGAGGAACTCGGTGTCCCTTTAGCGCCCGAAAAGACCGAGGGCCCATCTACTCAGCTAGTATTTCTGGGGGTGGAGATTGACACGGTAGCGCAGGCTTCTAGGTTACCGGGGGATAAGGTGTCAAGGATTGTGGCCCTTATCTCGGACTTGCTTGCTAAACGCAAGGCGTCCCTGCGGGAACTGCAGGTGCTACACGGTCACCTCAATTTCGCTTGCAGGGTGGTCGCACCGGGCAGGGCGTTTGCTCGGCGCTTGTGCGACGCCATGGCAGGCTTATCTAGGCCCCACCATAGGGTTAGACTCACCCGGGGTATCAGGGCAGATATGTTTATCTGGCTCCAGTTCCTGAGGGATTTCAATGGAGTGTCATTTTGGAGGTCTGACCTCCTAGCTTCCCCTCGCTTTCAGATACAGTCTGATGCTTCAGGGTCCCTGGGTTATGGGATGTACTTCAATGGGAAGTGGGCCTATGGTGGGTGGCCACCAGCCTGGGCAGGCACGGGTCGCCTGCGTGATCTCACGTATCTGGAATTTTTCCCTATCCTGGGGGCTTTGATGCTATGGGGCGAGGAGTGGGCCAACTCGGTTGTCCATTTCTGGTGCGACAATGCGGCCGTCGTCCACATTGTAAACTCACAGACTTCCAAATCGCCCAGGGTCATGGACCTAGTGCGCCAGTTTGTGTTGCGCTGCCTGCGCCTCAACGTACTTTTCAGGGCCAGGCATGTCCCGGGGGTCAATAATGATATCGCTGACGCTTTGTCCCGCCTGCAGATCTCCCGGTTCCGTGCCTTGGCCCCGGATGCGGAGGAATTTCCCTCGCCACTCCCGGAAGAGATATGGACCATTGGCAAGGAGAGGTAAACCGGGCGATTGGCTTGTCACTGGCACCACGCACGCGTAAGGCGTATCACCATGCATTCAATTCTTTCAGAGCCTTCTGTATTCAATCCCGGCTGCCAGAAACCTGGCCGATCCCAGTGACCCATGTACTTCGGTTCATGGTTTACCTGCATGCCCAGGGCCTTGCACCTCGCACCATAGCATCTAGGCTGTCAGCATTGGCTTTTATGGCCAAGGTGGGGGGTCATGTGGATAGTACCGCTGACTTCCATGTGAGACATGTTTTGGAGGGGTGGGGGCGGGAGCGTGGGCGTTGCCCGGACGACCACCACCCGATTTCCCCAGGGGTTCTTACCCAACTGGCCCGGGGCTGGCCTGGCCTCTGTTTTGATAGATATGAGGCAGCCCTATTTCATGCAGCCACAACGGTGGCATTTTTTGGAGCGCTCCGCATCAGCGAGCTTGTGATGCTGTCTAAGGCGGATGCAAGTCGTAGGGCACTGGAACTCGAGGATGTCTATGTTGCCAAAGACTGGGCTCAGTTGAGGATACTCTCCTCTAAGACCGATCAGCATGGCGTAGGCAGTGGTGTGAGACTGCTACGGTGTTCTTTGGCAGACATCTGTCCGGTTGGTGCCCTACATGAGTTTATTGCACTGCGTGGCACGCACCATGGCCCATTTTTCTGTCACCAAGATGGGTCTCCCCTTACTAAGTTTCAGTTTTGGAAGGTGACAGGCAAAGCGCTCGCCAGTGTAGGCCTCCCGGGGGCCCGTTACGGCACCCATTCGTTCAGAATAGGGCCGGCCTCCACTGCTGCTGCTTTTGGGTACTCCGGGGCTGAAATACGCAGCATGGGAAGGTGGGGTTTGCGGTGTTTTCAATTTTATGTACGCCCTCTCCCACAGTGAGTACCAGCCTGGTCACCACGTTTTTTCTCTCCCTCGTTTTTTCCCTTGACAGACCCTGGGTGTCGTATTACACCGGTGACAGTATGGCTGGTGGGCCATAGCTACGTGCACAGGGCAGCGCGTTACGCTGCGGCGACAGAGTGGGGACCCCGACTGGGACTGGGTGCATACTCAAGTCTCACATGGTATGGTAAGCCTGGGATGTTATGGCGGGAGCTGTTGCCTTTTCTTTTTTCAGGTCGGCATGCTGACCCGCCTGACATTCTCATCATACACCTTGGGGGCAATGATTTGGGCCAGGTCACCGGCTTATCGCTAAAGCATGCGATTTGCGGTGACCTCGCCTACTTGCATTACGTGTGGCCCGCCACCACCATTGTTTGGTCGGATGTGGTGCCCCGGCACACGTATAGAGGAGGGTTCGACCTCCCGGCCCTTGACTGGGCTAGACGCATGGTGAACAGGGCTGTGGCCCGGTTCATTGTCAGTAGGGGTTGGGGGAGGGTCAGCCCTCACCCCGCCATTAGTCTGCGAAATTATGACCTTTATGCAGGGGATGGGGTCCATCTGTCGCGAGGAGGTATGGACCTCCTGTTGGGTGATTGGCGAGCAGGCCTGTTGACCGAGCTGATGGTCTGGGGGGGGGGGCGTCGAGCCTTCTTTGAAGCCCCTCCGTGTGGCGGGTAGCACTGGTAAGGTAAACATTATGACCCACAGGAATCCGGCAAGTTCGCAATTGACTGGACAACACTAGACAGGCATAAGTTGGTTAAACGTTGTCCGGTCAACGACGAACTAGGTGACGGGGTGATGGCTATAGCTAGACAGCATGCATCACCCCGTGATTTTACGGATACGCGTCAGAGGGTGGGGTCATTAGTTAGATATTGACTACGGTCAACAATTTGTTTGTTGTCAACAAACAAATTGATACAAATAGATACATTGTAGCAATTGCCGTTGGCAATTTTGGGTGGTACCTTACCAGTGTTACTTCGGCCTGCTTGCCTTAAGAATTATGATTGGTCAATTACCAATAGAAATTTATAATTCGGACTAGGGCATGAATCAATAAATGTGGCCCAATGCCGTTATCCACTTTTACCAGTGTCTGAGTCCTTTATTGGGGGGTGCGCCTGCAATGCAAGCGCGGCGCCAAAATGGCCACCGCGCTCTTTGCGGCCCCCCCCCCCACCGGACGAAGGCATCCGGGTAGTTAGGGGCGTGGCCAGCTCCCTTATAAAAGGGGTGGCCACGAGGCAGCCGAGCTGCCATTTTGCGAAGCGACGGAGCAGAGAAGTTTTTTCTCCTCCACCCCCTCCCTAGTTAACAGTGTGATATTTTGGTCGCTTCGGGGCCGGGTGGGAATTTTTGGCTGGGACCCATATTGGCTTCCGGGTCCTGGTTTTTTCGCCCATCCCACACTGTTGCTATGGTTTGACATAGGGGTTTTTCTGTTGCTGCTGTTGACTTTGGTCACATGGGCGGGTAGCACTGGTAAGGTAAACATTATGACCCACAGGTATCCGGCAAGTTCGCAATTGACTGGACAACACTAGACAGGCATAAGTTGGTTAAACGTTGTCCGGTCAACGACGAACTAGGCGACGGGGTGATGGCTATAGCTAGACAGCATGCATCACCCCGTGATTTTACGGATACGCGTCAGAGGGTGGGGTCATTAGTTAGATATTGACTACGGTCAACAATTTGTTTGTTGTCAACAAACAAATTGATACAAATAGATACATTGTAGCAAATGCCGTTGGCAATTTTGGGTGGTACCTTACCAGTGTTACTTCGGCCTGCTTGCCTTAAGAATTATGATTGGTCAATTACCAATAGAAATTTATAATTCGGACTAGGGCATGAATCAATAAATGTGGCCCAATGCCGTTATCCACTTTTACCAGTGTCTGAGTCCTTTATTGGGGGGTGCGCCTGCAATGGAGTAATCTCCTTACCTTTTCAACGGCGTTTGGGGACCTTATCCAACAATGACGATGGCATCTCAGGAGCAGTAAGCACTTTGGGTGGTGTGTGTGTGTGTGTGTGTGTGTGTGTGTGTGTGTGTGTGTGTGTGTGTGTGTGTGTGTGTGTGTGTGTGTGTGTGTGTGTGTGAGCCATCTTATGTTCCAAAATGCTGGCACTGGCCATTTTGAAATGGCAAGATTTCTGGGAGATGTTGTGCTGAACAAAAAAATGGCCAATGCCAACATTTTGGGACATAAGATGGCTGCCCCACCCCACCCCACCTGAAGTATTTACTGCTCCAGAGATTTGATCATTGTCATCGGATAAGGTCAGCAACTTTTTAAATTTTCAATGCATCGCTATGGGAAATTGTGCTTCAGGTTACAACAATTTCATGTTACAATGGAGGTTGTTGGAACGGACCTCCGTCGTAACTCAAGGTTTTACTGTAAGTTTAAAAGTGTAGATGCCAACTATGACCAATTCCTGGATAGTCCTAACATTCATGCTGCTGGACCTGTCTATATCAACAAATGAATAATGGCTCTTTTATAAAGCTAATGGCTCTTGATCACCCATTTAAGAATGAAACTATTCTCTTTTTTCCTATTTCTCTTTTTTTAACAAACAGAGATATCTTTCACCAATATGTTCCTGGGGAAAGTCCCTTTCTCATCTAATTACACTGAGCTTTGCAGCTATGCTCAAATGAAAAAGGGAAGTTTGAAGGGAGTGTGTGTAGATAATAGAGTGGAACCTTGGTTAATGTAATTAATACATTCTCCAGGACATTTCTTACAGCGAAAATTACTTTAACTGAATTTCCCATAGGAATGCATTGACTGCAATTTCCCATAGGAATGCATTGAAGACCAATTAATCCATTCTGAAAAAATTCTGTAAACCGAGCCACTATTTTCTGTGGATTTCATTTTGTTATGTGATGTTTATGTTAACCGAGCTGTTTGTTAACCAAGGTTCCACTGTATCATCGTCTCTGTTACCAAAAAGCTCCTGGAGTTTTGATCGTGAGTTCTGTCTCCACTGCAGATTTTCCATTCCTACTGCACAAAACCACAACAGCTGTCACCTTACAGAGGACGAACTGTGAATACAGAAAAATAATAATAACTGAACACATCTAATATTCTGTCTTGGTCTTTTGTTTATATGCAACAGACATTTTTTAGATTGCTATTGGATATAGCTTTCGGAGACATCTAATGGCTGATGAATAATATTACAAGTAAATATATTATTACACCTGCTAACCTTCATCTAGATTTGTGTATTGACTTTAAAAGGCATGAGGCATAATCACAGGGGAGTGTGTGGATGTGTGCGCACTCAGTCACACACAGACATGATACAAACTCGTACTTGCAATGTCCTTGATTGAGGAATGGGAATAACTTGCCGCTTGCCTTGACCAGCAATAAAAACCCAGCATTGATGTTCTCCCCTGCTGTTCTGGGGACGGAGCACAATCACACTGGGAAGATTAAAAAGCACCATGTGCCAAATTCTGCAGAGAACTCCCTGCCAGGAACTCTGCATCTCCAGTGCTGTGTTCACGCAATGTCTGTGAAAAATGCTTTTCAAGCCCATTGTGTGACAATAGGGCTTTGGACTTTAAGCCTCCACATGGTATTTTCAGCTTCTTCTGTTCCCAGACTCTTCGCCACAAGGTTAAAAAAGAAAAGAGAAGGCAGAACAAATGAATCTCACTTTATTAACTTACTTCCTGTCACTTCCTTTTGCTGCCAGGATCGGGTAGTGCCTCTAAATAGACCTCCTCCATTTTCAGTATTACAGCTAAATCTCAGTTCATTTCCAGTTTCTCGACTAGAAGCAATGATAAAAATGCACAGCAGCCTCTTAAACTTGAGGTTCTTCACATATTCTTAAATAAAATATTGAGCACTCTTCCAACTACAGGCTACAAGGCTTCAAACAGATTAAGAATATTTTACTTTCTTTATCAGCTGCCTTTTAATGGGTATTTGATGGATTCATTGATTTAATATGAATGTATCTCAGACTTCTGAAGTGTTCTAATACACAAATTATACCTGTATGTGTTGTGTGTGTGTGTGTGTGTGTGTGTGTGTGTGTGTGTGTGAGTGTGTGTGTGTGAGAGAGTGTGTGTGTGAGAGAGTGTGTGTGTGTGTGTGTGCGTGTGTGTGTGACACTTCTCATTACTTTCTATTATTCCTTGCTACAGTAATATGCCAGATTTCAAACAGAATAATAAGCAAGAGCAGATTTATTTATTTTGAAGCTCTCTGAAAAATATATATATAACAAAACGATATGCTTCATTTTAAAACAAGTCATATTGATTTGCTGTGTTTAATCAACCTTAATCAAAGAGATGGTCCATTTTGTCTTAAGGCAAAGACAGGAATCTTGGGGCTTTTTCTTCTGATGTGATGGCCTTCAGCTTTCACCTAGTGGTGGGCATCAGCAGCATACCTGTCAAATTCCCTGTATTGGCCAGGATTACCCCATAATTCCGCGCCGATTTTCTCCATTTCCCGCCCGGAGCTGCTGCTACCCCGTAATTTGGCAGTGGGGGGGGAAGGAGTTACTGCGCATCCCTTCTGCAGAAGGGGGTGCATAGAAGCCTTCTACGCATGGGTAGAACGGACCTGCGCAGAAACGTTCTGCGCAGGTCCCGTAATCTCCGGAGCTGCGCTTGACAGGTATGATCAGCAGGCTTGCACCAGTTCGCCAGAGCCCGGTATAGCAAAAATTCTGGCTGGCCCCGCCCATCTAAGTTTTGAAATAAAGTAGTCCTAATTTGGGTGCAATGGAGGGCTTCCCCTCTGGTGACGCCCACAGTGTGGTAGTAAATTTTTTTGGAGTCCACCACTGCTTTCACCCCAGAATGGGCAAAATCAGCAAAGGGACTGGAGGACAACAACTTCTGTAGAAGCTCAAGGGTCTTTCATGGATTATTTTCTATCAATAATAGCCTTTTTAGGAGAATAGCTCAGGGAAATGATTTTTTTCTTTTGTTTTAGATGTTAAAGCCTTTTTTCCTCTCACACATTTCCTCCCTCTGTTTCTACTATAGTCTCCTCTCTTCCCCTCAATATCCTGCACCACAAGGCTTTATTTCTGCCACGGGCTTTCCCCTTCTTACCTAGTTAGCTGTTGTGTATTAAGATAGTTTATGCTACTACGTGCTTTGCAAAAAAGGTGCCATTATTGTAAAAGCTGATTTGTCAATGTTTTCCTGCTTCTTCGGAAGCGAGGGTAAATGTAACCATTCTGTTCTGTATAAAAGCTAGTGTCTCTGCACCTTTTCCTCTGTTATTTTGCTCCTTGCAATAAACCATGTTGTTGTTTGAACTAGCTCTGTCCGAGTAGTTACTCTCCGGGTTCGGACACAACATTAGCCCTTCAGAAGAGGAACAGATACTCTTTCCAGAGGTCTGCCCTGATGACTCGCAGAGGATATTTTGAAATTAGACCAACAGATACCTTGTTGTTGCTGTTCTATGCCATCAAGTTGCTTCCAACATATGGTGACCCTACAAAATGTCCTCTCTTTAACAGGGCTGCTCAGTTCTTGGAGAATCAAAGCTGTGGCTTCCTTCATGGAGTCAATCCATTTTATGTTTGTCCTTGCTTTTACCTCCTGCTTTCAACCTTAGGTTGAAAGTGATAATGATACATGGGTGCTAATTAAGCAGCATTGCTAATGAGATAACCTGTGATCAGGAATACTGTAGCATCTGGAGGGAGCAAGAAGTCAGGTCCAACCACGTTGTGTAATCATAAATGATAGATCACACAGGTGTTTTCTGACATGTTTTCCTGGGAGTACACTGTGCCTGCTACTCCTGCTGGTCAGGGATTCTGGGAATTGAAGTTCAAGGACACCTGGAGCTCCAAGGTTGGCCATTGCTGTACTAGGCCCTGCTTACACCTTAGCATCCACCTCTTAGCTCCTTTTCCATAGCTGCTGACAGTTCTTCTTGCAGGTCTTGCCAAATTGCAGCTCAAAAAGGTTCAATCTACTACATGAGATATACAGGTATTTTTCCTTTCTTGCCTCTTCCCCCTGCCATGATTCTGAAGCCATGTAACATAATTTCATTCCATCTGCTATGTAGTTGTAAATTTTTTGGTTACTTTTATAGTTATCAGTGTATGCCTTTTTGGTACCAGAGAGTGTCTATGTGACAATGTCAGCTTGCGTTGCTTCCTTATACTCTGTTGTGGTTATTGAGGCAAAGGTGAGGAGGAAAGGAGGATGTATTTTGTACCTTTGTAACTTTCACTTGTCTGATTTTTTAAAAAATTGGTAACTTTTGAAAAATAATAAAACCATTACATTTTTAAAAATGAGTCAGAATTTGACTTCTTCTTCTACTGTGTCTAGATCAGACGGTAAACTGCCAAAATGAAGCCACCTTTTGATGAATTCATTCTACAGTTCCTTTTGTCTGATTTAGGGTGAGAAAGATTAGCCGGCACAATGATGTTGCTGTTGCCCCGGGTATGCCCAATTGTGGTTCAAAAATACCACGATGTTTGAGGAGGCTCTTTCAGTGTACACTGGAAACCTGCTGACTAATTACAATGGTGTAAGCACAGTGGTGTAAATTGCAGTGGTCTGGTAAGTCACCTTATTAGATGGCTGTACAGATCAATTGTTTAGATATCCAGCTGTGAAGCCAAAGGTTGGGAATTCAATTCCCCACTGTGGATCCCAGATAAGTTAATCTATGTGGCCCTGGGAAAGCTGCACTATTCCAGGTTGTCCCCAGAAGAAAGGAATGGTAAATCACTTCTGTGCATTCTCTACCTAGAAAACCCTGAAAATGGTTGTCATAAATCAGAATCAACTTGACAGCGTACAATCTCTATTGTTATTTAAGTCATCACTACTTAATACATCACAGCTTGCATCCCTCATTTATTTTATTTATTTATTTATTTATTTTTCACGCCTATATACCGCCCACTCAGGTACAACCCAACTCATCCTATGCCGGTCACGTGAATTAGTTCACAAAAAGAGTTACATGAAGTAACTCATTAACTAGGGATAATCTGCCGCTCTGGGGCTGCAGTGGTTCAGAGGTTAAGAAGGTCGTCTTGTTAGCTGGTAGGCCATCAAGTTGGCAGTTCAAAACCCGGGTACTGCATGACTGATTGAGTGCCCATCTCTGTCCCAGCTCTTGGGGACATGAAAGGAGCCTCATTTAGGCAGAGCTTCTCGCGCAAAAATCCTTTCAACCCAGAATAATTTCTGACACAAAAGTATTATTATTATCTGGACCCCTTTCAGTCAGGGTTCAGGCCCGGACATGGTACGGAGATGGCATTGGTCACACTGATGGATGATCTCTGGCGAGAAAGGAATGGAGGCCATCCGACCATCCTTGCACTCCTTGACCTCTCAGCGGCTTTCGATACCGTCGACCATGGTATCCTTCTGGAACGTCTCTGAGGATTGGGGATCCAGGGCACTGTGTTGTCCTGGTTTTCCTCATTCCTGAAGGGCCATACCCAGTCGGTGTGGTTAGAGAGTGAGACGTCCAACCCTAGGCCACTCCAATATGGGGTGCCTCGGGGCTCGGTGCTGTCTCCTCTCCTATTTAATATCTACGTGAAACCGCTGGGTGAGATCATCCGTTCCCACAGGGCGTGGTACCATCAGTACGCGGATGACACCCGGACGCTACCATCTTTAGTGTATGGGACCAAAGACAACAGAACAGCCGAAGGGTTGGCTTAACACAGGTTTATTGCATGACGGTCCGGTGGAGCATGAGGTAATAGCGGTGATACATCTCAATATATACAGTAGCCCTATACATTTGAATCTTGTAGCACGGTAGCTCATTGGCTGCTACCGGCGTGGCCTCGCCCAGGCACGCCTCTCTTCCTGCTGCTGAATGCAGATCTTTCTTCTGCTGCTGAATGCAGATCTTTCTCCTGCTGCTGAATGCGGGGAAGGTTTTCCCGCGGCTGTCCGTGATTGAGCAATGTGAACCATGTGAGACTGAACGCTCGCAGCTGCCCTCTATGGGCTGCCTGCTCGCGTTCCTTTACAGCTGAGATACCTTGTATTTGGAGTGGTTACATTCTTGCCTTTACAGTACAATGAACATGCAATCATACATACATAACATCCCTCCCCCCTAGGATGGGACGAAGTCCCGCAACCATTGTGGCTTGCCACACGTGCGCTTGGGGCGTGCTTGCGCCTGACCTAGTGCTGGAGAGCCTGTGATCTCTGACTCCGCGGGTACTTGTCCTGCAACGGGAAACGGGGATTCGTTAGTGGCTCTGTGGGGGGTCCGTGCCTGCCTTGCGCCCGGGGATGGGAATGGAATGAACAGTTGGGAGGTGAACCCCTGCCTGTTGCTCTCGGACCCGGGGGACCCTCCTATTGTGAACCGCAGAACCGATGAGGTCGCCCTTGTGGTTCTGCTACCTTCTGCTCCCCACTCGGGGGACCTTGAGACTGTGGTGGGCGGACTCGCTGTTGCCTCCTGTCTTGGGGGTGTCGGTCTCCGGGAAATTGGCGCTATGTTGCATTCTAACTCACAGGGGCTACTGGGACTGGAAGTACCAGGGGCTGAACTGAAACCCCTCTTTTCGCCAGGACGGGTGGGGGACCACTCCGCTAACTCCCCCTGGTACTGTAAATCAATGTCTAAACTTCTAGGGGCATCTGTGTTTCGGGGAAACTTCCGAGGGGTATGTGTGAGGTCGGGGCTCTTCCTTTCTGCCGCGAACTCCCGCAAAAGATCTCTGAGGATCGATTCCCTCTCCTCCCCCCTTGGTGGGGACCCATGTCCCCCTTTCCCTCCCCCTTGGGCTAAACGGGTGGGGGAGTACCCTAACGCTGATTCGTGGCTATTTTCGTCTTCGTCCTGCTCTCCGGGGACCCTGCGCCTGAGTTGGTCCACGTGTCGCCTCCACAGGAGGCCTTACTGGTCTCCACACGGTATGAGACGGGGCCGGTTTGCTCTATTACGGTGCCCGGCACCCAGGCTGGACCCGCGTTGGCGTAGTTCCTGCAATGCACCGGGGCGCCTACGCTGAAACTCTTTGCGGGTTCCACCCCTATGTTCCGCCCCGTGTCCTCTACTCTCGTGGGGTCTAGCTTGGAGATTACCGTGGCCAGCTTCCTGCGCATTAACAGCTCCGCGGGGGAGTACCCTGACGCCAATGGGGTGACCCTGTACCTTAGCAGGAATTGGCACAATTTCAGGTCGAGATCTCCGGGGCCCATGCGCCGCAGCGCGTCTTTTGTGGTGCGCACGAGGTGCTCTACTTGGCCGTTGGTGGCCGGGTGAAAGGGGGTGGAGGTGACGTGCCGAATGGCGTTGCGATCCATGAATGCCCCGAACTCGGCGGACGTGAAACAGCTAGCGTTATCGCTGACGAGGGTGTCGGGTAAACCGAACGTGGAAAAGACCCTCCGTAACTGTTTAATTGTTGTGGCCGAGGAGGTGCTCAAGACTGGAATGACCTCCAACCACTTGGAGAACGCGTCCACCACAAGGAGGAAAAGTGTTCCCCTGAACGGGCCAGCAAAGTCTACATGTACCCGGGACCAGGGCCCCCTTGCTGCGTCCCACTCCCTATGTGGCAAGCGAGCCTCTTCTGGCCTGGAGCTTTGGCACGCTTCGCAAGTGTCGACCATGTGTTCGATGTCGGCGTCTAGCTGGGGCCACCAAAAGTAACTGCGGGCTAGTGCCTTTGAGCGGACGATCCCCGGGTGGCTGACGTGCAGCAGTTTAAGCACCCTCGGCCGGAGAGACATGGGGATCACTACCCGCTGTCCCCACAAAAGGCAACCCCTCTCTAGGGACAATTCTAGTTTCTTTTTGAAAAATGTGTCGAATTCCGCTGCAGGGGAAGACGCGGGCCACCCTTTCTGTACCCAGGAGCAAACTGTAGCCAGCGTTTTGTCCTTGCCGGTCGCTTTGGCGATGTCGGCCGGTACTACTGGAGGGGAGTCTAGGACCTCTATCATTAAGACCTGGTGGTCCCTCTGTTCCTCGCCCACGTGGCAGCAATCCCGGGGAATGGGGGACCTCGACAGGGCATCCGCATGGCTAATCTCCTTCCCGGGCCGGTATACCAACGCGTGCTGATACGCGTTGAGAAAAATGGCCCACCTGAGCATCCTCGGGGACAGGATTTGGGGTGTGGGCTTATCTGCGGTGAAAATGCCTAGCAAGGGCTTATGGTCAGTCACTATGGTGAAGGGGCGGCCGTACACAAAATCATGAAATTTCTTGGTCCCCGCAATTATCACTAGTGCTTCCCTGTCTGTCTGGGCATAGTTTCTCTCCGCTTGGGACAAGGACCTAGAGTAGAACGCTATCGGGACCTCCCTCCCGTTCTCCAGTACGTGGCATAACACCGCCCCCACCCCCACCGGGGATGCATCGCATATCAGGACCACTGGGCGTTTGGGATTGAAATGGGTCAGTACCGCATCTGATGCCAGGAGTCGCTTCAGGTCATTGAAAGCCATCTCCTGGTCGTCGCCCCACTTCCATGCCCCGTCCTTTTTTAACAATTTGTGTAGCGGTTCCGCCACTGCTGCCTTCCGCGGAAGGAAGGAGTGGTAAAAGTTGAGCAGTCCAAGGAACGACTGCAACTCGGGCTTGGAGGTGGGGCGAGGGGCCTTCTTGATGGCGGCCACCTTGGATTGGGATGGCCTTATTCCCTCGGGAGTAACACGGAACCCTAGGAACTCAACCTCAGTTGCGAAGAAAACGCATTTGTCTTTCCGCAACCGCAACCCCGCTTTTTCGAATATTGCCAGGACCTTTCCCAACCTTATTGCTAATTCGACCCGGCTCCCCCCTGTAATCAATACGTCATCAAAGTAGGGTAACACCCCCTCTAACCCCTTCAGGAGGCGTTCCACGAGTGACTGGAAGATCCTGGGCGCCGAATTCACGCCGAATTGGAGGCGCGATACCTGGAACGCCCCTTTGTGGGTGACTATGGTCTGTGCAGCAGCTGCGGCGGGGGTCACCGGGAGTTGCTGGTAGGCTTGGGCCAGGTCGAGTTTAGCGAAACACCTCCCCCCGTGTAACCTGGCCAACAAGTGGCTGACTACCGGCACCGGATACGCATTAGGGCGGATCGCCTTATTGATGGTGCACTTGTAATCAGCGCATATGCGGACCTCCCCGTTGGCCTTGAGCGCTGTTACAATTGGAGTTTCCCACTCCGCAGAATCAACAGGGACAAGAATCCCCTGGCCCACCAATTTGTCCAACTCCGCCTCTATTTTGTCCTTTAGTGCGAAGGGCACTCTGCGCGGTTTAAGTCTGATTGGACGTACTCCAGGGTCCAGGTCGAAAGTCACTGGGGGGCCCTTGAATTTTCCGAGCCCCTTTTTGAAAACCTCGGGGTGCGCGTCGCACACGCTCTGTATTGGATCGGTCCCGGCGGCGTGTGCTCCCACGGCGTGCACCCCCCCCAATGAACAACCCCAGGGGCTGGAACCATTGAGTCCCGAGGAGGCTGCATTTACCTCCCTTGAGGACGACTAGGGGAAGCGTTGCGGTGTGCTTTTTAAACTGGACCTGGAACTTCCCAACCCCCAACACTGGGATGCGGTTCCCTTGCACGTCCTTCAGTGTGGCCCTCAACACTTTGAGTCCACCTCCATCCTAACAGGGGCCCCTTGTATTACTACCTCAACGAAGTAACGGGGGTGCTCCGTGGAAACGCTGCAAACCGGAGCGTCGTCCTCGCTGTCGTCGGAGATGCGCCCTACTCCGTCCCGCGTCCTCGTGGTCCGGGTGCCGTCCTTTGGCCTCGTGGTGCGGTCCTGCCTCGCCGAGCGGTCTGGGGAACTCCTCTTGGCCTCGCGCCGTTTCCGGCAGACCTTGGCGATGTGCCCGCGCCGGCCGCAGTTGTGGCACTCGGCCTTGCGGAATGGGCATTTGGCGCGGGCGTGGGCGGCGCCGCAGCCGTCGCAGCGCCGGCCCTCTCTGTGGACCCTCCGGACGTCCTCGTCGTCGCCGCTCTCCGTGGACGAGTTCGAAACTCGCCGGGCCGCGCGCACCGAGCTCTCTGCCTTGGCGGGTTTCGGGCGCCAGTCCTGAAGCTCTTGCACCCCGGCATTCGTGGCCTCCGCGGCCTGTGCCGTGTCGAGGACTTGTTGCCACGTGGGAGGCGGCTCCTTTTTCATCAGCGCGCGCTGAGTCTCGGTATCCCTCAGACCGCAGAGCAGGCAGTCCCGGAGGGTGACTTCTGGGGTCTCCCACTTGCATGGGCCGGCGGCCAGCCGCAGGGCCGCGGCGAACTCAGCGACCGATTCCCCGGGCGCCTGGACTCGCCTCCAGAACGCGCTCCGAGCGGGGAACATCGCTATCGCGGGCCGGAGGTGGGTGCGCAGCGCCGCCAGGAGCTCTGTGGCCTTGAAGTCGCTCACCCTCCTCGGCGCGATCAGGTCCACCAAGGTCCTCTTGGTCTCGTGTCCGAGCATGCGGATGAAGATGGCCCTCTTCTTGGCCTCATCTGAGACTTCGAGCTCCACTAGCGCTCCATTGAAGTCTATCTCAAACAGCTCCAAGTCCCCCGGCTTCCTGATCTCGTAGCCGGCGCATGTCTTGGTCCCGTGGGCAGCCATGATCCCATCCTCGTCGCCAATTTAGTGTATGGGACCAAAGACAACAGAACAGCCGAAGGGTTGGCTTAACACAGGTTTATTGCATGACGGTCCGGTGGAGCATGAGGTAATAGCGGTGATACATCTCAATATATACAAGAGCCCTATACATTTGAATCTTGTAGCACGGTAGCTCATTGGCCTCGCCCAGGCACGCCTCTCTTCCTGCTGCTGAATGCAGATCTTTCTTCTGCTGCTGAATGCAGATCTTTCTCCTGCTGCTGAATGCGGGGAAGGTTTTCCCGCGGCTGTCCGTGATTGAGCAATGTGAACCATGTGAGACTGAACGCTCGCAGCTGCCCTCTATGGGCTGCCTGCTCGCGTTCCTTTACAGCTGAGATACCTTGTATTTGGAGTGGTTACATTCTTGCCTTTACAGTACAATGAACATGCAATCATACATACATAACACCATCATTGGTTTCTTGGGCGCTACCATCATTGGTTTTAGATGGGGCTAGTCTGCCCCAGACAGAACCGGTGTGCAACTTGAGGGTCCTCCTGGACTCACGACTGCTGTTTGAAGATCAGGTAGCGGCCGTGACCAGGAGGGCTTTTGCCCAACTTCGGGTGATTCACCAGTTGTGCCCGCTCCTAGACCAGGACTCCTTACTCATGGTCACTCATGCTCTGGTCACTTCTAGACTAGATAATTGCAATGCGCTCTACATGGGGCTGCCCTTGTTGACCATCCGGAGGCTGCAGTTGGTCCAGAATGCGACTGCTCAGGTGGTGATAGGATGTGGGCGTTATGCTCGCGCCTCACTACTGCTTCGGGAGCTGCACTGGCTTCCAATTTGCCTCAGGGTGCAATTCAAGGTGCTGGTCATTACCTTTAAAGCCCTATATGGTAGTGGGCCAGGATACCTAAGAGACCGCACCGCCCCAAGAACGTCTGTCCGTCCAACCAGAGCAGACCGGAGGGGCTCTCTGCTTGTACCATCTGCTAGAGGGGCCTGTCTCTCTAGCACAAGAAGGAGGGCCTTCTCTGTGTCCGCTTTGGCCCTATGGAACCTCCTACCAGTGGAACTAAGACTGCAGATAGAATTGCTGCCCTTCAGGAAAGATCTGAAAACATGGCTGGTGGGGCAGGTGTCCCCGGGGTCCTGAAGATGTTGTGACCCCCCACCTGCTGGTTGGTTTAATATCAAAGTAATCTTCCACTTTTTAATGTGTGGGGGTTTTAGTGGGGTTTTGTTGTTGTTCAGTCGCACAGTCGATTCGGACCCTTTGCGACCCTATGGACCATTGATCTTCAGGTACCCCTGTCCTCCACCATCCTCCTCAGCCCGCTCAGCTCGGTGCCCGCTGCATCCACAATGCCATCCAGCCATCTCATCCTTGGCCATCCCCTTTTTCTTTTGCCCTCCACCTTTCCCAGCATCAAGGCTTTCTCAAGTGAATCCTCATTTGGTGTCCAAAGTACTTCAGCTTCATCTTTACTATTTGACCTTCTAAGGAGCAGTCAGGACTGATTTCTTTCAAGATTGACTTATTTGTTCTCCTCGCTGTCCAGGGTACTCTCAAAACTCTCCTCCAACACCACAGCTCAAAGGCGTCTATTCTTCTGCGCTCAGCCTTCCTAATGATCCAGCTCTCGCATCCATACATTACCACCGGGAATACCATTGCGTTGACTATACGGATTTTTGTTTGCAAGATGATGTCTCTACTTTTCACTATGTTCCCCAGGTTTCTCATGGCTTGTCTCCCTAGAATCAGTCGCCTCTTTATTTCATGGCTGCAGTCACCTTCTGCACTGATCCTAGATCCCAAGAAAATAAAATCCGTCACTGCTTCTACTTCTTCCCCGTCTACTTTCCAGGTGCTGATAGGGCCTGTTGCCATTATCTTGGTTTTCTTGATGTTAAGTTTCAGGCCAGCTTTTGCACTCTCTTCTTTCAACCTAATCAGTAGCTTCTTTAAATCTTCATCACTTTCTGCCATTAGGGTGGTATCGTCTGCATATCTCAAATTGTTGATGTTTCTCCCAGCAATTTTTATCCCATATTGTGATTCCTCCATCCCTGCATTGCGCATTATGTGCTCTGTGTATAGGTTGAAAAGGTAGGGTGATAAAATGCAGCCTTGTCTTACTCCTTTTCCTATTCCAAACCATTCTGTCATTCCGTGTTCTGTCCTAACTGTTGCTTCTTGACTCTTGTACAGATTTCTCATGAGGCATATGAGGTGTTCTGGTATTCCCATTTCTTTAAGTACTTGCCACATTTTATTGTGGTCCATGCAGTCAAAGGCCTTGGTGCAGTCAATAAAGCAGAGGTATACTTGTTTCTGATATCCCTTTGTTTTCTCCATGATCCACCGTATATTAGCAATGTGGTCTCTAGTCCCCCTGCCTCTTCTGAAAACTGCCTGCACCTCTGGCAATTCTCTCTCCACGTGCTGCTGAAGTCTATCCTGTATTATCTTGAGCATCACCTTACTAGCGTGTGGGATGAGCACAATTGTTTAAATTGTTTAGTGGGGTAATTTGTTTTAATGAGGTTGTTCTTGTTTTAAGGGTTTTAAGATTGTATGCCGCCCAGAGTCTTTGTGAGTTGGGCGGCTATATAAATATGAATATAAATAAATAAATAAATAATAAAATCTGCCACTCCAGTTGATACCACTGTAACCATTATAGTAATTAAGTAACTAATCAAACTATAATTGTAAACAATTATTTTTAAAAAGTATGTTTCTAAGCCAGCATTAACTACTGTTGATAGCTGATTGTTATTTTTTAACCACCTGACTAAAATTTTGAAGTAAAACATTCAATGTTAAAATAGTCATTTTTTAAAAAAAAGTGCTAAAATGAATAATAATAGTTTCCCCCTTCTTAAAAGTTGAACAATCATAGTGAAGTGAATATTATTTCCTTTTTATTAATTTTTAAGGGCAAATGAAACCTCATGTTGGAAATGCACATACCATTCTATAACTGCTGTCACTAGAAAATTGGGCTGCCACTCAGTGAGTTAAATTTTCCATCTCAGCTTAAAACAAACACATGAACCCCATGTCATTCTCTTAGGCTTCAGTGACGTGGAGTGCTTGCAGACTCCTTATCAAGGCAAAAACCTTTGTGAAGCCAACCAGAATGACACAAAATAGTGTGAACATTATTGATTTCTCCTGAACATTTTATCAGGATAGATGTTGAATATAGTAGTAGAGCCACCAGGTGGGGGGGTGTTTCTTCAGGGCTGAAGGCCCCGAGTCGCCATTTTGTAGCTCTTTTTATTACAGTATTGTTATTACGGAATATGGCAGGAGATAGCAGACATCCTGCTTAGATCCTATTAAGGATAGTTCTAATTCTAAGTGCACCTTGGACTGGAGAAGTTACATCATCCCATAATTGTGTACTGAGGTATTTCCACTGCTCAGATCGTGGGATATGTTGCTGGTGGCTTTCACATCCCAATCCTAACCCTATCCTTGGCAAATTATATCTGTAGCAACCTCTAGACCCAACAGTTCCATTCGCTATGCTACCAATAGCAATTACATGTATATGCTGCCAATTGTGCTTAGAGCACTCTGGGAAGTTCACAAGGTAATTAGCATGTTTACCTCCAACATTCTGGGTACTTATTTTACCATCCTTCGAAGGATGGAAGACTGAGTCAACCTAACAACCATGTATATCAGGGATTCTCAACCTGCGGCCCATGGGCCGAATGCAGCCCATGGCGCCATTTCATGTGGCCCCCCACCGCCTCCACCACACCCGGAAGTGCCATGTGGTGGAGGAAAGGCAAAATGGCCATCTGGCCACCAAAGCTGTCTGAGGGAGCATGACCCGGGCCCCAGCTTTAAAAGGTTGAGAATTGCTGATGGATACGCTTCATACTTTTTCCTTTCGCTTTTTCAAAACCACCATGAACTATTGGCAGGCATCACATCTTGTTGCCATGAATTCCACACATTAATAGAGCATTTCCAGATACATTCGATGAGAGCTCCCATATCAGTCCCATTGGCAAACTGGTATTGGTTCATGCTGGCTCTGAGCTATAAGACTCTCGAGTCCATCCCAGGTAGTGTGCACCAGCTGGCAGAAGGCTGTACAGTACTCTTGTTTATGTCAAGGTTTCCAAATTAGTTTCTTTCTTTCTTGGCCAGGTAAATAAACTAGTAGAGCTATTCAGATTTCTCTTGTTTACAAAAACGTCCTATAGATACAAACTCAATTAAATGGGGGTAACAGAAAGGAATGAGTTGCTCGAACCAGATGCTTCTCGGTTCCTGTTGGCTGTCTCCCAAAAGTCAGTTTAAAGACATTTGCAGCCTTTTAAATTTTAAGATCCAGCAACCCAGGTCCACTGTAGATAATGCAACTTATGTGGATCTACTCATGTTTCCCTAGGCGTAACAAATCCCATTCAGTCTTTGCCATTTCATCAGTTCTAAAGGAGGATAGTCATGGTCGCATAGCAAGTTTTATATATGGTATACAGCTGTGATGGTTAACCTTGGCATTCGAGATGTTCTTGGACTTCAATACCCGGAAGCCCAAGCCCCCATGAATCCGCACGAATGGGTTTACCATCCGGGCATGTTTTACTTCTGCTTCCAGAAGCGACGAGGGTGGCGCAGGCTGGATGAATCGCAGTAAACCCATTCGTGCGGATTCATGGGGGCTTGGGCTTCTGGGAATTGAAGTCCAATAACATCTGGAGTGCCAAGGTTCCCCATCACAGGTATACAGTATAACATTGGCTTTTGTGTGTTGCCATTTCTGACACCAGATTTGTGCCCATTTGTTCTCTTTCACACAGAGGTTGACCTGTTGCCCCCTGTGTTGGATGCAGAGAGTTACTGATGGTACAGATCATATTAGCAGATGAAACAAATGAAGGAACCCCACATATTGTGATACTGACATCTCTGGAACATTTCAACCACCTAATACACTGTCAGTAAACTCTATGGTCTCATAATTTAAAGTGAGGGCCTTCTATGTGGCAGCTAAATGACTATGGAATGCTCTTCTTCGGAAAGTTAGGTTCGCTCCCCTCCAGTGGTGGGATTCAATTTTTTTACTACCTACTCTGTGGTCGTGGTATGGTGGGCGTGGCTAGGGGAAAGCCCTGTGATACTCCTGGATTAGGACTACTTTATTTCAAAACTTGGATGGACAGGGCCAGCCGGAATTTCTGCTACCGGTTCTGGCGAACTGGTGTGAAACTGCTGAATCCCACCACTGCTCCCCTCCTCTTTTAACGTTCCACCTACAGTTGAAGACCCATCTCTCCAGGCAGGCTTTGTAATAATTACAGGTATGACTGTGTCCATGGATGCTGACTCTTACCAAAATTATTGTCTGGTTTTAAAGTGTTCTTTTCTATATTAGGCTCTTGTTATATGCTTCAAGACTCTTTTATATTTTCAGTTCTGACTCCCATTAGACAGAGTGGGAAGTAACTCACTACATAAAAAGCAAGCTACTTGTAACTTAGGGTCTGTCTCCTTGTGGGATGTTGGAGCAATCTGGTTCACACTTGAAAGGCTCTTATTTTCAGTGTGATCTATTTTATCCCACACTTGAGCGGTCCTCCCATTCACACAGAAGACATTTCTTCTCCTGAGAGAAGGATCTAGACAGCACTTCTGATTACTCCACTTTCTCTTACTTTCAATTATTGATGCACTCTCCCCCACATTTTACTGCTCACTAGCTGTGGTGACTTCCTCCTTTTTTCCTGTTAATTTTCCTCCCAACCTGTCAGTGCTGCATAGAAGACAAGGACCAAAGTGCACATTCAGCACCTCTAGAATTGGGGGGGAAAACTTAGTTAGAGAATACTAAGTTAGAAAACAGTTGGAAAATAGAGGATGAGGTTCTCTGTCATCCTATTTATTGTCACAACCCACTGAATACATCACAAGGTTTTCACTGCCCACAACTATTTGGGAGATGGCTAACCAATCACCCAACAGAAAAACAGGATAGTCCAATCAGGTCAAATAAACTTGGAGAGGTAGCTAATATGTCAGAAGGCAGAATTATAATTCAAAATGACCTTAACAGATTAATTAACTTCATCTTCTTTCGCATCTAGGTCAGACCTTAAACTGTCAAATGTTGGTGAATTCATTCTGTAGTTTCTTTCACCTGACCTAGTGTGAAAAAGATTAGCTGGCACAAGATTGCTGTTGCCTGGGGTACACCTAGTTGTGGTTCAAAAATACTACAGTCTTTGAAGAGAGATACATAATAAAAATGACATGATTCTCAACAGGGGTGAAGAGTATTGTAGCTAGGCAGGAAAAATCATATGCACAAATATAGGATGGAAGAAAGCTGACTTGGAAGCAGTACATCTGTAAAGTACCTAGAACAGTGATGGTGAACCTTGGCAATCCAGCTGTTCTTTGACTGCAATTCCCAGAAGCCCAAGTTTACTGCGTCCATGCAGTAAACCCATTCGTGTGGATTCACAGGGACTTGGGCTTCTGGGAATTGATGTCCAAGAACAGCTGGAGTGCCAAGGTTCACCATCAAGAACCTAGAATGTCTTGGTGGATCACAAGCTACACATGAGCCAACATTGTGATACAGTAAAACCCCTACTTACAAAAAAAAGTCTGTTCCGTAGGCTTTTGCTTAAATCGATTTTTTTGTAACTCAAAACAAAACCATAGGAAAAATTATTATTTTTTACGTAACTCAAAGCAAACCCATAGGAAAAATGACATTTTTATGTAAATCGAAGCAAATCCATAGGGAAATGATTTTTTACAAAACTCGAAGCAAACCCATAGGAAAAAGAATCTTTATGTAACTCAAAGCAAACCCATAGGAAATCGTGTAAATCGGGACATAGTTTTAACACAAAATCATTATGTAAGTTGAATTTTCTGTAACTCATGCCATTTGTAAGTTGGGAGTTTTACTGTACAGCCAGAAACAAAGCTACTATGCTAGGGTATTTAAAAAGAAGTATTAAGGGAAGTAATCATACTACTCTATTTGGCTTTGTTCAGGCTTCACCTAGAACACTGTGTCCCATTCTGGGGACCATAGTTTAAAAAGGATATCAAGAAGGTAGAAAATGTTCAGAGGATAAGAGGTTTAGAAATCAAGCATTATAGGGCAAGGTTGATGGAATTTGACATAATTAGCTTGGAGAAGAAAAGGAGAGACAGTATGATAGCTATTTTCAAAGATTTAAGAGATGGAGCAGGCTTCATTTTTGAAGCTCAAGCAGGTAGGACCAGAAATAATAAATTCTAGTTCCAAAAAAGAAGATTCATCTAAATATTAAGAACTTCCTAACAGTGGCAGCTAGCCAATAGTAAAGTTAATCGCCTAGGAGGTTGGTAGATTTTGTCCTTTGTTGGAGACTTTTAAGCAGAGGTTCTTTTGGATCCTTTTATCTGTGGATTTCCTGCACTGGGTGGGGATGGGGGATGGACTTGGTCAGCCTTGACATTCCCAGTTCTACAATTCTGACATTCGATGATCTTTCCTTACAGAGATTTTTTTTTTCTTCCCCAGTCCTTCAATATTTTTGTATTGTCCTTTCCCGTATCTTTTTCACTTCTGTAATATCCTTTTCCAAAGCTGGAAGATACCCACCTTGGAGTCTCACTTTTGGAAGAAAAGTGTATTGTCAGTTAATAATTTTTGGAAAACCAAAATAAAATAAGTGCAGGATGGCACTGGTGGTTTTCTTTATTCTTCTTCTCCTGCCTCAGCTTTCCTAGGTAGCCTGCCTCCCTTCACCTGTGCTATTTGCTTCAGGTATCCGTGGCTTTCATTCCCTCCAGCTGTCTGAAGGAATTCTGATTTTGCTACCCAAGAGTGGTTTTCATTGTCTGGTGTTGTTGTTGGCTACAAAGTACTGCACAGCAGAACTACTTTAAAGAGCAATGGAAGGTGTGGAGTCCGAAGGCTTGGGGTTGTTTGGGTGAGCAGAGGGCAGGATCTGCATTCTCCACCATACTATTATAACTGCATTGCCGATTTTTAAAAAGGATGTCCCAGGCACCAAGAGAACGGGCATACATCCTGGGTGACACACAGCTCTGGAAGGTTCCAGGCTCCTCTCTGTTATTTTTTAGTGCTGATTGTTTCTTGGCCTTTGAGCTAAGATTAAGCGTAGTGCTGATGAGAAGGTGCCCTACTTCCTCCAGATGAAGCACTGCTGGGATGCACCCAAGGGTGCAATCAGAAATATTATCTTGCAAAATGTCAGATTCCATTTCTCACGCCTGCAGAGCTAATGGCAGCAGCTCGTCATATCCAGCCTTCCCACACATTAAACCAGAAACCAGACCTCAATCTGAAACCTCCACTTGGATGGAAAGCTTTGTCTGGGATGCTAACAGAGCAGGTCCTCATTTAGCCACAGAACAGGAAGCTGGGTGATCCATTTCAACCAACATACTGCTGAAAAATCCATGTGGTGCACTGCATCACCCCCGTCAGAGTTTCTTGCTATAAATGAGACGTCTTCTACCTTCATGGCTACAGCCAGGTCTGTGGGCTTGGCAGCCTGCCCAGCAACAGTCCAAATCTCATTCTGCAGTTTGAGACTGGCAGTCAGCTATTTAACACAAAGAGCCCAGCTGTTATCTTCTCCCTTAGGGCCACCATCCCTTTCACTTATCAAATGCCAAATTACAGTCTACATTTAATTTCAATGCCCCAGGGAGATCTATGTCAGGGGAGGGCTGTGTCTTTTCCTTTTTTAAAATGGGCTACGTCAGATTAACAGTGGTAAGTTTGATGGCAAGATCGAGAAAGAAACAGCTTTCTATCCACCCATCATCTGACTGCCAAACTCATCAGCCGGTTGCTCTCACGGGGGGGGGGGGGCAATCCATTTAAAAAGAAGTCAGGGATCCTGTTCTGTAAATAACTGTTTAAAGGAGGGGACTTCAGCAACTGTACCTTGCATGCTAATCTAACAAAACAGATGTGTGTTTTACACATCTGCCTACAGCTCAGGAGCCCTGTCTATAGTAGCGACAGCTGCAGGTGGTCCTGAATGAAGCGGATTATCTGGACCCCTTTCAATTATGTTTCAGGCCTGGATATGGTACAGAGACGGCATTGGTCGCACTGGTAGATGATCTCTGGTGGGAGCGGGACGGTGGCCATCCATCCGTCCTTGCCCTTCTTGACCTCTCAGCGGCCTTCAATACTGTCGACCACGGTATCCTTCTGGAACGGCTCAAAGGATTGGGGATCCAGGGCACTGTGTTGTCCTGGTTTTCCTCATTTCTGGAGGGCCGGACCCAGTCGGTGTGGTTGGAGAGTGAGAGGTCCAGCCCTAGGCCCCTACTTTATGGGGTGCCTCAGGGCTTGGTGCTCTCTCCTCTCCTATTCAACATCTACATGAAGCCGCTGGGCGAGATGATCAATTCTCATGGGGTGAGGTATCATCAGTATGCTGATGATACCCAGCTGTACATCTCAGCCTGTGAGAACCCCAGTGATGCGGTCAATGTCCTATCCAGATGTCTGGAAGCTGTTGGGGTCTGGATGGGGGGCAACGGGCTAGAATTGAATCCCTCCAAGACTGAGTGGCCTTTTCTTTGTCCGCACCGGCCTTGTGGAACCTCCTGCCAGTAGAGTTCCGGGAGCAGATGGAGCTGCTGCCTTTCAGAAAAGAATTAAAAACCTGGTTGGCGGGGAAGGTGTGAGGCCCGGATGGAAGAATGGCCCCCGCCTGTTGGCTTATAAAATAAAGCCTCCCCATCTTTTTAATGCGGGCAGTTTTAATATGGTTAGTTTTTAATAGGTGGGTGGGTATGTTGGGGTTTTAATTGTTTTTAATATGCATGTTTTAATCCTGTTGTGGGTCACCCTGAGTTGGGTTCGCCTGATTGGGCAGCATAGAAATTTGAATTATAAATAAAATAAATAAATAGCCTATGGTGTCATTTTTCAGCCACCAGGTTAATATTCCAAAAAGAACAATATTTCAACTGGTGGACAGACATAGTGGACCAGAACAACATTTGGGCTAGTAGCACAAAGTGGATTAGTATGAGCTTGTACATCAATAAGGAATGATCTGTGCAGGATTTTGATTCTTTTCACATCACTATCCATTTTTCACCTTCTAAATATTTAACTTAGGTCACAATTTGAATGCAAAAAAGACATTGAATCATAAAATATCTGAGTTGAAAGGTGCCTTTTAGGCCATTGAGTCCAACCCCCTACTCAATGCAGGAAGCACTGAGTGAGATAGCATGGTCATTATTGTTATTTATGTTGCACTGGAATAGGGGATTACTCAGAATGTAGCTATCTAGAACAGAAGCTTTCAGAGGTTTTCCTGTGCTCTGTTAGTATTTTCTGCACATTATGTTGAACACAAAAAGGGGAGCACATAATGGCATATGAGAACCCTATTTTCAACCCTAATGTGTTTAGCTTAATTTAAGCAGAAAGCTGATGTGCATTCATGAACTGTCAGACCCCCACAATAGTTACAATATTTTTTGGACCAAACAAGAGGTTAGACTAAATGTACCTTCAGGATTGCTCCTAAGTTCCAACTCTAAAATTTTATGATTCTGCCTCTCATGGGATCAGTGAAAATCTTAAGCTGAACATCTGGGGTTCATGAGTTGGTTTTACTTATAACTAGAAAATATATTAAATAAATGAGGTTTATTAGGTAAGCCGATTTAGAACAAACAATTCAGCCATGGATTTCAGAAGAGGAGATCAGTACCTGCTCCTACCCATTTCTCTGTGATATAAAATGATTTAGCTTGTTGGGATTCCACCCACCTTTCAAAATACCTTTGTTTCAGCTGCATTGTGCTTTAATGGAATGCTGGCACTGTGGCTTTATCCTCCCATGAATACTGGGACACCAATGTGGAAAAGCTGAAAATGAGGCATATTTAGGGCAGGGTGATTGTCCAGTCTATTGTATTGCAACTCCATTCAGTCCCAGCCAATGTGGACAATAATGAGCCTTACAGAATAGCAGTCCGTGAACATCTGGAAAGCCACACGCTCCATTTTCCTGATCAAAGATGTGGCCATACTGGGGCTTCCAGAGCTTTTCTGAGTCAGAATGCCAGAAGAAGCCTTTTTCTTTGGTGCTGCGCTTAAAAGGAGGACTTAGCCTATGCTGAAATTATGTCCTAAACTAGTGCTGCAAACATTTTCATCAGCCCCAAGTCCTGGCAAGGGAGCATAGCATGGATGAAACGCTGTGCGTGTAGGTCCTCCCAAAGTTGGATGATGTATTACTCTAATACAAGGCAAAAGTGCCTTTTTTAACTACTTGGGTGTTTTAAACCATATTTTATGTTAAGTATATTTTAATATGGGACCTGTATGGATTTTAATTGTATTTCATTAAGTCTTGCTCTGAGCCATCTAAAATTCTCTTTTGTCAAGAAAAGTGGGATATAATCCAATCAGCAATAAAAATGACAACAGCTGCAAGAGTGACGACAACCAACGTGTCTTCCATTTCCCCAGAACTTTGCTGAAGGGGGCAGTTCTTCATGTACTACTGCTGTTTTGCCCAGGTTGTACTCCATTTTCCTAAGGCAATGAGGTGATTTATGGGCACAGGATCCTAGAAAATTCTCCATGTAGGTAGTATGCAGATTAACGGCCTCAGAAAGACACAGTACATTAAACATTTTCACCAAACAGTGACTGTTTATTTTGGCAAACTATCATTCATAATGACAAAAGTGTTTTGTCTTTGAGAAGTTTTATTCTGAACAAACTCTTGTTGCCAAAAGAACCTGCTAGGAATCATTGCCTCAAGACACCTACTTCTAAAGGGAGAGTTGTGCTTTTTATGATAACATTTATTATCACCATCTTAGTACTTGTGAAGAACTTGCCCCAAAGGAGTTAAATCTAATATTGAAGGAGCCTAAGAGGGTGGCCTGATGGCCTTGAGGTGTTAAAATTGTTGCCTGCTGAGAGCACTGGAAAGAAACCTCCTTACCTTCTTTTCATTCCAGGAACCAGCCTTGGTATTAATTACAGATGGGGACAAATTGATGACTGATGCCTATGCAGGAATGAGCTAACCTTTAGGGAAGAAGTTAGCCTGTGACCTCACACCCCAATTCTCCTTTGGCTGGGGCAACATCAGCAGATGGGGTGAGGGATATAACCATTCCCTAGGACCAGCATGAAGGTTGGCTTTCCTGAACAGATAATTGAATGGGTCAAGTTGAACATCAAACCCCAAGCCAGGGCTGCACTGTGGACTGTAAGGAAGTTTTAGTTGTACAGCAGAGTGGGGGGAAATTGACATACTAGCCTGGCTAAACAGCCACAAGGTAGGTCCTGGCTCCATTCCTTTGCTCCTTTCAAGGCGAGCAGATGTTTTTGTTAACCAAAAGGTTTGTTCCAACTTTTTCATTTGCCTTGTAATTCTGCAGTTTTATTTTTCCCCTCTGAGGTCATGTGTAGGCAAAGGTCCCGTTCTTTTGGGTGCCACCTGGTTAAGCCTTGTTTTTCCATCCTGAGAGATTAGAGATGGAGAGTGGGAGGCACTTTTAAAACTTATCAAGTAGAGATAGAGCCATATTAGAAGAACTAGGGAAAGATCAAACAATTGTAATTTAAAAAGCAGATAAGGGAGGGGGGATTGTGATACTTAATAGAACTGATTATTTACAAGAAGCCTGCAGGCAACTTTATGATCCAAACTATTACACCAAGTTGGATCGGGACCCTACCTCTCATTATGCTTCAATAATTCGGACAGTGTTGTATGAGGGTTTAGCACTGCATTATATAACAGACAGAACTTTTAAGTATTTGAAGAATGATTTCCCTAAGGTTCCCATATTCCACATGCTTCCAAAAATACAAAGGTCAGTTCAATGAATCAAATTCCACCCAGCCGTCCCATAGTTTCTTCTATAGGATCCTTATTAGAACCAATAGCAAAATATGTTGACAGCCACATCAGTATTTTTGGCAAAGTAACACCTTCATATATATGTGATTCGTCTGATTTTTTGTGCCAGGTTGAGGGGCTGACAGTACCTTCTGAAGGGGGTTTGTTATCAATGGATGTTAATGTACTTTACTCGAATATCCCTCTTGAGGAAGCCAGGAGAGTAGTCGGTAATGTTTTGTGTGAGCGATTGGAACCTACCCATTTTTTAATGGACCTGTTGGATTTATGTCTAGAGAAGAATTATTTCAGGTTTGCCAACCAATTTTTTTCTACAAAATAAGGGCATCACAATGGGTAGTCCCCTAGCACCCTCGGTAGCAAATATTTTTATGATAGATTCTGAAAATGTCACCATTTACAATTCTTGTGTGAATCCATTTTTGAGGCATATATTATTTTACAGACGTTTTATAGATGATTTTTTTGTATTCAATGATTACAATGCCATTTCTGATTTTATAACTTGTTTAGGAGGGATTAATCCTCATTTAGGTTTACACACTCTTTTGACAAACATGCGCTACTGTTTCTAGACTTATGGGTATTTATAGGTGAGGACCGTAAGATTCATACTAAGCTTTATAGGAAGCCCACTGACCGTAATTCTTACTTGAACTACAAGTTATTTCATCCACGACACTTAAAAGATAACATACCCAATAGTTTGTTTGCCAGGGCAAAAAGAAACTCGACCACAACACATGATTTTGTAGCTTCAGCTAAAGACATAGGAAAAAGACTTACTGTTAAGAGGTATCCGATTTAGACTTTGCGGCAAGCTTTCTCAAAGGTCAAAAGAGAGCCGAGATCCTCTTTCTTTAACAGGAAAGAGAGATGTAGGAATGAGGAGATCCATTGGTCAATGGAATATTCACTGCTGGTGAACAAAATTTAAAAAATTATTGGGCGACATTGACACATTGTTTCAGATCTGCCAGGATGTGCAAAACAACCTATGATTGGTTTCAGACGAACCTGAACATTAGGGAACTTAGATTCCCGGAGTGATGTTTTAATTAGGGCACCATGTGAGGAGTTGCTAGTAGGGCATTGTAAGTGTGGCCATTGTCAGAATTGCAGGTACACTTGGGAAACAAAAGAGGTGGTTTTACCTCAGGTGGATTTTGTTCATGAGTTGCACAGTTTCTCGAACTGTAACACCTCCCAATGTGTGTACCTCCTAAATTGTCCTTGTGGGCTCCTCTATGAGGGCAAGACAATGAGACCGATCAAATTCAGGATTAGTGAACATTTATCATGGATCCGCAATCGGATTCTGACAGCTCCACTGGTTGAGCATTACGTAGTGAAACAACATACGGAGCACCAGTTAAGGTTAATGGTTATAGAAGTTGTACATGTGGAATGTTATGTCAGGATGAATACTGACAAATTTCTTTTACAGCGTGAAACTTATTATATCCACAGATTAAAATCATTAGCTCCAGGGGGCCTCAACCTAGAGATTGATTTTTCATGCTACTTATGAGTAAATAGCAGGTAATTCTGAGCCAACAGCTTAGGTTGTTCTTTGCAGAATGAGCACAAGGTAATGAGGATTGATGACATTCAGTACACATGGGTCTTGGTCCAATCTATATATCTTCAGGTTTTGTAGACAGATTTTGACGTCATGGGCACAAGGAAATAAAATTATAGAGGCCGTCTGACACGTTTAAGAGGTAAATCAGGAATGATTGTACAAGTGGATTCTACTAGGGGTAATTTTAGATATGTAGTTTATTTGAACATGCATTAAGTATTGTCTTTCTCTGCCTATTGTATTATAGACAATTAAGAATATTTCCTGATGAAGACTGTCGAAAAACCATCTACCGGATTAGGTTTTGAGAATAATACATATCAGCTTTATGAAATTATTTTCCAGAAATCAGTGAGAAGTATCATCTGAGTTTACAATTTTTCAGGTATCAGTGAGAAGTATCATCTGAGTTTACAACTTTTTATGTTCTATTGGTTGTTTATGAAGATTTATTTTAGTGCTTGAATGAACATTGAAAGAGACACTTCAAATAAAGAGTAGACTCCTATATACATTTTTGCATAAGTTTATGAGTAATTTTTGCTTCAAACGATTGTCTTGTCGTGTTCCAGTTTTTCTTTTTTGGAAGGCATGCTCTAAGTTTGGAGTGAGGGAAGTAGGAGGGGCAGAGAGCCCCCCCTCCCAGCCAGAGCATGAGGGCAGACCAACACAATTCTGGGTGCCCTGATGCACTGCTACTGAAAGCCAGGGATGATCCTTTTTGCTACCCTTGAATCCAACTCTTCACAGAATGGCAGAGCTGGAAGGGATCCTACAAATCCAATTCAAGCTACTGTCATGGAGGCACAGTGGGGAATGGAACTCCCAACCTCTGGCTCTGCAGCCAGATACCTAAACTGCTCAGCTATATGTCAGAGAAAACTTTCTTTTGTGAAAACTATGGGTGGTCAGATATGATGATTGCACAAACATCTCCCCATTCTTTGCATTGTGTATACACACAACGTGCACTTGTAGGGAATGCCAAAGCCAGCTGTGGCTTTGTTAGAGGGTTTCCGAAGGTTCGGCCCAAAGACCCCAGTACTCATTCATTAGCCTTTATAGTTCTTTATTTCCACTGGCCGCATGGCGGTCAGTGATGATCAGTGGTCAGGATAGGCGAGAGGGTCGTTGGGTAGCTGAGGGTCCTTTAATAGGGTTAGGTGAGGTCAGAGGAGGTCAGAGGGGGTAGGGTTACACGAGCGGTGCATTACGGTACATGTAGTTCATGGCAGTATGATATCATCCCTGACAAAACCCCTTCTGAGATCATACGGACAGAACGTGATGTGATTTGGATTTGTTGTTCTCCTACTCACTAAGACGTAGGCCATTTAGCAAATAACTGTGTTGGGCTAATGGGAGTGGTTTGGTCAGGATATCCGCTACCTGTTCTTGAGTTTCACAATCTATCAGGTCTATGAAGCCTCCCCCTATGAGTTCCCTTACTTTTTTGTACTTGATATCGATGTGTCGGGATCGCCTGGCTAAACATTCGGCCCTTGCCATGTCTATGGCTGCTTTGTTGTCCTCGTGAATGATAATGGGAAGGCTGGGTTTTTCCCAGATGAGGGAGATTAGCTCGTTTATCCAGATCAGGTCATCTGCTGCGTTAGACAGACATACGTACTCTGCTTCAGCGGTGGAGGAGGAGACCAGTTTTTGTTTTTCAGTGCGCCAATATATGGGGCTGCCATTCAGCATCACTATGTAGCCGGATGTACTCCTTCTGGTCTTTGTACATCCGGCCCAGTCGGCATCAGCATAGCATGAAATGTTTATCCTGTCATTTATTTGAGGGGTTAGCAGTAACTTTCTGTCCATGGTACCCTTCAAGTACCTCAACAGCCTTTTGACGGCCACCCAATGGTGGGCCCTTGGGTTGCCGGAGTGACGTGAGAGAAGGTTCACTGCCAACGAGATGTCCGGTCTGGTCCAGTTGGCGATGTGCAAGAGTGATCCGATGATGGATCTATAGAGTGTGATGTCCTTGAATGGTTCTCCCTCCTCGTGGGAGTTTTTTACGAAATCCGTCTGCATGGGGGTCCCACATGGGTGGGCGTCGGACATATTACACTTGTTAAGGAGCTCGATTATCTTCTCCTTCTGAGATATGGCAAAGCCGTCTGTTATCCTTGACACATGTACCCCTAGGTATTTGTTCACCATTCCTAGACTCTTCAGTGAGAACTCGTTTTGTAGGCCTTTGGCGAACTCATCGCATCTAGACTTGCTTTTCCCAAAGTACAACAGGTCGTCGACGTAAACCAGAACCTTTTCTACCCCTTCTGGAGATTTTCTTAAGAAGACACATTTGTCTTCTCTAACTGGAGAGAAGTTCAATTTCTTCATGGTTTCAGCTAGGCACTCGTACCATCTTCTGCCAGATTGCTTGAGTCCGTAAAGGCTCTTGTTTAGCAGCCATGTTTCTCCACTACTTCGTCCAAAACCGGGTGGAGCCCTGACGTATATCTCCTTGTCCAGTTGTGCGTGTAAGTACGCTGCCTGTACGTCGAATTGATATACTTGTTCTCCAAGTACTGTTGCCATTACTAATGCGGCCTTAACACTTTCTGGTTTCACTGTTGGAGAATATGTGTCCTCGTAGTCATCTGGGTATCATTGAGTGAAACCTTGGGCCACTAGTCTGGCCTTGTACAGGATCTGTTCATCCTCTAGCTGTTTGACCTTGAATACCCACTTTGTTCCCACCGTCTTTTGTCCTTCAGGTACCCTTGCAGGTGTATATACGTCGAGGTCTTCAAGACTTCCCATTTCCTTCTCCATGGCCGCCCTCCACTTGTCCTGTTCTTCAGGTGGTAGCTTTGCTATGTCTTCGTAGCTCGCTGGTGTTTCGGGGTAGGTCTCCATGCTCAGAACATAATCCTCCAGTCTTCTCGGGGTTTGGTTCTTGGTCGACCTGGTTGACCTTCTAGGCGCTTCCTTTGTGGGACTCGGGGATTCGACGTCTCCTGCGTCTGTGGTGCTTGTGCGTGCTCCTTGTGTTTCAGACTTGCCACATATTGTATCTCCTGGTTGGTCAGGCCTTGCCACGGGCAGTGCTGCCTTGACCCCTTCATGCTCTGTGTCGCTCATTAATACTTCATTCGCGTGTATCTTGCCCCAGTTCGCGTGCTCGTGGAATGTGGCTGATCTTGAAACTACCAGCCTCTGGTTGTGGTCTATGAACCGGTACGCCTTCGAACCTGGCTCATAGCCTAGGAACCTTAGCCTTCTGGTTATCTTGTCCCCTTTCTTTCTAAGTTGCTTGGGTATGTGCACGTCTGCAGGTACGCCAAAGACGTGGAGGTGCGCCAGCTTGGGTTTTCGGTTGTACATTGCCTCGTAGGGTGTCTTACCGAGAACACTAGACCACAGCCTGTTTAACGTGTAGTTGGAGTACAGCAGCGCCTCTCCCCAATATGAGAAGCTTAGACCTGCGTCTTCTATTGCACATCTGATCATGGTTTGTAGTACCCCGTTTCTTCTCTCAGCCACCCCATTTTGGAAGGCTGAGAATGGTGCAGTCTTGAAGTGCAGTATCCCCTTCTCCTTTATCCATTCTTCAAATTCTTTTGACAGGAATTCCGAACCTCTGTCCGTCATCATTTGCTTCACGTTCACATTGTGTTGAGTCCACACCCTTGTGTGGAATTCCTTAAACTTGCTGAACGCCTCATCCTTACTATTAAGCGTGTATACGTAGCCGTACCTGCTGAAGTCATCAACTATTGTTAGGAAAAATCTCTTCTGGCCTATTGATCTTCTAAGAGGTCCCACCAAGTCGAGGTGTATGAGCTGGAATGGGTGGTCTGACTTCCTGGCCGAAGTTTTTGGTCGTGGCTCAGTTTTGGACTTCGAGCTCTTGCATACAGAACAGTCCAGGTAGTTCTTGCAGCCTTTGACCTTCAGTCCCTCTGAGCATTCCAACATTTTCTTGACGGTGGGAAAACCTATGTGTCCTAACTTTCTGTGTAGTAAGTGTGCACACTCATCATGGTCTGGTTTCCCTATGGTGATCCTTGGTGTTTTTTTCTTCGTTCTGTTGACCTCTCCATCCCTGGTGGAGTTGTAGAGGTCATCCGCTTCCGCTTCTGGTCCTTCGTTTTGTTGTTCCTCGGGTTCATCTGATGTGCCTTCCTGTGCTTCTTCTTCTTCATTACTGTCGAGCGATCCTATGGTGACTTGTTTCCCTTCATCTTCCCCTGCAATGAAGTATGGTAGTCCGCCTATGATTTCCACTCTTCCAATTTCCTTTCCCCTTCTTTCAATGGATGCTTTCTTGTTTCCGAAGATTATTCTCAGGTCTGGGTCCTCTGTGAGTCTAGTAGTGGCTAAAACATTGTATGGAATGCGTGGGGCATAAAGGACGTTTTGGACCAGTCCAATTTCAGGGATGTGTATGTCGCCTCTGCCTTCTACCTTAGCGTGTGCCTGATTGGCAACCTTGATGCTAAAAGAGTCTTCCTCAAAAGAATCAAATATCTCTCTGTGGCATGATGTGTGTGTGGTGGCCCCGGAATCGATCAGCCAGCGTTGCGGGCGGGTGCCCGTGGGCCTGGTTGTCTCATGGCGTCTACTTCCTTTGCCGTGTTTCACTGCGTTTATAGAATCAGGCTCGTGTCTCTCTTGGTCTCTTTGGGGCCTAGGGCGCCTGCCTGGACTGGGTGATCTCCACCGTCTATTATCTCTATCCTCGTTGTCTCTTAGTTTGCTTGAGTACTCGTCTCGTGACTCGCGTCTCGGCCTCGGTGTGTCATCATGGCGTGTTCGGTCATGTGATGGGCTGTATCTCGCATCCCTCCTGTCTTTGGCATATCTTGGGCAGTCCCTTTTAATATGTCTTCTGGAACCACATGTGTAGCATTCCCGTGTTGGGCTGGTTTGCTCTGTGAATACTGCCCTCCTGTGTGGCCTGTCTTCCCTACGTGTTGTGGGTTCTGTGAAAACTACCCTTTTGTGTGGCCTGTTCTCCCTGCGTATGGCGGCCCTGTCTCTCCTGAGGTTGTCTTCGGCTATAAGTTTCCTGGTGACATAGTCCAGTGTGACATTGTCACCGCTGGTGTTGTCTAATTGGGTCAGGAAGTCGTCCCAACTTGGGTCGAAAGAATTGTAGATGATGCTGATTAGGTGCTGTTCAGTAACGGTTTCGCCCCTTCTTATGAGATCAGACCTCATGTTGCTTAATCTCATCAGATGCTCACCCATGCTATCTCCCTCTTTAATCTTGTATGCATACAGCTCCCTCAGCAGTAAGCACGTTGTGCTCCTGTTCTTGCAATAAAACATGTTATACAATTTCCCCCAAACATCATAGACAGTTGACTCACTTGGAATACAGCCATACATAGTTGCATCTATGGTACCCAAAAGCAGGCAAAATGCCCTGTGATGCAGTCTGTCCACCTCCATGGACCATGGCTTCTCTGGTGGGTCTTGAATTAGGTGTAAAGCCCCCTCCCTCATTAACAGTACCTGAAATTGTTGGTTCCAGTCCATAAAGTTCTTCCCAGTCATGCCGAGGGTTGGGAAGTTATTTGGCAGTTGGCTCTGTTGGGCTTGGTTGCTTGAATAGTTCTGGTGTCCTGGGCTGCCTTTAAACTGGCAGAAGGGTGTGGGTACACAAATTGTTGGTTTTGAAAGTCCCGCCTGTTCCCCTTTTGGTTGCCAGTAGGGGGAGCCCGTTCTCCTCTCGGTGCTTGGCTGGTCTGTTGGGGCTTGTACTTCTCCTTCTTCGCCAGTGGGGGAGCTCTGCTGCCTTATCTGCGTCTGCGCAGAGCTCATTCGTCGTTGGTCTTCGAGGTGGGTGGATCTCTGTTCCGGAGGTCCTGCTTGCCTTGATTGGAGCCTCACTGGGAGTGCAGTTCTGTCGCTGGGGCTGCTTTCCTGGTTGGGAGGCCAGGCGGAGTCGTAGGAGGGATGTCGCCTTCTTTGTTGGGCCGGGGGAGTTCCGTAGCGCCAGGACTCCGCCTCCTCAGATCGTGGCCTGGCGTGGGGGTCTGCATCATCCTCGGAGCCTCTCCCGCGGTCGGGTCGGATGGGCAAAAGGTCTCGGTAGGTTTCTGCTTCTCTCATTTCCCTTGCTTGTGTTCTCAGTTCCCCATGCCCTTCGCGTCCGCTTTGGCCTTTTGTCATGGGGGAGGCCTCTGCCCCCCTTGAGACTCAGCCATGCTGCTGGTGGTGTCCCTTTTTGGCGCTTGTCTTCCTCTTGGGGTCTCCCACTCCCCTTCTATTGTCTGGGGACTGAGGATTGGCATAGCCCACGTTTCTGGGGTACGTGCATCCAGGCTCCCGGGTCCCAGGGTCCCTTCCTTTTTATGCATTGCCGGCCCGCTTGGGTTGTCCCTGGGTATCGTTGGCCCAATGGGGTTTCCCACCAGATGATTTGAATCTGAGGCCACCATCTGTAATTGGTTGGCCAGATTTGGGATCGGCGTTGTGTCTGGTGTTCCCGCCACAGAGGTCCCCGGGGTGGAGCTTACCGCGCTGTCGTTGGAATGTTCCCCTCCATCGTTTATCAGGGCCAGTAGCTCTGCCATGGAGATTGTCTCTTTCCCGGCGATTATTTTCTGGAGCTCGGTTACCTGGATCGTGTGCGGGTCATCTCCGGTTTTGGATCCATCTTTGAGCCCCTTGGGTTTGGCCTGCATCTTGGCCCCCCCTTTGCTCGTCTGGGTCTTCCGTTTGGTCATTTTTGCTTTCTGGGGTTAATTATGGGCAAAACCAAAACCTCTGCTACCACTTGTTAGAGGGTTTCCGAAGGTTCGGCCCAAAGACCCCAGTACTCATTCATTAGCCTTTATAGTTCTTTATTTCCACTGGCCGCATGGCGGTCAGAGATGATCAGTGGTCAGGATAGGAGAGAGGGTCGTTGGGTAGCTGAGGGTCCTTTAATAGGGTTAGGTGAGGTCAGAGGAGGTCAGAGGGGGTAGGGTTACACGAGCGGTGCATTACGGTACATGTAGTTCATGGCAGTATGATATCATCCCTGACAGGCTTCCCATATTGTGTCTACACATAGTGAAAGAGAGAGAGAGAGACAAACAATGGTTGCATGTGAAGTTCAGATATAGGAGTTAAATACCTTTCCCTATGCAGGTATAGTTTCCTTCTTGAGAGTTCATACTCTCCAATAACTTCCAGACAAAATTTGGGAATGTTGTTTATGTTTTCACAAGGACAAAGACAATCTTTAGTCAACATGAATAGATTAATGGCTCAGGCTCTAACTTATGATACAGCTAAGCACATCCTTAGATACATTCTTTAAAGAGTTGAAAGATGCTAAATTGCCAAAGCATGGGTTTTCAAACCTCTTAATTTCTTCCAAATTAGCATACTCTGTTGTTTGATTGATGACCAGGAGGTAAGCATGGGCCCTGTTAGTGAGTCACATTGCTTAGCAAAAAATCGCTATCGAGTCACTATCTATATAATTGATTTGACCCTCAAAATAAACAGCTGAGCCCAGGCTCAGTAGTTTTGTAGGAAGTAGAGAGTGTCACTGAATCTACTGTAGCCTATCAATGCAAAAAAAGTTAGTGACTTCATGCTGAATTTCTAGCAGACTCTCAAGTCTGTAACCCAATAACAACTAAAATAATCTCTTCTAAACTACAAATTTCAGCTCAGCTAACTGTTTTTGGCATTAATTTGGAGACCAAGTGTCTCCACACTTTCCTCATTTAAGAACACTGGAAACCACATTTTCTCCAGGCACTCCTTTGGTCCATTTAGCTTGCTACTGCCTTCTTCACTAACCTATCCAGATGCAGAATTCCAAAATTACATCAGCATGAAGAAACATGGCCAGCAGTTATAGTCTGCTAGTACTGTACCATATTGCTAGGGAAGGCTGATCTATCTTGGCTGGTAGTAGCTGTTCCACAGCTCTAAAAGGAATGCTAGGGACCTATGGAAGGAAATTGTGTGCTTCACTACTGAACTACAGCTCTTCAGATGCTTTATATGTTAGATATTTGTAGTAGCTGGTTTCCTCTAGCCATTTGCACATGTGGTGTACATCTGGACAAGCGGAATCCTGACCAGTGTGTTGCAACTGTAGTGCCCTTCATTTTTGTTCATGGAAGAAGCAATCCAGTGATGCTTCAGGATAGGAAAAATCAACCAGGTAGGTGCTGTAATCCCCAGGGGATGTCTACATTTGTTCACAGTTGTCACATTCTTCAGGAAGTCTCTGTCCATATCCCCATGTAGTGCCCAAGGCAGAAGTATTGCTTTTTTGTTGTTGTTCCCACCAAGTTAGCAGTGTGATATTAAAAAAACCAACCCAACAACAACACAGAGAAATGTGGAGAGATCAGCTCAGTCTCACCTGCCCCTCTTTGGCTTTTTGCATACAAAGAAGCACTTTGTATGATAAAAATCACTGTAAAAGCATTTAAAGCAGAAAAATGTATTTTTAGTCACACGTTAATGGCAAAGGGCAATTAAATTTGGCTATAAAGCTCTCTCCCAGTGTTAGTGCAAGCAAGACTGTTATTATCCCAACAAGAAGCTGGCAAAAGCAATGTTAGTCTACAACATTTAGTTTTTACTGAGAGGGTGAGCAGAACTCCTTCCACATCCAATCTATACAAAGTACCAGTGTTGACAAGGCTGAGATAAAGCAAGAGTTAAAATAAGTCAGCAGAAGCTGGGGACTGCATTATTGTCTTCACCAATAGAAATAAACAAAATCACTCCAGCAAATGAATCAGGTTTGCCTGCTATATACCCCTGTGCTACACTATGAGGCAAGAAAATGCTCCCACTACACCTGGTTCTTGTTCCAATTTTCTTGCTCAGCCTGATTTAAATCCTAATTTAAACCCCTTGGCACCAAACCCTGTTGCATCTGGTTACGTTGCAGAAAATGGCACATCATTAAATGCTTCATAATGTGCTGAGATCATGCTAAATATAGAATAAACAGTTTGTAAAGCAAAAAACAAAAAACAAACGCCCCCATTGCAATTAAAAAGACATTAAAGGTTTGAAACAGGAATCAGGATGCAGGGATTATTACGTTTTAAGATCTTGGAACACCACTGTGTGGCTTCTTTGCAATTCCCCACTAGCACTTATCCAGAAAGTTATTACCTGGATTAAATTGGCTCCCTAAAAAGAAAAGGGGGAAAGAAAGGGGAAGCCAGCAAAAAGTCTTCACTTTAAGATGGAACAAGATAATTCACTGCTACAGTCTGAGGCATGGAATGGCGCCAGTCCTTTTGTTCTTAACAATATTCATCTTGCTCTTAATCAGGATGGAAACTCCACTGTGCTAGGTGCTGTAGAAATGTGTGTGGTGTATGTGTGGAGAGAGAGATAACCATTCAAGCAGGGGAAGAATGAAGGGGGAGGTGTGATCCAGGCAGAGAGGGCTATCATGCAATCAATTTCATCTCAGTGAGGCCATCAAAGGGTCCAATGAAAATTAACAGGGATTAAGCAGCAACAGGGTTTGAATTATCTCTCCCAGTTTTGTTATTCTCATTGTGGAAATAGGCAGCAGGGTTGCAAGCAGCAGCCCACTTTCTCCCATGTAGTTGCATGGTTTAATGAGGCAACTCAAGTGCAAACAATAAATGTAGCTAAAAAATTCAAGATCAAACTAGATATTAATAGGAAAGTGTATTCCTAATTGTTAATCCATTTTTTACTCCCATAATGGGATTTTCTTAAAGATGCATGTCTACCTGCCACAAAGCAAAACACAGGAAATAAAGAAAAGTCAGTGAGGGAGGGGGGGAATACAAACTGCCTCTGGGGGAGTACATTTTTTTGCCTAGATCAGAGGTGGCCAAACTATGGCCCATTGGCCCAATCCGCCCCACAGTACCAAATGATCCGATTCCCGTCACACTCGCCACTCTCCGAAGCAGAAGTAAAGCACGCATGCGCAAATCGCTGCTGTAAATGCACCCCCGGCTGTTGTAAACACGTTTATAACAGCCACAGGTATACAGGTGAAACTCGGAAAATTAGAATATTGTGCAAATGTTCATTTCACTTAAAAGATGAAACAAATATATGGGATAGACTCACTACATGCAAAGCGAGAGATGTCATGCCTTAATTCGTTATAATTGTGATGATCATGGCGTACAGCGTACATGAGATTATGTGATGATTATGGGGTACATGAGATTGGGAGGTTGGGGTTTTCATAAACTGTAAGCCATAAGCATCACTATTATAACAAAGTAAGGCTTGTACTATCTCGTTTTGCATGTAATGAGTCTATCTCATATATTTGTTTCACCTTTTAATTTGCATTACTGAACTGAATGAACATTTGCACAATATTCTAATTTTCCGAGTTTCATCTGTATTTACAGCAGCATTTTGTGCATGCACTGGCATGTTTTACTTCCGCTTCCAGTGGGAGGAACCATGTGACTGGCCTGCTGAACCACGTGACCAGCACGCAGCCCAAAAAGTTTGGCCACCCCTGGCCTAGATTGATTCTCCAAATACAGTGTTCCACACTGCCACTGAGTTCACTCAAGATTTACTGAATTATTTTTACTTCTGAATAAACATGCATAGGACAAGACCAGGCATGGGCTGGGCCACCGGGACAGGGGGATTCATCCTGTTGCGCCCTCGCCTCTGGCGCACTGGGGCGCAAATAATAATTTTAACATTATTTTATCCAACCAGCGCGCTGCACTTTAGATTAAGCCATTGCTCCAAGCTCCCACCTTCCACTTGGAGCAATGGTTTATTCTAAAGTGCTGCGCACTGGGCGGAGCAAGTGAGGGGGGTGACCAAGCAGTTCCCAGTGGCAGCCTTCTCCCCTGTCTCTTGGTTGCTGCCCCTTGCTTGGTCCGCCTGGCGCACAGCACATTAGATTAAGCCATTGCTCCAAGCTCCCTCCTTCAGCTTGGAGCAAAGGTTTATTCTAAAGTGCCTAGCACCAGGCGAAGCAAGCGAGGGGCAGTGAACCAGCAGTTCCTCCTTCTCCCCCATCCCTTGGTCACCGCCCCTCACCCAGTCCAGCGCCCTCCCATGGTGCCCAGCACAACCTGGACTAGACCAGGGGTTCTCAAGTTTACCATGCCACAGGCCGGACAACTCCCCCTCAGACCATGCTGCAGGTTGGATGCATGCACAGGTGCATCCGCTTACACTTCTGGGGTCATCACCATGGGCCGGATGGAACAGTGTCTGGGTCTGGCCCGCAGGCCATAGGTTGTGAACCCCTGGACTAGACTGTAAGTCACTTCTGTGAGATGATACCATAAATCTCAATTCAAATGCTGACAGCACAGTGAAGCATACTTCTGGAGGTGATGTTTGGCTGCCGTGACTATTCAGTAGCCAATAGAATGGGCCTCCATGTCCCTTACCAGAGGAAGCCACAACATGGCAAAATGGGTGTCGTTTCTGCCCCTCTGGTGAGGCTCTCAAGAAGAGGCCACTTCTTTTTCCAGTTAGCTTTAAAGAAGTATTAAGAACAGCCAGTGCTCTTTTAGCCCTGTTCATAATGCACTGTGTATTCTAAAAAAGCTAAATTAATGTTAATGCTAGTTTACTATTGATTAATAACAATATTTTGAAAGTCAACATAGCGCTTTTCACTTTTTGACACAAGGAGGGGGGGGGAGTCCTTGACTGTGTAACTTAGAGGAAGAATGTGGAGTGGTAAGATAAGTGAGGCTTACACAAACCACTCCACCAGAAGCAAATCTCGAGAAAGACAATTTGTTTGTTGAAGGTCTGGTTGCTAAACTGCCCTGCAGACATTTCTCCCACCTGTCCCTTTCCTTTCACAGCCGCCAACTACAGCCCTCCAGCAGTAACATACTGGCCCCCATAGGATTCTGAACCCAGCTCTGGGGATCTGTAAACTCAGCTGTGAAGTTTCAGCAAGCTTCTAATTTGGATAGTAGTTCTAATTAGACTGACAGGGCCACATCCTCACGTGGCACAAACTGACACAGTTCTGTGAAGCAAAATGCAACTTGCTCCAGTAGGCATTCTGGCCCAGCAGCTTTTCTCTTCTTTACTCCTTAAATGATTGGCGGGAAATTTGGCCTTTAAAAATAATGAAGTCGGAAGGATGACATTAATTGGAACTTTATTGATGCCAGTGGCCATCCTGCTATGAGAATGGCCAATCCCAGCCAAATTTACATTGTGCTGTTGATCAGAGCTCTGGTTTGAGTAGAGGACTTAATGTGACTTGCATATGCAATTTGCTTTTTGAAAGAGTTTCTATTTTGCTTCCCTCCCTGAGCTGCCTGTAGTGGCTGTTGGGAGCACCTGCAATTTCCAGAGCAAACGGAAGAGTGGAGAACTATGAATAAAATATCAGCCTTGCAGCCATATATATCCGCTCCATTGTGCTGCAAATTCCTTTTAAAATAAGAAGCTCAAGTCAATTTTCTCAGAAGGAACATGAATGTCTTAGGTCTGTGATGGTGAACCTTAGCACTCCAGATGTTCCTAGACTTCAATTCCCAGAAGCCCAAACCCCCGTGAATCCACACGAATGGGTTTACTGCGATTCATCCGGCCCACGCCGCCCTCGTCGCTCCCAGAAGTGGAAGTAAAACGTGCCCATACGGATGTCCAGGAACATTTGGAGTGCCAAAGTTCACCATCACGGGTTTTGGTTTTCAGAAAGGGGGACCAAATCCAACCTGTATTTTAATTTATTAACATCTTCCCTTAACAAAGCAGTTAAATATCATTTATTTGTGCTAATTTATAGTGTGGCCTGAAGAAAACCATTTTTATGAAAAGACAGTTAACACACAAAAAAGTCCTGTGTCATTTTTCTAAGAGGAGCGGTTTTGTGTGACTGTGCATTTCTGAATATTCTAAATGAATATTTGAAGAGCAGGTGGCAGCCGTGGCCAGGAGGGCTATTGCACAACTTCGTGTAATTCGCCAGTTGCGTCCGTTTCTGGACCGGGACTCCTTACTCATGGTCACACATGCTCTGGTCACCTCCAGACTGGATTATTGTAATGCGCTGTACATGGAGCTGCCCTTGATGACCATTCGGAGGCTGCAGCTGGTCCAGAATGCTGCACGGGTGGTGATGGGGTGTGGCCATTATGCCTGTGCCTCGCCACTGCTTCGGGAGCTACACTGATTATCAGTTTGCCACTGGGTGTAATTCAAGGTGCTGGTTATGACCTTTAAAACCCTATATGGTAGTGGGCCAGGATACCCATGAGACTGCATCGCCCTAAGAATGTCTGTCCGTCCAACTAGAGCGGATGGGAGGGGCTCTCTAATTGTACCATCAGCTAGAGGGGCCTGCCTCTCTAGCACAAGATGGAGGGCCTTCTCCGTGTCCACATCGGCCCTTTGGAACCTCCTGCCAGTAGAGCTATGGTTGCAGACGGAGTTGCTGCCCTATAGGAAAGGTCTTAAAACCTGGCTGGCGGGGCAGGTATGGGGCCCTGAGGGTAATGTGGCCCCTGCCCGCTGGCTCCTGCTATAAGATACACCCTCTCTCTTCTTTTTTGGGGTGGGTGGGATTTTTAATTAGGGTGGGTTTTTAACTGTTTTTATACTTTTATTACTATGTAAGCTTCCCTGAGTCGGGCTTGCCTGAGTGGGCACCAAATAAATTAAATTAAATTAAATATGTAATGTCAAGATAAAATATGAAACACCTTTGCCCTTCAGCCCCACCTGGGCTGATAACATGTGTGTAGTTTGTCAAAAGTTATATAAGTCTGTTTGCCTGTTTTTGACCTTTAAAGCCCTTCATGGTAGTGGGCCAGGATACCTTAGAGACCGCATCGTCCCAAGAGTGTCCGCTCGTCTCTCTGGTACACGAAGGAGGGCCTTTTCCATGTCCGCACCGGCCTTGTGGAACCTCCTGCCAGTAGAGTTGCGGGAGCAGATGGAGCTGCTACCTTTCAGAAAAGACCTAAAAACCTGGTTGGTGGGACAGGTGTGGGGCCCCAGATGGAAGGATGGTCCCCACCTGTTGGCTTATAAAATAAGCCCCATTTATTTTAATTGTCAATGCAGGCAATTAATGTGGGGTTTTTAAAAGATGAATGGGGTTTTTAAAAGATGAATGGGGTAGGTGGGTGGGTATGTTGGGTTTTTAATGGTTTAATTGTTTTTATGTATTTTTAACTTGTTGTGAGCTGCTCAGAGTCGGGTTTACCTGATTGGGCGGCATAGAAATTTGAATTTAAAAAATAAATAAAAAATAAATAAATTGTTAATTGGGGTTCCTGGATTTATATGGAACCAAGCAACCGCATATGTTATCTTATAATTGATTTTGTTGATAAAATATCTTTTCTTTCAAAACCTCTCTGGCTGTTTCATTTATGTTTAGAGAAACTTATAAACTGATTGCTTTTTAAGAGAGTCTTCAGGTGACACCATGACAAAACTATGCTGATCTCCATAAAGATAGCAGCTGCATAACAACACCATGCTACCACCTCAGCCTTCTGGTACTTAACCAGGCATGTCCTCTCTTAGGGAGGTCATCTTTTTCTTGGACTGCCAGAAGACAATCCTTTTTTAAAAAAATATGCCTGTCTCTTAAAGAGCTGGTCATTCCATGTCTGATGTAAGAATAAAAGAGCCAGAGGAAAGATCAGAAATATTGAAAAAGAACATCTAATATCTAGTCCAGTGTTTCCCAACCTTTGGTTTTTGAACTTCAATTCCCAAAAGCACTGATCAGCCAATGTACTGACTTAGGCTTCTGATCTAGACATTGACTCAGGAGAAGAGACACATTTTATGCAATCAGTATTTTTATCCCCCATTTTTATTATTCCTGCCCTGCCCCCCCCCGCCCCGCCCCATTTAAATAAGTACTCACCTGCATGGAGCAGAAATGCAGATCTCTTGCCATGGCTCCAAAAGAAGTCTGTAACTGACTATAAAATAGCTGAAGAACCTTAATCAAGAATGATGTTTCTAAAGAGCTGTGAGACTATGCAGCATTCAGAGCACATTGTCTTGTTAGTATTTGTGTCAAAGCAAGTATCGATCTATATATAAGAGACAGTAAGTATGTAAAATTATCAAAAAGTTATGATTATATACTGACAGTTGAAACATTGTTTCTTATATTTTGCTTTCCCCAGTTCATTAAACTATTTTTATTTCTTCGTGATTATTTTTAAAAATACTTAAATTAATTTTTGGTTTCCAAATTCTGATTATCAAGTTATAAATATTATACCTACATATATCACTGGGCAACGTTGTAACAGAAAGTTTATGCCATCTTGTCTAAATAAGCCAACAAAGAAATATTCCATGTTTAAAAATTAACCACACAAAAGAAAAAGGCAAATCAATCACACTTATATATACCACCCCATAGCACTTTGTGCTCTCTCTGGGAAGTTCACAAGTTAATTAGCATGTTGCCCCCAACATGCTGGGTACTCATTTTACCAACCTAAGAAGGATGGAAGGCTGAGTCAATCTTGATACATGTCAGAATCGAACTCACAATGCCTTGGCTGCAGTATAGCAGTTTAACCACTGAGCCATCAGGGTAAACCTTCCCACTTTTTGAGACCCAGACTACTATCTCTAGATCTCTCTTTGCTTTCCCAATTCTTTCCCATTTGATCCACACAGCCTGTTATGCCACTATCTGCCAGAGAGAGAGAGAGATTTGGAAATGGTGGTGCTGGTGGTAATGCTGAAGAGATCTCAAGAGATGGTTTCCAGCACCTCTGGAAGATAAATGTCAATTAGTTACATGGGACTCTGTTTTTCTCTGTGTGTGTCTCTGTGTCTTTGTATGAGAGACAGAGATTGAATTTTTACACACACAGTATCACAAAGAAATAAAAGATGACCAATGTGTACACCATCTTTCCAAGAGCAGTTGAGAGATGAATTTAGAAATATCTTGTTTCCCATTCACACACACACACACCTTTGATTTCGAGTGGCACCACAATGGAAGTTTGGTCACTGATCTACAAATCATTCAAGGATCAAGCAAGAAGAAAATAAAAATAGAATTCCCTTGCACACTTCTGATGCATGAACTAAATGACCTCATGACCCAGCAAAACAAACAATCAAAGCCAAAAGAGGCTCAAACTAAAAGAACAAATAAAAAAAAATAACATGATATGTGCAAAGGGAATAATATATCAAAGCCAGCAGCTACCGAGAATCCTATAAATCTTTTTGAGGAACTAATGTGCCATCCAACTACAGTGCAACTAAAATAGACTTTGGAGACATGTGCAAAAAACGTGCCCAGCATAAGAGCCACTGTATTAGCATATAAATATTTAAGATGAAGTCCAATAACTGGATCACCAGCAAAGTCTAGATTTTTGTGTTGTACTTACATCGAAAGCAAAGCTGGCAGGGAGATTTGTAGCAATAAAGCAAGAAACATAGAACAGCACAGCTATGCTGTTCAGTTATGATGCTGCATTCCACACAGTTGGGTGGAGAAGATATTTGGCAGGAAGCTATATACAGCTCTGGCATAATGTGGTGCCAGAACATGGAAGGTTACTTTTATAAAAGAAAAATGTTAACAGATATAATTCCAACTCCAACCCCAGGAAGATTATTGCTGTTCTGGGTACAATTATCTTTCCCATGTCTTGAAAGTGAGGCAATAATATTATTTGCTTATGCCATCATGGTAGGACAGTCATATTGATGTTCCTTACCTGGCAGGTTCTCCTTTGCATGCCTATCTTACACTAGTTATGAAACTGAACAGGTTTACATCTGTTTGTGTGAAGGGAGTCTGCAGGAGAGGTTGGGAATACTGTGTGAATGTTTTCTTGTACCCATATGTATTGCATGCAGTCAAGACTTACAGCAACTCTTTCCAGGATCTTCAAGGTAGAGAATACACAGAACTGGCTTGCCCTTCTCGTCTTCTGGGTGTGCCCTGGGACTGTGCACTTTGCCCCAGGCTATTTAGGCTGGCTCTTCTCCACTGAACTATCCATCCAATTCCTTTAAATATACTGTATATCCAAATGCTACAAGATGCTGGTCTATGGTAGGAAGAGCCCTCTCCTCTTGTCCATCTTATTACTGCCTTAACAGTCCCACAAAGAGCACAAGGCAGTAACATGAAACTCAGCACAAATCGGTGTTTAACCTATGAAGTACTCCTTCACCATTTATTGAGGCCTCACACCTTATCTATAAAGTAATGTTTAAGAAAATACTATTATCCCTGCAAAATGGTTGAGGATTTCCTCATTATAACTGCAAAAGCTAGATATTTATGTAACAACTGTCATGGGGTCTTGAGAGGCTCTGGTTGTGGCAGAGTGCTGAGTGTGTTGTAGCTCACTGCAACTCCATTATTTACAGCTTCCGCTGCCTCTCCTAAAGACCCAGGTTTGTTAACTCACCAAGTCACAGGAAGTGTGGTTGTTTCAATAGAATTATGGATACCTAAGGACAACCTCCGGGTTGGAGAGATAGGCAGGATATCTCTCAATGCCATTTCCAGGGAATCCTAAGCAGGTGAAGGCATCTCCTTGGGAATACCCTGAAGCAAATGGTGAGCCACTGTGTGAGACAGAATGCTGGACTGGATGGGCTGTGGCCTGTTCCAGCAAGGCTGTTCTTATGTTCTTAATAGTAGTGTGGTTGTAGCAGTAGCAGTGAGTGGGAGAAGCAGAGATCAAAATGCCAGCGCTATGCCCAAATAGAAGCCAAGAAGTTAGAGTCCCAAAACAGAACTTTATTTTCCAAGTTATAAATCCATAAGGTAAAGCATTAGACCTGTAAAGGAAAAATAGTCCATAAAGATTTTTCCAAGGGCAGAAATGTCCATGAAATGCCCATAAATGCCTATAAGCCTGTGGAGCAAAAGAACCCCCCAAAGTCCATGGAAATAGTCAAAGATCCCAACAGTCCATCAGTCCATGAAATAGCAAAGTATCAGGAAAGTTCAATGTCCATCAGTCCATGACATATTTCAAAGTATGGAAATGCCCATGAAATGGCAAAGTGTAGAAATGTCCATAAAATGGCAAAGTCCAGGCAAGGCATTTCCAATAGTCCATCAGCATCCAATAGTCCTAGCCCCGACAGGGCTCATCCTGCCAATTCCTTTCCAGGATCTCGGTTCAGCCAATGGAACAGCCTTTTCAGAAGTCCATCAGATAATTGGTTTGAGGGCTCAAAAGGTGCCCCTTTAAAAGGGATATGAGGGCTTCCCTCCCCCTAGGAATGCATTAGGTCATGGGAAAGCAGCCAGCCTTCCCATTGGAATGGAATGTGTTTACCTCATGGGAAAGTCCCTGGTTTCTGCAGGTGTCTTTCTCCCCTTAGGAATTTATTAGGTAATGGAAAAGCACCTGTCATTCCTCCCCTTAGGAATTTGTGAGGTAATGGGAAAGCACTTGGTCTCTCACAGGTGGAGGTCCCATCATCCCTTTCCCTTTATCTCTGCTCCTTCACTACCTCTGTGATATATCAGGTCAAGGGCCAGAAAGGGGAAAGGTTGAGGACGGGTCATTTCTCGAAAAACACCTGCTGGATACTTTCTCTCTCAGGAATGCAAAGCATGAGAATACACAGACAGAAAGGAATGCACAAGCACAGGCTGGTTGCTCAACCTTATAACTAAGTGATTAATATGTCTATCAACTAAACTAAACATTTTACTTTACTTCTAAGCAAGTGAACTAAATACACACAATTCTACCTTCTAACTCTAAGGCAAGTTAAACTTATAACTACTTTACTAACATTTTATCTTATCCTATCCTAAGATACTACAATTTTAACTGAACTTCTAAACAGTTTTTTTTAATGCATACACATGCACAGAGAAGAAGTGCAGCATAGGCACTGCATTAGCATACCAGGATCATGACAATTTACACTCTAGTTATTTTTTTAAAAAGGAATTTAGTTGTAGCTAGTTATTTGAAGTTAGTCACTGTCAATCTCTGGATGCACCCACTCATTCGACAGTAGTCCTTTGAAATAAAACTGCATGGAGTGACACATCAGCAGAAGAGACTTACCCAAGGTGTTGTACACAGGATGTCTTTGCAGCTTCAGTGGTCAAATATATACCAAATATGGAACATGGAATCACAATGTGGTGCCTGATCATGTACAGGTAGGTGTTGCATATCTTTTATGTAGATATACATAAAAGGTTCTACCTGGACCTTTTCAAGTATGGAACAAATGCTTCCCCATCTGCTCTAGTGATACAGAAACTTTGTAACACCAGAATTGATAGGGAAGCTTCTTCTTCTGCCATATCCGAATATGGATATCAGCTATCATCATGACAATCAGCCATGAAGACTATCCTGAGAATATAATACAGTGGCCTTTCATCTGCCTTCCGCATTGCAGCATAATCCCCATACCACTGATCCAGTTCCGCAACACACTTTCTGGTCCTGAGCTCTTTTGGCACGCAAAATCCTCCTCAGCCCCAGGCCAATATTGATGAAGCTGCTGCCCTCCATCAAGATGGAGTTGAGATTTAATCCACTTGGAGACCATCACCCTTCCCAGTGGACTTCGGCATCCAAGGCCATCAGGGTTGTCAGATTAGTTAACCGCTACCTGACATTCGGCATTAAGTTGCTGGCAGTATGGTCTACTCTATTACCAGGAAGCAGTGAGTCCAAAAGGAAATGCCTGAGATCTTGGAAGCATTTGGTGCTATGAAACAGTTTCTGGACTAGCAGTCTGTGTTGTTGAGAAGAACCAACAAGAAGGGCTTTTTTTAAGTTCTCAAAAGAATGAATTCATATATTATGACATAAGCTTTATCTTATGTCATATACACAGAGCACATATATATACACAGAGCACATAATGCGCAACGCAGGGATGGAGGAATCACAATATGGGATTAAAATTGCTGGGAGAAACATCAACAATCTGAGATATGCAGACGACACCACCTTAATGGCAGAAAGTGAGGAAGACCTAAAGAATCTCTTGATCGGATTGAAGGAGGAGAGTGCAAAAGCTGGCTTGAGACTCAATATCAAGAAAACCAAGATAATGGCAACAGGCCCGATCAGTTCCTGGAGAATAGATGGGGAAGAAGTAGAAGCAGTGACAGATTTTACATTCTTAGGATCTAAGATCACTGCAGATGGAGATTGCAGCCATGAAATAAAAAGGCGACTGATTCTTGGGAGACAAGCCATGAAAAACCTGGGGAACATGGTGAAAAGCAGAGACATCACCTTGAAAACAAAAATTAGAATAGTCAAAGCAATGGTATTCCCAGTGGTAATGTACGGATGTGAGAGCTGGACAATTAGGAAAGCTGAACGCAGAAGAATAGATGCCTTTGAAATGTGGTGCTGGAGGAGAGTTTTGAGGGTACCCTGGACAGCGAGGAGAACAAATAGGTCAATCTTAGAAGAAATCAACACTGACTGCTCATTGGAAGGTCAAATAGTAAAGATGAGGCTAAAGTACTTTGGGCATCAAATGAGAAGGGAGGATTCACTTGAGAAGGCCGTGATGTTGGGAAAGGTGGAGGGCAAAAGAAGAAGGGGGAGGCCAAGGATGAGATGGCTAGATGGTATTGTAGACACAATGGGCACAGAACTGGGAGGACTGAGGGGGATGGTGGAGGATAGAGGTGCCTGGAGAACGATGGTCCATAGGGTCGCAAAGGGTCGGAATCGACTGTGCGACTGAACAACAACAAGCTTTATCTAATACATGTATTACTTCAAAGTCTTTCCTTTACTGAATATGCCTCATAATGGAATACAATAAAGTGCACGGCATAGCAGAGTGCATGCTACATGTACACTGGAACCCATGAACATTTGTCTCCACAAAGCAAAACTGAGGTGGCCTCTCTCATGCATATAATCTAGGTTGCTTGTGCATGACTGTCACACTTGCCTGTCTTCTTCTTCCTTTCCTGTCTTCAGATTTCCAGATATGTCATCTTCCCTTTCAGAAACTAGACATCCACCACTGTCAGCCAAGCCAGAGACAAGGGCTCATCCCTGCACCCACCTATATTCATAAGTTCTGCATTCTCTTGGTGTCTCTCTCCAGCTATAGAGAAATGAGTAACATATGGTCCAACGTGATTAAAAGAAAGTTAATTGCTTTGGCTTCCAGCCTCTCTGGTCAGCCTCTTGGCCATTTACGAAAAGCAATGAGCCAGACTAGCTTTATTTCCACACTATTGGTTTAGCTTGAGCCACCATTAGTCCTGGGCACACGAAAGAGACAGCAGCTAAGGCCAGCTCTGATTACTTGCTGTTCCCTTGACAGGCATGTGACAGGAAAGCACAGAGCAGGGATGGGTGGTTGTCAGGCCAGCATTTCAATGACCCAAGGTTCTCCTAATGACTGCTGCAAATGAGATATAAATGACCAACACAGATTCCATCCACAGTGCCTTCTTAACAGGTGCTGGAGAAGGCAGGAAATGGTAAGCTGTGAGAGTTGATATGGGCTCTACCACCTTTCATCATTAAAGTAATGCTTCCTCAATTTCCCAGATTTTTCTGCTGTGGCTCACAGAGTTGCCTTCATTAGTGACTCCAGATTGTGTTGCTGCTGCTACCACTGTTCCCTCTCAGGCTCCTACATACATTAGTATGGGCTGAGGAGCTGCTGACAGCTTTCACTTACAACAGCATCTGGTACATTTCCTTAGTCCAGTGATGGCAAACCTTGGCCCTCCAGCTGTTCTTGAACTTCAGTTCCCAGAAACTCTGATCAGCAGGTGTACTGGCTTGAGTGTCTGGTAATTAAAGTCCAAGAACACCTGGAGTGCCAAGGTTTGCCATCATGGCCTTAGTCCTTGTGCATTATCCAGTGGCACTCTCTTTTCATGCAGTCTGTCTGGATTAGGTTTTGTTTTAGCTCAACAGCCCACTTTGTATCTCGTTATGCAGTGAGGCGCAAAATTTCCCCCACTCCACCCTGACCCCTGTAAGGCAAGAGTGCTATGAAGATAACCAACACCAAATATACAACAGTTGTACTTCTCCATATAGCCTGATGTCTGGTGAGACTACCATCTCAGACCTGCCTGTACACCTCCAAAACAAATAGCACTGTTTCCTTACTGTTATGGTACCACAAGGTGATGGTTTGTATGGAATTGCTACTTAATTCATAAGGAGACCTTCCTGAGTAGATGATATGATACTTTCACATATATTTAGCACATTGACTGGATCTGATCCATTTCCACAAAGCTACAGTAGCTAAGGTCCTCAAAATAGGGTTATAGATGTCTGGAGTTGAGATGATGTCAGGAGGAACTCCAAGGAGGTTAACGGTCCATCACCCCATGACCACCTGGGTCTGAAGAGCCAGACTTGTAGGTCACCCATTGATTGTGGAGCTGAGGACTCAGAGAGAGTTGAGGTATTCTTTGTGCAGGATGAGGAGCTGCCAGAGGCAGGAGAGAAGGTTCTCAAAGAAAGAGGTGGAGGAATTAAGAGGGCTAGAAAAGGAATTGGGAGATTTACATAGTTGGGGAAGAGATTTTAAAGGAGAAGGAGGAGGTGGCAGAGGAGGACAAGGAGCCAATCCTGCAGGAGATGAAAAGACAGGTATGGAGAAGGACCTGAAAGATCTGCCTCTGGGATGGGCATATATCTTTTAACAAGACTAGAGAATGAGTCCAGTTCAAGGTGCCTTTGGAACAGCTGGGCTCTCAAGAAACTGTTTGCCCCACCACCTGTCCCCACTGTCACAGACACATCATTTGGTTTTAGAAGAGCCTAAATGTAAACTAGGAACTATGGTGGCTTAGTGATTAAGACACTGAACTTGACAACTGGAAGGTTGACAGGTCAGTAGTTCGAGTCCCAAGTACTGCAGGACAGAATGAGTTCCCATCTCTGTCCCAACTCCTGCCAACCTAGCAGTTCAAAAGCAAGACATTGCAAGTAGATAAATAGGTACCACTTCAGTGGGAAGGTAAACAGTGTTTCATGCACTCTGGTGTCTAGTCATGCCTACCACATGTCCACGGAAATGTCTGCAGACGCAGATAGCGCTGGCTCTTTTGCTATAAATGGAGATGAGCACCAAACCCTAGAGTTGGATACAACTGGCTTTAGAGCAAGGACAATCTTTACTTTTACCAGATGTAAACTAGCAGGGCAATGTAAAAGGTCAGCTAAAGTGAGGAGTGCAGTGAAGTAACTGGTACTCTGACTAGTTGACACCCTGTTCAAGTTATTGGTGTTGAAAAGCAACTTATTGTTAATTAAGTACCAATTACTCAGCAAGATGGCCCCTACTTCTCTGTTCAAGATAGAGAATGGTAGGTTGGCTACAGAAGCATCAGCAGGTGGGCATCAGCAGGTTCGCACCAGTTCGCCAGAACCAGTAGCAGAAATTCTGGCTGGCCCCACCCATCCAAGTTATGAAATAAAGTAGTCCTAATTAGGGTGCAACACAGGGCTTTCCCCCTGGCCATGGCCACCATACCACGGCCACAGAGTAGGTAGTAATTTTTTTTGGAGCCCACCACTATACAGAAGGATGTACTGCAGATCATCTAGTGTTCTCATCCCTGATTGAAGAAATTAGGACCTAGATCATCCCCAATAGTAGGCTGTCCGGCCTCTGCTCAAGTTTTCTATTGAGTGAAAACTAACAAGGAAGGAAGGAAAGGGAAGGGAAGGAGATGACAAAGATAATCTTAAGAATGTTTAAGGTTTACATTAGACCGACAGAATGCATTCTGCTTGGCAGGTCAACACATTATATGCTTGCTTCTCCTAACTGTACCTAGAAAGCAGTTTGAGGGCTTTAGCCTGACATCTGGCATGATTCTAAATTTAAATAATATGCCTCTTGTAATTATTTTTCATATTATAAATGTGTTAAGTCTTTTTGGTGATGCAAGATTCTTCAGTATTGTCTCTAGACTAAAATACTGAGACTTGGACAGACTATAGAAAAAATGCATTTTAAAATGATAGCTCCAACCATTCCACAGGCAGCATGCCTACCACTGATGCTGATTGCAGACTTCTGATAGATGTTATTCTTCAAAACAGGCAAGCAAACATTTTGCTAAACTTGGGTGAATTCAGAAAGTTGTAGCATAGCAAAGTAATCTTTTCCAAGCTCTAATTTAGTGGCATATTGGTGGGACTGAGCTGTTGGAAGCAATTTTCTTTTCTTTTTTGCTATAGCATTGCAATTTTGATCTTCCCCTTGTTGAAAAGCAACACATCTTCTTTTTGCCAGTGTTAAATTTGGGCAAGACAAACTGAGGAGAGTGAAGCTTTTTCTTCACTTCAAGTGACTTGATCAGCTAAACAAGCCAGCTATGTCATCAGCTCAGAGGACAATGAGCTGAAACTAAAAAGAGAGAGGGTGGAAGGATAAAGATAAGAAAGCTGTGTGTGCTTTTATCAAGCCTGAAGAACAGTCTATGCTGTTAACAGCACCACTACCGTTATGTGCTGTTTTCCTGTGGCACTAACAGCAGGTGGGGGTGGTGGGGAATAGATTTAGGTTGGGGAAAATTACATGAGGATAAAGGTTTAATAGCACCCCCAGCTTCTGCTGCGGCCTGAACAAATTAGCAGTCCCTCACTCAGCCACCCAGCCCCAGTCTGTGGCTGCACCTAAATAAAAGGAAAACATCCAATCTCCTAGTGAAAGTGTCGCTTGTCCCTGTTGAGTGCAAAGAGACTGGATATGGTGGCATAATACAGCCACATAGCAAGGTGCCTTTCCACTGGGAAGCAAACACTGGTCAGTTGAGTATTAAAGAGAAGTTCTTCACACCTGAGATTTCAGCATTATAGTAGTTCAAAACCAGCTCTGACTTCTGTTGTGTTCTGATGGTTTTATCTTACACATGGATTACAATGTATCTGAGCCAATGTAACCTTGCCTATAGCAACAATGTAACCTTCAGCTGTATCATATAAACCCTGTAATAGGACGCGAGCTAATGACCACCAGCTGGCAGCAGCGAGCGTCCAAGCTCTCTTGGTCCGAACTCATCAAAGGCAACAGCGCGGGAAGTTTTCCCGCCACCACCTACACCTGGACAAGAAGGGCGTGACCCGCAATGACGTCACGCAGACAGTAGCCAATGGGCTACCATGGCACCACGTTCAAATGTATTACCACTGTATATAAAGAGCTATCGATCCGCCATTACCTCATGTTCCCTCTGTCCACGATGCAATAAACCTGAGTTAACCCAGCCCGAGGCTGTGTCCTGTGTCTTGGTTTGCATACACCAAATTGGCGACGAAGGTGGGATGATGGATCCCCACGGAACAGCCAGGGCACAGAGCGGGTTCAACATCACCAAACCGCAAGACTGGGAGCTGCTTGAGATGGACTTCCAGGCGGCACTGGTGGAACTCAGAGTCAAAGGAGACGACGAGGAGAGGAAGAGGGCCATCCTCACCAGAATGCTCGGGATGGAAACCAAGCGGACGCTGGTGGGCATCATCGCTCCGAAGAAGGTGAGCGAATTTAAGGCGGACGACATCATGAAGCTGCTGCGAGAGCGCTTCTGTCCCTCGAGGGCAATGTTTCCCGCTCGGAGCGCGTTTTGGAGGCGAGTCCAAGCGCCGGATGAGTCGGTTGAGGCATTCGTGGCCGCCATGAGGATAGCCGCCGCCCCCTGCAAATGGGGCGACATCCTAGAGATGGCCCTCAGGGACGGCGTGTTGTGTGGCCTGAAAGACAAGGAGGTACAGCGCAGCTTGATGAACAAGGAGCCGCCACCCACGCTGGCAGAGGTCGTAGAGGCCGCGGAAGCCGCAGAGTCCACGAATGCTGGAGTGGACGAGATGCACCAGTGGCGTGAGTGGCGTCCTAGAGCCGGCAAGGCGGAAAATTCGGTGCACGGGAAGTCCGGACAGTCGGTGCACGCAACTCGACGGGCCTCAAAGTCGTCTACGGAAGGCAGCGACGGCGAGGAGGTCCAGAAGGTCCGAAAGGGTGGTCGACGCTGCGAGGGTTGCGGAGCGGCCCACGAGCGCGCGAGATGCCCGTTCAGGAAGGCCGAGTGTTACACCTGCGGCCGTCGGGGGCACATCGCCAAGGCATGCAGAAAACGGAAGGAGGGCCGGAGGCAGTCACAAGACCGTGCGGCCAGACCGGACCGTCCAGCGAGGCCCAAAGATGGCACCCAGACCACGAGGAAGCAGGATGGCGTGGGCCGCGTCTCGGACGACAGCGAGGACGACGCCCCAGTGTTCAGCGTGTCCGCGGGACAGTCCCATTACTTCGTTGAGGTATTAGTACAAGGGGCCCCTATTAAGATGGAAATTGACTCGGGGTCCTCCTATTCTATAATTCCCCAGAAAGAGTTCCTGAAAATCGACCCCCACGTGCGGCCCAAACTTAAAGCGTTGAGGTCCACGCTACGAGACGTACAGGGAAACAGCATTCCGGTGTTGGGGGTCGGGAAATTTCGGGTCAAGTTTAAGAGACATTCTGCGGAACTGCCCCTAGTTGTCCTCAAGGGGGGAAGCTGTAGCCTCCTAGGGACACAGTGGTTTCAGCCCTTAGGTTTGTTCATAGGGGGAGTGCATACCGTGGGGGGGGACCCAATACAAGCGGTTTGCGATGCGCATCCCGCCGTTTTTAAGAAAGGACTCGGAAAGTTCAAGGGACCCCCTGTAGCTTTCGACATAGACCCGGAGGTCCGCCCGATAAGACTCAAACCGCGCAGGGTGCCGTTCGCACTCAAGGACAAGATAGAGGTGGAACTGGACAAACTGGTGGGCCAGGGGATTCTGATTCCTGTTGATTCCGCGGAGTGGGAAACTCCAATTGTAACGGCTCTAAAGGCTAACGGGGAGGTGCGCATTTGCGCTGATTATAAGTGTACAATTAACAAGGCGATCCGCCCTAATGCATACCCGGTGCCAGTGATCAGCCACCTTTTGGCCAGGCTGAATGGGGGAAAGTGTTTCGCTAAACTCGATTTGGCACAAGCCTATCAGCAACTTCCTGTGACCCCCGCCACGGCCGCGGCACAAACGATAGTTACACATAAAGGAGCGTTCCAGGTGTCGCGGTTACAGTTTGGCGTGAACTCGGCACCCGGCCTTTTTCAGTCGCTTGTGGAACGCCTCCTGAAGGGTCTGGAGGGGGTGTTGCCTTATTTTGATGACGTGTTGATAACAGGGGGGAGTGAGGCTGAACTGGCAAAGAGGTTGGACAAAGTACTGACCGTGTTCGAGAAAGCGGGGCTGAGATTGAGGAAGGACAAATGTGTCTTTTTCGAAACCGAGGTCGAGTTTTTGGGGTTCCGGATCACACCCGAGGGGATTAAGCCGTCTAAATCCAAAGTAGCAGCCATTAAAAAGGCCCCTCGCCCCACATCAAAAACCGAGCTACAGTCCTTCCTGGGGCTCCTCAATTTTTACCATACATTCCTCCCGCGGAAGGCGTCCGTGGCCGAACCGCTCCATCGGTTACTTAAAAAGGAGGAGACATGGATGTGGGGTGACGAGCACGAGAGGGCGTTCAAAGAGCTAAAGCAACTCCTAACATCTGAGGCAATCCTGACGCACTTCGACCCCAAACGGCCAGTGGTCCTAGTCTGTGATGCATCCCCGGTGGGGGTGGGGGCGGTGCTTTGCCACGTGTTGGAGGACGGAAGGGAGGCCCCGGTAGCGTTTTACTCAAGGTCCCTGTCCCAAGCGGAGCGAAATTACGCACAAACCGACAGGGAGGCGTTAGCAATAGTAGCGGGAACCAAAAAATTTCACGGTTTTTTGTATGGCCGCCCGTTCAAAATCGTGACCGATCACAAGCCACTGTTAGGGATTTTCACGGCAAGCAAGCCCACGCCGCAGATCCTGTCCCCGAGAATGCTGCGCTGGGCTATTTTCCTCAACGCATACCAACATGAGTTGGAGTACCGGCCCGGAAAGGAGATCAGCCATGCTGATGCACTTTCGAGATCCCCTTTGCCCTTGTCGGACGACCAAAAGGCGAGAGTAGACAGAGACCGCCAGGTGTTGCTAATTGAGGTTTTAGACGCACCCCCAATAGTACCAGCCGACATTGCTAGGGCGACAGGCAAGGACAGAACGCTGGAGAAAGTTAGTTCAAGGGGTGGCCGGCATCGTCCCCGAGTACAGAGTTCGACCCATTCTTTCGGAAAAAGCTAGAGTTGTCCCTAGAAAGGGGGTGCCTTTTGTGGGGCCAACGGGTGGTGGTCCCTACGCCCCTGCGGACGAGGGTGCTCGAACTGCTGCACGTCAGCCACCCGGGCATAGTTCGTTCAAAGGCGTTGGCCCGGAGTTACTTCTGGTGGCCACAGCTGGACGCGGACATTGAGCACATGGTCGGCACTTGCGAGGCATGCCAGGGATCCCGACCTGAGGCGGCCCGTCTTCCGCATAGGGAATGGGACACAGCAAGGGGGCCATGGTCCAGAGTGCACGTAGATTTCGCTGGCCCATTCCGAGGAACCATGTTCCTCCTGGTGGTGGATGCGTTCTCCAAGTGGCTGGAGGTTATCCCAGTAAAGAGCACGTCCTCCGCCACGACAATTAGCCAGCTAAGGAGAGTCTTTTCCACGTTCGGTCTACCCGACACTTTAGTCAGCGATAACGCTAGTTGTTTCACCTCCGCTGAGTTCGGAGCATTTATGGAGGCAAACGCCATTCGGCATGTCACATCCGCACCGTTTCACCCGGCCACGAATGGCCAAGTGGAACGGCTGGTGCGTACAACAAAGGACGCGCTGCGGCGCATGGGCCCGGGGGACCTGAATCACCAAGTATGCCAGTTCCTCTTAGCGTATAGGGTAACCCCCTTAGCGTCAGGCTACTCGCCGGCAGAGCTCTTGATGCGGCGAAAACTGACCACGATCCTGTCCAGGCTAGACCCGACGAGAGTCGAGGATAAAGGGAAAAACATAGGGTTGGCAGTCTTGAAAGGTTTCGCCGCCGGTGACCCTGTTCACTGCAGGAACTATTCCAGCGCAGGGCCAGCCTGGGTACCAGGGACGGTTGTAGAACAGACGGGGCCAGTGTCGTACCGGGTCGAGACTAACACCGGCCTCCTCTGGAGGAGGCACGCAGACCAACTGAGGCACCGAGTGAGTGGGCCAGTCAGTGGGGCTCAGCAACAGGATTCAGCGTTAGGGTTCTCCCCCACCCGCTTAACCCAAGGGGGAGACAGCAGTGGACAACAGTCCCAAGCAAGGGGGGAAGGCAGAAGCAGCGGCCCCGACTCGTACCCTTTTGATGCGCCAGTCCTATCAGGGGCCGGGGAAGGGGGAGAGGAGTTCGCGACCGCTGCCCCCGATTGTAATTTTGATTTTGATTTTGCAAGCCGGGGGGGTTTTCAGGAGTGTTCCCCCACCCTTCCAAGCGAGAAGAGGGGTTTTTCGTTAGCCCCCAGTGCCCCCGGTTCCTCCCTAAGAAAGAGCACACCTCCCAACAACGCCGCGGAGCCGCGGCAAGTCACTAACGAGTCTCCCTCTCCAATTACAGGACAGGAAACCAGGGGACAAAGAGAAGGTAGCAAACCCGGGGAGAGGCAGCCCGCATCGAGACCCCAGCGTGTTCGAAATAAGCCATCTTGGCTGAGAGACTTTGTCTCCTAAGGGGGGGGAGTGTGTTTAAGTGTGGGCTCGAGACTTTGTCTCGTCCTAGGGGGGAGGGGTGTTGTGTTCTGATGGTTTTATCTTACACATGGATTACAATGTATCTGAGCCAATGTAACCTTGCCTATAGCAACAATGTAACCTTCAGCTGTATCATATAAACCCTGTAATAGGACGCGAGCTAATGACCACCAGCTGGCAGCAGCGAGCGTCCAAGCTCTCTTGGTCCGAACTCATCAAAGGCAACAGCGCGGGAAGTTTTCCCGCCACCACCTACACCTGGACAAGAAGGGTGTGACCCGCAATGACGTCACGCAGACAGTAGCCAATGGGCTACCATGGCACCACGTTCAAATGTATTACCACTGTATATAAAGAGCTATCGATCCGCCATTACCTCATGTTCCCTCTGTCCACGATGCAATAAACCTGAGTTAACCCAGCCCGAGGCTGTGTCCTGTGTCTTGGTTTGCATACACCAAAACTTCATTGCAACACATTCTGACTGTTTTCTAACCCATATTAACACGCAGGGGATACAGGGGAGGCTGAGGGAGCTATTTCAGTGAGAAAACACCCACTTGTGTTTCTGTGAACACCTATTTTATTCCTGCTGAATTTGCCTCTTTTTAAAAGCAATTGGACTCAATCTGTTTAGCTAAATCGTTTCAGTCAGTAAAAGCAGCAGCACTATGCAGCAGCTTGTGGGTCGAGCCCATGGAAGTCAGCAAGGCGAGCAAAGCACCTTTGCCCTTTCAAAGAAAAATAAACACACATTTCTTATTGTAAGAAAAGAAGAAAAGTGTCATTTCTTAGAGGATTACACTGAGATGGGAAAGATAGCACAAATCCTAGTTCTGACTAACTTAAGGTAGAGAAGCAGGGAACCACAGCTGTCCCCCTCACTTCTTGAGAACAAAGGCAAGATGTCTCCTCTGTCCTCTCCCAGAGACAGTCAAGAAGGACCTGTGAGAAGGAGGAAATGACATTGGCAACCCTAGGGACATCAGTCAATGTTGAAGGAAGGTTTCTGCAAGTCAGAGAAAATAAAGGGCAACCTGGGAAATCTGAACAGTTTCTGGTATTCTGTTGCATTACTCCTTTATTTGGACTCCCTTCTGTCTCTTTTCTATCCAATCTGCCTGAATGTGGTTTGTAATCCGCTCACTCCCACTGCTGCTGAGTACTGAGATGGTGCTTTGGATTACTGCATTTTCCAGCAATGTTTTATTTCAGAAGGTGCCATTTGGACATCCCAAACAGGAGATGTGAATGTTATCAAGTAAACAGTAAATAAGTGCATACTAAGTAATAGAAGGTCACAATTTTCACTTATCTTCTGAAATACAGAGGGTGCCAAAAATGTATACACATTTGAAGAGATGTCATCTATGTCTTACTTTTCAAAGATGAATTGAATTACGGTAGCCATGTGTAGTATGATGTTTGCTCTGAAAAAGGAATGCTAGGATGGCAGAAGCATGGTTGATGTTGGAGGAGAAGTGGTATTTGAAATGCGAAGTGGTATTTTGAAGTTGTATTTGAAATGCAAAAATGTTCTCCTGACAACATCCATTCACCTCTATCTATCTATCTATCTATCTATCTATCTATCTATCTATCTATCTATCTATCTATCTATCTATCATAGCCAAAAAACATAAAAATGCAAAATATAAAATAATAATAATAATGTCTTTCTTATTTCTTTCTATCTGTTTATTTCAAAAATAATTAATAATGCTATTCTAGGACATATCTTTAATTTTACAGAATCATAGTAGCTTAACTGTACTGGAGTCATGTACCATCTCCAAATTGTTTTACAACAGTTCACTTTCATTCTGACCAACGTATTTTTCATAATCCTTTGTTTCCATATTCTGCCCCATTCTTCTTTAATTTTAACACCCAAGTCACTTTTCAAGTTAATATTAAAGCTTTTTGTACATTCTCAATCTCCATTAGTAATTTATAAATCTTACTAACTAACCCCTTTGCTGTTATTTCCTTCTGTTCTAACTATATTATCAATTCTCCAAACCTGGTTACTATTCTACACATTTCATATTGTTTTAGCCAATCAATATCTAGTCCATTTCTCCAGTAGTAATCTAATAAACTAAGACAGATTGATTTCTTCAAATCATCATTGTCGGCTGCTACTCATATCTGAGCACACATTTTTCCTAGAGGTCATTTTCTCAGCTGGTGGATGTGTCTCTGGTAACTCCACAAACCGATCCTGTCATGGAACATGCGACCACACACAGTACACTGAATAGATGGTGGAGGATGTGGTTGGGTTTGATGAAGCTTCCGTGCTTGTTGCTTAGCCTCTTCATGTCTGCGGCCTTCCCCTTCAAAGTGATTGTTAGCAGCAGAGATGGTTTGGTACCAAAGTGGGCAATCTTTGGCCATTGTCTCACAAGTTTGTGAGTTTATACCTGGCACTTTTATGGTTTGTTTCAGTTGGTCCTTATAGCGCTTTAAAGAAGCTCTGCAAGGTCTTGTACTGGAGCTAAGTTCCCCGTAAAGTATTTGGTGAGGAAGCCTGGAACCATCCATATGGCAGACATGGCCTATCCATCTAAGACGATGGCCTATGATGGAAACTTCAACGCTGTTTACATTTGCTTTCTAGAGAACTGCAATGTTGATGACATAGTCATCCCACTTGATGTTCAGGATGTATCTTAGCTTCAAATAGCTTTTCCATATCATCTCTATTAGAAACTTTACTTAACCAGTCCCTTAATTTTGCTACCATAATTCTATCTATTTCCTTTATTACATCTTTCTTAAGGTGTACCTATGGGGACCATAAATAATGTGTAATACCATAGAAAACCAGCTACACTAGCAGTACTTTGGGAAGAAATTGAAATGGCAGGCACAGTGATACAAGTGGACACTTTGGTCATTGTTGCTCAAGCAGTAGTTCACCATAGTCAGAAGTGACTGGACACTGATGATAACCACTTTGAGCACCTCTTGTAATTGCAGAAGTTAAATGTGACTTGTATTAATTAATATTTTGTTATCAGTATATTACAATTTTAATAAAAATTCCCTTCTTAAAATGTGTATACATTTTCGCACCCTCTATATGATGGAGAAGGCTGATTTTCAGTTAACTGTACTATGATATTTCTCATCAACTGAAACAAAATAGAATATAAAATTAAAGTATTGTGACACCTGTGAGATACAGAGATTTGTTTATTTGTTTATTTATTTAATGGCCACATATTTCTTCAGGTTCATGTGTTAAAAGAGCAGTCATACTTTCCTTTTCTTTATGTGTCTTTTGCTTTTATTGTTGATGGTATAGATACAGTACTTTATTCAACACCCTATCTTAATAAACTTGGTATAAAACAAAATGTATCTTGTTGCCAGCAAGATGGAGAAATGTCAGGAAAGGATTTATGTTGTGCAAGTGACTCAAGCATATTATCTCACAGGTTCTCTTTCCACTTTGGAAATCAATATCATGAGTGAGATTGCTCCAAGCTATATTATATTATGGATAGAGCAATTACTTTCACTGCATAGTTGCATACATTGTCTCTGCAATTCCCCAGTTGATAAGAGGCAATCTTGGCTACTGTATCTGTGTACTCTTATGACTTATGCATCTAGAAATACAATTATTTCTTGTATATACCACAGCTTTACAATTGCATATACAATATACACCCAAAGAAGTCCCAGAATCCAAAACTCCCTTACCTCATATACCTGTTCCATATATTGCCTCTTGATGGTAGCATACAAAGTTATTTTTATCGGAACAGCAGTGTAATCTGTCTTTTTTGTCTTTCATGGTGTTGATAGCAGGAACACCTTCTACTGAAAAATTATGTTTCCTTCTTCAGTGGGATGACGGCTTTGTTTCACATTATGGGTGGGGGGAAAAGACATCTCAAACGACTTAGCTCTGCAGAACATACTGGCTCACAATGTTATCAGAACATCAACACATCAGAGGAGTCTTATTTCACAGCCATTACAAATGCATAGTGTCCTTTAATTTGGTAATTCCCCTCCCTCCCTGAATAGCCAAGGAGTTCTCTGTTATATTTTATAGCATTACTTTATTATTATTCTTTGTATGTGCCCACACTTCATCTCTGAATGGTGAGAACAGTATTAAGTGAGAAGAATTCCGAGCCCTCTGTTCTATAACTTGTTCTAGGTAGCAGAGAGTACTGCAGCTAAGCACAAACCACTTTGCCATGCTGAATGCTCACTTGTAAGATTTATTGCCACCTCCATTTTGTATGACATGCTTATTAGCTTTCCCGTGATGCTGTTTCAGCTCTGAGGTGTCACTCTCTATTCATGGCACCGTGGGTGGCAGGAACTTCTACTTCCACCACAACTAATTCCCCATCAAAGTTCCATTTTCCTCTCTGCTGGCTTTCCTCAGTCTTTACCTCTTCCTCTTGCAACTTTTAACCATTTGTCACCTCCATTCAGCTGACTCTCTTCTTTAAAACCTCTTCTTTTTTTGCCTTGATTAGTGCTTTTCTGTCCTTTTTTTTGTCTAAAGAAAACTTCAAAGACACTGTTGTTTACTTTGATATCTGGCATCAAAATAAACTGCAGGTACTCTTGAGTACAGGGCTGTGGTGGCTTAGTGGTTAAGATGCTGAGTTTGACAATTGAAAGGTGGACAGTTCGAAAGCAAGACATTGCAAGTAGATAAATAGGTACCACTTGGGCAGGCAAGGTGCCAATGTTCTGTGTACTCCAGTGTACTCTGTACAGTGTACAGTGTACTCTGTGTACTCTAGTCATGCCTGCCACATGACCATGGAAATATCTTCAGATGCAGACAACGCTGGCTCTTGGGCTGTAAATGGGCGCCAGGACCACCGGCGCCCTGGGCTCAAAAGGCCACCACTACCCTTGGACTCCTGTGGCTTGGACGGAGAGGCCGCTGGGGTAACGGGTGCCAGGACCACCCACCACTGGTGCCCTGGGCCCCACCCCTGGCCAGGGATCAAAAGGCCACTGCAGCGGTGGGTGGTAGAACTTCACTGCCACCCTCCTGGACTTACTTGCGGAGAGGCCGCTGCAGTATTGTGACATGGTATTGTTTGGATTGAATACTGTATATTTTTTGGATTGAATACTGTATAATTATTGTGTATTGCGTATATTGTATATTTGTATTGTTATATATATATATATATATATATATATATATATATATATATATATATATATATATATATATATATATATATATATATATATATATATATATATATATATATATATATATATATATATATATATATATATATATATATATATATATAGAGAGAGAGAGAGAGAGAGAGAGAGAGAGAGAGAGAGAGAGAGAGAGAGAGAGAGAGAGAGAGAGAGAGAGAGTATGATTATTGTGTGAGCCGCCCTGAGTCAGGCTTTCTGATTGGGCGGCATACAAATGTGAAAATTAAATTAAATTAAATTAAATTGAGGTCAGCACTGCACCCTAGAGTCAGACAAGACTGACTGTCAAGCAAGGGAGACCTTTACCCTACTCTGAGTACAGTTCTCTGAATATGCAGGACTGGTTGGGCCATTGCAAAAACCGAAAGTTCACAATACACCGTACATTATATCCCGCATGATGAAATAAAATAAAATTTTCTAAAATGGCCAACCTCAATGGATGTAAATTTTGCTATCTTGTATTTTGCTGGCTTGGTTTTCTTTCCTGTGTATTTGTTGTTCTTATGGAGTTGATTGTCATCCCAGTGTGTAACTGACTGGCTGCCCCATGAGATCAATACCGGGTTTATTCTCTGTGGGAAGTAGAGGCTCTCCTCTATCCAACAGAAGTTTGTATGCTAGACTTTTCATAAGCATACACCAATCCCATGATCAATTCAGGCAATAATGAACAACTGCTGTTCCAGTATTATTTTGTGTCCTGGTTAAAAAAAGAAGTACTGTAGCAGCTATTGCTTCAGTATGAGAAATGGTGGTAGGTGCAATCAACAACAATATTCTGCCCAATACTTTACTCTCAAATTGTGTTGCTTGTTTGGAGAGTTCTTGGGGAAATGGATAGTAATTACTAATCTCTCATCTTCCACCAGCAATGTGACATTCAACCATTCCTAGTCAAACGCTAAGAGTTTTGAAGAAATAGTACAGTAAAACCTTGCATATAGAGTGCCGCGCTTAGAAACTAACTCATTTAAAGAGCGGAATTTTCTCTGAATGGTCTCCTCGCCTAACAACTAAAACCAACCAAAAACTCGCTTAACAACTCAATCAGGGTTTGCAATCCCCCCCCGGCCAGAAGTCACAATTGGTCATTTTACAATGGTGTTTCGCTTAAAGAGCAAACTCACTTAAAGAGCAATTCCGTGGAACGCATTATGCTCTTTAAGCAAGGTACCACTGTATGTCATAAAACAAAACATTAGTAAAGTGCCATCTGGCTGTACTCTGCATTTTTTCCTCTTGTGTTTTTATTCCAGATTTTTTTTTAAAAAAATTAAAAACATTTTAAAAAAATATTTATTAAATTTAAAAAATATTTTATATATAATTTTTTTTAAAAAAAATTAAATATCTGGAATAAAAACACAAGAGGGGAAAATGCAGAGAACAGCCAGATGGCATAAAAATCCTAAAACCACAACAATATTCAAATATTCTTCACAACTTGAGATAGCAACTGTATTAAAAATATACTAAGAGTATTTTCTATTTTGACCCTCAGATTAACTTGCCAGCTGTAATATGGATCTTCCCCATCCAGTATTTACCCTTTCTTCCAGCTGACCCATTGTTTGGTTGAAGTGATCCAGTAGAATGGAGTTTTTTTGTTCCACATCATTCTACTCTTTCATAAGCATTAACACGAAGGGGATACTTCTCTGGTCTGTTTCTCTATGTCACAGAAAGTACTAGCACATGTACTCTTGATACACTGATTTTTTTTAGAACACATCTTCTTTTTCTTAGGATGAGAACTGAGAACATACAGACTAGGGTATTCACTGTTGTGTTAGTCATCCTTTCAAATGTCCACCTTTGGTTTTCCTATAATTGTTGCTGCTGTTAAGAAACTTTTCTGTCTGCAAAGGGTTTTTGCTGAGCTTGCTAGTTTGGGTCTGTTTGGGTTTTGCTGAGCTTGTTGGTTTGGGGCTGTTTGGGTTCATTAATGTTTCTGTGTATTTATTTTAGATAATTGTTTTAGCTTAGTTTTAATGTGCTGAATTTTCACATCTTTGGTTGTATGCCATGTCAGTACTTTTTTGTTGTTGTTCAGTCGCACAGTCGATTCCGACCCTTTGCGACCCTATGGACCATCGTTCTCCAGGCACCTCTGTCCTCCACCATCCCCCTCAGTCCTCCCAGTTCTGTGCCCATTGTGTCTACAATACCATCTATCCATCTCATCCTTGGCCTCCCCCTTCTTCTTTTGCCCTCCACGTTTCCCAACATCACGGCCTTCTCAAGTGAATCCTCCCTTCTCATTTGATGCCCAAAGTATTTTAGCCTCATCTTTACTATTTGACCTTCCAATGAGCAGTCAGTGTTGATTTCTTCTAAGATTGACCTATTTGTTCTCCTTGCTGTCCAGGGTACCCTCAAAACTCTCCTCCAGCACCACATTTCAAAGGCATCTATTCTTCTGCGTTCAGCTTTCCTAATTGTCCAGCTCTCACATCCGTACATTACCACTGGGAATACCATTGCTTTGACTATTCTAATTTTTGTTTCCAAGGTGATGTCTCTGCTTTTCACCATGTTCCCCAGGTTTTTCATGGCTTGTCTCCCAAGAATCAGTCGCCTTTTTATTTCATGGCTGCAATCTCCATCTGCAGTGATCTTAGATCCTAAGAATGTAAAATCTGTCACTGCTTCTACTTCTTCCCCATCTATTCTCCAGGAACTGATCGGGCCAGTTGCCATTATCTTGGTTTTCTTGATATTGAGTCTCAAGCCAGCTTTTGCACTCTCTTCCTTCAAACCAATCAAGAGATTCTTTAGGTCTTCCTCACTTTCTGCCATTAAGGTGGTGTCGTCTGCATATCTCAGATTGTTGATGTTTCTCCCAGCAATTTTGATCCCATATTGTGATTCCTCCATCCCTGCGTTGCGCATTATGTGCTCTGTGTATAAGTTGAATAAGCAGGGTGACAAAATGCAGCCTTGTCTTACTCCTTTTCCTATTCCAAACCACTCTGTTATTCCATGTTCTGTCCTAACTGTTGCTTCTTGCTTCCTGTACAGATTTCTCAGGAGGCATATGAGATGTTCTGGTATTCCCATCTCTTTAATCACTTGCCACATCTTGTTGTGATCCACACAATCAAATGCCTTAGTGTAATCAATAAAGCAAAAGTAAATTTGTTTCTGGTATTCCTTTGTTTTCTCCATGATCCAGCGTATGTTGGCAATGTGGTCTCTAGTCCCCCTGCCTCTTCTGAAACCAGCCTGCACCTCTGGTAGTTCTCTTTCCACATGCTGCTGAAGTCTATCCTGTATTATCTTGAGCATCACCTTGCTGGCGTGTGGGATGAGTATTGTGTCCCTTCCGTCTTAAATGTCACCAAACTGAGTTTTCTGTGGGGTGCTGAAACATTTTGATGTGCTTATTCACTGAGAATTCAGATGCATTCTTCTTATAAGGGAAATGAGGTTATCATATGATCAGCAATACTGCCCAGTGGAAAAGGCCAGTGAAGGGATCATGGCTGCCTACATATTGTAAAAGCATTGGTTAGCCAAGTATTTTATACCTATAACATGATGCTGCTACTTCCATAAGGTTCCTCTGCAAAGATTCCCTCTATAAATTATTGATAAAGCATGCATAAATGATTCATAGATGTTTTAGTGAATAGGCGATCAACAACTAAGTTGTTACAGAGTCCAGTCAGCCATAATACTGTTAGGATACCTCACCTGTCTCTACCTTGAGTACACAGTTCTGGCGGCAGGCTTGCAGTCATCTAGTACGTGAGCAACATCTGATGCCCAACACTCTACTCTTCTCACTGTTTTCCATCTTGACAGTGCTTAAGCTTCCGAAAGTGAGCAAACAGCATCTCTGTGCAGGAGGATAAACCCTTAGAGGAAAAATCATGGGCTGAATGATTTTACCACCCCTGAGAAGTGAAGCTTTATACCAGAGGTGAGATTTGTTGAGCCCTAGATGTTGCTGGACTGCAGCTTCCATGAGACGTAACCAACAGAGTTAAGCAATAAGAGTTAAGAGTTGCAGTCCAGCATCATTAGGAGGGCCATACATTCCTTAAAACTACTTTATCCCTTATAAACTATAGCCCTGTTTAGATATTCATCTGCTTGAACAGAGGCAGTAAAATCACAACCTCTCCCACAGAGTCTGCCTGTGTCATGGTGGAGCTGCCTTTTAAGCCCTGCCCAGAGATTCTTCTAAGAGCATCTAAAGCAGTGGTTTCCAACATGGGGTACATGCCCCACAGCCAGGGGGACTTCAATTCCCAGAAGCCTAAGTTAGTACATTGGCTGATCAGTGCTTTGGGGAATTGACTTAGGCTTCTGGGAATTGAAGTCCAAAAACCAAAGATTGGGAAACACTGAGATTCTAAAGTGAAAGATGTTAAGGATCACACCTGCTGGAGCCACACTAGTGTCATTATAGTGCAGTAGTGTGATATGGATATGGTAAGGATAGAGAAGTCAGTCAGTTTCACTTGGTTTTGCATTCCATTTTCTTTTTAAAAAAAAAACAACGCAAACCCTCATGTTCTTTCCATCTCAACTGTGTGATTTGAAAATTTTGGTACATTCTTACATAATGAACTGAAACTATATCACCCACTGTCTGTGCTGGCTAAATTCCAATAGGAACAGCTATTGGTACTAAGGTGAGAAATGCATTATACTTGCCACCAGATAAGTGTCAACCCCCATTCCACACTAGCATGATTTAATATACAGAGAATCAAAATGAGATTTTTAAGGATTAAGCAGTCAAAGCTGTGAGCCTGAATGAGCAAACCTGTCAGCTTTGCTTTCTCCCCATTCAGAATTACAATTGCCAGTAGCTCAGTAGTTTAGGCATCTAGCTGTGAAGCCAGAGGTTGGGAGTTTGATGCCCCATTGTGCCTCCTGGGAGGAGAGTGAAGTTGTGAAGCCATGGGGAAAGCTACCACAGTCCCAGGCTGCCCCCACCAGAAAGGAATGGGAAACCTGTTCAGTGTATTCTTGACCTAGGAAACGTAAAAAAGGAACAACACAAATCCAAATTGACTGGACAGCACACTTATTACTATTATCAAAGCTGTACACAGTCCATCAGATATTTTGACTGAAGTTTTGGAACCCCACTGCTTGGGTTCTAGTGCTGGACCGAAGAGTCAATGAGGTATTGACAGATAATGTAGCTGATAATGTGATCTTATCAATACCAAACACACTCAGATGTTTTTTCAACTCTTTTGGGATTGCTTCCAGTGCCCCTATCAACTACTGGTGTCACTATTGTGCTTTTCTCCCAGTGATGCTCTATTTCAGGTCTCACATTCTCATGTCTCATGATCTTTCCAATCTCTTTTTCTTCCATCTCACTGTCACCTGGGATCACCACATCAATCAGCTTAACCAATTTTTTTTTCTCAATCACAGTAATGTTTGGAATGTTGTGTTCAAGCTTCTTATCAATTTAGATCTTAAAGTTCCACAAGATCTTAACCACGTTATCCTCATTCTCAACCACCTTGTCATTTTTGTTCCCACCAGTACTTTGTAGATGATATTCCATAATTCTTACACAGATTCCAGTGTAACATTGCTACAACTTGGTTATGGCATCCTTTGTAGTCAGTCTGAGTGATCTTACTGCATCCACTGATAATACGGTCTACTGTTTCATCCATTTCTTTACAAAGCCAACACTTACTGTCAGTTCCAGTTTTTCCAATTTTTGTGTTAGTTATGTTGGTTCGTAGCACTTGTTTTCATTAGGTTGGTATTCCATTGTTTCAGTATTCTTTTAAAGCAGGGATTCGCAACCTACAGCCCATGGGCAGGATCCGGCCCATGGCACCAATTAATCTGGCCCACTATGAGGATCCCATCACTGTTGCCACTGGAAGTGCTGAAAATGCACCAAAAATGCACCAGAAGCACAGAAAATGTGTGGAAAATGCACAAAAAACCTGCCAAAAACATATTGTCCTTGCTCCCACTGCCACAGGAAGCAGCGGAAGTGGCAAAAACATCCAAAAATGTGCCGTGTATGCACCCACTGCCACCACCCAAGAGGCAGAATTGGCAGAAGCAGTGGGAGGAACCATGCCTCCAACCCACACAGCTGTCTGGGGGTCGTGGTCTGGCCTGCAGTGCGAAAAGGTTGTGAACCTCTGTTTTAAAGCATCTCCTGATGTGTTGCTTGTTGTTATTATTGCAGCTGTCGTCATCTTTCATTTTTTTGAAACTTAAATGCTGTCAAGAACTAAATGAACCAAAACTAAGTTTTCCTTTACTACTTTTTAAAGTCTTTTAAGCAAACTCTTCTGCATCCTTTCAGAGAAGTGTCTGAACAGTGCTTTACTCTCAGGTAACAATGATCACCATACAAATGACACAAACAAACTTAGTAAGGACAATTATATCTGTTATCTTCAGTATTTAACAGGCACAATTTTGTGAATAAAACCTAATAAATCGTGCCTTCTTGGCACCCTGAAGACATCAGTCTTGCCTGAATAGGGAGGTCTGGTTAGTCCTTGTATGAACCCCAAATGTTCCCAGGCAAGACTAGGGTAGAACACTGCTGGAAACCTTGCTCAAATGCTGTCATTCAGTGCTGACAGCGCTAAGCAAAATGGACCCAAGGTCAGGTCCATTATTATTATTTTTAATTATAAAATTTTTATTAACTTTTTCAAAAATATACAGACATACATAAAACAATACATCATAAAAAAGAAAATACATATGTTTCATAAAAAATAACCGCATACATGATAATTGAACTGTTACCTTTTATAGCTGTCTATAATGTTAAACATCCCCTAGAGAAACATCTAACCTGTTTCAAAAAATCTTCACAGAAATTCTTTATTTATCACTACAACTATAACAATCTCATAAAACATTTCAATAATACTATAATTTAGGTACAACTATCAAAATCCAATTTTCCCTTAAATTCCACCCAGTGTTTATTTACATTGCCCTGGAAAGCTCGGTCCCAATATTTACCTCCAGAAACTACTTTGAGCTGGTACAGGTCTACTACTTTCTGCACCCGTGAGAGAGTGATCGACAAAAGGCTTCCAAATACTCCAAAATCTATTTTCTTTCAATTTATACCTTTTTACTTTTATCTTTCATGTCAATTTATTGTTCAATGCTAAATTCCAAATTTCTTTATACCATTCTCTCGTCTGTATAATTACATCATTTTCCCAATGTCTAGCAATACATTGTGTACCCGTTGATAACATTATTTCTAGTAACTCTTTTTCCTCCTTGTTTAAACTCATGCCATCCACATCTGTTAGCATAATGGTACCTGACTCCAGATTAATTTTCTTACCCATTATTTCCCCAGCCTCTTTTTTATTCTTCTCCAAAAATCATTTATCATTTTACAACTCCACCACATATGTTCATAAGTTCCAATAGTGTCTTTACATCTCCAACATAGGTTATCCTTTTTATTATCAATCTGATGTAACCTCAGTGGTGTCAGGTACCATTGCCACAACATTTTATAATTATGTTCCTTAATTCTTACTGACATAGTTCTCATTATCCTCTTTTTCCACTTATTTCTCCATTCATCTTTTCCTATCTTTATGTTCAAATCCTGTTCCCACTTCAATTTCAAATCTTCCTGTGGTTCAACCCCCCCTCCCTATTTATTAAGGCGTAAAGTTTCCTTACTAGACCCTTAATGCTTCTATCTCCTTTTTGAATTTTTAGAACCAGTTCTTCAAATTCCGTTCTTCAAATTCCGTCTTTTCTCTGTCTATATCTAATTCTCTCCTATATTTACTATTCCAATTATTAACCTTCATTATCTGGAACCAATCCAATTTCAACTGTTCAAACAACTTTTTCTTCTTATCTTCATCCCTACAAAACCGTAACCAATCTTTCACCAAGGAAACTTCATTTTTATCCAATATTTCCTTTATTTCTTTATCTATTTTTATCGGAAAGCATGCCACATCTGCTAATTCCAAAATTGGAGAGACATCTGGGGCCAGATCCTTCTTTAATCTTTTCCACACGTTCACAGGACGGAAATGAGCTCCCGTCTTAATCCCAGCTCCTGCCAACCTAGCAGTTCAAAAGCAAGAAATTGCAAGTAGATAAATAGGAACCACTTCGGTGGGAAGGTAACAGCATTCTGTGCGCTCCGGTGTCTAGTCATGCCTGCCACATGACCACAGAAACGTCTGAAGAAGCAGACAGCGCTGGCTCTTCGGCTTAGAAACAGAGATGAGCACTGCACCCTAGAGTCGGATACGACTGGCCTTCGAGCAAGGGAAACCTTTACCTTTACTTTATAAGTCCCTTCATCATTATGTTACTGGTAACTGTCATTTTAACCTTACCTCCCAAAAAAACATTTTGCCTATATTCCTATAATCTTTCATCTCAATCTCCTCCCAAATTACTTTTGCTCTTGCCAAGATCTTCACAACATTCTTAATTTGAAAAGCACGATAATATGCTACTAAATTTGACATTCCTAAACCCCCCTTCTTTCTGAGGCAGATACCATAATTTCTTTAATAATCTAGGTTTTTTACCTCAATTACAGAAATTATTAAACAACTTTTAAAACTCATTAATTTCTTTTTCGTTCATTTGAATTGCAAGTGCATCAAATAAAAAATTAATTCTCAGTAACAGCATCATTTTGCAAATTGCAATCCTCCCGAACCATGACAACTTCAACTTTTGAAAACTTTGTATTCTGGTCTTAAATTCTGTTTTCAAACTATCATAATTCAATCTTTTAAATTCTTCCAATCTATTTGATATAATTATCCACAAATATTTCAGCTTATCTTTTGATTTGTATATTAGTTAGGTCTGGTCCATTATAAGGCAGCCTCTTATGTTTCTCGCTGAGAGAGAGAGAGCTTTGGAAGGGCCAAAGTGATAAATGGCCTGTGCTTTTGTACTACAAGGTGGACAGAGAGAGAAAAGGGCTGGAGGCCAATGGCAGTAATTTAGAGGGTGCCTGCAACTCCAGGCGGTCCAGCAGGTGTCGGAAGAGGGAGAGAGCTCTGGTTGCTTGCCTGGGAGGGGTTGCAGGTGTACAGCTGAATAAACACATACAACACAATTAAGTGAAGTAAAGATTCTTTGATTAAAAGGAGAATCCAGGCTCATCTGTTTGTGTTTGAGCTGCCTAATCTCCTTCCTTCATTGTGCCCAGAATTAAGCATCAGGGCTTTCTGTTTCTAAACAGCGGGCTGTGAGTGGCAGGGTCACAGAACAATCCCAAAACAACTCCAGCCAACTGGGTGGAATAAATGCATCATTCAAATGGAAATGCAATCCCTGGGCATTATAGCTGAATCTTCTGGGACCCGGCAGCCACGTCTGGGTAAAACTGGCCTTCCAAATGCAGGTGGGCTCTCCTGGACACCTGCCCAAGCCATCCATCCATCCATCCAAGCCACAGTCCCTACCCCACCCCTTTTTTGTTATCTGAAAGGAAACAATTTGTGGGAAGGAGATTCCCTTTACTGAGGCTTGGCATAGGGGGTCGTGGTGGTCGTTGGGGGAGATGATGAGTGTTCTAGCAATCATAACACTTCTTTGCAGTCATAGCTCCTCTTCTCTCCCCACCCCCACCCCACTTTTAGTGGTATAGTCCTTTTAGGCCTTGATCCCAGAGCAAACGCTTACTGGTACTGTCTGAAGAAAGGTCTTAGGTCTTCGTGGGCAGGTGGCAAGTAATCCATAAGCTTAGAATGGTATTTTTTTAAAGTTATTCATTCTCTAACTAGTTCTTCTTCTCTCATGTCCTGATCAACTCTGGACTTCCAAAATGAAGCCACCTTCTTGGCTTTGTCATTGGCCAAACATAAGTCCTCGTCGGTACATGTTTCTGGTAGAAATCGGCAGGCTAGCAAATGAGCCAGCTCTGACTAGTTATGGTGCTTCTAAAAAAGTAATTCACTGTTGTTTTTCTCTTGCAGTGGTGAAGCATAGCTCTTTATATTACTCACATCACTGCTTCTCGTGACTTTTTGTCACTTAAAAAACCCAACTGTTTAGGATTGATGAGAGGACAACATAAAACTAGAAGACCAGAATTCCTCTTGGTTTTGCTCACCAAAAGCAGGCAATTGGGCAAGAGAGCCTATCTACACTGTAGTCCATTTATCATGTTTCTGCGCTTCCTTAATTGAGGAAACTGGTGACTGCCCAGTTGTGCACTCCTTTGCATGCCAAACCACAAGCCAAGAAGAGGAAAGTGCTGCATGATTGCTCATGTGTGCTCAGTTTTCCTCACTAGGATTCTGGCCCTGTTGTGTATTTAAGGAAATGTGTTTACCATTTTGTCTTTGTTGTGATAGAGTTTTATATGTATTTGCTTCACTATGGTCCGAAGTCTCGCGAGACTTCGGGAAGGTTCTGAACGAGAAGTGCACGAGACAGAGCTGTCAATGGTTCCAACAGGTTTGTCCAACTTTCATTTCTAATCAGAGATAACTAAGGAATGTGAGGGTGTGTTGTTAGCTCTGGTAACCTATTCTTATTCCGAATAAAGTTGTGTGTGTGGCCCGTATTGTTGGCTGCTGCCTATTATTTCCAGAACACTAAAGGCCCGCAAATTTGTGTCAGAATGCCTGTCAAAATATCTAAAAAGGCCTTAAAATGTAACATTGCAAAGTAACTGAAAATCTTACTTGTTACATGAGAAAAGCAATTTCATTCTCACTCATTGCATTGCTTTGAAATACATTATCATTTCACACTTGTTAACAAATATGGTAACTCATGACAGCTCAATAACTGCCTTACTTGTAACTCATTAGCCAAAGATTAGAAGTAACCTCCTTCCTGTCTGGGTCTTACCCAAAGCCACCGATACTTCCTCCCCGGCTAAATGAATCTTGCCTATTATTCCAGCTGAAGTTCTACATCCTTGGAGGAAGCTAAAATCAAAATAGCGAGATTTAGTTCTTAACAAATACAAATGTCATTGGGAAGTTGGTAAGACACTGCCAAAACATGTTCAGTTCCTACAGTGTTTCAGATTTTTAAAACTGTTGCATGTGACATAAGAGTGTTCAGGTTTGCAGCCTCAGCAATTGTAGTTCTTAGAAATAACAAAAAATAGCATGCATTATTTATAAAGCACCTAAGAAAGTGGGTGCTATGCAGTCATCATAAGCTGCAGGCTCACAATCTAAGAAAACTAAAAATTTTAACTTGGAGATGGGCTGGCTGTAGAGCAGGGGTGCCGAAACTATGGCCCATGGGCCGTATCCAGCCCATATCACCATTTCCATTCAGCCTACGCCACCCTCGCTGCTCCCGGAAGCGGATGCAAAACATGCATGCCCGTTCCTACATTCAAATGATGCTGCATTCCTTAAAGAAGAAGCAACTTACTTATAATATTAAAAGCTAGCCTGAAAAGGAAGATCTTTGCCTTTCCTGAATAGTATTGGCCATGCTTTAGACGAGGGTGCCAAAAAGGTGACTTTTGGATGGCAATCCTGGGAAATCTCCTGCTGGCTGTGTTGGCTAGGGAATTCCCAGAGTTATAGTCCAAAAAGTCACTTTTCTGAACTATACTTAGACTTGAATTCCATTTAAAATGATGCTGTGACTAAGAATAACTTTATGGCCTTGGTCCAATAATTGCATATCAAACGTTAGTCTCAAAGAGTTTAATGAAGAATCCATGCATCAGTCATGTTTAACCTCAATTTACATATTAATCTGTAGTTAACACCAACAAAAACAACAACAGGGGAGGGGTTTATTTATTTGTTTGTTTAATAGTGATTATATATGTTGCTTTTCTGGGCTACTCATTTTACTCTGGAGCCATAAGGAGAAAGAGAGAGGGTTAGCTTCCAGTTTTTAAAACAGATTTTACAGAACAGTTGGTGTAATGGCTGCCCCAGACCAAGAAGTATGAGGCGAAATGGTTGTCAGGCTGGCACACTAATGATTATGAAGTATTTAAAAATGCCACACAAAGCAAGGCTAATCGTGTTTGAAACAGCGCAGCTCATAACTTCCAAATCTCATAAAAATGCTTGCAAAATATTTAGCTCAATAAAAAACAACAGAGGAAACTGCCATCTGTTTTTTATTATTGTACAAATGGGAAAATGGCAAATGGTTTATTCCACACCAGCCACCACTTAGCCCACTTTTGCTGTTATCAAAACAGAGCAATTCAATGGCCACTTTGTCTTGTGCCAAACTCTTCACCAGTCTAGTCTACTCACAGTCTCAATACACTACTAGTTGTTGTTGTTGTTGTTGTTGTTGTTGTTGTTGTTGTTTTGGCCCTATGTTGGAATACAGAATTGATTCATTCTCAGAACAGTTTCCTTGAGGCAGTTTGGTGAATAGCTCTTAGAGGAAGAACATATAAAAGGAAACAAGTATTTTACAGGCACCCCTAAACATGCCCGACAACTTGCTTAGAGTAAGAAGAAACATATAAAAGGGAACAAGTATTTTATAGACACCCCTAAACCCTCCGGACAAACTAACCAGTTGAGAGAGAACCTTTGTACCTTATTGCTTATGCTGCCTAAGTGTCCAGCAAGAGACAGGAGGATTTAGAAAGAAAGCAGAAAGAGCTAAAGCAGTGGTAGCGAACCTTCCCAGAGGAAGCACTCAGAGACCTCTGTGGACACATGTGCCATCGCTCCAGCACAGAGTTTGCCCCACCCTCTGCCCAACAGCCCAATGGGAGCACTTTCTTCCTCCTCCACCACAGAGTTCACACCGCCCCTCTGCCCAGCAGCCCAATGGGAGCGCTTCCTCCCCCCCCAGCACAGAGTTCACCCTGTCTTTAGTGTATGAAACTAAGACACAGGACACAGCCTCGGGCTGGGTTAACTCAGGTTTATTGCATCGTGGACAGAGGGAACATGAGGTAATGGCGGATCAATAGCTCTTTATATACAGTAGGAATACATTTGAACGTGGTGCCATGGTAGCCCATTGGCTACTGTCTGCGTGACGTCATTGTGGGTCACGCCCTTCTTGTCCAGGTGTAGGTGGTGGCGGGAAAGCTTCCCGCGCTGTTGCCTTTGATGAGTTCGGACCAAGAGAGCTTGGACGCTCGCTGCTGCCAGCTGGTGGTCATTAGCTCGCGTCCTATTACAGGGTTTATATGATACAGCTGAAGGTTACATTGTTGCTATAGGCAAGGTTACATTGGCTCAGATACATTGTAATCCATGTGGAAGGTAAAACCATTAGAACACAACATCCCTCCCCCCTAGGACGAGACAATGTCTCGAGCCCACACTTCAACACACTCCCCCCCCTTAGGAGACAAAGTCCCTCAGCCAAGATGGCTTATTTCGAACACGCTGGGGTCTCGATGCGGGCTGCCTTTCCCCGGGTTTGCTACCTTCTCTTTGTCCCCTGGTTTCCTGCCCTGTAATTGGAGAGGGAGACTTGTTAGTGACTAGCCGCGGCTCCGCGGCGTTGTTGGGAGGTGTGCTCTTTCTCGGGGAAGAACCGGGGGCACTGGGGGCTAACGAAAAACCCCTCTTCTCGCTTGGAAGGGTGGGGGAACACTCCTGAAAACCCCCCCGGCTCGCAAAACCAAAATCAAAATCAAAATTACATTCGGGGGACGCGGCGGCGGCCGCACATTCCTTTTCCCTCCCCCCGGGCTCTGATAGAACTGGGGTATCAAAAGGATATGAGTCGGGACCACCGCTTTCCCCCCCGGTTTCGGACTGCTGTCCCTCAATGTCTCCCCCTTGGGCTAAACGGGTGGGGGAGAACCCTATCGCTGAATCCTGTTGCTGAGCCCCACTAACCGGCCCTTCACTCACTCGGCGCCTCAGTTGGTCAGCGTGTCTCCTCCAGAGGAGGCCGGTGCTCGTTTCCACCCGATATGACACTGGCCCCGTCTGCTCAATTACTGTTCCCGGCACCCAGGCTGGCCCTGCGCTTGCATAGTTCCTGCAGTAAACAAGGTCGCCGGCGGCGAACCCTTTCGAGACTGCCAATCCTATGTTTTTCCCTTTGTCCTCGACTCTCGTCGGGTCCAGCCTGGACAGAAGCGTGGTCAGTTTTCGCCGCATCAAGAGTTCTGCCGGCGAGTAACCTGACGCTAAGGGGGTCACCCTATACGCTAATAAGAACTGACACACTTGGTGGTTTAGGTCCCCCGGGCCCATGCGCCGAAGCGCATCCTTTGTTGTCCTCACCAACCGTTCCACTTGGCCATTCGTGGCCGGGTGAAACGGCGCGGATGTAACATGCCGAATGGCGTTTGCTTCCATGAATGCCCCGAACTCCGAGGAGGTGAAGCAACTCGCGTTATCGCTGACTAAAGTGTCGGGTAAACCGAACGTGGAGAAGACTCTCCGTAGCTGGCTAATTGTCGTGGCGGAGGACGTGCTCTTTACTGGGATAACCTCCAGCCACTTGGAAAACGCATCCACCACCAGGAGAAACATGGTCCCTCGAAATGGGCCAGCGAAATCTACATGCACTCTGGACCACGGCCCCCTCGCTGCGTCCCATTCCCTATGCGGAAGGCGGGCCGCCTCTGGTCGGGATCCCTGGCATGCCTCACAAGTGCCGACCATGTGCTCAATGTCCGCGTCCAGCTGAGGCCACCAAAAGTAACTGCGGGCCAGCGCTTTCGAACGCACGATGCCCGGGTGGCTGACGTGCAGCAGTTTGAGCACCCTCGGCCGCATGGATGTAGGGACCACCACCCGTTGGCCCCACAGCAGGCACCCCCTTTCTAGGGACAACTCTAGCTTTTTCCGAAAGAATGGGTCGAATTCCGTGCTCGGGGATGATGCCGGCCACCCCTTTTGTACCCATGAGCTGACTTTCTCGAGCGTTCTGTCCTTGCCTGTCGCCCTAGCAATATCCGCTGGTACAATTGGGGGTGCATCTAAAACCTCAATTAGTAACACCTGGCGGTCTCTTCCTACTCTAGCCTTCTGGTCGTCCGACAAGGGCAAAGGGGATCTCGAAAGTGCATCAGCATGGCTGATCTCTTTTCCGGGCCGGTACACCAACTCGTGTTGGTAAGCGTTGAGAAAAATGGCCCATCGCAACATTCTCGGTGATAGGATCTGCGGGGTGGGCTTGCTTGCCGTGAAAATCCCTAACAGTGGCTTGTGATCCGTCACGATTTTGAACGGGCGGCCATACAAAAAATCGTGAAACTTTTTGGTCCCCGCTACAATTGCCAATGCCTCCCTGTCGGTTTGTGCGTAATTTCGCTCTGCCTGGGACAGGGACCTTGAATAAAATGCAACCGGGGCTTCCCTTCCGTCATCCAACACGTGGCAAAGTACCGCCCCCACCCCCACCGGTGACGCATCACAGACTAGGACCACCGGCCGTTTGGGGTCGAAATGCGTTAGAATTGCGTCAGAGGTCAAGAGTTGCTTTAATTCTTTGAACGCCCTCTCGTGCTCGTCACCCCACACCCAAGTCTCCTCTTTTTTAAGCAACCGATGAAGCGGTTCGGCCACGGACGCCTTCCGCGGAAGGAATGTATGGTAAAAATTGAGGAGCCCCAGGAATGACTGTAGCTCGGTTTTGGATGTGGGGCGAGGGGCCTTTCTGATGGCTACTACTTTGGATTTGGATGGCTTGATACCCTCGGGTGTGATCCTGAACCCTAAGAACTCGACCTCGGTTTCGAAAAAAACACATTTGTCCTTCCTCAGTCTCAGCCCCGCTTTCTCGAACACAGTTAGCACTTTGTCCAATCTCCGTGCCAGTTCGGCCTCACTCCCCCCTGTTATTAATACGTCATCAAAATAAGGTAACACCCCCTCCAGCCCCTTCAGGAGGCGTTCCACAAGCGACTGAAAAAGGCCGGGTGCCGAGTTCACGCCGAACTGTAAACGCGACACTTGGAACGCTCCTTTATGTGTGACTATCGTTTGTGCCGCGGCCGTGGCGGGTGTTACGGGAAGCTGCTGATAGGCTTGTGCCAGGTCGAGCTTAGCGAAACACTTTCCCCCATTTAGCCTAGCCAAAAGGTGGCTGACCACCGGCACCGGATAAGCATTAGGGCGGATCGCCTTGTTAATCGTACACTTATAATCAGCGCAAATGCGCACCTCCCCGTTAGCCTTCAGAGCTGTTACAATTGGAGTTTCCCACTCCGCGGAATCAACAGGAATAAGAATCCCCTGGCCCACCAATTTGTCCAGTTCCGCCTCTATTTTGTCCTTTAGTGCGAAAGGCACTCTGCGCGGTTTGAGTCTTATCGGGCGGACCTCCGGATCTAGGTCGAAGGCTACAGGGGGTCCCTTGAATTTTCCGAGTCCTTTTTCAAAAACGGCGGGATGCGCATCGCACACCGCTTGTATTGGGTCCACCCCCACTGCATGTACTCCCCCTATAAACAGGCCTAAAGGCTGGAACCACTGTGTCCCTAGGAGGCTACAACTCCCCCCCTTGAGGACAACTAAGGGCAGCTCCGCAGAGTGTCTCTTAAACTCAACCCGAAATTTCCCGACCCCCAACACCGGAATGCTGTTCCCCTGTACATCTCGTAGCGTGGACCTCAAAGTTTTAAGTTTGGGCCGCACGTGGGGGTCGATTTTTAAAAACTCTTTCTGGGGAATTATGGAATAGGAGGACCCCGAGTCAATTTCCATCCTGATGGGGGCCCCTTGTACTAGTACCTCAACGAAATAATGGGACTGTTCCGCGGACACACTGAGCACTGGGACGTCGTCCTCGCTGCTGTCCGAGACGCGGCCCACGCCGTCCTGCTTCCTCGTGGTCTGGACGCCATCTTTGGGCCTCGCTGAACGGTCCGGCCTGGTCGAACGGTCTGGTGACTGCCTCCGGCCCTCCTTCCGTTTTCTGCATGCCTTGGCGATGTGCCCCCGACGGCCGCAGGTGTAGCATTCGGCCTTTCTAAACGGGCACCTCGCACGCTCGTGGGCCGCTCCGCAACCATCGCAGCGGCGCCCCCCTTTTCGGACCTTCTGGACCTCCTCGCCGTCGCTGCTCTCTGAGGACGACTTTGAGGCCCGTTGAGTTGCGTGCACCGACCTTTCCGCCTTGCCGGCTCTGGGACGCCACTCACGCCACTGGTGCATCTCGTCCACTCCAGCATTCGTGGACTCTGCGGCTTCTGCGGCCTCGACGACCTCTGCCAGCGTGGGTGGCGGCTCCTTATTCATCAAGCTGCGCTGCACCTCCTTGTCTTTCAGGCCACACAGCACGCCGTCCCTGAGGGCCATTTCTAGGATGCTGCCCCATTTACAGGGGGCAGCGGCTACCCTCATGGCGGCCACGAATGCCTCGACCGACTCGTCCGGCGCTTGGACTCGCCTCCAAAACGCGCTCCGAGCGGGAAACATCGCCCTCGCGGGTTGGAAGCGCTCCCGTAGCAGCTTCATGATGTCGTCCGCCTTAAATTCGCTCACCTTCTTTGGAGCGATGATGCCCACCAGCGTCCGCTTGGTTTCCATTCCAAGCATGCGGGTGAGGATGGCCCTCTTCCTCTCCTCATCGTCTTCCTTGACTTTGAGCTCCACCAGCGCCGCATGGAAGTCCATCTCAAGCAGCTCCCAGTCTTGCGGTTTGGTGATGTTGAACCCGCTCTGTGCCCTGGCTGCTCCTTGGGAATCCATTGATCCCACCTTCGTCGCCAATTTAGTGTATGAAACTAAGACACAGGACACAGCCTCGGGCTGGGTTAACTCAGGTTTATTGCATCGTGGACAGAGGGAACATGAGGTAATGGCGGATCAATAGCTCTTTATATACAGTAGGAATACATTTGAACGTGGTGCCATGGTAGCCCATTGGCTACTGTCTGCGTGACGTCATTGTGGGTCACGCCCTTCTTGTCCAGGTGTAGGTGGTGGCGGGAAAGCTTCCCGCGCTGTTGCCTTTGATGAGTTCGGACCAAGAGAGCTTGGACGCTCGCTGCTGCCAGCTGGTGGTCATTAGCTCGCGTCCTATTACAGGGTTTATATGATACAGCTGAAGGTTACATTGTTGCTATAGGCAAGGTTACATTGGCTCAGATACATTGTAATCCATGTGGAAGGTAAAACCATTAGAACACAACACTGTCCCTCTGCCCAGTAGCCCAAAGTTAGCCCTCCCCTGCACAGAGTTTGCCCCGCTCCTCTACCCAGCAGCCCAATGGGAGTGCTTCCTCCCCCCCCATCTGGGGTCAGGCGGGCAGCTCACATGCGGCGCGAGGGTGCAGCACAGACAGCAGCCTGTTGAGTCTCTGTTGAAGGTGAGTTTGGGCACTCGGTCTCTAAAAGGCTTGTCATCACTGTGCTAGGGCCAGACCATTATGAACAGACAAATACCGAAAGCATGCATTTAAAGGAGGAATTCTTTGATTGCTAGAAACAACTGATCGTCCCATTGGGAGCTTTTCATATCTCCCATAGTTTTCAAAATAGTTTGGTTTGGTTTGTGAGTGTTGTTTAGGTTTTGAGCAGCAGAGCTTCTATTTGTAAATCTAACTTCTCTGGAACACTAACATGATTTCAGTTTCTAATGATAAGTTATCTATAATATATCATTTGACTACAGTATGTTATAGATATAAAAATGAAAGCATATTAGTGTTCCAGAGACATAGGACTAGATGCCCTTGCTTAAAAGCCAGTCGTATCCAACTCTAGGGTTCAGTGCTTACCTCTGTTTATAGCCAAAGTGCCAACGCTGTCTGCAGACATTTCCATGGACATGTGGGGGAGAAAAATAGGAAGTAACAATTCTGAAGGATTTGTATGGGTTCATCAACATGAGAAGAAAACATCCTTAGAGTGAGAAAAGAGCGATGTAATTTGACCACCCATTTGTGAAATCATGCCAAAATCTATCAATTCCTTTATTACATTTTTAATCACCCTATAACTGTAGTTTCCTGGGCAGCGCACAAGTAAATTAAACTCGTAAAATTATCATAAAAATAATGAAAGAAATAGAAAGGACTAAGTCTGGAGAGAAGGCCAATAATTTCTCTTAGATAATTGAAAATAGTTTGGTTGTGTCTCTTTTGAAGATTATCTAACAAGAAATCACTTTAGACAGTGAGTTGTATTAACCTTTTAATTCATAGTATAGTGCTTCTAATCTCCTTCTCTTCCTTAATCCACTTTCTATCTCTTTGCTTCCTGGCTTCATTTATTTATTATATTCCTTACAGAGTCTGTATGAACTGGAGTAATCCACTAGCACAGCAATTATTAATGTTTTCTGGCCGTGGGCCTGACCACACCTCCTGGACAGCTGATCGAGCAGGTCACATGGTTCCTCCCAGGGGGAAAAATGGGGCCAAACGGTGTAAGTTAAAAGGATACAGCCCAAACCGTTTGTGAAAAAACCTATGTAAACCAACTATTATGGACGTAGGCTTAATAACAGTTCAAAGGATATTTATTGTGGTAGTCCATATAGGAAATTTGAAATAAAATGAAAAACTAATTAAATGTCCTTACTTGCAGATATAAATCTCAAAAATACAATGCTCAGAAGAAATATGCTCAAAAGAGAAGTTCTCAAAACTGTAACAGTGTTGTGTATGAATCTGTATCGCCTTAAGAATGAATGTAGCCACTGCAATGTCTGAATGTAACCTAACAATGATCACAATGTATCTCAGCTGTTTAATGGAACGCGAGCTAGCTACCCATAGAGGGCAGCTGCGAGTGTTCAGCTCACATGATACAAATTCCCCAATTACCATCAGCCGTGGGGAACCTTCCCGCGCGAGGAACATCTGGAGAAGAAGGGCGTGACTCAGAATGACGTCACGCAGGTAGCAGCCAATATGCTACCGTGTAACCAGGTTCAAATGTATTGTTGCATTATAAAAGGAGCTGTACCTCTGCCATTACCACATGTTCATTCTACCGGTGTGCCAATAAAGATGTGTTGAGCCAGACTTCGGCTGCTTCTATTGTTTTGGTTCCAGTACACCAAATTGGCGACGAAGGTGGGATAATGGCGTATCCCAAGATCAAGCCACACCAATTCGACATCAGTGATCCTGAGCAATGGGAGCTGTACGGGTGCCAGTTCTGCCACGCGATGGATGCTGCAGGCATCGACGACGAAGGAAAGATGCGGTCGCACTTCCTAGCCCAGTAGGGCCGGCCACGCTGCGCATCCTGATGAACCTACTGGCTCCCCGGAGGGTCGACATGGTACCCATTGACCGCATCCTCACAACATTGAGGGAACACTTCCAGCCGCCGGTCTCCATTTTTCCGGCCCGGGTTGCGTTCCACTGGCGAGATTAGCGCCCAGGAGAATCTGTGTCCACCTACGCAGCAGCCCTCAGGCTGGCGGCCGTCCACTGCCAATGGGAGGACCTGGACATAGCCCTTCGACACCGCATGCTGTGCAGCCTAAGGGATGAGGAGGTCCAGAGGAAGTTGATGACCCGTGACCATCGCCTCACATTCAACGAGGTACTGCGAGAGGCCCAGGTGGCCGAGGTGGCGAGGAGCGGGGTCAAAGTCTTCAAGTCTCGAGAGGCCGCACCTGAGGGGGCCAAGTCACCCGTGCAAGCGGCCCAGAGGACTTCGGTGCAAGCAGCCTGGCGGACCCCCCGGCCGCCTACCGGCACTCCAGCAACCTCCGAGGAGTCGTCCACAACTGCGGACTCCTGCTCCAGCGAGGACGATGACGTGCAGAGAGTCAAGAGGCACGGAGAAAAGAACCGAGACAGCAAGAGGGGAAACCACTGTTGTGATGGCTGCGAGGCATCTCATGACCAAAAGAGGTGCCCATTCCGGAAAGCTGAGTGTCACAACTGCGGGCAGAAAGGCCACATCGCCAGGGTCTGCAGCCGCCGGCGAGCTAAGGACAAGGGTTCGCCGAGACATCCTCAAACACCCCAACGAAAGGCAGCTGGAATTAGAAAGGTCTCAGATGACGATGACGATGGGTGGTCGCATGGGCCTGGAGCACCGGCGCTTCTTTGTAGAGGTACTGATACAAGGGGTCCCAGTTAGGATGGAAATAGACTCAGGGTCGTCCTACTCTAGCCTTTCCCAGAAGGAGTTCCTGCGCATTCCCCCAAATGCGTGCCCCAAGTTGCGGGCCATGAAATCGAACTTACGGGATGTGCAGGGTTATGGGATCCCGGTGTTGGGGGTGGGAAACTTCACGATGGTTTAAAAGGTTCACGGAAAAACTGCCCCTAGTAGTTCTCAAGGAAGAGTCCTGTTGTCTTTTGGGAACCCAGTGGTTTGCTCCCCTGGGAATTGAACTGTCCGGCATAAACGCCATTGAGACTCACCCAATTTGGGACGTGTGCGATGCGCACCCTGCGGTTTTTAAGAAGGGGCTCGGGACTTACAGGCCCCCCCCGGTCTCATTTGATTTGGACCCAGAAATCCGGCCCATACGACTCAAGCCAAGAAGAGTCCCCTTCACCCTCAAGGACAAGATTGAGGTGGAATTGGACAAATTGGTGGGGCAGGGGATTTTGGTTCCAGTGGATTCTGTGGAGTGGGAAACTCCGATTGTTACAGCTTTAAAATCCAATGGGGAGGTTAGGATTTGTGCTGACTACAAATGTACAATTAACAAGGCCATTTGGCCAAATGCTTACCCGGTGCCGGTAGTTAGCCACTTACTAGCCACTTTGCACGGGGGTAAGTGTTTCGCAAAGTTAGACTTTGCGCAGGCATATCAGCAGCTCACTGTAACCCCAGCTGCTGCCGCTGCGCAAACTATTGTCACACACAAGGGGGCATTCAAGGTAACGCGCCTACAGTTCGGCGTGAATTCGGCCCCCGGACTGTTTCAGGCCCTCATAGAATGCCTTTTAAAGGGGTTTCCAGGGGTGCTCCCATATTTTGACGATGTTTTGATAACAGCGGGGAGCGAATCGGAACAAGCAAAAAGGCTGGACAAGGTCCTAACTGTATTCGAGAAAGCGGGTCTGAGGTTAAGAAGGGATAAATGTGTGTTCTTTGTGAGGGAGGTTGAGTTTCTCGGGTTCAAGATAACCCCAGAGGGTGTCAAGCCATCCGAGTCCAAGGTTGAAGCTGTGCAAAACGCACCTTGCCCCACCGCGAAACCGGAGCTGCAGTCATTTTTAGGGCTCCTGAACTTTTACCATTCCTTCTTGCCAAGGAAGGCATCGGTTGCGGAGCCACTGCACGGGCTGCTAAAGAAAGATGCGGTTTGGCGGTGGGGGGATAGGCAGGAGAAAGCGTTCAAGGAGCTCAAGGGGCTCTTGTCCTCAGACGCCGTTCTGACCCATTTTGATCCAAGGAAACCTGTAACTTTGGTCTGTGATGCGTCACCAGTGGGGGTGGGAGCTGTGCTGTGCCACGTGTTAGAGAACGGGTGGGAAGCCCTGGTTGCCTTCTATTCCAGGTCACTTTCAAAGGCGGAGCGCAATTACGTGGAAACAGATAGAGAGGCTCTGGCCATAATCGCAGGAACAAAGAAGTTCCACGATTTCCTGTACGGCCGCAAGTTCATAATTGTGACCGATCACAAACCCCTTTTGGGAATTTTTACCACAGGCAAGCCCACCCACAAATCCTGTCCCCCAGAATGCTGTGTTGGGCGATTTTCCTCAACGCCTACCAGTATGAACTGGTCCATCGCCCAGGGAAGGAGATCTCCCATGCAGATGCGCTGTCCCGATCTCCTCTCCCTCAATTAGGAGACCCCAAATGCGAGGTGGAGCAGGATCACCAAGTACTGCTGATCGAGTCTCTCGACTCACCCCCCATTGTTCCCGCAGACCTCGCCAAAGCTACGGCGGCTGACAAAGTCCTGTCCCAAGTCAGTTCCTGGGTTAGGAGGAATAACCCAGGAACGAGGAGGAATTCAAACCGTTTTTCAGACGCAGGGTAGAGCTTTCCCTTGAAAGGGACTGCCTCCTCTGGGGCCAATGGGTGGTCATCCCAGAGAAGTTACAGGCAAAGGTGCTCAGGCTACTGCACACCAGCCACCCAGGAATAGTGTACTCCAAAGCCTTGGCCAGGAGCTACTTCTGGTGGCCCCAGATAGACGCGGATATAGAGCACTTGGTGGGCACGTGCGAGGGTTGCCAGAGCTCTTGGCCCGAAGAGTCCCGGCTGCCCCACAGAGAATGGGACACGGCCCACGGGCCATGGTTCCGGGTACACGTCGATTTCGCTGGCCCTTTCCGGGGTTCCCTTTTTCTGCTGATAGTAGACTCGTATTCCAAATGGCTAAAGGTCATTCCCATGTCCAACACCTCATCTGCCGCAACTATTAAACAATTGCGCAAGGTGTTCAGTTGTTTTGGCCTGCCAGACGTGCTTGTGAGCGATAACGCCAGTACTTTCACGTCTGCGGAATTCAAGGCATTCATCAAGAGGAATGCCATTCGGCACATTACCTCTGCCCCGTTTCACCCCGCCACAAACAGTCAGGTAGAGCGCCAAGTGCGCACTATGAAAGACGCACTGTGGCGCATGGGCCCCGGTGAATTGAACCTCCAGCTGTGTCAATTCCTCATTTGTTATATGGCAACTCCCCTGGCTTCAAGACTTTCGCCGGCTGAGCTCCTCATGCAGAGGAAGCCGGTAACGCTTTTTGATCGGTTGGATCCAACCAGGGTGGAGGATGGGGGGAGAAATATAGAGATAGAGAGCTCCAAAAGCTTTGCGGTAGGGGACCCGGTTCACTGTAGGAATTACGCAACCTCGGGACCAACGTGGGTTCCAGGAGTGGTTATTGAACAAACGGGGCCAGTGTCATACAGGGTTGAAACCAGTACAGGTCTACTGTGGAGAAGGCATGCTGACCAACTCAGACAGCGAGTTACCAGTGAAAGAGAGTCAACGTTAGGGTTCTCCCCCACCCATTTAGCCCAAGGGGGAGACTCGGGGACTTCCCCAAATACAAATGCATATCCTGGATTCTCACACGGGGAGGAGGATACTTTGAAAGAGTGGGATGAGGAGTTACCTGATGAGTTTAATTTTATGTTGCCATACCAGGGGGGTGTTGCAGAGTGGTCCCCCACCCGTCCGAGCGAGAAGAGGGGTTTTAGTTCTTCCCCTGGTATTTCCAGTCCTCCCAGTCCTTTTGTTCTAGAGTTCACTCCATCACCAAGACCCCCGTCCCAGGCAGCAGGGGGAAGTGCGTTCACCCCATCACCAAGACCCCTGACTCAGGCAGCAGGGGGAAGTACAGGTACGCCAGTTGCAGGTGCAAGAAACCAGGGTGAGACAGTAAGGGTCTCCTCATCGGTTCCTAGATTCGTGCAGGGGAGGTTGCCAGGTGCCATGAGCGACAGGCAGGGGTTCACATCCCAGTTATATCTTCCATTTCCCTCTCCAAACGCAAGGTCACCACAGAGGCCCCACCAGATGACTAATGAGTCCCCCCTTTCCGTTGCAGGATGAGAGTCTGCGGAACTCAGAGCCCCTAGTTCCCCTGAGCTCAGCCAAGCAGTCATTCGCCCCAAGTGCACATGCGGGAAGCCACAATGGTTGAGGGACTTCATCCCATCCTAGGGGGAAGGAGTATTGTGTATGAAACTGTATCACCTTAAGAATGAATGTAGCCACTGCAATGTCCGAATGTAACCTAACAATGATCACAATGTATCTCAGCTGTTTAATGGAACGCGAGCTAGCTACCCATAGAGGGCAGCTGCGAGTGTTCAGCTCACATGATACAAATTCCCCAATTACCGTCAGCCGTGGGGAACCTTCCCGCGCGAGGAACATCTGGAGAAGAAGGGCGTGACTCAGAATGACGTCACGCAGGTAGCAGCCAATAGGCTACTGTGTAACCAGGTTCAAATGTATTGTTGCATTATAAAAGGAGCTGTACCTCCGCCATTACCACATGTTCAGTCTACCGGTGTGCCAATAAAGATGTGTTGAGACAGACTTCGGCTGCTTCTATTGTTTTGGTTCCAGTACACCAAAAACACTCAGAAGAAAATTCGCAAAAATGCAGTTCAAATAAATGTCTTTTACAAAAACTTAAATATTGTAGAAGTAATATTTCCGAAGCTATCCCGGTAAATAAAGCTTTTCAGACTGAATGTCTTTCTTCAAGGAATCTACAAGTGGTTAAAAACAAAAGAATATATAATACAAATTGCGTACATCATTTTGGTGTAAAATATGTTAGTACCTTTTTTTAAAAAATTATACATTACACATTGTATGCGTACCATGCATAGGGGGTAGAAACATCAATAGTATATGTTACAATGGAAGAACAGTCAAGTACAATACACAAATTACTGAGAGCTTACCAGTTCAATAGAGTAGTTAGAGTATACCCCGCGTCCATCGTCTCTCTACGTGTATCTGTATATTGCAAGTTGGGACGTCAATTGGGTCTACATTCCCAAAGGTTAATATGGAAGAAACATACATGCAGGTAGCTAATTGATGACTGACTGGGTTCACCCATGATTATTTTAAGAACAGATGGAACTGTCAATACTTACACACCAAATTACATTCAATGAAGTCTACAGAAAGGAGGATAATTCAATTTCTGCGCATGCACAGCACACATTTTACTTCCACTTCCAGGAGCATCAGGGGTGCCAGGGGCCAGATGAAATGGCTTTGGAGGCCAGATCTGGCCCATGTGCCATAGGTTGTGAATGCCTGTACTAGCATATGTAGCTCTAACTGCAACTAATTATGCACTACAGGCAAGAATATAACATTGTGGCCCCCTACACGTTTATAGTAGTTATTTTGCCTTATGCAAGGGTAATGATATCATTTGTGGCAGCAGATTGCTGCCAGTTGAAGACTTCACTTTTGATCTTTTTATGTTATTCACAGTTTGTATGTATGAACTGCATCTCCCCCTTCTTCTTCCTCTCTCACATTCACAGTTCTACTTATCTATTTGAGTCATTCCCATCAAGCACTGCTCCGGAAAATACGGGAACTACTCCGGCCGGGGTACGCATGCGCAGGAAAAACTCCATTGCGCATGCACAGAACCCCTTTGTGCATGAACAGAACACGTTTGTACATGCACAGATGGGTTCTGCTCATGCGCACATGTGCAGTAAATCCTTTCCCTGCCGTTCTAAATACAGGACGCCGCTGGGAAAGGGGAGGAACATGCGCCAAAATACAGGATTTCCCGGCCAGTCCGAGATACTTGACAGGTATAACTTGAGTCCACAAATACAAAAAGGCACCATTTCCTAGCTTGGTACCAATGATTAAGCTAAAATAAAGCTCAGAGACAGGTGGGAAGCATTCACAACTGGCGATGGGTTGGCTGCAGATGTGGCAAAGACTTGTTCCTCCTCCCAGCCATACTTTCATATGGTGACTCACAGCGCCAGGCAAGTGCTCTACCTCCTACCAGTGCTCTCCATGCTGCTGAAACTGGAGACATATGCTGCTTTTTCACACTGTGGAAACAACAAATGTTCCATTTTCTGTTCTGTAGCTGCATCCTCAAGACAGACATAAGGAGAGCAGATTTTCTAGGCCTCCCGGCAGTGAAATAGTCCACGGGGTGAAGAGAAACAGAGTGTTCCTGCATTTTCACTGAGGTTCTTGGGACAGGCAGGACATTTGCCTAATGTAAGGCTTGATTTGAAATCAAAAACCTTTTAAGAAAATCAAGGGCTGCAACAAATTCTGTATTTGGCATGGGATGCAAAACTATCCTATGATGAACTGTGAGTGACTGAACACTTACGTTAACATGTACATATTTACATAAATACACTGAAAACATAATTTTGGCTTTGGCATTTGAACACGAACACAAATCTTCCAATTGGAGATTTCTAAAATCAGTTACCTTAGGGGGAGAGGCTGACACTATGGTTTAGGAGTCACATGAAGTTCACTGACAATTTCGACAATGGCATTCATGCATTTTTCAGCTCCTGGCCACCTCTTAGAGCAGGGGTTCTCAACCTTTTCAAGCCGGGCACCGGTTCACGCTCTCTCAGTCAGCTTTGAGGGCCGGACAGCCATTTTGCCCGGCCTGCATGGTGGGGGAGGCCATTTTGTCCCAACAGCTTCAAAGGGGCAGCCAATTTGTTTCTCAAATGCCCTTAGAGGGATGGTGGGCCACATGAAATGGTGCCACAGGCCAGATCTGGCCCATGGGCCTTAGGTTGAGAACCTCTGTCTTGGACTAAGCAACTCTGTCTTCCCTAGTTGTTTCAGCTATTGACACCACTGAGAGCAAATGCGAAATGTCTGATATGTTGGTGAGAGTATTACCTGATACATCCTACTTGTATATAATGATATGAATCTAAGGGTGAATATAATTACTGTACATGCTTAATTACATTTTTAATGCCTGGCATTAAAAACTGAGCACTAGCATATGTAGCAAGTGGTCTGAATCAGTGGGAGATGATAAATAGCTTGAGGGTACAGTACCTTTCCCTAGATCTGCATGTAGATTGGTGCTCTTACACCTTTTTCAAACTTGTTTGAATGAAGAGTATGATAACAGCCATGTACTAAAGTTGGAATAGAAACAACCCAGAGTAGTTTTCTTAAGATGAACATGGTAATATGCAACAAAAGTGAAAACTGGCTATATGAATGATTCTTGTATAGTCCTATGCATTCTTGGTTGTACCAGAGGCTGGAAACTATGCATTTCATTCGTTTTTAAGATTCATAGCCTGCCCAACTTAGTGCTAACACTAGTCAAGGTGGTTTCTGGCTTAATAAACAACAAAAGACATCAATAAATCCAATACTGAAATAGCAAAAAATAAAAAAATAAAAAATGGCAAAAAGCAAAAACAAATGGAAAATAAATAACAAATAATAACCCCCTACTAACTGGCAGCAATCAGTGATCACAAATATGCATCTCCCCAAAGGGAATAGAAAACTGAAGAATATTGGTGAGGAGGACCCTAAGATAAGGCATCCCTTCTGGAGATGATATCTGCAAAAGCCTCTCTGTAGAGAAAGGTTTTTAGCTGTTTACAAAAGAGGTACAGATTAAGACAATAACATTAAGTTTGTTCTTTATACAGTACATTAAATAGGAGGGAAAGCCTAACTTTATCTAAAGTCTTCAACATAATCTATTAAAAGTAATAAAGATGCATCTTCTATGTGTTAAAATTATTATTTATGCTATATCCCTGTCTACATTCCTCCTTATAATGGTAGCCCCATACATATCTTCTTCTTCTTCTTCTTCTTCTTCTTGTGCCATATCCGATTCTGAATATTGATGATCCTCATGGCAATCAGCCATGAAGACTGTCCTGCAAATATAATGCCCTGGCCTTTCATCTGCCTTCCACATCGCAGGATGACACCTGTACCACTGATCCAGCTCCATGAGTCACTTTCTGGTCCTAAGCCCTTTTAGTATGCAAAGTCCTCCTCAGCCCCAGGCCAGGATTGATGAAGCTGCTGCCTTCCACCAAGATGGATTTTAGTGGGATTTAATCCATTTGGGGACCATCACCTTTCCCTGTGGTCTTTGCCAAGGCCGCTAGTCCTCAGGGTTGTCAGGTTAGTTAACCGCCGCCTGATGCTCGCCATTGAGTTGCTGGACAGTCTACTCTATTATCATAGCAGGGTAACCAGGCCAGACTTGCCCATACATGTATGGAATTAATTCTCCTGGAGAAGTGTGATTACCAACCTTGACACTTCAGATGTTTATGGATAACTAACTCCCAGAAATAGTAGGTAGCACTGCCCATACCTGTCAAGTATTCCATATTGGCCGGGATTCCCCGTATTCTAGCGCTCGTTCCTCCATTTTCCCACCACCATCCCATATTTTGAACAGTGGGGAAAGGGGTTACTGTGCATGTGTGCATGTGCAGAACCCGTTTGTGCATGCACATACACACACACACACACACACACACACACACACACACACACACACACACACACACACACACACACACACATACAGTGGTACCTCATACAACGATTCTAATCTATTCTACAAGGCTCGTTGTTGTATGAAACAATTGCTATACGATCCATGCATCTTATAGCAATTTCCCTATGGGATGCATCGTACAACAATTTTTTTTGCTATGTGGTTTTTCCCACTGAAAAATTGTTGTACGATTTTTTCCATAGGAAAAATTGTTATGCGGGACACTATTTCTCCCAAAAAAACTAATTGTTATGCGATTTCATTGCTATACGGGGCAATTGTTGTATGAGGTTCCACTGTGTGTGTGTGTGTGTGTGTGTGTGTGTGTGTGTGTGTGTGTGTGTGTGTGTGTGTGTGTGTGTGTGTGTGTGTGTGTGTGTGTGTGTGTGTGTGAAACTCGGAAAATTAGAATATCATGCAAATGTTCATTCAGTCCAGTAATGCAACTTAAAAGGTGAAACAAATATATGAGATAGACTCATTACATGCAAAGCGAGATAGTTCAAGCCTTACTTTGTTATAATATTGATGCTTATGGCTTACAGCTTATGAAAACCCCAACCCCCCAATCTCATGTACCCCATAATCATCACATAATCTTATGTACGCTGTACGTCATGCTTATCACAATTATAACAAATTAAGGCATGACATCTCTCGCTTTGCATGTAGTGAGTCTATCTCATATATTTGTTTCACCTTTTAAGTGAAATAAATGAACATTTGCATGAAAGTCCACTGACTCGCATTGGCAAGGCAGATTCTCAGGCTTCTTGTATAGTACAGCCTCCCAGCGTATCAAGGTAGAGCTTATGATGGTCCAAAACCTTCCCTAGAGTTTTCAGGTAATGCCTGGAAGCTTCAGCCATGTGAGGGTCTAACCCTGCAAGTACTAGAGCTGCCTTCGGGGGGGGGGGATGTAACCCTGTGAGCATCAAAGCTATATCTGGAGAGCTCATCCTGTCAATACCAGAGCTGCCTCAGATCCTGACAATACCCTACTATTATACATCAGAATATATTCCTCACTGCCCAATATCATAGATATTAAAGCAGGAAAGAATTCTTTTCTTTAGTAACATTCACCAGCTACAACAGCAATATCTTAACCTATAAATCCAAGGGTTAACCGTTGGAACTGGCTATAGGTTGCTATGCATCGCCCTACTGACCCGCACCCACCCTTCGTGCGCACGGCCGAAATGCCTACGCAGGTCAACGAAGGATTTAGAAATCCGGCACGGGGGCCTCAGCCCCACAAACGGCAAGAAACGCAAAGAACTTCATTACCCCAACAGCATTGCATTTCGCCCTGCTTCTTCGAGCGGCAGCCAATTAAGAGGACAAAAACAACGCTCTCAGTCTTTCCGTGCCGCGCCGCAGCCAATCAAAACATGCGTATTAAAACCTTGCCGAGTCAAGGACGCTGAAACCACAGGGAAAAATACAGATCCCAGCATCCTATTCACTTTAACACCATATAAGGAGTTACTATAGCCAATCATCAGCTTCTGAGCAAACGCGTCAAACATGACGGAACAAATGATGACCCAACGGTATAAAAGGAGCTCCATTGCCTTGCAAACCCCTGCACAAAGAACCTGGGGAAACACAGCGCGGCCAAACAAAACCAAGCCGCATGGGGGGAAAAAACGAGCACAAAGGCAAAGCACAAATGGAAAAATACAATCCCCAGGGTCCTGTGCGCCGTGAGTGCGCAGAACTCTGGGAACGCCGGCATGGCCAAAATAAAAATAAAAAACACACATCCACACAGCCCAGGTAACAGAAGCACACACCCCCGCCGCTGGGCTACCTTACCCTGGGCCGCCCAGGGAGGCCAGCCCCCGGTAATGAAAGCCCCCCCCCCGCCGCTGGGCTTCCTTACTGCGGGCCACCCAGGGAATCCAGCCCCCGGTAAGGAAAGCCAACCACCATCACCACGCCACTGGGCTTCCTTACTGCGGGCCAGAAGCCAGCCCCCAGGAAGAAAAGCCCACACACACCATGACGCTGGGATTTCCCCCCCCCCCAATCAAAAACAAAAACGCCGTGGGGATTTGTGCAGTCCGGCCACCAAGGCAGAGCTGCGATGCCCACACCCCCACCAAAACAAACAAACCAAAAAAAACAATGGGGGGATTCCCACGGGCCGGGGGCATGGATATCCCAATGTGGCCAGCCTGCGAAAATACCCCCAACCTACATCCCCCCACCCCCCACAAATCCCAACACCACCACCCATAACAGAAAAGAGCACAAACCTTAAACCTCCAGCCTCAACGAGGACCACATGTGCAATGAAAAAAGAACAGGAAGAATACACAGGCCACAACACAGTTACCATTTAAAAATTGTGCAACAGCACCACCCAGTGGCTACAGGAAAAATTACACTTAATGAATTCAATTAAATCTCCCAGAATTTACAAAAGGGAAATTAGTTTTTAAAACAATCAAAAATATCCAAACAAAAAAATTATTCAAACATAAATAAATAAGAACACACTAAAACAAAAACCAAACATCTAAACACAGCCAAAAACATTACATTTAAAAAAACATACACTTACACATTTTTTTAAAAAATGCCATTATTGGAAAAAATATATATCAACCTTTCCTCTTTTTAAAATCCAAATTTTTATAACACTTTAAAACACTACCTACGTATAAAAAAACATTATTTAAAAAAATAACATAACTCATTTAAATACACATACAACAAAAATCATCCAACAACCATTTTTCATATTTTTTTAAAATAACCCCAAAAAAAGCCCGGCAACACCGGGCAACCCTTGCTAGTATGTTATAAATAAAAGCTAGAAATATAACATTTGTTGAGATGAGTGGCCATTGCTATCCCTTGATTAAGATGTTGGTCTTTAGCATTGATTCGATTTTTTAAAATTTTCATATGTGGGGGAAGACTTGCAGAGTGCTTCAGAGTTTTTGTAGAAAACACAGAACAGATGCTTTCTTCCAGTTTATGTCTTGGAATGAGCCATAGTTTATCATGCTGCCCTTAAACCTGCAAGAAGCAGCACAATGAAGTACAGTAAAACCTCGCATAAAGAGCGCCTCGCTTAGAGATTAACTCGCTTAAAGAGCAGAATTTTCTCTGAATGGTCGCCTCGCTTAACAACTAAAACCAACCAAAAACTTGCTTAACAACTAAATTGGGGTTCGCAATCCCCCACCCCCACCAGAAGTCACAACTGGTCACTTACAATGTGTTGTGTATTGAAGCACAATTGCAAAGTAGCGCGGGAGCACTCTTGCAAAAGGTAAATGGTGGTTTCCCGCCATTCTAGCAAGAAGCCCAAAGTGGCGCAAAACCCTTATAAAAGGGTGCACTTCTTCAATTAAACCAAGCCCTGTGATTGGTTACTCTTTTGGATCCTGTTCTCCATTGGCTAATTATATATATCCCCGATTATGATTGGTTAGTTACGTCCGTCCGGCGGGTCGCTACCTTGTATCCAGGAGCTACCGCTGGAGAGACACTATATAAGCCCCACAGGAACACCAGGGTGGGGCCAGACCGGATCTATACTTCCCACATACCAGTCAGGTAGCGCTATGCCCTGGGTCCCTCCACTGCTGCACTTCATGGTAGCACATATATTGCCCAAAGATGAGTAAGAGTCCGGAGGGACTGAATACGCTGGGATTGTATAGCCATCTCGGGATCCGGGAACGCCTTGTAAGCTCATCTCTGTTTGTTAATAAAGCCTGTTACTGTTTGTTACATCATTGTCCTGGACTAGTGCTTATAAGGGCCGGGTCCAACACAATGGTGTTCACTTAAATAGCAAACTTGCTTAAAGAGCAGTCCTGTGGAACACATTATGCTCTTTAAGCGAGGTATCACTGTACCTAGATATGCTTTTGACTTTTAGTTTCTGGTAGATATGTTCTACTAGATGTGTAGATTAAGAAGATCAAGAGTCCAGTTAGGTCATCACTTAGATGTGCAAACTCCACACATGTTGAGGGAGATGCAGTAGCCCCATGACCTCTGTCAGCATTTCGACATAAGAAAGTGAAGAGGCTGCCCTGAATAGGCCTAAATAGGGTGGAATGAGAAGACCTACGTGAAATTGACTTCCCTCCTCCTGAGGCATATAAAACACACATACTGTACCTCCTATGGGTGGGGATGGCAATGAATGGGTTCCTATTGGTCTCATTTTGTGGGCGCCATTTCTGACAGCATGTATATTTGTAACTTTGTTCTGCTTATGATCCTAACTCCCTCTTTAGAGCAATTAATACACAAGCTGGAATAAAAATGTATGGGTGGAAAATCCATAATCAAGAGGAACAACTCTATTTTCTTGAAAATGTAGAATGAGACAGTTTCTCCTTTAAAAAAAATATTAGGCTCATTTGAGGGGTTGAGATTATTCTACCCACCCCTTTAAAACGGTTAAGTGAGAAAGCTACACTAGCTACTACCACCTCTTCCAGCCTTTCTGCTCCCATGTGAAGAGTCCTCCAATCTCCCCACCCTAAACTTAACCAGAGTTGGTCACTTCTGTGCTGATATTACTCATTATGTCTGTACCTTAGTATAATCCATGGTGATCAATTTCCAGGACACTTTGCAGGTGAGATCTCCATATCCCTCCAGACTTGGATACTGCATTGACTTATTATCTACTGTAGTTTGTCTTCACATTTCCAGCTTCATCAGCCTATGGAAGTGAAGAAGTGAGCAGGTTTCTTGGAGATATGAGATCAACTATTTATGCATTTGACCTTTGGCCATTCCTGGCTAATTAAGGCAAGAGAGTGTGACTGGCCAAGCGGGCAGAGAGGATAATTAACTAATTAATAGTTCTTTAAAAGAGAGTTCAGGTATGCCTTTCGGTCTGAAACTTGGACTTATTCAGCCTCTGCTAAAGGGGCTTCTCTAGACTGCACTGTATTGGATAATGACCTTCTGGTGACTAACATTCAGGTCTTGAGCAAGGTGCTTGAATCTGTGATGAGTGATGACCCAGCTCCAAGATCTCTTGAATTATACTGATTGAGTTCAGCCTGACATCCAAGCTGATCTGGGCATTGAAACACTTTTAGGGACCCTGACAGATGAGCTACACAAGAACCTGGGTTGAGGAGAATGCCCCTTTTGGCCCTGCTCTAACCCTTAGTGGCAACCAGGGATGTGCAGGGCACCATGAGAAGGTGCTGAAGTGCAGGGCACCATGGGAAGGTGCTGAACAGGTGGGGGCACCTATTGGGGGGGGGGGGGTTGGGGGAAAATCCCATACATTGCTATTGGCGCCCCAGGGCACCAGAGGCAAGGGCAGGGTGGGACAAAGCCCGATTGCCCGATATACCAGCACGCGCCTGGTGGAAGCTGTGCCTTCTGGTATAATCTTCTTCCAGATCATCCTCCTAGAACAGGGTTTGGAGACTTGGATGCTAATTTGAACAAGTTTAACAAGGCACTGGATAAATTTATGGAGGCCAAGGCCATTACTGGCTTCTAATTAGGATGCCTGGATTTTGCCTTCACTGTCAAGATGCTGTGAGGCAGAGAGTACTGTTGCACTTATGCCCTCGTGCACGGCACACATTGCAGACGATCAGCTCCTAATACTGTATTGTTTGTATGTTAGATGTTGTTGATTACCTCATTTGAAAACAATGCCATTGCTTGAATCAGCAAATGCTTCCTTCAAGCTGTTTCCAGAATACACACACACACACACACACACACACACACACACACACACACACACACACACACACACACACACACACACACACACACACACACACACACACACACACACACACACACACACACACAAGAGAGAGAGAGAGATTTTCATGTCACAGTATCTTTCCACAATACAGTGCTAATCTAATTCAAAATCCCCCTATAACTCCAAACTGTAGGCCTCCTGCTTCATATATACCATACTGGTAATTTTTGCTATGTATTGTCTTTAAGAAAAACTACAAGTTCACAGCTCATTAAGCTTATCATTCTGTGGACACAGCAAGCTTGATTGAAAAGATGCACTAAAACATTTAAGTCATCTTCTATTACCTTGAATAGTCATTGAAAAACATCATTCCATCCATGAGCTTTCCTGTGTTTTGTTAAATTTCTGGATTTTGATTATTATTATTTTATACTTCTGGCCCTATGCTAATATCTGGTACAACAAATTCTACTGGTCCATGTTCATAAAGCTCATTAATGTACTCACCTCACAATATTCACATTCACACTTTAACCTTGATGTGAAGTATCAGCTAATTGTTTCAGAATATGATGCCAGTGACTAGAAGCTCAGTGGTTAAGAAGATCACCTTGTTAGCTGGAAGGCTAGCAAGTTGGCAGTTCAAGATCTGGGTACTGCATGACAGACTGAGCATCCATCTCTGTCCCAGCTCTTGGGGTCATGAAAGGAGTCTTATTTGGGAGTTCCCTGAGTGGAGCTTCTCCAGCAAAAATCCTTTCAACCCAGTATAATTTCTGACACAAAATTATTATAATGAAACAATTCTCTGTGTCCAGGCTGTGTCCATATTGTGCAGAAAAATCTCATCTGTCTTCTTTCAGAAATGTAATATTAAAATATTAATATTAATATTCCTTGTGGAATTCCATGGTCCTTTTTTCTTATGTTTTCTAATGCGCTTCTGTTCTTTATCTAATTTCCCCTATGGCTTCTTTGTCTTTTTCTGCAACTGGTGCATATCCTTGCCCAATGTTGATGTCTATGGGATTTTTCTTCATCAATTGTAAGCATTATCTCATTTGAGTAGGGGATGGAATTTGCATGAGCTACATTCACATCTTTTGTTACTGCATTCACAACTCTAATGGTGCTATGCCTCATTAGCGCCTGAATAAAACATAATATGACATCATCTATCTGTACCTGCCTGGGTATTGACCAACAAACTTCACTCATTCCAAGGATCTGAATTTATTATTTATTTATTTCAATTTTTATGCCACCCACTCAGATAAAAACCTGACTCAGGGTGGCGTACAACAGTTAAAAACATATTAAAACATGTTAAAACCCCATCATCCACCCATTTATCCACCCTCATTACTCCCACCCCATTTAAAACTAAAAGCTAAAAGCTAAGAGGGAGGGAGGAAATGCAAAGACACAGAAGGAGGGCACAACTGGACTAGTTGGGGATGATACAGCAGGCTGTGGCCGTATTCCCGCCAGCCAGGTCTTCAAACCTTTCCTGAAAGGCAGCAATTCTGTCTGTAGCCTCAATTCTGTTGGCAGGAGGTTCCATAGGGCTGGAGCAGCCACAGAGAAGGCCCTCCTCCATGTGCCAGAGAGGCGAACCCCTCTAACTGAAGGCACAACTAGTGAGCCCCTCCGGTCCACTCTGTTTGGACGGGCAGACACTATTGGGATGATGCTGTCTCTCAGGTATCCTGGCCCACTGCCATATAGGGCTTTAAAGGTCAAAACCAGCACCTTGAATTACACCCGGAGGCAAACTGGCAACCAGTGCACCTCCCGGAGTGGTAGGGAGGCGCGGGCAGGGCCGCCATCAGTAATTTCTGGGCCCCATACTGAGCAATCCTATTGGGCCCACCCACACACTTTTCTCTCTCCTCGCATTGAGGTGGTGGCAGCTGGAAAACAAAATTTCCCAAAAGAAATCGATGGGCAGTTGTATCCAACTTTAGAGTTCAGTGCTCATCTCTGATTACAGCCAAAGAGCCAGTGGCCTTGATCCACAAAAGCTCGCATTAAAATGCAGCAGTTAGTCTTTAAAGTGCCACACATTATGCCCAAAAAACAGACTTTTATATCAACACGAACATAATTAAAAGGTAAAAGTTTCGCTTGCTCGAAAGCCAGTCATATCCGACTCTAGGGTGCAGTGCTCATCTCTGTTTCAAGGCCGAAGAGCCAGCACTGTCTGCTTCTGCAGACGTTTCCGTGGTCATGTGGCAGGCATGACTAGACACCGGAGTGCACAGAATGCTGTTACCTTCCCACCGAAGTGGTCCCTATTTATCTACTTGCAATTTCTTGCTTTCGAACTGCTAGGTTGGCAGGAGCTGGGACAAAGACGGGAGCTCATTCCATCCTGCAGTACTCGGGAATCTAACTGCTGATCTTCCACCTCCCAGTCAGTGTCTTAGCCACTTGAGCCACTGCAGTCGTTATGACCACAGTTTTGCGCCAGCAGCGCTCAGAAAGAAAGAAAGGAAGGAAGGATAGAAGGAAGGAAGGAAGGATGGAAGAAAGAAAGGAATAAAGGAAGGATGGAAGAAAGAAAGAAAGGGAGGGAGGGAGGATGGATGGAAAAAAGAAATGAAGGAAGGAAGAGAGGAAGGATGGAAGGAAGAGAGGAAGGATGGAAAAAAGAAAGGAAGGAAGGAAGAGAGGAAGAGAGGAAGGAAGAGTGGATTAGTGAAGATAGACAGACAGACAGACAGACAGACAGACAGGCGGGCGGATGGACGGATGGACGGACGGACGGACGGACGGACAGACCTGCCTGGGAGGGGAGGGGGCAGGCCAAAGAACAGCAGCAGCCTGCCTGAACTGCCAGGAGGGGTGGGGGTGGGGGCCCGACCACCCACCCCGGCTCTGTTTCCCGCTCCCCACCCCCTGCGGGCGGGCAGTCATGCCAATGACACCAGGCTTACCAGGCAGTCGTGGGGCGCATTTTGCCCGGCATTGCCGCCTGGTCCAGGTGGTGGTGGTGGTGGTGGTGGTGGTGGTGGCGGCGGCGGCGGCGGCGGGCGGTGGGTCTGTAGTTGGCAGTGTGCCAGCCAAAGTTTGTAGCACCTCCGCCAAAGGCTCTGCTGCTCAGTGGCGGTGGCGGCTGGAGGCCCTGGAGCGCATGGTGCCTTGGAAGGCACACACTCCGCAGCTTCCTGCTGCAGAGCTCGGCCCTATGGCCTGGCCCTCCTGGTGGGCTGAAGGCAAGTGGCCTTGATCCCAGATTCCAGAATCCAAGTCAAGGCAGGGGGCCCTCTGGTGGGGCATGCGCAGTGGCGCCATGCGCCGGGATTAAAAATAAATAAATAAAAGTTTTTTTAAAAAATGGGCTGCCCATCGCTGAGCCCCTGGCCAGCTCCAGGCCTGGGATGGAAGTCCTGGTTGTCTCTCCCCCCCCCCGATGGCGGGCCTGGGCGCAGCATAACGCCCACACCCCATCACCACCCGGGCAGCCACATTCTGCACCAGCTGTAGCCTCCAACTGATCGTCAAGGGCAGCCCCATGTAGAGTTCATGGCAGTAATCTAATCTGGAGGTGACCAGAGCATGAGTGACCATGAGCAAGGAGTCCAGGTCCAGGAGCGGGCGCAACTGGCAAATTACTCTAAGTTGAGCAAAAGCCCTCTTGGCCACGGCCGCCACCTGCTCTTCCAGCAGCAGGCGTGAGTCCAAGAGGACCCCCAAGTTGCACACCGGGTCTGTCTGGGGCAGAACTGCCCCATCCAAGACCAGAGATGGTAACTCTCTGGATAACCCCAGACCTCTAACCCATAGCCACTCAGTTCAGCTGAAGCCCGTTGCCCCCCATCCAGACCCCAACAGCCTCCAGGCATTCGGACAGGACTTTGACCACATCACTAGGGTCCCCACGGGCCGAGATGTACACCTGGGTGTCATCCGCGTACTGATGGTACTGCGCCCCATGAGAACGGATGATCATCTTTTTCATTTGAATGTTCATTTTTCATTTCATTGAATGTTCATCTTTTTCATTTGTTTTACTTTGCTGTGGATTTTTCCTGCCATATATGGGCTTCAGATATTCTAATCTAAGCTCTCAAACCAACTTTTATCCCAGAGATTCTTAGCATCTTCTGGGTATTTAAATGCTTCCAGCCAGGAATTGAGAGTCTTTATTCATGTCTGTCTATTTTATTTTTATTTTTATTTTATAGTTGCATTTCTATACCGCTTTTTTCACTCAAAAACGACTCAAAGCTGTTTACAGAGTCAACATAAATAACAAGAGCATATCAATAAATAGCCAGACATCATACAGAAACACAATACAAAATTAATTACAATTCAGCATATCACAAATTCCAATACAGTTCAACATGATAATATCAATAATATCAATTACAGTGCAGTCCAGGTGCTCCGACTTCCCCGCGGCCAATGCCGGACTGAGGAAGGAGCTCAAAAAGAGGTGGTGGCAGTGGGAGTTCATATACCCGCAGCATTGCAAACCCAGGAATTTCAACTTCCCCACGGCCAAAGCCGGACCATGTCTAGCCATGGTGTGTGCACTTGGAAGAGAGAACATGGTTGTTTTGCATGGTCTTCCACCTCAGTGCTTTGTAATATTATGTATTATTTTATACATATTAAATATTATTCACTTCTGTAAGATTTTATGAGAATGTCCTTCCAAAAGCATATAGCCTATATATCATGCCACTCCGGGTTCGCCTGATTGGGCGGCATAGAAATTTGAGTTATAAATATAAATAAATAAATGTATCATAACCATTTTGACCTAAGGCAGCTCCAAATTAGCAGAAAAATACCACAGTCCCATCCACAATTATCCCTAGAAATGCAGATAAACCTTAAATCAGGGGTCTCCAACCTTTTAAAGTTGGGGGCCAGATCACACTCCCTCAGACAATTGAGGGGTCTGGATTGGTGGTCACCCCACTGTTTACGGCTGCCAAAAACTCAATTGCGGTTATCGTAAATGTGTTTATGGCTGTTGTAAATGAGTTTATAGCCATTTCCAGTGGCAGCTAGAGCAAGGCCGCAGGCTGCATGATTTGCTACCGCAGACCAGATCTGGCCTGCAGGCTGTAGGTTGCCAACCCTTGCCTTAGATCATGGTGCTTTTTGTACCTATGACCCTGTAGGTGACTAGCCTTTGAACCGAACAAAACAGCAAAGACCAAGCCAAGAGAGAGTCCGTGCCAAACAGCTGCATTGACCGTCTACCATTTGCCAGAAGAACTGCTAGCCAGCAGCATGTGCAGGCAATGTGAGATATTGTGCAGGCGGGTCTTGGGGGAATCGTCTCCATGTTCCCCCTAAACACCATGTAGATCAGTGGTGCTAAATCAGAGGTGCCTGAATGACGCACCAGCGCCTCACAATAGATACAGGGTGTGCAAATGAGAGACAGCAGGGGCAAGGACAGGTCCTATAAATATTCATGGGAGAGAGTTCCCTGATCAAAAGGCATAATTCTGTTTTCTTTTATAATATATCTGGTTAATACAGGCTTAATGAACGAATGAATAATAAATTAGTCCAATTTTGTTTTCTCTCCTTTCAGAAGTGCAGGCTCAAAGGGGGACTTTGTATGGAATTTGATTGATAGGTTAGGCTTGCTGGGAAATCTGCTACCTCAATTGTTTATTAAATATGAAACAAATGATGGTATGAGCATTTTAATCTTGTTGTGGCAGCGCATGCTGGTGATAGCAATAAGGGTGGGGGTGGGAGGAAAGTCGAATCCTACCCAGTGACTTTGTCTGCCTTTTATTTTTCTGTAAAGAAAGTGAATGAAAGGGTGGAGGACCCAGATTCTGGTTTTTCCTGGGCCATATAAAACCAGCAGGACTAGTATCTTTATTTTTGTTATTTTAACAGCTAAGGTGAGCCCACATGCTTTGCTTTTTGTATTTCCATGACCAGGGTGGGAGGGAACAAGGGCCCTGTTCCCAGAAGGGAGGAAATTTAAATACAGAACAGCTTTTCCAGCATTAGAGGCTCTTTCTACAGTGTTTTTCTTCTCTCTCTCTCCATCTGAGACTGTCACAGTCCACACTAGGCACTTGGTGTAGATTTTGCCACACACATAATGACTAGACAGACATGAATAAAGGCTCTCAATTCCTGGCAGCATTTAAATAGCCAGAAGATGCTAAGAATCTCTGGGATGAAAGTTGGTTGAGAGCTTAGATTACAATGATGGCAAACCTTGGCACTCTGGCTGTTCTTAAACTTCAATTCCCAGAAGCCCTGATCAGCAGGTTGCTGACTTGAGATTCTGGTAATTGAAGTGCAAGAACATCTGGAGTGCCAAGGTTTGCCATCACTGGCTTAGAATATCTGAAGGCCATATATGGTAGGAAAAATACACAGCAAAGTAAAACAAATGAAAAAAGATAAATATTGAGATTCTTGGATCCTTGGAATGAGTGAAGTTTGTTCAGCATTATGAATTTTTTTGGGAGCAATTTCCAATGCACTCCTATGGGAAACTGTTTCACTTTACAAATTTTTCATAATATGAAATGTCCCGTGGAATGCATTAAATTCGTAAAGTGAGGTACCACTGTAGTATCATAGCCACTGCTGATTCCTGGGACAAATAGTGAAGATGGAGCTAAAGTACTTTGGACATCAAATGAGAAGGGAGGACTCACTTGAGAAGGCCTTGATGCTGGGAAAGGTGGAGGGAAAGAGAAGAAAGGGCATCCAAAGATGAGATGGATAGATGGTATTGTGGACACAATGGGCACAGAGCTTGGTGGGCTGAGGAGAATGGTGGAGGATAGAGGTGCCTGGAGGAAAATGGTCCATGGGGTCGCAAAGGGTCAGAATCGACTGTGCGACTGAACAACAACAACAACAAAAACCAAATCCTAATAGTCTGCCAAGTCAGTTGCTTGCATTTTCGGTGGAGGACCTATTTCCAGAGAATGCTAGAAACTATCTTTCTTTGTGGTGGTAAGAAAGTCAATTCAAAAGAGACAAGAAGCTGGTTTTAAATGTTACCTAACCCACGTGGAGACCGAGAAAAGCCCCTTTCCTCATACAGTAAAACCCCTAATTACGTAAAAAGTCTGTTCCGTAGGTTTTTATGTAAATTGGGTTTTTCACTTAACTCAAAGCAAATCCATAGAAAAAATGAATCTTTACATAACTCGAAGCAAACCCATAGAAAAAATGAATTTTTTACGTAACTGGAAGCAAACCCATAGGAGATTGTGTTATATAAATCGGGACATTTATGTAAATTGGGACATGGTTTTAGTGCAAAAATCATTATGTAAGTCGAATTTTATGTAACTTGAGGCATATGTAAGTCGGGGTTTTACTGTACCTCTAATTGCAACATGCTATCATGAGTACATCAACAAACCCAGAATTAGAAATCTACTGAGAGAAAAAGCAGCCACACAAACTGCACTCTGATGAGACATTGTGAATCAATCTGCAGTAGCTACTAAGTCTACCGGAATTTCTACGCACCTAGAATGCTTAAACATGTAAGGTACTACACTCATAAGCCTAATCTTCTGCTTCAATGACATCGCAAGTAACAGTTTCAATATGGATGGCCTATGTGTGCATCTGCATTTTAAAGACTGACTTTGATTTACCTGCATCTTAATGGAAGCACTTTAGCTGCACCCTTCTGACATGCAAAGAGTTAAAATGTCACTTAAAATGACATTACCATACAAGACATCCCCCAATAATTGACATTTTTGCGCAGAAGCACCACTGCCAGAGTTGTATGCAAAGGCATTGTCAGACAAATATTTCACACGTATTAAAGACCTGTAATGTGGTTCTTAAGCAGAAGTACTTTAAATTGCTGTTCTGCCCACAAGGGCTCCCAAAGCAATGTACAATGAAATAAATTGTAAGATTATTTAAAAGGAGATTTAAATTCAATTTTAAAATCAATAGCAAAAATAAAATTAAAATTAAAAGCCTTTAGTGTTCTTGAAATAACGAGCAGCAGCCAGCATAATGGGCCAAACACATAACTTTATTCAGGGGATAAGAACACAATTTCAACTACACCACAGTGCCTTATATACGGTTAGGGAAAGATGCATTTAGGCGGGAATTAACAGGATTGGTTGATGGATCTCAGGAGAGAATGGGGTGATCCTGGACTGGACACCACTCGCACTTTTCGGAGTAAAATGGCGTGAACCTCAATCTCGCGTTACTTGAAAACTGAGGAGAACCCAAAATGGTGAATTATTTTATTAAATACACAACATCCCTTCCCCCCTAGGATCGCACAAAGTCCTGTAACCATTGCAGGGGGCCGCAGCATCTTTTTGGCCGCACTGGCGCCTGGGCAGGTAGCTGAGCCCTAGGGCTAGCTGAGGAAGATAAATGATTTCCCGCAATGGGAAAACTGCTAGGACTAATAGCATGTCGGGAGTAATTGCCTGTTTCAGAACTTGAATTAGGGAGGGGAGAAACCAACTCATAATCCCGTTTTGTGAAGGATTGAGCAGGGAAACACTCGAACTCAAAACCAGAATTTGAAGGGGAAGAACTAAACTGAAATTCCCTCCTTTGACCATGAGTGGGGGGCGACTCAACACAAACTTCCCCGTTTCGGGTGTGAGTAGGGGTAGACTCAAAAACTGGAGGGTGGGGGTCCACAGGGGAAAAATCATAGCCCCGTTTCTCGCATGGACAAGTAAGGGAACACTCAAAAAACTCCCCCCAATCCTGTAAAACAATACCAGAATTTCCAGACACCTGTGAGTCCCTCCAAAGAGACAAAGATGCTCAATTTGAGTCAGAACCTGTAGGAATGGCTGGCTGCAAGGAAGACACGCAGAGGCAATTGTGCGGTGAAGTCCAGCCCTGACCAGAGTAGGGGATACATATTTATTACCCTGCCTTGGGGTTTGTGACACATGCCTATGACACTCGTGCCACCCCTATACAGAAGGCTGCTACAATGACTGCTCTTGGACATTGCCCTGTGGTTAATGGATAGCCCACAGTTAATTACCTCGGGCTGGTGAAACCCATTGTTCCTGCCCTAATCTCGGGCTCTATGTGTATTGACTCCAGGTACCTAGCTTGTCCTTGGTCTGCCCTGGCTTGTTTGCCTTACTCTATTTGCCCCCAGCCTAGGTTATGATTCATCTCTAACTAGCCCGCTTTATCTTCCCAATTTCCCCTCCAGCCGAGCTTGGGTGATCCTCGGATCTGTCGAAAGCCGAGCGAACCCCTGGGGAGAGGTTTAATTGCCAATTATTCCTGCGGGCAACCCACAAGAACCCTCTTCGTCTCCCCCTTGGAATAAGTGGGTGGGGTAGGACCCTAACATAGAATCATTGCAATTTTATTGGCTGGGGGTAGCCCAAAATCTAGTGGTTCCCCCTGTCCTTCCATTGACTGGTCTGTTACTCGATGCCTGATTTGGTCAGTGTGCCGCCGCCAAAGAAAGCTATTTCCCAATTTTACCTGGTAGGAGACTGGTCCCGTTTGTTCTAACACAGTACCTGGAACCCAAGCTGGCCCTCCTGCAACGTAATTCCAGCAATGTACAGGATCGTCTACCGCAAAACCCTTTTTCTTCCTAATTCCTATGTTAATCCCCCTATCCTCCACCCTGGAAGGATCCAACCTGTCCAATAAGGTGGTTGGTTTTCTGTGCATGAGGATGTCAGCTGGAGACAGATCCGATGCTGGGGGGGGGGTAACCCGATAGGTTAGAAGAAATTGACAGAGCTGCAGCTCAATGTCCCCCTACCCCATACATCGTAAAGCTTCCTTGGTTGTACTGAACTGTCGCTCCACCTGACCATTGGTGGCAGGGTGAAACGGGGCAGAAGTTACATGCCAGATGGTGTTTCTCTCAAGAAACACTTGAAACTCAACAGACATAAAAGTAGTGGCATTGTTGGAAACAAGCACATCCGGCAATCCAAAACAGCTGAAAAGCCTACATAGTTGCTTAATAGTCACAGCTGATGTCGTACTTGGGACAGGAATTACATCCAACCACTTTGAAAATAAATCGACCACTAAAAGGAATAAGGTGCCTCGAAATGGATCAGCAAAATCCACATAGATTCGTGACCACGGTCTGCGAGCCATGTCCCATTCCCAGGAGATAAGTTGAGACTCCTCAGGTCAGGAACTCTGACAGCTAGTGCAAGTACCTACTAACTGCTCTATTTCGGTATCCACTTGTGACCACCAAAAAAAGCTCCATGCCAAGGCTTTGGAGTGCACGATTCCCAGATAGCTGATGTGTAGAAGTTTGAGGACCTTTGGAGGCAACACAGCAGGAATTACTACCCGCTGGCCCCATAATAAACAACCCCTCTTGAGCGACAGCTCAAACTATTTCCTATGAAAGGCTCTGAATTCCTCTGAAGGGTGAGCCGTGGGCCAGCCCTTCTGGACCCAAGTAATAACTTGGGACAGCAGCTTATCCTTTGCAGTAGCTTTAGCAATGCCCGAGGGAACAATGGGGGGTGAATCGGGAGATTCTATCATCAGCACCTGATGATCACACTCTATCTTGCAGTCTGGTTCCCCAAGCTCGGGCAATGGGGATCTTGAGAGAGCATCGGCATGGCCTATTTCTTTCCCTGGGTGATGAATCAATGTAAACTGGTAAGCATTTAGGAATATAGTCCCTCTCAGCATATGGGGGGGAGAGTATTTGTGGAGTGGGCTTTGAAGTGACAAAAATTCCTAACAGAGGCTTATGGTCTGTAACAATTGTAAACTCCATCCCATACAAAAAATCATGAATTTTTTTCATCCCTGCAACTACAGCCAGAGCCTCATGGTCAGTCTGCACATAGTTTCTCTCAGCATTAGAAAGGGACCTTGAATAAAAAGCAATTGGGGCTTCAGCTCCATTATCCAGCGTATGACAGAGAATAGTCCCAACCCCCACTTGTGGCTCTGCCCCCACCTCCAAACCGTGTCTTTCTTGAGAAGTCGATGAAACGGCTCGGCTACAGATGCCTTCCTGGGCAGGAAGGAGTGGTAAAAGTTTAGCAGCCCCAGGAAGGACTGTAATTTGTGCTTAGAAGATGGCCCGGGGGGGGGGGGCATTACAGACAGTGGAGACCTTAGAGTCAGAGGGTTTGACCCCCTCAGGAGTTATTTTGAAACCAAGAAACTCAACCTCCTTAGCAAAGAATACACATTTGTCTTTACGTAAACAGAGCCCTGCCTTTTCAAACCTCTGCAAAACCCAGCCCAACCTGTCTGCAAGTTCGAATTGGTCCCCTGTAGTAATTAAAACATCATCAAAATAGGGGAGAACCCCGGGGAGACTCTTAAGTAGGTGCTCTATGAGCGATTGAAATATACCGGGGGCTGCATTAACCCCAAACTGTAAACAAGTGACTTTAAAAGCCCCTTTATGGGTAACTATTGTTTGCATTGCAGCAGCAGGTGTAACCAGTGATTCACTGCTCCTGGTGCCCACCGGTGCTGGGGCACCGGTAGCGGAAATCCAAGGCCACACCCACTCTGTCAGCCATGCCTACCTCTACCTACTCCACAGCAGAACAGAGCAGTGGCAATGGCGACGGGCCTTCGAGGAGGAGGAGGAGGAGGAGGAGTCCCAGTGCGGCCAGGCTGGCGGGTCAGCCCCTTACTGTCCGGGTGAAGTGCGGAGGTCAAAGCGTGCCTGGACAGTGAGGGGCTGATTGAGACCCGCAAGCAGTGTCTGCCTGGCTGCATGGCTGGGACTCCTCCTCATCTCCAGGATGACAAGGCTCCCACTCTGTTGGCCATGCCCACCTACCTACCCAACAGAGGAGCAGAGCAGTGGCGATGGCGACAGGCCTTTGAGGAGGAGGAGGAGGAGTCCCAGCGTAGCCAGGCTGGTGGGTCAGCCCCTCACTGTCTGGGCACGCTTTGACCTTCGCACTTCCTGCATGCCAGCTCACCAACCTGCCCCTGGCTGCGTGGTTGGGACTCCCTCTCCTCGTTTCTGGGATGATGAGGCTCTTCCTACCCAGCGTGGCTCCTCTTCCTCCTTCCTGGGTGCCCGGACAGTGTGGGGCAACGAGGTTCTTCTTGAACCCAAGGTAAGTGTTTTCCTTTTTTTCTTCTTTTTGGGGAAAGCCACGCCCATGGCCACGCCCACAGAGTTAGCCACACCCATGGATGGAGTAGGAATTTTTTGCAGCGTATCACTGGGTGTAACTGGCAGCTGATGGGCTAAAGCTAACAGAGTTAGCCACACCCACGGAGGTGGTAGGAATTTTTTTTGCAACGTATCACTGGATGTAACCGCCAGCTGATGGGCTAAAGCTAATTTAGCGAAACACTTTCCCCCATATAATGTAGCCAGCAGATGGCTTACGACAGGTACTGGGTATGCATTGGGGCGAATGGCCTTGGTGAGCGTGCATTTGTAGTCTTCACAGATTCTAACCTCCCCATTTGACTTAATAGCTGTTACAATAGGTGTTTCCCACTCCGCAGAATCAACAGGAACCAAAATACCTTGACCTACAAGCTTATCTATTTCCGCCTCTATTTTGTCCTTAAGAGTGAAGGGAACATGGCGAGGCTTAAGGCAGATAGGCCATACAGCCGGGTCATCAGACTGTGTTGGGCTTCTTCATCCCGAAGTCCAGCTAGCAGGCGGTCGCGGAGGGCGTCTTTGATGTTCGACCATTGGCACGGGGCAACTGCGAGTCTAAGGGTAGCAGCATAGTCAGCCACAGACTCCCCGGGGCATTGCTCACGGTGGTGAAACATGACCCAGGCGGGGAATATTGAGACCCTCGGCTGGAAATGGTTCCGCAGGGCCGTCAGGGTATCGGTGAGGGAAACATCGTTGATGTCTCTTGGCAGCACCAAGTGAATGACCAACTCAAAAGTAGGCAGGCCACATCTCGCCAGGAAACACGATCGCTTTTGGTCCTCCTCTACGATATTGTCAGCCGCCATGGCGTGCTTGAACTGCTTCTCATAAAGAGCCCATTTCTCTGGCACTGAGATATCAAAAGGGCCAACAGAATTCTTTTTGGAATGCCATCCCATCCTCATCGCCAATTTAGTATTCTTGAAATAATGAGCAGCAGCCAGCATAATGGGCCAAACACATAACTTTATTCAGGGAATAAGAACACAATTTCAACTGCGCCACAGCGCCTTATATACAGTTAGGGAAAGATACATTTAGGCGGGAATTAACAGGATTGGTTGATGGAACTCAGGAGAGAATGGGGTGATCCTGGACATGACATTACTCGCGCTTCTCGGAGTAAAATGGCGCGAACCTCAATCTCATGTTACTTGAAAACTGAGGAGAACCCAAATTGGCGAATTATTTTATTAAATACACAACCAAAGCCAAACTCCTTCCAGAATAGAAATAGTTTTAGATTAATGCCAGAAGATCATCAGGGTTGGAATTGGCCGACTTTCCTTTGAGAACAAGTTCCACAGTGAAGATGCTACTACAAAGAAAGCCCTGCTTTAGGTATTCACCAACTTTGTCTTTCAGGATGGAACGCCAAACAATGTGGCTTTTGCTGAAAATCTCATATTGCAGGCAAGCTCATATGGGGGAAACAGCCTTTCAGATACCCTTGACCCAAATAGAAAGGTGGCCATTGCTTCATTGCAAAAACAGAGGAGGTAGAACACAAAGGACAACCTTCACACACACAAAGATACCATTTTTGATTAAGTCTTAAAGGGGCGAATTAAATAAATGTTAAATAATTTAATATTATTTATGGTTTGTTTTGACTATCCTTTATTTTCATTAGTTTCTTATACTGGTTTGTACAGGTATGAGATTTGATAATTTGTATTCATTAATGAATTATTTTTCTTCCCTAACATAGTGCCGCAAAGAGGCACGTTTGTTATAAGTATAATATTCATTTTAATCCATCTATTTGCTGGAATTTTTTTTCATGGTTTTGTAAACTGCCCAGAGTGGAAACATCTCCCAGAAGGAAAATAAATAAATCTGTATATGCTAATTTAAAATAATGTAGACAAATATAATCACAATTAGACACTATTATTATAGTTTAAGTGGAAATACACTACTGTTTTGGCATGCTTCACAATACTATGATGAAGTAACCCTCTTGGAATACAGCATTGAGATAAAGATAGAATACAAATCAAATAAATAAATAAAGCAGAGTGCTGAACTCTCTGATACATCCTGTGCTTTGCACTTTCTGCAGCTTACTGAAAATAAATATTTATATAGAAAGAAATAAAGCAGACATCACTGTACTTTTGTTGAAATACTTAGCAACCCAAAGTTGTCTTGAGTCCTCTCATGAGGGAGAAAGGTAACCTCTAAATGAAATTAAATAATTAAATTAAATTCAGAGTAATGGTCCTAAACAGCTCCGTCAGAATGGTCACTCCTGAGCCTGACCTCGCCACATATGAAACTAATACAGAATTGACATTCAATACCATATCCTTCCTGCTATGAATCAGTAGTTAACGTATTTGCTGATGTATAAGATGCATTGGAGTAAAAGACACACCCCGTTATTACCAAAATAGCCCACTATAGGCCACTATATACAGTACAAGACACACTCCATTTTTCCAGTGTATTTTAAGGGAGGGGAAGTAGGTCTTATATGCCAGCAAATACAGTATATCAGTAGGTATTGCTGCTGTTATTCTTGCCTGCTAGTTTCAAGCCATTTTGGGTAGGTCAACAAAGATACAAAACCTAGTGGTGTTCCTGAGGCCTAAATGTTGAGTAAGTCATAACAAAAAATCATATTTCCATTTTTTCCCTGTACAACCTTCTCTGTAATGCATACAATTCCATTCTCTTATGTCTGGCTGTAAATACAACAAAGAAAATAGAAACTTAAGGATGCTGAATGACATTTTTTACAAAAGCTAAAGGACACTTGTGATTACCCCAGTTTTCAAACAGAAAAGTACTTTATCCACGTAAAAGATAAAGATGCAGCCAGAACAGTTCTTTTTATGTGTCATCAAGTCATCTCTGACTTATGGCAATGCTATAAAAAGAGAGATCTCAAAAATGTCTTGTCTTCAACAGCCCTGCTCAACTCCTGCAAGTTATGGTTGATGACTTCCCTTAGGGAATCAATCCATCTTGCTTTTGCTATTTCTCGCTTCATGTTGATAGGTTGCCCATGGATTCTGACTGGTGTTATTCAGTCAGATTTTGCATTATATCTCCTAACTACCTATGCTATATCTTGCCCCACCCTGTTTCTTTTGTGTGTGTCATTTCCAGAGTAGAATGCTTTCTAGTTGCCAGACTGAAAATATCCCGTTCCAGTCCACCTTAGTTGACTAATACCAAGTACCGCACTATTTATCCATTTAATTTCTTGTTTGCCTAGATTCATACTTCTCATGTTCCATGTTCCAATGATGTGTGTTGTGCAGAGTCAGACTTCCCTTTCAGTTCTATGCATGTTTGATTGTTCTTCTCCTATAGCTAAGAACCTGAGAGCCTTGCCTTCCAACTCTATCTATTGTTTCATTTTGGGCTGTCCATCATAGGGTTTTCATGGTAAGGAGACTTCACTCCCATTGGGCTGCTGGGGAGAGAGGCGGGGTGAACTCTGTGCTGGGGGAGGGAGGAAGCACTCCCATTGAGCTGCTGGGCAGAGGGATGTGGTGAGCTCTGTGCTGGGGAGGGAAGAAGTGCTCCCATTGGGCTGCTGGACTTCTGGGCAGAGGTGCGGGGCAAACTCTGTGCTGGGGCGACTGCATGGGTGCCCACAGAGAGGGCTCTGAGTGTCACCTCTGGCACATGTGCCATAGATTGTGCTACCACTGGTCTAGATAATGATTTGATTAGGACTGACTCAAAAGTTGCAAAATCATTGACAAACTATGTCTCTTGTTCTGGTTTATGGTAGAGGGTTTTTAAAAAAAGATAGTAAAGAGGCATTTAAGGCAGGGGTTCCCAACCTTTTCAAGCAAGGGTCCAGGTCATGTTCTATCAGTCAGCTTTGAGGGCCAGATGGCCATTTTGCCCTGCCTGCACAATTGGGGGGGGGGGTGCATTGGCTATTTTGTCCCAACAGCTCCAAGGAAGTGGCCATTTTGTTTCTCAAATGCCCTTGAAGGGGTGGGTGGCCACATGAAATAGCACCATGGGCCGGATCCAGCCCACAGGCCTTAGGTTGGGAACCCCTGATTTAAAGCATAATCATAAACTCCCAATGTGTCACAAAGCAGGATTTCAGAAAAGCAAAATGACAGAATTGAAAAAGAAATACAGTATTTTCCGGCGTATAAGACGACTGGGCGTATAAGACGACCCCCCAACTTTTCCAGTTAAAATATAGAGTTAGGAATATACTTGCCGTATAAGACTACCTCTCTTCCAATGCACACCAAATAAAAATTAACCCACACTCAACCCAAAGACGCGCAGCCCTCCGAGTCGAATGGGCAGGTTCTGGTGGAGAGCCAATCCACGCTCACGTTCTCCTCCTCAAGGTACAGGAAGATGTGTGCAGCTTGCTTCCCCTTGCTTCATACTCCCCGCACAGAGCAGGGACTCGGCCGTGGCACCCCCCACCATATGCGCCGGACATATGAAGCAAGGGGAAACAAGCTGCAGTTAAGTACCTGTCCTATAAGACGACCCCCGACTTTGGCACAGATTTTTCGGGGTTAAAAAGTAGTCTTATACGCCAGAAAATACAGTATTTATTTTTCAGTTTTTGTCATACATGTGGTATGTAGAGCATAGCTGTCAAGTATCCCGTATTGGCCAGGAAAACCCCTTATTTTACCCTCTTCCCTGCCGTCATCCCATATTAATTAGACTGCAATGCCCTATTGCCGCCATTGGAGGGCAGCAAAGGATAAGCATAGCTGTCAAGTATCATGTATTTGCTGGGAAATTTCCCTTATTTCCAAATCCAAAACTTGACAGGTATGATGTAGAGGTATGTATTACAAGTCAGTGCTGGGCCATTCCTTCACTCTCCAAAATAAGACCCTTAGCTCTGCAAGTATGTGCAGCTAGAAAATGCCAAAAGACCTCTGCGATCAAAAATATTTGCAAGTGGGCAAGGAAACAGGAGTGATTACAGCACAGGCACCTAATGGAAGCAAGGACATTTTTACTGTGAGTCTTTTTAATTCAGGCTTGCAAAGTGGAGCAACACACGGGCATAAAATCCCACACCAAGAGAGAATGAGTACAACCTCACATGCTTTTACTTTCCCTGCCCTTTCCTTGTGAAAACAAGAGGAGAGGGTGAAGAGTTGAGCTGTCCTGCCGAAGTGTTTTCATTTCTTCCTTATCTCCAAAACTTTCAGTTGTGGAGAATGAAAATCAAAGCATACCTTCCTTTCATGCTAATCCACAAGTTATCAAACCCACAAACTGGTTTCAATATCATGTCTCATCAAAGCTTTGTTGAACACCTGCTGAGCTAAAGCGACATGTTCAGGATCCTATTGATGGAGAAGGATAGCCTTTCTTGGCCTGTAAGAATGAAGTGTTCCTCACTTCAGTGAAAGTAAAGAATTTATATCCCACATTTAGAACAATGCCAAGCAAGGGATTCTAGCAGCTGCATTGGGCAGGAAGATGGGCTTTAGTTTACATTCCACTCTACATTGACCTAACCCGAAAAAAACTGTGCTTATCTGCCTAAAACCCAGCTTGTGTAATGGGCTGGCTTTGCATTAATGCTATCACTGCAGTCTAGACCTTAAAACTTAATTTTAATTTCGATCTCCTAGAATCCTTCTATCAGTGTGGCCTTAACTGTCTGCCTAATGTTCTATTTTTAAACTGTCCCTTGAGGATGTGCTGTGGCTAATAAAAAGCTCAATGAAACCAATAAGAATCAACTTCCCACCTGTCTTTTTAGAAAAACCTAAGAATATATGATAGTTTGTTAATTGCACTCACTAGAATTAACCCTAGACAACAGTACAACATTTGGGGTTTCAGTGTTTAAAAATTTGGCAATATAATGCCAACTTGAAACAAATGCCAATTAATCTGAATTGACATTGGCTCTGTGGTTATAAAGAACCTAGGGTTTCTGCAGTGGGCTAGCATGTAGAAACAGCTTAAGGTACAAGACCATTGCTCTCAAATGTTATAGGTGGCTTATGTAGAATGATAGGAGAAAATGAATTGACACCTCAATAGCTAACAATATGCTTGTTTGGAGATATATGGGAAGTATACCGTATATACTCGAGTATAAGCTGAGTTTTTAGCCCCAAAATGAGCCCCCAAAAGGGGACATGGCTTATACTCAGGTCAATGACCACGATGGTCCCAAGACTATGCAGGATTGAGATGCACTGACAATTTAATTAATTTTACCTTTTTTCAAGTATTTTGATTATTGAAACTCACTAGGAGCTGCTGCATTTCCCATCCTCGGCTTATACTTGGGTCAATCTATTTTTCTGGGTTTTCAGGTCAAAATTAGGTACCTCGGCTTATATTCAGGTCAGCTTATACTTGAGTATATACTGTATATCAAATACAGACGTTGGTGAAGGTTTATTTCCACTACAACTCCCAGAACACTTCAAACAATTTTTCTTCCACTATTGTAAAGGTAAAGGTCACCCTTGCTTGAAATCCAGTCATATCTGACTCTAGGATTCAGTGCTCATCTCTGTTTATAACCAAAGAGCCAGAACCATCTTGCATCTGCAGATGTCTCCATGGTCATGTGGCAGGCATGTCTTCTCAGTGTTGTGCATGGAACACTGTTCACAGTCATGGGATTCAGCAGGTTCGCCCCAGTTCGCCAGAACCGGTAGCAGCAATTTTGGCTGGCCTCACCCATCCAAGTTTTAAAATAATGCAGGGCTTTCCCCCTGGTCATGCCCACCATACCATGCCCACAGAGTTGGTAGATAAATTTGAATTACATTTAATTTAATTTTTGAATTTATATGCCACCCACTCAGGCGAGCCTGACTCAGGGCAGCTTACAACAGTTTAAAATACATACATAAAATATAAAAACAGTTAAAAACAGATAAAATACCACCCACATAAAAAGAAACCCACCCACCCCATTCCTAAAAAGAGAGAGGGAGGGAGGGCCCTGCTTATTAAATGAGCCAGCGAGCAGGGGCCACACTTTCATCAGGGCCCCATACCTGCCCTGCCAACCAGGTTTTAAGACCTTTCCTAAAGGGCAGCAACTCCATCTGCAACCATAGCTCTACTGGCAGGAGGTTCCAAAGGGCCAGTGTGGACACAGAGAAGGCCCTCCTAGCTGATGGTACAATTAGAGAACCCCTCCAGTCCGCTCTAGTTGGACAGACAGACGTTCTTAGGGCAATGCAGTCTCATAGGTATCGTGGCCCACTACCATATAGGGTTTTAAAGGTCATAACCAGCACCTTGAATTGCACCCAGTAACAAACTGGTAAACAGTGTAGCTCCCTAAGCAGTGGCGAGGCACGGGCATAACGGCCACACCCCATCACCACCCGTGCAGCCGCATTCTGGACCAGCTGCAGCTTCCGAATTTGTCATCAAGGGCAGCCCCATGTAGAGTGCATTACAATAATCTAATCTGGAGGTGACCAAAGCATGTGTGACCATGGGTAAGAAGTCCTGGTCCAGGAATGGGCACAACTGGCGAATTACACGAAGTTGTGCAAAAGCCCTCCTGGCCGTGACTGCCACCTGCTCTACAAGCAGTAGTCGTGAGTCCAGGAGAACCCCCAAGTTGCGCTCCAGGTCAGCCTGGGGCAAAACAGCCCCATCCAGAACCAAAGATGTTAATTCCCTAGACAACGCAGGGCCCCTGATTCATAGCCACTTAGTCTTGCCAAGATTCAGTTGTAACCCGTTGTCCCCCATCCAGACCCCAACAGCCTCCAGACACCTGGATAGGACTTTGACAGCATCGCTTGGATCGCCACGGGCCGAGATGTACAGCTGGGTATCATCAGCATACTGATGATACTTCATCCCGTGGGAATGTATGATCTCATCCAGTGGCTTCATGTAGATGTTAAATAGAAGGGGAGAGAGCACCGAGCCCTGAGGTACCCCATATTGGAGGGGCCTAGGGCTGGACCTCTCACTCTCCAACCACACTGACTGGGTCTGACCCTTCAGAAAAGAGAAAAACCAGGACAACACAGTGCCCTGGATCCCCAGTCCTTTGAGCTGTCCCAGAAGGATACCGTGGTCAACGGTATAAAAGGCCGCTGAGAGGTCAAGAAGGGCAAGGATGGATGGGTGACCACCATCCTGCTCCCACCAGAGATCATCATCAGTGCGACCAATGCTGTCTCCGTACCTTATCCGGGTCTGAATCCCATCACTGACTGTTTACCTATTGTAGCACTGTCCAAATGACACTGAAATGCTCATAACGACATATTACAACTGTATAGTACAGCATTTGTTAGAAGCATACACATGGGATCCTGCATAAGACAATTTTCTCCGAAATGATTTTTCTGAAATTGCTTCAATTTGGCAAGCTGGAATGCATTTGCACTGAGCCACAATGGTATGACTAGCTATGGGAATTGGCTGCACATAGCCACCTTTTACCCTTGGTGATGCTTACATGATCATTTTCTCTTTTTAAAAAGGCATTTGTTCTTGAAACATGTCAGAGCTTAAAACTTTTATCATTAATACATTTTTATGATCTCGAGATGCAAATGCTATGGTAGTTCTAAGTTTTCACACATAAAAATCTAAGGGTTTCAATCCTGTTAATTTCCCATCCTATTCACAGAATCACTGCCATAAAAGGGATAAGGTGCTAGATCTAAAGAAATGAGATCTATATCCTAATTTTTGCTCATCTTTGGGACAGATTCTAATGCTGTCTTATAACTACAAGTTGCAGTTCAGCTGAGGCTGAACCCAGGTTAAAATAAATAATTAGTGATACCTTCGAGATGCAATCCAGATTCTGTTTTAAGGATGCTGTTGAGGCCATGCAAGCGCACACATAAAATGATGTGCTCACCAAATAAATTGAAATTTTCTTCTGTGCCTAATCTTACATACAGTGGAACCTTGGTTAACGTAATTAATGCGTTCTCCAGGATGTTTCTTACAGCGAAAATTACTTTAACCAAATTTCCCATAGGAATACATTAAATGCAATTTCCCATAGGAACGCATCAAAACCAAAATACTTTAACTGAAATGCGGTTTCCCATAGGAATGCATTGAAAATGAATTAATCCATTCTGAGGGGAAATTTTGTAAACTGAGCCACTATTTTCTATGGATTTCCTTTTGTTATGCACTTTTTATGTTAACCGAGCTGTTTGTTAACCAAGGTTCCACTGTATGTTTGGAGTCTTTGGCCAATGTGATAAAAACATGCTATATCTTCCAATACAAAAACAGAATTTCTGGCAAACCTGTGTAGCCTTTCCATTCCCATAAAACCAGTAATAGCAAGCCTAACTGCCCTTCTCCACCACCACCACCACTCAAGTACTCCTTCTCTCTGTTAAATTTTCTGGCACAGATATATGTGCATAATAAACATCTGCCTTTGTCCAAAATCTCTTCTGCTTGCCTGATTTCTCTAATCACATAAATTATCCAAATCCAGATGCTTCCAGCTCTCACACAAGGCACAATTGCCTTAGTGTCTACAAAATTACAAACTAATCCTTTCCTGGAATTTCTACCAGTACAGAGCTTTGAAGAGAGCACTGTTTCAACTTGTAGTAAACGTTGGCATAGGTAGAAACTGGAAAGAACAATTGCTGCTAATGTGGGATAGGGAGACAAGTCTGCAGATCTCCACTTAAAGGACCTGTTATCAGCATTTCGGTGGTATTAATTTTATTTTGATTGTTTCAAGTAGGATAAAATCTAAATTAAAACCTGAGAAATCCACTTATGAAATCTAGATGGCAAGGTTGAAAAATGTCTAGTTCCCCATTTCTGGTTAGATTTACTCTGACTAATGTCTGGCTAGGTTATCCTGCTTTGGTAATAGAGTAAACCATACTGCCAGAGACTCAATGCCAAGTGTCAGGTGGTGGTTAACTAACCTGACAACCCTGAGGACTAATGGCTTTGGGTGCTGAAGTCCACAGGAAAGGGTGATGGTCCCCTCCATGTGGATTAAATCCTACTTGAATCCATCTTGATGGAGGGCAGCAGCTTCATCAATACTGGCCTGAGGAGGATCCTAGACTAGACCAGGCTTTGCATCTTGGTTGTTATGAAATTCTTGAATTGTTCTGAGGTGAGGACTGAGAAAGACTGGGGGAAGTGAAGTCATTAGGTAGTGAAAAGGAAAGAATATGTGCAGATGCAATTGCAAATACTGTAAGTTAGTTTACTTTTGAATAATCTGCATTCGAACTAATATATGACTTATACTGGGAACAAGAAAAGGAGATGGCATCTTAACTTATTCCTGGAAGACTGGAACAAAGATTTTGGCTAGAAGGTAGATTTTGGAGATGGAAAAACAGCTACTTTCTTTTTATACTTCTTTGGTGGATTTTTTAAATAACAATAACAGGATCTACATTTAAACTTATCCTTCCACATAGCAGATTTCTTGCTAATAATGTGCCTTTGAGCAAATATATGATTGAATATTCCTTCATGAAAATTGTGCTTAGTACAAAAGAAGAAACAGCAAACCTTGAGGGTCCTAAAATCTCTAGACTGTTCCTTCAGTATATACTGTTGGCTCCCCATTTCCATGGATAAAATGTCTATCATAAACATCACAGAATTATAGAGCTAGAATAAATTCCAGAGATCATTGAAGCATGTGAACCTTCACTGCCTCCTGCTAAAACACATGTAATATTTGTGAGCATAATAGTGCAGAAGAACCATGTGGGTTTACTTAGCCTGGCTAGGATTTGCAACATTGTAATGCCTACAGTGATGCACTGCAAAAAAATTGTACTCCTACCTCTGTGGGTGGGGCCAAATCATACCTGGCAAGTATCCCATTTTGGCCGGGATTTCCCGTAATTCACCGCTCCGTCACGCTCCTTCCTGCCGTCATCCTGTATTTGAACGGCCAAGGGGTTACTGCGCATGTGCGCCACTGCCTCTGATGGGCACGCATGCGCAGTAACCCCTTTCCTGGCCGAAAGGGTTTCTGCACATGCGTGCAGGGGTTTCTGCACATGTGCACAGGGGTTACTGCACATGTGCGTTGCTGCCTAACATCAGAGGACACCGGCAACTTGACAGGTACGGGCCAAATCTGTGGGCGGGGCCAAATCTGTGGGCATGGCCAACGCAATGGGGTATAGAGGTGGGTGTGACTGGCCAGGTGGATGTGGCCTGGGGGAATTTCCGCCGCTACCGGTTCTCCAGAACAGGGCAGAACCCCCTGCAGTGCATCACTGAATGCCTAAGTGGTTTAAATTATCACTGTCAGTTTAAATTGATGGTTTCTGACTGTCTGGTGATTAAAACATATAAACTTGAGGAAATGTACTAATTGGGGTGGGTGGGGGAGTTGCAGCTAGAAAGCAACCTAGAGAATGGAAAAAGAAAGGGCCCGAGCCAGCCAGCAGTCCATCACCCTCAGGACCTATAGTTTACCTGTTGACTTAGAAATACATAACTGGGCAAAGGAGACAGAGGTAGCAGGGGCCATCCCAAAGGGGGAGAGGCTCTCTAATGAGTGTGAGAAAGCACCATGAAGTGGAGCCAGGATGGAGGAAGGGAAGATCTGGCATGTAAAGGATATAAAAGTTGGGCTGAGGAAACAGTGAGAAAGGAGGCAGATATTCTGGTGGAGGCAGCTTGGGGAGAACCAAAAGTGGGGTATAGAAGCTGACATTTCCAGTGGATACAATCAGTGGTGGGCTCCCAAAAAAAATTACTGCCACACTGTGGCCGTGGTATGTGGGCATGGCCAGGGGGAAAGTCCTGCATTGCACCTGAATTAAGACTATTTTATTTCAAAACTTGGATGGTTGGGGCCAGCCAGCCAGAATTTCTGCTACTGGTTCTGGCGAACGGGTGCAAACCTGCTGATGCCCACCACTGGATAAACCCCTGAACAGACCAACATTGAGGGGCTGGACAATGCAGAGGTCAAGAAATCCTGTGCAAGAGGTACCCAAGGCAAGGCAAGCCTCCAGCCATGAACTACCTCTATTGCTGGGCTGGATTTAGATATACAGTATAAAAAAAAACTTATCAAGAAAACTGGATCAGAAGGCAATGTGTCAGGCTAGGGAGAAGAAGTCTGAGAAGCCACTGAATTGCCATTATGTGTGTTTCTGGTCTATACCTGTAAACGGGGCCCGGGTGGGGATGGGATTTTGTGTGCATGCGTGCGTGCACATGCACATGTGTGTGCATGCATGTGTGCGTGTGTGTGTGTGCATGCATGCACGCGTGCCTAGCCTTGGAACGGCATGACCGGGTCTGTCCCACTCTTGTCTTCCTTTGTATGGGTCCCCTTCACCTCTTCCAGCGGCAACCCTGGGGTCACCAACAGCTAGGGCTGGAAGAAGCTCCCTTCTGTTCTGAAAAAGTGAAAGCAGCCCTACTTCTTCTTCTTCCGTGTTTAGGCCAGACATGAAACTACCAAAATAAAGCCACCTTTTGGCTAATTCATTACACAGTTCTCTTTGCCTGACAAGTGTTGGGCAGTGGTAAATAACCTGGCTCTCTAAAGGGGCCAATGGCTATGGGCAGATAAGCCCCTTTAGGTGGGGTGATGGTCCCCTCAGTGGAGGAAATGCCATTGGAAACCATCGTACTGGGCTCAACAGCAAAATGAGCAGAGGAGGAATTATTTTTTTTAAATAATTTTTATTGGAAATTTTTTAAAAAAACAAATACAGATATAAAAAATACAAATATAATGCATATAAAAATACAAAAATAAACCTGCATACAAAATAAACACAGAAAACATCCAAAGAGAAGAAGAAAAAATACAGCCTATCCTAATACATTTTTTAGGTATCTTTAAATTTCACAAACATAACTACTAACATTACTAAATACTTTTATGAAATTCAATACTCTTTGTGCTGCAACTCCATAGCAACAAAAACAACATAATACTTAATTCACACCCAGTGCTTATTTACAATGCCCTGGAGAACTCAGAGTGACTCATATTTATATCTAGAAACTTCTTTGTTCGGGTACAGGTCTGTTAGTTTCAACGTCCATAAGTGAGTGATCCACAAAAGGTTTCCAAATATTCCAAAATCTATTCTCTCTCATAATGCCCTTTTTTTCTTTTATTTCCCATGTTAATTTATCATTCAATGCTAAATTCCACATTTCTTTATACCATTCCTCCGTCTGTATAATTATGTCATTTTTCCAATTTCTTGCAATACATTGTCTGCCCGTTGTAAGCATTATTTCGAGTAATTCTTTCTCATCCCTATTTGAATTAATACAATCCACATTTGTTAACATGGTGGTATCTGACTCCAGTTTGATTCCCCCCCCCCCATTTCACCATTATTTCACTAATCTCTTTTTCAATTCTTATCCAAAAATCCTTTATCACCTTACAACCCCACCACATATGTTCCTAAGTTCCTATTGTGTCTTTACATCTCCAACATAACTTATCCTTTTTATTATCAATCTGATGTAACCTCACTGGTGTCAGATACCACCTCCATAACATTTTATAATTGTGCTCTTTAATTCTAACCGACATAGTTCTCATTATCCTCTTTTTCCACTTGTTTCTCCATGCATCTTTTTCTATCCTTATATTCAAATCCTGTTCCCACCTTTGTTTCAAATCCTCCTGCGGATCACCATCCCTATTTATTAAACTATACAATTTGCTAACTAAACCCTTAATATTTCTATCACCTTTTCTAATTTTTAACACCAATTCTTCAAATTCCATCTTTTCTCTATCTATATCAAATTCTCTCAAATATTTACCATTCCAATTATTAACCCTCAGAGGAGGAATTCTGATTCTCAACAGTTATGGAGGCGGAAGAGGCTATGCCAGATGGACTGGTTGTGAAAACGCACCTTGTCCATATTCTCAAGACTGCAGCAATCCATTGCAGTCCCAGTGTTAAATCCTGGATGTCTCATTTCATATGTGCTGCAGGAGATGGGTCCATGATCACAGAGTGTAGGTCACTTCATGGCAAGCTGGGAAGCACCTTAAACAAATTCATGCCAGTGGCATTTTTCTTGATTGCCTCAGAGGGCGAAGGCAGCCAGAACCAGCTAGCCTCCAAAACCAGGCCTCCCGGCGCCCTGGAGCAAGAGAAAATACATATACTCAGATCAAGTTGCGGCCGCCGCCACCGACAATACTAGTACCCAGTAATATTTGGAATCCAGTTCAGATTCTTGGCTAGAAATCTCTTCTCTTATACCCCCCACCAGTGTACATTTCAATGCAGCCAGAGCAGTAACTATTCAGATTAACAAATAACATCAGCAAAAATGAGAAGATAGTCATGCAGACATACTATAAAGTTTTCCCCAAGTTGAGAACTTCCTTCTTCCTCCCAAAGTCTGGATGTGCCAGAGAAACATTGTACCCTTTGCCTTTACTGACTGTTAATCCAAGGATGTAGTCAATCTGCTGAAATCCCCCACTTGTGCTGCCAGCCTGCAAAAAGCTGAGCGTTGCAAGAGCAAAAATTAAGTGCTGGAATATGTACTGGTCTAGCAGGTGGTGCAGGCAAGCTTCAGTGATTCCTTAAATGCCTGGAAAAAAATAAGTAAAAAAGAAAGAGCGAAAGAAATAGAAAGCACAGTAATGCCTGAACCAGCTCATAAGGACTATAAAACAAGAATCTGTTACTCTGGTAGCTTTGCATGTTCAAACATTCACTTTTGCAGCCCAATGAATCAGAAAATAAACAATAACTAATGTCAAAGATCACATACCAAATGTTTATCAAAATACACACATTAATTGATACATAATGGTAATGCTTCCTAATACTTTCTTCATGCCAATAATAACATTTTGAATGTAAAGAGAAACAAAGCTATATAGGTTCTTAACAAATGATGTAAATTATTTTAAAATGACATCAGACTTGTACTGATATAGCAATCAAAGTGATATCACTGGGATTCCATAGGATTCTTGGCTATTTTAGACTATTTCACAACAACAGGCAAAGTTCCTAATTACCATTTCAATGCTGTTGGATATTTTCATCTGTATCAGCTAGGAAGGAAGGAAAAAAAGAAAGAAATTGTGATAATAAGCAGAGAGGCTAAAAAATTTCCATGGAGAGGTTTCCACACTATATATGCATACTGTATATCCATAGTTGTGGATATAGTGGAGGACAGAGGTGCCTGGCGGGCAATGGTCCATAGGGTCGCAAAGGGTCAGAATCAACTGTGCGACTGAACAACAACAACAAAATAGTTGTCTGGGCTGCTGTTTCTCATTTAATCAGGTTGCATGGGCTAAATATAGGATATAGTAAAGGTAAAGGTTTCCCTTGCTCGATAGCCTGTCGTATCTGACTCTAGGGTTCAGTGCTCATCTCTGTTTCAAAGCCGAAGAGCCAGCATTGTCTGCTTCTGCAGACATTTCCATGGTCATGTGGCAGGCATGACTAGACACCGGAGCACACGGAACGCTGTTACCATCACACTGAAGTGGTCCCTATTTATCTACTTGCAATTTCTTGCTTTCGAACTGCTAGGTTGCTTCTATAAATTATTCTTCTAGGACAGGCATTGACAAACTGTAATCCTCTGTTATCCATGGAGGTACTGGAAATTAGGTATGACAAGCTTCTCCAATGCCCAATGCAGCTGGCTCCTGGCTGGGTTTACACCAAACCTATACAGGGTGCATTGGCCTTTATTACTAACATGCTAAACCAGATAAACCCTGCAACACAAAAAAACCCCAAAGATAAGAAGGAGGGAACATAGAAGCAGAACAGAGTGAGGTATGAACTTTAGAAAGTCTTCCAAGTGTCTCTTCAGTGATCAGAGAAGAGGCTGCATCTTTGCATTATTTGCATCATTTTGCATTTATGCCACTCTAGGAACTGCGTGTGGGTGGATATGTAGATCATGTTTGCCATAAATACACATGCCTGTAAAGGAAAGGTTTCTAATGTCTTCTTTTATTGTCTGGCCAGTTCTTTTTAATCAGTACATTCCGTATCGGCATCTTCTTCCCAAGTAACCCCTTTATTTTACCTGCTGCAGTGATAAAGATTTCCCATTCTTTGGCATGTTAGCAATCTTGATAGTATATGAAAATATTATGGAAAGAAACCTACCACCCACACCTGCAAATAGGAGAAGACAGGAGGAACAGAACAGATAGTCTTGATCATACAAATCAAAAATAGTTTCAAGTTTTCATCAGAGGAAAAGGTTCCTAAGAGTTGTTGTTGTTGTTGTTTTTGGGGGGGGGCGCACACACACTAGAACAGCACTACTTTCACATTAACATTGCCTTTCTGTGTGCCTGTTGGCTTCCCACCTGCTCAGTCTGTATTTTTTATAAGTACAGTGATACCTCATACAACGTCCAAACTTGGTTCCACAAGTTTGGACTTTATATGGATTTGGACTTTGTATGAGGCATGCAAAATCCTAGCTGTGATGCCTCATACAACATCCAAATCCTTGCCGTGATGCCTCATACAACGTCCAAATCCTTGCCACGATGCCTCATACAACGTCATTTCCATAGAGATACATTGTACTGTAACAGCAAAGTCAAGGAAACAGACAAGAAACTGACAGAACTTTAAGAAAACATTGTCTAAAGGCTAAATACATTACAAAAACATGTCAAACAACCCTGATTGTCCAAGAACCTGAAGAATGCTGCAAAAATCCCAGGAATGCTTCTAAAAATTCTGACGAAATAATTCAAAAAAATCCACTCCTAAACACTCTTTGCCTCATGCAAAACCCACAAGAGCAATGCACGCATGTGCCCTGCCTTTTATACTGCCCAGGCACAATGCAACCTTGGGAAAACCCAATGCCTCATACAAAGTCGCACGACTTTGTATGAGGAAACTTTTTTCAAGTAATTAGGCGATGTTGTATGAATCCGATGTTGTGTGAAGCGGACTTTGTATGAGGTATTACTGTATCAAGTACTGTATAGCGCAAGTCTCTGATACTCTTTCCTCATGAGGAAATGGATCTGGAAATTTGCCCTGCCTTTTCTAAAAGACAGGAGATGTCTCTGATATCAATTTCTCCAAGTCTACCGCTTAGGAAAATGTGGAGCATAAACATATATGTACTTTCAGGGAAGGGGTGAGGGAGAAAAACTCCATGTGTATATTCTGCTTAAAAGGAATTGTCACTTTCCATTAATACACTTGCACACGGTGTCACTGTGCTTTTTTTGTGCACTGACAAAAAAAGGAGGTGGAGGCTGGGCCCAAAATGGCTGAGGTCCCAGAACAATCCACCAAAAATGGCAGCCCAGCTTGAATTACCATTTTGCAGGTTGCTAACAGTGGTGGCTCAAGTAGTTAAGATGCTGAACTTGCTGACTAGAAGATTGGAGTTCATTTTCCGGGTACTTCATGACGGAATGAGCCCCCCATCTATCTCCCAGCTTCTGCCAACTGAGCAGTTTGAAAGCAAGAAATTGCAAGTACTGTAGATAAATAGGGACCACTTCAGTGGGAAGGTAAACAGTGTTTTGTGCACGTGTCTAGGCATGCCTGCCACATGACCATGGAAACATCTGCAAATGCAGACAGTGCTGGCTCTTTGGCTATAAACAGAGATGAGCACTGAACCCTAGAGTTGGATACGACTGGCTTTCAAGCAAGAGTTACCTAAAGCATGGGTTCAGAAATAATATATTCCCTCCTTGTTTTTTCTCTTTGTCCGCTGGCTTTCATGGACTTTCAACCTTCATTTCCCTCTTACGTCTTGTTTCCATTATTTGGATGGCCATTAAACTCCATTTCCTTATTTCAGCATGCTAGAGCTTGTGCATGAAGAGCTGTCAGAGGAAGGATAAGGAGGCAAAATGCCATCCTGATATACATTTCTACTTGCTAAATGGCAATTTAGCAAACCAGAAAATACCATATATACTCAAGTATATGCCGAGATTTTTAGCCCCAAAAAGGGGACTTGTTTTATACTCAGGCCAATGACCACAAGGGTCCCTGAACCATGCCAGATTGAGATGTGCCAACAATTTAATTAATTTTACCATCTTTTCATGTATTATGATTATAGAAACTCACTAGCAGCTGCTGCATTTCCCACCCTTGGCTTATACTTGGATCAATCTATTTTCCTGGGTTTTCAGGTACCTCAGTTTATATTTGGATCGTCTTATACTTGAGTATATACAGGTATGTGAATACCTCGCATATGTATACCTGAACCAGGTCATATAGTTATGGAATACCTCCAATCAAGCCATTTCATTCAAACATTTCTGACTAATTTTCTTATGCTCTTTTGCAAGCCCTAGCTTAATTACTTCCTTATTTTTCTCTTGCTACTTCTAGAACATTGCTATTAGATTACATGTAGCAGACAATACCTACCTGCTCATCATCTCATCCTTGTTACATCTCTCATTTGGGATCCAGAAAAGAAGTTGCTGACTTGGTGAAATTGGGAAATATAGGTTATTTTTAGCCTCACTAGGCATAATCAGAGGAGAGCCTTCAGCCATCGACACATCATTAGATAAGGGGAGTTATGATGCCTAGAGGTAGAGCATGTCAGTGAAATGCCCATGGGCTTTGTGGGTCATTGCCTTTACCTTTGGTACCTGAAGCAGGGCTTTATATCTGTCCCACTCTGATTTCAAAAGCTGCATCCTTCATATAAAATCAGGCAAGAAGTGTGAATACTAATTGCATCATTCTCCTGCAGACTACACTGTATACCATATTTGCTGGCATATAAGATGCACTTTTTGCCCCTTAAAATACACTGGGAAAAGGGAGTGTGTCTTGTACTATATATAGTGGCCTCTAGTGGGCTATTTTGATAAAAATGGGGTGCATCTTATACTCCAATGTGTCTTATACACCAGCAAATACGGTATATCTATGTGCGCTAACCAGAAGTTGATGTTTGTTGTCAAATTACAGGACATCATGCAACTTCTTCCTTTCTGGTTTGACTCATACAGCCATGAAATGTCTTCCACAAACACCTAAACGCTGCACATGCATGCACTTATTCTAGAGAGCCAGAAAACCTAGAGAAGGATGAATAGGAATCCCACACTGCAAAATAATATTTTGGGGGTACCTAGAGACACATTCCAAGTCTGCAGGCCCAGTTCCTTCTGTGTCATCTTTTCTGGAGATACAGAGATATGGGAGGATAGTGTGGAGTGGGAAGACAAGAAGTATACCATGCAACGTTTCCCAAATTATGTTCCGTGGAACACTGGCGGACTTCAATTCCCAGAAGCCTAAGTCAGTACATTGGCTGATCAGTGCTTTGGGGAATTGACTTAGGCTTCTGTGAATTGAAATCCAAAAACCAAATATTGGGAAACAATGTGAGAGGCTTGCAGATTTATGAGCCAGAAGAATTCTTGATGTTGTAGTTCACAACACAAATCTGTACACCTCTTATCAGTATGCATTTTCTTTGAATACCTATCTAAGACAAAGCTGAAGATGGAGAAGATCCACTCCTCTCCAAAAATAGCTTGTACACAACTAAAAATGTTTCCCAATAACCCAATTACTCAACCAGTGACTAGTAATAAAACAATTTTTACTATATGCAAATCTAAACCAACTTTCTTGTGTTTTCTAAAATCTGCTTCTTTTAAACAGCATTGTTATATTTCATGTAGCTATTTAAATGCATGGTAAATAATAGAAAATGAAAGAGTGGAGGGGTGGTGGAGGATTGCATTTGTCTTTCTCCTACCTGCATACCACATTCAAAGCTTTAAATTCTCAGATCCATATACCAGTGAATGTTCCATTGCTCTCAGTTTGATTTTACTTCAAATAAACATCCTTAGGATCATTAGGCACATATGTTTTCAAGGGGGTGTAGAAATTGCTGTTTAAATTTTCTACAACTCTCTGGTCATATAATAGTCAGCAACATAATGAATATTAACAATGTTGTGTATTTCCACTGCTACCTTCCACCAATAGTACAGATTAGGAGCAGTAGCTGTATCCATGCTTTCAGCAGAGAGAGTCTGAATCTTTGTTTGTTTGCTTGCTTAGGTTCTGGCATTCACATACCCATTCAAAAGCAGATTCATTCACCCTGAGATCAAAAGGGCATGTCATCTGCCAATAATTTGCTTTTGCTCTGTGAGATGACTCTCAGCAGAACCTCTGCCACAACAGCTTAGGAGGTGATACACCAAATGAGTCTACCCTATTCTCCTATTGTTATGGCTAGCCATAGCACCTGCTAAAGGATATGTTACTGAACCTGACATTCCTGTGAGTACTCCCACATATATCTATTTTCTGGGAAATCTTCACCTGTAGGGCATGTGATTAGTTGCTGGATAATAACTGTGTTATCATTGTCATTTTGATAAAACCATTCATGAATGCACTCACTGCCAGGAAACTATGGCTTCCCTGTTATCCTCTTTGATGTGATGCACTTTTTGTATGCTCTGTATGTTGGCAAAAAAAAAAAAAAAAAACTCGTGAGATGCGCGGCTATTATGTAAATAGAATTGATGGAGTTATTTTTTCTATTTTGTCAAATTGGTTTTCTATTTTGGCTTATTATCTTACCTTTTTTCAGTCTAATTCCATGATTTTTTTAAAGTAATTCTTCCCTACAGAGATAAAAGAGAAAGGGAGAAAGAGGACTCTTGGTGTAGGGAATTCCTTACAACAAATTCTGTCCTTCTTCTCTTGTTATTATTGCTACTGAATAACAATTTCTGATTGTGACTTTGGGGGCAGCAGGACATTTGCTATTATGACAGCCACAGAGATTTCTGGAAAAGTTTATATTCCCCTAATTTGGTTCCGGGACCGCAGCTCACCTTACTTTATAAGACCAATTGTGTACATACATATAGATCCAGTTTGAAAGTAATCTGGTATGGGTTTCCCTGGTACCCTTATTTGCATGATTATAAATCCACTTTCTAACCAACCTACCAATTAATTTATGCAAGTCTCTAGTATGTGATATTTTTAATTTCAATCGTTCACAATTACATGCAAGAACAGAAGAGGCTGTTAACATTCTTTATGAAAATGTCCAAAGACAGATACTAAGAAGAACAGAAAGGTAAAGAACTTTAAAAATAAATAAATACATTTGGCTTCATTAAACAATTTCTTTAAATATGTACTATGTGTTACTGTAATTACCGTGTTTCCCTGAATATAGGACCTCCTCCCATAATAGGACACCCCCCTTTTTCCCCCCTGCCTTTGAAATATAAGGTCCCATTCAAAAATAAGACCTCCTTACCTCCTGGCTGTAAGGCGGCTGGCGTGGCCCATAAGAAAGCGTCCCTTGGTTGCAAGTGGGGAAGCGTGATTGAGACTGGCCTCAGCTGTGAGGCGGCCGGTGTGGCCCATAAGAAAGCCTGCCACATCGGAGTCTCGATCCCGCTCTCACCAGGGGAAACTTCCCTTGGTTGTGAGCGGGGAGGCAATCTAGACTCCGATGCGGCTGGCTTTCTTATGGGCCATGCCGGCCACCTTACAGCCGAGACCAGTCTCGATCGCGCTTCCCCACTCACAACCAAGGGAAGCGTCCCTTGGTTGTGAGTGGGGAAGCGCGATCGAGACTGGTATTCTTCATGGAAAAATAAGACATCCCCTGAAAATAAGACCTTGTGCTAATTTTGGAGTTTTAAAAAATATAAGACAGTGTCTAATATTCGGGGAAACACGGGTATATCTCTTTATTTATTTATTTATTTATTTATTTATTTATTTATTTATTTATTTATTTTTCACGCTTATATACCACCCACTCAGGTACAACGCAACTCAGGGCGGTTTACATAGCGGACAGTAAATACATAAAAAGTCACAAGATAAAACAAAGTTAAAAGTTAAAAAACCCATCGCTAAAAGGTGCGCAAGTACCGAAGGGACCACCCAACGGTACCCCCATCCCCACCCGCACCCCAAACTTGGCCCGCCAGCCAGGTCTTTAGTTCCTTCCTAAAGGGCAACAACTCCGTCTGGAGATGCAGTTCCACAGGCAGGAGGTTCCAAAGGGCCAGTGCAGACACGGAGAAGGCCCTCCTCCTTGTGCCAGAGAGGCGAGCCCCCCTGGCTGATGGCACAATTAGAGAACCCCTCCGGGGTGCCCAAACTTTTTTTTTTGCGGTCCCGCCCCAAAACACAGTTGCGGGGGCCCGGAGGTGGGCTGTTCCCACTGCTGACAGTTTTGACGTCAGCAGCAGCGGTGGTGGTGGCAATCGCGCTTTGTCCTGGCTGCTCTGAGCAGCCTCTGGCTCTGTCCCATCCCCTCTGCAGCCTTTGCCAAAGCCAATCGTCACGTTGGGGAAATTTTCGGAGCCTCCTCTGTTTCAAAATCTGCGGTGCTGGAACGGTAAACCTGGTGCACTGCGGTGATGTCATCCCGGGCGTGCCAGGGAGCTCTCCTACCACCACGGATTTTGAAACAGAGGAAGCTCTGAAAATTTCCCCGATGCGGCAATCAGATTTGGCAAATGCTGCAGAGGGGATGGGACTGAGCCAGAGGCTGCTCGGAGCAGCCGGGACAAAGCGCAGCCCCCACCACCACCGCCACTGATGTCAGGTGGTAGGGGTGGGTGGAGGGGTGGTCTGTGGTGAGCCCAGGTACTCACTGCGGGCCACATTAATGATATGCATGGGCCTAATTAGGCCTGCGGGCCATAAATTGGGCGTTCCTGTGCTAAAGTGTTAACTTGCTAACTTATTTCCTGTGCTGATTTAACACCAGTAATTGCTACTTTGGAGTGAGCTGTTCCATTTCTATTGCATATCCAATCTTTTTCTCCACCTCAGCTTAGAAAAGTTATCCTTTGGTATGCATCTTCCAGAATCCCCTCCCCAACAATGGCAAGGGCAAGGGCTTTGCTATTTTAGATTCTGTAAGGTGTAAAGCAGGCCTAACTAAGGCCCATGAGTGGGATCAGGCCCACGACACCAATTCATCCAGTCCACACTGCCCTTGCCGCTCCTGGAAGTGGAAGTAAAACACGCCCGTGCATGTGCAAAATGCTGCCGTAAATGCAGTATTTTATGACAGCCACAGGTTCATTTACGGCAACATTTTGCACATGCGCGGGCACTTCCGGTGGGTGGGAGGAACTATGTGACTGACTCGATCAGCTGTCCAGGGGGCATGGTCAGGCCCATGCCCCAAAAGGTTTGGGCACCCCCAGTGTAAAGAATGTGTGTGTGAGCAAGGGTGAGTAACATTTGCTAGGTCTGTTCCTTATTGTATGTATTTTCCGGCACTTCTAGCCCATGAAAGTCTATGCCAATAAATGTGTTGCTCTTTAACTGAATCCTTTGGAATTCACTTTCATTGGCATTGTATGCTTTGATCTTTTGTGAGGGGAGGCATTGCTTCATAGGGAGAGGGCTGTATTGTATCTATCCTATCTCGTTGTCAAAATAGCAGATTTAGCTGAAGCTTAGAGGCAGAATGAATAAGAGAGAATTTGTTCATATATGTGCCTAGAATATGAATAAAGGCCTCTTCTCTCCCCCACTTTTTTTTTTTTTTTGCTCTCAAATAACTCAGCAACGTAGAATGGACAACAAGACAAAACATTCTCTTTCTGGTTCTGCAGGATTCTTTTACCAGTTCTAATGCATGTACATCTTAGTAGAACAAACCACTAAGTCAAGGGCTAGGGTTCAAACTTCAGCCAAAGGCCGTCTTCTTCAGGAGCCATATCCGTTCCAGATATTGGCTATTGTCATAGCAATAGTCTTCCTGTTCTTAACACCTTGGAACAGTTCTTCTGAGGACATGCCACACCAGGGTTTTGTTCATGGCTTCATGTCTTTCACCTAATCTAAAAGGCATAGTTAGGATTCAAAACAATCTTAATAACTGAAAAACCTTACCAAAACAAACAGAATGAAAATGTAACATTTAACAGGAAGAATAAGATACACAAATATAGAATAGGATCATATGGATGTCAGCTCTTTATATACAAACATACCTCTATCCGAGGCCAGGACACTCATCGCCCATCATTTAGACTCCAGACAAAACGGGTTTCCACCCACAGATTTTCTTTTGGACTTGTTGGACATTTGTTTTGAGCACAATTTTTTCAGATTTGACAACCGATATTATTTACAGGTTCAGGGAGTCTCCATGGGCTCTAATTTTGCTCCGTCTGTTGCGAACATCTTTATGTCTAATTTTGATTTAACTTTCATATGTGACCCCACAGTTAATCCATTTTTTACAGACATTTTATGTTATAAGAGATATATTGATGATTTATTTTTTATTTTCAGTAATCAGACTTCAGTTTATGATTTTTGCCTTTGGATCAATGACCAACATCCTCAATTAAGTTTTACCCATAACATGCAAACCAAATCTCTATCATTTTTGGATCTTACAGTCTTCATCGATAAGGGCAAAATTCAAACCAAATTATTTCATAAACCCACAGATCGGTTCCCATACCTTCAATTTGGGTCATTCCATCCTAAACATCTCAAGGCCAACATTCCGTACAGCCTGTTTATCAGAGCGAAACGGAATTCGACCAACCCACGAGATTTCTTTTCAGCTGCAGATAACATTTCGGACATTCTGAAACACAGAGGTTATCCCCATAGCATTATCAAGGAAGCACGCAACAGGGCCACTAGTTGTCCAAGACACACTTTACTTGTAGAGGGTGACAGAGCACCGCAGAGTAACTCCAGGTTATTCTGGTCACTCGATTATACTCCTCTTGCAAATAAAATCAAGAACATCATACTGAAACATTGGCACGTCTTGGACACGACACCAGGCTGTCAATTGCCACCCGTGATCGGCTTTCGAAAGACTAATGCTATTGCTAACTATGTATCTCGAGCTGACATCGCTTCCCGTTCTGACACCTCCAATGCCCCAGTAGGACATTTTGCGTGCGGGCACTGTAAGTACTGTACTTACATGTGGCGGACTAATCAAGTACAGATTCCATCAAGTGACTTTACGCTGGATTTAAAGTCATTGTCCACGTGCAGCACGAAGGAATCCATATATATGATCCTATGTACCTGCCAATTAGCCTACATCGGGCAATCTAGGAGACCGATCAGGGTGCGTTTGGGCGAACATATTTCTCGCATCAAGAACTGCACCCCAAACGCCCCCATGGTCAGTCACTTCTTAGAAAGGAAACACAGCCACAAAGACTTAAAACTGGTAATTCTGGAGATTTTCAAGCCAACTAAATATGAGATAGTTGACATAGAGCGATTCCTTCTTCAACGAGAGGCATTTTATATTCATCATTTTAATACCTTGTCTCCGCACGGGTTAAATACGGATTGGGACCTATCAGCTTTTTTGTAAATAGCCAGGTTACCTTTAACACATTGGTCAGAGTAGTCTACTACCACCGCCCCTTGACATCATTGCAGCTCCTTGTGACGTGAACGTAAAGGTATTCATACAGCTGTAGGGTATCACACAGCATAACCTTTTACCCAAATTATTTAAACCAGCACTTTGTGATCAGAACTTAACGCGAGAACACAATAAGAATAAACCCAAGAGGTTCACGCGCCAGAAATGCTTTCTAAATAGGTATGTCCTTGTCTATCTTTTATGTAGTATAATGTTTTGTATGTTCTATTTCACATGTGATACAGTATTCTGATATGTTTGGGTTCTTGTAAGATTATACACACGTTGTTAATTTTGTTTTAGACACTCAGGAGAGGTTATTGGTTGTGAATATTGTTTGTGTGTTCTCTTTGTCATATACTGTAGACTCTGAGGAAGTCTTCGAAATGTCACCATACCGGAGGGACATCAGTATTTAACGAACTTTACATCCCCCCAACCCGGGTCGAGCCGATCGTTGTTTTCCTTGTGGTCCACGTCCCGCACCGAATTGTAACGTAGTTAAGACTTTGCATTTACCTGTTGTGGCGTACTGACACGGACGGACCAACACGATCTGATTTTCCATGCTGCCTGCAGGAACTGTGTTTTTGTCGACTCACCCGGTCTTGTTTGTCATGTGAGGGGGGGGAGGGAGGGGGACTGGTTCCAATATTGCCTTCATGTTATACACATGCCTTTATGTTATACACTTGATGTGCCTTGTCTTCATGTATATGTACAGATAGACCTTGATATTCCAAGACCCCTCAAGTAGTAGTTCAGTGAACCACTGTGTTTTTCACAACCATTAGTTAGGATATTAAATATTGTTCATTTGGCACTTTTCTCAGGTTCTTCAGCCATGAAGTCTGTCTATGTCTAGAACCTCTCTTCCTAGGGATATTTCCTTGCAGAGAGAGTTGGAGTATTCTCTATTTTATGTTGTTCCTCATGATGTGACCTAGGTATTGGAGCTTTCTTTGCTTAATGGTCTTAAAGAGTTCTTTTTCTTTATCCATCCAGCGCAATACTTCTACATTAGTCACATGGTCAGCCCATGATATCCTTAGCAGCCATCTATAGATCCACATTTCAAAAGCTTTGATTCTCTTTTCAGATGCTTTAGTCCAGGGGTTCCCAACCTTTTTATGCCACGGGACTGACCATGCCCCCTGGAGAGCTGAGGGGGCCGGCCCACTCCCCCTGGAAGCAAATGTGCCCACTTCCGTGTTTACAACAGCCGCAGGCGCATTTATGGCTGATGTCACCACATTTACCCATATGCATTTTATGGCTGTTGTAAACGCGCCTGCTTCCACTTCCGGGTGTGGCAGTGGCAGCGATGGGCCTCATGAAATGGTGCCATGGGCCAGGGCTGGCCCACAGGCCATAGGTTGGAACCACTGCTTTAGTCAATATCCAGGCTTCAACTCCATATAGCAACACTGGGAATACGTAACATCTCACTATTCATAGCTGTACTGCATAACAAGTGTCCATTTTTATGAAAGTAGATCTTTCTTTTTCTAGTCTAGTCACCAAAGACCAGGACCTTGCAACTTACTCACCTGTCCATCCATCCCAAATGTCCATCTAAAGAGAACAGAGAATAGGGGCAGCAATCAATCAAACCAAATCTCATCTGGACCAGCATGGATCCATCCAGACTGGTCCTGCTTGCTTTTGCATATTTTATTACTTTAAAATCTATTTGACTCTTGTAGTCCTGATGGTACTATCACTTAAGCAGTTTTAAGATATTAAATTACATACTCAGCATAAATACATTACCAAGGATAGCTATTTTGGCTTGCTTTGTCCTGAAATATCAGGACTATGGAAAACAAAGGAGGGGTGATGATGGGGTCCAGTTAAAAGAGCAATAGACAGGAAGGTGTGGCATAAAACCATTAAGTTTGGTGTGTAGAATTACCTAGCTGTGCATCTGGCTGGTTGCGGTGATGTCAATGTCATACAAATTTCTGGGCCTTTTTCACAGATGATGTTTATATGCATTTTGAGAGTCCCCCTTGTGTCTTATATACCAATTCATAATTTGCCAGCATAGTGAGAAACACTTTCCCCACAGGTGCATAGAGGACTGCAGTTACACTCAGAAAAGCCTTAGCTGTATAGACAAGTTAGACGGTATCAGCATCCAAATTTTCTCACTGTTCCAATTCTGAGAGCCCAAGTCCACTCTGTGACCTTACTTCACAGCATTTTTACAAATGTCAGTTGAAAAAACCACCACTGGCAGCAACATTAGAATGTAGGTAGTCTATGTCTACATCCACTGAGAAAAAGCTTTGCACCATAGTGCCATAAAAGACCATTGCACAGTTGCTAAGCACACACCCCCACCCAGTCCTGGTTGTGGCAGCTCTTACATTACAGTGGGGAGCATATAGCCCTCTGGATGTTGTGGGATTGCAACATCATCAGACATAGTTTGTACAGTCAATGGTGAATGAAAGAAGCAGTGTTGGGGGTAATGCTGAAAACATGTAAAGAGGTAGATCTAAATGAATTCAGGTCTGCAGAACCAAATGAATTGATTCCAAGGCTACTATAAGAACTTCAGATGGAATCTCACAGCATCTATCAACATTTGAGAATTCTTGGAGAACAGATGAGGTATATAAAGATCAGAGGCAGGCAAATATCTACTTTCAAATCCATCTTAAAATGGGGGAAAGAGGATCTGGGCAATTATCGACTGGTCAGCTTGATATTCATAATTGGAAAAATAAACCATTCCAAACTAATCTTATACCTTTCTTTGATAAAGTTGCAAGTTTGGTAGATGAAGGGAATGCCGTAGATGTAGTACATCTTGATTTCAGCAAAGTTTTTGACAAAATAGTGCAGCCAAACTGTAAAATGTGGGCTAAATGATGCTGCTTTTAGGTCAGTTTGTAGGCAATTTAGATTTTGATGAGCTACTGAGTCTTCACTAATGTTTGCTTGTCATTCTAAAGAGAAGTGACAAGTGAGATACTTTAGGGTTTTGTTCATGGCTTCATGTCTTTCACCTAATCTAAAAGGCATAGTTAGGATTCAAAACAATCTTAATAGACTGAAAAACCTTACCAAAACAAACAGAATGAAAATGTAACATTTAACAGGAAGAATAAGATACACAAATATAGAATAGGCAATAACTGACTCTAGAGACGTGATGGCGAACCTTGGCACTCCAGATGTTCTTGGACTTCAATTCCCAGAAGCCCAAGCACCCTGTGAATCCACACAAATGGGTTTACGGCAATTCATCCGGCCCACACTGCCCTCGTCGCTCCTGGAAGCAGAAGTAAAACATGCCCTTACGGCGCATTTTACTTCCACTTCCAGGAGCGATGAGGGCAGCGTGGGCCGGATGAATCACAGTAAACCCATTTGCGTGGGTTCACAGGATGCTTGGGCTTCTGGGAATTGAAGTCCAAGAACACCTGGAGTGCCAAGGTACGCCATCACAGCTCTAGAGTAATATATCTGAAAAAGATCTGCATGCATCAACAGTATGATGAGGCAGTAAAAGAAAGTGAATGCAATACTGTATAAGACAACATCAAAAGACATATAGTCTCCCGATCAGAAGCAATAGTACCGCTCTGTTCTGCTTTGTGCAGACATCGATTTGAATAAACTGTCTAGTTTGGGGCATGACAGTTTGAGGAGAATATAGATAAACTAGAAGATTAAGAGGTGATGTGAAAGCCATCTTTAAATATCTAAAGGGCTGTTATGTGGAAGAAGCAACAAGCTTGTTTTCTGTGGTTCTTGGCAGGACCTTGATGAATGGATTCAAATTACAAGCAAAGAGGTTTGAACAAAATACTGTGAAGAACTCCCTGAAGTAAAAACTGTTTGGCAACTGAATAGTTTATGCTAGAAGGTGGTGGACTCTTCTACATCATCAGAGGTTTTTAAGCAGAGGTCAGATAACTTACTGCTTGGGAGGCTTTAGCTGCAAGTTTGCTGGTGTGTCAAGAAGTGGAACTCTATGGCCTTTGGGATCCCATCTAGCTCTGCAGTTCTATGAATGATCAAGGGAGTGCACTCCATTAACAAGTTGCTCATCAACAAGAGAGTTGAGAACTGAGATGGGATCAGAGTGGATGGTGGTGCTGTAGTGTGTGCCTCACTGTGATGGTTTTGAAAGGTTAGTTTTGGAGCAACTTTTTAACATTTTATTATATGCTTCCTCTGTGCAACAGTTTTCAAAAGGAATGAATCTATACCCTTATTTTCAGCATTAATACTTCTTCCTAACTGGGGGAAATTCGGTATAGTTATTCCAATCCTGCCCTCTCCTTTCCCGTACAGCACACCCAGCTGCCTTAACCCTACCCTGACTGTAGACCATTTTCTCCCTCGACTTGGCTACCTGTTGGTTGGGTGTCTTGACTGGACGGATGCAGGTAGGGAGGATGGAGGTGGGTTTGAATAGCCTAGTTCAATGATGGTGAAACTATGGCACGCATGTCAAAGGTGGCACGTGGAGCCCTTTTTGTGGGCACCCGTGCAGTCACTCAGCACAGATTTTGCCCCGCCCCTCTGTCCAGCAGCCCAATGGGAATGCTTCCTTCCTCCCCCAGCACAGAGTTCACCCCACCCCTCTACCCAGCAGCTCAATGGGAGCACTTCCTCCCTCCCCCAGCCCCAGCAGCCCAATGGGAGCCTTTCCTTCACCCCCTGTTGCTGTGTTGGCACTTTGCAATAAAAAAGTGGGTTTTGGGTTGTAGTTTGGGCACTCGGTCTCTAAAAGGTTCGCCATCACTGGCCTAGTTCTCCTCCCAGCTCAACACCCTTCCTCTCTTTACAACTCCATGTGGGGTCACCAGGGCCGCCATCAGGGCAGTACTACCAGTACTGTCACATAGGGCCCGGAGCTGCCAGGGGCCCTACCACCACCGGCCATAACTGTGAGGCATTACTGTGGGGGGCCCAATAGGATTGCTCAGTATGGGGCCCAGACATTTCTGATGGCGGCCCTGGGGGTCACTTTAACCAGCTGGTGTGTGTTGACATTTACGACACAGGTTTTATGAAGAGGAAAGCTTTCAAGGAAGGCCAGGGTTCCACAAGATGCCTCCCTCCCTCCCTCCCTCCTTGTGTCTTCTTCCCCCACTCCTGCAGCGGACATGTCCCTTTGTAACCACAAATGGGCACTTTTAATTTTAAAACACACGCACACACACCAAGAGCAGGAGGAGGCAGGGAGAGAGACGGCAGCTATTCCAGTGGGGGGGACGGGCGAGCCATTTGGGTTCTGTTCTCCTTGCTGGCGGCCTTTGTCCTGAGCTCCCTTTACCCCCCCCCCCTCGGTTACCACAGTAATGAGAAAGTATGGCCACCCCGCTCTTATTACCATATCCATTTTCCCTTTGGCCCGCCTGAGTGAGTGGGGGGGGGGGGAGGGGGCCGCCGGAAAGGTGGCGAAGAGGAGGCGGGTCAGAGCCAAAGAGGGGCTCTTTTTGGGCATAGCCACACACACACACACACACACACACACACACACCCTCCACTCCACAGTCCAAAATTGGCGACTTCTCTCGTTGAGGAAGAATAAAAGAGAGAGGGCAGGAGGAGAGGGAGGGAGGGAAAGGCAGCGCCCGCTCTCCTTTCCCTCAGTGAGTCTTTATACAGATACACCTCCCTCCCTCTTTCTTTCTTCCCTCCCTCCCTCCGGCGAGGATGGAGCGCAGGTAAAGCTCCCCTCAGAGACCTCCCGCGCCCCCTCATTGGCTGGCGGGCCGCCGGTGCCGCCGTCGCCTCCGGCCGCTTTGTTCTCTAGGACCGAAGGCTCGCTCCCCCCCCCCCCCCGGTTGGCTTCTTCGGCGGCGGCGGCAGAAGGGCAGAGAGAGGGAAGGAGGAGGAGGACAGGAGGAGGGAGGAAAGATTGAACCAGGCGCGGGCGGGCGGACGGACGGACAGAGCGAGCTGCCCGCTGCAGGCTCCGAAAGGGGGGCGCAGTGGTTGGGGGCAGACTAGGGAAAGGGCGGGCGGGCGGGCGAGCGAGGCTGTTCTGTCGGTACCACCCCCTCCTCCCGCTGCTGCTCTGGGCGGGCGGAGAAGGCGCTCGCTCCACGCGGCCAAGGTGCGAGCGACCGGGACTCCCTCCTTCACGGAGAAGACGAGGCGGCGGCGGCGGCGGCGGCGGCAGCCAAACCAGCCAACACAGACAGAGGCTGCCCCGGCGAGGCGCTCCAGGTAAAACTCTGCGCCGGCCCTTTCCCCTCTGGGGCGTTTTGGAGCGGCAGCGGCTTGCCTCAGAGCCCCGTAGTGTGCGTGCGTGTGTGTGTTGTGTGTGTGGGATGGTCTACCTACGGCCAGAGCCCAGAAGCTCCCCCCACCCCTGAGGTGGCGCCACGACCTCCCCTGTGGGCAGCCCCTGCTGAGGAGGAGAAAGAAAGGGCGGGAAAGTGGCGGCGTTTTGCTGAGCCAGCCGGGGGGGGGAGGGGAGGGCCGGGCGGTACCGTCACCCCCAGCACCCACTCGGACCCGGAACTCTCTCTCCCGCCGGGCTTTTGCCGAGGGGCCACCATGGCCAGGTCCAGGCTAGCCGAGCGCTTCCCGCCCAGGCGCTGCTCCCGTTGGGCTGGAAGGAATGAGTAGCGAGGCAGGTTTTAAGAGGGAGGACGGGACGAGGGACAGGGGCGGCGGCGGGAAGAGAGCGGGGGGCGGGGGGGGAGTGTAGCGCTTGGTTAAATGACAGCCCCGGAGAAGCGGCGGCTGCAGCGGATGGGCAAGAGAGGCTGAGGATCTCGGGCAGGCTGGGGAAGGATAAGGAGGAGACCCACCCGGGGCGGGCGTGGGACGGACCCGGGGGGGGGCGCGAGGCGGGCAGGGGCGCTCGGGTGGGAAAAAGGCAGCGGGGGAAGAGATAGGGTCACACCATGACCTGCAGCCTCCCAGTCCGAAATGGCTCAGTTTCTCCCCCCCTCCCCCCCCCAGTAGCTTCTTCTTTCCCCTTGGATTCAGCTCCGTTTCTGCTTTGTTCTTTCTTCTGCGTGGGATAGGGAAAGGGATGGATTGGGGTGGGGTGGTGGTGGTGGTGGTGGTGGTTGAGAGAGAGAAGCGATTTCCCGCCTAGAGCAGAAAACTTGTAGCAGCTGATGCGTCTTTTGCATTCTAAGTGCAGGTTAGTGGAGGCGGGAGAGGGGGATCCGGGATCGGGACGACAGGTCAAGGGGATGGCAGTGGTGGGTTTTCTCTCCAGGCTTGGTGGTGGTGGAGGGGCGGCATGGCTGAGGCAGTGCTGCAATTCTGGTTCCCCGTTGATTTCAGCCGATTTTTATCTTTTGCAAGAGCAGCCGCCTTCTGGAAAAATAGAAGCCTTCTTTCATTGTGAGATTTTTTTTAAAAAAAAACAAAAACCAACGCCCTCAACACAGGTTTCAGGTCCGGAGCGTGTGCCCGTTCTCCCTCCGAACTCTTGAACAGTTCTGTAGATGGCTTTGTGACAGTGGAGAGAGTTCACCTCGCTATATGTGTCCCTACCGGCTCTTCATCTTTTGGTATTAAAGCAAGTTAGCTTGACTTAAAACCTGCAGTTAGAATTAGAAACTGGTCACTTTCCCCACCCCTTCTTCGTCTGGTCTGTACCGTTCATATTTTGCCTAAGATATTTTCCTCTCTGATCGTATGTTCGATGATATTAACGTTCCTCTTTCTCTTTCCCTGTTTTTGTATGTGTTTCTGTCTCTCTGTTTTGTATGTGTGTGGTCCATAAGTACAGTATCTAGAAGGAAGAAAGCACCCTGTCCGTGTGGAGCCCCTGCTTTCATGTCCTCCTATCGCCTATTTGCTTGCCTTCTCCTTCTCATATTGTCTAGCAACACCATAGAGAAAGGTCTGTCACAGTTTTCTTAATGCATGCCTCTTTTGTTTGGAGGTGTGCTTGCTTTTTAGCTGCAAAAAAAAAGCAAGTATAGACTGAAATTTAAAGGACAATAACATTAAAGATGGGTATGCTACTTTTAAAAAGAGAGAAAGGAGGTATTTTCCAAGCAATGTTCTAAGATCAGAGAGCAAAAAAAGAACGCCTTCATTATTTAACCTGACCTAATTCATCCCTGAATGGGAGATCCAGCTCTCTGATAACAAGTCCATTCCAGCAAACGCTGATGGCAAGATTTGTGCATGCATATGCACAAGCACCCACTCCATTACTCAGTCTCCATATCTATGGGATAAACCCTTGGGATGGGTGAATTGTTGCGTACTGGTACTCCACAATTTTCATGGAATGCTGTGTCAGTAACCACAGTACACCAAGAAACAGACCTTTAGAAGGGGTTTAAGTGATTAATATGCCAAGGAAACTGACATTTGTTTTTTAAGTCCTGTGTTTTAGATGGATTCAGGGCGGGTTTGTTGGCTTACACAAAGAAAGGGCAAGTAGCGATAAGTATCTCTCATCCACCCACCCCCAAGTCTAAAAGCAGATATAGCATATCCTGGTCAGCATTTAAAATGTGACTCATTAAGCACCATATCAGTATTTCTTCACCTTGGTGACTACCAGCTTGAACCTTCCTTAATGAATAGGGAGAAATGCTCTAGCCGTAAAAGAATTACAGAAGATTTCAGTCCCTTTTTGTGATTTCACACATTTGAGATTGAAACGGAGACTTTCTGGGACAAAAGAAATAGGGCACTTAAACCTGATAGCCAGCTGTTCTGTCACTGACACTATGGACATTGCCTGGGTTGCTCATTGAAGGCTAGTCACACGTACGCAACAGTGTCTGTTCCAAAAAGCCCAAGAATGGTCCCATATACCACTTCAGCGTGTTTTCTGCTATTCCATTAACTTTCCATTTAACAGACTCAAATTGAGTTTCCAAAATGGGCATGTACTTGTTTTGCCAAAAAAGATCACTGAGAATGTTTGTTTATTTCTCTATAATTGGGAAGCAGAGATGGTAAACAGCAATACACAGCAGCCCCTAATAACACAAGCAGATATAGCAACCTGAAAGGCAAGGAGGAAAAGGAAATGTGTCAAGTTCTATTCTAGGGACAAGGAACCTATATCTTTCTGACTCCACGTTTCAAGGATTTTTGTAGGTCCCTGTGTGTTTACAAAGATCCAGTGTGAAGGAGTGAGTGTGCTTTGTCATTAGTACTTTCTCTGATCCTGTAGATATACTTGTATGCTGAATATTGATTTGATAATCCCTACACCTGCAATGCTACAATTTCTGTATTCCGAAAGATGGCAGGAGCAGACTGATGGATAAAGTTATCTTATATTCTTTGCTCTTGCTCTTCAGCATCCAGACTGGATCATCAGACTTACATTTTTTTTAAAAATAATCAGTCTTACACATACTTAAATGTTTTGGGTAGTATGAAAAATGAATAAGACAAATAGTATTACAAATCACTATTCACTGAAGATGGCAGGGTACAGTAACCGGAGACAGGGAGAACGACATGGGTCCTGTTGGATTATGTTACACCTAATCTAAAATATTGTCTAGGAAACAATTTAGGAAAAACTTGTTATACTCTATTGCTTACCACAATGTATGGCAGCCATTAACATTGATACAAAGCCGGAAATACTTAACAGAATGTTCGGTATAGTTTACTGTACTAATTAAGAAACCATACTTGGCTTTCCCCTTATCAGTGTAGGAGAACATTTCCAGCACCTTTTGTTTAGTTGATTGGTTGAGGCTTCACAGTGCTTTCTTATACTGTATCCTGTGCAAGCTGAATGCTGCTTGGAAACTGCCCATGCTACAAATTTAGAGCCAAAAATTCATGTTCTTTCCTAAATCTAGCTCTAGATTATTTTTCTTATTTTGATGCAATTGTGTCCAAGACTTTGCTTTCAGCCAGAATACATCTGAAAGGGTGGGAGCAGAAATTCTGAAAGGTTATTTCCTCAAATCTGCCTTGATGTTGTGCTAACTCAGTTTTGTAAATAAACTGCCCATAACTTCTAGTCTCCTGTTCTTATTAGCCGGCCTGACTGTGGAAGGCTTCCTGATCAGGCCATGCTGATCATCAGCTAGGAAAGTGGCTGTGTGTAAACCTGGGTTAATTATCATTAGTCTCACTGAGGCATTTGTATTGGTTGTTTGATTCATATCCGACTTCCAGCTGGTGTTTTTGCCCATAACACTGAGGCATATGTAACTCAAAGATAATGCCTGATCCAAGATGATCGGCAAACCTCATAGCTGACTGGAAATGGCAGTCTTGTTCCAAGACCAACATTGTGTCTCTTGCGCTACACTAACTGCATTGTGAAGACAGGCCAATCACTGTTATTGGTGAAATATATATACAGTATTGCAAATACATACCAGCACCAAAGGGGCTACAACTCAGTTGCAATTCACAACTGTCCAGTTGCTCATGGACCGTAATATACGAAGATAATAAGGGTGTCTCCACAAATAATAAAGAAAATGTTTTTGCCGTTTGAATATTCGAGCAAGTATATGCTACCTGATACATTTGTCTGACACCTTTAAAGGATTGCAAAAGGGTCATTATATTGGATCTCCAAATTTTCATGAATTCTGTTAAACTTGATTTTTAAGATTTTCCCAACTTTGTCATTTTTAGTTTTCTTTGACATGCACCACACCTCTCTGTAACTTTTCAACCTCAGCTTTTACTCCCCTTCATCTGCTACTGGTTTCATTAGATGCCCCACAGCATTTTAAAAAGAACTATTTTCTATTTCTCTTTTGCTCTTCCTTTCTTTTAAATTTTCTTTGTTTCAGCTGAAAAAATGTTCCTTTAACATTCCCTCTTCCCCCATCAGCCTGGTAAGTATTTTCTCCAGAGAACTGTCCTGAAAATGTTAATGCAAGAATTTCTTGCAAGTATTAGGGATTTTTTTTTTCTTGCTTGGTTTCTTTGCCCTGGAGAAATATGGGTTCCTACTTGTCACTTCTCACAAATGGTAGAAGGTGATGAGGAGGGGGTGGGGTTTATGTTTTGTAAGGCACAGGACAGGTACTGCATCAACAACATCCAGCAAAGATACAAAGTGAAGGAATACCCAGGTATCTGTATGTTGCTTGTTGCCTTGTGGTGTTTGTGTCAGATAGTAAAGATTCCAATGCTTTTGAACCTGGTACCCTTTAACATTTGAAGTAGTGTTTCATTCCTTGCATTTTGAGGTCCTTTTATGAGTGGTTCAACATGGTTGCCTGAGATCTTACTTTAATGCAATTGTTTTATTACATCAGCATGATTTTGATCGCCTGATTACAGTAGCTCTGTCTTCTGCTTTAAGGAACAGATGGTACCAACTTCAGGTTTAGCATCTTTAACAAAATCAAACTTCAAGCTAATAAACCTGAATGAACCTATTTCCATCATTGTTCTTCCACTCAATCACCACTGATTTCACGTCAATGTTTGTTTCTTTGTCCTTAATTAATTAATTAATTACTATCTGTGTTTGTGGTCCAGTGTGTTTCTGCATCTGCAGTGTCTTGGTATTTGTGTATCTTTGCTTTGTGATGGTGTGCATAGCTACCTCTGTATTCATGTGTGTTTATGATTGCAACTATTTGACAAGGATATTAGTTCTCAAGAGATAATTCCATTTTATCTTGGTTCAGAAAATGAGGGTGGAAATGCCTCTGATTGGGACTGCTTTTTAAAACCTTTATTGAGTGCGTTGAAAATGGTGCTAGGGTTAATGTTTTGTAGTCACTGGCTGCTTTTAGATGTTATGTGGTTTGCCCAATGAGTAAAGGGCTAAATTATTTTTTCTTATCTGAGTATAAGGCCTCAGATAATGCAGTAGATAGAACAGCCTGATGGAATTCAGAGATCAAGATAATAACCCTTTGTTTTAAAGTGGAGAAATGAATGAGTAATTCTATCATTACTCTTCATTTGATACCATCTGGGTTGGGAATGTCAATACGTTTTTAATGAATCTTTTGTCATCACAGCAAGATGTGGTCTCTCAAAATTAAATAAAGTGTGCTAGATTACTAGTGTTAGCAGTTTATACATGTATGCATGCGTGTGGTGGAAAAAGTGACCATTATCTTCTTGTGTTGTGTTCAATATTACAACTGATCCATTCTTTATGGCACTACCACTCCTTTTTAATTACCATGCATTTAGAGGCAATACAATGTTGGGCACTAAGAATATTCTTGAAGCCATTGTATAAAAAGCACTGACAGGTTCTCCTCCTTCCATGCCCCTCATAGTCCATTCAGTGAGATCACCCATGAAACAGTTTTAATTTGCAGGATCAGTGGAAGGATCAATCCTAGATTATAAGAGCAGTAGTGTTTGGGTCTGTGCCTTTAAAAGATTTAACTAGAATTGAGTCTAATGATGAAAAGGAAAATAAGACAGACTAGTTTTCTTCTTTGTACCAAGTGTAGCTGCTGAGCTGTCATTGCTGTGGGAAGCCTTTTGTGATACACCATCACACTGTCTGTGCAGGCTAATACCTGTTGTCCTCCTGCTGTCTACTACTCTGTTAGTGGATAGCTCAAAAAGGGAGAATAAAAGACAGGGGAGGAGAAATGGCTAGGAATGCAGACAGGTCATACTCCCTCCTAGCCTTTAGATCCAAACTCCTTCATATTACCACAAAGGCTCTGTGTATGCAAGAGAGAATGTATTTGCATGTGTTAAAGTGGTCAAAAGCAAGAATTTGCCATTTTAGAATAACAAAGAACCAAGCTTATCTTAAACATCCCCCCCCTTTAAAAAAATTAAAATGTCAGCTTTCAGTGCAATACTGAAACTTCATATAAGTTACAGGATTTAAATTATGTTTTAATGCCAATGTTTGCAACTGATTTTTTTTTAAAAAACCATGCCTTTAAAATGAAATGCAAATGAAATTTTACAAACTCTTGGTGAAGAATATGTTAAACTGTGTTCCCACTAAGTTGAAAGTTTGGATGTGGTTATTTTATTAGGTATTATCAGTTGTTTCTTCTGTGCTATAGACAGTAGTAAGTAGCAAACAACATCTTTGTATTCTCTGTCTAGAAAACCCTGGGATGGGTCACCATAAGTCAGAATCGACATACAGTAATGGCACACAATGCATAATTAACTCACACTACTAACTTTCTGATAAGAATACATGTAACTACTCAAAGGTGGATATGCTTCTATGCGTACCAGCACATATTTTATACAACGTGTTATATGTGGAATGCTTCCCCAAGACACACAAACACATAGAAACACATTAGGATCTGTGGGCCCCTAGACTAAAACTGTGGCGCGGGCCCTACCGGGGAAAGTATTTTAAAAAAAATTTGACCTACAAAAACCGCATTTTCAGCAATTATCCAATTAAAAACTGAAAAATAAACATCATTGCACTCCTTGTTTTCTGATTTTAAAAATTGACGTAGAATCACGTGGTGCGGGCTCCCCTTTGTGGTGCGGACCCATAGGCTGCAGCCTAGGTAGCCTATCCTTAAATACAACCCTGCAAGGGTAGGTGTATTTGTAGCTCTGTTCAGGCATCATTATCTCAGAGAAGTAAACATGAAAGTATAGGAACATTCTTTTTTCATCCTTTCTTTCGTCATTTTCTTCATTGGTTGAATCTGAGGAACAGAGCATCATGCAAGTACATATGGTGGTTCTTTAAGTGAACCAGAACCTTGGAAAATCATGTTCTGGTTTATACAAAGAGTCTCCATGCTTATAATATACTTGGCATTCTATACTCAAAGGGGCAGGGCCAGAATGTTCCTCTCCTCACATGTTTACTTATCTCAGGTAAGAATACCTGAGTAAGGTGTGTGTGTGTGTGTGTAAAAGGAAGGTGAGTTTCTGTCTTGGTGTGCGGTATGATGCCTACCATCTAACAATACCATTTTAAAATGTCATAATGATACAAAGTGTCATATCTGTCCATGTAAATCTGATGGATGAGAAAGCCCTTATGTATAACATTGCTGTTTGCTATTGTCACTAACAGAGATGGACTGTTTCCATTTAAAGTTATTATCATAAGTCATCCAACATCAGAAGTAATTCTTGTTTATTCTGCTGATCAAATGCCACCATTGAAGATGACTGGGTGTATTTCATTGTAGCTGGTCTTTTAGGGGTTCCCAATTATACTGTACTCAACTTACATATTGCTAGATTATTTCTTCAGAAGATCTTTAATCATGTGCATGTCCCAAAGAAGGTAGGAAATGTTTCAGATACTTTACTGACAGAATACATATTTTTTTAAAATATATAAAATCATAGAAATAAGCATGTAGCAAAAAGGAGGAAAAGCAGATATTATTTTAAAACTGCATTTAGAGATGTGTTGATGAATACGTTGTATAGTGCTTTCCTCTCATAAATTTCCAACCTCCTTCTTCTCAGTGGGTGATAGCATTCCATTCCCATGTTTTCAGATGCAAAAATGCATTTTGTATTAAAACTACATGCATTGTATCTTATAGTTGTAAAATGATAACTTCCTTTTCAGAAAGGGAAAAAAACTTACTTTTTTTTTTTGAGACAACCTCCATTCCAGTATCTTTAATCTTTAGGTTTTCCTTCATGCCACATGTCCTAATAAATGCAGTGTTCCAAACTATTTTCTTTTCAAGACTGTTGTCCTTAATTTTTAGTATTCTAAGTAAACATAGGGAGTCTTACTTCTTAGTGGCCAAAATCATGTTGTTGATTTATGATTCAAGTTAAACTGCATAACTCGCGACAGCAAATTGCACTAACTTAACACGACACTAGTTGCATCACAACGCTCATGTCATTTGCACAGTTGGGCACTTTCCTTTAATGAGACTGATGCCTTGTTAGTTGGTAGCAATTCACTGCAGGAGATTACGCAGACAGATATGTAAATCACTAGGATTCAGGCCATTGTGATTAGCCCAAGGATTGTATTTTAAATATAATTGAACAAATGACTATTGTTTTTTCTCTTCTGTTGTTCTTGGATCTATGAGTATTAAACACTAGCATCTGTGCCTGTGTTTGCATGCAGTTAACCCTTATTTGTGTTCTGAGACATACTTCTCTTACCAAACAGTTTGTTTGTATAACCTGTGCTTGTTCAGGCAAAGAATCGCTTGCACTGTGTTCATTCCCCCCCTCCCCACTTAGCCCTTTCTTTCTATATTATAAATATATTGGGTGCCACAGAAACAATATTGTAATTAATATGGTTGGAGTTCAGCAATGCCCACACTCAAAGAATCAAGTTAGGAGTTAGTAATGGCTTTAAAGACATGAAAGGGCTTGAGCAATACACAATCTGGACGTAATTCAGAGGCATGATCGCATACAGCTGGCAATGTAGCATAGTTGTTGGGTGCTAGACTCCCAACAGCACCTGGAAGTTTTTGTCCCAACTGAGCTATGAGACAGACTAAGTTGTAATGAAACAGTCATGCTCAACAAAATCCGATTTATATTACAAGGTATGGATAGGGGGTCAGCTATATACTGCCCTGAAATGGCAGAAGAAATGTGATATGTAAATATAACAAATACATCATAGAATCGTAGAACTATAGAAGCAGAAAGGGTCATTGAGTCCAACATTCTGCCAGTGCAGAAAAGCTATGGGTAAAACATCTTTTTGACAGGTGGTCCTCCAGCCTTGTTTTAAAATCTCTAGTAAAGAAGAATCCACTACCCTCAAAGAAATCCATTCCAGCTTTGAACAGTTCTTAATGCCAAGAGAGTTCTTCCTAATGCTTAGGCAAAATCTCATTTCTTCTAATTTGACTTCATTATTTTGCGTCCTATGATCTGAAGATATAGAAAGCAGACTTGCTGTATCTTCCACGTGACAGCTTTTCAAATATTTTCAGATAGCTGTCATATCACTTCTCAGTCTTCTGTTCTTCAGGCTAAACATACTCCACTCCCACAACCATTTCTTATAAGACTTGGTTTCCAGAACTATTATTCATCATCCTGCTTAGCAGTTTCCAATTTGTCAATATGCTTCTTAAACTGTAGTGCTCAGATGTGGATGCAGTGTTACAAGTGAGAGCTAACCAGAGAGGTACTGTTAACATCCCTTGGTCTGGACTCTGTTCTTTTAATGCAAGATCCAACTTTTTTCTTTTCTTTTTGGCTGCCGCATCACACTGTTGAATTATTTTTCACTTGGAGTTCCCCAGGTCCTCTTCACACGTGCTGCTGTCAAGTCAGTTGTTGCCTATGTCCTATTTGTGCATCTGAAGCTTCATGCCCAATTTAGAACTTTACATTTTTGTTCTCTTTTGTTTTAATTCAGTTTTCCAGTATTTGTATATTTATCTATTTATAATTCAAATTTCTATGCCGTCCAATCAGGCGAACCCAACTCAGGGCGGCTCACAACAGAATTAAAACATACATACAGTGATACCTCATACAACGTCCAAACTTGGTTCCACAAGTTTGGACTTTATACGGATTTGGACTTTGTATGAGGCATGCAAAATCTTAGCCGCGATGCCTCATACAATGTCCAAATCCTTGCCGCGATGCCTCGTACAACGTCATTTCCATAGAGATACATTGTATTGTAACAGAACAGACTTCAGGGAAAAGTCAAGGAAACAGACAGGAAACTGACAGAACTTTAAGAAATCATTGTCTAAAGGCTAAATACATTACAAAAACTTGTCAAACAACCCTGATTGTCCAAGAACCTGAAGAATGCTGCAAAAATCCCAGGAATGCTTCTAAAAATTCTGATGAAAAATTCAAAAAAATCCAAAATTGCGCTCAAAACCACTCCTAAACACTCTTCGCCTCATGCAAAACCCACAAGAGCAATGCATGCATGCGTCCTGCCTTTTATACTACAATGCAACCTGGGAAACCCCAATGCCTCATACAAAGTCTCAGCGACTTTGTATGAGGCAACTTTTTTCAAGGAATTAGGCGGTGTATGAATTCAATGTTGTATGAAGCGGACTTTGTATGAGGTATTACTGTATTAAAAACAATTAAAACCCCAACATACCCACCCACCTATTAAACACTAACCACATTAAAACTGCCCACATTAAAAAGATGGGGAGGCTTCATTTCATAAGCCAACAGGCGGGGGCCACTCTTCCATCCAGGCCCCACACCTGCCCCGCCAACCAGGTTTTTTAATTCTTTTCTGAAAGGCAGCAGCTCCGTCTGCTCCCACAACTGTACTGGCAGGAGGTTCCACAAGGCCGGTGCGGACACAGAAAAGGCCCTCCTTCGTGTTCCAGAGAGGTGAGCCCCTCTGGCAGATGGAACAATTAGAGAGCCCCTCCAGTCCGCTCTGGTTGGGCGGATAGACACTCTTGGGATGATGGGGTCTCTTAGGTATCCTGGCCCACTACCATGTAGGGCTTTAAAGGTCAAAACCAGCACCTTGAATTGCACCCGGAGACAAACTGGTAACCAGTGCAGCTCCCGAAGCAATGGTGAGGCATGACCATAATGCCCGCACCCCATCACCACCCGGGCTGCCACATTCTGCACCAGCTGTAACCTCCGAATGGTCGTCAAGGGCAGCCCCATGTAGAGCGCATTGCAATAATCTATCCTGGAGGTCAGTATGTTTAGGTGTAGACTAGTGGTTCCCAGTGTGGGGCCCACACCCCCACAGGGGGACTTCAATTCCCAGAAGCCTAAGTCAGTACATTGGCTGAAGAGTGCGGTCCTGTTGCCATCACAAGTACACTTGCTGGGGACATGAAAGAAAGCCTTCTCTGTGGCAGCTCCCAAATTTTGGGTTAGGTTGGCCCTTCTCCCCTTTTATCTTTTCACCAACAGCTGAAGACCCATCTCTTCAGGCAGACTTTTAACATTTAGCTTTTAATTGAGTCCTTGCATGCTGGTTTTTATCTTTTTTAAAAAAAGTTAGTTTGCTTTCAAAGTTAATGTTCTTAATCACCTGATATATTTTAATTATTATGCTCGCTTAATTTTAATGTGTTATTTACTGTGTTTTTAATTTCACTTATTTTAACTTTGTGAGCTGCCTTGAGTCCTCTCATGGGAAGAAAAGTGACCTATGAATGAAACTAAATAAATGAAATCTGAAATACTGATTCTGTCTTCTCAAGTCTTACAATATACTTCCTAGTTTGGTGTTATCTGCAAATCTGTGGAGCTTTCTTTTAACATCCTCTTCCAAGTGATGTAAGATGTTAAACAAGGTATTGGATCCAAGATGCATGCTGTGGTATCCAACTTGTCATTTCATTCCAAGATAACTTTTTGTGAGCATTCCCTTGATACAGGCTGTCAATCAGCTATAACTCCACATAACAGTAGCATCATAGTCCATTTTTTTTACGTTTGTCCACTAGAATATCATTAGGAAACTTATGAGAAGTTTCAATGAAATCAAGATACAGTATTTTATATCCATAGTATTTTCATTTACCAAGTTTGTTACTTGGTTGATCTGTACTTCACATGTCTAGTTTGACATGGTGAATCAAAGCATCATCTGCCACGAGATTTTAGCAGCCTCTCACCATTGGGAGGTCCTACTGCTACCGTAGCAGGGTCCGATGATGTACAGGGGACTGTGGCCCGTGTTTTCTATGTTCCTTTAGCCATTTGAAATATGACACAGCTGGCTGGGCTCATGTAGAAGTTGGCCATGTTAGAGCAATGCACTGGCCAGGTTACCAAGCTTGTAACTTTGTGAAAACAACACACAGAGAAATTACTACAGCATGTTTTTTTCTTGAGAAATCCATTTTGAGTTTGGAAAATCACAGTATCCCCCCCCCAGTGCTCTCATGCTGACCATTTAATGATCTGCTCTAGAATCTTTCCTGATGCTGATGTCTAACTGACTGGTTTTTAATTGGTTGGATCTTTTTCTCATTCCATTTTGAACAGGGGTCATCAACCTTTTACGCTCCCTCAGACAGCTGAAGGGGTTGGGCTGGTGGTCCCTCCGCCATTTACAGCTGCCGCAAACGTGCCCGCGGCTGTTGTAAACACATTTATGGCAGCCATAAATGAGTCCACGGCTGATTCTGGTGGTAGAGGCAGCTGGAGCAAGGGCGCAGGCCTGATGATTTGGTGCCATGGGCCAGATCCAGCCCATGGGCCGTAGGTTGTCGACCCCGGATTTCGAGGATGGGGATGGCATGTTTACTCCATGTTTTCAGGTAACTAGTCGGTTCTCCAAGAATTTTCAATTATTAGACATAGAGGCTCCAAGATTACATCTACAAGTTCTTTTAATATCTTTGAATACAATTTATGTGACCCAGGAAATGTCAATTCACCTAAACCATCTGGTTGCTTATACATTTTCCTCTATTTTGGGTTGCAGTCCCTTCCTTTCCTGCTTTATGCTGCCCGCACTAGGTTGAGCACTATTCTCAGTTTGGGAAAACACAGAGGTGAAATAGGTGTTTAGCAGTTCTGCCTCCTTTTTGTCCTCCATTTGTATTTCAGCCTTCCCTCCATGCAGTGGCCTTAACATTTCTCTGTTCCTCTTGCTTCAAGTATAGCAGAAAAGCTCCTTTTTGCTATTTTTAATCTCTCATGCAAGCCTGAACTTATTTTGAGCCTTAGCAATTGCAATACCAATTACACTTATATAAAGGTAAAGGTTTCCCTTGCTCGAAAGCCATTCGTATCCGACTCTAGGGTGCAGTGCTCATCTCTGTTTCTAAGCCGAAGAGCCAGCGCTGTCTGCTTCTGCAGACGTTTCCGTGGTCATGTGGCAGGCATGACACTTATATACTACACTTATATAAGTATATATTACACTTATATACTGCCCCGTAATGCTAAAGCATTATCTGGGTAGTTCACAAGATAATTAACATTTTGCCCCCAACACATTGGGTACCTCAGTAGGATGGAGGGCTGAGTCAACCCTGATCCTCGTCAGGACCAAACTCAAATTGTGAGCACTGAAACAGCACTTTAAAGGAGAAGTATTAGTGAAAAAAAGAATTGACTTTCAATATGTACCTGCCTTACCAATCACTAGATTTTAATATCTTTCTGCTCAAGTAAGTAAACATTTATTGAATCAAAATGTCAGTTTGGAAATGGGCCAGTCATGTGGAATGAACTCTGGATGAATCCTTTCATTTCAAATCAACATCTTTACATAAAGGGCTTAACAACAGGGGGAAAGGGTTTTTTGAGCAGTAGGGTAGGTAGGTAAACAGACTAGGAGGATTTATGGCATAGGATAGAGACTAAAACCTACCTGGTTTCAAGCTGTGCACAGTAACTGGTGAGATTTGCCTGCACTATGTAATTTAAAGCTAAATTAGAATGAAGACTGTGCTTCCCATTCTTTCAATGACTAATAGAAATATTAAAAATCCAATGTCCAGCTGTTGGAGCAAGCAGAATTACTAGAGTTGTAAGGTTTACACTGTGTCCTTGGTCCCAGCTCCACAAATTTCAGAACTGGCAGTGCTTGGAAGGGACTGCAGTGGCTCAAGTAGCTAAGATGCTGACCAGAAGGCAGCAGGTCAGTAGTTTGATTCCTAAGTACTGCAGGACAGAATGAGCTCCCATCTTTGCCCCAGCTCCTGCCAACCAGGCAGTTCAAAAGCAAGAAATTGCAAGTACAGTAGATAAATAGGGACCACTTTGGTGGGAAGGTAACAGCGTTCCGTGTGCTCCAGTATCTAGTCATGCCTGCCACATGACCACAGAAATGTCTGCGGAAGCAGATAGCGCTGGCTCTTTGGCTTTGAAACAGAGATGAGCACTGAACCCTAGAGTCGGATAGACTGGCTTTTGAGCAAGGGATACCTTTACCTTTACTAGAGCTTGGAAAGCTAATTTTGCTTACCCTTGTAACAGGTTGTTATCAACATAACTGGGGTGCACAAAAAGAGCCTCCTTCAAGACTGTGGTATTTTTGAACCACAATTGGGTGTACCCTGGTAATGGCAACCTTGTATTGCCAGCTAATCTTTTTCACACTAGGTCAGGTGAAAGGAACTTCAGAATGAACACACCAAAAGTGCCTTCATTTTGGCAGTTTCACATCGGGCCTAGACACAGAAGAAGATCAGCCTAACTATCACTTGGTAGGATAGAACATTTTACACACATGGTACTTCATTCAGATATTCCTTTCTTTATACCTTTATCCTTTCTTCTTTTTGATAAGATTTGGGAAATATTTGATCTTTCTGTCTTTCCAGTTCTTTAATGTAGTTCCCTGGAATGCAAGAAATCTGAACACAAATATTTATATGGATTCTCAGTCGAAAGATATTCCCCCAAATGTGAGGTCTGTACCATCCTTCAGCCAAGGAAAATACCCTATAAATCCTGCTGTCCTTAATCCAGCTTCCCTTCTGGCAACCTGAGCACGCTTAATCCCCAAGTGTTCAGGAGACCAATTCATTAAAGATCCCTGTACACCTCAAACCTGTCCAGCACTGCTAAATGACATGCCTTTACCTGTGTGTCCCAAAGCCACAGAGTTACTGTATTCATTTCTTCTACTTATTTAACTTAGCCACATCAAGCAGAGAAATTCTGTCTCAGAATTTAGTCTAAGATACTAAAGGAATCACAGAAAAACAAGAAGACCTGACTTGGGTTGTTTGCAGAGTTATCACTAGTTGAGTGATGGAGTTACCTTAGGAGTATATAACAGGCTTTTTTTAACTGTATCATCTCCAGGAAGCTCAGAGGAAGTGGGGGAAATATTAATAAGGGTAGATATGCACAGCACTGATTGGTAGATGCTTGTGATACGAAGACTGTACCATATCAATCACCTTCCCAGAGCACTTTTGCAAATATTTTACACATTACTGTACAGTTCTTTTACGTGTGAAGTGAGTGGATCTGCAGCTTAATAAGCATTAAAGGCAGAGCATTAAGAGCATCAGTACCCTTTTTCTAAGTTTCATAGGGTCATCCTAAGATGTTTGTTTATTTGTTTGTTTGTTCAACTTGTATGCCACCCCACTCACATTGAGACTCTGGGCGGCTAACAAAGAAACACAAAGTATTACAATTACAAAGTATCGCATTACCATAATACCCCCCCCCCAAAAAAAAATCAAAAACAATACACAGAAAAACAATATATTGCAAAAACTCAAACCCCAACAGCTATGTCTACTTTCCTCCAGGCCAGGCTGGCCGAGGGAAAAGTCCGGTGGTGACGGCGTTGGCGTTCTTGTTGCCAGCCAAGCCTCACAGCTGCTCCTGCTTCCCTCCAGGCCATGTTGCATAAGGCTGATCTGGAACTCATACCCTTTATCCAGCCAAATCAAGATGTTCAATTCTTGAAACCAAGCAATATATTTTAGCACGTGAGGCAAAAACTAGGAGTGCCTTTCTGCATACAGTACTTGGCAGTAAAATATAACTGCAACAAATTAAGCAACATTTGTTGCTCCTTCAAGACACTCAAAATCTCCTATCTGAGGTGAGCATCTCCACCTTCCTGATGGGTAGGGTCTGTCTCTGAAGTGTTGCATTATTCTGGAGCTTTGCATTGGTCCATTGGTCTAGCAGCATAACTGTAAGTACCTCAATACATTAAACTCAGTACTGATAAATGCAAAATGCTGCACATCTGGAGTGGGATAACTATAGTGCATCATGTAATACTGAACTGTTTTTTATTAGCATTCAGGAGGGAAGCATTGGTGCCACATTAAATAGCTCCATGAAAACTTTAGTTTTCCATCATCAACAGCTTTCTCTCAGAAGCAGTATTTCTGAGATTAGTGGAAATGGGAGAAAACTGTCATAACATTGTTTAGCAAAACAGCAGTGCATCTACACCTTGATAACACCGTCTTTATAAGGATAAGGATAATAGGACTATAAAGATAACCGCAAAGCACAACAAAAATTGTCATGGTATGGGCAAGCCTCCCGTGTAAATTAAGGCTTAAAAGGATTACCACTTTTTGGTTCAACAAAAGAAACAACTAACACCTTGTTCATATTAATTTACTTTAGCTGTGGCAGTACAAGCTGTGGCTGGCACCTCAATGATTCAAGCATGATCCAGCTTCTGGCAGTCACTTCCATTCCAAGCATTAGTTGCTACAAGAAATTGCCACTGTAGACACATACTGTCTTCTGTGAATACCCATAGTTTACTGATCATGTCAGCAGAAAACCAAGCCAGTATTACTCGCCTTATGGTGGCAAAGGTGGGTTAATTTTCACCCTTCTCTGTTCCCAGTGGATCTGAGTCAAGTTACAACAATAGTGCATCATTTTTGCTCTTGTTGCCACATCTGAATCACTAACACTTGATAATGTTGAGCAACATTAGGGATGCAGTGGCTCATACATTCAGATGTACAGTAAAAAGCAGTATGACTAAATAATATGAATCTCTGACTAGTATAAAAAAAGGGAATGAGGTTCAGTCATTTGCCTTTCATATAATAGCAGAGCTAAAGTGGTCCTCAACTGAATTAAACTGTTAATGGGTTTATAATTTCTGATGTGTGAAACTTGCTACTTTTGAAATTAGTTGTTTTTTTTTTATTTAGTTCTCAGACCCACAGGCTTTCAAAGCATCACTAAGAGTCTGATTTGGAAAACAGCGAAGAGCAGTAGTGAAACAAATGAGGTCAGAAATGGAACAGGGACGTTCTTGGAAGATGGGAATATTGATGGCTGTGAGGCTCCTTACATAACAGCTATTAGTTAGAAAGCTCACTGCATCTGTCCTTAGGCACAAATGCCTGTGGGTGTAGATACATGTAATATTAATACTGAATTAAATAAGAGCTCTCAGCAGATTCTTCAGCTGAAGCACAACAGCAACTTTCTCCTATTTAAATAACTGAAATGGCTGATATGCATAAGAGTGACGTAAAAGCTGGATCAGCTGTTTTTCTTTCCCCCTCCATGTTTCAGGTAGACTTCCCTCCCCTCCTCTCATGTCTTATTATTCCTGTTTTGAGTTATATCCTTTACCTTACCGAAATCCAGAATTACCTGCAAATATCTAGTGCCCCTTTGTCTTGAAATGGCCTCTGTTCACAGTCCTCATGCAGCAAAAAAATCAATCAATTTTATAGAATACATGGAGTGCAGCTTAGCAAGAGATGCTGCAAAGATTATAATAGTGCCATTTCATGCATTTTTATTGAGAGATAAGTCCTAATGTGTACATTTGGTCTTGTTGCTGGATAAGTGTGCCTTGGTTTGCAGCCTAAATGGCACAACTGCAGTGAATCTGCTGCTACTTTCCTTCACTATAGTAGTTGTGAAGGACTCTAGGTGTTACAAATGTTATGTGCTGTCAAATGACAACTAACTGATAGAGACACAAATAGAGCTTTCAAGGTAGGTGAAATTTTTAAGGAATGATTTTATCAGTGTCATCCCTCCAATGAGTTTCCAAGGCCAGCTATGGATTAAACCCACTTCTCCTGAACCCGCTGTATCAACTCCAGAATATTGAATATCACCTCTTCTAGCACCGCACAGCTGAAAAATGGGGCAGTTCTCTATTTTCAAAGCCATATGTCTTTCTCTGCTTCATTTGCTTCTTCCTTAGCACTTTCTTCCATAACTGAAGGTACTTAAACAGTTTTGCCAGTAACTAGAATTCACCTATTTTATACTCTTATGCACCACAGTGTGTTGTGAGGACAAATAATAATGTATTCTATACTATGATTTTATTTAGAGATTGTAGCTTTTTAAAGTTTTGGTCATTTTTAATGTAGCTTAATTGCTGCAGTGAGATAACTATAAGACCCGGGGTTCTGTACCCATATTGTCTCTAAGGGTATGCGTAGGACTTGGATGAATCCAGAACCAAATAATGCTGATTCAGAGAGATGGAGAACATGTCTCACTCAAAGTAGGATCGAATTAGACCAAGCCTGAAGATTCATTAACTACAAGGTACACAGGATTAGACAGCAAAATTGAGTATATTCCCCACCCAAGGTCTTTCTGTGCACCAAGGTGGGGAAAAGGGACAGCAAATGGAGAGTGTTTAGTCTCTTTACTAGGAGTTTTAATATCAAATAAATGATTTTTACCAAGTCATCAGTACCAGTGGTTTTGAGAAGGGATGCTGATGCCATTTATTGCAGAGTTCAATGCCTTTTCCTAGTTCTTTTGTTCACAAGACCAACATGTTAAAATTTATTTTCTGATATATGTGGAGAAAGGAGATAAAAGTAAGCTGCTGCTTGCTTGGGAAATGATGTTAAAGTTAAGTCCTCTTTTGCCAATGTGGTGTTCCACATCTCTCACCCATCCTTGCCCTATGTGACTTTCATACCAGTTGAGTGGAAAACAGAAAAGGCATAAACTAGTTTTCAGTCTTTATAATCCTGTTGCCTTTCTTCTGCAAATTGCTTGAGAGAACTCTCTCTACATTTACATGATTACTCACCAGTAAGAGATTTCTAGAGTGCAAGTAGATAAATAGGGACCACTTCAGTGGGAAGGTAACAGTGTTCCGTGCGCTCCGGTGTCTAGTCATGCCTGCCACATGACCACGGAAATGTCTGTAGAAGCTGACAGCGCTGGCTCTTCGGCTTTGAAACAGAGATGAGCACTGAACCCTAGAGTCGGATACGACTGGCTTTCGAGCAAGGGAAACCTTTACCTTTAAAAGTGTGAATGGGTAAAGGAAAGTAGCAATGCTTTTTCTCCCCATTTCCTTAAAACTAGAAACTGCTTTCGTACAAAAGAGGCAAATACAGATACTCTTCCAATTTAATTTAGCTTGAAAAGATTTGATGTCCTTTAAGCTACCTGCTTGGACATTTCAGAAGTCCATAGTCACAGTGTGTTCACTTTTTCAAAATAGAAATTGAAGACCTTGGAAAGCAAATTCTTTTAATATGCTGCTGCTTATCTTCAGCCTTGATTCACCCCAAGATGTGCCATTGCATTCTATGTGATACAGATTCTGCAGAAGAACATCTTGGAGAAAGATGAATAGTTTAGATTTATCTTATTCCTCTTAAATTGAGAACCGTATTTTGCAGGTCAGTTCAGTATTAATACTATATAAATGCTGGCAAAGTGACAACACTAGTGGTGTCATTGGTTTGCCAATCGGCATATGATGAGCACCATGTCAGCTTCAATTTCCACGTTTTTACTTACATGCTCATAAAAAAACCCAACAGGATTCTGTTTTATATAACACTAAACATTAGGCGTTCCCAACCTATGGCCCACAGGCCTAATCTGGCCCATGGAGCTCATTAATACGGCCTGTGGTGGCTACCTGTGCCTCTTCAGAACCACCCACCGCCACCAGAAGTTGAAATATGTCACTAACTGTGGCGGCAGCGCCAATTTTAATGGCTTCTTTCACAGCATCTGCCTCTTCCCAGGGTGGTGGGAGGCTTTTTGGAGCATGCTTGCTCCATTTTGGGGTGTTTTTTTTTTTTTTTTTTGCTGCTTCTCTGCTGCGCTTCGGCAGCCAAACCATGGCAGTTGGTGATTTCTGGCGGAGCTTACGTCAGTGCCTGGGTTGCCAGTGCGGAACCAGGAAGTCACAAACCACCATGGTTTGGCTGCCAAAGTGCAGTGGAGAAGCGGCAAAAAAATCCCAAAACAGAGTGAACATGCTCCAAAAAGCCTCCCACCATCTTGCTGTGGAGGCTGTGCAAGATGATGATGAAAACATAAGCAGTGGTTGCAGCCACACCTCTGGCCTGCACAGTTGAGCACGGTGGTGGGAAAACATTGGGAACTCCTGCTATACATTAATAAAGATATAACACTATGACCTTCTTTAGAATAGCAGCAAGGACTGCAGGTGTAGGCACTTGAAGTAGAAGCATGTGCAGTATTATTAGTTTTTGAATGCTGAAATAAATGGGTTTGGGGGCTGGCGTTATGGATTAAGGCAGCTTTCAAGATGATTCTGAAAGCCTTTCCAACCAATCTGGGTCTAGCCATGTAAACAATGTGCACAGTACATTCTTAATCTTGGCATATGCATTGAAAAGTAATATTCACAAAGTGATTTGTTACATTTGGCACCTACTTAGTCTGAAGAAGGGCTGCCAGCTTTGTTGCCAAATCTGTTTTGAAAACCAGCTTGCTCATATTCCAGCTGGTGATTCACAGAGACAGACAAAAGTGTCCTCTGTTTAGTATCTTATTTGGAGAGCACTTCTAAGGCACAGAAATCCATGCTGTTCTAAAACTAGTATTTGCTAAAGACTCTTTGCTCAAAGTAGATAACAGAAAGAAAAAACCTACAAAATATGTAGCACAGAAGATTTCTTTCTTTTCTTTTCTTTCTTCCTTTCCTTTTCCTTTTTCTTTCTTTCTTTGTGAGCTACCTGTTAGATGAAGAGAACTTCCAGTTCCTTCAGCAACCTTTTCAAATGTTAACATAGAAACACAACATCTGGGGTGTGATAGGAACATTTCACTCGATAGCTATCATACAGACCGAATTACTGTATTAATGGGGCTGGGGTTACAATGGAAAGCACCTACTCTTTGGAAGGGTCTCATTTGTTGTACAGTGGAACCTCGGATAACAAAGGGACCTATAGCAAAAAACTTGCATAATGAAAGCAAATCAAATGTGGATGGCACCCTCGGATAACAGATTTTTCCATAGCAGTTTCTTCCATTTTCAATGCATTCCTATGGGAAATCACATTTTGCATATTGAATTTTTGCTAAAACCGCATTGTTTATCAATGTGTTCCTATAGAAAACTCGCATAACAAAAAAAAAAATCACTATATGAAAAAACTTGTGGAATGAATTAATTTTGTTACCCGAGGTTCCACAGTATGTTGAACTGACACCTTCTCCAAAAAAAGGATAAATGCCTGGGGATGAGGTGCTTGGGCCCCCTGGTATATATTATTGAGACAGAGAGATAGGTTTCTGGTAGGCAGTCAATGATCACTTGCTTAATGGTTTAAAGTTGTAGATGTCACACATTGTCTTGAGAATTTAGAAAGTGCAGTGGAGGAGTAAGCAGCGTATGCTTTCACACTACTGATGCCAGAAAAATTTTCCATACAGTCCTGGAAGCCAAATTTAGATTTTTGGGTAGGATGAAAATAAAGGTTTCCAAGGTAATAATCTACCAGGCCTGCAGAGCCTGTTAGACTGACATTGCTGAGGGAGCTCAGTGTGAAAGTGCAGAAGGAACATTAGTTAGGATGAGGTTTATGGGACTTAATCTTGCATATGATAAGTTTGCACAATAAGGATGGGCTTCAGTGAGACTGAATATTTTTATTTATTTATTATTTATTCATAAGAACATAAGAACATAAGAACAGCCTTGCTGGAACAGGCCACAGCCCATCCAGTCCAGCATTCTGTCTCACACAGTGGCTCAACATTTCCTTCAGGGTATTCCCAAGGAGATGCCTTCACCTGCTTAGGATTCCCTGGAAATGGCATTGAGAGATATCCTGCCTATCTCTCCAACCCGGAGGTTGTCCTTAGGTAGCCATAATTATAGCCATTGATAGCCTTGTCCTCCATGAACTTGTCTAATCCTTTCTTAAAGCTGTCAAGACTGACAGCTGTCACCACTTCTTCTGGCAGGGAGTTCCATAGACCAGTAATCCTCTGGGTGAAAAAGTACTTTCTCTTATTTGTTTGAGAACTAGTACCCAAAAGTTTCATGGAGTGTCCCCTAGTTCTAGTGTTGTGCGATAGGGAAAACAGTTTTTCCTTATCCACTTTGTCCACACAATTTGTATAGTTGCCCCAATCGGCATGCACAACATTTAAACTATAAAAACCCTTAAAATTCCTAAAAACACTGGAAAAACTACCTCCTGCCTGCACCAATTAAAAAGCTAGTTAAAAACTAGATTCAAAAAGAACATTTAAATTGATGTCTGAGAGGCACCTGACAAAAGCGGGTTTGGGATGGATCATTGCTTTGGAATGAGCCTGTAACTTTCAGATCATTCTCACAGGGCAACCCATAAACATTAGGATAATGAGCAGTCAAAAACATTAAAGGAAAACACACATATCAGATAATAGGAGAAAGATTTAGTATGTTGAGTTTTAAGTGTAAGTTGTGAGGGCTGTCCTAGCCAGGTTGAGCTCGCTGATTTGTGATTCACCTTATCTACAGTGCAGTATACTGAATGGCTAGGTTATCTTGCTATGGTAATATAGTAGATCATACTGCCAACGACTCAATACTGAGTTTCAGCCAGCGGTTAACTAACCTGACAACCCTGAGGACTAACAGCCTTGGTTGCCGAAATCCATAGGGAAGGGTAATGGTCTCCAAGTGGATTAAATCCCACTTGAATCCATATTTATGGAGGGCAGCAGCTTAATGAAGCTGGCCTGGGGCTGATAAGGACTTTGCATGCCAAAAGGGCTCAGGACCGGAAAGTGACTTGTGGAGCTGGATCAGTGGTATGGGGGTCATGCTGCAATGTGGAAGGCAGATGAAAGGCCACTGTATTATATTCTCAGGACAATCTTCGTGGCTGATCATCATGAGGATCGCCAATATCCGGATTCAGATATGGCAGAACAAGAAGATGATGTTGATGAGTGGTATATGGGTATCCTTAGACACAAGCTCTATACAGAGTGGACAGGGAGGAGTGTGTTGCTGTTTGTGCTTAAAAGGGACAACTGAAGATTAATCAACATTTGAGAAGAATAAAATTACCCAGTAGAAATGAGTGGGTAACAACAGATCTTTAAAATACTTTCAACAATTAAAACACAAATTGTTTGAAGGACTAGCAACATATACTAATATGAATTTTATTGTGCCTTGAGATCAGCACTAGGAAAATAACTATTCTGTAAAAGTGCATTCCAGGCAAGGTGAAATGGACCTGTTTAGCTTTTGAGTTCAAAAAGATTTAAAATAACTACTACAGTACTTACTTCTTCTTCAGGTACCATATCCATTCTGGTTATTGGCTATCATCTTGGCGATAATCTTCCTGTTCTTAACTACCTACTACTACCAACTATTTCCTACAGTGAAACCTTGTATAATGAAAATAATCCTTTCAATGAGGTTGTTCTTCATGAGATTTTTTTTTGTTGTGCGAAAATATTTTGCATAGTGAAAAATCCTGTGGGGGAACTCGCGCAATGATATTTTTTTTGCTATGCGAATTTTCCCATAGGAATTTTCGTTACACAGGTTTCCCCATAGGGACACTATTTCCACATAAAGAAAATTTTCACTATGTGAGGCGCCAATTTTTCAACTTCCTTTCGTTATGCGAGCTTTTTGCTATAAGAGCCCTTCATTATACGAGGTTCCACTTTACTCTGATTTGCAGTTAATTAACAAAATGCCTGATCATGTGACTGTCATGTGGCCACTGCAACTTATATTATTTAATGTACTGTGAATTAAAATCCTACTTGGATTCTGACCAAGGAAGCTTCCTTCAGAAACTGGAGATGTTCTTTTTCTCTCTCATTTGCAAAAGGAGTAACAACTTGCACAAAACAACAAATACAAGCAGGGTGAAAAGAGGGGAAAATATTTGAAGAATATATTACTAGAAGAACTGAGATAATAACACAACTCCACGGAAATAGGTACCTGATACAGACCGAGGACTGTTAAATGGCAAGAGAAAGTGTTATAAAGGAAGACAGAGTGTTGTCAGGGTCCAGTAGGGGTGAGGAAAATGCAATAAGTAGGCGGCAAAGGCAATCTATAACTCCAAATAGAAGAACAGGTTAAAATTGTTGCCTAACACAACTAAAGGGAGCTACTGTTTTCCCCTTAAGTATTTGAATGTCTCCCTTGACATACCCAAAGTGAGGGATGTGCAGTGAATCAGAATGTTACTCTGATCTTTTTCAGATTGCTAGGTATGAAGTAGAGAAGCACAGTCTTCATCTTTTGCTTCCTGTCTGGCTTCCTTTCCTCCCATCATTTCAGTGACGGGACGGGGACAGGGGGAATAACCACTTACAGAGCACTATCTGGATAGTGTTCCCTTTCCTCCCTGATAACAATAGATATAGACACATATATGCACGGCACGTGTGAAAAGGGAAGCAGTAGGGACTGTATGGTCAAGGCAGAAATTCAAGAGTAATGCACAACGTGAATCGACTAGAGTGCACATTGGTTAGCATGCTTGTAATGTGGTGTAAAGTTGCCGATGACTTATGGTGGCCATATTAATGAGTGACCTCCAAAATGTCCTGTCCTCAATAGCCCTGCACAGCTTTTGTAAACTGAAGGCTGTGACTACCATCAGAGAGTCAGTCTAATGCAGGGGTGCCCAAACTACACCCTGTGGGCTGGATCTGGCCCCTGACACCTATTCATCTGGCCCGCACCACCCACGTCACACCCGGAAGCAGAAGTAAAATGCGCCTGTATGGGTGCATTTTACTTCTGCTTCCGAGTGTGACGAGGGTGGCATGGGTCAAATTAATTGGTGTCAGGGGCCGGATCTGGCCCACAGGGCATAGTTTGGACACCTCTGGCTTAAGCAGAGAAAATGGCAACCTAAAATCTATCTCATCCTGTTGCAAAAACATATCTGTTGCAAAACAAATGGCAAGGCACGTTTTACTTCTGCTTCCAGTGGGAGGAACCACATGACCGGCCTGCTAAACTACATGACTGGCCCACTGAACCACATGACTGGCCTATGGCCTGAAAGGTTTGGGCACCCCTGATCTAATACATACAGTATTTGTTTTTGCACCTTTCCTGTTCCCTTCAACTTTTCCCAGTACAGTATTATTGTTTTCCATTGAGCCTTCTCATAATATGCTGAAAGAATGACAGCCTGTTTTGTCATTTTTTACCTCCAGAGAAAGTTCACACTTAATTTGATCTATGATCTTTTTGCTCATCTTTCTGGCAGTCTAGGATATCTGCAAAGTTTGTAAAAGTGCATGAATACTTCCACCAGATACCAAAGTATATTAGCCCCTCTAGCAAGGGGAGAGAAGCACAAGTTCCCTGATGGCCCACCACAATTAAAAGAAAAATACAGTACTGATAAGGTAGAAACCAGGGGGAAGATACAGGCCCTAGTTTTATCCTTGTGGATGAAAAGAAGTCCAAGGAGGATGATCTTAGGCTTTAAAACAGGGGTTCCCAACCATTTTGGGTCATGGGTCGGTCATGTGGTTGAGTGGGCCGGTCATGTGGTTCCTCCTGCCCGCAGGTGGAAGTAAAATGCATCCATGGATGTGCAGACCACTGCCAGCAGCATTTTGTGCATGTGCAGGAGCATTTTACCTCCGCTTCTGGGAGCGGCAAGGGCAGCGTGTGCCGGATGAATTGGTGTCTGGGGCCGGATCTAGCCCATGGGCTGCAGGTTGGGAACCCTTGCTTTAAAATAATGCTGAGGTTGGTAAAGAAGAGTTTGTCTTTCTCCAAGACTGTTCTTCGGCATCAATTTGAACCTGTCCAGTCTGAATATAATTTCTTAAGAGACTGAGAGTTGGAGAGCTGCAGCTCTGCAATGCAGATGGCTTGTTCAATGCAGATGGCAGAGTGTCTAGGATTATAGCTGATATAAAGAGGGATCTGGATCAGAGCAAAATCTGATAAGAAATCTCAGTCTGGCTAATTGAGTGAAAGGGAAGAAAAACTTTCTCTAAAGAAGGCAGAGCAAACAGACTCAGTTGACCCCCTCCTCCTGCAGTGTCACCTGCATCCCAGTGAAACGGAGGGGAAACTCCCACATCAAATAAGGCTCCATATTTGTGACATCTCCCTCCCCACCCCTTATTTCACAATAATTAAAATGCCCTGTCTGGATATATTAATTAATAGATCCCAATCATCTCTGGGATCCCTTGCCCAGGAAATGTCATTGTGCTGATAGAACTTAGGCAGAAGCTCAAGAAGGAAAGGGAGTTCGAAGGCAGTATGTGTATATTCCTTTATGAGATCATGAGCAACCTTTCCCTTTGAACTGGGTCCTGAACATCTATCTGTGCCAATAAGAAGCATTAATGGGAGCCTATAATCTGTATGTTTGTAACTATGGCACATGATTTTATTATCTTCTCTGAATCTGCCAAGGTGCTCATTAGAAGGGTATTTTTTTCTTTAACAGATGCATGAGAGTGGTGTTGTGAATTATTCATAGTTTCTCTTGCATAATTGTTTTCTGCTTTCTATTAATGTGGTGTGGGGATTTTGTGGTGGCTGTGATCCCAGTATAGCTGGTCCTTTTCCAGAGGTTTATATAGCTAATAGGGGGAAATATAATTACATCCGACACAATAAATTTCCTCCCTTTCTAGCAATGGTCTGATGTGGGTACTGATCATTTATTTATGTATTTATTTATTTAGACTTATATTGCTGCCTGCTCGGACAGACTATAGTGACTACAGCATCCAAGACATGGACAGTTAAGACTTAAAGAAACATAAAGATAAAATAGAAACCAAACATTTCCAAGTTATATTATTGGTACATTTAAGGTTCACTGAGAGCCTACGTTGGTGTTGCCACTATAAAGTGAACTACTATTATGAATGTTTAATTTAATTTAATAGATTTATATACCGCCTTATCCAAAGGACTCTGGGTGGTGTACACTAAGACCAATATACATATAAAACAGTTTTAAAAAAACCCTTAAAAACATAACAATATTACACCCCCACCCCCCGCCGTGCCATCTATTATCTAAAACAAATATAAAATCTACAAAAACGTTAAAAAATTAATTACAGGAGGGGGGAAAGCCTCAGATGAGCCAAAAAGGGGAGCTTGTTGACAATCCCGGCCCCCAGACCCATTTTAATTTAATTTAATTTAACTTAATTTAATAGTCATATTTATATATGCCGCCCACTCAGGCAGAACCCGACTCAGGGCGGCATTACAACAAGTTCTAAAAACACATAAAAACACTTTAAAAGACCCACATCCCACCCACTTTAAAAGACCCATATCCCACCCACCCACCCATCCCACCCACTATAAAAAAAAGAAGAAGAGCGAGTTCTTAGTTGTTTATATAAGCCAGCAGGCGGGGACCGTGTTCCCATTCGGGCCCCACACCTGCCCTGCCAGCCAGGTCTTCAATCCTTTCCTGAAGGGCAGCAATTCTCTTTGAAGTCTTAGATCTGTTGGCAGGAGGTTCCAGAGAGTTTTGCCAACCACGTCTTCAATTCTTTCCTAAATGGTAGCAACTGGGCTTGGATGCATAGTTCTACTGGGAGGAGGTTCCATAGTGTGGGGGCTATGACTGAGAAGGCCCTTTTCCTTGTGCTGGAGAGGTAAGCTTCCCCAACAGATGGCACCTGTTCCATTGTAAACTCTCACTCTCAAGTGGTAATCTCTACAAGTACCTATAGGGAGTAATACTGTGATTATTAGGGCTCTTCTTGTCCACTGCACATAGGGAGTTGCACTGGAATTATGTCTCCTCTTCTTTTTAATGCTTTAGATGTAAGTCTGCAAAATAGAATAAGTTGGAAGTGTTTGGCTAGCTGCATCTGTAGATAAAGTGGTGCTCTTATTTTATTCAAAATATAATGATGATTACGTGAGATGCACAGTTGAAGACTAGTATAAAATTAATAATTCAAGACCTAACCAAAGACAAGAACTGTTAAGGTAATATATGGCAGGCATGGCTAGACACCATGCATAGAACTCTGACTGCTCCTTGGAAGGACAAATAATGAAGCTGAAGCTCAAGTACTTTGGCCACCAAATGAGAAGAGAGGACTCACTGGAGAAGGCCCTGGTGCTGGGAAAGATTGAAGGCAAAAGCAGAAGGGAGCAGCAGAGGATGAGATGGTTAGACAAGCATATTGATGCAGTGACTGTAGATCAGAGCTGACTCCAGAGGATGGCAGGTGACAGAGGAGCTTGGTGTGTGGTGCCCATGAGGTTGCAAAGAGTCGGACTCAACTGTGTGACTGAACACCATAGCACAATGATTAGTGCTAGCCTGAGTTTTGAGAGATCCAACTTCAGGTCCCACCAAACCCTGAAGACAACTGGTTGACCTGTCTCCTGCGGTTGATGATAACATAATGGGAGTAAAAGGAAGAGAATTCTGGCTTGAACTCATTGGAGGAAAAGAGGAATATAAATAAATAAATAAATAGATTTGAACTGTAGAAAATTTCATTGCTTCATTGCTTACTTAGTAGAATATTTGCAAACACCATTTTTTCTCTTTCTCTCTCTCTCTCTCTCTCTCAATGGTAGGCCGGACCTACCATTGTAGCTTCCAGAACATGAGAGGGTTGGGCAGCAGCTGTTCTTGATGCCACCACTGAGTTGCCCATCCTTCTTTCCCTCTGTGGCAGGAGTAGGAGAAGTAGGCGGTGGTGTTGCTGTGTATGACACAGAGCAGCAGTTCTCAATCTTTCCTACATTACATCCTGCCAATCAAAGCATAGAATACCACCACCTCCAGTTTTAGTATGACAGAAACAAACAAACGCATTTTTATTTGTACAGACATTTGGGTACAGTGGTACCTCGCTTAAAGAGCATAATGTGTTCCAGGGGATTGCTCTTTAGGCGAAACACCATCCTAAGTGACCAATTGTGACTTCTGCTGGGGGAGGATTGTGAACCCCGATTTAGTTGTTAAGTGAGTTTTTGGTTGTTTTTAGTTGTTAAGCGAGATGACCATTCAGAGAAAATTCTGCTCTTTAAGCGAGTTAGTCTCTAAGTGAGGCACTCTGTATTATATTTATCATGTCAAGGGCATTTAAAAACTACACTAATGTTGTAGGAAGTAAACACAAATGACATTTATTTTAATAGTTGTGAACTTTGAGAACACCTTTGTTATTATCCATCAGTAATTATCATGAAAACACCATTAACCACTAAGTTGTACATCGATCACCAGTCGAGAAACACTGTTATGGAGTGTGGGGCAACCAGAAGAACTCACACCACTCAACACCTGCTGAACCTTGGCTGCAGCAGTACTTAGTGGTGGTCTCCTGCGGATCTACCCGAGACACTGAACTGTCAACAGCTATCCCCCACCCAGTAGTGTAAAGGTAAAGTTCACCTTTGCTCAAAAGCTAGTCATATCCGACTCTAGGGTTCAGTGCTCATCTCTGTTTATAGCGTCTGCAGATGTTTCTGTGGCCATGTGGCAGCCATGCCTCAACACCGGAGTGCACGGAACACTGTTTACCTTCCCACCGAAGTGGTCCCTATTCATCTACTTGCAATTTCTGGCTTTCAAACTGCTAGGTTGGCAGGGACAGAGATGGGAGCTGGAAAAGAGATGGGAGCAAACTCCATCATGCAGTACTCGGGAATCGAACTCTGACCTTCCAGTCAGCTAGTTCAGCATCTTAACCACTTGAGCTATTGAAGTCCCACCCAGTGGTGAGGCTGTCTCAATAGACAGATAATGATTCAGAACACTCCCACTCTAGCCAAGAAGTAGCCTCTATCTAATTGATCTTTCTCTTTTATAATTCCCATGACAGTGAGAACCAGGCAGCCGTAGAGAAGGTGGCAGTTTTCCCATAATAAGAAATACATTCTTCATTTCTTATCTTGGCTATAAACCAAAGATAAGCACCTCTCTTTTCAGATTTCCACTTACAACTGTCATTTCTATTGCTGTTATATCTATTGCTTCTAACAACTACTTAATCTCTCAAAGATATGACCATCCAAGCCTAGCTACTAAATCCTACTTCCTGCCCCAGAAGACATTTTATATTACTTGGCAAGAATATTCTTGAGAATTGCCTTCACTCTCACCCCAAAGTGCGCCCCAGTCAACCATTCAAATGCTCACAAACAACAAATAATCAGCAAATATTCTATGTCTGATAATAATACCTATGTAATAAACAGCATTATTAGTTGTCACAAGGCTGTTGGTTTGACTTTTAAATGAACAACTCCTCCACTCCTTTTTAACGGTGCCCCCTGAAAGATCTTGCTTGCAAACATGCCATATTCAGCCTCTCTACATCTATACAGAAATCCCCTATTGATATAGTGTAGTACTTGAATCCAGTCAGCTACAGATGAGCGAGCTGTTGTCAGTAATCCGCCTTTTCGCAAAACTCCTGAGAGACCTGCTTTCAGTCCTGATCTACTATTGTTGTTTTTCTCACCACACCATCTTGCCTTTCAGCTTTGGCAGGTAAGCAAGGAGAGTGAGGCACCAGCAGTAAATTTACCTCTGCCTGTTTCCAAGCTTGCTTTCTTCTTCAGGGTGATGATAAAGGATAAATTTCCTAGAAGTTCTATACTTCCCAACTGGAAAAGGGCAGGTGAACAGACAGATAGCAATGGCCACAATTGCTCCCTATTCCCCACTATGCAAAAAGGGCAGAAAAGCGGCTTGTGTTCACTAATTCCTGCTGTTTAGATGGGCAGGTGACCTGTGATGGTGGTAAGAAGCAGCCTCGACTCCATGTCTCTCCATCTGAGGAGCCGTAGGAGGGATTGAGCCATGGAGCTGCAATCATCATTACTGGGCAGTGGACATAAGAAGCGGTTGGGTGCTGTTTAGGAGCACCTCTGTTTCTTTCCTCTCCTGTCTCTGCGTAAGTGAGAAGGAACCACAGCTACTTTGAATGACAATGCTGGAGTACTCACAGAAGGCATCTTACTAACCTTATGATTACTGTGACGTGCCCAGAAGTAGGTATCCTAATGGAGCTAGAAGTGACCCAATGGCTTATTGAGTCCAAGGAGGCATCATGGTGGGGAATCAAATTCCTTACCTTCGGCTCCATAGCCAGGTATCTAAACCACTGACTGAAGTACCCAGCAGTTATTTCTAATGAACGTTCTTACTTGCACATCCATACATTGCACTTAGCAGAAATACACTTACTTATTCAAAAGCAACATGTAACTAAATGAGGTGGGAATTAAGTAGCAGAATCCTTGTAGAATACATTGACTGCTTCAGATGTAAAATAGAGCAAAATAGCATTTTAAAGGAGTGATGAACATTCCCTCTCCCAGCTCTCTTGTATTCAGGAGTGTGACTTAGAAAGTAATTTTTCTTATAGGGTGGGTTTCTGTTTGCAGGAGGAAGTGTGTGTGTGTGTGTGTGTGTGTGTGTGTGTGAGAGAGAGAGAGAGAGAGAGAGAGAGAGAGAGAGAGAGCACATGAAAAATGGCACAACTCATTTGCAGCAGAAATGATACAAAGTCCAACCACCTGAATCTGCCTAATATGTGCAAACAGCTGTTAGACTATTTCTCTGGCTACTGTATTTGAATTTTGTTTTCATTGCTTTTTTTTAATGTCCCCCTCCTGGTTTACATCTCTCCCCCTCCCCTTCCCCTTTCGTTTGAAACTTCTCTGTAATGCAGTTCACGTCCCTGCTACTCATTCCCCAAATCTACAGTCTCATTGTGCATATTGCATACTCTAAATGATCATGTTTATATGGTTTGCTTCTGGGAAATGTACATCATGGAAATACAAATTTCTAAAATGTGCCCTGTTTACATTAATGTTCTATTTTTTTACTACCTGTTGTCCCAATAAGAGCAGAGTGCTTAGGGCTGTGATGGTGAACCTTGGCACTCCAGCTGTTCTTGGACTTAAATTCCAAGAAGCCCAAGTTTCTGTGAATCCACACGAATGGGTTTTCTGCATGTACAGTAAACCCATTTGTGTGGATTCAGAAACTTGGGCTTCTGGGAATTGAAGTCCAAGAACAGTTAGAATACCAAGGTTCACCATCATGGGCTTGGAGTATATGGAAATTAGAACCATGTCAATATTAGCAACTAAGTAGTTAAGCTTAAAACATTAAGCAGAAATTGTTTAGAAAATGTGAATTCAAGAAGTTAATCCACAGGTTTTACAAACATAAGTAAGAGTTATTAGGAATGACAAAAATGTTACAAAAGTTTTCAAGCTTTCATGTTCTTTGGAATTTTTCATTAGTTTAAGTGGTACAAAAATAGGGAGTGAAGAAAGAAACAAAAAGTCTACAATTCTGTTGCTTTATTTGGAAGCACCTGGCTGAAGCTAAACTGATTCCCAAGACAGAGGCTGCAGAAGGATTGAAGAAGAATTAACTATCATGTAATGTACTACTTGTAGTCTCATCTTCCAACTCAGGCTTGTGGAGATCTGAGCTCATTTTCACTATCCAGAGAACTCTGACAAGAAACAAACAAACAAACTCCCCAAAACCAACCATTTTTAAACTTCAGTTCAAACACCGGAAAGCTGATAGCATCACCAAAAGAGACAAACTGGGTTTAGTACTAGATTTCCTAACGCTATAGCAGAAACTGACACATGATCTGGGGAAGCAATAGGCAACATAAGAAAGACCTACTACCTTAAATTACATACTTAAGCAAAGGAACTACTAAGCAAACTGTAGCATTCTTAAACATTTTGGTATCTCCCATTTATACACTTTAAACCAGGGATTCCCAAACATTTCTTGCCACGGGCTGGTCATGTGGTTCAGCGGGCCAGTCATGTGGTTCCTCCCAGCAGAAGTGGAAGTAAAATGTGCCCACACATGTGCAAAATGCTGCCTTAATTGCACCCGCAGCTGTTGTAAACGCGTTTATTGCAGGTGCAGTTATGGCAGCATTTTGCACATGTGCAGGCATGTTTTACTTAAGTTTCCAGGAGCGGTGAGGGTACTGCAGGCTGACTCTGGCCCACAGGCTGTAATTTAGCCACCCCTGCTTTTAACCTTAGTTTAGGAACCAACCCACCAGTCTGAATGTCAGTTAGGTTAGACCATAAGCTTCTCAAATGCTGGCAAAAGAACACATTCACATTGGAAAGGCAGCTGAAACCATCTGCTAATTTAGAACCAGTCAGAATGACTGGCAGCGTTGCAGCCAACACATTTAACACAGATGTACTTTCCATGAGAAGAATTTTTTGGAATAGTAGCCATGTTAGTCTGTGTTTCAATTGTATCGGAGAGAAAACAAAACAGAAAAATAACACTTTAAAAACTAACTGCTTGATTTTTATGTTAGCTTTCTTGGATCAAATCTACTTTGTCTGTCATGGGAATGAGACTTCATGGCATTAATTTATACACATCAGGTATAGAGATACAGAGTGACTGGTTAGCATAACAGATAAGTATGCAAATCAATATGGCTTTTTACAACTGGTAATAGCAAACAATCTTGGTTGTTATGTGGATTAGTTGTGAATTTTCACCTTGTTGAATTGCAAAGAGTAGGAGGATACAAGACAGGTCTCTCACAAGCAGTTACAAGTGCAGGTTAACTGAAACCCCTTAGATGTAGACTTCTGAGCCAAGAGAAAGTCTATTCCATTCAAATTACCTCACATTGTTTATTATTATTATTATTATTATTATTATTATTATTATTATTATTATTGTTATTATTATTATTATTATTATTATTATTATTATTAGGTTTATTTCTATACCAACTTTCTTCCCCAACTGGCATCTCAAGGCGCTTCACAACAGTAAAATAAACACTAAATAAACACATTGCCTCTGTAGGACAGCTTAGTTCAGTGATTCAAGTGATACTGAGGCTAGCTAAAACAGCAACAGGGACTTAACATATAATTATGACATATAAAAGAGGGGGAAACGTAAGAGCTTTAGAAGGTACTGCATGATAAGGCTGATTGAAGAGTCTGAATCCTGGATACTACCTCTTCAAGAAAATTTGTTCCATTGGCAACTTTATCTCCCCTTCTTCTTCCAAGTGTGTTCTGGATGATTTCAGGCAGAGCTGGAGAATGGCATCCATCCACTTGGCTGGAGCACTCATGGGAAGTCTTGGGTCACATATTTCAGGTTTTGTGACTGGAATCCTTTCACTTCTTCTTGCTGGGCATTTTAAAGCATGAGTGCTTCAGCAAAAAAGTTAACCCTTGGGGTGGTTGGTTGCCTCATATCTGCCACACACCGTTGCACAGGATTGAAGGCTGAAGCAAAGCCTGATAAAAGCAGAAGACTAGGATGAGAACATTTGCCAACCTAGGAAGGGAAAATGCGCTCTAAGCAAATTGCACAGCAGGCACTGTTCTTCGTCCTTCAAAAGTAAGGTTCTTATTGGCAATTCAAAATCCCCAAAGGAAAATTAAATCCTGAGACTTTGGGTTACCAGCATCTCTGCAAAATATCATTAATGGATATTTACCCATGCAATAAATATTGCAAGAGAAAAATTCCTCCTTAATATTTTTTTAATATGAGTATATAGCATGATGCTGAAGTTGACAACTGGACGGTCAGCAGGTTAGCAGTTTGAGACCTGAGTGGTGCATGATGGAGTGAGGTCCCATCTCCGGCCCAGCTCCTGACTAGTATTTTGCAAATAGGTACCTCTTCAGTGGGAAGGTAGTGGCTTTCTGTGTACTCCAGCATCTAGCCATGCCTGCCACATGACCATGGCAATGTCTGCGGACACAGGCAGCATTGGCTTTTTGGCTGTAAATGGAGATGAGCACTGAACCCTAGAGTTGGATATGACTGTCTTTCAAGAAAGAACAACCTTTACTTATATAACATGACCCTTTACACCCGATGGGGTAAAAGAGGGAGCAAAGAAGAGAAGTTATAGGATGACTAATTTTTGGAATAATAAGGCTTCATATAAATGGCAAGCAAATATTTTTAAGTAATTATTGCATATATTAGTGACAGAGACAGAAATAACAGAAGAAACCGTAAGAATGACATTTCAAATACTGTACATAAAAAACTGAACTTGTATTGAGTCTCTGTTACTCCATCAAGAAAGAGTTAATACAACTTCAAAGGGAAACTAAATAAGAAAGCATGCAAGCTTCTTTTTGATTGAAACAAACAGGTAGTTTACAGTGAAAGCAAAAGCATTTTGTTTCTCCCACTAAGACATAATAAATCTTTAGCAAATTGAATGAACTCTAAAGATATATTCTTAACATTTTTTTTAAAACCAAAGTGAAATGCACTGATATCGTAAAAGTAAAAATGGGAAAATAAGCTACAACTATGGTATTATATTAGCTGTTTCTGTTATCAGCGGAATAGGCATATCTTTTCAAAAAGAACAAGAAATCAAAACAATTTTGGCAGATAAGCAAGCACATACATTACCCACCATAGCTTTGTTTATCTTTCTTGAATGGCTTTCAAACCTGTTTGGAAAGCTTCAAGCATGGTCATTGTGACCAGCACTGTCTGACCCTTGGTAAAGAAATTATATTTATATATTCAAATGACATAAATCACTAATTTTTGGCTTACTAGCAGTTAGCACAACGATGGATCACAATGCTGACAAGCTGACTGCTCCCTGGCAGGGGTTTTTAGAAGTCCTCCCAATTTCCAGGTTCTTTTTTTAACTTCACATGCCTCCATGTGAAGCATGTAAAATTTTTCCTAGCTTCAGGTTACAATTGCAGCTCTACAAACTGAACAAAGCTCCACAGAAGCAAAAAGTGAATGCAGACATCACCAGGCCACTTTGGTTTCATGGTGACAATCATTGTATAAGACAATAAGGAACCTGTAGCTCACCACATGATACTGCACTGTTATTCCCACTGTTCCCACATTACTATTTTAGCCAGGATAGATGGAATTTATAGTCTAAGAAAGACATAGACTCCCCACCCATATGATGCAGTTTTGCTTTATTTATGTTTTCTGTAGGATTGTTAATGTCCCGTGCAATTGTTTTTGTTTTCTCTAGAAATTATTTCTTGAAGTTTCAATGCTGGGAAGGGGTTTGTTTGTTTGTTTGTTTATTAAGCCCATATATTATAGTTTACTCCTTTTGTCTACTACACAACCATTTTTCTGTGACTGTATGTTGCATGCATAGTTCAAGTATTCTTTTTTTTACTTGCTTAGCATTTTGATTGTTATTTTCCCATAAATTATTTCCCGCTGCTCTTTTCTAAGCATCTCCCTATTTGTTAGAGGACCTTTGAATACATTTAACCCCTCCCCCTCCCCAAATACCAGGAGGACATAAATCTGAGTTTAAATGTTACTTCCAAGTGCAAAAGGATTACATCACTGCAGTTGAAGCAGCCTTAAGAACATGGAAAGTACAGTGAGGTGTGAAGCTCTGCTTCATTTCTATTTTAAAAGCCTGGAGAACTATTTGTAACTGAAAGTGATGATGACGAAGGCTAAGCCCAAGCAATGGGATTCCAAAATTCTGGTCCGAACATTTAGTTGACCACATTCACCTATAATAATAAAATAAATCTGACACACTTCCTTGACACTCCCATCCCTGAAGCACCAAATGTAGAGCTATTCTAACATGCCTTTGGGATCTGATAGTCATACCTGTCAAGTTTCGGGAAATTTCTGTCAAATAAGGGAAGTTTCCTGGCCAAAACGGAAACTAGACAGCTATGCTTATCCTGTGCTGGCCTCCAGTCTAACTCTAGTCTAATTGCAGTCTAACTAATACGGGATGGCGGCAGGAAAGAGTGTAAAATACAGGGGTTTTACAGAAATTTCCTCAATTACTTATCTTGACATAGTCATTTGTTTTCACTCATTCTGGCAATGCCGCACCAGTCATTTTAGTCCCTTTTTCAGAAGAGCATGGGATGCAGACAAAAACTTCAGAATAATTTACTAAGCATTAATGAACTGGATTTTAAGGGCAGTCATTTTCAAATATTTATTGTTCAGTCGCACAGTCAACCCGACCCTTTGTGACCCCATGGACCACTGCCCGCCAGGCACTTCTGCCCTCCACAATCCTCCTCAACCCACCCAGCTCTGTGCCCATTGCGTCTACAATACCATCTAGCTATCTCATTTTTGGCTGCCCCCAAAAGGCTTTCTCAAGTGAATCCTCTTTTCTCATTTGATGTCCAAAGTACTTTAGCTTCATCTTTACTATTTGACCTTCTAAGGAGCAGTCAGGGTTGATTTCTTCTAAGATCAACCTATTTGTTCTCCTTGCTGTCCAGAGTACTCTCAAAACTCTCCTCCAACGCCACATTTCAAAGGCATCTAGTCTTTTCATTTCAAAGGCACTCGATGAAACTTTTGGGTACTAGTTCTCAAACAAATAAGAGAAAGTACTTTTTCACCCAGAGGATTACTGGTCTATGGAACTCCCTGCCAGAAGAAGTGGTGACAGCTGTCAGTCTTGACAGCTTTAAGAAAGGATTAGACAAGTTCATGGAGGACAAGTGTATCAATGGCTATAATTATGGCTACCTAAGGACAACCTCCGGGTTGGAGAGATAGGCAGGATATCTCTCAATATCATTTCCAGGGAATCCTAAGCAGGTGACGGCATCTCCTTGGGAATACCCTGAAGGAAATGGTGAGCCACTGTGTGAGACAGAATGCTGGACTGGATGGGCTTCTGTGGCCTGTTCCAGCAAGGCTGCTCTTATGTTCTTATGTTCTGCGCTCAGCTTTCCTTATGGTCCAGCTCTCACAACCGTACATTACCTTGACTATGCAAATTTTTGTTTTCAAGGTGATGTCACTCCTTTTGACTATGTTCCCCAGGTTTCTCATAGCTTGTTTCACAAGCATCAGTCGCCTTTTTATTTCATGGCTTCAATCTCCATCTGCAGTGATCTTTGATCCTAAGAATGTAAAGTCTGTCACTGCTTCTACTTCTTCCCCATCTGTTTTCCAGGGACTGATAGGGCCTGTTGCCATTATCTTGGTTTTCTTGATAGCAAATTCTTAAAGCTGAACTTGGGCATTTCTCCTGTTTTTTGTTTGTTTTGATTGTTTGTTGGTTTGTTGGTCACACTTCAGATCAGCTGTGCTAATTAAAATTTCCAATGATGGTTGTTGTAAAAAAGTTCCCCCAAATACACTGTTTTTTGGTTTGGACTTGCAGAAAACATACAATACTCTTTCTATCTGGATGTACATGAACCTCATACTTATTCATTTATTTCCAGAATACATTTCAAATCATTTAAGATTAGTTATGGCTATGAATTTATACCAGGTGCTTCCCTATATTCACCTACCCACTTTTCCCCAATTCATATATCAAAGGATATATGTGATAATTAATAAATAGGCTGTCCCTATGTGAAGGTTTTATAATCACAAGTAAGAAGAGTTTTAAATCGTTTTATCTAATTAATGCTGGATATTTTTACCCTTATTGATGTCTAATCCATTTCAAAATATTGTACTACTAAACTCATGGTCCTAAGATATCTTGGGGCAATGCTTTTAGCCTCATTTTTCCCAAGTGGACTCTCAGGAAGTATTAAATACACACACACACACACACACACTACCTCTTTAAAATTCTCTAGGCCCTTTTTGTATTAATTGTATTTTCTCATTGCTATATGCAGTTCTCCTTCACTTAGATTCATCTGGGAATTTTATTACTGAACTATTTAATGCATCTTCTTAATCATTTATGAAGATGTCAAGGAAGACCAGCCTTAATGTTGATCCCTGTGGTTCTCTTCTGAACATTTTCTCCCAGCTGCATAAAACACTGCGGTTCATCAGTACCTTGAGTTTCCAACTACTTCACTTTGTTTCATTTCTCATGACAAGAATTCTTATCCAAACCTGTTCAAAATAATTTCTCCAATTAAAAATTTGTGAGGGGTTTTTCCTGTAAGGTTTGATTAGTAGAAGAGGAATGTGGGTAAATACTGTTAGCAGAAGAGACAACACTTTTTATCTGAGACGCTAACCTGTTGGTGACCTCTTGCATGCCATGGTGACAGGGCTCAGTACCCAGCCCCTCTACTTGGTTAACTTTGTCTCTACAGGAGAGTTGAATAAATTGGAGAGTCAGATATGACTGGCTGAGTGCTACTTTCTCACAGAGATTCTTTTGGAAGGGTCAACAGTTCAGGGGTATTCCGTTTCCTTTCAACAAAGATCACAGTTTTTAGGAGATGTATCTTCGTGAGAGAGCTGGAATAAGGACACCTGTTGTTTCAGATTTTGTTGCTTGAATCGTACAGATGCAAGTACAGTAGAACCCCGCGTAGCGAAAAAGCTGCGTTCCACGGAGCTCTTTGGTATGAGGTTTTCCCCGCTATGTGGTTCCAATGTTTGTTATACGGGGTTTCTGTTAAGCGGGGTATACCCTGCTTAGCGGAAACCCCATATAATGGAAAAATTCATTATGTGGGGTATCACCTTTGCATAATGAACGCTTTATTGTACGGATTTTTCGTTAAACGGAGCGTTCATTATGTGGGGTTCCACTGTATATCAGTTTAATTGTTAAATATAAGCAGTTCCTTGGTGGCTCAGTAGGTAAAAGCACTGTGCCTGGGGACTGAAAAGCACGGGGTTTGATTCCCCAAGAGCTGCACGATAGGGGACATGAAAGAGCCTCATTTGGGCATCCCCTGCAAAAATCCATTCAACCCAGAGTAATCTCTGGCACAAAAACAACACACACATTGTTAAATGGGTAAAAGGAGCCCAGCTGGGGCCAAAGACGCTGTTTGTGAGCTGCGCCTCCCCGCCCCTTCCACCGGCAGGGAAGGTAAAAGGAGCCCAGCTGGGGCCAAAGACGCTGTTTGTGAGCTGTGCCTCCCCGCCCCTTCCACCGGCAGGGAAGGTAAAAGGAGCCCAGCTGGGGCCAAAGACGCTGTTCGTGAGCTGCGCCTCCCCGCCCCTTCCACCGGCAGGGAAGGTAAAAGGAGCCCAGCTGGGGCCAAAGACGCTGTTCGTGAGCTGCGCCTCCCTGCCCCTTCCACCGGCAGGGAAGGTAAAAGGAGCCCAGCTGGGGCCAAAGACGCTGTTCGTGAGCTGCGCCTCCCCGCCCCTTCCACCGGCAGGGAAGGTAAAAGGAGCCCAGCTGGGGCCAAAGACGCTGTTCGTGAGCTGCGCCTCCCCGCCCCTTCCACCAGCAGGGAAGGTAAAAGGAGCCCAGCTGGGGCCAAAGACGCTGTGCATGAGCTGCGTCTCCCCACCGGCGGGTGCTGTACTTGGGGTTTTTTTGTATTGGAGAGACTAAGGGTAGTTTGTTATGGGAGAGATTGCCAGGCCAGCCAGGGAGGAGAGGAAGCATTCTGTCCAGGGCAAGCAGGGAGGCTCCGGAGGCCAGTATAGAGGTTGTGATGGGCATGGGGCGATATAGCGGGTGCCGAGGGGCGGGCCGCACTCGGGGAACGCGGGGCAGATGCTTAGTATCTGTCCCTCGTTCCAGCCCCACGGTTACACCTCTAGGACCTGAGCAGCTGACCCAGGGTGACCCTGTCCTTAGGCTGCTGCTGATGAATGCCAGGTCGGTTTGTAATAAGGCCCCCCTGATACAAGACTCTATTATGGGGGAGCGGGCCGACTTGGCATGTATTACTGAGACCTGGCTGAGACCAGAGGATGGGGTTCCTCTGTCAGAAATGTGTCCAGCTGGGTTCAGTACTTGGCACCAGCCTAGGGATAAGGGTAAGGGCGGTGGCGTTGCCATTATAGCCAGAGAGTCACTGGGAGTCACCAGGGCTACTTCTCCACAAATTCTGGGTTGTGAAGCCCTGCTTCTGCGTCTGGGCTCTAAGGGTCAGTTGGGAGTCTTACTCCTGTACCTGCCCCCTTGCAGGGTAAGAGACTCCCTGCCTGAGCTCCTCGAGGCCATCTCAGCGTTGGCGTTGGAGTTCCCTAGACTGATGGTTCTGGGGGACTTCAATTTACCCTCGCTGGGGACTGGCTCCGGGGTGGCTCAGGAGTTCATGGCTTCCATGGCAGATATGGACCTGATTCAGGTAATTCAGGGCCCGACCAGGGGCAGTGGCCACACACCAGATTTAATCTTTTTGTCGGAGCGGTGGCAGAGTGATCTGAGATTACGGAAATTAGACATATCACCTGTGCCATGGTCAGATCACTATTTGGTGGCTCTAGACTTCCTGGGTGCATCGCTTCACCGTAGGGAGGCAGGGCCTATTAGAATGGCCCGCCCCCGGCAACTGATGGATCCTGATGGATTCCAGAGGGAACTGGGGGATTTCCCTCTGGATCGGCAACACGATTCGCCCGAGGCACTGGTCGACCTGTGGAACAGGATGACAACAGCGGCCTTGGATGAAATCGCACCACTACGGCCTCTCAGAGCTCATCGAGCTAGGTCATCGCCATGGTTCACAGATGAACTGCGGGAGCTCAAACGGGCAAAGAGACGCCAAGAGCGCCGCTGGGTGAAGACCCAGAGAGACTCCGATTGGACACTAGCTAGAGCCGCTATTAGGGCCTATCTAGTGGCGATGGAGGTGGTGAGGCGACAATACTTCACCACCCTTAGCGCCTCCGCTGATAATCGCCCAGCCACCCTGTTCCGGGTTACCGGGTCTCTCCTTGGCAGGGGGACCCCGGTGCCTGGTTGGCAGGGGTCGGCTGAGGACTTTGCTGACCATCTAGTGGAGAAAATCGATCGGATTCGCTCTGGGTTTAATCCTGGCGTGGATGGGGAGGGTCCAGAGGGAGTCGGAGCACAGTCTTGCCATGCCATCTGGGACTGGTTTGATCCAGTTGCCCCTGATGAAGTGGACAGGCTCCTTGCAGCTGTGCGCGCCACTGCCTGCCCCTTGGACCCCTGTCCCACCTGGTTGGTGAAAACCTCCAAGGCAGTGACAGGTGGCTGGGTTGGGGCTGTGATCAATGCATCATTGCGGGAGGGGGTGTTTCCTGCACCTTTAAAACATGCTTTGGTGCGCCCCCTCCTGAAGAAACCTTCCCTCGACCCAGCTGTCCTAACTAACTATAGGCCTGTCTCAAACCTCCCCTTTTTAGGGAAGGTGTTGGAGAAGGCAGTGGCGTGTCGGCTGCAGGGGGTACTGGATGAAGCGGATTATCTGGACCCTTTTCAGTCAGGATTCAGGCCTGGATATGGTACCGAGACGGCATTGGTCGCACTGATGGATGATCTCTGGCGGGAGTGGGACGGTGGTCATCCATCCGTCCTAGCTCTTCTTGACCTCTCAGCGGCTTTCGATACCGTTGACCACGGTATCCTTCTGGAACGGCTCCGAGGTTTGGGAATCCAGGGTACTGTGTGGTCCTGGTTTTCCTCATTTATGAGGGGTTGGTCCCAGTCGGTGTGGTTGGAGGATGAGAGGTCCAGCCCTAGGCCCCTCAAATGGGGGGTTCCTCAGGGCTCGGTGCTCTCTCCTCTCCTATTTAACATCTACATGAAGCCGCTGGGTGAGATCATTCGTTCCCATGGGGTGCGGTACCATCAGTACGCGGATGACACTCAGTTGTACATCTCGGCCCATGGGGACCCCAGTGATGCCGTCAAAGTCCTTTCCAGATGCCTGGTAGCTGTGGGGGTCTGGATGGGGGCTAACGGGCTACAACTGAATCCCAGCAAGACTGAGTGGCTATGGATAGGGGGTCCTGCGTTAATCCGGGAGCTACCATCGTTGGTTCTGGATGGGGCTATTTTGCCCCAGACAGACCCGGTGCGCAACTTGGGGGTCCTCCTGGATTCGCGGCTACTGCTAGAAGAACAGGTGGCGGCTGTGACCAGGAGGGCCTTCGCCCAACTTCGGGTGATCCGCCAGTTGCGCCCACTCCTGGACCGGGACTCCTTGCTCACGGTCACCCATGCTCTGGTTACCTCCAGACTAGACTATTGCAATGCGCTCTACATGGGGCTGCCCTTGACGACCATTCGGAGGCTACAGCTGGTCCAGAATGCGGCTGCTCGGGTGGTGATGGGGTGTGGGCGTTATGCTCATGCTTTGCCACTGCTCCGGGAGCTGCACTGGTTGCCAGTATGTCTCCGGGTGCAATTCAAGGTGCTGGTTTTGACCTTTAAAGCCCTATATGGTAGTGGGCCAGGTTACCTTAGAGACCGCATCGCCCTGAGGACGTCTGTCCGTCCAACCAGAGCGGACCAGAGGGGCTCTCTAATTGTTCCATCAGCCAGAGGGGCTCGCCTCTCTGGCACAAGGAGGAGAGCCTTCTCCGTGTCTGCACCGGCCCTCTGGAACCTCCTGCCAACAGAATTACATCTTCAGACGGAGTTGCTGCCTTTCAGAAGGGATCTTAAAACCTGGCTGGCGGGTCAAGTGTGGGGTGCAGGTGGAAGGGTAACAACCATGGGGTGGTTGGTGTAGAGGAACTCTTCCCCATGGTGCCTTTCGATCCTGCAGCCCCTGCTTTTTTAGGGGGTGGGTAGTCTTAATTTGTTTTTACTGTTTTAACTGTTTTTAGGATTGTGATTATATATTTGAAATGTTGTATTTATTATTGTATTTGTGAATATTGTATTTACATTTGTAAACTCCTTGGGTTGCCCTGGGGTTACGTTTATGTTGTTAGCCGCCCGGAGTCGGCCTTGTGTTGAGTGGGCGGGATATAAATTGAATAAATAAATAAATAAATAAATAAATAAATTCAGAAATGAAGATTTCTGCAAGATGTAGGAAGAAAGATTTCTACAGGGTTACTCACTGATAAATAGTAAGCCTTTCAACAACTATGTTTCAAATTATGTAATAGTCTTTTCATTTGAATCTTTTATCCTACTTTTGCATTTCATTTTTGAAACACCTGTACATGTAGTTATGTGGATTCTTTCCCCCCACTTTGTTGCCAGGTTTATTGCAAGTGGCAGAATGTGCTACAATCATCCTTGCAAAAGAAATATTAAGCATGTGGTGGTAACAGTTATGCACCCACTTGTCAAAACTCCAGACGAAGTCAAGATTACAGTATGCCAGATTTTAGCCAACCTTAAAATGAATGCCATCTGTAGATGATGCATCCTATTTTAATTTACAGCAGGTGGTGCAGAACAACACTTACTACTTTATGCAACCTATTTATTCATTTGAATGATGCACACTATAGAGAGACTGTATTATCTGAATGAGTGGTGGTGGATATACACAAGAAATGTGTCATAGACAGATTAATCTATTTGTTTCATTAATATGGCAAATATATACTGTAGTTTCATTGAATATACAGTATAGTCTTATAAAAGCAGCTTGGAATTAAAAACCATCAAGTAGTAAAGATGCAATAATACTTTAAAATACTATACATTTTTAAAAGCAGGGGAGTCACGGGAAACAATATTAAACAAAGGAACAGTCTTGTAAACACAACAGTACAACATAATTAAGTACAAAAGGGAATAGGCAATTAAAGAGTAAATAAACATACAGTATGAACCCAAAAAGATCTCTGATGGATCAAGCCAATGTTCCTTCTAGTCTAGCATCTTCTTTCCCACAATAGCCAAGCAGATGCCTCTGCGAAACCCAGAAAAAGAATATGATGGCCATTGTCATTTGTGTTCCTTCCAGCTGATATTTGGTAGCACATAATAGTGACTTCCACTTCTATTTCCACTCTGCTGTAGAACATCATGATTCGCTCAAAGTTGTAGATAGTTGCTCTAGCATTCACAAAGAAGGCATTGCACAGCACTACAATTGAAAGGGCAGTCAGTCACCTCTCAATAATAATGATGATGATAAGGAAGTGTGCGTCCGTGTGTCCCGAATAGGCTCCCACACCCCTGAATGGAGCCCCCTGAAAGTTGGCGCAGGCTACCTTTGCCATCACAGAATGCATAGTCAGAGTCTAGGGGCTGCAGGTGGGGCAGGAGCCCCACAAAATGCAAAAAAAGAAAAAACTACATGCCCCAGCATCCACTGCACCATGCACCAGCCAATCAGAGAGGTCAGAGCGAGCACAGAAGGGACGGAGAGAGGCGGTTGGCAGGCATGCGTGCATGCGTGAGTAACCGCCAGCTGGGCCACTTCACCGCCCCTGCCTAAGGCAGCCCAGGTGGCAGCCCAGTGGGGACCATGGGCCAGCCACCGGCCAGGCCCTAGGAGACCTCGGAGGGTGCCCGGTGACCGGCTGAAATAGAGGAGGGAGTCCCGCCCAGCACCGGTAAGGTGGTCCATGGGCAAGGAGCCGAAAGCCACGCCAGCTTCCCGGCTCCTGCCCGGAACAGCCAAGCCCGCAGCCAAGTGGAAACGGCAGCCAAGCCACTGGCCCAGCCCCGGGAGCCCTCAGCGGACACCCAGCAACTGGCCACGTCAGATTAAGGACTCCAGCCCAGCGCACAAAAACAACCCCTGGGTGAAGCTGCTGTGTGTGTGTCTGGGCAACAGAGAGAGAGAGTGACAGAGAAAGAGACAGAGAGAGAAAGAGAGAGGGGGCTCACAAGCAGGGGGCAGGGTAAACACAAAAAACACCAACAGGGGAAAACAGCGGACTCCTGCCCACGCTACTCGCGCCCAACGCCACCCAGGGAGCCACCCCCGTGTGTGTGTGTGTGAAACCTGTCATGCCGCCCCCCCCCGGCAAAGCCGGGCAACTCTGCTAGTAGTAGTAGGTGGTGGTGGTGGTGGCGGCAGCAGCAGCAGGAGGATTTTTGCTGGAGAAACTGCTCAGGGGATGCCCAAATGAGACTCCTTTCATGTCCCCAAGATCTTTTCCCACCAAAGTGATCCCTATAGATCTACTTGCAATTTCTCGCTTTTGAACTGCTATGTTAGCAGGAGCTGGGACAGAGACGGACCCTCAAACCCACCTGGGTCTTGAACTGCTGACTTGCCGGCCTTCCAGCTGACAAGGCGAGCTTCTTAACCACTAAGCCAGCGCAGCATTTAAGTGGAGGTAGAGGAGGTATCCAAAGTATGGCTTTTCTGGATAAACACAACATTCTACAGAGTACACCAAGCAATTATTCAAATGCTGTTGTCCTCCAAGTATCTGTAGGCCAGTTTTTCCCTAGGAATCTCTGTAGGTGATACCTAAAGAAATACTGTTTTGTCATGTATTCTCAAGCCCCTCTGCTAAACCATTGCTCTGATTTTGCTCTAGTGTAGAATTGCTACTTGCTGGAAACTTCTAGAAGTAGCAAGTTAAAAATGTTTGGTCAAAAAAACAAATGTAACTTAAGGTGAGGTCCAAGCTTTCCAAAATGGCTTGGGGGAGGATTGCATGAAGAATATGGTCCATGTGGTTTCCAATGCTGTCCTAAAGCTTCTGTAGCAGGGTTAAGAAACCTTAGGCTCTGGGACTATCCCTGCCCCTCCTTACTGGACAAGGCCAGAGCTCTGGTGGCTTGCCCTGGAAGATTATGCTCCCTTTACTCGTTGTTTTTTTGTGCTTTCCCAGCTTTATAACAGCTTTTTCTATTCTAAATGGCTGAAATTCCTCTGCTAAGACTTAGCTACTGATATTAAATAGCTTAATCTCGACCTTTTTTGCCACTGAAATGTGGCTGCTGAGCATTCCTTTGAAATTCTATTTTTAAAAAGGGAGGCTGGGAGTCTCTATTGGGAGAGCCACATAAAGCCCTTGGCCTACACGTTTTGCCTACCTCTGCTCTGCAGGTTAATAGCAATGTTATCTGAGTGCAGAAATGCATCAAGGAGGCAATAAGTCTCTATGTAAAGCCAATAAGGTGTTCTCAAAACAGCTTGTGCCAATTAACTGCACTCCAGCAGCTTTAGTTTGAACCACCTAAGGTATGTGATGGTCTTCAAAGCAGTGTGTGTTATGTGCCATCACGTTAGAACCAACTTATAAGCAACCCTAATAGGACTTTCAAGATAAGACTTTCAAGACTTTCTGAGTTGGAGGTTCGGGACACTGTTCTACAGTGGTTCTGCTGCTTTCTGGGAGGTCGTTCCCAGAGAATCCAGCTTGGGGAGTCTTTGTCCGCTTCCTGGACCTTGCAATGAGGTGTCCCCCAGGGGTTCATTATCTCCCCACTGCTATTTAAAATGTATGTTAAGCTGCTAGGATGGGCTCATCCGGGGATTTGGAGTGCGGTGTCACCAATATATGGATGACACCCAACTCTGTCTCTCCTTTACATCTCCTGCAGTGGAGGCAATCTAGTGCCTGGAGGATTTCCTGACCGCCGTAATGGTGTAGACCAGAGCTAACAAGCTGAGGCTGAACCTGGACAAGACAGAAATTCTGGTGTTGGGGGGCTCGTCTGGCCGACTGGGAGATCTGGTCCCTGTGATGGGTGGGATGGCTCTCCGGCCCTGAGGGACCAGGTCCACAACTTAGGGGTTGTATTAGACCGGTATCTGAGCCTTGAGGCACATATTGCAGCAGTGTGTAAAGCCGCTTTTTCCCAGCTACACCAAATTGCTCAGTTGCGTCCCTTCTTGCACAGGCAACCCTCATGACAGTAGTTATCTCACTGGTAGTATCTCATGTTGGCTACTGTAATGCTCTCTACATGGGGCTTCCCTTGTCCCTGCTACGCAGACTTCACTGAGTCCAGAATGCAGCAGCCAGGCTGATTATGGGAGTGAGAAAATTTGAGCATATCTCCCCAGCCTTGCAGAACATCTTCTCCTCAGGACAGTAGCCCACATCACTTGCTCCCCGAGAATGGCTAGAAAGGCCTTGACAAGGAGAAGGGCCTTCTCGGTGGCGGCACCAATGCTGTGGAACGTCATTCCAGCTGAGCTATGCCAGGCCTTTGGGAATGTGCTGCCTATTTCTTGTCTTTAGGTATACTGCCCAGCTCCTTTTCATTCTAAATAGGTTGTGTTTTAAGGGTCCTGGATTGCAGTATTGTAATGTGTGGCGACAGTTTTATTGGGAGTTTTATTGTGTGTAATTTTAAACTTTGTGACTGGTTTTATGATGTTAGCTGTCCTGAGTAGGGATGATTTCCCCCCCCCCCTTAGAGGGGCAGGTTATAAATGTAAATAATATAAATAAATAAATGAGTGAGATTTTTAAAGGTTGGTTCTGCACGACGGAGTGCGCTCCCATCTCTGTCCCAGCTCCTGTCAACTTAGCAGTTTGAAAGCAAGAAATTGCAAGTAGATAAATAGGGACCACTTTGGTGGGAAGGTAACAGCATTCTGTGCTCTCCGGTGTCTAGTCATGCCTGCCACATGACCATGGAAACATCTGCAGAAGCAGACAGCGCTGGCTCTTTGGCTTTGAAACAGAAATGAGCAATGCACCCTAGAGTTGGATACGACTGGCTTTCGAGCAAGGGTGGCCTTTATATTTATCAGTTCCAACACAGAGAGCCAGTGAGCTTCCACACCTGATCTGAGATTTGAATCCAGGTATCTTGAATATTGTCTGTCGTTCTGCCCACCACACCACTTAGATATTCTTTTCAAAGCAAGCAGTCTGCATATAACATGTTGCACTGATAAAGTACTGAGGTTGCTTAGATAAAGATAACAAGGATCAGACTAACTATAGTATAAACTGGTGAAAAATGTCTTCATTGGTACCACCACTGTGTATAAATGCACTCCCAGAAGCAACATTTTGGTGTATCTAAGTGTGAAATGCAGCCTCTCTAGAGTAGGTTGAACCCAACCTTGGTCAAAGGAAACGATCAAGAGTGTCTTATGTTGCGGAAGAGGTCTCATTTTATATCTATCCAGGAAATGTATCCAGGTTTATTGTTTTCATCAAATGTTATTTGCTGTTTCAGAATGATTACCACATTGTATTTTCTCCCACATACACACATACACACACATAAATGAAGTGGAAGGAGAAGGACAACTCAGACTTGCTCAAGATTGCCAAGCATGTTATTTTATGAAGGAATCATAGACTAATTGTTTAAAATATACTAAGACTGATTATTTACTATGTTTTTAGATAACAAATGCTTGTTTTGTTTTGGCAAAGTGACTCTGATCTAGTTAAAAACAGCTGTGATTACATTCACTGCCAAGAACATAAGCAGCAGAACACAAATTACTTATTAACTCATTGCATCTGATTTAATAAAATGTACAGAACAATACTGTGCATGTTTTCTTATATGCAATTTCCAACACAGTCAATGGGGGCCTGCACTCTAGTAAAATCATTTAAGATTGTAGCTTTGGTTCTTACTAATTATGGGATGAACTATGAATATCAAGCATGTGTTCACCACCCCCAGTTATTTAAAGAATGTTTTCTTTTTAGATGCAAAATTAAGATGAATTATTTTGATGAAGTGTTTGTTACAGTGAAGAATGCTACTTTTTAAGCAAAATGTTGGGCTGCTGTAGTAAAAATAAGCAAAATAAGCAAAAGGAAATGAGAAAAACCCTCTTCCTAAGCAACCTTTGTTTAAAACTTTCGAGGCAGTTCTTTATATGATGTAAATTGAGGATGAGATGGATAGATGGTATTGTAGACACAATGGGCACAAAACTGGGAGGACTGAGGGGGATGGTGGAGGACAGAGGCGCCTGGAGAACGATGGTCCATAGGGTCGCAAAGGGTCGGAATCGACTGTGCGACTGAACAACAACAAAATTGAGATTAATGGACTTGATCTTTAGCTGGAGAGAAATGATGGAGTTCTGCTGAATGGAGGAGTAAAGTTTAACAGTACCTGAGTACAGGCTCTTACATTTACAATGTGATCTCTTTGTCCGTGGAATCTTCTTCCCACAGGAGGAGATAACACCATTGGTGGTGATCTTTAAAATATACAAAGGAGTGTTGAGTAGCCTAGGGGAAATATAATGCCTTTGGAAGGATATATAGACTAATAGAGTGTTTTGCGTCTGCAGATAAATCTGTCTCACTCAGTAAGTCTCATTTGTGTGAGTGGCAAATCTGGCTTAATTCTCCTTCTTGCTTTCTTGTTCTTACAGCAAAAGAGAAGGTATGCCTGAATTTACTACCTGAACAGATTTAGGTAAAGGTCCCCCTTGCTTGAAAGCCAGTCATATCCAACTCTAGGGTTTGGTGCTTATCTCAGTTTACAGCCAAAGAGCCAGCACTGTTTGCGACTGCACATGTTTCCATGGTCATGTGGCAGGCATGCCTGGAACCATGGTGGCTTAGTGGTTAAGATGCTGAACTTGACAACTGGAAGGTCAGCAGTTCAAGACCCGAGTACTGCACGACAGAGTGAGCTGCCGTCTCTGTCCCTGCTCCTGCCAACCTAGCTATTTGAAAGCAAGAAATTGCAAGTAGATAAATAGGTACCACTTTGGTGGGAAGGTAAACAGCTGAACAGATTTAAAGCAACATAAAACCTGGTTTTCTGTTTGTCAGACCTGAAAGGGAACAGACAGGGTTGAGACGAGTGTATAGTAGTACAGCAGCAGAAACTAACACTGCAGTTCAGTGTCCTCCAATGTGGCATGTTGATAACCCTGGAGATGCCATGATGATGATTTACTCTTCCATTTGGCCTTTCAGCCCATTATTGTTCACATTCTTCTGCAGTAGACCACAAATTGTTGGAAAGAAAAATATCGATTCATCTGTCACTTGGGCTCCCTGCCTGGTCTCTGTGAACCTGTCGGGTGCTTGCCACTATCTGTTTCATTTATTATTTATACACAACCACAAAGAACTCTTTTTGGTGGGTAGGGCAGCAAGGGACCCCGGTGTTTAGAAACAGCCTGTGTCTTTATAGATAAAATAAGTTAGATGCTCCCTCCCTCCCTCCCTCCCTCTTAGTGACCATCTTTACATTCTGTTTCTCTGCAGTAAAAGTCACATGAGCCCTGCAGCAGTTCACCTGCCCTTTCTCTTCCATGCTTCTACCTGGTCACCACACCTATCCTCTTGAGCAATTTTACATCCAGCAGAGCAGGGAGGGGAAACTGCTTTTAAAAATATCTACAGTAACCATTTGGTGCAGCTCTCTCATTAAACAGCTCTGAATCAAGTTATTATCCTTGTATCAGTAATGATGATGATGATGATGATACTAGCTGGACTACAAAGCTCCAGAGTTGCTGATTTCTGTGGAAGGAAGTGATGCAAAGTGCCTGCAGCAATGGAGTTTCAGTTGACCATAAGGTTTCCATTAGTTTTTAGGGTGTTTGTGGATTAGGAATTGAGTATGAATGTACAGGGGAAACAGCCTATGTATTTCCTTTTGTTGCTATTCCTAAAACATTTTAAAATTAAATTCAATGTTTGCTCTGAGCCCATAGTTTAAAAGCTCTTTTCCATAGTTTATATATAGTAATGTATCTCTGAACAGCTTTGTGAGAGGAGTATCTTTCTCAAAGTGCATTGACTTACTGAGCATCCCTATAAGTAACAGACCTACCTAATGGTATCTTCATGCTGATGTAGCTAGCAGTATTTAAAATATAAGAATACTGCCCTAAGTATTTTAAACTGATTTTATGTTGTTGCTGTTGTTGTTAACACAGTCAAACAATATTGCAAAAACATTGATTGATATTATATAACAAATATAACATACCGTATATACTCGAGTATAAGCTGAGTTTTTAGCCTAAAAAATGAGCCCCCAAAAGGGGACACAGCTTATACTCAGGTCAATGACCACGAGGATTCAAAGACCATGCCGGATTGAGATGTGCCAACAATTTAATTAATTTTACCTTATTCTCATGTATTTTGATTATTGAAACTCACTAGGAGCTGCTGCATTTCCCACCCTCGACTTATATATTTTCCTGAGTTTTCAAGTCAAAATTAGGTACCTTGGCTTATATTCGGGTCAACTTATACTCTAGTATATACTGTATAACAAAAACCTATCTATTTAATAGCATTGTAATACATATGCTGTTCCTAATACTGCAGTTTTATGGAGCTCTGATGGTGTTATTTCAGTACTAATTTTGCTGCTGGTTATGGTGTTTTATGAAATTCTGCAACCTTGTTTCCTGTGCAGAAGGCCCACTGAAGTGGTGTATGTTGCATCTATAATTGAGTTATTTTTTTTATCCTCAGGTCTCTATATTTTGTTAGTTTTTCTAATTCTTTGTCTTCAGCTCTGGCATCCTTTGGAATTGCAATGTCAATTATCCAGGCATTTCTTGGTTCTGTTACTGTTATGTCTGGTGTATTATACTCAAGGAGCCTGTCATTTTGGATCTGAAAATCCTATAAGACCTCAATTTAGTTATTTTCTAACAGCTTCTTTTCTTGATGTTCCCATGAATTCTTGGATGCTAGCAGATTATATTATTTACATAAAGACCAGTGTATTTCATCTTTTCTTGACAGTTGCGTCGTCGTCATCATCATTAAAGAACAGCAGCAACTACTATTACAGAACAGACTTGATTGGATATCTTGGTTTGTAAACTCATTATGATTTATACAAACTGCAGAGTTTTTTGATACAAGAAAACAAACCTACGCCTTGTTCCAATTAATGAGCAGCCTCTTAAACCTTCCTTCCATGTGTGAACAATGAGGGAAGGGTTTACATGAGTCTCATGCTCATCAGTAACCTTCAAATGTCACAACAAACTATAGTTTACTGTGGTAAGTAAACTATAGTTTGTTGTGGCATTTGAAAGTGACTGATGATTTCAAAATTTGAAAATCAGATCACATACTCATAGACCAGGATGTTTAATGCTGCTGACATCGTTTATAATTTTGATTTTCAGCTTATTTCTCATTATCTATCATACAATTTTAGTACTTCATGCAGAATAGTTTGAAGAGAATTGTTTTACAAGATCCTTCTACCTTTTTTTTCTTAAGTAGAACTTGGAAACAAAACTCAATAAACGGAGACTTTGCTCATTTACAAATAATCTTTATGAGCAGCATGTTACAAAAACATTATTTTCAACAGTACTTTTTAAGAAAAACTTGTGCATATGCATTCACACAAAATAAATACCATAGAAGTAACATTGCTACAATGAGGAATAAACATGACTTGCTGTGTAAAAATTTTAACATTTATGTTCTCATTAGAATACTAAAGTGTAAAAACAGTTGGATGTTATTAGTAAAAACAACAACAGAAATGACATTTTTGTATGTCTTGTCTTCTAAGAATCATTCTGAAATAATCAGAACTATAAATTTTAGCAGCTAAGTTATCGCACTTTCAAAATACAAACAAATGCAAGGAAAGAGATGATACCTTTTTCAGGTCACTTTAAAAATGCAAAACTTATCAAGCTTTTGTAGTTCATGACTACTTCTTCATGCTAACAAGGCATGGAGTATCATCTTCTTCCTGCATTTGTTTCAAAATACTGTACAGTTTCTTATCCTAGTCCTCTCTTCTTCAGACCTACTATTACTGTGGCCACCATTCCTTACTTGAAATTCCTCTTGTTTTCATCTGTTTTTCCTAAGGGAACCATCTTACCTATTGGATCGAGGTGATACTTCCCCTGCCACCCTAAAATATTAATTTGTTCATTCACTGCTGCAACAGAAAATACTTGCAAAAATAACTAAAATGTGGCAAAACAATTATGTCTTTAGTGTTCCTGGCAGGACTGACAATAAACCAAGCCTGACTAGGACAGCATTTGTTTCTGAATTAGGGAGATAGAAGGCCCTTGAAAGTGCCTCTATTTTTAAAGGGCGAGGGGCTCACAAGTTCCCTGTCAAGCATCATCATCATTTCTTTTTCTTTTCATTCCCAGCTGCCACTTCCACCACTGACCCTAAAAGAGAGTCGCTGGTTCTAGGCTAGTTCTGTCTTATGCCAGCCTAATTGATGGTCCATGGCATCTGCCATTCCTCTTCAGCTTCACTGAGGCTGCCACAGAAGAGAAGGCCTTTGGCTATATGAGCAATGTGGCAAACATAACTTGTGATGGATACCACAGATTTGATTAGCTAGTAAGATCCGCACTTACCCCTGCTTGATGGTCATCCCATGGGCTCACGTTTTTCTGTTGTAATGCTGACTGATGGATCTATGTGTGAGATTTATGAAAGTATTCATGGGGTGAGAGAAATGGCCAGAATAAATAAAACACTTCTTAATCAGAACAAAAGCTGAGGTGCCCAAACCAGATGCTTCCTTTATTTGCCCCTCAGCAGCTATTGCTCAAAGATGTTATCATGGCAACTAGCCACTGGAAGGTAGCTCTGGCTGTTATCTCATCCCTTGAATTATTTTATAGATCCCACTCATAGTTCACTCAGTCAGTTTTTCAAAAGAATACCTCATGTCTAGGAGATACTATTCTCTTGCCATTCAGCAGAGAGTAACAATGGCCTTCTAAAGCAGGGGTTCTCAAATTGTTCAAGCCGAGGGCTGGGTCACGCTCCCTCAGACAGCTTCTGGGGCCAGACGCCCATTTTGCCCTGCCTGCCACACATGGCACTTCCAAGTGTGGTGGAGGCGGTGGGGGGGGCACATGAAATGGTGTTGTGGGCCACATCTGGGCCCCAGGCCATAGGTTGAGAACCCCTGTTCTAAAGCCATCCAAAGCAGCAGTCTAGTAATTCTGAACCCCAGGTTTGCTTCTTTCCCTAAGACTACACACTAAAATACATCATTTTGCCTCAATGTTCATTTTACTATTAAAGGAATTTATTATATTTTCTTCCCTGCCCCACCTCCTGAAGTGATGTACAATAAAACAGAGAAAGCCAAATTTAAAACTAGTTTTAAAGACTAAAGCCACTTAGAGTTTTGACTGCCTGCTGGAAGTAAGGAGGGAGACAGGCACACACTTTGCGCAATTGCAAAAACTCACTGGAGTTGAGTTCAGTGTCCTCTTCCTTTTGCGATTTAGCCAGTCCTGTTATTTCATCGCTGCTTACTTTACTCACAGCTTAAAGAGGAAGAGGTCTGTCAGAAGCATTTTAAAAGTTCAGGTATAAATTTCTCTCTAGCTGTATTTGTGCACATGTGCCCTGTCAAATCAGTTATTTCCCCAGGGTAGCTTCCACAGAAAGGGTGGAGCCTGAAAACTCAAATCATGTGTGGTTTTATTTAAAGCTGCAAGTTTCTTCAATCTTTTGCCAAAGAGCAGCAGGCTTGCTTTTCACCAACTGTAGCCAGATGGATTTGTGTGTCTGTGCTTCACTTGGAGCTGTCCATGGTCTCACTCCCCACTCCACAAATCTTTAATCCACCTTCTTGGTTCCTCTTGTAAATCATGAATTTAAAAATTCTAAATTCTGAGTTTCATACAGTAAGTAAAGGTAAAGGTTTCCCTTGCTCGAAAGCCAGTTGTATCCGACTCTAGGGTGCAGTGCTCATCTCTATTTCAAAGCCGAAGAGCCAGCGCTGTCTGCTGCTGTAGATGTTTCCGTGGTCATGTGGCAGGCATGACTAGACACCAAAGCGCACGGAACGCTGTTACCGTCCCACCGAAGTGGTCCCTATTTATCTACTTGCAATTTCTTGCTTTCGAACTGCTAGGTTGGCAGGAGCTTGGACAAAGACGGGAGCTCATTCCGTCCTGCAGTACTCGGGAATCGAACTACTGACCTTCCGCCTCCCAGTCAGTGTCTTAGGCACAAGCCACTGCAGTCCCACTTAGAGTATCCATACAGTATTTAGAAATTATCTTAATTTCTCCGGTGGCTTAGTAGTTAAGACACTGAGCTTGGTGACTGGAAGGTTGTGTTTCAATACCCAAGGGCTGCACTTGGGGACATGAAAGGAGCCTCATTCGGGCATCCCCTGAGCTGAGTTTCTCCAGCAAAAAATCCTTTCAACCCAGAGCTGCTTTTCTGATCTCCACCCCTCCACATTATTATCATGGGAGTGGCTGCTGTGCTGACTTGGGGATCCCTACTCCTCTTTCTCCTTCTTATTCTTCCTCTTCCTCTGTGTCTAGGCCAGATGTAAAACTGCCAAAATGAAGGCACCTTTGGTGAGTTCATTCTGCAGTTCCCTCCACCTGACCTAGTGTAAGAAAGATTAGCTGGCAACACAAGGTTGCCGTTACCAGGGTATGCCCAATTGTGGTTCCAAAATACCAAGTTGGATGCAGATCGACCTAGTCTTGATGGGGATCACATCCCTTGTGGAAGAACAGGTTTGTGATCTGGATGTTAACTTGGACCTGGCTCTCTTGTTTTAGGAGCAGATACCTGTCCTGGCCAAGTCTGCCTTCTTCCCTCATAAGCAGATTGCCCAGCTGTGCCCATTACTTGATACTAGGTCTCTGACAATATTGTACTGTGCCTTGGTAAGCTTGAGAATTGATTACTGCAATACTCCCTCCATAGGGCTTTCCTTTAAGATTGTATGGAAGCTGTAGCAGGTACAGAATGAGGCAGCCCGGTTGGTGATGGGTGGTCAGAATATTGACTGCATTGCCCCAATTTTGGCCCACTTCCATGTTTTATTCAAGGTTTTTGGTATTACCGTACAAAGCCATTCATAACTTGGGACCTCAGTACCTAATGGATTGTCTCCTCTAATTAAATTAAGACCAGTCCACTCATTCATCACACGCTTTATGACTTCCGATCCCTACCCTGAGCGAGGCCCAGAAGGCTTGCACAAGGATGCTGGCCTTCTCAGTGTTGGCCCCAACAATGTGGAATGTCCTCCCTCTAGTAGTTCCAGAGAGCCATCAAAGCCAAACTCTGTAGAAAAACTTTTAGGAAGATTCATTCAACCCACTGGACTCCATTGATTACATTTTCAATTCATATTAGTTTTAATTGGTTCTTCTATGGAGTGCTGTGTATGTACATGTTTATTAGGTCTGATTTGTGGTATTTTAATATATTTTGACCATTTATGTGGTTTTATCTGGTCATCTACTGCCCTGGAAGGCCTTTTGGCCAGAAGGTTGTTATATAAATGGAATGAATGTACTGTAATATCAATTTCTGAACATACACAGTTCACTGACCCAGGACATCTGCTTTGGCTTATCTGGGTTCACTAACCCAGGATATCTGTTTTGGCTTAATGTGCTCTACTTGGGGCTGCCCTTGATGACTATGCGGAGGCTGCAACTGGTCCAGAATGTAGCTGCCCGGGTGGTGATGGGGTGCGGGCTTTATGCCCGTGCCTCACCACTTCTTTGGGAGCTGCGCTGGTCACCAGTATACCTCCGGGTGCAATTCAAGGTGCTGGTAATGACCTTTAAAGCCCTACATGGTAGTGGTCCAGGCTACTTAAGAGACCATGTCACCCCAAGAACATCTGTCCACCCCACCAAAGCGGACCGGAGGGGTTCTCTAATTGTGCCATCTCCTAGAGAGGCTCGTCTCTAGCACAAGAAGGAGGGCCTTCTCTGTGTCTGCTTCGGCCCTATGGAACCTTTTGCCAATCAAGTTGCGGCTACAGATGGAGTTGCTGCCCTTCAGGAAAGAACTAAAAACCTGGCTGGCAAAGCAGGTGTGGGGCACCGGGGGAGTGGTGACCCCTACCTGCTGGCTCATTTAACAAGATCGCTCCCTGTCCCTTTTAACTGATGGGGTGGGTTGGGTAACTTTGTGGGTATTTTTATGGGTTTTTAAAGGGTTTTTATGGTAATGTTTGTTTTAATGCTGTTAAGCTGCCCAGAGTCGGTGTCGAGTTGGGCGGCAATAGAAAATTGATAAAGACATAAATAAATAAATCTGTAAATGTAAATTTGGCTTCAAGGATGTCACAGTTTTATTTCCTTGCAGATCATGCTCTTCATCACAGAAAGTTTCCTTAAACTTGAACAATTCATTGGCACCAGATATAATGATGCTCTCCTTATTTACAGGGCTTGTAAAATAACTCCTGCTTTACATGACTTGTAAACGAATTCCTTTTATAAAATTATAACATAAACATGAATTAATATGCACAAAAGAAGCACATAATAACTAATTATTATACAATGTGTGCTCCCCTCCACCTTCAGGATCTTGAAAATAACTGTTCTTTTTTATTCACTTTGTTTCTTTTAGTTACCATGCCTCACTTCTCTCCAAAATACATTGATTCATGCATTGGCATCTGGCCTTTCCCCTTCAATAAGACAATGTCTATAAAATATCCTCATATATCTTTAAATTTGTTCACTTTCAACTCCGAACTCACACGTCAATTTGTTATTCATAATTATATTCAAAATTTCTTTATCCCAATCAATAAGTTGTGAAAGAAATAATGGTGGATGAATCTGTAATCAATAATTATGAGCCATGATAACTAAATAAAACTCTAGTGTCCAAAGCCAATGTTCAAAACATGTTCAAAGAATCACAAAACCGTAGAGCTGGAAGGATCCCCAAGGGTCACCGACCCCCTAATAAAGAAGAAAACCCACAGCTAAAATATCCCAATCCCTGACAGTTGGCTATTTAAACCTCTATTTAACAACCTCCAGAGAGGGAGAATCTACCATCCTCCAGAACAGTCCATTCTGCCATCAAATAGCTTTTACTGGTGAGACATTCTTTCTCACATTTAGGCACAAGCCGCCTCATAATTTGAGCACAGTAGTTCAGATCCTACCTTGTGAAGCTACAGATAACACACTTCCTCCATCTTCTACATGATAGCCCTTCAGATTTTTGAAGGTGGCTATCCTATTGCCTCTCAGTCGCCCCTTCTGTTCCCTCAGCTGTCTCCCATAGGGCTGGACATTTTACCAACTTGATCACCTTCTTATGGACACAATTTCTGCTTGTCAATATCTATAAAACTGTTGTGCCAAAACTGGATGGATTGGTATAATTATTTCTCTTGATCTAATATTCTACTTCTGTTAATGCAGCCAGATATTTGCTTGTTTGTTTTGTTCTGGTTCCCTATTTAGATCCCTAAATTCTTTTTCACAAGTTCTACTGAAAACTTAGCTGCTACCCATTCTTTATTTGTGCGTCTGAGTTTTCTGCGTCAAAACTCATTTTGCCTGTTTTGACAGAGTTCTCCCCTTGTTTTAAGTTGTCTTTCATCCACATTCTGTCATCTGCAGATCTGATGAGCATCTCTTCAATGTCACTGTCCAAGTCATTTATAAAGGGCATTGAGCAACCCTGGGCCAAGGACTGAACTCTCCAAGATGACAAGGAACCATTGGTGAGCATTCTTTGGGTATCACTTGTCAGCTGTCTACCTAATGATGTCCCGCACAGCTTTTACCAGCTTTGCCACTAGAATATTGTGAGGTAAGCTTTCCTGAAGTGAAGATACCCCAAAGGCCAGTGGTGGTGAACCTATGGCACGCATGCCAGAGGTGGCACTTGGAGCCCTCTCTGTGGGCACCCATGTGGTTGCCCCGGCACAGAGTTCATCGCTCCTCTGCCCAGCAACCCAATGGGAGTGTTTCCTCCCTCCCCCCCAGCACAGAGTTTGCCCCGCCCCTCTGCCCAGCAGCCCAATGGGAGCTCTTCCTCCCTCCCCTGTTGCCATGTTGGCACTTTGCGATAAATAAGTGGGTTTGGGGTTGCAGTTTGGGCACTCGGTCTTTAAGAGGTTCACCATCACTGCTATAGGCACAGCAACATTGTGGCTGAAATCCAATCACAACTCTAGTAGGTTTATAGAGTCAGTCGGGATTTGTTGAGTCAACTCCTCTGTAAACTTCATTGATTCAGTGGGCCTCATCTAATTGCAATTTACTACTGGTTTAAGGGGACTTCTTTTTTGCCATTATTGGATAGTGCTGACCTGGATTAGATGTACTTTTAGTTTGGATCCAATGAGATAAATCTTGTACTTGTAAAGATACTCCCGGGCACCACAATTCTTAGTAAATGGACACATTTGGGCAAGGTTTTTTTAAAAAAAATTTTTTTTCCACAAATGGAAAGCATGTGCTTATGTCAGTTACAGAAAGAACTGTGTCACATATGGAGGAAGTTTCACAACTAGGGAAAGAGGATTTATGTTAGAACCAGGTGTGCCAGAGTTCTAAAAAAAAGATAAGAAATTTTAAAGATCATTTCTTTATAGGAGATAAAAGAAGTAGTTCATATTACAGTATATGATTTTAATGTGTCTTCAGTCTCTAGTTCAGGGGTACCCAAACTATGGCCCGGGGCCCAGATCCAGCCCCCAACGCCAGTTCATCTGGCCTGCGAAGCCCTCATCGCTCCTGGAAGTGGGAGTAAAACGCGCTCATACGGGCGCATTTTACTTCCACTTCCAGGAGTGACGAGGGCTTCGTGGGCCAGATGAATTGGTGTTGGGGGCTGGATCTGGCCCCCGGGCCATGGTGACTGGGCCCCTGAACCATGTGACCAGCCCACAGCCTGAAAAGTATGGGCACCCTGTTCTAGTTTTTTTTTTTTTTGACATTTAGGTGTGTGTATCAAGTGGATTCTTCTTCTGCTTTTGTCACATGCATTGGCCAGTCAAATATGATATTTCCAGAGAGAAGGTTGCTAATTTGGGAAACAAATCCTGCAGTATGCAGAGTGTGTGTTAGTTTTGCTCCAGCTCTCTGAATAGACTATAGGTATAGACAAAATAGAAACACAGGTGGCAAATTGATCCTGAGTTTGAATACGCAATTGAAAAAGAATCTTAATTCTACTGCAAAGCAGGAATAAAGAGCTGATTTATGTTGTTGGCATCTACTTGGTTGCAGCCCCTGAAACAGTGTGTTGACCTATCCTCTGGAAACAGATTGAATACACCTGCTAATTTCTTTCCTTCTAAAATGGATGGAATTACTGCTCCAAAAATAGTTTCTTGAATTCCATTCTCTATATTCATAACATTTTAAAGAAATATCATCAGGAAGGTGGGGAGAGAGAAAAACATAGTAGAAAAAGAAAGTATGCCTAGCTTTTCATGGGCTGAATAATATATTTTCTCTTTTATGTGGTCTCCACATGTCCACTAAAACATCTGCAAATGCAGACAGCACTGGCTTTTTGGCTATAAACAGAGATGAGCACTAAACCCTAGAGTCAGATATGACTAGCTTTCAAGCAAGGGCGACCTATTCACCAAGTGCAAGCACATCTTTTTCTTACACTGTTTAATGTTTTGTTAAAAATGTATACATTTCTTGATGTTTCATAAACTCAAAACACACCTTTACCTATACATGCCTCCATTTACATTCATAGATCTTTGTGAATGTCATTCAAGCAGTTATATTCCAAATTAAACAATTCTTCCACATCTAGGCCAGATGTGAAACTGCCAAAATGAAGCCACCTTTTGGTTCAATTCATTCCATAGTTCCTTTTTGCCTGACCTAGTGTGAGAAAGATTAGCCAGCACAAGATTGTCATGGTTTGGGGTATGCCTGACTGTGGTTCAAAAATGCCACAATCTTCAAGGAGGCTCTTTCGGTGTACCCCAATTAAACAGGATACCAAAAATGTTGACATGTGATGGGTTCTTCCGAACACAAAGACTTCAGATTGAGAAACATCCATAAAAGTTCAGTAATCTTTGGAAATCAACTACCAGTAGTGGACACGGCAGTTTTTCTGATTATCAGCCTACGGGTCTATGATCTTTACCACTGGAAAAGTGTAGAACCCAAACCCCGAGTTAGATGCAATATTTCTGTTCATGTCAGTGCCTTGATTCATTTAATGCATATATGCTGGGGTATATTACTCACTCTTCTTAAACCGAATTATGTTCAGTGGTGCAATGAAAGCTGTCCCCAAATTTATTTTGTGCTGTATTTTTGAAGGCATATAGAGGAACTTTAGAAGGATGGGATCTGAAAGACATTTGTCCTTATTTTGACTTATTTCTCACTGAGAAGAGAAACTATCTGGAAGCAACCCACTGTTCTCTCTCTCTCTCTCTCTCTCTCTCTCTCTCTCTCTCTCTCTCTCTCTCTCTCTCTCTCTCTCTCTCTCTCACACACACACACACACACACACACACACACACACACACACACACACACACACACACACTAAGAGTTGTGTAACCTTAAAATAACTGTTAAATTTAATGTGAACTCAGTCTTCAAATATTTTATTTGACATAGTTCTTGTGATGTGTTGCCTGAACATATGATGATTCATTTATGACTATCATCAATATCTTTTGCAGAAAAGAATTCACCTAATTTGTATGCAATTTCTTTGAATGCTCATATTATACCTTTGGCATTTGGTAGTTTGTCTACTGGTTCAGCTTCCTGCTTTTGATGTATTATGAGAAATAATGTTGTTACTAGTATTTCTAACAACTGGTATTTTAGATAGTTTCCTATAAAGGTAAACTTGATTTGTTAAAGTGATTTTTTACTTTTTTTCAAAAATTTAACTTAGCAAAGCTTTCACTTTATTATAGCTTCTTCAACTTTATTGTCAAAAGTTCTTTTTTATCTTTCTGGTGGTATGTACATTTCATTCAGGAAGGTGCAGGTCAACTCAAAATATTTTAGTGTGAGAATTAAATTATGCCACCTCCTTCTGTAAGCCATCTTGTATGCTGTACAGCAGAACACACTCACTGAGAGACTGGGTTGGATTTACATCTATCCTACTAATTACTGGTTTAATTCCAGTTGATTTTAGCAAGCCTGAATATGACTTCATCTGGAAGCAACCCACTGTTTTCACGCACACCTGCACGCACGCACGCGCACATACACAGACACACTGTCACAAGTACCAGTAATATCATCTTGTAGGCATGAGGAATAGGAAACAGTGGTGAATATACATAATTTCTGTTACATCAGATGACAGCATTATTTAAGAGTTTAAATGTTTTTAGTAGTCCACATTAAATTATATCAGGTTCACTTTCCAGACCACTTCTCCTTTCTAGTTTGTCCATTCTCCATACCTATCCATCCATCCCAGGTAAAAGAACCAGAAATGGGGATCTTGTAGCCTGGAGCAACTATTTTGGGTGGCCCCTGTTATTGGGAGAACGTTCCTCATGGTAAGTCTGGTATAGCCAAAGTAATTCCCAAAAGAGCTTTCCTACGATGTGCTATAGGGGTTGCAGTGTCTCGTACTTGCATATTTATACCAAGCTAACTCCGACTCTATGCCACAACAAATGGACTGGGTGTCCTTGTAAGATATACAACTGAAATTCCAGCACATGTTAAATGTATACTTTTCATAAACTGAATATTCTGTTTGTTTGTAAAATAGTAAAAGCTATTGTTATTGTTGGTGTTGTTTCTCAGTACTGCTAGTGCAGGGGGCAGACTCAAGAGCCAAATCTAAAAATTGTTTGAAAAATGTTTGATTTTTGAATTTCAGGAAGCAATTTAGCTAATAATAATAATAATTTCTGATGTGAAATTATTGTTATTATTATTAGCTAAATTGCTTCCTGAAATTAAAAAAAAATCAAAATGAATTTTTAGCTATTGGTAATTGTTTTAAACTGCTAGTCAAAGGTTTTGAAACAACTCTGGTTGCTGAAATAGATATGGGAAGGATGACTTTAACTGGTCTCTATATTTTTTCATTTGTTGCCTTTATTTTTGTACTTTGCAATTTTTGTACTTTCTGTTCTTCTAAAGCTGCTTATTCATGGAAATTATCATCACTGAAATTTTTGCCCTTGATGGTGAACACAACACATTCTCTGCCAATAAACAGAGAAAGACTTGGTTTAATTGGGGACAGCAGTGGTTCCCAATCCTTTTTCATGCCCGGAAGGTTTGTTATGCTCTAGACAGTGAGAGATGATTAACTTTTCCTAATTAATTTTCTTAATTAATCCTTTTTATTCCAAATGCCAGAAAGAGAGGATAACTAATTTTCATCTCCCTGGGTTGGAAGCCATGGCCAGGGCCGAGAAACAAAGAGAAAGAAATAACTATATAGGAAGGATTGAAATTATTACAACTTCATTGTCATCTTTAACTCAATGGGAGAATTGTGACATTAATTTTTATATGCTGCCAAAAGCAATTCATATTACAGAAGTATCTGATGTCCCCATTGCACCAAGTACTTTGCATATACTGTATGTATGGAGAGTCCTTGCTTCAAAGAACTGAACTTAGGCCCAGAAAATTAAAGATCCCTAGTAAAAGGTGAAAGATTTATATAATCTAAAAAGAAACCAGAGTATAAAATTAAAGATCCCATTTTGTTGTGTTGCAGGTATAGAACTAGCAGCTAAATCAATTTTGTTATGATTTAATCTGTGCTCTTCCAATTGTACAACTAGCAAAAGCTTTAAGGCTACAAAGCTTTTTAATAAGCTCTCATGCTTATTAAAAGAAGGACTTTGATTCAATATTCATTCATCCCACAATATAATTCCACTTACTGCCTCTGCATCCACAAAGTCATTCCTGTTGGTTAGAATCAGGTCAATGATAGCTAATCTTCTAGTTTCTTCCTCCACTTTTTGTATGAGAAAATTATCAGCAACATTACCCAGGAATTTCTTGGAAGGGCCAAGAATCTATTTGGAATTTACCTCCCAACAGATATCAGGATAACCAAAGTCTCCCATTACTATGCCTCTTTGAAATTCTTGCAATTTGTTTTTCAAATGTTTCATAAATAAATAAATAATTTCATCCACATCTTCTGCTTGATGAAACAATCCGAAGTAGATTCTAAATACCACATTTCTTTTATTTGTTGCTCCAATAATATTAACCCAAATATTCCCAATGAGTCAACTAAGTTTATCCTCCTTTATTTCTGTACAGGGATATATTTTTTATATACTGTGCAATTCCACTTCACTTTCTGTTCTTTTTGAACAAATTATATCCTTCAGTTTCCATATTCCAGTCTTGGGAGTCAACACACCAAGTTTTAACTATCCTTATCAAGTTGTATTTAGCTCCCATTCCCTACTGTTTTGTAGAACTTCATAGTAAAAAACTGGTACTATAAATTGAAACCAGAAATGCATCCGAAGGCAGTGAAGGTGAAAAATATGCTCATTACATTTGGTATCAGAAATTTCACTGCTACATTTATGCACTAGTATTTGATTCTGGATCGTTCTTAAAAGCAGCCCAATGTACAATTCATTATGCATGATAATCCAAACACGAGAGTATGGACTGGTTTCTGTCTTGCTGCCTTCTGAATCCATTCCATTTGTCTGTATCTTTTGCAAAATATACTTCCTGAAACTGAACATATGTAGGATGAGAAGAAACAGGAAAGGAAGAGAGATAGCATAACCATTTCTCATCTGTATCTGCTTTCTCACACTTTATTAGAATTTCATTTCTAGAATATGTAGGATAAGGTTTCTATGGGAAGATATGATTACAAGCTAAATTGTTGTTTGCAAAGCACTGAAATTATGTAACATGATCATTACATATTATTGGCTGCTATATTTTTCAGCAGTTATGCAATTCTTTGCTTCCAGATTATGTCCAGGATACCTGGGAAGTTTCCATTATAGTCACTTTTGTGCAGTGGGGAGTCAGACTCTCGCAATCCCTGGCTCCATACCAGATGCTCTTAACTCAGTGTCTGCCGATGCCCCTCACTATCTATGCTCAGGCAAATGTGTTGTTGGGTTTTTTCATTGGCAGGACAGCAACAGTATGGATCTGCAGGCTGGCATCTTTGCTGAATTGGTCTTCCTGTTGTAAACACACATGTGTCATGTAAATAATCAGCTAGCTGCAGTATACTTAAAAGAAACATAGTGGAACTTCAGAAAAGCAAGTCCTTCCTGAACCCCAAAGTAATTCATAACGTGTGAAGCATACACATCTGCTGGAAGGCACTGATCTGAGGTAGATGGAAGAGCTATGGGGAACAACAGGTGATTATGGTGAGGGGAAAACATGTCCTCACTGTTGTTGTTGTGTTTTTTTTTTTAAAAAAAAAAGCTGGGGATATATAGAGAGAGTTCCTGGGCTTTGAAAGACCATCTTGAAAGGCATTGGGGTGATTAGTGCCAGCTTTTGCCATCGGTAAACTGAAGATGAGAAAGAGGAGGGAGAGTTGGCTGCCATTGCATCGTCGTTGCTGACATTTGTGAGACACTTTCAGAAAGAGAATGCAACTCCGCACAGGTGTTCTAGCTTCAAAGCATTCTTCAGCCAGTCCTGATTTCATTGCCAGCACATCTCAGCTCTCTGGCAGTCAAAAGGGTAGAAGAAAAACAATCTTTAATTAAAGAAGGTAGGCAGCACTCGCTTGTATCAGTGAAGTCCCTGTGCCTTGCTTGTTCGCATGTTCTCCTGGGGAAGATAAGGAAGACAGCTTTAGGGGAGAGGAGGGCACAGTGGGGGACTGACTACGCACAGCCTACAGAAGGCCTGAAGTTTGGAAGGATTGTTCTGTCGGAGGTGATCCCCTGGGTTATTTAATTAACTGTCAAGTTCGAATTAATTAATTGAACTGTGATTGGCCAAATCCCTTCACAAAGAAGAAGAAGAAATTATCCCAGAGCACTGAGCCATCCCTGATCATACAAAACACAGAACTGATTTTCATAAATCTACATGTAAGCCTCCATGTTAAACTCCATGCGGAGTGGGAAATGTGTGATCCTGTCAGAACAAAGAAAGGGACAGGCTGCTTTCTGAATGCCTGTCACTGAATGGAGGGGATAGGGAGGTGCTAAAATGTAAACTCCTTTGTTTTCTCAGCAGCTTGGTCACCCCCTGGGAAATTTGTAATCCAGGAGAACTAGCAGACCTGCTTATTGTATCAGAGTGTTTGGATGCTAATGTTGTGCCTATGAAGTAATTACAGCACTAGTTTGAGAACACTCATATGAACATCATAGCTGAACTGAAACATTTGGATTATTTGTTATTGTGGTTCAGTCGCACAGTCAATTCTGACCCTTTGCAACCTCGTGGTATTATGGGAGAAATCACAATAGTTTGTGCAAGTATGGAATAAAAGTAAACTTAGATAGACCATGATTCCAAGAGAAAAGGAAACATTGAAAACTATTCCTTGCTTTATGTAAGATAAAACTTGATCATTTGTTCATCAAGCTATATTTTATGGTGAAAATGTTAATGTTCCTCTAGTTAAGGACTATGTAGGTTGTAGAGCTGCATATTCTACCACGCTAGAAGTCCAGAGTCTGGTGTTTTACTGAGAGTTCAAAATTATGGGCACTGGACTTCAAAACAAGACAATTGAACAGAATCAGGCTGCCAACTAGCAATAGCAATTACATTTATATACTGCCCAGTAATGCTTAGCTCACTCTCTAGGGCCAAGGTGGTGAACCTTGGCACTCTAGCTGTTCTTGGACTTAAATTCCCAGAAGCCTGATCAGCAGGTATGCTGACTTGGGCTTCTAGTAATTGAAGTTCAGGAACAGCTAGAGTGCCAAGGTTCATCACTGCTGCTCTAGGAGGTTCACTTGAGGTAATTAGCATTTTGCCCCCAACATGCTGAGCACCAGTGATGCACCGCCAATTTTTTTTACTACCTACTCTGTGGGCTGGTCAAATCTGTGGGCGGGGCCAAACATCCTGCATTGTGGGCTATGGAGGTGGGTGTGGCCAACCAAGTGGGCATGACCTGGGGATTTCTGCTACCGGTTCTAGCTTCTGCAGAACCTGCTGCAGTGCATCACTGCTGGGCACCCATTTTACTGACCACAGAACGATGGAAGGCTGAGCAAACCTTGATCCTTGTTACGATCGAACTCACAACATCAGCAGCAGCCATTTTGTCTGCATATACAGATGTTTAACCACTGTGCCACGAGGGCTCTCGATTCCAGTATAGAGAATGGAATAACACTGTGTGCACACATATGTGTGATTTCTTTGTTCATGTACATGTATGCACATGATTCCTGCCCACGGACTATACGGTAGAGATCATCAGGTTGTTTACTTCTGATAATTGTAACTGACCTTACATCTTTCATTCTTCCTTATGCTTGCAGCTGGCTGATGGCTGTATTAAATAAAACCAAGTACAAGCAGACAGTTGTCATCATCCGGGAACAACAGAGCTGGAAGGACGCATATAGATCATTGAGATCTGCCACTGTCTAGGAGACACAATAAGGAATCAAAATTTACAACCCTGGCTCTTCAGCCAGATACCTAAACCACTGAACTATCATTGCAGGTACTGTTTTCATTCCTGCAACTAACAGACTTGATAATTGGTTTAAGATGTATGGAATATGGTGATCAATGATAAATTAAAATGAGAAATAAAGGTTAAAAAGGGATTAAAGGTAAAGGTCACCCTTGCTCGAAAGCCAGTTGTATCCGACTTCAGGATACAATGCTTATCTTGGTTTACAGCCAAAGAGCCAGTGCTGTCTGTGTCTGCAGGTGTTTCTGTGGTCATGTGGCAGGCATGACTTGATACTGGAGTGCACAGAACACTGTTACCTTCTCACCAAAGTGGTACCCATTTATCTACTTGTAATTTCTTGTCTTAGAACAGCTAAATTGGCAGGAGCTCACTCCGTCATGCAGAACTCAGGTCTTGAACTGCTGACCTTCCAGTTGTCGAGTTCAGCATCTTAACCACTAAGTCACCATAGTCCCTATAAAAAGGGATTAGTGAAAGAAAATTACTTTAGAGAGATATGGGGAGAATGTTTGGACTATACAAAAGGGAAAGGGACAAAGCCCAAACAAGATATATTATTGGTGAACAGCTTCTTTTTTCGTGTCACAATCAAAACCCGGACTGCCAAAATAAACCCACCTTCATGGCTTTGTCATTGGTACATGTTTCTGATAGTAATTGGCAGGCCAGCAATGGGCTGGATTCTGTATCTCCACATTCATTCAGTGTGCTGTTGTCCGCCAGCAGCCACTTGAGTATGTTTAAGGACTCTGACCTTCAACCTATTCCAGGTCTTCCAAGTGACGTTGAGGAGGTTGGGTTCCTCAGCTACAGCTTCCTTTAATGATGTTCCTTGTTCAGTGAGCTTCTTCCAGTGAGTGCGTACCCTCAAGAGTGCTCATTGTTGAGGTGAAGAGCTGAAATATAGCAACATAATGATATAGGCAATAATCATTTGACATTACAGTATTTATAAGTCCTGTAGGTGGAGGGAACACATAGATATTAATGGAATGTTATGTATACATTGGTTGTGTGTGGGGGTGTGAGGGTTTGTAATCAGTTACACTGTCCTCCTTCCCTCTTTCCCATGCTTAACTTGGATTTTATGGTCAGTAAGGAGATCAAAAACTCCAACTTCCAGAATGCAGTGAGTTTAGCCTATTCTAAATCCACAGATACAGAAAATATTTAATGGAGAGCAAAATCAAACAAGCAGTATTTCACTGGAATCCCAGGATTTTAGAGGACATGTTTGGAAATTTGATGGAGCCTGAGCATAAGCTTCAAATCATAGACTGTGCAGAATAAAAGAGTTCTGTCTGCTCTGTAATAGTGGGTAGTTATCCTGTAGCTTCCTTTAGTAGCAACACAAAGATTGTTCATTGAATCAATAGCAGTATATGTAAGATGCACAGTAAGTAGTTTAAAGGGAAATTGCAATCTACTTAAAATATATAAATTAATCTCTCCTGGTTATTAATATTCTTCATTGAAACTTGCATTTGTAAATTCAGAAACCAGTTTCCAATCTGAAGAGAAAAGGTACTATTTATAGGTATGAGAAGAAAAGGGCCAAACAAATCCCTCAATAGCAATTTTTTACCTCAAGTGAAACTGTTTCTGTGATTCCAAATATGTGTAACTTTTATAAATGGGGGAATCACCAACATATGTGTGGTGAAGGAAAAGAAAGAGATTATCACAAAAAATCTCTTATCCCTTGTAAAGGAATGTCAGTTTGGAAAAGTTTTCTCCAAATAAAGGGTTTAGAACAGTTAAACACAGATGCAAATTACTCCTGCTGTTGAACTGAATGGAACTCAAGCAATCAATTATGTGCTACAGTCTGAGTGAAAGAAAGGGTATGCAACTTATCACAGAATGTTGTGGTGAGGTGCTCCCCCAATCTTGAACCACCACTGTAACACACTTCACAGGTGCATCAGTCATTTTTTAAGCATACAAAGAATAACTTAGACCAGTGATGATGAATCTTGGCACTCCAGGTGTTCTTGGACTTCGATTCCCAGAAGCCCTGATCAGCAGGAGTACTGACTTGGGCTTCTGGGAATTGAAGTCCAAGAGCAGCTGAAGTGCCAAGGTTCACTATCACTGACCTAGACTGTTTCAGGCCAGTACCTAAGCTCCTGCTAACTGGGAAACAGGAGGTAGAAGAGAGGTAGCTGGTAGTATTGCCTGAGGCCTCCAGTGACCTGTGAAAACTGCCTGATCACACTAGCTGAGGGAGGATGCATCTGTGGGTGGAACTGTTCAAGGCAATGTGGTCCCCAGGGGTAAAGCCTGAGCTACAAATCCTTAATTGGAGCTGGGATTTTTGTGTTGCACTTGGATCATTAACTATTCAGCAAGACCACTGGAAAGCTGATAAGAGACAATGGCTTGGCTCCAGAGAGCTTATCACATGGATACCTGTGCTCATTTCTAGGGTATATGTTGCCACAACCATGTTTGTGCTTTTGATGTGCACAGTCATCTGACTCTAGGGTACGCTGCTCATCTCCGTTTACAGCCAAAGAAACCGCACTGTCTGCATCTGCAGACGTTTCTGTGGACATGTGGCAGGCATAACTAGACACCAGAGTACACAGAACACTGTTACCTTCCCATCAAAGGAATCTGCTTGCAATTTCTTGCTTTCAACGGCTAGGTTGGCAGGAGCTTGGACAGAGATGGAAGTTCACTCTGTCGTGCAGCACGCAGGTCTCAAACTGCTGACCTTCTAGTTGACACGTTCAGCGTCTTAACCACTAAGCCACCTCAGTCCTAAAGTTCACATTAAGCAACCACCAATCATGTGATTTAAAATCATGTATGTACCAACTTTAGATACAAACTGCTATGATTCGGCCTACTGCATACCTAGACTTTTAAGAGTCACTGAAGTTGGTTGGAATTTCTTTCAGTAGGTGAGTGCAGTAGCTGTAAAAGGGTGGATTCCCAAGTAACAATCCGTATTCATGTGCTGCTTGATGGGGATTATTGAGTACAACAAGAATTACTTTTGAATAAACATGCAGAAGTCTTGACTTCACCTAACCTTTGGCAACCATCAATTTCCTGGTGAAAGATATGAATATTGAAAATACTGGCATTCCTTGTAAGAATGGCATGATGATATGTGAGATCTGCTTTCACCACACAACTACATGACAAATAATAATTATGTGTCTTCAAGGTGTTTTCAACTCACCCAGGGCTTTCTAGGTATAAAATACTCATACCAGTTTGTCCGTATGCTGGCAGTCTGGGGCTGTGCAATTTGCTGAAGGCCACACAAGTGGCCAGGAATGTAATCCCAGCAACCACGTATGCTATGGGCTATCTCAACTAGACCCTTTCCCTGGAAGCAACACATGGGGGAATTCACCTTCCATCTACTGACTCTGCAGTCAGACACTCCCAGTCTGTGAGAATTATAAATAAGGGTTTTCATTGCTCTTCCCCCACACCCTACCAAAGCTAGCTGCATCATAGCTGTATTCATTTTAATTCAGTTTATGAGCAGTTTTGGGAGTGCATAAAATGTGGGATATAAATAAATATGAGAAAAAATTATTTACTGCATTTTTGTTGTTGTTCAGTCAATTCCGACCCTTTGTGACCCTATGGACCATTGCCCCCCATGCACCTCTGTCCTGCACCATCCTCCTCAACCCGCCCAGCTTTGTGCCCATTACGTCTACAATACCATCTAGCCATCTCATCTTTGACCGCCTCCTTCTTCTTTTGCCCTCCACCTTTCCCAGTATCAAGGCTTTCTCAAGTGAATCCTCTCTTTTCATTTGATGTCCAAAGTACTTTATCTTCATCTTTACTATTTGGCCTTCTAAGGAGCAGTCAGGGTTGATTTCTTCTAAGATTGACCTGTTTGTTCTCCTCGCCATCCAGGGTACTCTCAAAATTCTTCTCCAACACCACATTTCAAAGGCGTCTATTCTTCTGCGCTCAGCTTTCCTAATGGTCCAGCTCTCACAACCATACATTACCACCAGGAATACCATTGCTTTGACTATATGAATTTTTGTTTGCAGTGAGATGTCTCTACTTTTCACTATGTTCCCCAGGTTTCTCATAGCTTGTCTCCCTAGAATCAGTCGCCTTTTTATTTCATGGCTGCAGTCCCCATCTGCAGTGATCTTAGATCCTAAGAAAGTAAAATCTCTCACTGCTTCTACTTCTTCCCCATCTATTTTCCAGGGACTGATAGGGCCTGTTGCCATTATCTTGGTTTTGTTGATGTTGAGTCTCAGGCCAGCTTTTGCACTCTCTTCTTTCAACCTAATCAGGAGCTTCTTTAGGTCTTCCTCACTTTCTGCCATTAGGGTGGTATCATCTGCATATCTCAAATTGTTGATGTTTTCCCCCAGCAATTTTGATCCCATATTGTGATTCCTCCATCTCTGCATTGTGCATTATGTGTTCTGTGTATAAGTTGAATAAGCAGAGTGATAAAAATGTAGCCTTGTCTTACTCCTTTTCCTATTCCAAACCACTCCGTCATTCCATATTCTGTCCTAACTGTTGCTTCTTGACTCATGTACAGATTTCTCATGAGGCCTATAAGGTGTTCTGGTATTCCCATCTTTTTAACTACTTGCCACATATTGTTTTGGTCCACACAGTCAAAGACCTTGGTGTAGTCAATGAAACAGAAGTAGATTTGTTTCTGATATTCCTTTGTTTTCTCCATGACCCAACGTATGTTGGCAATGTGGTCTCTGGTCCCCCTGCCTCTTCTAAAACCAGCCTGCACCTCTGGTAGTTCACTCTCCACATGCTGCTGAAGTCTATCCTGTATTATCTTGAGCATCACCTTGCTGGCGTGTGGGATGAGCGCAATTGTCCGATAATTTGAACATTCTTTGGCATTACCCTTTTTTGGGATTGGAATGTATACTGATCTTTTCCAATCCTGTGGCCACTGTTTTGTTTTCCAAATCTGCTGGCACATTGAATGCAGTAATTTGACTCCATCATCTTTTAGGGCTTTGAAAAATTCACCTGGGATACCATCATCTCCACTGTTGTTTGCAGTGCTTTTTAGGGCCTTTCTGACTTCACTCTCTAGGATGTCTGGCTCAAATTGAATTCCTGCATCATTGTTATTTTCAGGGGTGTTGAGGTCCTTTTTGTACAGTTCCTCTGTGTTCTCTTTCCATCTTTTCTTAATCTCTTCTGCATCAGCTAACTCCTTGCCTTCTTTGTCCCTTATCATGGACATTTTTGCTTTAAATGTTCCCTTGATTTCCCCCCAATTTTTTTAAAAAAGGTCTCTAGTCCTGCCTCTTGTGTTGTTTTTCTCTATTTCTTTGCACGGTTCATTTAAGTAAGTTTCCTTATCTCTCCTTGCTTTTCTTTGAAATTCTGTATTCAAGTGATTGTGTTTTTTCCTTTCTCCTTTGCCTTTTGCGTTCCTTCTTTCCTTTGCTATTTTAAGAGCCTCATCAGACAACCACTTTGCTTTCTTATGCTTCTTTTCTTTTAGTATGGTTTTCCTTGCTGCCTCCTGCATGATGCCCCTCTGTCCATAATTCTTCTGGCACTCTGTCTATCAGGTCCAAGCCATTAAATCTGTTCCACACCTCCACCGTGTATTCCTTAGGGATGTTGTGTAGGTCATATCTGTCTGGCCTAATTGTTTTCCCTATTTTCTTTAAGCCTGAATTTTGCGATCAGTAGACTGTGATATGAGCCACAGTCTGCTCCAGGTCTCGTTTTTGCTTTTTCTTGTTTTGCTTTTTCTTGTTTCCAGAACATTCTCAATGTATGGCTTCATTAAAATTATATGTTAAAGGTATGAAAATATTCATGCCTCCTTACTGTTGAATAAAATGTTCACAGATTAAGTTTTCTTCAAACATAGGGCCCGATTCATATATGATGCATATATCATATGTGTATATATAATGATTCTGGAGGAAAATGTAAACACTTACCTTGTTCTTGTTGTCAGCATAAGTGCAATAGCATGAATTGCAGCTGGCTGAAAATTGCTGCTGCTTAACAGGTTTCACATGACTCTTGTACACAGCAGATAACAGAAGCAACTTGTAAACCAGTGGCCATTTGCCACTGTGGTTACCCCAGTTTCACATCTGACCTAGACATGAGAAAAGAAAAATGCCTTCACTTTGTCAACTCACTTTTGCCATAATCCACCCTGTGCCTATTATTACTCTAATTTGAGAGGAAATTGGGGACAAAAGTGTAATTTCTTAGATTTGGCTTGAGCTGTTGACTTGGTCTCAGCCCAAATGAGTCTCCTATGCCTAACCTTGTTTGTTTGTTTGTTTTCCGCATCTTAGCTAACAAAGTCCACTGTCACATTGCTTAGTGTCTACCGTCCTTCATGTGTAAGATGTGATGTTCTCAAAATTCTTTTGCTGCAAGACCACAAGTAACGGTCTCAGTTGCCTGCAGCATGGGGCAAAAGAGGATTTAGTGGCTTGCACATTGCCTACACTAGTCTAAAACATGCCAAAAGAACAGCTGAGCAAAAATCTAAAAAGGTACAGTCACATCTACTGTGAAAATTAGTGGCTGAGACCATTGAATCATACACGGTTGCTTAATAGAGTTAGTCGATTGTAGAAGCAGAGATGAAGAACCCAGCTCTGTTGTCCAGATGGCCACTGAGAATTTGGAATTAATTGGAGTCCACAATGAGGGGATGCTGTGACCCGTCAAGCATTTCCCTTGACAGTTGCCTGAAATCCTCACTGTATATTGCGGGCTTGAGGGGAGGCAGGAAATCTTAGCCACAAGGGTTTCCTCTTGTTGGCTGAATGCCCAGTTCTACAGAACAACAGAGTAAAAATATTGTACAACATTTGAACAGAGACTGGCTAAAATGCATACTGGGGATGAGGGATTGCCTGACTAGTTAATTTGAAAAATCTAATTAGAATTCAATAAACATTCCCCACCAGATTATATTCATTTGAAGTTGGTTTGCCTACCTAGCTTCACAAAAGGTTTCTTACAAAGCAATAGTCCTTGAAAATCCCAAACCAGTGATTCACATCCTTCCTTCAGTTCCCAGCTAATCTTCAAGCTTTTCCAGGTTTTAACATGAATAAAGCCTCTAAAAGGCCAGCAAATAGGAAAAGATATTTGACAGTAATCCCTTCTTTCCCAAGAGCTAGTCTTCTCATAGTAGAGGTTATTAAAAACAAAATCCAAGTAGTAAAAAGGGAAGAAAAAGGGAAGAGTAAGAAAGGTTTAAGTCAGCTTCCACTATAAGTAGGAATTCCCCAGATGGGCCTGACTAGGTGAATTAAAACAATTTTAGTGAGTAGAGAGACAATGTGTATTTCAAAAAGGGATTATAAAAGAGACCTAAAGGAGTCTGGTTTATGTTGCAGAAAGCAGCTCCACTCAGACGTATCTGCAGTTTTGTTATTAGTGAAAATAGAGCCCTAGAAGCTGTTTGGGAACCCCCGTACAGACACTTTCCATGTCTCACTCCTGACTTCTGACATATTCTGTATTCTCTTACTATATGTGCAAAAGAATAAAGTGTGGAATATTTTAGAACACAGAATGACCCAAAAAATACACTGTCCTCCTGAAAAGAAATAGCTTTCTTGTTTATTCTGTTAAAACAATTTCTGCCATACAAGCAATTCAAAGCACCATGTGTTAAACAGTTCTTCCTGATACAGTAAATGTGATTAAATTTCTAGTGGAATTATTTCAATACAAAAATACTACAGTTTTTTTTAATTATTTCAATATAGACTACCTTGCAGTCACTAATACTGTCCTCACTTCCCAAACAACTCTTTAAATGCTTCATTGCACAACAAAAATAGGGGATTAATCTCTTGTGAAAGAGGCTAGGCTGCTGTGACGGGATGAAGGGGTGTGTGTAGCCTAGATAGATTTTATTGCCCCCCTACGTCTTGGCTTAATCTTTAAAACAGATAATTATGACTTTCATTATTCAGTATCTGAAAAAGAATTGCAAGGCAAGTTGATGGAAGCTTTCATCTGTTTGGGGTGGGAGGAATCCATTACAGTATTTGCATTTCTAGTAAATGTTACAGATAAATACAATTTAGTTCTTGAAAGGTCTGGTTCAAATTGTATTGAAGGCAAACAAAAATGTAAGATTGCTTAAGAGAAGACTTGGGTTAATATTTCCCCACTTTTTGGACAAGATAGGGTGAATAAGAGGCCATTCAACAATTACGTGATCCTTGAAGGGAGGAGGGGTCTGCCATATGAATTACAGAAAAATTACGTGGAGGCGGTGGGGGAGGGTCAGGTCAAATATTACATAATCCATTTGGAGCTATTGTGCATTAGGCACCAATAGTGAAAAGCTCTAAAAATTAGAGTTTCGATACAAAAACTCTGGATTACGTAATTTTAAAGGGGGGAGGGCGTTGAAGCTAAAATTACGGTTGGATTACATAGGGGGGAGGGGATCAATTCCCCCCCCCCCAAAAAAATGGATCACATAATTGTTGAATGGCCCCTAAGATCAGATGCAGTCTTTAAACAAATATGTAGCACCTAAATGCACCACTGACCTGCAGACAGGGAATCAGTTGGGCTCCCCTTCTCTGAAATTAGTAAACATGGTTTAAATTGTATTGTATTCCCTGAACAGACTACAAGTTATTCCTTAAATGTTACAGCATAAATCCAATTACTCCCCGATGACTCAGTCCCAGGGGATGAAGAATAAATCCTATTACTCTCTCAAAAGATTGCAGTGATTCCAGAAGACAGACATAGGCTATCCTGCAATAACTTGGGTTTTTAAGTGAAAATATATATGTAGTTGGCAAACTCACATTACTTTAAAGAGAGAGTACAGACTTAATCACAGGAGAGAAGACATAAATTCTAGTCTGAAAGGAGTGAAGCTGTACAAATTTCACCAAATGACCTCTTACAAATGGGGCTTTAAGGCTGATTTCTTGGATTGTGCAGGTCATGCCTCTCGGTAGTTTTCTGACATTGCTCGGTGAAGTTGCTTTCGGCATCATCACTCAGGCTCCTTTAGCACTTTGCTATAGTTTCTCTCTGAAATATAGTGAGTGGTTTTCTGTGCTTGCTAAAATTCATGTGAGTCTTTCTATCGAGTTATGAGGGTTCTGTACCTTAATCCTGAGAAATATTAACACCATTTCACACAAGTTTCCTAGGCTTAAGAGTCTAAACAAATCCAACAAGTCAAATAATGAGGAACAAATAGAGTTGATGTGGAATGTTATAAATGTTAAATCTGTTAAATTTACAGCAGGTTATCTCATGCTTTGTGTTTGTTTTGAATAATAACATGGAGGTGGGAAGGGCCAGCATTTAATAAACATAGTCATTGTCTGTTTTGAATCTAAACAGCTAATCAGCAGGCTAAATGTTTCTTCTGTCCAAAACTAACTGTTTTCCAGTCTGCATATGTGGTGAGCTCTCTGTGTGGGTGGTGTGTAGTGGAGTCTGTCTTCTATTCTGTCCTAGATGTCCAGTTATTCAGCCTAGTTCAGTCTCTTTCTGAATCAAAATGTGTTAGTCTCAAAAAGTTAGTAACTCTCTCCCCCTCCCTCCCTCCCTCCCTCACCCCCGCTCTCTCTCTCTCACACACACACAATCACTCACTTTAGGTAGGCAACTATAGGGTGTTCATGGAAGATGTCCCAAATATGTCCATCTTGCTGTCTGTGCTTTCACGTGCTGCTGTCGATAGCTGTCAGTCTGTTTTGTTTTGTACAATCCAAGTAGGAGCATACTCAAGCTCCACATTTTGTGTTGTGCAGGTCTGTTAAATGAGGGCTCTGACAAGGTAAGTTCTTGAATGTGATTTCTAAGGATCTTTGGTGTGTCACTTGTGCTGATCTTCTGAGGTTTTTCAATGGGATTGCACAGTCAAACAGTTTGCTCTTACAATCTGCATATTAGAGATTTGTTGTTGTTGTTGTTGTTGTTGTTCAGTTGCACAATCAAGTCCGACCCTTTGCGACCCCATGGACCACTGTATGCCAGGCTCTTCTGTCCTCCACCATCCTCCTTAGCCCACACAGATCTACGCCCATTTCGTCGACAACGCTATCTAGCCACCTCATCCTCTGGTGCCCCCTTCTCCTTTTGCCTTTAATCTTTCCCAGTATCAAGGCCTTCTCCAGTGAGTCCTCTCTTCTTATTTGGTGGCCAAAGTAATTGAGCTTCAGTATTTGTCTTTCCAGTGAGCAGTCAGGGTTGATTTCCTTCATGATCAACTGATTTGATCTCTTTGCAGTTAGGGTACTCTCAAAATTTTCCTCCAGCACCACAGTTCAAAGACATCTATTCTTCTGCGCTCAGCCTTCCTTATGGTCCAACTCTCACAACCATATATTACTACTGAGAATACCATTGCTTTGACTATGCAGACTTTTGTTGGCAGGGTGATGTCTCTACTCTTTCTTGTGTTTCCTAGGTTTCTCATAGCTTGCCTCCCAAGAAGTAAGTGTCTTTTTATTTCATGGCTGCAGTCACCAACTGCAGTGATCTTGGAACCCAAGAAGGTAAAGTCTGTCACTACTTCTAATTCTTCCCCTTCTATTTGGCAGGAAGTGATAGGGCCGGATGCCATGATCTTGGTTTTTTTATGTTGAGCTTCAGCCCGGCTTTTGCACTCGAGGTTCTTTAGGTCTTCTTCACTTTCTACCATTAGAGTTGTATCATTGCATATCTCAGATTGTTGATGTTTCTTCCAGCAATCATTCATAAATGGCATACACTTACATAGTGCTTATGGTGTCATAGAGCAGTATTTGGTGGATTCCATCAAGTTAGCAATAACAATATTATTGTTGCTTTCAGATCAATAGCTGAGTTATATCTGCTCAAATGATTCATCATTATATATATTTTACACCAAACTTTTGAAAAAACTGAATCGTGCTGATGATCATATGAGAACACCCACTTGGTAACTCATCTCTAGGTTGCTTATCAGCAATGCAAGAGTTTCAGAGAATATGCTAAGTTTTAAATTTAGATTTTAAAGACTCAACCAACCAACCATGCAGTTAATTTCTTCACTGCCTACATTTACTCCAGTTTCAGTAGTGTGAATGGAACATCTTAATTCCAGTTTGTGATTCATCCAGCCCTGCATTACGCATGATGTACTCTGCATATAAGTTAAATAAGCAGGGTGACAATATGCAGCCTTGTCGTACAGTAAAACCCCTAATTATGCAAAAAGTCCATTCCATAGGCTTTTGCTTCAATTGGTTTTTTATGTAACTCAAGGCAAACCCATAGGAAAGATGAAATTTGTATGTAAATTGCAGCAAACCCATAGGGAAATGAATGTTTATGTAACTCCGTTCCGCAGAGCTCTTCGCTATACTTTTTTTTGTTATACGGATCCCTATGGACAATGTATCATAAAACGAAAAGAAAATGTTCATTATACAAATCATTATTGGTGATATCCCGTACAACGAATTTTTTTTCATTGTACAGGGTACTGCCAATAGCGATTCGTATAATGAACTTTTTCCCGTTATACGGTGCATCAGCAATAGCGCAAAAACGCTTCGTTGTATGGATTTTTCGTTATACAAAGCATTCGTTATACAGGGTTCCATTGTATTTTAATGTGAGCTTTCATGGATCAAGTGTAATTCCTTAAAAGAAAGTGGACTTTATCCACAAAAGCTCACATTAAAATATAGCAGTATGTTTTTAAAGTACTACATTTTTGTTTTTATTTTTATTTATTTTACTTTTGTCTTGTTACTTGTCTGATATGTTTGCACAGACTAACACAGCTATTGCTCTGAAAGCAACAATAATACTGTTATTGCTAACTTGATGGAATCCACCAAATACTGCTCTCTGACACCATAAGCACTATGTAAGTGTATGGCATTTATGAAAGATGTTCCATTCACACTACTGAAACTGGAGTGAATGTAGGCAGTGAAGAAATTAATTGCATGGTTGGTTGGTTGAGTCTTTAAAATCTAAATTTAAAACTTAGCATATTCTCTGAAACTCTTGCATTGCTGATAAGCAACCTAGAGATGGGTTACCAAGTGGGCGTTCGCATATGATCATCAGCATGATTCAGGTTTTTCCAAAGTTTGGTGTAAAATATATATAATGATGAATTATTTGAGCAGATATATTTATAAGAACATGCAGCTTCAGAAGAAACATGGGGGGTACTTTTTCAAGAAGGATATAATGATTCTGGGTTCTTTGAGGGCCACAGTGGCTCACTGACATATGAAAATGCAAACGCTCGAATTATGAAATGCCAGGAAGGAATACTTGTGATCAGTGGTGGGCATCAGCAGGTTTGCACCAGTTTGCCAGAACTGGTAGCAGAAATTCTGGCTGGCCCCGCCCATCCAAGTTTTGAAATAAAGTAGTCCTAATTCAGGTGCAAAGCAGGATTTTCCCCCTAGCCATGCCCACCATACCATGCCCACAGTGTGGTAGTAAAATTTTTTGGAACCCACCACTGCTTGTGATATATGTTATTCCTTGGGATAGTTTCAGGTTGAATGTGTTTTTAACTAAAAGGCATTTAGGTGGTGTGGTTGATAGTAGACAAAGATTATTTCAGATACCCCAACCCGTATCTGACAGCAATGGAAACAATTGCCTAGGGATGTGATGAATTCTCCAACAGTGGAGGCATTCAAGAGAAAATTGGAAAACCAACTATGTATCAGATCAGCTTTAATTTGTATTCCTGGGATTGGATTCAATGGACTCATTAGCCCTTCCAACTCAGTTATTCTATGGATTTTATGATTCCACATTCTTTTTTGTCAAAATGCCAGTAACCATCTATACTAGAACATAACCCTAGTTTCACAGTTTTACACTACAAAGTGTTTTATATCAAATGACAAGGTAAGTGTAACATTTTACTGGGCAGTATAACAATGTGTATGTAACTAGAGCTGGAGAACAGTGATTCTTTTGCATATTGTTAGAAATATACAACAAATAAATCCAAGATGCATTTTGGTGCCTCATAGCTGCTGCCTTCTTCACGAGAGGAGCATAGATGGAGTGGGTCTTTACTGCTTGTGGTTTGATGCTCACCTTGTAGTGCAACTGTCTCAGTCATAGTAGAAGTGCGTACAGTAATAACCCAGACAACATGTGCACCGCACAATGTTAAAACCGGATAACGTCAGCAAATTAGAAATTTTTGGCCCGCACAACATTAAATTAACGTTGTGTAATGCAAAGGTTTTCCTCTAATTTGCCGATGTTGATCTCTTCCCCATAGCCCACAGCTCATTTGTGCAGCTCATTTACTCTTGTGCAGCTCATTTACTCAGAGTGTCCGAATGCCAGGTTCCTTTGGGGGAAGGCGGACTCCCAGGTGGAGACCAACCCTGCGGGGTTGGGGCTTGGGTCTCTGGAGGTAGTGTACCCTTGCTTTTTCAAGACAAGCCTAAAAAAAGCAAGGGTACGTTACCTCCAGAGATCTCTGCCCCAAACCTGCAGGGCTGGTCTCTGCCTTTGAAGCGCCTTCCCAGGTGGAGAGCAGCCCTGCGGTCTTTGGGGCTTGGGTCTCCGGAGGCAATGTACCCTTGCTTTTTCAAGGCAAGCCTCAAAAAAGCAAGGGTACAGTACCTCCGGAGATCTCTGCCCCAAACCATAGGGTTGGTCTCCGCCTTTGAAGCACCTTCCCAGGCGGACAGCAACCCTGCGGGTTTTTTGAGACTTGTCTCAAAAAAGCAAGGGTACAGTACCTCCAGAGACCCAAGCCCCAAACCCGCAGAGCTGGCCTCTGCCTGGGAAGCGATGCTTGGTTCCCTTTCCAAAGAGGTATGTGATCCACTTGGGGATCACATTGCTTTGAGTTGGGAAGGGCCGGGGGGAATCCAGCACTAGACAGGACAGCTTCTAGGCACTCTCCCCAGCCCTTCCCAAGTCAAAATGGCCAGTGGAGGGCAAGCCCATGGTGGTCACTTTGACTTTGAGGGTGGGGATGTGCCTAGAAGCTGCCCGGGCTGGCGCTGGGTTCCCCCAGCCCTTCCCAACTCAAAGCGGCCACCATGGGCTTTGGTTTAATGTTGTGCGATAAATGTATCACACAACGTTAAAAACCACATAACATTAAAGCTTGTGGAACCAAGCTTTAATGTTATGCGGGGTATTACTGTATTTCTGCCCAAATAATATATTTATAATCTGGGGGTGGGGGTGGGGGTTCCATAGTAAGTTGCACTAGAGTAGGCCAATTAAATCTGTGGGGATTGATGCGTCAGTTCTTCCAGAGGTTCCATTGAATGGCGTACTATAGTTGCAACTTACTACACTAAAGTAAGTCACAACTAAAATATACCTGTTTGAATCAACAGAGCTTATAGGAGTTATTACATTATATCCCAATGGTGGGCCATTCAGAAATCATGTTTTTTTTCCATTCTTTATTATTTTCAAACTCATTTTTGAAGGTTAGAAAAGAAATTCCCATCATTTTACATCCTTCACAACCCTTTCTCACCTTTTGTATTTTGCTCCTAAATTTCAAATACCAATTTGCTGGCATTTAAGAGCCACTTTTTTCCCTTTAAAATACACTGGAAAAATGGAGTGTGTCTTGTACTGTATGTAGTGGGCTATTTTGGTAATAACGGGGTGCATCATATACGCCAGCTAATACAGTAACTACTCTCATTTTTCCTTCCTCTCCCCCCGCCCATTTCAATAGGAGACAGACATTGCCACAGGCAATATCTCTTCAAATCAGTATGATAACTGTTAGTTCAGTTTTTTGCAACTGCAAGCCCTAGACATTTGACTGTTTTGCTATGTATCTGAATGCAATGTACTGAAGAATAATATATAGTGTGCTGTAACTCTGTCTCAGTGAGATGCCTGCTGTTTAACATGGCATTAGTGATCTAGACTTATCAATGTATTATTCATTTTTGCCTCTCTCTTTGAGCTGTACTGGTTCCAAAAAAAAAAAAACTGCTTATGCTCTACAGGCTTTGCACACTGATTTTCCACAGCATGATAAATCTGAACATTCTGCTTAGCCTGTTTTGCTGCGTGCAGCTTTCTCAGGGATCTTTCCAAACAAACTTCATGATTCAACTCCACTTTGTTGCTCTTGGTTAAGCAGAAATCAAAGCTCTGCTGACAAAAAAGTAACAATCCCATTTCCTTTCATTCTTGTGCAGCTCATTTACTCAGCTGGTTTGGGGGCAGAGACCTCCGAGGTGCCCTCGCTGTTTCGAGCCAAGCCTCGAAACAGCGAGGGCACCACCGAAGATCCAAGCCCCAAAGCCCACAAGGTTGGTCTCCACCTGGGAAGGCGCTTCCCAGGCAGAGAGCAGCCCTGCCGGCTTTGGGGCTTGGATCTCCTTTCTCCTGCCTCCTCAGAAAGGGAACCAGGGATCAGACGCTCGATTCCCGGTTCCCTTTCCGAAGAGGCAGGCGAGAGGAGATCCAAGCCCCAAAGCCGGCAGGGCTGCTCTCCGGCTGGGAAGGTGCTTCCTAGGCAGATACCAGTCCTGCCAACTTTGGGGCAAAGATCTCCAGAGGAAATCTGGGGGGAAATGGATGCACTGCACAATGTTAACGTTGTGCGGTGCAAATTTCCCCCCAGATTTCCCTTCGTTATCCTGTTTTAAGGTTATGCAGTGCAGACATTAACTGGGGTTTTACTGTAATTGTAAAGTCGCTACATCAATTGTGTTCTCAGAAACTGGAAACAGCTTGAAAATATAGAGCAAATGTCACGCAGGTCTCTTAAATCAGCAGTGGTGCAATTATTGCTAATTCCTACTTTTGTACCTAACACTGGTTAATAACACTAATCAAACATTTATGTAGTACTTTTCTCCCAGCAAAATCATACCATGCTTTTTCGGAAGGTTTACTGACATCTTGTCCAAACTGCTGCCTACACCACTCAAAGGCAGTCACCTCATGGGGATTAATGCAATAGGATCAAATTCTAATAATGTTTAGCTTTTTACAGATCTAATCTTCCTTCCCTGATCCAGCCCATCTTTTCTTATAATCAGCTCCCCACTCCTATAGTACAACAGCCTAGCTTGGCTGTTTTACTTTCTCTGTGGGTTTTTTTTTTCAGACTGAAAATTATAAATGCAGTAATTGTAACCTCTGGGTCACATAATTATCAAGCATGGCTCTTTAGATTTCTGGTACAAATTATGCTGCGAACAAAACTGGAGATTGTGATGAAAAAAATATAACTGGTGTTCCTTTTCCCACTGCAAAAGCAAGACAATAAAGGAAACTACAGTTCAGTTACTTTTCATGTTGAACCAACATCTTAAGGATAAGAGTGAAATCTGTGAGTTTGAAATCCAGGTCATGATCTCATATAAAACTGCTACTTTATGAAATCATGAAACTGTCAATCAAAGTACATATTTAAAATCATCACCTACAATTGTTCAAATCATTTTATGAACACATAGCAGCCACCGGCCAAGCAGAAAAGATGCTAGTGTACTAGAAGTGAGTTTTTTTTTAAAGTAACAAATTATACATACATTTGAAGGTCTAGAAAAGTAGCTCATTACTGTTGGGCTTAATTTTATTTTCATGAAACTTCCATTTCTCAAAAGTAATTGTAACTTTTACATGTTTACATTGCATTTTAAAAAAAGAAAATAATCTGTAATGCAAAATACACTCCTCCTATATGCTGTGTTCTCACTTCCACAACCACATTAGAGCAGGAGACAGCTGTTGAACCAAGTGCTATCCCTCCTTCACCATGAGACCACACCTCTATCCCTGTAAATAACTAAAATGCTATCGTTGCAATCAAAACCATGATACTTATCTTTTGCCAGTATTGCCACACAGCATTTTATACAGGACAAATGGGACAGTCTTTAGTCCAGAGAATAAATGAACACCAACCTGAAACACTAATACTGTACTCCAAAACCATTGGGACAAAGTTCAGCCTTGTTAGACATGGTTGTCTCTGACCCCAAGGTAGCCATCCTTCAACAGAGAATTTCAAACACATGTTCCAAAAGAAAAGGGATGAACAAGAATAGATCAAGAGGTTCAGTTCTATTCGCTTTGGAACCAGCAGGGAGAGAAGCTTTCAGTATGTGTCAATTTGTTTGAAAGAGGGAGACACTGAATTTCCTGCAGTATAAGGAACAACATAAAATATAGAATACCTGTACTTCAACTCGCTCTGCAAGGAAAGATCCCTGGGAAGAGAGGCCCTGGACACAGATGAGAGACTGGTGTGGCATGTCCTCGGAAGAACTGTTCCAAGGAGTTAAGAACAGGAAGACTATTGCTATGATGATAGCCAATATCCGGAATGGATACGGCACTTGAAGAAGAAAATGCGTAAGACATAAAAACACCTTTGTGTTGAGCTAATGACCAAGCCATTAAGCTTCTGTACACAACATCATCAAGCCTCAACCTCTACTTCTGTACATCTTGAGATTTGTCTCTCTACCCCAAACCCCAGAAATTTCCAAAGGTTTCATCTGGCACCTTGAAACTGTGCAACCCTAACCTATATAGAATCAGACTGTATATCTTTACCCCTATACAAACATTTCCTGAGTTTAAAATGCTGTGATGTTATGTTTGCTTCTTGCCAACTGGGCTTTGCAGATTTAAGCATCAGAGCATTATTGTACTCCCAAGTTTTGCTTGGGTTGTTTGGCTGTGTGGTATGTGACAAAAGATGAAACTCTGCTCTGAACTCTTGTTCTTTCATTGACTCTGGAAAAGGCCAGTCTCAGGAGACTCACTCAAACATCTTGTCTTCAAGAGTTCTAGTTTTATGCCTGCGGTGGAGTATTGACAGTTTGACTCATGACCTGCATCTGGGAAGGTCTGTTGCTTTTATATTGTGTCCTAACAGATTCAGACCTGCTTTTTTTTTTTTTTGCAAGGCGAGCTGTATTCCTACAAACTTAGATGAAAATAAAGTTTTGGTCTGACCTAACAAATTGTTGGTGCAGCAGGATGTCACAAAGGAGTGTATTGAGTCACCAGGCTACATCTACTGTGTGTTTATGGTCATGTAGGGCATCTTTTCCTTTCTTTTTCTTGGTAGGCAAATGCATTAATATGTATGTCTGTAAGCACATTTTCCTGATGCATCATAACACCCACTAGACCAAAGGCCAATGCATATGGGAACAGAATGCTGAATAGAGCACAGCGATAGAGCTTTTACTCCATCCCAGGTCTTGTGGAACATTTTACAGTAATGCCTTTTCAGTATGTATAGTATGTATTCTCATTTAACACAATGGCAATTGCTATATCTGTATATGTGTAACAGTATGCATATTTTAGGGACTGCAGTGGCTTAGATGTTAAGATGATGAACTTCACGACTGGAAGGTCAGCAGTTTGAGACCCGAATGCTGTACGAAGGAATGAGCTTCAGTCTCTGTTCCAGCTCCTGCCAACCTAGCAGTTCGAAAGCAAGAAATTTCATGTAAATAAATAGGGACCACATCATTGAGAAGGTAAACAGTGTTCCGTGCACTCCACTGTCTAGCCATTTCTGCCACATGTCCACAGAAACCTCTGCAGATGCAGATGGTGCTGGCTCTTTGACTATAAACAGAGATGAGCACTGAATCCTAGAGTTGGATACAACTGGTGTTTGAGCAAGGGCGGCCTTTACCTTTACTATTTATATGTTGCATGGGTTTGCATGTACAAATCAATGCATATATATACTCACACTCATATACATGCACATTTTTATGCATAAAAAATATCAGACTAGATTATGTGGTGAGGCTACAAAATTTAATTTTCTTTCTTTTTAATGTAATTTTTAAAGCAATGCCAGACATGGATAGAAAGAAAAGGTTAGAGTAGGTACATGAAATGTGTGGTCCTCCAAACTTCTGCTTGTATCGTTAATCATTCTGCTACTACCTTTATCACAGTGCTGGTTATGACAGAGGTGAGCTGCAGGCCAACAAAGTCTGGAGATCCACCACAGCCCTGGGTTGCAGAATTTGTAGACAACAGCAGTATACTATACCAGTCTGACCAGGTTATCCTGCTATGGTAATAGAGTAGACCAGGGGTTGGCAACCTTTTTAGGTCAGGGGCCAGGTCATGTTCCTTCAGATGGTTGAGGGGGCCAGGTTGGTGTCCCCCCCCCCCGCCATAAATCTGCCATAAACGTAAATGCGGCTGCTTCCAGCAGTGGTGACAGCTGGAGCGAGGGCATGGGCCAGATGATTTGGTGCCATGGGTTGGATCCGGCCTGTGGGCCATAGGTTACAACCCCTGGAGTAGACCATACTGCCATTGACTCAACACCAATCTTCAGGCAGCAATTAACTAATCTGACAACCTTTAGGATTAATGGTCTTGGGTGGCAAAGTCTGCAAGGAAGGGTGATGGTCCCCAAGTGGATTGAATCTCAAAATCCATCTTGATGGAGGGCAGCAACTTCATCAATACTGGCCTGGGGCTGAGGAGGACTTTGTGTGCCAAAAGGGCTCAGGACCAGAAAATGACTCATGGAACTGGATCATTGATATGGGTGTCACCCTGTGATGCGGAAGGCAATTGGAAGTCTACTGCATTATATTGTTCCCAGGATCGCCATGAGAGCCAATATTCAGAATCGGATACAGCATTTGAAGAAGAAGGAGGAGGAGGAGTATACTATGTAAAATGAGGAATGCTGGGTCAAGAGGCAGGTGCCAGATACCCAAGAGGATGTTGGACATGTTATATGTTTAATAACTATACACACAAGGTGGGCTGGAAGGGGAAACTGGACAAAGGATTGCATTTTCCTGATGGCACCTGGGGGCCTTCAGGGGTGTCCAATTCCACCGCCAATTCTCTGCCCCTGCAGAGTCTTAGATAGTTGGGTTGCAGGTAGGGCATTCTTTCTGCATCTGAACTCTCAAGCCTTTGATGCATCTTTGAAATGGATGGTATTTGGTGTTCAGGATTTTCTTGAAAAAGAACTTTGGCAAGGTTTTCCCTGTGTTAGTGTGTTCCCTCCTCCTTTCTTTTGAAGCTGTTGTTTTTTCTTCTTTGTTTCTCTACTGGGAGAAGCCCTCCCTCTCCACCCTGCCTGCCTGGATTGTCTCTCCTCCCTATACCTTTCTGTTTCTAGAGTGGACTGAGTCCAAGCAAGGGCAACATAGCATGTCCAGAGACATCAAAAAGACAGCAGGTTGCCTGGCTTGCAGCAGGTCCACCAGTTTCACTTTCTCCAGCTTATAACAGTGCGTTAGGGACACACTATCTTCTGTTATTACCGGTTGTAAAATGGCACACTGATTTGTAAACATGTCTGTTATACTAAGCAACCATTGCGTACCTCTGTACCTGATACGCATAAATTAATGCCATGGAGTCTTACTCTTATGTCTGACAACATAACATTAAAATATAGGAGTGTTAGTCTTTAAGGTACCACATTTTTTGTTTTGTTTTCTTGAGTTCAAAAACCATTATGTCAAAATGGCACTTTCTTCCTTACTTTCCCTGTGTTATCAAGGTCATAGCTGCCATCTGTCAGCAAGCAGTTTTGGAACCACTGCAGTTTCTATGCAAAGTTATTGTGGTGCCCCCCCTTTCCCCACATTGTATTGAATTCTGTTATATTTTTGTCTTGTATTTTGGTGGTGGTGGTTTGTAAAGCACTGATTATGCCTGGTGCAACTGTGTCTTCTTGTCCAGAGTCTGGAAAGAATTGCAACTGAGAATTGGTATGGCATAGCATCTAATTGACTGAGGAGCAAATAACAAAGGCCCTGGTTCAGGCATTACATTTGCAATTAACTCACAATGAGACATAAGGAAAGCCATTATCTCGCTGCCTCTCCCTCTGACCCCTGCCCCATCTGTGAGATGGAGAGGAATAATAATGCCTTGTTTTACAAACTGTTTAAGGAGTGCAACTAGATAATGCACAAGAAGTACAGTGAATGCTTGCGAATGCTGTGCAAATTTTAAGCATGATTAATTATCCTGTTTAAGATGACTGCTAAAGTATGGAAAACAAAATTCCAGCCAAAGCATTTTTATTTTATTTTATTTTATTTTATTTTATTGTAGTGCAAGTGTGCAGTGGATGGTTTGGGTGGAAATGAGGGTTTTCTCTTAGCATATTGAGCTGCTGCAAAAGAACTAGATTTTGGTGCAGGGAGGCTGGGGTTGAGGGAAAGGAGAAGGCATTTTTAAAGAGAAGTCAGACACACAGCGCTGCTCAAAATTCCTCAGAGACTCCTGAGGCGCTCAGGCGGTCCTGGCTTCTTGATACATAGTGCCCAGGTGGGAGTGAGGTGGGATTTTTGCTTAAGGATAGTTCACTTGTATTTCCACTAGAAACCAGGGAGTGAAGATAAGGCAACAAACACATCAGGCACAGGTGAACTGAACCATGTTTTGTAAACAGAACGGAATATTTTGGTGTGGTTTTTTTTTATCAGAAAGAGCAGATGTGATAGGAAAACATTTATCGTGCCCTGGAGCAGTAGCATTGCTTTTGTGAGATTTAACCGTGGAGTTGTTAAAAACAGTCTATTGCAGCCTATTGTTGTCTTCTCCCAGTATGCAAAAACCTGTTTACTTCTGCATCCCCTCTCTGAGTACACTAAATCCATTATAGTCTTTTTGACAGCAATAATGGAGTCTGGCATTCAGGACCATTATTAACAGTATGTAAAACCTGTGCATTTTCTGACAACTCTTCCCCACTGTCTGGCTCTTCCTTGGAAGAGGTTGAGGCCTCACCTCTCCCTGCAAGCAACCAAATTGAGGAATGGGTTGGGGGTGGGCAGAATCCTGGGGTGAGACAATGGAATTTTTTCAATGTATTCCTTCATGTAATTGAAAAAGAAATTGGAGGGGGGGGGAATCTTTCTTGCAACACAGTATTCTCTTTCTTGCATTCATGTACTATATGAAGGACAGCATAGTGGGGTTTTTTTTGTCCTAATAGGGTGGGAATATAGCACCCTCTATAAGCAAACCCAAGTGGTGAAGTTCATTGTACCAGCTCAAAATCTATTGCCTTAATTCTTACATCATCCTTAAACTGTTTAACTCAGGGGTGCCCAAACTACAGGCCAGGAGCTGGATTCAGCCCCCGATGCCAATTCATCTGGCCCGCAAAGCCCTCGTTGCTCCTGGAAGAGAAAGTAAAACGTGCCCATACGACATCGGGGTCCGGATCCAGCCCCCAGGCCGTAGTGACCAGTCCCTTGAACCACATGACCAGCCCATGGCCTGAAAAGTTTGGGCACCCCTGCCTGCTGTCTCCTGATGCAAATGATTGAATTCTGATTCAACATGGAACCATCTTTGGGGCACAAATATACGAGGAATTTTTCCAGCTTTCATTGGAAAAGATTGTACAATTCATTCTTAAATAGCTGTTACTCATATCAGGGGTATCTTTTTCACTTCCACACAGAAGATGTAGATTAACAATCACTCAGTATTAGGACACAGGCAGGGGTACACAGAATGCGCCTCCTCTAAGATTTTGTCATTTTTGAACCACAGTTGGGTGTCCCCTGAGCAATGGCCACAACATGCCGCCTAATCTTTTGCACACTGGGTCTGGTGAAAGGAACTACAGAATGAACTCCCCAAAGGTGGCTTCATTTTGGCAGTTTCACATCTGGCCAAGATATGGAAGAAGAATCTGCAATTTTTTCAAGTGTGTCAGTTTGTTACACCCAACTTGACCAGTAAGTCAAAGGTGGACACAGCACACATTGGACTAAAGCATTTTATCCCTAAATTTAAAAATGACTCCAAAGTGTGTGTGTGATTTTGCCTTATATTCCATGCTTCATAAACCACCCTAACAAGAACAAAAACAACCAGATGTGACTTCCATTTCCCCCCCCCCCCAACTATTTTAAAAAATGGTATGACAGGGAGAAGGGGGGTAGGTCCTCTGGGGTATAATGGTGGACATGTCTGGCTTCTCACAACTGACTGTGAAATGTAGGGCCTGGGAGAAAATTAGAATGATACAACTAGTATAAGGGACAATAAATGTATCTGATGAAACCGGTTATAATCTATGAAAGCTTGTACCACACAAAACGTATTACCCTTTGAAGGTACTATAGATGTATTTGCTATTAATGTAGCTGCCCGCTATCAGCAGCTTCCTTCCCTTTCTCCCCACCAAAGAAAAGCCAGTGAACATTTTCATTTTTTTTAAATCAGGGAAACGAGAGGAAGTGGGGGTGGGGTGGGGTGGGATTTATCCCATACAAAACAAGTTGAGTAACTGCTAAATCACTGGCAGGATCTTTGTTAATCCAGCATACTGGAATCCTGTGATGGATGCTTTTGATGCTGCTCCTTCAAAGAAGCCAGGTAGTGTCTCTGGTGGGATTATTATTTTAATATGAAGAGAGAAGAAATGTATGTATTCCCTGCTTCTACTAATGAGAAATCCAGGTTCAAATTAGGGAAGGCACAAAACCTTGTTTTTTATTTATATGTGTTTTGTACATGGAAGTTTAGAGCCGCCACCGCCACCCTCCAAAATAGGCAACCTAGTAAGGAGTCATCAAATGGACTGTTAACTCTGTTGTCTGGCTTCCTGTCAAGACATCCTGCAACCAGCCTAAAGCAGCTTCTAATGGGCTGCCAGGGGATTTAATCTGATAGGACTGTGTACCAAGTGCTGACAGCTTGCTGGAACCACTCGCTGTACTAGTGTGATTGGAAATTGGTCTCTCTCTCTCTCTCTCTTATTTTCACCCTGTCATAGTTGGGTAGGTAGTAGTGGAGTGAGCAGGGAAGCACTCTTTCTCTAGCTTTCCAGTGCTGTGTGGGCTGGAGCACAAGAAGCAGCCTTTTCTGCCTGGGAAGGATTTCTTGAAACTTGCTTCTCCTTTCTCACAAGGGCTACACTCTCAGGCAAGTCACATGAAGCAGACTCCCCTGGGCAGACGATTCAACACCAGGTGACAACCCCCCACCCCTCCCCGCATCTACTCTTTATTCCTCTCATTAACAGCACACACAGAAAGAGAAAGCAAACACTCTAGAGCTCAGTGTGCAATATGTTTGTGCATCTACAAGTGTAACGTCGACATTTTCAAAAGTGAAGATGTCTAAAGCCAACAATGAGTTGCGATGTAATATTCTCATATGGCTGAAAAATATTGTAGCATGGACAACCAAAACAAAAATGTCCCAATAGCTCTCCTTTGGAGGCAAATTTAAAATTTAAAGACACACCTGTTTATTTATTTATTAAGTTTTTATCCCACCTCACTCAGCAGAAGTGCGACTCAAGGCGGCTTACAACAAAAAATATACACTACAATTACCAAATTACAAAGAATCAGTCTCCAAGAAAAGCATTTAATTAGTAGCATTTTGAGAAGGCACTAATCTATGGCAAGTAAGAACAGTCACCATGTGACCAGAAAGGAACCAAAAGTATTTTATTTATTCATTCATGAATTCATATTCTGTCTTCTCTGTCATGAGGCCAAGACAGCATACATGACTCCTCCTCCAGCAAAGTAAGAACATGATTGGCCCAAGGTCACATGATTAGCCTCATAGCTCAGTGTGGACGAAAGCCCAGATTTTCCGAGTCCCACTGGACCTAATTTATTCCTTCTAAGATGTTTATGTCCTGCAGGTGTCAAAAGTAAATGAGACTAACAAGAGTTTTGTGAGTTAACGACACTTATAGGTAGACGAGTGGGTGGGCAAGTGGATGTATAGAGGAGCTTAGAAGGGTGTTTTTATTTATAAATGCAATGTTGACTTGGAAGTTGGAGTTGGTAAGTATCTAAGACAAATTCTGTATTCCTAGCAGAATTCCTACCTTTTTGGAGGCAGTGGGAATATTTGTAAGAATAAATTTTGATCATTGTAACATCAGTGCAGAGCATCTCTTCAGCTGTCCCGTCACCCGTTTTATATACAGACAAGAAAATTAGTACTATAGGTTGCAATCAGCAGGCGGCTTGTATAGTCAAGTGTTAGGAAAATTCAGATAAAAATCACCTGAATTTGGAGGTGAGGCGAAGTCATCTGTGTTACCCTTCCTTTCCCACTTGTTTTTTTTTAAACTGAAAGGAGCGCTTTGGATGGAAGGATATTCAGGAGCACAGTTCCAGTTTATGCAAGTATTCATAGAAAATAAGCATATAGGAGAGATCAAGAAAGTACGTAAACATGTTACATGTAACAATGGTTTTGTTATTATTATTATTATTATTATTACGTTTAATTTCTATCCCGCTTTCCTGACACAAGTGCCACTCAAAGCGGCTTACAACATGTAAATACAATAAATGTACAAGCAGGTTCAATACAAAAAATTAATCACAAATTACATTACAGTAACCACAAAATACAAAATAGCAATATAGAGCAATAAATAGCAATATATTGTTGACTATGATTACTGGTGAGCAATTTAATTATAACTGATTATTATGTGAATCAAGTTGTAGGGAATAGTTTGTTTGGTTATTGATTAATCTAACTCATCTGTTTTTCTTATAGCAGAGCGTCTCACATGGACCATCAGCTCTTTACAGAAGATAAGATTTCAGAGACATGTTTCCACATTGCAGGATGGCTCCTGGCCCATGTATTCGTTATTTATGTCCAGCCATAGAGGATGTTTTATGGCTAACTGAACTTTTCTGGAAATCTACAGTCTGCCTGTCCTTATCCTACAGGATCCGCATGATGGCTGATCTGGAATTCAGCCTATATCTGCCCCTTTGCACTGTTTTGGTTTGAAATGCATGGTGAGAAATGTTGTGAAATATGACACTCCATGGTACCATAAGTATGGAAGGGGGGAAAAGTGAAGAAAATACAAAGTAATGGATTTCTTACCAGAGACCCCTCTGCCAGCTTGTGCTATTAGATATGCTTTTCCCCCACTGTCTTCTATGGCTTTTTATTCCTATGTGATTATATAACTGCTTTCATATAGGGATTGAAGCCGTGCAATACGCTGGGGATTTTCAACAAAGAATACAAGGAGTATATCATTGAAACATAGTTAAATATTCTCCAGACCACAGGAATAAATGGAGGGAGATTCTCAGCCCCCTACAATCTGGTAGGAGTCAAGAGGACTTAGCGAGGAGGTGGATGCATGCAAACCTAACACATATGCCTCTGATGGTACACCTGGCCCCTCCCCAAGGATGTAAGAGGGGAGGACAAGACTCGTAAGTCCCAAGCCAGCATGATGGAGCCAACATAGATGGACAAGAGGAGCCTGTCTGATGGGAAATAGCTGGTGGAGGCTGGGTTGACAGATATAAGAGGGGAGTAAGGAGAAGGTTGGGGGTGGGTTGCTTTCACTGACTGCAGAAGAGGAGGGCATTTAGAAAGATACAGGGGAAGGCAGAGATCCTCTCTTTTGCATGATGACAAAAGCAAAGGGAGAAGAAATGCCAGGCTTCCTTTTCTCTTCCAGTTTGCCTGTTTATGACAGAAGCCAAAGACTCTAGCCTCACATTCACCCACAACAGTACATGCCCCCAAACAGGCAAAGCACCAGACAGGCAAGTAATGAGAGTATACCCGTCAAGTGCGGCTCCGCAAAATACGGGAAAATACTGTGCATGTAACCTGCTTTCGCATGTGCACCGTGGGTGCGCATGCACAGTAACCTCTTTCCTCACCATTCAATTACGGGACGGTGGAGGGAAAGAGGAGGAATGAGCGCTGAAAAATGGGAAATCCCAGCCAATACAGGATACTTGACAGGTATGAATGAGAGGCACGCTAGGGAAAGAGCTGGGAAGAGAGCGCCTGCAGAGTTTGACTCCTTCCACCTGTCTATACAAGCCCTCCATGCAGAGGGCATGCCCTGGCGTGAAGCTCACCCCTCTCATCTGCCTCCCAGGACTTGGACTCTGAGGAATTCTTGAGAGGTTAACTGGGACTCCCAAACTGACAGGAGGATCCCAAGAGGCAAGTGACTGTAACTCAGTCGACTGAGACTATGGAGGAAAGGATGGTGTGGGGAGACACTCTGCCTTTAGTAGTTTGTTCTGAGCAACAAACAAACAAACAAAACCCCAACACAACATGGCTTGGAGCCCATGGAGTTATTTTCAGAGGACTTTTCTCCCCGCCAGCCCCTTCCCCTACAGGAGAGGCACAGACTCACAAAGCATTATAGTCTTCACAAAATAATAATAAATAAAAAGTAGACCAAAGTTTTGAAAAAATGGGGGTGGGGTGGAATCCCAGTATGCAACATGTCCCCCAGTTGGTCTGAGGAAATTAATGGCTCTCCTAGTTAATTTGCATTCACATAAAAAGTACAACACATTAAAAAGGCTTCAGGATTCTATACCATCTGTTGCTTAAATCGAAGGAAACATCTCCGGTTATCACCACAGCTTGGTTCAGTCTCAGTAAGTTTCTTGCCGAGAGTATCGTCTCATCACCACTGTCATCAGCACTATAACTGCTATTAAGGGCAAAGTGCCTAGATGCTATCTAGCCCACTCTTTAGGAACTAAGAAGAAAATTGCAGTTTTCCTTCAAGGTTGGATTTCCTCGCAATTAGGAACCTACAAAAGGTGCCTGAAATAGCTTGCATTTAACTACAGAAAGCATGCCTAGAGCAGTATACTCAAGCCCTTGCTTCTAGACAGTTTTCTGAAGTAGTATTCTGTCTTCAGTGAGAAAGAAGAGCACTCTTGTATATTGCAAGAAAATGGAACAGAAGAGATAATCTCTCAAGGTGTGTGTCTGATGACTGAGGAGAAACAATTAAATTTTTCCTGGTGCCTACAATGTGCTGTATGTACCTTGACTAGGAGGTTGAGTTGCTCTCTAGCTGAAGTTGTCAAGTTAAAGCCACCTCTTCCAAATGATATTCTACTTTGTAAAGTATCATGTAAGTACGTCACTCTTCTGAACAAGTGGGGAGGGATGGAGTTGATGGGAAATGTTTTGCAGACTAAGGAGCCTGGACTTCATGCAGTTAAGCAGCATTTGTTGTTCAGTCGCACAGTCGATTCCGACCCTTTGCGACCCTATGGACCATTGCTCGCCAAGCACCTCTGTCTTCCACCATCCTCCTCAGCCCACCCAGCTTTGTGCCCATTGCATTACAGAACCAAGAAAATATATACAGAAGCATCTGGAGCCATGGGGTCAGTATTATTATTGCTGTCCTACACCCTTTCTCTGTTTCCCAGGAGGTGGCAGGGACTTTGGAGAAATTGTGTGTTAATTCTGTCATGTTAGTGCACAAAATTATGTTACTTGAGTATAAGAGAACCCATTCAGCTCACTTCATAAACACCTATTAACACCTTGTGAAATATTGTCTATTAATCAGCATCTATGCAGAGTAAATGATCCATATACATATCATTATCTGGTCCTTAATGAAGCGATAATAGGAGTGCTGTAGAGTTGGGATATTAATGTCCCCTAAGAGGCCAGAGCTGCAGAAAGACTAGAAGCCAAGATTTTTAATTTAGTACCCAACACTTCTACTGTTAATAAAGTAGTTACTTATCCCTAGCCATTAAGCACTGTTTGATCAGAAGTGCTCCGCTTGTAGAAATGAGCCCAGCCTTTAGAAAATGTTTTGGCAGTTATTGTTGCCAATATCGCCACTGAGAATAGGCCTTGCCTGAAGTGGAATGGGCATCAGAAGGCAGTTCCCTTGCACTGTTTTCTTTAGTCAGGATTTATAGGTATTACTAGCATTTTTTGCCCACCCTTCGTCGCCGGGGCGGTGGAGATGGCTTCCCTCGGCAGTTTTTTTTAAAAAAACGTGCACGCCGGCTGCCCTGCCTCCTCCGTGCTCACGCCCTTCAGCCTGATTGGCTGAGGGGTTGCATGGCGCGGAGAACGCTGGGAACCGTAGTTCTTTTTGTTCATGTTTGTGGGGTGTTTGCTCCATTCTCTGTTTCCGGACCCTTGTGGCGATGTTAGTTATGTCTAAAGGTAAGTGTGGGCGGCTCAGTACAGGATGGTTGGGCCGGGTGTGGCCGCTAATGCCGGACACTTACCACCCATCCACCTTCTTATAGGTATAGATAAGCTCTAGTCGTCTCCCCACCCCAAATACTTCTAGAATGTCATCAATGACTCCATGTGTTACACTCAATAGAAACTTCTCATCTACTGTTGTCAAAGTCACATACAGATACAGCAGACTTAAAAACTACAAAGATATACAGTACTCCTATTCTTTCACTCTGTGAAAGCCATTCTAGAGAGCTCGAACAAGGGTCCTCTGTCTTGTTGCTCGGGCTTGTTTAGCACCTTAAAGGTTTTGGCTGCTTGCTGCCAATACTTCTGTTCAAGGTGATAAAAAGGAGAGCAGCTATTGTCCTCTGGCCAAAGAATGTTGCAGGTTTTTGGAGATCTGCACAAGCCTTTAAAATCTTTAAAATAGTTTGAATGATAATGGGGTGTGTATCGTGCCATCTTTATTTGTCTGGGGTGGGGAGTGAAGGAAATGCTCCTTGAGTGGCTGCTTCACAAGTATGCCGAGAGCCATGTTCAGTCTGCTATTTCTTTGCCGTTTGTCTTCCCAACAGAGATTTATTTATTTATTTTTATTTATTTATTTTTCACGCTTATATACCACCCACACAGGTACAACCCAACTCAGGGCAGTTTACATAGCGGACAGTAAATACATAAAAGGTGCGGTAGGTCGGCTGGGGTGTAACAAAAGCGAAAGGAGAGAAAACACTCCCAGAAGAAAGATAAACGTGTAATGAGTTCCGTTTATTTCTTGAAATTCCTGTGTCTCTTATTTGATTCATAAGCAGAACATGGTTCAAATAAACTGTAATAATGGTGGAATTTCAATATATATATAGTCTGGAAAAGTCTCTTGCGTCTTCAAATAATATAAGACTAATAAACTGCGTCTTTAAACCAATGTAGACTACGGAATGGCGATGTCCTTCCGGTAGTTGGACATTTCGTTGCACTTTATCAAGCGTCTACAATATAAAATATGTACAATATAATACGTTGCAGCACAATTCAATACAAGGGTTATACATAAAGTTAAATGATATTAGCATGTGAGAGCTATAGTGACTAATTTAACCATACAATATAAATGCAGGACAAAGTGGGGCATCTCATGCAAAAATTCACTACGTGTCTATTCAAAAATATCTGTTGCAATTAAATCATGAATCAGTAGTCATTATAAATGGTGCATGTACATCTAGGTCTGCGACAGAGCAATTACAAAGCATCTAAAAAACCTTATAAAGAATGGAAGAAATACATACCAAAATGTATATATGTATATATTTATGTAAGTATCGCGCGTCCTGCACCTCCTGAAGTCTTGTGTTGTGTGCTCGCGTTAACTAACAGTAACCTACTATTCTTTAAATATTCTTATTCTTGCCCACTCATCTGTGATGACTCAGTAGATTTTCTAGCCCCATGTGGAAAGAATATAGATCCAGGTGCTTATCTGAAACTGTTGTGCTGGTTGTTAAAGGGACCTGTCCCTGAGCTAGGAATTATACCTAGCTAACTCTAGCATATGATAATGAAATGTTCATAAAAATGAAGATGGTTCCCAATCTGTGTTCAAGCCGTGTGGTGTTAACGTGTTGAACCGATGAATGTAAAAGGCTTCTCTTTGTAATAGAACCTTTTCCATATTGAGAATATGATATTTGTTGACATTAACAGTTTCTAGCACAATAATCTTGAGGTCTCCTGGTTTGTGTTGTTTGTTAAGAAAGTGATTTACCAGAGGAGCAGTGATGTTCCGGTTTCTAATCCGTGAGAGGTGTTCCCCTAAGCGTATTTTCAAAGAACGACTCGATTGTCCCACATAGCCTAACTGACAAGGGCATATTGCCATGTATACAATATTTTTTGAATTGCAATTAGAAAATGAGGTGAGCTCCAATGTGAAGCTGCTGGAAGGCAATTTGACCGTGTTTGCACATATCATGTGAGTACAGTATATACAATGTCCGCAAATGTGGTGCCCTGCAGGGAGGGACAAGCGCTTTTGCTTTTGAGTGGAAATGTCTGCTCTCGAAAGGAGATTGGCTAACGTCCGAGTTTTTCTGAATCCCACCAGTGGTTTTTGTTGGCATCCCGGTATCGTGTCCAATATGTGCCAGTGCCTGTTGATAATGCGTTTAATTTGATTTGCTAGCGGGGTGTAGTCCAGAGACCAAACCAATCTATGCTGAGATGTTATTTGTTCCGTTCATCTTTCGAGAAGAGAGCTTCTTGTGCGTAAATCCGCTTTCGTTTGTGCGTGTGCAATGATGTGTTTCGGATATCCTCTCGTACTAAGTGTTTGCGCAATGTCTTTGGATGCAATTCTGTAGTCGTGTTCTTTTGAGGAATTCCTTTTGGCTCTGAGGAGTAAGCTATACGGTATGTTACTTTTCAAATGATGTGGGTGATAAGAGCTATATTGAAGGTAAGCGAAACGGTCTGTAGGTTTGTGGTACAGTTTTGTTTTTATCTGATTCGCTTCAATATATACAGTCAGATCCAAAAAAGCCAAAGATGTTCGGTTCGTGGTATGCGTGAATTTGATATTATTATGAAGACTGTTCATCCAAATGCAGAAATTATCTATAGAGGTGTAGTCCTGAAAAATGAAAAATAAATCATCTATATATCTCTTATAACTGATGATGTTGTTGAAAAAAGGATTGGTCCGTGGGTCCAGAATAAAAGTGTTATCGAAGCTGCACATAAAAATGTTGGCAATTGATGGGGCAAAATTAGAACCCATGGAGACCCCCTGTGTTTGAAGAAAGAAAGAGTTGTCAAACCTGAAGAAATTGTGTTCGAAGCAGGTGTCCAAGAGGTCTAGTAGAAAATGTGCAGGTGGCTGATTGATGGAGCGTGTTTCTAAAGCGTGGGCAACAAGAGTACGCGCTTCTCCCAGTGGGATGTTGGTGTAAAGTGAGGTGATGTCCATAGTAAGTAATACTGCTCCATTTGGCACCTGAAAGTTTTCCATCATTTGGATGAAGTGCGTGGAATCCTTTACATAAGATGCAGAGTTGCTAGCAAACTGATGGATATGAAAATCAATATAGGTGGCCACTGGTTCTAGAAGAGATTGATTCGCTGAAATGATAGGTCTACAAGGGATGACGGTGTCAGAAGTCCGAATTTTGTGTACTTTTGGTAGAAGATAAAACATAGGAACTCTTGGATATTTGTTAAGTAAAAACCGGAAGGTGTTATTGGTAATATAGTCTTGTGCCAATCCTTCTTGTAGTACTGTCTTAAGAATGTTCATAGTGTGGGTAGTGGGATCATGGTCTAGCTTCCGATAGCATTCTATATTAGACAATTGTGTCCATGCTGCCTTGAGGTAATCTTCTTTGTCAAGTAATACAATTCCCCCTCCTTTATCTGCTGCCTTAATCACGATATTGGGATGCTCCTTTGACCTGATACTGCTGATAATAGATCAATGCCACCAAGAAATAGCAACATTGGATAAGGACATTGCTGATCTAAAAAAACTCTTGGTGGCTCCGGTCGCTGGGAGTTCCATAGATGATTTCACCGATATGGAAAATAAACTCAAATCTTTCAAGGATGAACTCCTGGCATTTAAGAACAAGAAGTTAAATAGGGACAGGAATGATTATCAGACAGAAAGAATTTATCGTTGGCAATTTACCAGACGCAGCGTCCAGAAACAGGTCACCTGGAGACAGCCTGTCGAATCCACAGATTATGAGACCACTGATTCTGACGCAGCGGAGTCTTCCACCGACGAGCGAGCTAGAGACCCTTACAATTTTCGCACCAACCGGTACAGACCCAAACCTGCCTTGGCGAGCGCACCACATATTGACAATAGGAGGGATTTTTTAGAACAAAGAACACGAAGACGCACAAAGAAAAAATAACCTTCTCACTGGTGTTCAATTTGTCTAGCAGGAATTTAACCACTAGGGAAACAGAGCTTCTTAACTTGGGATTGGGGTTTGTCCCCACGCCCCGGTATTGCCCGTTCAAAACCAAGATAGACATCTTCAAACTCATCAGACTACTCAAGCTCAAAGCGTTTTTCAAAGAACCCTCAGAATCTTCAGTTACATTGAGACAATTCACTCCACGCTCTACATTCACGCCTAATATTGAACACCCAGCTATCGAGGTATTTAAAAGGATAGTTACCCGGGACATCGCCATTGCTGAAACACGGTCTAACAGGCACTTCAATTTAACCAAAGAGGACATGACGTTACTAAAAAACTTAGGTTCGGATCCCAATATCGTGATTAAGGCAGCAGATAAAGGAGGGGGAATTGTATTACTTGACAAAGAAGATTACCTCAAGGCAGCATGGACACAATTGTCTAATATAGAATGCTATCGGAAGCTAGACCATGATCCCACTACCCACACTATGAACATTCTTAAGACAGTACTACAAGAAGGATTGGCACAAGACTATATTACCAATAACACCTTCCGGTTTTTACTTAACAAATATCCAAGAGTTCCTATGTTTTATCTTCTACCAAAAGTACACAAAATTCGGACTTCTGACACCGTCATCCCTTGTAGACCTATCATTTCAGCGAATCAATCTCTTCTAGAACCAGTGGCCACCTATATTGATTTTCATATCCATCAGTTTGCTAGCAACTCTGCATCTTATGTAAAGGATTCCACGCACTTCATCCAAATGATGGAAAACTTTCAGGTGCCAAATGGAGCAGTATTACTTACTATGGACATCACCTCACTTTACACCAACATCCCACTGGGAGAAGCGCGTACTCTTGTTGCCCACGCTTTAGAAACACGCTCCATCAATCAGCCACCTGCACATTTTCTACTAGACCTCTTGGACACCTGCTTCGAACACAATTTCTTCAGGTTTGACAACTCTTTCTTTCTTCAAACACAGGGGGTCTCCATGGGTTCTAATTTTGCCCCATCAATTGCCAACATTTTTATGTGCAGCTTCGATAACACTTTTATTCTGGACCCACGGACCAATCCTTTTTTCAACAACATCATCAGTTATAAGAGATATATAGATGATTTATTTTTCATTTTTCAGGACTACACCTCTATAGATAATTTCTGCATTTGGATGAACAGTCTTCATAATAATATCAAATTCACGCATACCACGAACCGAACATCTTTGGCTTTTTTGGATCTGACTGTATATATTGAAGCGAATCAGATAAAAACAAAACTGTACCACAAACCTACAGACCGTTTCGCTTACCTTCAATATAGCTCTTATCACCCACATCATTTGAAAAGTAACATACCGTATAGCTTACTCCTCAGAGCCAAAAGGAATTCCTCAAAAGAACACGACTACAGAATTGCATCCAAAGACATTGCGCAAACACTTAGTACGAGAGGATATCCGAAACACATCATTGCACACGCACAAACGAAAGCGGATTTACGCACAAGAAGCTCTCTTCTCGAAAGATGAACGGAACAAATAACATCTCAGCATAGATTGGTTTGGTCTCTGGACTACACCCCGCTAGCAAATCAAATTAAACGCATTATCAACAGGCACTGGCACATATTGGACACGATACCGGGATGCCAACAAAAACCACTGGTGGGATTCAGAAAAACTCGGACGTTAGCCAATCTCCTTTCGAGAGCAGACATTTCCACTCAAAAGCAAAAGCGCTTGTCCCTCCCTGCAGGGCACCACATTTGCGGACATTGTATATACTGTACTCACATGATATGTGCAAACACGGTCAAATTGCCTTCCAGCAGCTTCACATTGGAGCTCACCTCATTTTCTAATTGCAATTCAAAAAATATTGTATACATGGCAATATGCCCTTGTCAGTTAGGCTATGTGGGACAATCGAGTCATTCTTTGAAAATACGCTTAGGGGAACACCTCTCACGGATTAGAAACCGGAACATCACTGCTCCTCTGGTAAATCACTTTCTTAACAAACAACACAAACCAGGAGACCTCAAGATTATTGTGCTAGAAACTGTTAATGTCAACAAATATCATATTCTCAATATGGAAAAGGTTCTATTACAAAGAGAAGCCTTTTACATTCATCGGTTCAACACGTTAACACCACACGGCTTGAACACAGATTGGGAACCATCTTCATTTTTATGAACATTTCATTATCATATGCTAGAGTTAGCTAGGTATAATTCCTAGCTCAGGGACAGGTCCCTTTAACAACCAGCACAACAGTTTCAGATAAGCACCTGGATCTATATTCTTTCCACATGGGGCTAGAAAATCTACTGAGTCATCACAGATGAGTGGGCAAGAATAAGAATATTTAAAGAATAGTAGGTTACTGTTAGTTAACGCGAGCACACAACACAAGACTTCAGGAGGTGCAGGACGCGCGATACTTACATAAATATATACATATATACATTTTGGTATGTATTTCTTCCATTCTTTATAAGGTTTTTTAGATGCTTTGTAATTGCTCTGTCGCAGACCTAGATGTACATGCACCATTTATAATGACTACTGATTCATGATTTAATTGCAACAGATATTTTTGAATAGACACGTAGTGAATTTTTGCATGAGATGCCCCACTTTGTCCTGCATTTATATTGTATGGTTAAATTAGTCACTATAGCTCTCACATGCTAATATCATTTAACTTTATGTATAACCCTTGTATTGAATTGTGCTGCAACGTATTATATTGTACATATTTTATATTGTAGACGCTTGATAAAGTGCAACGAAATGTCCAACTACCGGAAGGACATCGCCATTCCGTAGTCTACATTGGTTTAAAGACGCAGTTTATTAGTCTTATATTATTTGAAGACGCAAGAGACTTTTCCAGACTATATATATATTGAAATTCCACCATTATTACAGTTTATTTGAACCATGTTCTGCTTATGAATCAAATAAGAGACACAGGAATTTCAAGAAATAAACGGAACTCATTACACGTTTATCTTTCTTCTGGGAGTGTTTTCTCTCCTTTCGAGTAAATACATAAAAGACACATAATAAAACAAAGTTAAAAATTAAAAAACCCACCCCTAAAAGGTGCGCAAGAACCGAAGGGACCTTGGGGGAAGGCACACTTCTCTATACCAACCACCCAACGGTACCCCCATCCCCACCCGCACCCCAAACTTGGCCAGCCAGCCAGGTCTTTAGTTCCTTCCTAAAGGGCAACATGCTCATGAATGAAGGATGTGCCCTCTGTCTTCTTTGCTGGTTTCTTTGGAACAACTTATGCACTCAGGTGTGGAAAGCTTACATGCTGAAGTATGTCAACTTTACCTAAGGTAAGAAAGAGGGCCAGCTTCCTTCACACTGGCACCAGTGCAGAAAAATTGCCTGCACACATATAATCTGTCCTATTTTAAGGTCTGTTTTACTGTGACATGTTTTGCCATTTTTAATGAGTTTTCTGTTTACATAAAAGTGCCCTGAGTCTCTTTTAAACAAAATACATATGAAGATCTCAGTTAGTGGGGCACTCGGTTTCTACTGGATTAATGCTCCTAACAATGCCAGTGGTGCTGACTGTAACAAGACAGTCAGTTCCCAAGACAAAGTCATTACTGCAAGTTAAAACATTTGGTCCCTGTCTTCTTCCACTATTCTCCTTAAGTGATGCTGCTACTTTCCAGGCCTGCCTTGTAATTGATACTTTGATGTCATGAAGAGGGATACAAAGAAAGAGCCTCCTCGAAGATTGTTGTATTTTTGAACCACAATCGGGTGTACCCTGGTAACGGCAACCTTGTGTTACAGGCTAAGCTTTCTCGCACTAGGTCAGACAAAAGGAGCTACAGAATGAACTCACCAAAAAAGGAGCTTTATTTTGGCAGTTTCACGGCTGGCCTGGACATGGAAGAAGAAATTTCATGGGGAAGGATCAACTGTGTCCTCCTCCATGGAGTTGGAGGGGGAGGAGAAGAGACCCCGCGCTGCCACCGCCAGCCCTGAATGGAACACCTGCGCTGGCGGCAGGCATAAAGGGGCCGGCATGCTCTGCCCACCAGCCTTAGCGTCCTCCTCCATGGAGTTGGAGGGGGAGGAGAAGAGACCCCGCGCTGCCACCGCCAGCCCTGAATGGAACACCTGCACTGGCGGCAGGCATAAAGGGGCCGGCGTGCTCTGCCCACCAGCCTTAGCGTCCTCCTCCATGGAGTTGGAGGGGGAGGAGAAGAGACCCCGCGCTGCCACCGCCAGCCCTGAATGGAACACCTGCGCTGGCGGCAGGCATAAAGGGGCCGGCGTGCTCTGCCTGTCAGCCTCAGCGTCCTCCTCCATGGAGTTGGAGGAGGAGGAGAAGAGATCCTGCGCTGCTGCTGCCAGCCCTGAACACAACGCCTGCACTGGCGGCAGGCATAAAGGGGACGGCATGCTCTGCCCACCAGCCTCAGCGTCCGCCTCCATGGAGTTGGAGGGGGAAGGGGAGGAGAAGAGACCCCGCGCTGCCACTGCCAGCCCTGAACAGAACACCTGCGCTGGCGGCAGGCATAAAGGGGCCGGCGTGCTCTGCCCACCAGCCTCAGCGTCCTCCTCCACGGGGTTGGAGGAGGAGGAAAAGAGACCCTGCGCTGCCACCGCCAGCCCTGAACAGAACACCTGCACTGGCGGCAGGCATAAAGGGGCCGGCGTGCTCTGCCCACCAGCCTCAGTGTCCTCCTTTGTGGATTCGGACTGGTGGGGGTTGGGGGTGGGGGAGATGCCTGGCCGCCTGAGGCATTTGCCATCAACTGGGGGGCCAGATGTGCCTTCAATGGCCCCATTGCCTTTGCCGCCGTACCTGGCCTTGTCCTCCTGCATGGGGGCGAGAGAAGGAGGCAACTTGCTGTGGGGCGGCTTACCATTTTTGCTGCCGGAACCAAGGGGGGATTGTGGGTGGGGTAGGAAGAGAGGGAGCTGGTCCTGCCAGCCAGGAAGGAGGGGCAGCATTCCGTCTAGGGGGGTTCCAGGGACCCATATAGGTGTTGTGACGGGGCGGTATGGCGGGTACCGAGGGGCGGGCCACACTCGGGGAATGCAGGTCCGATGTTTAAGTGTGGTCCCTCGTTCCAGCCCTGCAGGTACATCTCTGGGCCCTGAGCAGCAGATCCAGAGTGACCCCGCCCTTGGGCTGCTGCTGGTGAATGCCAGATCGGTCTGTGATAAGGCCCCCCTGATTCAGGAATCTATCCATGAGGGGCGGGCCGACCTGGTATGCATCACCGAAACCTGGCTGACACCTGAGGATGGAGTACCTCATTCGGACATGTGTCCAGCCGGGTTCGGTATTTGGCACCAGCCTAGAGGTGAGGGGAGGGGCGGTGGTGTCGCCATTGTTGCCAGGGAGTCATTGGGAGTTGCTAGGGCCACTGCTCCACAAGTGTGGTTGTGAGGCCCTGCTTCTACGGTTGGGCCCTAAGGGTCAGTTGGGGATCTTACTCCTGTACCTGCTCCCTTGCAGGGTAAGGGATGCCCTGCTTGAGCTCCTCGAGGCCACCTCAATGTTGGCGTTGGAGTTCCCGAGGCTTATGGTTCTGGGGGACTTCAATTTGCCATAATTGGGGATGGCTTCTGAGGTGGCAAGGGAGTTCATGGCTTCCATGGCAGCCATTGGCCTGACTCAGGTAGTTCGGGGTCTGACCAGAGGCAGTGGTCACATGCCAGACTTAGTTTTCTTGTCGGAGCAGTGGCAGAGTGATCTGAGATTACAGGACTTAGTCATCTCACCTGTGCCATGGTCAGATCACTATCTGGTGACTCTTGACTTTCTGGGGGCGACGCTTCATCGTAGGGAGGCAGGGCCTATTAAAATGGTCCGCCCTCGGCGACTAATGGATCCAGATAGATTCAAGAGGGAACTGGGGGATGTTCCTCTGGATCGGCTACACGATTCACCCGAGGCACTTGTCGACCTGTGGAACAGGACGGCAACAGCAGCCTTGGATGAAATCGCGCCACTGTGGCCTCTCCGCGCCCGTGGGGTTAGGTCATCCCCGTGGTTCACGGATGAACTGCGGGAACTCAAACGGGCAAAGAGACACCTAGAGCGCCGCTGGGTGAAGACCCAGGATGACTCCGATTGGACACTAGCTAGAGCTGCTATTAGGGCCTACCTAGTGGCGATGGGGATGGTGAGGCGGCAATACTTCACCACCCTTATTGCCTCTGCTGATAATCGCCCAGCCACCCTGTTCCGGGTAACCAGGTCCCTCCTCGGTAGGGGGAGATCGGTGCCCGGTTGGCAGGGTTCGGCTGAGGAATTTGCTGACCATCTGGTGGAGAAAATCGATCGGATTCGTTCAGGGCTGAATCCCAGTGTGGATGGGGAGGGTCGGGGGGGGGGGCACCGGAGCACAGTCTTGCTGTACGATCTGGGATCGGTTTGATCCTGTTGTCCCTGATGAAGTGGACAGGCTCCTTGCAGCTGTGCGTGCCACTACATGTCCTTTGGACCCCTGTCCCACCTGGTTGGTGAAAGCCTCCAAGGTGGTGACAGGTGGCTGGGTCGGGGCGATAATAAATGCATCATTACGGGAGGGGGTATTTCCTGCACCACTAAAACATGCTTTGGTGCATCCCCTCCTGAAGAAAATATCCCTTGACCCAGCTGTCCTTAACAACTACAGGCCAGTTTCCAACCTGCCCTTTCTGGGTAAGGTTTTGGAGAAGGTGGTGGCACGCCAGCTGCAGAGTGTCCTGGAGGAAGCGGATTATCTAGACCCCTTTCAATCAGGATTCAGGCCCGGGTATGGTACGGAGACGGCATTGGTCGCACTGATGGATGATCTCTGGCAGGAGCGGGACGGGGGTTATCCATCCATCCTTGCTCTTCTTGACCTCTCAGCGGCCTTCGATACCGTCAACCACGGTATCCTTCTGGAACGGCTCAAAGGACTGGGGATCCAGGGCACCATGTTGTCCTGGTTTTCCTCTTTTCTGGAGGGCCGTACCCAGTCGGTGTGGTTAGAGAGTGAGAGGTCCAGCCCTAGGCTCCTCAAGTATGGGGTGCCTCAGGGCTCGGTGCTCTCTCCTCTCCTATTTAACATCTACATGAAGCCACTGGGTGAGATAATTCGTTCCCACAGGGAGTGGTACCATCAGTACGCGGATGACACCCAGTTGTACATCTCGGCCCGTGGGGACCCCAGTGATGCTGTTGAAATCCTATCCGGATGCCTGGAGGTCATTGGGGTCTGGATGGGGGCCAATGGCCTTCGGCTGAATCCCAGCAAGACAGAGTGGCTGTGGATAAGGGGCCCCGTGTTATCCAGGGAGCTACCATCTTTGGTACTGGATGGGGCTGTTTTGCCCCAGACAGACCCAGTGCGCAACTTGGGGGTCCTATTGGACTCGCGGCTGCTGCTAGAAGAACAGGTAGTGGCTGTGGCCAGGAGGGCTTTTGCCCAACTTCGGGTGATTCGCCAGTTGCGCACGCTCCTGGACCGGGGCTCCTTGCTTATGGTCACCCACACTCTGGTCACTTCCCGACTAGATTATTGTAATGCGCTCTACATGGGGCTGCCCTTGACGTCCATTCGGAGGCTGCAGCTGGTCCAGAATGCGGCAGCCCGGGTGGTGATGGGATGCGGACCATATGCCCACGCCTCACCACTACTTCGAGAGCTGCACTGGTTACCAGTTTGTCTCCGGGTGCAATTCAAGGTGCTGGTTTTGACCTTTAAAGCCCTATATGGCAGTGGGCCAGGATACCTTAGAGACCGCATCGTCCCAAGAGTGTCTGCCCGTCCAACCAGAGCGGACCAGAGAGGTTCTCTAATAGTGCCATCAGCTAGGGGTGCACATCTATCCAGCACCCGAAGGAGGGCCTTCTCCGTGTCCGCACCAACCCTCTGGAACCTCCTGCCAACAGATCTAAGACTTCAAAGAGAATTGCTGCCCTTCAGGAAAGGATTGAAGACCTGGCTGGCACGGCAGGTGTGGGGCCCGAATGGGAACACGGGCCCCGCCTGCTGGCTTATGTAAACAATTAAGAACTCTCTCTTCTTCTTTTTATAGTGGGTGGGATGGGTGGGTGGGATATGGGTCTTTTAAAGTGGGTGGGATGTGGGTCTTTTAAAGTGTTTTTATGTGTTTTTAGAACTTGTTGTAATGCCGCCCTGAGTCGGGTTCTGCCTGAGTGGGCGGCATATATAAATATGACTATTAAATTAAAAAATTAAATTAAAATGAATGAGGCAAAACATTTAACTTATGTGTCTTCAGTGCCACAATCTCCTCGCCTTCCCCCGGGCCCTCACCAACGGCCAGGGAATGAGGAGCAGCTGCTGCCACCCTCCGGGCCCCACCTATGCTTGGGTGTTAAAGGACACTGTGGCCACAGGCGGCTGAGGATCTCGCCACCCTCACCAATGGCCAGGGGACAAGGAGCAGCTGCGGCCGCCGCCACCGCCCTCTGGGCCCCACCTAAGCCCAGGGGAAAAGTACACTGTGGCCATGCTGTGTTGTTGTGGACTTGCTAAATGAATGCTATGAATTTACTAAATGAATGTTTTTTCTTTGCAATGTTTTATGATGCTGCATTTATGACTTGTGTGATACTGTATTTATGATTTTGTGATATTTACTTGTTCTGTGAGCCGCCAGGAGTCGCACTGTCTCGGGGGTGGCATACAAATGTAAATATATACAATGCAATACAATCCAAACAGCTCCTGTGCAACTGAACTTGATACTCTGCTTGCTACTGTTGAATAGCAACAGCTTCTGGGAAGTATGAGCCTATGGCCTCCCTGTCCCCAGAGGTTCCATTGCTGCCTATGGACAAATAGGGTTCTTCTCTCTCCTTAGGTGGCTGTTCAGAGTTGGCTACTCAGAGGTGCCACCTCTTTCTCTCAGTAAGCATGGCATATCACATAGATTAGTGTGGGCAGCTTTGGTGAGTCCTATGGCCAATTTCCTGACATGAGCATCCCAGTGAGGTTATACAGAAGGCCAAAAACAAAACAAGATTTAAAAAGAGGTGTTGTAACAAATTTGGGAATTGATATTTGGGGAGTGTTAATAGGTGCAGAGGTGCCTGTGACCTATTTGAAAGATTAGGCAGTCTTCTGAAAAGATCCAGAAACTGCAATTCACACATTTCCCCCAGCCCTGTCTTTTTCTTTCTTTTAGGAAGTGACCGGGGAGGTTTGGGTGCCAAAAACATAATGCAAAGACAGCTTTAAGGACCACGTGGATGCACTTTGTCCAACTCAGTGTAGATTCTTAAATGAAATGTCATGAATATAATAATCATGGCAACATTTGCAATTTTCTTGTATAATAGGGGCATACAAGTTATGCACATACTTATGATTTTTTTTTCCCTTCAGGTTATGTTGCATATGAATTATCTTTCACTGAGGGTGGAAACTTAGCCCCCAAGAGACTAGTCCAAAATGAGAAACGCAAAGATTGCTACTGACATTTCTGAAGCTTTTAAACCTCCCATAATACTTCTCAGGGATGCAAAAATGTCTGGCTATTAGTCAACGAGGGAAGCTGCCTGGGAAGAGGAATTATGCCCCCATTGCCAAGGCAAACAGGCTGACATTCCTGTTGTGCCTTAATGTCCTGACAGGTGATGCCAAGGGCCTACAGTGCAAACGTACAAGCATCAGCATCACAATATGACAGCTCGTTTCCTTTGTTCATATTACAGCCATAATCATCACCATCACAGCCACAAGATTGCTGAGAGCCTGCAATCATGCTGAGAACATAAAGAGTAGAGTTTTGTTTATTCATTAACCGGACCTAGATAGTTGCTAGGGAGGAAAATAAACAGCTAGGAACCAGAGCAGTGGCCAGGGTGGGTTTGGGCACCCTGAGTTAGCACTTTGCCCATCTTGGCAAAGCATGGTTTCCCATAGGAATGCATTGAAAAGAGGCTTTGTTGCCCATCCTGAAAAAATATTCACCCACCCACATCTAGAATCCTGGCTATGGCCCTGCTAGGAACAGGTACCCTTTCCCAAGGGTTTCCATTTGTATTTGGAGCGCCAGAGATTGGCACAAGTATTTATATACAAACATCTTGCATACAAATTCAATTAGATGATGTTTCCTGAAATCTCAGAAGCCAGGAAGTAGATCCTGTCTGGCCAGGTTATCCTGCTATGGTAACAGAGTAGACCATACTACCAGCAACTCAATGCTGAGTCACAGGCACCAGTTAACTATCCTGACAACCCTGAGGACTAACAGCTTGGATGCCAAAGTCCACAGGGAAGAGTGATGGTTCTCAGGTGGATTAAATCCCACTTGGATCCATCTTGATGGAGGGCAGCAGCTCCATCAATACTGGCCTGAGGCTGAGGAGGACTTTGTGTGCCAAAAGGGCTCAGGACCAGAAAATGACTCGCGAAACTGGAGCAGCAGTACAGGTGCCATGCTGCAATGCAGAAGGCAGATGAAAGGCCAGGGCATTATATTCTCAGGACATGATTGCCATGAGGATCATCAAAATTCAGATTTGGATAAGGCAGAACAAGAAGAAGGAAGTAGATGAATACAATACCTGTGAGCTTGAAACAAGGTGTCACAGCCTCCATATGACTAACATGCCAAAATTATGTAAAGTAGCAAACGTTACAGAATTGCCTAATCTAACAGTCACAACTTACTGCAGTTCACAGTTCCAACTGCAGGGTGCCAACATTCATATTTTATAAACAGGTAGCTGCATCTGAATGGTATTATCCTTTACAAAAATGATCTTGGCCTATGAGCGGCTATTGCATTTATTCAGAAGCATTTTTCACACACACACACACACACACCAAAAAAAAAAGTGAATTTCTATGTGGAGACTGTGGCTGCAAACCAATATCAGGGTGGAAATTCCTCCTAACCCCCTATCTTTTTCTTTGTCTACCTTGTATTACTTTTCAGTGAAAGGATAAATCATACATGCACATAAGGGGCATCTTTGAAAAATAAGTTTACTTGCAGCTGGGCTGTCCTTGACCAATTTCCCCCATTCTGCCTTCTCCTCATTAGAGGAAGGAGACTGGAATATAAAACGTATTCAGGAGGGAAGGGAGCCAAATGAACACTGATGTGGAGTGTGCTTCAAACAGCAGCAAACCTTTCATCTAACCTTTTATAAACAGTCTTTTCCCTCCCCATAAGCAAAGTATTTTAATCATTAGTGAAATGCTCCAATTTTAGCAGGTAGGGACCCCACCACTGCAGTCAGCACAGGAATGTTGTCAGAAACAGAGGTACTCAACTCTTTTAACAGCGCATGGATTACCCTGGAAAAGTGGTTGCTATAAAGGCGTTGTGAATGTCTGAAAATGTGTCAGCAGCATCTCCAAGGATTAATGAAGAATTCTGCCAGTACATTTCCCCCCCTGAGGCCACAGCTCTGGGAGATGCAGTAGGCACAATGGAGATAGGCAGTCAATACAAAGAGGCTTAAACCCTGCTTTACAAGGAGAAAGGTTTTGAGATACAGTATTTTAATTCTCAAGAGTCATTTCAACTAGACCTCTTTAAATCTTGTCTATGTTTGAAATAACAGGTATCCTCCCCCCATTACTTTCAAATGTGGGCAGGATTTAAAGAGATCTAGTTATTAATGATGCCATTATTTCTTTTAATCTCACATTTTCTTTAGCATTAATCATTTGTGTGGTATCAGATCTGTTGAATTTTCCATACTGTCTCCACAGCTAAATGCACTGGCACCAGAAGATGAAGAAATACTCATTCATGTACTCTGAAATGCTCCAAATATATCAGAATGCATGGATAAAGTTATAAGGTACCAAAGGCAGTAAGGAGAACACCACTACGAGCTGTTTTGTATCTTCTCTTTAGCTATTTGCTATGTCCTGTACTCTCCGCAATTTAGACTTTCTCATAACAAAAAGACACATTAAGAAGAAATGTGCAAGACTCACAAGAGTCTCTGCTCCTGTGTGGCAACAAAGCAGGGAGTAAGTTTCCCTCATCCTTCTTTCGGTCATGGATTCTGAATGCCTTTGCATAAACCTAACATCCTATTCCCTGAGACATAAAGCTCAAGTATGTTTGTTCATGTGCAAACAGCAAATACAAAATGACTGGCTATTCACAAACACGAACAACCTAATACTTATGGTTGCTAAGAATCAATGCAATAAAGTAGCTGCTGCTTTATTCACAGCAGTAAATATCCTGGTTTCTTGAAGGGTGAGAATAATTGTGCAGTGTTTTCTCTTTGCACCCAAGTACAAACAAGTGACAAGTCACATCCCTAATATACACTGGTATCCCTACTTCCTTGATTGTAAACAAAATCAGATGGGTGATGGGATTTGATGTAAAATTGGCTGGAAGACGGCCTAGAAATGATTTATAACCAAGAACAGTTTCTGATGCACATCAAGCATGAAGGCTTTTCAAAGAGATGCTCAGTTATACAATTACTTATCCACTGACCAACAAGTGCTGGCACATGATGACCATGATATTCCATTTTACTATCTGGTGATACTGGAACTGGAAATGAATGACAAGATACAATTCTTCTGACAAGAACACTTTCTTGTTTCCCTGAAGTCTAGAAATACTGGATAACTCAGTGGTTTGGGTGTTTGGTTGTGGAGCCAGCAGTTGGCAGTCTGACTTACAGGAGCTAGACTTGATGATTCATAGGGTCCCTTCCAACTATGTGCAGTTCTCAGATGATAACTATGTGCCATCAATTTATTTCTAACTTAAAGCAATTCTGTTCATGGTATTCTAGACAGAATACACAGAGGTAGTTCACCATTACCTTCTTGGGGGAAATCTGGGACTGCACAACTTGCCCAGGGCCACCCATATAGGCTCTTCTGGGGTGTATAGTGGGGAAAGTAATCCACAACCTCTTGCTCTGCAGCCAGATATCTAAACCACTTAACTATACAGCCAGCTATTATTATTACCTGAAGGAAATCTCTGTGGCAATGTAACTGTCTCTTGGGAGACTTCTTCAGCCTTACGAGAATCCCCTTTTGTAGTTAAACCACGAAAGCCATGTATAACGGAGACATGTTTTTGATACAAAAGCTTCTTCCCTGTAACTATTCTCATAAGTTAAAACTTTTGTGTTTAAAAGGTGTCTTAAGGTGATTCTGCCACAGACTGACTATTTACACCAGGGGTTCCCAACCTTTTCAAGCCGAGGGCCGGGTCATGCTCTCTCAGTCAGCTTCGAGGGCTGGATGGCCATTTTGCCCTGCTTGCATGATGGGGACGGCCATTTGTCCCAACAGCTTCAAAGAGGTGGCCATTTTGTTTCTTGAATGCCCTTGGAGGGATGGGGGGGGGGGGGGACAAATGAGATGGCTCCACAGGCCAGATCCTGCCCATGGGCCTTAGGTTGGGAACCCGATTTACACAATAATCTTCCCCTAGCAAGAAGCCAAGAGCAGGAAACTACTTTCTAACATCAGGAACCAAGTAAACCTGACAGGGTGTGCGGGATCTTCTGTACCAAAGTTATTCTTTTTTTAATTTCGGGGGCGGGGGTGGGCATTTTTTGTTGCTATTTATAATTTACTTAGTGTGTTTATTATTTATATCTAATTTCTATTGTAAAGATTTTTTTAAAGAGTGGGAAAATATCCCAGATATTTTATTTCTGAGCCATGTCTCCCTCCTCTTGTAACTGTGCATTTGTTTTCTTTTCCTTAAATGCATTTATCCTTAACTTTAATTCTGTTGGCTTCAGCCCAGTGTTCAAGCCTACCAAGATCTTTTTGAAGTCTGTTCCTGTCTTCCAAGGTAATAGCTAGTTCAATTATGTGTCATTTGCAAATCTGGTAAGTATTCCCTGCATTCCCTCATCTTAGTCATTAATGAACATGTTGAAGAGCACCAGGTCCAAGACTGCAGTACCCCATTTGTTACTCCCTTCCCAGCTTGAGAAGGAGCCACAGATAAATATGATTCTGTAACTGGCTTTGTATCCACCTGACACTTGGCCTACATAAGCCACAAGTACCCACCTATGCTGTCCCAACTTAAACCAAGGCAAGAGCAGATCTCCAAGGGCTTGTTTCTTCTTCTAACAGCCTTTTCAATAGTGCCAAGCTTTGCAAGAAGGGCAGGAGGTGAATCCTGTGCATTCCGTCATTGCCCACCCTTTCAATGACTTCTTATGCTGTACGCAGAGATATCTTTCCCTCCTAAAGTGGACTCTGCAATGATCAGCTAGTAGCACCTCAAAGTTTTGCAAAGTGGGTTGTATCAGTGATTAAATTGTCATATGAGATGGCAAAACAACCTTTCCCTCAGCAAGCTCAAAACCATTTCATTATTTGCAACAGCAGCATCAGCAGCTTTTCTTAGGATGCAGTTACAGTACTAGACATTTGCAAAGCAGGAACATGCTCTTGTAAGGGTCTACAGTGGCTTAGTAGTTAAGATGCTGAACTTGATGATTGGAAGGTCGGCAGGTCAGTAGTTTGAGACCCAAGTACTGCAGGACAGAAAGAGTGCCCGTCTCTGTCCCAGCTCCTGCCAACCTAGCAGTTTGAAAGCAAGAAATTGCAAGTAGATAAATAGGGACCACTTTAGTGGGAAGGTAAACAGCATTCTGTGCACTCTGGTGTCTAGTCATGCCTGCCACGTGACCCTAGAAATGTCTGCAAACGCAGACAGCGCTGGCTCTTTGGCTGTAGAGTTGAGCACTGAACCCGAGTCAGATACGAAAGGCTTTCGAGCAAGGGCGACCTTTACCTAACATGCTCTTGATTTATAGCATTTGTGAAGCCAAGCAGTTTAGACTGAAGATTGTGTACAAATTCATCCTTTAGGTGTGATGCAAGTCACCCATATACTGTAGGTGAGTCACAGAGACCTTGAAAAAGGCCTAGTTATTTACCTTTAACTGTGGTTCTTCAATTGGTCATCTGTGAACCCACAAAATTTGTCCTCCCTCACTCTGTCACACTGTTCTCCACATATAATGCCATGGACAGAGGCCAATTGGGAGATAACCATTGGGATGTGCTTAAGCATGTGAGGGATGGGGTAGAGAAAGCCTGAAAGCGACAGAGCCCAGGACCTTCTACTCTGCAGCACAAAACCCGTATGTCTGAGTTCATGGAGGACAACTTAAAGAACTACAGTTGCAGGTAAGTAACCTGCCCTTTTTGCTCACTTTGCCCATTGAACAGGCAAACATTACCTTGACACTCAAAATAATGTCCTGTGCTCTGCAAAGCCGCAAACAAGAGTCAGGCCGGTTGCCTCTGGAGGCCTTCTTGTTTTTGTTACGTGAGATTAGAGGAGTTAATCAGAGTGACAGCGACTCCTGACTTTATACAGTAAAAAGAAAAAGGTCATAAACTTGAGGCTGCATTGTTTTCTGGGTACCTTGCAAAGTAACACATGAAGTGCTGGCAGCATCTAAGGAGTACAGAGCATTTCCCTGTAAAATAACAGCCAGCAAGAAAATGCCATTCCTACCAATAAGTGAAAGGTCACAGGGTTGATTACATTTGTGCCAGGGCCGCTGGGCCATTTTTCATACCATTCTTCCCTGTAACAGGTGACAGCACCTTTCCCTTTTCGGTTAAAGCAACAACACCAAGACCAAAGGTTACAAGCCACATCCTCAATCAGCTCAACGGAAAATGGGAATGTCCTTTCTAAGCCCCTTTGTCGTGGATCCAGGGGCTGGCCCAAAGAAATGTTCACTATTTACCCATGCAGTAGGCCGACCTACTGGCATCTCAGGCAAGCAGGCTGCCACCACTTTACCTAGATACAGACAACACACATAGCACCAAACGGAGGTGAACTGATGTAAAGCCTGAGAACACTAACGAAGTGTGCTAATGTACTGTAGAAGCAAATAGGTTGAGACTTCTGTGGTTTAGGCAAGTTCTTCTGAAGTTTCATGGTAGAATCCCAATTGAAACATGATTGAGATGGCAAATGCCAAAATCCAAACTATGCATAAATGTGCCACAAAATCAATCCAATCCCTATGTATTATGGCAAGGGAAGCATTCCACAGTTTTCTAGGTATAAAATACACAATATTTTACCAACCCCTCCTTTGGGTGACACTCCAGGATTAAGAGACCGCGTCACCCTGAGAACATCTGTCCGTCCCACTAAAGCAGAGCGGAGCGGCTCTCTCATTGTGCCATCTGCTAGGGAGGCTCGGCTCTCTAGCACCACAAAGAGGGCTTTCTCTGTGTCTGCTCCGGCCTTATGGAACCTCCTGCCAATTGAGCTGCATCTCCAGACAGCATTGCTGTCCTTCAAGAAAGGGCTAAAAACCTGGCTGGCAAAGCAGGTGTGGGGCACCAGCGGTATGGTGACCTCTGCCTGCTGGCTGATTTAGTAAAAACACTCTCTCCCTCTTTTAATCTCTTTTAATCTGTAGGGGGTCAGAGTAATTTTTGGGGGCAGTTTTAATGGGTTTTTATTGGTTTTTAAAATGATTGGTTTTATTTTCTGTGAGCCACCCAGTCTTCGGAGTTGGGCGGCAATATAAATCAGAAATAAATAAATAAATAAATAAATAAATGTGTCTCAGCCCCAAGATGGCAGGGACCATAAAACTACCAGCGTTTAATACATGCAAACTCCAGGAGATCTTGATGGCTCTTCTAGGAAGCACAAAGGGACTTCAAACTACTAGATGTGGCTCCACAGCTCGGGGTTTCAAATCACTAAATTATACTAGCATTTATGGGATCAATGTTACAATAGTGAGAGCATATCATAAGAACATGACATAAGACCAGCCTTGCTGGAACAGGCACACAGAAGCCCATCCAGTCCAGCATTCTGTCTCACACAGTGGCTCACCTTTTGCTTCAGGGTATTATTCCCAAGCTGATGCCCTCACCTGTTTAGGATTCCCTGGAAATGGCATTGAGAGATATCCTGCCTATCTCTCCAACCCGGAGGTTGTCCTCACCTAAAAATCCCTTTCCCCTACAAAACAAACATTTCACAAGCCCATAGTCAGAAGTATTCAGGTATTGCAAAACTATAATTCAGTAAACAAAAAGAAAAAAACATTGTGGCACCTTAAAGACTATTATACCAGGGGTGGCCAAACTTTTCAAGCCACGGGCCAATTACGTGGTTCAGTGGGCTGGTCGCGTGGTTTCTCCAAATGGAAGTGGAAGCAAAACACACCTGTGCATATGCAAAACACTTCCATAAATGCATCCATGGCTGTCAAACGCATGCACGGGTGTGTTGTCCTTCTGCTTCTGGGAGTGGTGAGGCCGGCGCGGGCTGGATTTGGTGTTGTTTTTGGCACCCCTGTATTATACAATATTTTAATGTTACCAATTAGAAATGGCACAACAATTAGGTTATTATATGCTGTAATTTCCCATGCCAATTTTACAGAACAAACTTCAGAAGGATGGTCAGTGATTCTTATTCATCAACACGTTGTTCATAGCCTCAGGCCACCTCACAGAACAAAGGAAGTAATTTAATTTAATTTAATTTTTATCTCGCCCACTCAGGTAAACCCGACTCAGGGCAGCGTACAAGAATAAAAGACATAAAAACAGATTAAAGCCTACAAAAAAAAATCTAAAAAGTCATACAAGTGCGTTTTACTTCCGCTTCCGGTAGTGACAAGGGCGGCGCGGGCCAGATGAATCACAGTAAACCCATTTGTGTGGATTCACCGGGGCTTGGGCTTCTGGGAATTGAAGTCTATGAACATCTGGAGTGCTAAGGTTCGCCATCATGGGCCTAGGCCCTAGGTCATTTATGCCATTGACAGATAGCACAGTCAGTAAATTCCAAATGCTAGGTCTGAAAAAATGATTATTTTGCATCCATCTTCTAACCATTTATCACTTCAGAGAACCAAACTTCACAGAAATAAATCAGGGATCTCCAGAACTTACCAGGTGTAAAAAGCCACACTGATTTGTAACTGTATCTGTTATACTAACCAGCCATTTGTGTACCTTTGAATCCCACCTGATCATGGGGCCATGTATTAATTAATGCCATTAAGTCTCACTGTTATATGAGAAAGTAGACTTGATCCATGAAACCTAACATTAAAATAGAGAAGTTAGTTTTAAGGTACTACAATGCTTTCTGTCTTTTTCTTTCTTTTTTGGTTTCCTTCTTTGACATTTGTTTGAGAATGCTCTTGTCTTCACAAATGACCAACTTGGTAAAGCGGCTTCCCAAGATTTAGTGCCTTTCATAAGTGGTATTCAGTACTCAAATGCCAACATATCACTGATCTTTGTAAGTCATTCTAATTGAGTATGCTCTCATACAATGCTGGCTTTTTTATACATGCTTAGAATATTTATTACTTCCATGGAAATATTTTTGTTGCTCCTAACACCACTTTACATTTACTGGCTTTTAAACTTGTTTTCTCTCTGCTGTTACTGCCATAAAAACCATTTTAAAAGCTAAAAAGAAAAAGAAATGTCTATTATCCTAAATGAATTATGTCAGTTACTTTAGCAGCAAAGTGCCAATGCAGCCTTGAGACATCCCAGAGGCTGATGCTATATAGTCATAGCTGGCCTAATTAAATAGAATGTGGCATTTCTCACGGATCTAATGGTAACCTTCAATGATGCCCCTGAGTCAGGACGAGGGCACTTGCCAGTTTAATGCAGTCTGGAGCTGCCAATGGTTAGAAACTCTTTCTTCGTAGTACAGTAAAAGTATTTCAACACCTAGTGCCTCGCTCACTCCCCTTGGCTCTGATTAAAACAGTGTGAATGTCCATGACGTTGGTGCCCGTCAAACCCGTCATCAAAAGGTGACGCCCACTTTGGAACTGAGAGAAGAACGTGTATGAATCGTTGTTGCTCAAAACCTCTTCCACATTGAAACCTTCCCGTTCAGCCTCACCCACCACATCCTGGCTACAGCAGGCCCCGGCTGCCTCGGTGGGCCCATCTTGCCCATCCGTTCCACCACTCAGGAAAACAATGTCACATTTCTCAAGGAAACTACCGTCCGCAGCGGATTTAGCTCTGTGCAGTTCCAAGACCACTCGCAAAGCTAGTTCCTGGTTCCTCCCACCCTTCCCGTTCCCTTGAAGCTGAACTGTGGTTTCTCCACCAGCCAGGAGACAAATGGGCTTTCCCCCTTGGGATTCACTCAACATTTTTAAAGTGTCTGTCAGGTTGAAGCCAGGGATTGCCAGTTCTGCCACCAGGCTTGAGAGCTCCTCTTCCAACTTGTCCTTTAAAGGGACGTTCCCAACAGCTCTCACAGCGCACAGGCAAGCGAACCGAATCAACAGGCTGTAAAGTTTGGCAACTGTGGTGACTTCCCCACACACGGCATCACTCAGGAGCACAGAGAAGTAACCCATGTTCTCTGCTTGGTGTTTGGCTTCCTCTAAAGCTAACCTGTTCGAACCAATTACAACATTATGGACATGGGAAAAATCTTTTGGGGAGCCAGGGTCCTTGGTTGAACCAGAGAGCACTGTCCGCACAGACTCTGGTATGTCATTCAGCAGGTTGTATTTGGCCAGTATCTGGAAACAGTCGTGGATGCTGTGAGAACTAGGGACTGTGGGGCCACTTGCTATGATGTCCAAAGGATCCCCAATGACGTCAGAGAGAATGAGGCTCAGCACCTGGAAACCAAAGAGTTAGGAGGTAAATATATATCACGCAGCACAAGAGATCGTTATTGTTCAGCTGAGCCAACCTTAAATTTGGGCTCTAACTACAACTGAGGGCAAGTTCAACCTCACAGGTTAATCATGTGGGTGACCTCCCTTAATGTTAATGGTTGCCTTGCATGGGATGAAAAAGCATGGAATGTATTTGAGTAAACAGTGTTCTATACCATTTTTTGGGGTGGTGGACAGTGGTATGGGGGAACTGAAATTGTATGCTCTGCTTATTAATAGGGGAATCTAAATTTCTTCAGTGATGGGAAAGGGGCTGGAATGAAATCTATTGGAGGCACAAAATATTCCTCAGTACAAGAAGTGTTTGATGTTATTTTCCAACTTTGTGCCTTTTGGATCTGGCTGTTGGGGCAGAACACACCTGATTGCACACACGTGTCCTTTAGGACATCAGGTATTTTGTAATGAAATTCTCACAGATCAGAATATATCTCACATTTCACAGAGTACACATTTGCTTATCCTAGTTCAGTGATGGCGGACCTTGGCACTCCAGGTGTTCTTGGACTTCAAATCCCAGAAACCCAAGTCTATCAATCCACAAGAATGGGTTTACTGTATGTACGCATAGTAAAACTGTTCATGTGGATTCACAGAGACTTGGGCTTCTGGGAATTGAAGTCCAAGAACACCTTGAGTGCTAAGGTTCACCATCACGGCCCTAGTTCATGTGAGTTTTTGAAAGGATGTTCCTCATCTTCTTTCAATTGAAGGAGCGTTGCTTCTATACAGATGCAACACATGTGCACTACACAAAAGCAAAAGGCAGCAAGCTACAATCATTCTTTAATTATTTTATTAAAAGACTTAATAGAATAAAATTAAAACAACAATTTTAGCAAAGACCTTTTTCATAGGAATTTTGAGCTTGTTACTTGCATTATTTAGAATTATGTGCTGGATATATATGCAAATCAGAATCTGAAATAACTATTTGAAAAGAGCAACAGGGGGGCTTAGTTCTATGAAAAGAGTCTCAATGAGTGCTCTAAGCCAGGTGTACATCTTATTCAGAGACAGTGGCATTATCCGTTTTCATTTTTGTTCCATGGAAAATGGAGGTGAATTACGTAGACATGACTGCATAATCTCTGTATGCCTGCTGCAAAAAGCCCCCCCCCCCAAATCACTGCTCTAAGCAGGAAGAAATGCTTGTCATGCAAAGGTCAGGTCCATCTTCAATCCTCTTACTCTACCAAAAGTGATTTCCTGACTTCATGTTACTGACAAAGAGCCCATATTCCTCAGTCCATTTTAATGTTGTTATCGTCATGTGCTGTCAAGTCACTTCTAACTTTCGGTGAACCTTTGAATGAGTGATGTCCAAAATATCCTTTCCTCAACAGCCCTGCTCAGTTCTTCTACATTCAAGCCTGTAGCTTCCTTTAAGGAGTCAATCCATCTTGTAAAGACCCAGGAGGTTTCCTCTTTAAAAGTATGATTACTCCAGGGATGGGAGATAATAAGATCTCAGTGATGTGGGAGCAGAGGGAAATGCGATGCTCAGAGGCCAGATGATTGGTCTAGAATAGTGGTGGCGAACCTATGGCACCCGCGCCAGAGGTGGCACTCGGAGCCTTCTCTGTGGGCATCTGTGCAGTCACCCCAGTGCAAAGTTTGCTCCGCCCCTCTGCCCAGCAGCCAAATGAGAGCACCTCCTCCCTCCCCAAGCACACAGTTCACCCCACCCCTCTGCCCAGATGCCCAATGGGAGCATTTCCTTCCTCCCCTGTTGCTGTGTTGGCACTGCAATAAATAAGTGGGTTTTGGGTTGCAGTTTGGACACTCAGTCTCTAAAAGGTTCACCATCACTGGTCTAGAACACTAGAACAGTGGTGGTGAACCTATGGCATGTGTGCCAGAAGGGGCACTCAGAGCCCTCTCTGTGGGCACACGGGCCGCCGCCCCAGCACAATTCACCCTGCCCCTCTGCCCAGTGCTTCCTCCCTCCCCCAGCACAGAGGTTGCTCCACTCCTCTGCGGCACGGACAGCAGCCTGTTGAGTTTGGGCACTCAGTCTCTAAAAGGTTCGCCATCACTGGTCTATAAGAACTCGCTTTAGATGCTTAAAATCTGTTCAAGGGTCCAACTGCCCTCTGATTTACCAGATAGAAGGTGACCAAATCAGTCCTTCTTCAGAGCTGTCCTTTTTGCTTTTTAATGTCAGGTGGGCGAAACATCTCAACCACGAAAACAGGTTCTTGGGTGGCAGGGGAGAGACACAAGTAAAGGCATTCTCTCTCCCCTGCCTTACCCCCACACCCAAGTGACCCTGTTTGAGAAGAGGAGGGTGTGGGGAGGGTCCCATCATGTCACCTCTTTCCTGGCATAACTAGTGGTTCTTTAGGAGATCAGAGCATGCAGGGCCAACCACTTTCCTGTATCTGGTTTCTCTCCAGGATAACGCCAGGACAGCAGAGGGGAAACTGGAAATTTCACAACTAGAAACAGAGCTGACTTAAGCTGTAAAACACCCGTGGCTATCGTCTATTGCCTTCCATAGCTTTGGGAGCCTGCCTTTTTTGGGAACATGAGAAGAGGGGGTTGAATGCAGGACAACTCTATGGGCCACACACAGTCTGCAAGTTGCCCTCTCCCCACTTCACAGCACACAGACAGACCTGACCAGCTTCCCGCTTGCAGACGACTGGGGCTGTCCAGCCCACCTGTTGCCCAGGGCCATCCCTTTTAAAACCTTCACAGGATCCTTGAGCAAACCAAGCACTTTGTACCCACCTGTGCAGGATAGGCGGATCGCGCCAGACCCCCACCTTTCAATAAAGAGAGAGCCTTGCGGATGGTGTTCAGCTCCTGAATGGAAGCTCCTTTTGAGGCAAGGAGCTTGGTCACCCTGCCCTTCTCGTCCAGCGTGACTGGGGGGATGGGGGCAGGTAAGAGGGCCGACCCCCCTCCTAAAATACAGGAGAAAGTAACTGTAAGTACATTTTTTTTACAATGCACAATTCCTTCAGCAACCCAAATGCGAAGCTCACCCAAAGCCTTCATTTCCTTCCCCCAGCCTCTCTTCTTTCCCTTGGACTGGAAGCAAAGTTCATTCTGAACGCATCGGTTTTTTCTTCTCTAGCATACATTGGTGCTTTAATGATAGTGCCTCAGTACAGTTCTGGGGCCACAAGAACACAACGCAGGGACACTGGCAACTAATGAAAATAATTTCATGTCAGAAATTATTCAGGATTGAAAGGATTTTTGCAGGAGAAACTACGCCCAGAGGACGCCCAAATAAGGCTCCTTTCATGTCCCCAAGAACTGGGACAGAAAGGACCCAGGTCTTGAACTGCCGACTTGTCGGGTCTTCCAGCTAACAAGGCGGCCTTCTTAACCACTGAGCCACTGCAGCCTAATACAGGGAGAGAAGAAGCTCCTTTTTCAGGATACTAAAGGAGAGAGAGCGAGAGCCTACCAGACATTCAGCCATGGAAAATGGTTTGAATATGATGCGATTTAAACAACAGAACAATGTCCACAATAAATAATGATTTACAGATATCTGGCGAGGAAAGACATAAAGAGAAATGTGAGCACACAGAAAGAAATGAAGTGAAATGAAATTGCCACTTTCAGGGGAAAGGGAATATTGCTTTCAGATACAGAAGATGGAAATGAAAGGAAGAACAAAAAGGAGAGATACCAATCTCAGGGTAACAAAGGGGGGAAATGACAGAAGCACAAGATCAAACAGCTAGAGAAGGGGGTGTCCAAACTTTTCAGACCATGGGTGCGTTTTACTTCCGCTTCCGGGAGCGACGAGGGCTTTGCGGGCCGGATGAATTGGTGTCGAGGGCCAGATCTGGCCCACAGACCATAGTTTGGGCACCCCTGAGCTAGGGGCAGGGGAGGTGATGATACTTGTGACTGAAAAATATTCTTGATATGCATGAGACAAAGAGGAACCTCCAGACAAAAGCAGGACAGCACACAATTAACCTTTATAGCAGAACAATAAGAGAAAAATATCTATGACACTGTTTGTGGGATTGTTATGTGCTTAGTCCCCTTTTACCCGGAGACCGTAAATATACTTCTGAGCAATCAGAGCACCGTCTACTGCCGGCCAGCTATAACAGCATGAAGCAAAGATCGGAGGGATAGGATAAATGAGATGCGGGATCATCACAAGGATCTATCTATATTCTAGCGGAGCCATAACGAGCAATTTTGGTGCCTGGGGCTTCGTTGCCTTATTGACTGAGCCTGGGTCACAGGAGACTGGCATAGGCTGAGAGAGATCAGAGCCATGCAGAGGAAGGCTGGCTCCGAGCGGGGCTACTGTCATGCTGACTTCATACCAAGCCCAGCCTATGCTTTACCTTTCCTTTATCCCTGGGGAGAAGGAGCAGCTGGAAACAGAGTATGATGTGGCCACTTTTTGTGCCCTTCCAGCATCAGATCCCAAAGGATGGATTCCCACCCTTCCAGCAGCACATTTTTCTGCCTGGGGCAAAAGCTTGAGTCCTTCTGCCCTCATTTACAGCTCTGCACTCCAGGCACAATCTGATCTGGAAGGAGAAAGTGTCCTGGTCTAATTTTCCCAGTGGGGCAGCCTCAGGGATAACCAGCCCTCTTTTAGAGATTAACAGAAGGCTGCGAAAGTATAATGAATGAGCACAGTTATTCCACACACACACCCCGGGGATGATGACAAACACAAGGAAAGAACACTGATGGTAAATGTGTTTGAGGAAATGGGTGTGCTAAACCAGTGATGGCGAACCTTGGCACTTCCAGATGTTCTGGAACTTCAATTCCCAGAAGCCCTGATCAGCAGGAGTGCTGACTTGGGCTTCTGGTAATTGAAGTCCAAGAACACCTGGAGTGTCAAGGTTGGCCATCACTGTGCCACCACTTGCACAAACAAACCTTTAACAAGGATAGGGAGAGTCTACGTATCCCCCGTGGTGGAGCATTCAGCCACATCATCACCTTTGCCATCTGCTTCAACCTCTAGCCTTGCCAACTAAGACAATCGAAGGACTGCTATCTTGGGAGAGTTCTGCAGAGCTTTCCACCACTGGGTCCCTACGTTAGACAATTGAGCATGCCAGCCCCAAATCTCATTTTGTCTATAAAGCTCCCCAGTGGCCTTAAGCCAGCCACCACCCCCTCAGCCTTGCATGCTGCATAGGACATTGTTGTGAGGGGTGGGAAGGAGGAGAGCCATTTATGCTACTCCAAGCTTTCTAAGGAAGACTGTGTTGAAACAGCTTAACCAATCGATCAAGTCAGTGAGCTCCCATTTTGCTCTGAGTGCCATGAACTATGAGGGAAGGGAAGCCCTCTGTCCTATTGAGATGAGCCTGCTTTCTATTTCCAGCTGCTCCTTGTTTCTCACTCAAGCCAGACTAATCAAAGTGGTTTAGGACATAAATTGCTACAGAGAAGAATGATATAAAAGAAAATCTTCTGCCAGCTTAAAGACATATTTCATTTGGCCTACGTCTTTGTGGATTCTAGCTAAATTCAACAGATATATACTATGGACATTTAGCTTAAGCAAATCTCTTTCTTTGCCATCTACACATTGCTCTGCTTATTTATACCTGGCTGAATCTGTCATTGACCAACTAGTGCTAAAAAGTTTCTTAACAAACAACAACACTTGATTACCAATCTAGAACACTTTTCACAATTCCATCAGATTTCAGATTTCTCCTCCCTGTATTACTCGGGTATAAATGTCATCATCTGGAGGTGGCCAGGAGAAAAATCTGCAGAAGACAAGGTAAACAATGGGATCTTTTGGACAGGATAGCCATGATAAAGACCTGGCCCAAGAGAACTTTTGGGGGAAATTAGGTTAGCAAGACACTAAGGTTCGGGATAGGGAATTCTGTCTGTAGAAAATGCTACAGTGCGTTAGGTCAGGGGTGGCCAACCTTGGTGCCCCAGCTGTTCTTGGACTTCAATTCCCAGAAGCCCTGATCAGCAGGTGTGCTGGTTGGGCTTCTGGTAATAATAATAATAATAATAATAATAATAATAATAATAATAATAATAATAATAATAATAATAATAATAATAATAATAATAATAATAATAATAATAATAATAATAATAATAATAATAATAATATTTTGTGACAGAAATTACTCTGGGTTGAAAGAAACACTGCTCAGGGGACACCTGAATGAGGTTCCTTTCATGTCCCCAAATGCAGCCCTCGAGTATCAAAAGAAACCCAACCTTCCAGTCTCCAAGCTCAGCATTTTAACCCCTAACCCACCGGGGGAGCTTCTGGTCATAGAAGTTCAGGAACACCTGGGGCACCAAGGTTGGCCACGCCTGGGCTTGGTGGCATCTTGGAAATAGATGACATCGGGTATTTCAGAAGTTAATCACCAGACCAATGATCCTCACTCAAATGCACAATGTTTGGGCGGGTAAGGCTCATTAAAAAGTCCTACATGCTTCTAATTGTGGGTCATGCTGTTAATCCACAGCATGAACCACAATTAGATGGGCATTCTGTTTTGATACGTCAGTTCTGGCAACCCCATTCAAGATTTAAATGGTCATTTGACAGATGAACCTGTCAGTTAACAAACTGGTTGGTGAATGAAACCAAGGGGCCAGGATAACCACCTTCCCTGACTTGGCATTGCCTGGATATTCTGGATGGACCACACATCACGTCTCTCTCCATAGCAGTGAAAAGACGGAAGTTGTGAGAGTTGTCATCAAAATACATCTAGAGCAGGATTCTAAATCTGTGGCCCACGGGCCGAATGCGGCCAGTGGCACCATTTCATGTGCCCCCCCCACTGCCTCCACCACACCAGGAAGTGCCATGTGGTGGAGGAAGGGCAAAATGACCGTCCGGCCCCCGAAGCTATCAGGGGGAGCATGATCTGGCCCCCAGCATTAAAAGGTTGAGAACTCCTGATCTAGAGGGTGCCAAGTTGGGGAGGCTGGCCTAAAAAGAGAAAAGGAAAGGGACTTTGCAGTCCTCCTCACTATTCTACTGATCTCTTTCATAATGAGCAACACTTTGGGAGGGAAGCAGTACCACCTAAGCAAAACATAAAAATGAAATGAATTGCAAACGAAAGCTTATGGCAAGTGTCACAGATGAATTGGAAAGAGTCTCAGATGAAAGGGTGGGGGGGGGGGGAGAGACCCATCGGTATCTAAGCAGCGAATGTGCGATCACAGCTAAAAAGATGACCAGGGAGAGAAATGATCAAGAGAATTGTGAAAAGAAGAGAGGTCAACTGAGCAGCAACCGTTAGCTCAAAAGCTACCATTAAATGATAAATGTTCTGAGCTTTGAGACGCTAGATCTGTAAAATGTGACAAACCAGAAAAACCACAAAATACAGTAGGTGCAACACTTCAACAACCACCAGAAACTTAGACGAGGAGGAGCTGTAAGTAGCCAGAGAGGTTGTTTTCCCTCTGGAAACCTTTGAACAGCTTCTTTAAAAGGGAGAACAACAATGGCATATTTGAAGAACTTAGAAATCTTTTTCAAGCGAAAGTTAACCAAGAAATAAGTGGGAGCTCAAAGAAATCCCCATCCAATGGCTCTTTGAACTAGAAAGATCCATATTTGGATAAGGCTACAGAAGTTCTCTTACCCATAGTTACAAGGCAGCCATTGCAACTGGGGTGGACTTAGAAGGCCAAGGAGCGATCCCAAGGAACAGCTAGCTGCTCATGAGCTGACTATGGCAATGCTGAGATACAGGTAGGTGTATTTGACCCTACCTAAGTTCACACTGTTTGCAGTAAAGGTCCATGGATGTTGTTACGCAAGTACAGTGCATACACTTCAGAGACCCCTTGCTCTGCTTATGTCACTGCAGCTGCCGCCACCCCCACCACCCCCAATTCTGTAACAATTCCTCCATCCCATCTTCATGCATCAGAACAAGAGCTGTTTGGGCACACAGGCAGGCAGGCACCCCTAGCTGCTGACAGCCGCCTCCCAGCCCTGGAATTTTCTTCCTCTTGCATTTTCTGTGACACACTTCCTCAGGTGACTTGACAGTTGTGGAGATACTGATCCTGAACTAGGGCTGAGAGGAGGAGAGGATGCAAGAGAATAGGTAAGCAGTTGATACGGTAAGTTTTTTTTTAAAACAGCCTAAGCCTAATATATATCAGTGTTTTTAAAAAATATAGTTTGCTTTGGTATCACCTAACACAGGGGTTCTCAACCTCTTAAAGCTAGAGGCTGGAACACACCCCCTTCAGACTGTTGGCAGGTTGGACTGGTGTCCCGCCTGCCCCTGCTGGGACCACCCCGAGCCCACACCATTTCCCCCATGCCACCGCCAAAGGCAGTGGCGGAGGGGGAACACCTCCCATGCCGCCGCCACCAACACTCCCCCCCCCGCCACCAGTCCGACCCGCAAACTTTCCCTCCCATGCAGCCACCAACACTTCTTCCCACACCACCAGTCTGGCCTGCAAACACTCCCGCCGCCACCGCCACAACGCTTCCCTGCTTACTGGCCTGCCATGGGTGAAGGAAGAGTCCTCACTGTCTTTGTCTGTGCTCAGCCAAAGCAGCACTGGGGAAAGACACTGGCAGCTGCGGGCGTCCGCTGCTTCTGCCGCTGCACTGCTGTCCTTTTCCCCGCTGACTGTCTTGGCATGTCCCTAACTCCACTCCATAGCAGGGTGGATGTTGTAAGAAGGCTTCTTACAACATCCACCCTGCTATGGAGCACAGTTAGGGACTCACCAAGCCAGGCGGAGGGGAAAAGGACAGTGGCAATGGCGGTGGGAGTGAGGGCCGGATGGAATGGTGCCATGACTGATGAGGACTTAAGTTTGGGGGAAAACAAAGCCAAGAAAGTGGCTTGATTTTGGCAGTCCAGGGTTTGATCTGGACATGAAAGTGAAAGAAACCTAACACATACAATTGGGGCAATCTACCTGAAATACATGCTGAATGGTAAGAAGACAGCTTGTTTCTTATGCTACCCTTCTTCTGTCTCTATCACCGCCTTGTCCATCCACTTCCCAACCACATACTAGCTCTACACAATCACACTTCAGGCCACCATGATGGGTTGCAAGGTCAGCACAACATCCAAAGTCAGCCACATCACCAGTAAAGTGGTGGTTCTCCAAAAAACCTATCCTAAATTTCTGCTCCAGTTCACCGAGATTCATAGACAAAAGAATTCAATCATTAACATGCTGAGAGCATGCAGAAAGAAACCACAGGACACAGGATTCAATTCCTTCCCATCCCATTCACAGCAAATTGCTGACCAATTTCTCAAATCCTGCTCTGGGTACTTTCTCCCTTTATGTCCAAACCCAGTACAGTACTTGGAATGACACTGCTTTGGGAAGAGGTATGTTTTTTTCCTGATTCATGGCTGCCACCCCCTGGAGAAACCATGCCTTGCTACTTCAGAAAGAAAGCAAGCGGACTGAGAAGTAAGACTCAAGTTTGGAGATGAATCACACCATGCAATTCACAACTCTCCAAATCATCTACTTTACAAGACCAAGTAAAACAAAGACAAGGGGGGGGGGGAGATTAATTGAATTATTAACATATGACAAAATCTATTATATCAAGCAAACTAAAATATTTGAAGCAGAGATGCTAAATGTTAGTACAGTGGTACCTCGCATAACGAACACATCACAGAGCGAATAATTTGCATAACGAAGCATTCGTTATGCAAGAGTGGTACCCCGCATAACAATTTTTTTCCGTTATGTGGGGGTTTTGGTAACCGAAGTATACCTGCTCAATGAACATTTTTTTCCCGTTATGCGGGGTATCTCCCATAGGGAACCGCATAATGGGGAAAAACCCGCATAGCGAAGAGCTCCGTAGAACGGAGTTTGATCGTTATGCAAGGTTCTACTGTATTCCACATCACTTTGACCTCAGCAGATATCCCCATTCACCTGGACTCTCAAAAGTGCAGCACACCACAGGATCAAAGAAAACAAGAAGCCAGGAGCAGGAGACAAGACAGAGCTACCTGGGTCAGAAATGACACATTTTCCGAAACAAGCAGAGCCACAAGCATGCTGCAGAGGCGGCTTCCGCCATCCTACTGCTGGAAAAGCACATGGTTACAAATGAAGCTGCTGTGAGAGAGGGAGTCACATGGGGAACAACTTGGAGGCAACTTGGTGCTCCAATTCTATGTTCTTTGAGGCGGACAGCTTGACCTAGTTTGCTAGGCATGTTTATGGAGTGGCTTCTTCCAAGCACAAGCAACAGAAAAGCTCACTCTGCTTAACAAACGGGAAAGGAGGAATAAAAGGAAACAAAGGGAAGAAATGAAACCAGGCTTTCTTAGCAAAACTCTGTCCCCTATTCTGGGACTCCAGGCCTCACCTGAGATCAGCACCAGGAGAAGGTCCTCTGCTGTCAGGCCCTCGGCCAAATCCTTGATGGCACCGGCTGCCTTCAGAGCTTCCCTGTCTGGAATGTTATGTTTCGCTCCTTCCATCACTTGGATCCGACTTTGGGGCTTCAGTAACATCTCTCTGTGTGAATGAAAAAAGATAGACCAATTGGCATCTGCACCATGCTTGGCCTGCTGCTAGTGAACACCCTTATGAAGGCAGATTCACAGAGCTCCCCTCCGGGCTAAGAAAGGAACCAATGGGATTTGGAAGCCAATGGGCTGACAGCTGTTCAGCTCTGGGGCTTGACACAGTTGTACCCCAAAAGAACTGCTTGTGTGGCATAACTGTGGTAAGAATGGAAATATGGCTTGTTTCCAGGTGAATAGCGATAATCAAAACTAGGACAGAAATGTTAACTCAGAAAAGTTGCTCTCTGGAACAGAATTCCCCAGCCATCACTGCCAACAGGTGCTGGTTATGCTAGTTGAAGGATTATGGGAACTCTATTATATTATGCTGCCCCAAAATATATTTACAAGCTATGTTTTAGAACTAGGACACGTACATGTATTTAACAACAACAATACAAAATTAGGGGCAATTCTTCTGATTGTTATTCCAGTAACCCTTCCATTTACAAGGACAAAGATTTCCACCGTACTTCAGCCAATTCTTGGATCCGTCATCCTAGGGAGCTCTGTGATTTGTGGTTCTTACATATAGAGATTGCCTGGTGTTCAAAACTCTTCAGAGAGGAAAACCAGGCAGCAGGTAAAGCACATTTGCAGGTAGTTACTCCCCAACTGACTATGTGAGAAACAAACCTCTAGAATAGCATCCATGCTATAGAAAAAGAGCTAAAGATGGATTTACAGTGGAACCTCGGTTAACAAACTGTTCAGTTAACATAAAAATCGCATAACAAAAGGAAATTCATAGAAAATAGTGACTCAGTTTACGGATTTTTTTTCAGAACGGATAAATTGGTTTTCAATGCATTGCTATGGGAAACCACATTTCAGTTAAAGTATTTTGGTTTTCAATGCATTCCTATGGGAAATTGCATTCAATGCATTCCTATGGGAAATTCGGTTAAAGTAATTTTCGCTGTAAGAAACATCCCGGAGAATAAATTGTTAACCGAGGTTCTGCTGTATCTCAAAAAAAAAATGGCATCATAGGTAGCTGCTTGGATTGCCAAAGGGTTGTTCCCTGATAGAACGAAAAACTATTGTAAAAGCATATCTATAACCTTGGGAGTTTGGGTATAGAATTGCTTCTTTTGTGCACAGTCAAGAGTGAGACTGCAGTTAGGTCAGGCCCAAAAAAGTATTTGGGAGGAAACCTTAAGGCTGCTTTCCTAGCCTGGCCCTTTAAGTAATAATAATTTCATGTCAGAGATTACTCTGGGTTGAAAGGATTTTTGCTGGATAAACTCCGCTCAGGGGATGCCCAAATGAGGCTCTTTTCATGTCCCCATGTGCAGCTCTCAAGTATTGAAACCCGACCTACCAGTCTCCAGCTCAATGTCTTAACCACAAAGACACTGTGGGAGCTGTAATCAGCATACAGCAGCTCCTTTCCACCCCGTCCTCACCTCCTTCCTCTGCGCCACAGAGCTTCTTGGATGCCTTGAGGAACACTAATTACTCCCCGAATGAGGTGGTCTCCAAGGATCTCATCTGCTGCCGCTGCCATGCCAAGCACAGCCTTCCCAAAGCCAACCAGAAACAGGTTCTTCTCCAGTTCAAAAGACTGTCCATGAAACACAAGCCTGAGACGTCCTTTGGTCTCCAGCACCAGGGCCTTCCTCATCAAGGGTCCTGGAAGGATGGTGCCCAGAACGCTGTGGAAAAGGTGCAGCCCATGTTCCTTGAGCGCCATGCTGGCACAGGACATTCCCCTGGTGGTGCTGGATCGCCAGAAGGCTCTGCCAAGGACTGGCAAGTTCTTAACGGCCAAGATCACTGCCTGAGCCATGATCCGGCCATGGTATGCCTACAATTAGGAAGAGGCAGAATCAGAGCCATACCCTGAAATGAGTGGGTAAAAACAGGAAACGGGGACATGTGTTGGGTTTCTTTGCATTCCCCCCACAAATCATTGAAACTCTGCCTGTAACCCAAACTGTTTTCTTGCCATGGCTTCCTGCAGTGCAGATCCGTTGCTCTCCCAGCAAAAGTCCAGAGGTCTTCAACCAGTCAGATAGATCAAACGAAGAGGTTAATAATTTATAGACCATTACTTGCTCTAAAATCGTGCCCGCCTTCCATTAGGTTACTAGACAAACTGGAAGAGGGACATTATGTAAAACAAACCCAGAGAAAAGCACAGTATGCCAAACTACCTATTCTGATCACCTAGACAGTACAAGGAGATAAGACAGAAAACAAGGCTCCTGAAAACAGTACTGTATATTGTTAGGGTAAGATTACAGAATAAGAGATCCCAGTAACTAACTGGGGGAGGAAAAGCGAGCCCTCATTGTGAATAATATGGCTAGGCAGTACAAGCTAAAGGACTTAAACAAAGGCTATCACATTTGGACTTATTATGAGAAGACCCAACTCACTGCAAAATACAATAATGCTTGGGAAAGTGGGATATAACAGGAAAAGAGGAAGACCTAACATTAGAAGGATTGACACAATAAGGAAACACATAAGCTTGCAAAATCAAGACAATGCTGTTCATGACAAGACACTGTCGAGTTTATTAATTCTGGAGATCACTGGAAGAAACTTGATAGTAATATGTTCCATCTGCTTCCTCCAATTTCAGCTCTGGCCCAAATGTAGGCTATGTTCCATCATACTGAGTTTAAGACAATTTCAATTTCTTCAACTGCTTACATATTCTTGGGTGCACCAATCACCACTAGTGAATCTTTAATGGATCTTAATGGACACTATTAAGACACATGTCACCCCTAGGTCTGCTAATGATCCTTACTGACCCCAGAAAAGACCATCCTATGCTGGATTTTTTGCACTTCCACTTCCACTTATATCCCCCTCCTTTCTATGTTCATTTAAATGTGTATATGTTCATGCATTTGAAGTAGGCAGCTGTTGTTCAGTTGCACAGTCAATTCCGACCCTTTGCGACCCTATGGACCATTGTCCTCCAGGCGCCTCTGTCCTCCACCATATTCCTCAAATCACCCAGCTCTGTGCCCATTGCATCAATGATACCATCTAGCCATCTAATCTTTGGACACCCCCTTCTTCTCTTGCCCTCCACCTTTCCCAGCATCAAGCCTTCTCAAGTGAGTCCTCCCTTCTCATTTGATGTCCAAAGTAATTTAGATTCATCTTCACTATTTGTCAGGATTGATTTCCTCCAGTATTGACCTATTTGTTCTCTTTGCTGTCCAAGGGACTCTCAGGACTCTCCTCCAACACCACATCTCAAAGGCATCTATTCTTCTGCGCTCAGCCTTCCTAATGGTCCAGCTCTCACACCCATACATTACCACTGGGAATACCCTTGCTTTGACTATGCGAATTTTTGTTTTCAAGGTGATGTCTCTGCTTTTCACTATATTCCCCAGGTTTCTGATAGGTACAGCTGATGAAATTTATGCAAAAAAAAAAAAAGAGAGAGAGAGCTTATCTTTAAAATGCTGTAAGACTCTGTTGCTTCTGATAAAACAATTTTTCTCCATCACAGACTGACCAGAGGTGCTGTTACAAGAATTGCTTCTGAAGACTGCTTGGAAGCTTCAGTTAGCAAGAACAAAGCAGCTCAACATCTTCTTATACAAGTTGGGAGACACACATTCAACCCATATTATGATAACTGTTCTTTCTACCTGCACATCCCCAAAATAAGTAGCACATTTCTAACTGCTATATAGGGCTTTGGTCGTGTAAGATGTTATTTCTACTTACATTTTCTTAGAAGGTTGAGTTCCTCATGAAGGTTTATCCTACCACCAGTCTTCCATCACACCTTTTAAAAACCATTGTCCTGGCTGTCTGTAAACAACATGATGCACCTTATTGTCAACATTAATTTTGTAACTAGAAGTCTGTAGATTCAGAAACAACATGTGCTCTTTACACAAGAAAGTGGACAACCAGGAAGGGAAAAGCTTTGCTCTCCCTTTCTCCTCTAAAACAGATGCCTTTATCCTTTATTTTAATTGCTATAAAATCCCTCTGAAGACCTATTTATGCTGTCCTCTGATAGGGAACACAGTACCAGGGAAATGCAATATTCCACGTTGTACAGTCCTCCATTTCAATACTTCCCTAATGTCTTCCTCTGCTACGTTTGATGAGCTTCCTTTCCTCCAATCTTTTTAAAACTATGGCTACCAGGAACAGTCTGGCAGCCCATGACTAATGGATAGTCTACAGATCAGTGATTTCTTTCTGTAGAAGTTTAGAGTAAAACAAAAACTCCTCTGTAACAAGCTAAAAACTTAGCACCCTATTTCCATATACTATATGTGAATGTGTGTGCACATGAACCCATGCAAATGTGCAAGAGATATTTGGTAGTATCATCACCTGCTTATCTTGATTTGGCCATGGCTGTTCCTGCCTGAGCAAAGAGATACCGGTAGTTGGTTCAGCAAGTCAAGAACTGAGCATAACTTATTGCCAGTGCTGAATTCAAGTTTTCTTGGAGCAACCTTTGGCAAAGTTGACCACCTCAAGAAACTAGTTTTATTGTTGTTCATTCTCAGTTTTGAAGCCCCTGTTTGGAGAATGGTCCAGAAGCCATTATTAATTTTAAAGAAAGATCTGCTGAGAATTGCTTCTTCTATAACATGATTGCTTGGGGACTGTGAAGGGCTTAGATTAATCTCTTTTAAATGAAAACTTCATAAGCTGCCATTAATGACTACTGGTCCTAATCTCCATATTAATTTAAATAGAGTGTCACGATATGCTCTTTTTCTGAAGATTCACTGTGATTCTGTCTCAAGCTTCAATATATGACAATGGAGATAATTCCTAATTCCTCATTAAATCCTCTGCCGTTGATGTAAATCCATGGTGAGTAAAGACACATTTTAAACAATATGAATCAACATACAATCACAGTAAACGGTACAGTAAAACCTTGCATAAAGAGCACCTCGTTCAGAGACTAACTCACTTAAAGAGCAGAATTTTCTCTGAATGGTTGCCTCGCTTAACAACTAAAACCAACCAAAAACCCGCTTAACAACTAAATCGGGGTTTGCAATCCCCCCGCCAGAAGTCACAATTGGTCACTTACAATGGTGTTTCTCTTACAGAGCAAACTCGCTTAAAAAACAGTCCCGTGGAATGCATTATGCTCTTTAAGCGAGGTAACACTGTATACCATACTGTATAATACAGAATGTATTATACAGTATGTATAATACATAGGGTCGCAAAGGGTCGGAATCGACTGTGCGACTGAACAACAACAACATAATACAGAATGTAAATGACAGCATTCATTGTATCTGAAATAATAGCTGCAAAACTACAGAAATTAGATTCAATTAAAAAAACACACAAGGATTTAGTTAACAATCTGTCCAAACCTTAGACAGATCATCTGAGCACATACCGAAAAACTAACCTTCGAGATAGGAAGTACATTTTCCTCTTTAAGGCCATAGACACAAAATAAAAATCAACAGGGAAACAGAGATGATGGATGTGCACAGAATCAAAGCAAGCAGTGAATCTATGATGGGTTGTGCTAAAATGCTCTTGGACCTTCAGTTCTGCTAATTTAGTGGAAAATGTTTCAAAACACAGTAACTCCTGGGTACTTAAGGATTATCTCCCTACAAACAAGGAACCTGTCCTTCAGTATAAATCACATAGCAGTAAAGCAAAGCAATCACACTTCTAGCGCTTAGTGGGCCAGGAGTTCTCAACCTTTTAAAGCCCGGGGCTGGGTCATGCTCCCTCAGACAGCTTTGGAGGCCGGACGGCCATTTTGCCCTTCCTTCACCGCATGGCACTTCCTGGTGTGGGAGGGGGGGACATGAAATGGTGCCAGGGGCCAAATCCAGCCCACAGGCCAAGAATCCTTGCTCTCAATGGTTCACAAGTTAATTAGCATTTTACCCCCAACATGCTGGGTACTCGCTTTACCATCCTCGGACAAATAGAAGGCTGAGTCCACCTTGAGCCCTGGTCAGGACTGAACACATAACTTTTGGTTGCAGTAAAAGTTTAACCCCTGTGCCATAAGGGCTCATCACACAGCAGTAAGCAACTCAGAGGGGGGTAGGGGGTCCACTTACAAAAAAAGTATGGATTCCTAAATGTTTTTGTTTTCTTCATGGAAAAACCAAAAATCTCACCAGGTTTATAAGGCTGGGTGTTATACAGTACAGTATGTGATCTATAATGGGTTTTTTTTTGTGCATGCTAATTGCCAATTTGTTGATATTACGTTTGTGAAACACCAGATGTCTAAGATGGAGAGAGAGAGAGATCTGTGAACAGGTAGGCATCAGAGTAAGAAGAGTCATCCTTGACATCTTTGATCTTTCCTCTGGACAAGAGACTATTGTTAGAAGGGGATATGAAGACAGAATGCTTTCTAATAAGGAAAAGTGTCAAACAAGATTGTATTTTACATCCCAATATGTTTATTTCTACATGCAGAACATATACAAAAAGCTGGATTAGATTCAAGTGGCAAAGTGAAAACTGATGGAAGAAATATCAGGAATTTTATTTATGAAGATGACACCTTATTACTGGCAAAAAAATAAAACAATCATTTGAAAATGGCTACCAAAGGTTAAAGAAAGTGTAAAACCAGGCTTGTAAATGACAATTAGAAGCACAAAGTTGGGAACCACTGTACTACAAAAATGGCAAGATACAGGTATTTATTTACCTTAAACCTTTGGGCTGACAGCAAAGATGGGGGGGGGAGAATCAAACCAGAAAAAAGAGTGCAGAGATAGTGACGAGGCATGTGTGCTGAGCTGAGCTCACAGAAATGGGATACAACTAACAAAGAATGAAGAGAAGCAAAATATTAAATATACTTTTATCCAACAATACATAACATGTTGAATTACAACCTATGAGGTGTGCAAGTTTGAGAATTAAATGATTTTTCAGGACGTTTAAAGGAAAAATGGACGGTAGAGTTCTCAAAGGATGCCTCGAAACTGAATGGGCATTAAAATGGCATGTGGAGGGGTGTGTGTGAGAGAGAAAATTAGAATATTGTGCAAATGTTCATTCATTTCACTTAAAAGGGGAAACAAATATATGAGATAGACTCACTACATGCAAAGCGAGAGATGCCATGTCTTAATTTATTATAATTCTGATGATCATGGCATACAGCGTACATGAGATTATGTGATTATGGGGTACATGAGATTGTGGGGTTGGGGTTTTCATAAACTGTAAGCCATAAGCATCAATATTAGGACAAAGTAAGATCTTTGCATGTAATGAATCTATCCCATATATTTGTTTCACCTTTTAAGTTGCATTACTGAACTGAATGAACATTTGCACGATATTCTAACTTTCCGAGTTTCACCTGTACACAGCATGTATCTATTGAGCTATCTGGCCCCAGGTTGTGAGTTTAATAACTCTTCAAGGTTTCAGAAGCAGAATTCTTTCCAGCTCCTACCTGGAGATCCCTGAATGTTATCTCAACAACAACAAAAAAACTAACCAGATCATTAAAGGGAAGAGAAAAATGGATAAAACTGGAAAGCTTTTGTAAACCTACTGTGAGAGTGAAACCACTCTTTCAATACTGTGCTTAGTTTACACAAAACACGTTTCCTGAGCCATACAATGGTATCTCTGGTGGTAATGTATGGCTGTGAGAGCTGAACCATTAGAAAGGCTGAGCAAAGAAAAATAGATGCCTTTGAGATGTGGTGCTGGAGGAGAGTTTTGAGAGTCCCCTGGACAGCGAGGAGAACAAATAGGTCAATATTAGAAGAAATCAACCCCGACTGCTCTTTGGAAGGTCAAATAGTAAAGATGAAGCTGAAGTATTTTGGACATCAAATGAGAAAAGAGGATTCACTTGAGAAGGCCTTGGTGCTGGGAAGGGGGGGGGGGCAAAAGAAGAAGGGGGTGGCCAAAGATGAGATGGCTAGATGCTATTGTAGACGCAATGGGCACAGAGCTGGGCGGGCTGAGGAAGATGGTGGAGGACAGGGGTGCCTGGAGGAAAATGATCCATGGGGACGCAAAGGGTCGGAATCGATTGTGCAACTGAACAACAGCTGCCCACTTCAAATGCATGAACATACACACAAAATAATGCACAATTTATCATGGGTGTACCATTCTTTTAGCACCCTATTTCCATATTCATGTCCTTTATGTGTGCAGCGGTGGGCCTGGAGAGCAATGGTCCATGGGGTCGCAAAGGGTCGGAGTGGAGTGTGCGACTGAACAACAACAACCTATGGCCAGGGATTGGATTTTAGGATCTTATTATGTTTACAAAGAAAATGGTTTGCTGCTGGGCTACAGCCCTTGATCTCTCTCAGTTTTGAAAAAGTTCCATCCAACCCCTCCGTTACGTGTTGAGGGGGACACGGGAAGATCCTCCTGGAAGACTGGGGTATTTTTATGCCGGCTAATCTTTCCCACACCAGGTCATCCATCAGGAGAAAGGAACTGCAGGATGAGTGCACCAACAAAAGGTGGCACTCCTTTTGGGCCAGGTAAACACCAGACCTGGACACGGAACAAGTCATGTTGGAAATGGTAGGTAGCCGCGTTAGTCTGTCTTCCAAGCATAGTCGAGAGTAAACAAAACAAAAAAGGCAAGAAACAAAACAAAACGTTTTGGCACTTTAAAGACCAACGGTTGTATTTTCATGTTAGCTTTCGTGGCTCATCAAGACCACTTCGTCAGACCTAAGACTAGTGCCATGACGAAGTAGTGGACTTGATCCACAAAAGCACACCTTAAAAAAATACAGCCGTTAGTCTTTAAAGTGCCAAAAACGTTTTTATTTTTTGTTTGTTTACTCTCTTGATATGCACGGGCGTAGAAGACTTTCAAGAGATGGGCTCACCGCGGATGGGTTCAAAAAGAGAGAGACCCCCTCCCTTTCCACATAAAGCCCCATAGCCCACAATTTGTTTTTTAAACATACTTTCTGGGTTGAAAGGATTTTATTTTTTGCTGGAGGAACTCCGCTCAGGGCACGCCCGAATGCCTTGAGGCTCCTTTCATGTCCCCAAGATCCTTTTCCCCACCACTGAAGTGGTCCCCTATTGATCTACTTGCAATCTCGTTGTTCTGTGCAGGACAATGACAATAAAGCTTTATCTATCTATCTATCTATCTATCTATCTATCTATCTATCTATCTATCTATCTACTTGCAATTTCTTTGCTTTCGGACTGCTAGGAGCTGGGACAGAGACGGGAACTCATTCCGAAATGCAGCAGCACCCGGGTCTCGAACTGCCGACTAGCTGAGCTTCCAAGCTCAGAAGACGAGCTTCTTATAAACCCCCTGAGCCTCCGCAGTCCCCATAGCCCACAATGCACTGCGGCTGCTACTGGTGCATCCCTGCCGCCCACCCATGGAGGTATATAAAAAAAAACAGATGACATGACGTCACAAACTTGAAGCCGACTAATCTGATAATCCGCCATGTTAGTTGGCCCAAAACATTGCCTTACGGTGCTTTGGTTGTGTGGAGTCGTGAAAGTAGATCGGGGTTTCCCTTTTAGTATCAGTGGGTGAGGGGGTTGCGATCCCCCTCTCCGCTGGCTACCCTGGGTCCAGAAGGGTTGGGGGCACAGACCCCTTTTGTCCCCCCCCCAACCCAGGGGACACAGGAGTTGGGGTCAATCCACCACCACCCCTCCAACACAAGAAGCAATCGTAAACGGTAGTCTGCTAATTTATTTATTTATTTGTCACATTTGTATTGCCGCCCACTTGGCAAGCGACTCTGGGCAGGTTACAACAATTACATCATGAATTACATAAATCCTACTAATAAACTATAAAAAAAACTTAAAACCAGTAAAAAAAAACAATAAAAAATTAGTGAAGTGAGATATAGATTCTGCTGCCCCTCCATTCCAAGATTAGCAGAAGATGATGTGCTCATGCTGTTCAGAGATGTGTATAAAGTGTAGGAAGTGGATTGCTGAAAACTCCGATGTCACAGAAATTCTGGCACCCAAAGGGGGTGTTGGAAGTTTCATTTCTCCTCCAGATTAAAAAGGATGGTATCCATATCTCTGTAGGGATGATGCATTGATTTGTGTAGTAATGATTTATTAGTTAGACTCTATGATCACATTAAATTCAATAAGCATTTTGCTAATGTTTTGGTCCACCTAATATGGCGCCAGGCCACGCCCACTGGCTTCAAAAAACCTTACAGCATGAAGCCTGTAGTGCCATCTCCTGTTTTTCTATACCTCCACGCGCCCACCCGTCCTCAGGACTTCTTCGCCTTCGCCATCTTCTCCCACAAGGCATAGCTTCCCCTCTCCCGCCATACGCGCGCGCGCGCGCGCGCACATACCCCTCCTCGCCTCACCACCCCCACCACCCTGTAGCTCAGCCCGCGCGGCTCCTGGCTCGCGGGGTCTCAGGCGGCGGTTTCTTTCCCTCGAATTTCCCCCACAATCCCTTGCGCTCAAGCGCAGCTCCCTCCTCTCCTCAGACGTCGCCCCCCCTTTTTTTCCTCCCCCCCCCCCCCACTCACAGAGCCGCAAAATGGCGGAGACAATGAGCCGGAGTCGCCATTGCCTTCCATTTCTTGCCGCCCCTTGAGCCGCCGCGCCCGTTGGAAGACGAGAGCCGTGTCAAGGCCAGCCATTCATTGGTTGGTTGGCTTGCTGGGCTTTTCTCTCCTTCTCGGGGCAGCCTCGGCTTCCTTCCCGGGGTCCCTTCCCCTCTCTCTTTCTCTCCTTTACCCCGGCTGGGCTGCTCTTCTCCTTCCTTCCTTCCTTCCTTCCCTCTCTCCCTCCTTCCCCTGCTTTCCTTTCCTCCTCCTCCTCCTCCTCCTCCTCTTCCTTCCTCCCTCCCTTGCTCCTCTCCTGGCGGCGGCATGAAGCTGACGGACAACGTCCTGCGGAGCTTCCGTGTGGCGAAGGTGTTCCGCGAGAACTCGGACAAGATCAACTGCTTCGACTTCAGCCCCAATGGCGAGACCGTCATCTCCAGCAGCGACGACGACTCCATCGTGCTCTACGACTGCCAGGAGGGCAAGTGAGTGAGAAGGGGAAGGGAGGGGGCCCGCCTGGCAAGTTACCAACAGCCATTATACTTATATACGCACACCTCACCCCCACGCCCAATTAGTTAGTGTGTGTTTTGCCCCACTCCTCCCCCACGTGCTTGGGTACTCATTTTAACGACCTCGGGAGAATTGGAAGGCTGAATCTAACTGGGACCCCGTCAGGATCGAATGCACAACGTTTTACCACTGCAGTGGCTCTAGTGGCTAAGACGCTGACTGGAAGGCGGCAAGGTCAGCAGTTCGAGACCCGAGTGCTGCAGGACGGAGTGAGCTCCCGTCTTTGTCCCAGCGCCTGCCACCCTGGCAGTTGGAAAGCAACAAATTGCAAGGAGATAAATAGGGACCACTTTGGTGGGGAAGGTAAACAGTGTTCTGTGCGCTCCGGTGTCTAGTCGTGCCTGCCACATGGCCACAGAAAAATCTGCAAACGCAGACAGCCCTGGCTCTCCAGCTATGAAACAGATGAGCACTGAACCCTAGAGTCGGATACGACTGGCTTTTGAGCAAGGGAGACCTTAACCTCTGCGCTACTCCCAGGGCTCTTGTCACGATGTTTGCGGGAATTGTTTAGGGCAGGGGTTCTCAACCTTTTCAAGCCGAGGTCTGGGTCATGCTCCCTTCAGACAGCTTCAGGGGACCAGACGGCCATTTTTGCCCTACCTGCACGATGGGGGCGGCCTGTACATTAAATAGGAACCACATATGGCACTTCCCAGTGTGGCGGAGGCAGTGGAGGGCTCCATGAAATGGTGCCACAGGTCGCAGATTGAGAACCCCTGGTTTAGGGAATAGGAAGGGTTTATTGCTCACTCTGAAGGTAAAACAGGCCCCGAATTTTAAAAATAAACAGCTTCTAGTATTGGTATTAGTATTGGACCATAAGGAAAGCTGAGCGCAGAAGAGTAGATGCCTTTGAGATGTGGTGTTGGAGGAGAGTCTTGAGAGTCCCCTGGACAGCGAGGAGAACAAATAGTTCGATCTTAGAAGAAATCAACCCTGACTGCTCCTTAGAAGGTCAAATAGTAAAGATGAAGATGAAGTACTTTGGACATCAAATGAGAAGGGAGGATTCACTTGAGAAGGCCTTGATGCTGGGAAAGGTGGAGGGCAAAAGAAGAAGGGGGAGGCCAAAAATGAGATGGCTAGATGGTATTGTAGATGCAATGGGCACAGAGCTGGGCGTGTTGAGGAGGATGGTGGAGGATAGGAGTGCCTGGAGGGCGGTGGTCCATGGGGTTGCAAAAGGTCAGAATCAACTGTGCAACTGAACAACAACAAAGTATTGGTATATTTTGGGAGGAGGGGGACATTGGTCCTGTGGTGTTTCAACTACAAGCAAATTTGGTCCATATTTACAAGGTGTTATAAATTGTTGTGTCACCTCTGCTATCTTAGTTTTGATTTTGCATGTGGGGAAAACAACACCTCCAGAAATATTCAGTTGCTGATGTGCTCCATCACTGATCTGACATAAGGGTCTTGGATAACTTTCTCCTCAATATTTTATTTATTTTTAATATGGTGGTGGTCTTCAAATCAGATTCCTATAAGCACTATCAGTGGAAATCGACATGCCCAGCATTGTAAAGACATGTTAGTATCTAGTTGTATTTTTGAGATGTTACCACGTGGGATAACATCTTTTAGATAAAAATATTAATTTGGGGGTGTTCTGAGTAGGAAGAACTGGCTGTCAGAGGAGGAAAGACCATGCCTTCTTTCACCATCCTCTCTGTTGTAGTCTCAATCTTTTCATGAAGGGAAGTGTTGAGGACCAGGGCTATACCCTTTGCATTTATGCTTGTCAGATACCTTACCTAATTAAATCAGACAAGGAGAGATCCAGAATAAAGTAAAAAAAACAGCTCTTTAATCAGCTGATTACACACTGCAAGTGAGCTTGGCTGGAGTGGCACTGATGGACAAAGTAATCGCCCCATACTTATACAGTACTCCATTTCCAATACTTCTCCCTGGCCCCATGATTTACTACTTGCAAGTGATACGAACAAAGCCAGATCTCACCTTTTCCTCCCTGGCCTTGGAGACACAGGACCCCTTTTCTTCCCTCTCCCTACCTCCCTGCCACATTCCAACAGGGCTTTCCATCATCCTGCAGGCAAGCACAAGTCAAAGTTCATCACAAGCGAGAAATGAAAGTGACAACCAGGGGGTTAAATTTAGACAAAGGCAATTATAGGTTTGTATAATCCAGACAGTTATAAGGATATACGGCTGGGGTTCTCAAGGTTTTTGTGTCAGGTGCGGGACCATTCCCATTCAGACAACTGATCGGGCTGGACACGTGGTCTGTCCTTCCCCTGTAAACTGCTGCAAACAAGGGGGCGTGTTTGTGACTGTCATAAACATGTCCACTTCCGAGTCTGGGCCGGATTGAATGGCTCCAGGGCTGTCCCACAGGCTGTAGGTTACGAACCCTGGTATATGTAATACAATCATATGTGTGAAAGCATGCACAGGGATATAAATACATTGTGTCTGTATGATAATAAGTAATACCACTTATATATAATTATAATAGATGCTCACAGAAGGGAAAGAAAGACCCAACATAAAAAAAGAGTTTCAAGGAATCAGGTTTTGAAGGTTTAAAAGTTAGTAGAATGTGAGGATTCTGGTTTATTCCCTAATGAAATTACATGCACATGTTAGCAGTGGAGTTGGCTGGTCGTTGTGGTGTTTTAAACTGTTTCCACCTATCTTCAGGCTGTGTACTTTTAAATCAGAGTTTGGTAACATTGTTGGTTCCTGGAGCAAATCCCTCTCCTGCCTCTGAGTTTCTCAGAGGATGCCACTGCTGAAATTTGATAATGGAAGTTAGGTGAAAAAAGATACAGATTGCCAAAATTATTACATTATTATTACGTTTAATTTCTATCCCGCTTTCCTAGCACAAGTGCCACTCAAAGCGGCTTACAACATATATCTTAACCTATAAAACCAAGTGTTCACCGTTGGAACTGGCTATAGGCTGCTATGCGTCGCCCTACTGACCCACACCCACCCTTCGTGTGCACTGCCGAATTCCCTACGCAGGTCAACCAAGGATTTAAAAATCCGGCACGGGGGCCTCAGCCCCACAAACGGCAAGAAAGGGAAAGAACTTCACGTCCCAACAGTCATTGCGCCGCGGCGCGCCAGAGCCAATCAGGCTGAGAGGCTCACGCACGCCGCAGCGTTCGGACACGCGCCGCAGCCAATCAAACGAAAAGCATGTTAAAAAAAACGCAGCACAAACACAAAGCACGAACCCATAACTACAAGCCCCAGCGTCCTGCGCGCCATGAGCGCGCAGAACGCTGAGGCAGCCTGCGTGCGAAAACAAAACTTAAAGAAAGCCGGCTCCGCCGCCATTCATCCCCACGGGCGAGCCAGCATGGCCCGTGGCGGAAGAAAATGAAACAAACCCGCCGCCCCTGCTCTTCCGTTCGAAGGGACTGCCACTGCGCCAAAAATAAAAACAATCCACCCACCACCCCTCCCCCGCAACTGCCCTTCTTCCCAACGGGAAAACAAGCATGGCCCGTGGAAACGAAAGGCACCCTCCCCGCAACAACGCTCCCTTCCCAAGGGCCATCCAGCATGGCCCATGGGATCAAAAGGCACCCCCCGCCGCAAGTGCCCTTCCTAACCACGGGCAAACAAGCATGGCCAATGGGAAGAAAAGGCACCCCCGCTGCAAGTAGCCTACCTTCCCACGGACCACCAACCATGGTCCGTGAGAACAAAAGGCACCCCCCCCTAAAAAAAGGACACATCAAAAATCAAATCAAAACCATTCAAAAAAAGAAATCTAACCTTTAAAAAATAAACACAAACAAAAACAGGAAAAACATACAACAAAAAACAACAGCCCCCCCCCCCAACAAAATTCATATCCCAGCGTCCTTTTCACTTAAATATCGGAGATCACAACTTACCAACACAGGTCCAGCCACGCCGAGAAACAGAATTGAAATGGCAAAAGAACAGGAAGAATACACAGGACAGGACAAACATTACGCAACAGCACCACCAAGTGGCCACAGGAAAAATGACACTCAATGAATTCGAATTACACTTACACATTTTTAAAAAAAATCTTATCCAAAGTACACCTATCACCAAAAAAAAAAAAGACAAATTATTTTTAAAAATGCAATTATTGGGAAAAAATATATATCAACCTTTCCACTTTTAAAAATCCAAATTTATTTATAACAGTTTAAAAAACTACCTATGTATAAAAAAAAAACAATATTTTAAAAAAATAACATAACTCATTTAAACACACAACAAAAATCATCCAAAACCATTTCTCATATTTTTTAAAAAACAAAACCCCCCAAAAAAGCCCGGCAACGCCGGGCAACCCTTGCTAGTAAAAAATGAAATATCATAGAACAACAAGATGATAGAAACACAATTACAATAATATAAAACAGATACATCCTAGAAATAATACAGTCACAAAGCAGCAGTATCCCAATACTCATAATCCCCCAAAGGTCCCAACGAAGTAGAAAACCGCCACAAAAACGTCACAGTTACACCCTCCCTTACCAACCTCCTGGACAACAAAGGAACTAGGAGGTGCAACGTCCCTTTATCTCCCCGCCAGTGGTTGGGGTGGGGAGAATGCGGCGCTCGCGGTGGCGGCATTTTTGGAGTCTCCCAGTCCTTGGGAAACTCCCTTTATCTCCCTGCCGGTGGAGATAATTTCAATAATTATTATTTATTTATTTTTGCTTGAAACAGGGTGTCTTATGAAATTGTTTTCTGGAGACGTAAACTTGTTTTCTCTATACACATTTTAAAAAGTTGTCTAAAACGCCTATTGCTGACTCATTTTGATGGTGTGGCACTGAATATTGCAGAGAGCTCCATGGCCACAGAAGTAGGTGGGGAGCACATGTGTGCTGTTTGTTGCTTCTCCAGATTGTAAATAAACCAAGTATTACAAAAGCCTAATGAGCCTGTAATTATTTTCTTCCAGAGTAAATGAAACTCAAGAGAGTATTGTGCTCCTAGAACTCTTCATAACTTGTAAAAGTATAGATAACACATGATCAGGAGATCTTTTAGTAGAGATATGTGTAAATTGAAGGCAAGAGATAAAATATCCAATGGATAGTTTTTCATTAGTGTAAGCTTGAGTCAGTACTAGAAAGGAATCCGATTAATTAATCAGCTGTACGTGATTCCATGATAGTTCATAATATTAAAAAAATAGCTAGCTAACAAAAATTGTACCTATGATAACATCAGGTGCCCCCCTCAATTTGTCATGGCTTGCATCTAGAAATCAAATGATTTGATAGTTACAAATATTGCTGCAAGAGTAGTTTGCTGCTTTTGTTAGTCCATTTGAATAAAAAGAAGCATGATTATAATAAAGTTTTTGATTTTCATTTCTTTTCTTTTATTAAAGAATTTTTTTAACTTCTTAAAAAGACCAAGTTTTGCTGAATCCAAATTCTTACCAGCCTATGAACTCATATTCTGACATTTGTTGTAACATATTATTGCTTCCATTCCTTTTTCAAGGTTCATTGCCCAAGCCAATATAAATTTCTTCCCCTTACACTGGGAATGAAGTGGGTATTTAGGGATACCCACTTCATGCAGAAGATGTAGAAGACCCAGGTTCAGATATCTGCTCAGGTGTGACATTTAGGGATATCTGTGGCTGGATCTTGATTTACAATAATATGGATAACATTTGGCTTGTTGACCACATTCTGACCCCTTCCCCAGTGTGTTTAATTCAGTGGTTCCCAATGTGGGGCACTGGCCCCACAGGGGGATTTCAATTCCTAGATGCCTAAGACAGTACATAGGCTGATCAGTGCTTTGGGGAATTAACTTAGGCTTCTGGGAATTGAAGCCCAAAAGCCAAAGGTTGGGAAACACTGGTTTAATCTGTGGACAGCTTCCCTTGCCCAAAGGCAAGCAAACAAAAAGAGATTCAGGTACCACTCCCAACCTTGATCTATACCTATAAGATGAACTCTGCTGGGCCGGCGGTGGCGGCGAGACAGCTTTTTGGGCCACCAGAGAGACCCTTCGTGTTGCGGCCATCTCTCCTCCCTGCCTCCTCCCCCGGCCGTCCTGCAACACAAAGGGTCTCTCTGGCAGTCCAAAAAGCTGCCTTGCCGCCACCGCCCCAGCGGAGTTTGCCTGGCAGTTTGGCCGGGGGAGAAAAAGGCAGGGAGGAGAGAGACCCACAACACGAAGGGTCTCTCCGGCAGCCTTAAAAAAAAACAGCCTCCCCACCTCCTCCTCCCCTGGCCGACCTACCGGGCAACCTCCGCTGGGCAACGGGAACGGCAGCGGTGAGGTAGCTTTTTAGGGCCGCCAGAGAAACCCCAAGCGTGGGAGTTGTTGCGTGAGTGTGTTTTGTGTGGTGTGTGTGGTTGTGTTGTGTGTGTGCATTGTGTGTGTGGGGGATGTATTGTGTGGGTTTGCTGTGTCGTGTGCGATGTGTCTGGGTGTGGGTTGTGTGTGTGGGTGTCACGTGTGATGTGTGTGGCTGTAGTGGGTGTGGGTTGTGAGTCGTGTATGTGTGTCGTGTGTGCATGTTGTGTTTGAGTGTATTGTGTGTGTGGGGAGAGCGCCTTCCCTGACAGAACCCTGCCACCAACACACAATCCATGCCTGCCTGGCAAGGCCAGGCAAAATAGCTAATTCACCTAAAAGGATGTCCACAAAATTAAAATTGGACTTCTCATTTTGTTTTAGGCTGCATCTCATGGCAACTCTTGACTGCCTCTGTTAAATAAGCTCGTCTGTCTGTTTTTAGTTTGTTTGTTTGTCTTTGCACTAAATGGGACAGGGTATAAAAATAAATAAGCAAGCAAACTCTCTAAGACCTCCTATGAAGCTAAAAGTAGAGTTATCATTTATTTCTCTCTTGCTAATGTGCTTGTGATACTTTAGAGGGGACATCACAAGAGAAAGGTTGTTTTTTTTACATTCTGTGAAAGTAATAACATTGTTCTGAAATCAGACATCAGAAACTCTTAACACACTGAAACCTGTTTCAAAACATTTTGCGGTAATTATCCTGGACATTGTATACTGGATCTAAAAGTTGCCATTCTGGAACAGGGAATTTACAAGACTAGAATTCAGAGAGAGACAGTGGAGATAAAATATATACACATGCTGGACACTCACCAAAAAGGTTTGAATATTAGCCAGGGGTTTCTGGGACATTATCAAATTTAAAAAAGTCACAACTAAAGGGTTAAATTCATCTTGCAGAGCAGGCTCGGAAAATATGGGGCGGAAGGGGATGGTTGTTTATCAGGGCAGCTGACCTCTGACTCTGCCTTATTCCATAAAACTTCCTCAATCAACTCATTAGGATATATATGTCAGAATGTTTATCCCTCAAACTGATTACCATCAGATATTTGCCTGACAAACTGACTGCATTTTATTACCGGTTGTAAATAATTCATTGATTTGCATGTGCATCCCCTGAACCAATCACTTTTGCCCAGCCACTCTGGGTCTCTTATACCAGATATTTATAAAATGTATACCATGATATCTAATCTTATATCTCATGAAGTGGACTTGATCCACAAAAGCTAACATTAAAGTACAGGAGTTAGTCTTTAAGGTACCACAGCGTGTTTCTCTCTCTCTCTCTCTCTCTCTCTCTCTCTTTTTGTTTGCTCTCTGATATTCTTATGTCTTATTATGCTAAGCATCAGGATTTCAGCCAGTGTCTACAATCATGAAAGTAGTTATGAATTCTCAGAAGTTACAATAATGCAGAGAACTGCCTGTTAATAAATTATGGAGGTAATTACTGTACAGCTTGCCAGTGCCTGCTTTTTAATATCGTGTTGTTGCCCAGGGTAGAAGTAGAGACTCTGTATTTGCCACTTAGTATAAGATCTGTGGAGGTAGCACATCATAGTCCATGGATGTGTGAGGAAGTATATAGGGTGTCACAAAAGTCACAATTTTTGTTGTTTAGTCACAAGTTGAGTGCGACCCCATGGACCGCTGCAAAATTGCATAAGAAAAGATATCTTTGGATATGTTTTCCATTTGTGAGGGCGGATGTCTTCGTGTGAGTGTAGAAGAGGAGGCCAATGCGTAGAGAATATTTTGTAAAGGTTTTGTAAAACTTTGGGATGAATATTTTGTGCATAAAGGCACATTTAGCTACAATTTCCCATTTTTCCTATGTATGGTACTTTTGGGACACTATAATTTTATTGATATGACAAGTCCTTATCCTAACTTTGTGATAGCTGATGTCATGTTCGTGAAATGTGCTTGATTTTGCCCATCACTAACCTGAAGGATGCTTGCATTCCACATATCTTCTAAGGTTCAGGAACATAAAAAATATGGATATTTTTTGTTTGTTGTGGACCACTGTTAGGCCCAAATGTAATAGTATAAGCTAGGATTTAATTGCTGTTTATTATAGGTGATTGAGAGTCCAATGTTACAGACTTGAGGGTCCTGTGAAAGATCTTTTGGTGTATATCTTCTATGTAGCTTTTGACTGGGAGGTCGCACATGACAGTTCAGTCTCACCTTATTCTGATGTGTAGATTTATTTAGCCGTGATTATGTCACGTTGCCTGGGATGCACCACGTGGAGGCTAGTCTACTCTTGCATCCCACAGAGGAAGTCCTTCAATGGCTTTCAAACCTATATGTGGAAATAACAACAACAACAACAACAACAACTCTAGTTAGGAACTTGAGATGGTCCATTTGTGCTCACTGTATATGTCAGCATTAATGTTGTCAAATGAAGTTTGTCATACGATAAATAAATAAATTATAAGTTCTTGTTGTTTCTGATCATGAAAAAAATCAGGAGGAATTGCATTATTTGAGTTATAGTGTATGATTACATTTTAGGTTTGAGGTTGCTGTGCAGAATTCTTATATATCCAGACAAGTATAATTATTTTTGCTTTTGTTTTTTTGTTTTTTTGACAGACCAAAGAGAACATTATACAGTAAAAAATATGGAGTTGATCTCATCAGATATACACATGCTGCCAACACCGTGGTGTACAGTTCTAATAAAATAGACGGTAAGTGGGTTACTAATTGCCCTTACTCTTGATCTACACAGGGTTTGGAGTAGATAAGCACTAAAGATGTATGGGAAACTGTCTTGACTAAATCAAGTACTTCTTTCACGATTTAAGATCAGGCTGGGAAACTTGACAGGTCTGGGATCTAGTTTTGTGACTCCTCAACACTTCTATGGCTACAGTAAAGCATTGTTTAACTGCTTGCTTAAAATGGAACTTACTAATTTGCTGCTGAAATATAGTAGTGTGATTTTGTGGAGTACCTTAGGATTGCCTGTATGCCATGCATAGGATAGCTGGCTGGATAGTTCCATGAGTTAGGTATCTTGCTGTGGAGCCAGAAGCTGGGATTTCAGTTCTCCACCTTGCCTTCTACAAGAAGAGCCAACCTGTGTAGTCACAGGCAAGCTGCACAATCCCCGGATACCCCCAGAATAAGGGTATGGTAAACAACAACTGTGAATTCTATACTTAGAAAACCCCAGAAAGGGTCATCATAAGTCAGAATTGACTTGACAGCATGCAGTATTACATAGATATGTTCCCTGCCTTCTCTTTTGTTTTAAAAGAGAAGAAAATTAAAATTGTGACCAACCGTAAAAATATTTATTTTAGAAGTATATCTCACAAGATCTACAAACAAATCTGTGCAATAAGGCTGCCTTAGTTTCTCTTTTCATTCATACAGTTATAATGAATTTTAAACAAGTTGTCTACAGCTAATATGTTGAGCTAATTCTGATTACTGAGTTGCTTGCTGCTGTTGACATTGATGTTTTTCATTTCTTTGTTCTTGTTCAACATTCCCATGTCCTTTCTGCTCTTGCAATAATATCCAGTTCCACAGAGTTATCCTGTTTGTGTTTTTCTGCTTGCTCCATAGACTGAACAGTTTCCCTTCTGTCCACCAATATTCTCTGCTCTTGACATGCTTGCCCCACTATCCCATTATTTTCATACAACTGTCATACCCTATTTTATTTATTTATTCAATTTATAGGCTGCCTTCTCGCCTCAGTGACCCAAGGCGGCTTACATCAAATAAAACAACTTATACAATTAAAAACCCACTGATAAAACTGATAAAAAATTAAAATTGTTGAAAAAAATAACCCTTTAATTAAAACCCCACAGGACTAAATGAGCCAGCAAGGCTAAGATGTGCTGCCAGATGCATGCCATGCCTGCTGGCAGAGCCAGGTTTTCAGAGCCTTCCTGAAGGGATACAGTTCTGCCTGGAGATGCAGCTCTGGTGGCAGGAGGTTCCAAAGAGTTGGGGCCGACACTGAGAAAGGCTCTCCTGGTCCCGGTAAGATGTGCGTCCCCGGCTGATGGGACCACCAGCAAGCCCCTATGGTCCGCCCTAGTAGGACGGGTCGAACACCTTGGGATGATGCGGTCTCTTAGATATCCTGGCCCACTGCCATGTAGGGCTTTAAAGGTCAAAACCAGCACCTTGAATTGCACTTTTTCTTGCCTGCCAGCTATGTAGGAGAGCATTTCTGGCCTAGGACAATCTCATTTTTCTTGAGATATTTTATTTGTCTTTCAGGTGTTTTTTTTTTTTGCCTTGCTCTTTGGAATAAGTTTTTGAGAGATTCAAGAATCATAAGGTGTTGAGATTTTTAAGGCATTAATGAAAGAATTATCCAAGAGCTGGTGTAGATATGCAAGAACACCAGTGCGGGTTTAGAATGCTTGTATTGCACAACAAGCAAGGGTTTTGATTTCTTGTTCAAGAACATCGGAAAGGCTCCTACTGTCTGGTTGCTGCTGCTTGCAGAAGGAACACTTAACCATGAAGCCAAAACTTCTCTGGTTCATCCATAGCATGCCTGAATAGCTTTGATGATTTTGACATCCAGTGATGCCTTAGGAGTCCCCTATGTAGAGTTTATAGTGTTGTAGAGTAGCTATATTTGCTATGAGGCACCAATGTCTGCATTGGGAAGACACTGAAATAATATCTTTCCGTTCCTGTGTGTGGAAAGTAATGGAATGGCTCTTGACTTGTTTTTCAAAGGTATGTCCAGTTTGTTGATTGTTAGACTATTGATAGCAGTGACTGGCAGTTTGATATTTAAATATTAAACCAGAAGAGTCTAGGCCTGTGATGGCAAACCTTGGCCCTCCAGATGTTCTTGGACTTCAATTCCCAGAAGCCCAAGCCCCCATGAATCTGCACAAATGGGTTTACTGCGATTCATCCGGCCCACACCGTCCTCGTCGCTCCTGGAAGCAGAAGTAAAATGCACCCATACGGGCGCGTTTTACTTCTGCTTCCAGGAGCGATGAAGGCAGCGCAAGCCAGATGAATCGCAGTAAACCCATTCGTGCAGATTTATGGGGGCTTGGGCTTCTGGGAATTAAAGTCCAAGAACATCTGGAGGGCCAAGGTTCGCCATCATGGGTCTAGGCTGCAGAGAACAAATACAAGACACCTTTTAAAATGGATGAATGCCGAAGAGTGTCTCCCACCAGAACAAGAGTCTGGCTGGACCATCTGGAAATCATTTAATAGAGACTGAAGCAACGTAGGAAGACCAAAGAATAATAAGTAAAATGGAGCTGCTTGGATACAGGACAAATTTTCTGTGAATGTGGAGAAATTCAACCAGTGCAGCATTTATTTGCATGCAGTTTATGTCCCAACATGTGTGCAAAAGATACAGTAAATGACTATGATAGTGCAATTAAAGTAGCCCACGTCTGGTCAAAATACTTATGTTAACATTTTAATTTGTTTTGAATTTTCTTTATTTTTGTATGCATTCATCATTTTTAATTGAACAATTGAAATCTAATATAAATAAAATTACTGGCAGTGCTAAGACGTGTGGAGTTTGTGGGAAATTTTACCATACTTCTATTTCAGTTTTTCCTATAACAGATGGTGCTGAAATATTTGTTATTAAAGTAGAAGTACCTCAAAGATTTGAACTTTAAAACTCCCTCCCCCCCCCTTTTAAAACTTAATGTGCTTTAATGGACTCCATCTCACCCATCAGGATTGCATAATGCAAGTCCAATTATGCACTCTCTCCAGCTGTATTCAGACCTTAGGAGATTTTCTTAAGAAGCCATATTTCCATATTCTTTGGGAAATTTGAATCCATGTATGATGGGAGAACGCCTTTGAATCGTCTGTCTTTTCCCTGGGTTGAAATCTGTATGGTGAGATTGATTTCACTTCATGCATTCCTCTCCTAAACCACGAATTTTAGACTGGAATCCTGCTGGTTTATACATTCATGTAATGGCAATCATGCAAGCTGTTTTCCAGCTGTCGGTTGTGTACTAGATCTGACCTGGCTATGCAGTCGATCTCATAACAGTCAGCCTAGAAAATGCAAAAAGCACTTATGTGAATCCTGCTAGTTGTTATATGGAGAACTTTGAAGCTGTCTTAGTGATGTTTGGTAGAGAAAGGTGTGACATTGGTAGGAAAGCTGGCCATTACAGGAGAGCTGGTTCTAGAAGTTTAATATCTATTTTGAGCTCTAGCTTTCCTCCCATGCAGCAGGGATGAGGTTACCAGTTTAGCCACAACCTTCCACTCTGACCATCATGCTGTTTGATGCCAGGTTTATTTATTTATTGCATTTTTATACTGCCCCTTTGGGAAAGTTCCCACTCTGGGCGGTGTACATATAACTATCAAAATAACATAATAAAACACACAACAAATTAAAAATAAACCAACCTAATAAATACATCCTAAAATAAAATAACACATCTATGGGCACAGAGAATCCTAAAATACTGGTTGGTTAATTTATCGCTAAGGGGGTAACATTCTGAAAAGCTTCCTTGAATAGGAAGATATTAAACACCAATCAAACATTGGTGCAGAACAAGTCCCAACTTATATAGGATCAAGTTGTGGGCATAAGAGCCAACGTAGAATGCCTAACTGAGACCTAGGTGGATACAGAGGGAAATGTTACTCTCTCTCAAGCATGCCCCCATATTACTCCATGCAGAATAGAAGGACAAAGAGGGAGTGTTGCTATCATCCATAAGGATTCTATAGGATCAGCAGAATCTCTTCATTGTCAAGCTCAGGTTTGGAGTATCAACACATGCCTTTGGAGTAGCAGACTAGACTGAGGATAGTACTGGTTTACTACTCTCCCCATGATCCAGTGTTCTTTGTACAAGCACTATCAGACTTCATCTTGACTGCACAGCTGAGGTTGCCCAGGCATCTCCTGACTGACTTCAGTGTCCATGCAAAGGGCCAGTGGTACTCAATGTGCCTATCCCAATGTGTGACGGCCCTTCACACATGGAGGACCATATTTCAACATAGTGTTTATGAATTGGCAGGGAGATCTTGGGTTTTGGACTTAGTGTCTTCACCTGTGTCATGGTTGGATCATTACCTGTTGAGGTTTGGACTCTTACCAGCAAGTGCTCTCTGCTGGGAAGATTAGGATGAGCTGACCCTGAAGGCTTCTGGATCCAGTTTGTTTTCAGACAGCCTTAGCTGTGTTTTCAGCTGACCTAGTTGGTATTCCTGTGAAAGTTCAGATCACCAGACAGAACACAGAGGCAACCTGACATAACCACTCTCCCCAGTGCCCTCTCTGGTGCAGAGCTCATCCCTCACTTTGGTTTATGGTGGTGTTACAAGAAATGAAGCAAATAAGGAAAAGGCTAGAGAGCAAATGGAGGAGAGCTCCCACAAAAGGTAACTTAATTGTAGTTAGTGAATTGTCCAGCAAATATGGAAGTGCCATAAAAAGCAGCTAAAAGAGCCTATAACGTCAGGCTCATTAATGCGGCATCCTACTAGCACGTGGAGGTTTTTCAAATAGTCCTCAGCCTCATCGATGCTGGACACAAATCAGTCCTCATTCAGATGTCAACACACACACACACACACACATATATACACACACACACACACACACACACATTTTGCAGATCACTTTCAAAGCAAGATTGCCATCTGACAGGACCATGACTCCATTGACGTGGCAGTTAATTATGAAGAGATGTCCAATTCCCCATCTTATCTGGTTGTATTAGATCAATTTTTAATGCCTGATGATGTGGACAAGACATTTGCCTGCTGCAAAGACACTACCTCTCTGCAGGACCCCTACCCATCAGGGTTTGCCAAAGATAAAGTGATAGAATAGGTCACATAAGTCATCTGTTTGTCTCTTCAGGAAGGGAATAGGCCTTCCAGTTTGAAGGAGACCACTCTTCAGCCCATTCTCAAAAATTCGATAGGCAAGTTAACTGAGAGGGTTGTGACAGACCAGCTGCAGGCATTTTTAGAGGATTTTGATAGTCTGGATCCATTTCAGTCAGGGTTCAGGCAATAGCACAAGACTCAGATCGCATTGCGTGATGGCCTTTTTAAGGAAGGCTGACCCAGAAAGTATAACCCTGTTTGTTTGCATTGATCTCAGCAGCTTTCCATACTGTCAGCCACAGTTTCCTCCTGAACAAATTTTAGAGACTGAGGTCAGTAGGATAGCTCTTCACTAACTCCCGTCCTTTCTCAATAATCGGATGCAGAGGGGTCCAGTTTGGGGATGCTATATCGACCCCCTGGCTGCAACCTTATGGGGTCTGGCAGGAGTTTATTATCTCTCCAATGCTGTACAACATCTGTGTGGAGCTTTTGGGGGAAGTCATCTGAAGATTTGGAGTGTGTTGTCATCAATGACACCCACCTCTGTCTCCTTTACATCTTCAGCAGCAGATCCTGTCCAGATTCTAAAGCACTGCCTTGCCTTGATAATGGACTGGACCAGGCCTAACAGATTGAAGTTGAATCCTGGCAAGATGGAGGGTGTTATTGGGAGGGATAACTGAAACCTCTGCACATGCAAAATGCAGCAGTTCGGCTAGTTTTGGAGCATGGAAATCTGATCATGTCTCCCTGATACTGACCTGCCTGCATTGACTGCCTATAGACTTCTATGCCGAATTCAAGGTGTTAGTGATGACATCACGCCCTAATAATTACTTGTCACAGTGTTTCTTTCAGAGGAATACTACCCATGCCACTAGATCCTTTTTGTCTCTAGATGTGCCCACCCTGATGGAGGCGCTCACAACATCAACAAGAAGCCCAGCCTTCTCAGTGATGGCCCTTTTTTATAGAACATTCTTCAATTACATATGTGCCGGGCCTCCTTCCTCCATACTTTTTGGTAACTTGTCAGATCTACAGAGTCCTTTGATAACATTGACCCTTAGTCCTGGACTTAATCACCTCTGTCAACATTTTATTGCCAATTTTATTGATTGTTTTTCATTTCTGTTCATTTATTTATTAGTGGATTGGGTTTGGTGGGGAGGAGTTTACTATAAACTGTCTAGAGTAGTGATCAAGTAGTTGATGGGTGATAAATAAATGAAATACTGTAAATAAGACTTAACTGAATTTTACCCACAGTGTGTTCAGGGTCAGTACCAGTTCTAACAAACAATAGGACTGAAGGCCAAACAAGACTGTGGATGTCCTAGGACAATGATCTGAACCCGGTAGGGTGACGAGTCAGCTGCCCCTTTTAAGTACTGTACTTGAGATTGCGTTATTTTCTCCATCTAACCTGCCCTCCATGTGGCTGCTGCTGTACTCCTACAAGCATGAGAGGTCCACGATATGCGTCTGGCTTTGTCACCTTGAAAACTGAAAAGACAATTTGCACTTTGTTGGCATAGAGGAGGCCTGCAGCAAATTTCAAAGTAGCTTATTATAGTAATTTTATATATCTTCCAAGTAATCATTCCAATTATAGCGTTGGCAGACACAAGTATAGTGCTTCATTTTGTGGGGTGTAGTGTCTAATCTGATGAAAGAAATTATGGATATAGATAGTTTACATTTACTTGAGAGCATAGGAGGAGGAGGCAGGGGAGTGGGAGTTAATTTTTTTCCTGCTGAGATTTGCCACGATCGACGTGTATGAATTAACATTTTAGTGCTTCTGAATTTCTAGGTGGAACCAGCTCTGTTAATGCCATCTTGATGAAGAATTCCACAAGTTTCCAGTCTGTTGCCTCCTGTCGTACATTGCCTGGTTCCAGGCTGAGGTAGTAGTTTGTACAGTTTGAGGGTCTATGATACCACCCGGTACAGGAGATAACTGTACAGGCCACTGCCTTGCTTGGGACAGAGCTTTACCTTCTAAAAGAAGTTGCTATCTACCTGTATTTGTTCAGTCCACAGCCATCATTATTTTGTCAGACCAGCAGCTTGTCTGAAGTTCCAGTATATGTATTTTAAGTATCAGATTCTGAAGTAAACTTATATACAGTATTATGTTGGCTTGTGAAACTACCCTATCAATCATGTCAAGCTGCAGAATAGTTCTGAACACAAGCTTCCTAGCCTCTAAATGATCATACAGAATAATCTAATGAAGATTATCCACAGAATTTAACATGCGTATTTTATGTCCTCTCTGGGCTAATTTTTGCTGGCTGTTTGGGAGGGAAAAAATGAGCTTTGGCTTCTTTGCAACCTCTAAGGCAGACTTTCAACCTAGTGCATTTCATGTGTATTTGATTATATCACCCATCATTTTCACATTGGAGACGATGGCTGTGGACATCTGTAGGATAATAGGTTGGTGAATTTGCTGTGAAGAAAGACATATTTCATCTGACTTACATACACAATAGTATTTAGGAATGTATCTTTAAGTAAAACATGGTTGGAAAATATGTGATTATCCAGACATTGAACTGTACTTTTGATCCTCCTATTCAGTTCTGTGTATTGGTTGTGACAGATGAGACATGCACTGCAGGGTAATACATTCCCAACCTTGAAGTAAAAGCCAAAATACATAGGTTTGCAAAGTATATGATGTTACTTCTGTAACTTAATTGTTCCCCACCCCCTCTATTTACAGATAGGTCTTCCAAAATTACTGGTTAAAATGCAACAGTAAAAATAAATTAACCATGACCCTCTATTTCATATTCATATGTGCAGCTTTTGACAATTTTTCTTTTCTTTTAGTCATTGTTTCAAAATCAAAGATAGTTTTAATGTTTTTACAGCAGTAATTAAAAGCTGGAGATGGTTTGCACTCTGATTGACAGGCTGCAAGAGCCTAACATAGGCATCCTACTGCACACTGGAACTTAAGTCATATGTGCAAATAGAGAAATACTAACATTTTAAAGCCTTGCTCTTACAGGAGATTATATATAATAGCTTCCGTTTTTGCATCTTCCTGAAATGTATTTTAAGAAAAAGCTGTTTTACTAGAATAAACAAGCTGTTGTTAAACTGGGTGGTGCAGCATTGCAATAATATGGTTTGTCTTTCCATAATATCTTACAGATACAATCAGATATCTCTCTCTACACGATAATAAATACATCAGATACTTCCCAGGACACAGCAAGAGGTAAGGTGACTCAATGCACTGACCTGTATTACCAAGATCAACATGATTTTGAGAGTATGGAAGCAAGACAAAGTAATGTTTGACAGACATGACAGACTTGGTTGGATTTTTACTTTTCTTTCCTAAAAGTTCTGTTTTATTGAATTCTTGTTCTGCCGTATCCAAATCTGAATATTGGCGATCCTTATGGCGATCAGGCATGAAAACTGTCCTGAGAATATAATGCAGTGGCCCTTCAGCTGCCTTCCACATCGCAGCACGACCCCTGTGCCACTGATCCAGTTCTGCGAGTCACTTTCTGATCCTGAAGCCCTTTTGGCATGCAAAGTCCTCATCGGCCCCAGGCCAGTATGGATGAAGCTGCTGCCCTCCATCATGATGGATTCAGTTGGGATTTAATCCGCTTAGAGACCATCACCCTTCCTGTGGACTTCGGCACTCAAGGCCATTAGTCCTCAGGGTTGCCAGGTTAGTTAACTGCCGCCTGACACTCAGCGTTGAGTCACTGGCAGTATGATCCACTCTATTACCATAGGAGGATAACTTGGCCAGATACACTTTTATTGAATAGCAATAGCAATTACACTTAGAGCACTCTCTGAGCAGTTCACAAAGTTATTAGCATTTTTGCCCCCCCTCCTCAGCCCTTCCACTGGTGTTTTGGGTTGGCATATTATTATTAATAATAATAATAATAATAATAATAATAATAATAATAATAATAATAATAATAATAATAATAATAATAATAATATTTCTATACTGCTTTTCTTCCCCTAAGGGAACTCAAAGCAGTTTACAAGATACGAAATATAATATACAGGATACAGTCAACCCTCACATAACAACACATTTGGATAACATCATTTTCGCTTAACAATGCATCGTTATGCACCACGTGTTCCCCCACATAACATTTTTAGTGTCGTTGTCCGGACAACAATGCTAAAATAACCGGACAACGACGCTAAAAACGTTATGCGGGAAACTCCATAGAAACCCGCATAACAACAAAATCACTTAGCAACGCTACTTGGTGAACCAAGTAACGTCGCTATACGAGGGTCTACTGTATGTATATTCATGCAGTGACTTGTTTTTGTTGTGGGACTTATTAAATGAGTGTTCTCTTTTTGCAATGCTCTTTGTAATTTTTTGATACTGTGATTTGTGATTATGATATGATATTGTTTGATTCTACTGCATACTGTTGTACTGTAATTATTAAGATATATTGTGATTGTTGTTAGCAGCACTGAGTCGTGTAGCCGAGTGGGCGGCATACAAATCCAATCTAATCTAATCTAACATGCTGTGTACTCATTTTACCATTTCAGTCAGAAATCAGCAGTTTTGACTACAGTCCTACAGTTTAAACACAGCGCCAAGAGGGATCCATTCTGTTTTATTGAACCAAATGAAACAACACAAAATAATTCCATTGTCTTTCATATCTGCTTCCTTATTTCAGAGTTGTTGCTCTATCTATGTCTCCAGTGGATGATACCTTTATTTCTGGATCACTTGATAAAACTATCAGACTTTGGGATCTCCGGTCTCCAAATTGCCAGGTAAAATATCCAGAAGTCCACAAGAAGTACACTAGAGGACTGTTAAGCATGTGGAACATATTTTAGACTTTGATGGCATTAAAATGTGATATAATTCCTTGCAACATATTTCCAAATTCTAGGGCTTGATGCATCCTCAAGGAAAGCCTGTGTGTTCATTTGATCCAGAAGGGTTGATTTTTGCAGCTGGAGTAAATTCTGAAATGGTGAAACTTTATGATCTTCGCTCTTTTGATAAGGTACATAGTATTCACCTTAGATTAGATAAACTCTTGAAATGGACTTCATGATAACTTCATTGGGTAGGCCAGGGGTGCCCAAACCTTTCAGGCCACGGACCAGTCACATGGTTCAGGAGGCTGGCCACTATACAGAGCCTACCCCAGGGGTGCCCAAACTACAGCCTGGGGGCTGGATCCGGCCCCCGTCGCCAATTCATCCGGCTCACAAAGCTCTCGTTGCTCCCAGAAGCGGAAGTAAAATGTGCCCATTTTACTTCCATTTCCGGGAGCGACGAGGGCTTCGCGGGGTGGATGAATTGGCATCAGTGGCCAGATCCAGCCCCCAGGCTGTAGTTTGGGCACCCCTGGGGTAGGCTCTGTATAGGCCCAAGAATGTGAATTTTACAAAATTCCCAGAGATAAAACTGAACTACTACTTTTATGTCTAGTTCAGACTTGACACTACCAAAACAAAGCCACCTTTTGGTGAATTCATTCTACAGTTCCTTTTGTCTGACCTAGTTTTAGAAAGACTTAGCTGGCACAACAAGGTTGCTGTTGCCCAGGGTATGCCCGATTGGTTCATATATACCACAATCTTTGAAGAGGTTCTTTCTGTTTACCTCAAAAACCAAACTGACCCACGTGTTCTGAGAAAAATGGCTTGCTGGATGAGATGAGATGAAGTCCATATAGATTAGTATTACTTCTGTGAACTGCAGCGGCCAGTAGGCATTTTCCAATCCCTGGCATCAATTTACTCCTGCCGCCACCAAACCTAGCCTCTGTTTTTCTGGAAAAGCAAAAGTAATTCAATATTTGTAACTATTACAAATTGTAATTTGTGTGGACTTGCCAGCTTGTATAAATGGAGAGACTGAGATAGTTCTGCTGCACTTCCTTATTTGACTTTCTTTCTTATAGGGCCCATTTGCGACCTTTAAGATGCAGTATGACCGAACTTGCGAGTGGACTGGATTGAAGTTTAGCAGTGATGGTAAACTTATTCTTATATCAACTAATGGAGGGTTCATCCGGCTTATTGATGCCTTTAAAGGAGCTGTTCTTCATACTTTTACGGTGAGTGTTGCTTTCTTCACTTCCAGGCAGCTTTTTATGTGGGATTTCCTGGAGTTGTGGATGAAATGTGGTATCCAAAGCAGCAACTGGTACGGTTTTACAGAAAGCTGACTCCTCTTTTCAGCATTCGATGTTTGTTTGAAAGTCTTGTAGGCTTGCCAGTTGTTACTTCTATTGTCCAGTCATAATTTGAATGAAAATAGATTTTGAAACTGTACACTTGCACGTAAGACTGAACAGTAAAAGGCATCGCCAGGTCAATAACTGAAATTGGAATATGGTGGCCAGTATAAGACCAGCTCTACTTCATCTTATATTTTTAGAGTCTTGCTCTCCCTAATGTGCATGTCTTAGAAATGAAATTATCTACATCAGTTTCACCACAGTTCACAACTATCGATATCCATCAGTATTAACCACTGTACTACTGTTCTGTAATATCCCCATCACTGTGAAGAGCCCTATTGTGTTATTTATGCCAGGCACACTGTAAATTGGTAAAGGCCAAGCTGTATAGGGAGGCATTCATCAATATTCTTCCTCCCCCTTATTTTGCAACACTTATTTATTTCTTCCTTTGACTAGTCTTATGTGTTTATTTGGATTGGTTGTTTGTTGCTTATACTAGTTTATGATTTATTTTATGATTGCATTTTCTTTGTTTTATGTATATTAGCTACCCAGCGTTGCTCTGGCCAGAGAAGCAGTATATAAGTGAGGCAGACGGACAGTCAAGAAATGCTACTCCTTGCATTTTTATAGTGATTAGAAGTGAGAAAATTTATTCTCTCTTTATTTCTTTAGGCCTGCTTCTATCTTATAACTGGGACTCATTTACTTTCTTAGTCTTAAAAGCTAAAAGTTATATTATGTGAAACATTCTCCAGGGCAGGGATTAACAGTGTAGCCCTCCAGATGTTGGACTGCAAATCTCACTGAATCTAAACATGTCATACCAATGCTGAGGGATGATGAGAGTTATGGTTCAGTGATACCTGAAAGTGTGATATCATGCTCCCTTCACCAAGATACTCTTGTTCCACAGCTTGAGCCATTTGACTTTTCTGTTCTTAGGTCTTTCTAGACACTAAACGTACCTTGTTCTACAGGGATACAACAATAGTAAAGCTGTCACACTGGAGGCATCATTCACCCCCGATTCCCAGTTTATAATGATCGGTAAGTGCACCTTCCTTTATCTTGTGAAACTGGGGGATACCAATCTCTAGGTCTTTCTACATTTTGGCCCTTCCTGACAGAATGTGATGGTTTTACTGGACTGCTTGGTGAAGAAGAGATCATCTGATGGTCTTTGGTTACTGATATTGCCTAATCCAAACTGCAGGATCAGAGGATGGGAAAATCCATGTTTGGAATGGAGAGACGGGAATGAAGGTTGCAGTGTTGGATGGGAAACATACAGGGCCCATTACCTGTTTGCAGTTCAACCCCAAGTTCATGACCTTTGCCAGCGCATGCTCCAATATGGTAAGGAGACCCATCTTCTGAAGAAGTGAGGCAGTTTGCTTCTTTCATTGGTTGACTGTTACTTTGGTGTAAAGAGTAACCAACCACAGGTTGTCAATTTGAATAGCCCTTTCAGATATTGATAGTGATCTTTTTATGTTTGAAGTGGCGAGAGGCAGTTCAAAATAATGAATTGCTTTAAATCTTGTTGGTGTTAGAAATTTAAGAGCAGGAGTCCGTAGTTATTGCTATATAACCGTGATGGTGAACCTTGGCACTCCAGATGTTCTTGGACTTCAATTCCCAGAAGCCCAAGCACCCTGTGAATCCACACGAATGGGTTTCCTGCGATTCATCCGGCCCGCACTGCCCTCGTCGCTCCTGGAAGCGGAAGTAAAACGCGCCCGTACAGGTGCGCTTTACTTCTGTTTCCAGGAGCGATGAGGGCAGCGCGGGCTGGATGAATCGCAGGAAACCCATTCGTGTGGATTCACAGGGTGCTTGGGCTTCTGGGAATTGAAGTCCAAGAACATCTGAAGTGCCAAGGTTCACCATCACGGGACTAGTACTTAAGTGATGTGGATATATCCAACCTAGAAACTAGATCCAGAATGTCAAATCTTTGTAGCTGATCACATCTGTCATATTCTGTGTAGTGACCATTCCTGGTCAAAACCAACCTAAACTGAATTTCTCAACTTCTGTGTGAGTTGAAGAGTCTGCATTTATTTCAACGTGTGGCATTGTTTCAAATCAGTGGGTGACAGGAGCAGTTAAACTCAAAATTATTTGCCTTCTTTTCCTGCAGGCCTTTTGGTTACCAACTATAGATGATTAGTTCTGCATTCATGGAAAGTTTTTATGCCATATTGACAGCAACACATTTGTGAAGACTACAATGAAAGTATTGGAATTGCATTATTCAAACTGAATGTTCCTCTCCAATGTACCCTACATGTTTTGTGTGCTGCATTTGTTTGTGCAGTATCAGATCTGGAAAACTGAGTGTGATCTCTACAAGCATCTCAACTATAACAAATAAGTCAAGCTCAACTCACGTTAAAATGTTTGCCCTGGACTACGTTCTGATTGAATTCCGCCACAGCTACTACGCTTTTGTCCCTTTTGTTTATAACTTCAAGGCTTATCATTCGGATGCTTTTTTAAAAGCGGACTTTACAGCATGTTCTCTGCAGTTTCAAAAATCAACATTATCTAAGCTGCACATGTTTAAGCAAATGCTTCTTTTGTGTTATGCACAGCTTTGTGTCATAATAATCAAATAACCACCCAGTTTCTGGGAGAAGTATCTAAGGAGGTTCGTCTATATACCTGTGGAAAAGGTATGATACATGGCTCCCATAAGACTGTATAGCAGCTTTGGGCCTTCTTCCATTGGGAGTACTTGGGACATGAAGTCACTTGGGAGAATTCTGGTGGATAAACAATACAGGAGCCATTCAGTTGGAAACTGCTCCTCAATGGACTGGATGGAGATTTCCTCCCCCCCCCTTCAGTGTATACTTAGCTGATTTTGTAAATATGGGGGTGGAGAGGGCATATTTTTTTACCATTGGCTATTAAAAAGGAACACTTGGACCAGTACAGTATTGTGGAATGAGTCTCAGTTGTTGCCTTCACTCAGCATTCCAGGTTTCCCTTACGTAGGTAGCACACCCCTTCTACAACCTCCACGATTTCCAATTATCACATGTTTTGTAATTTTGCAAACACTAGTCAGCTTGCTTTTTCCCCATCAAAATAACTCAAAGGAACCCGAGGTTCCAGCTAATTCCTTGGTGTTTCTTCTTGGCTTGGTAGGCTGCTTACTGACAAAAGCAGAATGATGGTGGCTTTCCAGCATAGTGGCGTCCTTTCCAGGCCAGCAGGAGAGATACACAATCTCAAATGTTCTAGTAAAGCTGGTGATACTTGAACTACCTGGACCTACTTTTCAGTAACATTCAGTACAGAATATTCATTTTCCTGTAATATTCACTGTACGCTTCAAGAATTTCATTTTGAGCATTTGCAGTTTCATGCTTCCCCTGCAAGCTTCTGTCTCCAGTCAGCCAGGAAAACATTTTCAGACAGCAGACAGCCGCCTCTGGCTATGCCCTGGTTTTGCTTAGCATCGTTCAGATGCTATAGGGATCTTTTTTCTGCATTATTGATGCCAACTGTACTACACGTCTGAGATCCAGCAGTAAGTTGCACTTAGAGTAGGCCTATTGAATCAGTAGGGATTTAGTGAAAGAACTCATCCAAGTTCCATTGATTCAGTTGCATACTCTATTTGTGGCATACTGCTGGATTTCAACCTGTAAATGTTTTCTGTATCCTCCAAGGAACTGTTGTACCTGAACCAGTCTAAAATGTGGGCTATTAAAAGGTTTTCTCCCTGCCTTTGTATTAAGAATGTTGTTCATGTTGTTTTACTTTATGCCCAGCAGTTTCAATCTCCAGCTCCGAATGACATCTGCAGCCTTCTGATGTACAGTAACACCTCGGATAATGACCAAACTTGGTTCCACAAGTCTGGTTGTTATCCGATATTTAGCATTATCCGATGGATACATCGGATATCACTTTTTTAAAGAGCCATCTGCCTCTGGAAGGGTCGGGGGACCTGATCTATGCTGTTTCTGACGTCCTCCAACCTACCCAGGCGCTGGTGCAAGGCAAAACCTGCAGCCGAGGAAGGAGTTCCCCTAGCGTTTTGCCTTGCAGCAGCGCCCAGAAAGGTCGGGGGACATCAGAAACAGCGCGGATCAGGTCCCATGGCCCTCGCAGAGGCGGCAGCCCATCCCCACAAAAAGCACAACATGATTACCTATCCTTTCACGCTGTTTGGGGCCGAAAAAAATCGCCATCTTCAGGTGCATTTTTCCGGCTCTCCACCTCGCCAGCAGGCTCTGGGAAGGTGGGAGGACCTTTTCTGCTCTATTCCCGCCTTCCTAGGAGGTCCCTGGGCCGCACAACAGCTGAAAATAGTTGTGGCTGCCCTTTTGTTTTTTAAACAAAAACACGTCCCTAACAGTCCATGCACTAGTAATCTTAATGATTAATGCTCTCTATGTGGGGCTTCCTTTGAACCTGCTGTGAAGACTTCAACAAATCAAGAATGCAATGGCCAGGCTGGTCACAGGGGTTACGCTTCCTCATATCACCCCATCTCTGGCTGTGTTGCCCTGGGTACCTCTTTGTTATGACATAAGGTTCAAGGTTTTCTTTTGTCTAACGTATCGAAACCTCCATGGTTTGATACATTTGCACTTGTCAGAGTGTCTCCCTGCTAGTTAGTCAGCCCATCATACTAAATTCACTGAGTCTCAGCAATTGAGGGACCTCACTGCAAGGGAAGCTGGGAAATCTTTCAACAAGAAACTGGGCCTTCTCATGCTTATTATTGAAATAAACTTCCTTGCAAAGTCCACAAGTCTCCCTCCTTTCCTTTTAGGAAACAATTGAAAAATCTGCTTTTTAAGGAAGCCTAAATTTAAGGAGACTTCCCAAGATATTTTATTTATTGTATTCCAGCCTGCCTGTTTATTTAGTTTGTACTATCCATAAACTACACCATAGCTTTTAAGCTTAGGTGGGTTGTATCAAAATTGAATGAATAAATAAATGGAAATGGAAACAATGCAAGTTATAACTTTATCTTCAATAAAGTTTCTATTAAGATGATTGATACAACTTTATATTATAAATTAACAATGCTTATAGTACAGCAGTGTAATGTACAAATGAGTTATACATGTAAATAACATTCAATTCCAAAAGTATAAAAAGCCCATAGACCAGTTAGTCAAAACTAGAGCAGGCCCACTAAATGAATGGGACTTGTTAACACTTAAAAGTAAACTCAATGAGACTTGTATAAAATGGAATTAATAAATGGATTTATCTCAAAATTTCCTTACCCTGCCAAAAAATAAGGTACTACAGGTAAAACTCGAAAAATTAGAATATCATGCAAATGTCCATTTATTTCACTTAAAAGGTGAAACATATATATGAGATATCTCGCTTTGCATGTAGTGAGTATATGTCATGCCTTAATTCATTATAATTGTGATGATCATGGCGTATGGCGTACATGAGATTATGTGATAATTATGGGGTACATGAGATTGGGGTGTTGGGGTTTTCATAAACTAAACCATAAGCATCAATATTATAACAAAGTAAGGCTTGAACTCTCGCTTTGCATGTAATGAGTCTATCTCATATATTTGTTTCACCTTTTAAGTTGCATTACTGAACTGAATGAACATTTGCACGATATTCTGATTTTCTGCGTTTCACCTGTATAGTTGCTTCAACCCGAATGCAAGGCCAAAACATTACAGAATACATATAGGTTTCCTTCAGTTGGCAAGAAGTATACAAATGTTGGTAAGTTCTGCCCAGCTGGTTAACAATTATTCAACTGTCTTATTTCATATTACAGACTCTTAATTCCAAAGGAAATGGCTATCTTTTGAAACAATAAGTCTGAATTCATTAGAGCTAGAGCTCATGAATGGTCATTGTTTGGGGTTTTTTTTTTCATGTAGCTTATGGAACTGTCAAGAGTACAAACAATAGGATGCTCGCATGAAGGGGTTACTACATTCCTCCAGGGAGGCACTTCTGCTATAGACAAAATGTGCATGTGTCACTGAGATAAAATGATGGCATCAATCAATGGACTTCTTTGAAGCTGTTTTCAAAAAATGAAGGTGGTCTTTATAGCTGTGCATTTATCTGGAGATGGCCTGCATATCCAAAATGCAATTCTGCCATTTGCTGAGTGTTCTCACACCATTTGGTACTCATCCTTCTTGTACAGTGGAATTACAAAGAGGGAAATGTCATCATAAGAAGCTGGAATGTTATTGCCCATAGTCCAGTAGTATCCATCCTTTTTCCCCCTTGCTTTCCGTACCAGGCATTTAGCCAGTTCTACAAATCTGCAGAAACAAAGTGTCATTATATATTTTTCTTCAGAGCACAGATTAGCAATTTTAAAGGACAATCTTAAAAAGAGAGGTCTAACAGGATAAACTCAATAATTAGGACACAGGGCTAAATCTTGGGATTTCTCCATTTTTCTGGCACAATCTCCTTACATACTGCTAGGAAAAAGAACTTCCTGATGAAGCTGTAGCACACTTGACCAAGAGTACTGCCAGCCAGTCTTGTGAGCTAATCCTTTTTAGTTGGGCAGCGTGCATATTCAAAAACAGACAATGCATGTGCATTAAAAATGGATGGCTTCTTACAAGAATCCTCACTGCTCTTCTAGTAGCACTAAAAAGTGGAAAGAACAGTACAGTAAACCCCTGCCATACAACTGGTTTACGTTTGTCATGGGTTACAACCGTACATTTAATGTAAAAAATTCCCCAGGTTACAACCAATTTTCATTTTGCGACCCAAAATTGTGCTATTTTAAACTCTAAAATGGCCGCCACCGCCATTTTAGAGTTTAAAATGACCACCACCACCATTTTAGAGCTTAAAATGGCTGCCACCCCCTCCACCGAAAGTCCCAATGCCTGGGGGAGGTGCACGTTCTCTGCTGTAGCGCTGCTCAGGGAGCTCGGAGGAAGGTGGGAACTGAGCCGGCAAGGTCCCCAGACTCTCCCTGTGCTGGCAGGGGTGAAAAATGGGTTCAACGCGTGCCTCCCCCAGGTCGGAATGGAGTGGATAAGGTCCCCAAATGGCGTGGAAAAGGTAGGGAGATTGCTTTGTTGCTTTTGTAGAGGTGGGGAATGATTACATCTGGCATTTTTTGGCGATTTAAAAAATATATTATTGGTCTGTTCGGGACATTTTTTAACCCATGCTTCGAGTTACGTTTTCTTTGCGTTACGATGGAGGCTGTTGGAACGGACCTCTGTCGTAACCTGAGGTTTTACTGTATATTGTTCCTTACAAGGTGTCATTATGACACAGTGGAGAGAAAGTTTGTTACCAGAGGCAAGGATGGAATTTAGGGCAAGACATCTTCTGCTGAAAGATCCGTGCCCTCCACAAAGAGATCAATACCCTCCAACCTCCTGATGGGCTAAAACTGGTAAAACTATACCTGTATGGGTCAGTTGTGTTATCCTGGAGAAAATTCCTGACAATCTGGGACACATCTTCATTTGACAAAACATCCCAAAGACCGTCAGTTGCTATGATGAGGACATCATCTTCCTTAATATTTTCTGTGGTTAAGTCAAATACTGTCACCTAATTCGAATTAATAGAACAATGAATGCAAGCTTTGTTAATTGGTCTTCCCAAACAGAGAAAAGCTGAAACACTTATTGCCACAAGAGGGCATAACATAGAAGCTCTCCAGGGGCAAAACCAAAGATCCATCTGACCCCCGTTTCTTTTCCTACACAAACCAGACTTCTGCTCCTTAGAACATTACAAGCAAGGCATGAAAACAATACCCACATTGTTAACAGAGTCTCAGATCTGGCACAAACATGCATGGGCCTCTTACCTAGAGATCCAGTTCTGCTTCCAAGCCACTTGGCTTTTAGTACAAGTCTGGGCCTTTGATCAGGGGTGGCCAATCTTTTTGCACCACGACCTGACATCCCCCCCCCCGTCAGCTGAGCAAGCCGGACCACACCTCCAGAAGTGGAAGCGGGTCCATTTATGGCTGTTGCATTTCTGACAGTCACGGGATGTTTGCACATGCGCGGGTACATGCCCACACATGCACAATTGCATCTGCTTCCACTTCCAGGTGCAGGGGAGAAGAAGACAGGCCTGATGGAATGGCACTGCTGGCCGGCCCACAGGCCATAGGTTGGAAACCCCTGTTAGATGTTTTGACTACAGCTTCCACAAGCCTTGCCGTTGTGCATATGAGTATGACTGACTGGAGCTATGATTTGGAACAGCTAGAAAGCCAAGGCTTTTCCAATCATACTCTAGTCCAGTAGTTCCCAACCTTGGGTCCGCAGATGTTCTTGGACTACAGTTCCCAGAAATCTTTGCCAGCGCAACCAATAGTGAACGCTTCTGAGAGTTTTAGTCTAAGAACATTTGGGTCCCCAGGGTTAGGAACCATTGGTCTAGCAAGTCTGTTTAATGCTGAAGCATTGCATACCCTTCAAGTTGCTATGGTGGCTCAGTGGTTAGTTAAGAAGCTCGCCCTGTTAGTTGGAAGGCCAGCAAGTAGGCAGTTCAAGACCCAGGTACTGCATGACGGATTGAGCGCCCATCTCTGTCCCAGCTATTGGGGACATGAAAGGTGCCTCATTTGGGCGTCCTGAGCGGAGTTTCTCCAGCAAAAATCCTTTAAGCCCAGAATAATTTCTGACACGAAACTATTATTATACTCTGAATCAGCTTAAAGTTGTCAGAACACTGACTAGGCCAATCCAGAGAATAGTCAACCCTCATAACGCGTTCAGATAGCATCATTTTCGCTTAACGCGTTGTTATGCACCACGTGTTCCCCCGCATAACAACGTTTTTAGTGTTGTTGTCTGGACAACAATGCTAAAATAACCATCATTATCCGGACAAAAACGTCGTTATGTGGGAAACTCCACAAAAACCCGCATAACAACAAAAATCGCTTAGCAACACTACTTGGGGAACCAAGTAACGACGTTATGTGAGGGTCTACTGTATATATGTTGCCCAAGAAGGGGAGGAAAACTGAACTACAATATACTCAAGGTGGCCACATTGTGTGAGCAGCCTACCTTAGGAATGCAAGAGAGGAAAGGCTTGACTTCAACATCTGTTTCAATTACTTTCAACTGATGATCTCCCAGGCCTCGAGACACAGCCAATGTGCCCAGCAAACGAGCCTGAAAGGTGAAAAAAATGGGATCAAGACTGGTGGCTGCATTAAGCTTATGAACAGCAGCCAGAGCATGCAGTAATTTAAAAAAATTCTTATCCCAAAAATCTTTATTCAGCAGGTCACAATATATTAGCCACAATCAGCAATACAAACAAACAAGAGAAAGTACTTTTTCACCCAGAGGATTACTGGCCTATGGAACTCCCTGCCAGAAGAAGTGGTGACAGCTGTCAGTCTTGACAGCTTTAAGAAAGGATTAGAAAAGTTCATGGAGGACAAGAGTATCAATGGCTATAATTATGGATACTTAAGGACAACCTCCGGGTTGGAGAGATAGGCAGGATATCTCTCAACATCATTTCCAGGGAATCCTAAGCAGGTGAAGGCATCTCCTTGGGAATAATACCCTGAAGGAAATGGTGAGCCACTGTGTGAGACAGAATGCTGGACTGGATGGGCTGTGGCCTGTTCCAGCAAGGCTGTTCTTATGTTCTTATGTTCTTATGTTCACTCAGCGTGAAAACAGGTGCCTTGGACTGATGAGCTCTGGGGGTGCCTCGTGCTGACTGGCGCGTCTCCCAGCAACGCAGGCCAAGGCCTAGGCCTTTTCTGGAGCCTGGGCACTGAGTGATCGAGATAGCCGGCCGCCATCTTCTCCTCAGCGGGGCGGTGCTGCGGGCCCTGGTTGCACTCTGGAGGGCCTCCTCGGGCCTTTCACGGGGGCTCTGCCCTCAGGCATCCCTGGGCATCCCTGGGGCGGAGGCGGCGGATGGAGGCAAGTGGGCACTGGGCTTGGTTTGGCCCTGACGGTCGTGGTGGTGGCCACCATGGCGGGGGAAGAAAGCACTGACGGCGGGGATAGGGAAGGACGTGAGGAGTGGAGAAGTGCTGTGGAGAAGTGGCTTCAGCTAGGCCGTAGCCTGCAGCAGGGATCTACACCGGCTGGTGAAGGTGGTGCGCATGCGGCTTTTCTTTTTAAAGCACCCCTGTGCTAGATTGTTGACAGGCACTGGGGCAGACAACAGAGCAGCCGCCACTCATAAAACCCCATCCCCGGCTTCCGTTGCTTTCTCTCCTGTCGCCCAAGTCACCATGGGAGTTGTAGTTCCCGCTCCTTTTCCCAATTTGGGGGACTCACACCCCAAAATGGGTTTTGGGATCCCTCCCCCCATGCTGATCTCGCAAGCCCAATGCAGTGTGTGGTGAGTTTCGATGAGATCGGTCCAGGCAAACATAGATCTCTGCTTTATATACAGTATAGTGATACCTCATACAACGTTGAAACTTGGTTCCACAAGTTTGGACTTTATACAGATTTGGACTTTGTATGAGGCATGCAAAATCCTAGCCGCAATGCCTCATACAACGTCCAAATCCTTGCTTCGATGCCTCGTACAACGTCGTTTCCATTGATACATTGTACTGTAACAGCACAGACTTCAGGGCAAAGTCAAGGAAACAGACAAGAAACTGACAGAACTTTAAGAAAACATTGTCTAAAGGCTAAATACATTACAAAAACATGTCAAACAACCCTGATTGTCGAAGAACCTGAAGAATGCTGCGAAAATCCCAGGAATGCTTCTAAAAATTCAAAAAAAATCCAAAATCACGCTCAAAATCACTCCTAAACACTCTTTGCCTTGTGCAAAACCCACAAGAGCAATGCACGCATGTGTCCTGTCTTTTATACTGCCCAAGCACAATGCAACCTGGGAAAAACTGAATGCCTCATACAATGTCGAGCGACTTTACTGCCCAGGCACAATGCAACCTGGGAAAAACTGAATGCCTCATACAAAGTCAAGCGACTTTGTATGAGGTAACTTTTTTCAAGAAATTAGGCGATGTATGAATTTGATGTTGTATGAAGCGAACTTTGTATGAGGTATTACTGTATATAGATATAGATAGATATACTTTCAACTATGTAGATGGGTAGATTATGAACTGATCTGTTTGGAGTGCTGTGATAATGACAAGCATAAAGGAAGAGGCCTAAGAAACAGTTAAGGTCCAACTATTGAAGGCAAGACTCAACCTCAACCAGAAGATTGACAATGTGACAAGGCCATCAGCCCCACCAAGTTATGTATTTTGTATACAACTCCAATTACAAAACTATTTGAGGCCTGGAAAGAAAAAACTGCTGCAAGTAAAGAGTGAGATGTTCATATATGCTTGGAAGAGACCTGAAAAAAATACCTGTTTTCCATGCCCATGGATAAGAGGGTACTTGAGGTCATCTTTCACTACTGTCTTGTATCCCCTGAAACAAATAAGACAAGCTAGTCTTCACTTTGATGGTAGCTTACCACATCAGCCTCAAACCAACATACTTTCACCAAATGATTTTAGTTGACTGAAACATTAATTCTGTGTCAGATTCTGTGGTCATTTGTCTCACACAGAGTTTCTAAAATGTTTCCTTGCTTGAAAGATATATTAATTTCTCCGGGTAACCGAGAACTGCCATTTACACAAAGGGTGATACCTTCACAAGGTCAAACATGAAGCTTGAAGCAAGACTAAAAATGTAATCAGAATGGCCATTTCTTGACTATTAGCTGTACAATCAAGAGCCCTACCAAGGTGCATAGATTCAGAACTAAGGACCAGGCCTTCTGCTATCAGCTTAGTTTTTCTGTTACCTCTTTCAATGCCCTCCCATCAAGTTCAACAGGTTTTGCTTTACTGTAATGCCTACCATCAAAGCAGTCCAAGAACATCTGGAGAGCCACACTTCCCTCACACCTGCTTAACACCAGAACGGAGCTTCCTGCCACATACAAGTCTAGCAATAAGCCACAAAACAAGCTTTGCATCTCACATTCTCAGCTGCCAGAAGCCACTGAAACAGAGAACTCTGGGATGCTCTAAAGCAGTGTTGGGTGGACATTTCACCTTTTACTCTGAGCAGCAAAGGCAAGAGAGTAAAACTCAACCCGCCTGCACTTTGGTGTTTGCAATTAGCTCTTCCTGAAACAAAGAGGCCTTTTTCACTTCAGTATCATCCATCGCCTGACAGACAACTGGCCGCTCCAGTGTTGCTAAGTAATATTCTCCCAGTACGGAAGAAAGGAATATTCAAAGATGAAAAGGAGAGATGTCTAACCAGGAAAAGATATACAGGTGAAACTCGGAAAATTAGAATATCGTGCAAATGTTCATTCAGTCCAGTAATGCAACTTAAAAGGTGAAACAAATATATGAGATGGACTCATTACATGCAAAGCAAGATAGTTCAAGCCTTACTTTGTAATAATATTGATGCTTATGGCTTACAGTTTATGAAAACCCCAACCCTCCAATCTCATGTACCCCATAATCATCACATAATCTCATGTACGCTGTATGCCATGATCATCACAATTATAATGAATTAAGGCATGACATCTCTTGCTTTGCATGTAGTGAGTCTATCTCATATATTTGTTTCACCTTTTAAGTGAAATGAATGGACATTTGCACGATATTCTAATTATCCGAGTTTCACCTGTAAGCAAGGGGTACTTATGTTCAAGGGGTGGGTGTAGATTCAAACCATGCTTGAGAAAGGATTTTAAAGAGGCATGCAGAGACTAGGAAGGTCAAAGGAGAACCAATTTGCCAGACCAGGCTGTTGCTAAAAGACAGTTCACCTATGGCACCTTTGGACCCAAGCCAATGCATCAAAGTGACTTACCAGCCTTCCATGAAATGATCCCTGTACAGGACTTTCTGGCCCACATCATCTCCTTTCAATCTTCTTGGAAATTCGTACCGTGTGAATTCATCTGCTAAGAGCTTTGGGTAAAGGAAAGCCTGAGGGAGGGTTAAAAGTTCAAAATTATGAAAAAATGGAAGCATCATCTTAAAGGACAGTGATGGGCCCTTGGGGGTTAGATCTAGGAATGGGATTACATTGCATATCATGTTGACAAATTCATATAATTTGGCATTTCAGCATACAGTGATACCTCATACAACATCCAAACTTGGTTCCACAAGTTTGGACTTTATACGGATTTGGACTTTGTATGAGGCATGCAAAATCCTAGCCGCGATGCCTCATACAACGTCCAAATCCTTGCCATGATGCCTCGCACAACATCGTTTCCATAGAGATACATTGTACTGTAACAGCACAGACTTCAGGGCAAAGTCAAGGAATGCTTCTAAAAATTCTGATGAGAAATCCAAAAAAATCCAAAATCATGCTCAAAACCACTCCTAAACACTCTTTGCCTCATGCAAAACCCACAAGAGCAATGCACACATGTGTCCTGTCTTTTATACTGCCCAGGCACAATGCAACCTGGGAAAAACTGAATGCCTCATACAATGTCGGGCGACTTTGTATGAGGTAACTTTTTTCAAGAAATTAGGTGATGTTGTATGAATTCGATGTTGTATGAAGCGGACTTTGTATGAGGTAATACTGTATATTCAACTCTCTTCCTGAAGAAGTAAAGGTAAAGGTCACTCTTGCTCGAAAGCCAGTCGTATCCGACTCTAGGGTTCAGTACTCATCTGTTTACAGCCAAAGAGAACTGTCTGTGTCTGCAGATGTTTCCGTGGCCATGTTGCAGGCATGACCAGATGCTGGAGCACACGGAATGCTGTTTACTTTCCCACAGAAGTGGTACCTATTTATCTACTTGCAATTTCTTGCCTTTGAACTGCTAGGTTGGTAGGAGCTGGGACAGAGACCGAAGCTCATTCTGTTGTGCAACACTCAGGTCTCAAACTGCTGACCTGCCAACCTTCCAGTCGTCAAGTTCAGCATCTTAGCCACTCGAGCCACCACACAGATACAAATCCTTAAAATCGCCATTATAAACCCAAAAGAGTACCATTCCACAAGATTACCAAACATTGCTCCATACAATGAGGACATATCTTTGTAAATCAACCACTTTTCTTACTTAGAATGCTTTCCAGAAAGAAAAGATGCAGGTCTAGTAAGGCAACACAGTATGTGCAGTATGGCCAGTTTGCAGCTCCTCAGGTGGCTTAGTGGTTAAAACACTGAGCTTGGAGAATGGGAGGTCGGGTTTCGATACCCGAGGGCTGCACTTGGGGACATGAAAGGAGCCTCATTTGGGTGTCCCCTGAGCGGAGCTTCTCCAGCAAAAATCCTTTCAACCCAGAGTAATCTCTGAGACCAAATTATTATTATTATTATTATTATTATTATTATTATTATTATTATTATTATTATTATTATTATTATTATTATTATTATTATTATTATTGCCAATTTGTTTTTTGGAGAGACAGAATATACTGTACATCTATCTAATTCAAAAAACGTGAATAGCTCTGAACTTGTCAGTGCTCTTTGTAGACTAGTACTAAAATACAACACATTGAAAGATCATATTCTGAGAGAGAATTCAACACTTATTAATGAACAATGCAAAATATGTGTATACAGTAAAACCCAACTTACAAATGACTCGAGTTATGAAAAACTCAAGTTACAAAATGGATTTTTCGTAAACAGGCGTCCTGGTTTACGAAAAAACCCTGGCTTACGAAAAAATTTGTTCGTAACCCAGGGTACCCATTTGCGAAAAACCCCGGGTTACGAAATTTTTTAAAATGGCGTGGCCACCATTTTGGTATGTAAAAATCACATTTTCTGTGCCAAAATGGCGGCGGTGCCATTTTCTATGGGGATGCCTCAAGTTACTAAAAAACTTAAGTTACGAATGAGGCCAGGGAACCGAGTTTTTTTCGTAAGTTGGGGTTTTACTGTATAGCCACTACAAAACAGGAAAGTATTTTGGTGATTATGTTTTTCAAGCAGGAGAAGAGTTGCTTACCAAGTGCTGGATTCTCTGTCTTTCTGTCTCAGGGGTAAATTCAGTACTCAAAGGAGTAACACTTTGTTTTTGAACCAGGAGTGCCCTGAATTAAAACAAGAATCAGAATCCTTCTTATTTTCGAGTGGGCTTAGAAATGGGAATAAGTGTTAAAACAGTTGCCTATGATAACACAACTGCTACTATACACTGTTGGCTTCTCAGAAAGTGAAGGGCTTTTGGGGGAGGGATAGTCCAAGATCTCAACTATATTGTATTTATTTTTGTTGGAAGCCACCTTGAGTCACACTTGTGCAAGTAAGGCGGGGTACAAATTTAATAAATAAATAAATAAATAATAACTCAAGAGGCATGTTGGCTTTAGATGTGTAGATCAGTGTGCTGGGTCAGTGGAACAGAAACTGCTCCACTTATTTGAACTAATATTTGAGATAACACATCAGCAAAAATTGCTGACCACACAATACATGCATGAAATGAAATAAGAGGGTACATAGCTATATTTATGGAGACCAAACACAACATTATAGTGACAAAACAAAATAGAAAAGTCAAATATTGTATCAAATATTTTTATGCATGCATGGCTGTACGTACTTTAATTTTCCTTAAAATACAACTGTTCAGAGATCTTTTTTGGACTCAGTAAAAAAAACACCAAGGTTTAACCCTTTGTTCCCTACAATTTACTTCTCATTAACTTCTCCCACTTCAATCAATGACACCACCACCACCAGCCAAAAAAAAGATGCCATTTATTGCAAGCAACAGTGGGGGAGAGGATTTTCAGCAGGAAATCAACACCTCCTCCCTAAAACATGGACAATATGCAGCTGCTTTTAAAGAAATCACCACTAATGCCATTATTAATCTAATGTGAAGTTTGGCCCTCCTCCATACCTGTCAAGTTTTGGGAAATTTCTGTCAAATAAGGGAAATTTCCTGGCCAAAACAGGAAACTGGACAGCTATGCTAACTGTGCTGGCCTCCAGTCTAACTCCAGTCTAGTTGCAGTCTAACTAATACAGGATGATGGCAGGAAAGATTGTAAAATACAGGGGTTTGACAGAAATTTCCCGAAACTTGACAGGTATGCCCTCCTCCCATTAAAAGGTATACCCCATATTGAGGGCAATGTCATATCCCAGCCCTGGTTGCCCTAACAGGAAGTTACCTGCTGTCACCAGCATTTGCCACATACAGTTTTCCCTGAAGATAAAGTGCAACCAGGGCAGTGCAGCCCCCCAACTGATTGGTAATTTCCATCTCCTGACCAATCACCTCATCCTGTTGGAAGAACATTAAATTAATAATGCAAAGCAAATGACAAATTTCCCCCCCCAACAAAGGCACACAGCTAAAATCATCATCATGGATAGAAAGCTCAAGACTCGTCCCAGCCCACAATGAAGGTGCAAGTAGCTTTGGTTTCACCACCACCACTTTTGCATGGGAATGGCCAGATCCTGTTGCCAATTTATGCCTGCAGAACAGAAATGGCATACGTTCCTGATGGCAAACTGCTACTCAATACCAACATGCTGTTCACATTCCACCCAATCAGAAAATTAGTTGTTAACTGCCAGTGAACATCACACTAATTCTATTTCAGAGGCAGCTGCTGAGCTGTCGTCTTCTGTGTAGGCTTCTCGGGCACTCAGATGGCTTCTAACTAAACAGAAGGTTGGACCAGGCAGGCCTTCAGTCAGTGCTAGTAAGGTCCCTCTTATATTCTGATGCTTCAAACAAGGAAGGACCCAGATGAAGGCCACACCAACTGCAGAGGGAAGCTAACGGTGAGGAGGGGAGGATGCCGCAGGGAGAGCAGAACAAAACAAAGCGGCAGTGGTAGTGGCAGGAGGAGGAAGGGCAGATCCCAAATGGAACCAATGACCTTGGGAGGTGATGAACACTCCAAAGTGAGAAAATTGGACAACCATCTGTCATATGTGCTTTGATTTGGATTCCTGCATTGGGCAGGGGGTTGAGCTCAAAGGCCCAGTCCAAATCTATTAGTCTATGCTTCTATAGTGGTACCTCATACAACGATTTTAATCCGTTCCACAGGGCTCATTTTTGTACGAAACAATTGCTGTACGATACATACATCATATAGCGATTTTCCCTATGGGATGCATTGTACAACGATATAATTTTTTTGCTAAGTGGTTTTTCCCATTGTAAAATTGTTGTACGATTTTTTCCATAGGGAAAATTGATATATGGGACACCATTCCCCCCCCCCAACCCCACCTCCCTAATTGTTATGTGATTTCGTTGCTATATGGGGCGATTGTTGTATGAGGTTCCACTGTATTTGGGTATATGTAGATTTGTTGGTCAACGTAGACTTCCTTGTTCCCAGTCCCCAAAGGACTCCTTCAGTTGACTTGAAAAAGCCATAGAGAGGGCTAGGAAAGTGCGCTGAATGGGGTGAGCGGTGGCACAGGACAAAGTGCGGAAGTAAGTCTCCCAAATTGAACAAAGATCCCCCTTCCAAGAGCACTGATGGAAGACACAGCTCACTGAGAGCTGACACCAAATTGAACACTGAGACATACCTTTGGCATTGAACTGTAGAAATAAACTACAGCCCCACAAAGGGTGATGCACACAGACAATAATTCCCAGGCTAGAAAATTAAAAGGACCAAAGTTGAAATCAATTTCAGACATAAAGAGCACCACCATTCTTAGGGGAACAAAAGAGGTGCTCACACATTCTTGGAAGGCATTCTCCAGGGCTCCAGTTACGACGTCTTCCCGATGAATCTGCTTCTCTTTCACAAACTGTGGATCGCTTTGACAAATGCATTGTCTGTTGAGGTGCATCGGGGGATCATCTTCAGTGATGCCTTCTACCACATCTTCTAGTTTCTGCTTGATGCAATAGTGCAAGTAGTTGGAGGCCAAAATGGATGCTTCTGGGCCACCATGGCCATCAAACAGTGCCCAGTAGTAGCCAGTCAGGTACTGAAAGTCAAAGTATTGGACTTATCGACATGTGAGAATCCATTCTTGTTACTTCAAAAGTGCAGAGGGCAAATTTCTGCTAAGGGGTATAGCTGAGCAAGGGATGCTGCTTGGTCACCAATTTCTCAGCCTCCCCTGCCTTCTAACATTGCTGTGAATCAGCATAAGGATCTCACTACTCTGAACCTTCTTCAATTGACAGGAATATTTATTTGAGGCCCAGGGAACCTTATTGTTAGGGCCCAGAAGTAGCAAAAATGCTTTTAAAGAGACATGATTCTAACTGAATCCTGAAAAATGCTTTATTTGGATTACAACATGTTATCCATGGGTCTGCTTTGGAGGACAGTCCTGAAACTTCAGCTGTCGCCAAATAAAGATCCATATGCAAGACTGTTAACAGAGATTAGCTGATACAGTCATGCTTTGCAAATACTTTACCCTCTGACCTAGCTTTCACTTCATTTCTGGTGCACAATGTCTTACAGATAAACTCAGTGGTGAGCAGGTTCAAGAGGCAGAACAATTGTGTCTGTCTGTTGCACAATTATTCAGAAAACCCTCAGACATGCTTGTTTGTGGCTTTACTTGCCAATTAATTCATTCAACAGGGGAAATCACTCTCTCTTTTAAAGTAAGAGGCTAAAATTATGAAGACAGTACCAGGGAATCCAATATTGGGGCCCTGTTGACTTCACAAAAATCATCAGCTGCCCACTCCGTGATGTACAAGCCTGTCACATGCCTCAAGACTATTCCTAGTGTTCTTGTCTCATTTTCAAGCATCTAAAATAGATTTACCAAGCAAATATTAATCTGCAGTTCATGCTTTACATGGGATACTTGGAATGTTCAAGTAGAAATTTCAAGAACAAAGTAAGCCATTCATAATTTGATACATAAAGCCACACCACGAGAGGAGTAAGAAGCAGAATTGTTTAAAGAAATGTGCTTCCATCTAGAGCAGGGGTTCCTAACCTAAGGCCTATGGGCCAGATCTGGCCCCTGCACCATTTCATGTGGCCTCCTGCCTCTCCAAGGGCATTTGAGAAACAAAATAGCCACTCCTGTGAAGCAGTTGGGACAAAATGGCCACCCCCATTGTACAGGCAGGGCAAAATGGCCATCCGGCCCTTGAAGCTGACTGAGAGAGCAGGACCCAGCCCCTAACTAGAAAAGGTTGGGAACCCCCGATCTAGAGCATGACCACAACCCGCTCACACACGATTCCCATGCTGGAATGAATTGCTCCTTTAGAAGTCTAGCAATGGCAAGCAGATTCCGGAGTCAACCAAAACAATATATGAAAACTGCTTAACAAAAGGATCTTGCAGCTAAATATTTTACAGAACTTCCCGACAATGGGTGCTCCTCTGCTACTAAGCTTCGCGACAACCTTTCAGGAAAAAAGAGCAGGCCAATCACTTGCCAAGTAAGGTGGGTAGGAAAGGAAACAGTCTACACACCTAAAGCTTTTCAGCAAATAGTGGTGAGGAAGTATCCCTAGACAGTTTAAACAAAACCTTACTTCTGCTAAATGCTTTCAGATCTTGTTGCCTTTACAATTGTTTATTTTGATTGATTATGAATTTGTAATTTTCTTTTCTTGTGCACAATTTCCTCTGAAGTTGTTTTGCTTTTTTTTAAAAACTGAAAAGTGCTATGAGAAAACCCTGTAGCAAATAAACAAGGGGCATGGACAACATCCTGGAAAAAACTGAGGGTGGAAGAAAGCCACGGCTTTCTTCCTGGTGGAGCAATGGTTAAACTGATGTCCTACAACTAAAAGGTTGGGAATTTGATCCTGACCAGTGCTCAAGGTTGACTCAGCCTTCCATCCTTCCAAGGTCAGTAAAATGAATACCCAGCATGTTGGGGGCAAAATGTTAATTAGCTTGTGAACTGCCTAGAAAGTGCACTAAGCACTATGGGGTGGTACTTAAGTGTAATTACTTTGCTGACGGGGAAAGTGGCCCCCGCCCGTTGGCTCATCTAAGAAAAGTATCCCTCTTGCACCGATGGGGGGAGGGTGGGTCTTTTATAGTTTTAATTGGGGCTTTTTATATCTGAATTGAGCTGTTTTTTAAAGTTTTTAGGAGCGTTTTTCTTTTCTATTTTTTATGATGGTTTTATGTCTTTGTTGTTTATGTCCTATGTTGTGGAGCCACCCGGAGTCGCCCAATGGCGAGGGGGTGGCATATAAATATAAATAAATAAATTTAACTAGTCCCTGTTAGCAATGGGCCAAAACACCAAGTCTGACCTCACCTCAGTAGAGCACAGAATCAGCCACTCCTGGTCCTCTTCTTTGCCATGTTCCCTCTTCCGGATGGAGATCTGACAGCATGTAGCCTGGTCTTCATTGAATTCTGATTTTTCCGCATTGATAGTTCTAATGGGATAAATAGGATAAATAAATCTAGTTAAAACAAAACTCACATGCATAGCTGAAGCATGTCCATTTTTTCCAAGCCCAATGATGCTGGAAAATACAGATCAAATGAGCTAGCTACCTTGGACGTTAATGCCCTAAGCACCACCAGACACTGAACCATCCGTTAATTGGTGAGCCTCACAAACTTTAACTGCCACTCCTATAGACCTTACCTAGGAGTAAGCTCCGGTGAACTCAATGGGACTTGCTTCTGACTAGACATGCCCAAGATTACGTTATTAAATGTCATGGTTTCCTATGTGACAAACAGGGGGAAATAACAGCCTAAAGACTGTTGTTCAAGTAAAGACTGTTCAAATAAAATTAATAGATGTAGCAGCTCCTCCGGTGGCTTAGTGGTAAAGGCACTGAGCTGGAGACTGGAAGGTTGGGTTTCGATACCCGAGAGCTGCACTTGGGGAAATGAAAGGAGCCTCATTTGGGCATCTCCTAAAAAAATCCTTTCAACCCATAATAATCTCTGACACGAAAAGCAAGCAAGCAATAGATGTAAACCAAATCATGCCTTGGAAGAGATTTCAGAATAAGGGAGAGTGGTCCAAATCCCAAACTGCGAGCACCTTTTGGAAATCCAGCTGGGCACAGAGAACAAAAAAGTGATGTGATGGTAAAGAATTATATATTGCAGCTGATAAAAGAAGGAAGAAGAACTCTCTCCAGCCTGGCGCAATGGATGCACCCACAGGAACTTGTCTTCTTCTTCCTAAGACCCTTTTACTTCCTACAGAGGAAGTTGAGTGTGCCACTGTTTGGAAGTGCCTTTTCCATACTGTCTCAAGGTTCTTTCAAGCCACTACAAGATTTAACCCCAAACTTCCAGTGAGTCAAGTTTGTTCTTAAGATCCTAGTTCATAGGAAGTTTGTGGTTAAAACTTGACAGCACAGGAAATGGCCAACATTTTAAGTGTTCTTTCCTGTATGCATCAATTGGGGTTGTTTCAATACTTGACACAGCATTTGACTCATAAAGGGCAAGACTCCAATCTCTTTTATCTTGCAATGCTCTGTTAGCGTAATTGATAATAACTGTGTCCTGTCAAGTCAATTCTGACTTATGGCAATCCTTTCTGGGGTTTTACTACATAGAAAATACAGTACACAGAAATGGTTTACTCATCTCTTTTTCTGGAGACACCCTGGGACTGTGCAGCTTGCCCAAGGCACTAATGAAGAATCAACTCTCTACTTCTGGCTCTGCAGATAGATACCTAAACCAATTAGTCCAGACATCTAGTTACTGAACATTGTAAGGAATGCATGTATTTGGGGTAGATGAATGAATGAGGGTATGTGCAGAGTGTTGGGTAAGAATGGATATAAAGTAGCCTTTGTAAAAATAGTGCAGGTAAAGACAGGGAAGATTAACAGCAGTGGGTAGAAACAAAATGTTGAGAAGAGCTAATTTGCATGATAGACTGGGATTGGTTGTGAGTGAATGATTGATAGAGAAGGTTCTGGAGAACCCTGAGGAGAATTAAAGAGACAAGAAAATGGAGGGGTTTTGAAGTAGTTGCTGTCCTAGAATAATCCATCTGAGGAGAATTAAGAAAAGAGGAAAATTGAAGGGTTTTGTTAGAATCATCCTGCTGAAGAGGGGTAAAAAGATTACCCTAGAGTAATGAGGTTTATTATTTTGGCCTAGGAGTAGGTCAAGTACTGATATGTTGCCTGAAGTGTTTCATTAGCATTTTAAAAAAGCTGCCGTTTGTTTTCCCCATTTTTGAAATCTGACTGTTGATTTTTATAAATATCTCAGTGTTGTTGAATAAACCTTTTTAAAATCTCAAGCCCTTGCATTTTTTAACATCTGTAAAGGGAGTTTGTTTCTTTTTAGTTACATGCTACCAAGAATAGTCCAGAACAAAGTTTATTAGCCAACTCTGGGAAGAGGGAAGGATGTAATTTGTCAAGGCAGACCAGGATTCAGTTATTGAATATCCCAGGGCTTGTCTGGTGTTAAGAAAAATCCAGGCCAGACTTTGCAGTTAAAAGCATCATGCCTTGGTATTTTAATTTATTTGTTCAATTTGAATGCCACCCCACTCACATAGCGACTCTGAGCGGCTGACAAAAAAACACAGAGAATCACATCACCTTACAATAATACAATAGTAAAAAAAAAAATATCAGAAACAATGTACAGTGGCACCTCGGATAAAGTCCGATTCGGATAAAGTCACGGTTTTCATGCACATGTGATGCATTGCATAAAGTCCAAAACCACTAAAAATGGACGTTAACTGAGGTATTTGGTATAGCTTTGGACGTTATTCGATGCATTGCCCATTTGATTCGGATAAAATCCAAAATCAGATAAAGTCCAAACTTGTGGAACAGAGTTTGGACTTTATCCAAGGTTCTACTGTATATAATTTTACAAAAACTCAAAAACCGAACCCCCTACAACTAAGACCAATTCCCTCCAGGCCAGACAGACCGTGGGAGGAGTCTGGAGCATTGGCGGTGGGGGCGGTTTTATGGCCGCAGGGGCCGTGGAACAGCTGCCCCTCTTCCCTCTGGCAGGCCGGGCTGAGGGAAGGAGTTCAGACCAAGATTTTCTTAGGAAAATGGGAAGGTGATCGTTATAAACATATCCCTAACACAGAAGATCCTTACAGCTACTGAAGTGTCTCAGACAGAAGAAAAAAAAATTCTTGGGTTCAAGGTGACCCATTCCTTTTAAAATGGCAATTGAGGAATCAAGGTCTTTGCATTTGTCTTGGCTGACAGAAGAAGAGGGCAGTTTTTTTACTTCTGACATCCAATATGGACCAAAGATTTTATTTAGCTGAGCACTTCTGGCTGTCCTTCTGTTGATAATGAAATGCACCTCCTGTATTTCCTCCTCTCCCCCCCCCCAACATAATTCTTGGTAGTAGAAGTGTTTGATTCCATATCACATTAATAACACATTAATAACACGTTAATAACACGTTATTATAACTTTAGCATGTCTAGCATCAAGACAACTATGTGCTTCTATCTCTTCTCATTTAAGTAGCACTATTGGTGTAAATGCACTAGATGTATCTTTGACGCCTACTTGTGTAGTTACATCACAAACTTTCCCATGTTAGCAGGTGAGGACATAGAGAAACACCTGAAGTTGGCTGAGAGCAACCATGCACATATGCCAAACATGCCCTCCTTGGCTTCTGTGAGCTGCCAAAGTTGTGATTTGTTAACAGGCCAGTCTTTAGACTGGACATGATCAAGTAAACTGAACCAACATGAATTTTTTTGTTGTAATACTCATCTGGTTGGAGGTCTCCTCTTTTTTGCTGCAAAAAGCAGCATTATCCCAAAGATCTGCATCCTTTCAAAACATACTGATAAGGATGCCTTCAATGCCTTTCTGCAACTCACTACTTCACTAGTAACATCATATACAGTCTTTTCCCTGTCTATCACACATCAGTCCTTAAATCAGGGATTCTCAACCTCCCTCAGGCCGGATGCGGCCCATGATGCCATTTCATGTGCCCACCACTACCTCCACCAAACCAGGAAATGCCATGTGGTGGAGGAAGGGCAAAATGGTCATCTGGCCCACAAAGCTGTCTAAGGAAGCATGACCTGCCCCCCCCCCCGCTTTAAAAGGTTGAGAACTCCTGCTCTAAATCATCTGATAGGCGATAGAAACATGCATTTGTCCCATCCTAAATGTTTACATACAATAGTGTGAATATATTTTTCTTTTGTCATTTGTCCTCTAGATATCTGTACTTTAACTCCCAAAATCGCTAACCACTGACCATAGTGGCTGGAGCTTCTGGGAGTTGTACTCTGAAACTTTTGTAAGGCATTATGCTATACAGTATACGTATATATTTTTGTGCCCTAATCAAACCCTGGACTGCAAAAATTTGGCATTTATGCAAGAACAGCTTTCAGATGTGTGAGGCCATTTTTTCAGGGATCTATTCAATTTTAATGGTAGATTGTTGTCAGACATACAGTTTTATATGGCAAAAATCTGAAAGAAGCTTTTGTCCACCTCTACAAATGCACTAAAACTTGCCAAACCACTTCTGACTGTCACATGCATGGCTTATCCCCCACCCCACCCAAGTGTTTTTGCTCGTAGAGTAACAGTTCCGGATCTGTTAGGCTCTTTTCCCCAAGACTTCTTGACTTCACTGCATGCTATTCACCGGAAGAGTTCAGCCTGAATGCAAGGAAAAACTAGACTTGCAAACAAACCTTCAGCAAAAAGGGATTTTTAAAAAAGCACTTGAAACAATGACCACATTTTTCTGATTCAGGCAGAACTAAGTGTACATTTTCACTAGAAGAGACCTGTGTCCAAATAAAGGTTATAGAACTGAACATCTGCTGGAAACAAAAGATTTCTGCCATATAAAACTGTGTTTATCTGATAATAATCTACCATTAACATTGAATAGATCCCTGAAAAAACGGCCTCACACATCTGCATATTTATCATCCTGCTAAGCTAGGAGATGTTCCTACCCAGAAATTAAAGAGTTAACTTGTTGGTCAGGCAAAAATGCACTCTGCAAATGCTCAGAGGAAATGTGACAGACTGTGGAATGTCTTGTCCAGGAGCTCTCTGACAATGTGATAATGTCTATCTGATGCAAAGGTATTGGTAAGAACAAGAGAGAACAAGTTAAGAGGTTGGACATTTGAGGATTCCTTGAGGCTATGCCTTCCTGGAAGAGAGGCATTAAAATGGAAGATTGGAAACAATCCAGAGGGAATAGCTAGAGCCATCCAGAGAATTGGCCAACTGTTACAAAAAGTGGCCTTACTAGGAAAGCTATCTGTCTTTCATCCATATCTCTTGAAGGAGCAGGATGGGGTCCAAGGATTACAGACCTATGGAAGAATAGGATAGGGGTAAGAACATAAGAACAGCCTTGCTGGAACAGGCCACAGCCCATCCAGTCCAGCATTCTGTCTCACACAGTGGCTCACCATTTCCTTCAGGGTATTTCCAAGCAGATGCCTTCACCTGCTTAGGATTCCCTGGAAATGGCATTGAGAGATATCCTGCCTATCTCTCCAACCCCGAGGTTGTCCTTAAGTATCCATAATTATAGCCATTGATACCCTTGTCCTCCATGAACTTGTCTAATCCTTTCTTAAAGCTGTCAAGACTGACAGCTGTCACCACCACTTCTTCTGGCAGGGAGTTCCATAGACCAGTAATCCTCTGGGTGAAAAAGTACTTTCTCTTATTTGTTTGATAACTAGTACCCAAAAGTTTCATGGAATGCCCCCTAGTTCTAGTGTTGTGCGATAGGGAAAACAGTTTTTCCTTATCTACTTTGTCCACACCGTGCATGATTTTATAAACTTCAATCAGGTCACCTCTTAGACGCTGTCGTTCAAGAGTGAAAAGGCCCAACCGTTGCAGCCTCAGATGGTAAGGAAGGTGTTCCAGTCCCCTAATCATTCTGGTTGCCCTCCTCTGTACTTTCTCCAACTCCATAATATCCTTCTGGAGGTATGGCGACCAGAACTGTACACAGTATTCCAGATGGGGCCTCACCATAGATTTATAAAGAGGCAAAATGACACTTGCTGACTTATTTTCTATACCCTTCCTAATGATCCCTAGCATTGAGTTTGCTTTTTTCATTGCTGAGGCACACTGGGTTGACACCTTCATTGAGCTGTCCACCAGGACACCAAGATCCCTTTCCTGGTTTGTCGCAGAGAGTTCAGACCCCATCAGTTTATAAATGTAATTGGGTTTTTTTGCCCCAACATGCATCACTCTGCACTTACGTATGTTGAAGCTCATTTGCCACTGTTTTGCCCACTCCCCCAGTGCCAAGATATCCCTCTGGAGCTCCTCACAATCTCTCACAGTTTTCACTACCCTGTATAATTTAGTGTCGTCAGCAAATTTGGCTACCTTGCTTTTTACTCCTACCTCTAGATCATTTATGAAGAGGTTGAAAAGCAGGGGTCCCAGTACTGAACCTTGGGGGACCCCACTCTTTACTTCCCTCCACTTGGAGAAGTGTCCATTTAATGCTACCCTCTGTTTCCTGTCCCTTAGCCAGTTGCTTGCTGACACGCTCAAAAAATTCCAACAGATTAGTGAGGCATGATGTGCCCTTGTAAAAGCCATGTTGGCTCTCCTTTAGCAGCACCTTCTCTTCTATGTGCCTATTAATTCTATCTTTTAGGATGGTTTCCATCACTTTACCTGGGACACATGTCAAACTGACAGGTCGGTAATTTCCTGGATCACCCCTGGATCCTTTTTTGAAAATTGGTGTTACATTTGTTACCTTCCAGTCATCAGGCACAAAGCCTGATTTGAGGGAAATATTATATATTTTGGCTAGGAGATCAGCAATTTCATCTTTAAGTTCCCTGAGAACTCGTGGATGGATGCCATCTGGTCCTGGTGATTTGTTAGTGTTTAGTTTAACAAGACATGCAAGGATCTCCTCCCTGGTTATATCTATCTGGCTTAATTCATTGATTTCCCTCGCTGTGAAGATAGGCTCTGTTTTGGGCATGTGGTCTCTGTCTTCTTCAGTGAATACTGAAGCAAAGAATTCATTGAGTCTCTCTGCAATCTCTGTTTCCTCTTTAATAACCCCTTGCCTTCCATTGTCATCTAATGGTCCAATGGCCTTCCTAGTTGGGTTCTTACTTCTAATGTACTTAAAGAAGTCTTTGCTATTTCTCTGAGTATTTTTAGCTATACGCTCCTCAAAGTCTTGCTTTGCTTTCCTGATTGTTGCCTTGCATTTGTTCTGCCAGAATTGATGTTTCTGCCTGCTGTCCTCATTCGGACAAGCCTTCCATCTTCTAAATGAGCTTTTCTTGCTCTTGATCACTTCCCGAACAGCTCCTGTAAGCCACATCGGAGTCCTCTTGGACCTGGCAGTGCCCTTTTTCCTTTTGGGTATGCATTCCAATTGGGCCTCTGTTATTGTTTTTGTAAACAGCCTCCATGCCTCTTGGAGTGTTTGGACTCTCTCAATTTTCCCTTTCAGCTTCTTTTTTTACTAGTTTCCTCATCTTTGGGAAATTTCCTTTTTGAAAATTTAAAGTCTCTGTGTTAGATTTTATCAGTGACTTGCGGTCTATGTCTTTCTCTCTTCCTAAAAATCTAAGGGCTTTACAGGAGAGTAAATGTAGATGATAGGAAATAGATTTTGTTATGTTTCATGTCTGCTTGCTGTGTACTTTCTATCTGTATATTTTGTAGAAAATTTACAACCTTTCACCCATGTTTTATCTACTTTTTAGTTTTTGCTTTCTTTTCAATACAATTTATAAAATCCATTCTAGTGCTTGGGACTGGTTTTGGTTAAGGGAAACTTTGTACTAACTGTAGTCCTTGACCGTATGGACTACAATCTACTAAAATAAATATTGGTTATTAAATATATTTTTTTAATAAAGTAAAGATGGTGGCAGTGGCGGATTTTACGGAAAGAAAACTACTGTCAACTTGCTAATTACCTTAGCCTTCGCTGTGTCCTCTGAGGAGTCCTTTGACTTCAGGATAAAAAAAAAAATCAGACAGGTGGAAAAGTTGTTGGAAAGCCAAGGTGAATGAATAGGCAGTTTCTCAAATTAGTGTGGTTACATCCCTGCAACCACACTAAACTGTACGCACAACTCACCAAAACAACATTTGACTGTCACATGGCATGGCTCATCCATTCCTCCTCCCCTACCCCAAGCATTTTTGCTTGTAGAGTAAGCGTTCCGGATCTGTTAAACTCTTTTTTTCCAATGCATGCTATTCATGTAAAGAATTCAGCCTGAGTGCAGGGGAAAACTAGACTTGCTATAAGGCAAACAAACCTTCAGCAAGAAGGAATTTTAAAAAAAGAAGCACTAAAAACAATGGCCACATTCTTCACTTTCAGCCAGAACTAAGTGTGCATTTTCACCTGAAGAGAGTTGCGGCCAAAATATACACACAGAAACCCTTATACAGTCCATCCAACCAGAGCGGACCGGAGGGGCTAATTGTTCCATCAGCCAGAGGGGCTTCCTCCATGGTCCCTTCGGTCCCTGCACCCTTTTTTAGGGGGTGGGTAGTTTTAAGTAATTTTAACCTGGTTTTATCTGGAATTGTTAACTGCCCTGAGTCGGCCTTGGCTGAGTGGGTGGTATATAAATTTAACAATTAAATTAAATTAAATTTAAAAAAAATTAAACCACTGCCAGGGACAAAAGATTCCTGCATATAAAACTGCACTTGTCTGGCAGTCTGAAAAAATGGCCTCACCACATCTGCAATCTAGCATTCTTCTAAACTAATGGACACTCCTAATCACATATAATATCGGCAAGACTTTCAAATAAAATTACCTGATATTTGGCTTTGAAATAAAATTGATATTATCTTATTACTTCTGATATTGCTCCTCATAGCTGGCTGACATTACGCTGTAGCAATCATCTTGCTTATACGATTTTTGACTGGAGACTTCAAAAGTCATTTATGGCCGGATAAAATCAAATACCAATGAAGATGCATCCAGTCTTAAAGCAAATAAAACATTTGCCTTGCTATGGATGGTTGCATTTCAGAATAAAGAAAGCTACCCACTAGGGCTTTGCTTAATCTGTGAGTAGTTGCAATATAGTGGACAAAGTAATGAACTAGGATTCAGATGATCAGCTTCAAATGCTCAGTCAGCCATGATATGACGATTGGTTGACCACTGCCTTGGGGTGACAATAGTAAAATCAGCCCTTAACCATCTCTCACACTTTGAAAATCCGATTAGGACTGCCACAAACTAGATGAGATTTGACAGCATGTAACATGCATCTCTAGCCAGGAGGCAGCGGCTTGATTTCTCCTATTCTCCCATGGAAAAGTTTTATTGTTCTTCTCTCTATTCCAAGTAACAGTTTACAAGTGTAGCAATAAAAATCCTCTAACACTCCTGACCCTTCTTATAGTATGATCAATTGAAAAGTATTCAAGAACTTTATGCTATTTTATCTTTTTAAACTCTTAGTCCTCTCTGGAGCCTTTTTCGGACAGTCAAGACACACCCTAAGTCAGACAGTGTCTCTATCATTCAATCAGTTGTTGAACATCTGGCAAATCAAGAGCTGTACAGTAACTTAGCAGTATTATTATGCTTGTCATGGGGTACACAGAAAGAGCCTCCTAGAAGATTGTGGTAATTTTTAACCACAATCAGGCGTACACTGGTAATGGAAACTCTGTGTTAACTGCTGCTTCTTTCATGACAAGACCACAAATGACTTGCCAAGCTGCCAAGCACTATTATATGACAGGCTTAATAATATACAAGAACTGCAGCGGCTCAAGTAGCTAAGACGCTGACAGAGAGGCGGAAGGTCAGCAGTTCGATTCCCGAGTACTGCAGGACGGAGTGAGCTCCCATCTTGGTCCCAGCTCCTGCCAACCTAGCAGTTCGAAAGCAAGAAATTGCAAGTAGATAAATAGGGACCACTTCAGTGGGAAGGTAACAGTGTTCCGTGCGCTCCGGTGTCTAGTCATGCCTGCCATGTGACGACGGAATTGTCTGCAGAAGCAGACAGTGCTGGCTCTTCGGCTTTGAAACAGAGATGAGCACTGAACCCTAGAGTCGGATACGACTGGCTTTCGAACAAGGGAAATATTTACCTTTAGTAATATACAAGCAGAACATGGTTTGATAAAATCCCCAGGGGAAAATTTGCATAGACAGGAATGGAAGCAGGCAGGGTGGCCAACCTTGGTCCTCCTGCTGTTTGTTCTTAGACTTCAATTCCCAGAAGCCCAAGTTAGCACACCTGCTGTTCAGAGCTTTTGGGAATTGAAGTCCAAGAACAGGAGCACCAAGGTTGGCCACCCCATTTAATCTCTAACCCAGTGATGGGCAGTCTTGGCCCTCCAGCTGTTCTTGAACTTCAATTCCAAGAAACCCTGACCAGCTGGTGTGTTGACTTGGGCTTCTGGGAATTGAAGTTCAAGAACAGCTGGAGGGCCAAGACTGCCCATCACTAACCCCACCCCACGTTAAACAGAGAAAGGGGAAAGGTGTGCCTCAGCAGCGACAAAAGCAAACTCAATGCTAGGGATCATTAGGAAGGGTATAGAAAATAAGTCAGCAAGTGTCATTTTGCCTCTTTATAAATCTATGGTGAGGCCCCATCTGGAATACTGTGTACAGTTCTGGTCGCCATACCTCCAGAAGGATATTATGGAGCTGGAAAATGTGCAGAGGAGGGCAACCAAAATGATTAGGAGACTGGGACACTAATAACCTTCCTTACCATCTGAGGCTGCAACGGTTGGGCCTCTTCACTCTTGAACGACAGCATCTAAGACGTGACCTGATTGAAGTTTATAAAATCATGCACGGTGTGGACAAAGTAGACAAGGAAAAACTGTTTTCCCTATCGCACAATACTAGAACTAGGGGGCACTCCACAAAACTTTTGGGTACTAGTTCTCAAACAAATAAGAGAAAGTACTTTTTCACCCAGAGGATTACTGGTCTATGGAACTCCCTGCCAGAAGAAGTGGTGACAGCTGTCAGTCTTGACAGCTTCAAGAAAGGATTAGACAAGTTCATGGAGGACAAGTTTAGTGTCTTGCACCGAAGACAAAGAAGGAGCCACAGTGAGGGCTAAAACACAGCTTTATTGCATGATGGTCAGGATGAGCATGTGGTAATGGCGGAGGTACAGCTCATTTTATACTGCAGTAATACATTTGAAAAGGGTTGCACGGTAGCTCATTGGCTGCTACCTGCGTGACGTCATTCTGAGTCACGCCCATCTTCTCCAGGTGATCCTTGCGCGGGAAGGTTCCCGCGGCTGCCAGTGATTGGGGGAATTTGAACCATGTGAGCTGAACGCTCGCAGCTGCCCTCTATGGGCAGCTAGCTCGTGTTCCTTAAACAGCTGGGTTACATTGTAATCATTGTCAGGTTACATTCATACATTCTTAAAGTAATACTGTTACATACACAACACTCCTCCCCCCTAGGATGGGACGAAGTCCCTCAACCATTGTGGCTTCCCGCATGTGCGCTTGGGGCATGCGACTGCTTGGCTGAGCTCAGGGGAACTAGGGGCTCCGAGTTCCGCAGACTCTCGTCCTGCAATGGAAAGGGGGGACTCATTAGTTGTCTGACGGGGACTCTGTGACAACCTTGCGTTGGGAGAAGGGAATGGAACATGCAGCTGAGATGTGAACCCCTGCCTGTTGCTCGTGGCGCCTGGGGACACCCCCCCAGCACGGACCTCAGAACCGACGAGGAGACCCTTGTTGTCTCGCCCCGGTCTCTTGCGCCTGCAACCGGCTTACTTGCGCTACCCCCTGCTGCCTGACTCGGAGTTCTTGGGAATGGAGAGAATGAACTTCCCCCTGCTGCCTGGTTCGGGGGCCTTGGTGATGGGGTATACTCTAAAACAAAAGGACTGGAAGGACTGGAGGTACCAGGGGCTGAACTAAAACCCCTCTTCTCGCTCGGATGGGTGGGGGACCACTCCGCGACACCCCCCTGGTACGGTAACATAAAGTCAAACTCATACCACTCTTTCAAAGTATCCTCCTCCTCATCTGAGAATCCAGGGTATGCATTTGTACCCGAGGACGTCCCCGTGTCTCCCCCTTGGGTTACGCGGGTGGGGGAGGACCCTAACGCTGACTCTCTTACCCTGGTGACTCGTCTTCTGAGTTGGTCAGTGTGCCTTCTCCAGAGTAGACCTGTGCTAGTCTCAACCCTGTAGGACACTGGTCCCGTTTGCTCAATGATCGTTCCTGGGCCCCATGTTGGTCCCGAGGTCGCATACTTTCTGCAGTGAACCGGGTCCCCTACCAAAAAACTTTTGGAGCTCTCTATCTCTATATTTCTCCCTTCATCCTCCACCCTGGTCGGATCCAACCGATCAAAAAGTGTTACCGGCCTCTTCCTCATGAGGAGTTCGGCCGGCGAAAGTCCTGAAGCTAGGGGAGTTGCCCTATAACAAATGAGGAACTGACACAGTTGGAGGTTCAACTCACCGGGACCCATGCGCCGCAGTGTGTCTTTCATAGTGTGCACTTGGCGCTCTACCTGACCGTTTGTGGCAGGGTGAAACGGGGCAGAGGTAATGTGCCGGATGGCATTCCTCTCAATGAACCGCCTTGAATTCTGCAGAAGTGAAAGTACTGGCGTTATCGCTCACAAGGATGTCCGGCAGGCCGAAACAACTGAACACCTTGCACAAGTGTTTAATGGTTGCGGCAGATGAGGTGTTAGTCATGGGAATGACTTCCAACCATTTGGAATATGAGTTGACTATCAGCAGAAACATGGACCCACGAAAGGGGCCAGCAAAGTCAACGTGTACTCGGGACCATGGCCCGTGTGCCGTGTCCCATTCCCTATGGGGCAGCCGGGACTCCTCGGGCCAAGAGCTCTGGCAGCTCTCACACGTGCCCACTAAGTGTTCTATATCCACGTCTATCTGGGGCCACCAGAAGTAGCTCCTGGCCAGTGCCTTGGAGCGCACTATTCCCGGGTGGCTGGTATGCAGTAGCCTCAGCACCTTTGCTCGTAACTTCTCTGGAATGACCACCTGCTGGCCCCAGAGGAGGCAGCCCCTTTCAAGGGAAAGCTCTACTCTGCGCCTGAAAAACGATTTGAATTCCTCCTCGGGGGGAGTTGTAGGCCACCCTTTTCTTACCCAAGAACTGACTTGGGACAGGATTTTGTCAGCCGCCGTGGCTTTGGCGAGATCTGCAGGAACTATGGGGGCGAGTCGAGAGACTCGATCAGCAGGACTTGGTGGTCCTACCTCGCATTCGGGGTCTCCTAAACTAGGGAGAGGAGATCGGGACAGTGCGTCCGCATGGGAGATCTCCTTCCCTGGGTGATAGACCAGCTCATACTGGTAGGCGGTAAGGAAAATCACCCAACGTAGCATTCTGGGGGACAGAATTTGTGGGGTGGGCTTGCCTGTAGTAAAAATTCCCAAAAGGGGCTTATGATCAGTCACAACCGTGAACTCGCGGCCATATAGGAAATCGTGGAACTTCTTTGTTCCTGCGATTATGGCCAGGGCCTCTCTATCTGTCTGCGCGTAGTTGCGCTCTGCCTTTGAAAGTGACCTGGAATAGTAGGCAACCGGGGCTTCCCGCCCGCTCTCTAACACGTGGCACAGCACCGCCCCTACCCCCACTGGTGATGCATCACAGACCAAAACTACTGGTTTTCTCGGGTCGAAATGAGTCAGAACAGCATCCGAGGATAGGAACGCCTTGAGCTCTTTGAATACTTTCTCCTGCCTATCTCCCCACCGCCAAACCACTTCTTTCTTAAGTAGCCCGTGCAGTGGCTCTGCGACGGATGCCTTCATTGGTAAGAAGGAATGGTAAAAATTCAGGAGCCCTAGGAATGACTGCAGCTCCGGTTTCGCGGTGGGGCAAGGGGCGCTTTGCACAGCCGCAACCTTGGACTCGGATGGCTTGATGCCCTCCGGGGTTATCTTGAACCCGAGAAACTCAACCTCCCTCGCAAAAAATACACATTTATCCCTTCTCAACCTCAGTCCCGCTCTCTCGAATACAGAGAGGACTCTGTCTAGTCTCCTCGCTAGTTCTGATTCGCTCCCCGCTGTTATCAAAACGTCATCAAAATATGGGAGCACGCCTGGAAGCCCCTTTAAAAGGCGTTCCAAAAGGAACTGGAAAATCCCAGGGGCCGAACTGTAGGCATGTTACCTTGAATGCCCCCTTATGCGTAACGATGGTTTGCGCAGCGGCAGCAGCTGGGGTTACTGTCAGCTGCTGGTACGCCTGCGCCAGGTCTAGCTTGGCAAAACACCTCCCCCCATGCAACGTGGCCAGTAAGTGGCTAACCACTGGCACTGGATATGCATTTGGCCGAATGGCCTTGTTAACTGTACATTTGTAGTCAGCGCAAATCCTGACCTCCCCATTGGATTTTAGGGCTGTAACAATCGGAGTTTCCCACTCCGCTGAATCAACTGGAACCAAAATCCCCTGCCCCACCAATTTGTCCAGCTCTGCCTCAATCTTGTCCTTGAGGGCGAAAGGAACTCTTCTTGGCTTGAGACGTATGGGCCGGATTTCTGGGTCCAACTCAAAAGAAACTGGGGGCCCCTTGTAAGTCCCGAGCCCCTTCTTGAAAACACCCCGGTGCGCATCGCACACGTCCCAAATTGGGTCAGTCTCTATGGCGTTAATGCCGGACAGTTCAATTCCCAGGGGAGCAAACCACTGGGTTCCCAAAAGGCAACATCTTCCCCCCTTGAGAACCACTAAGGGCAGTTTTTCTGTGAAATTTTTGAACTTCACCGTGAAGTTCCCCACCCCCAACACTGGGATCCCATAACCCTGCACGTCCCATAAGTACGACTTCATGGCCCGCAACTTGGGCCGCGCATTTGGGGGAATGCGCATGAACTCCTTCTGGGACAGGATGGAGTAGGACGACCCCAAGTCTATTTCCATTCTCACTGGAACCCCTTGTAACAGTACCTCTACATAGAAGCACCGGTGCTCCAGGCCCACGCGGTTCACGCCTGCTGCGTCGTTGTTGGTTGAGACCTTTCCGATGCCGGCTGCCTTGCATTGGTGTGCTTGAGGGTGTCTCAATGTGCCCTTGTCCTCGGTTCACCCGCGCCTGCAGACCATGGCGATGTGGCCCTTCTGGCCGCAACTGTGGCACTCGGCCTTCCGGAATGGGCATCTCGTCCGGTCATGAGATGCCCCACAGCCATCGCAATGGTGGCTTCCTCGCTCGCTGGTCCGGCGCTTTTCCCCGTGGTTCCTTACCCTAAAGACGTCATTGTCCTTGCTGGAGCAGGACTCCGCCATCGTGGAGGACTCCTCGGAGGTTGCTGGGGTGCCTGCGGGCTGTTGGGTGCCCCGCCAGGCCGCCTGCGCTGAGATCCGCCGGGCCGCATGCACAGGTGACTTGGCCCTCTCTGGTGCGGCCACTCGGGACTTAAAAACTCTGATCCCACTCCTCGCCGCCTCGGCCGCTTGAGCTTCTCGCAGTACCGCGTTGAACGTGAGGCGATGCTCACGGGTCATCAACTTCCTCTGGACCTCCTCGTCCCTCAGGCCACACAGCATGCGGTCTCAGAGGGCCGTGTCCAGGTCCTCCCATTGGCAATGGATGGCCGCCAGCCTGAGGGCCGCCGCGTAGGCGGATACGGATTCTCCCGGGCGCTGATCCCGCCTGTGGAATGCAACCTGGGCCAGAAAAATGGAAATGGGCGGCTGGAAGTACTCCCTCATTAGCGCCAGGATGCGGTCAATGGGCACCACGTCGACCTTCCGGGGAGCCACCAGGTTCATCAGGATGCGCAGCGTGGCCGGCCCCACCTGGGCTAGGAAGTGTGAGCGCATCTTCCCCTCATCGTTGATGCCTGCAGCATCCATTGCGTGCCGAAACTCGCACTCGTACAGCTCCCATTGTTCTGGATCGCTGATATCGAACTGGTGAGGCTTGATCTTGGGACACGCCATGCATCCCACCTTTGTCGCCAATTTAGTGTCTTGCACCGAAGACAAAGAAGGAGCCGCAGTGAGGGCTAAAACACAGCTTTATTGCATGATGGTCAGGATGAACATGTGGTAATGGCGGAGGTACAGCTCATTTTATACTGCAGTAATACATTTGAAAAGGGTTGCACGGTAGCTCATTGGCTGCTACCTGCGTGACGTCATTCTGAGTCACGCCCATCTTCTCCAGGTGATCCTTGCGCGGGAAGGTTCCCGCGGCTGCCAGTGATTGGGGGAATTTGAACCATGTGAGCTGAACGCTCGCAGCTGCCCTCTATGGGCAGCTAGCTCGTGTTCCTTAAGCAGCTGGGTTACATTGTAATCATTGTCAGGTTACATTCATACATTCTTAAAGTGATACTGTTACATACACAACAACAAGGGTATCAATGGCTATAATTTTGGATACCTAAGGACAACCTCCGGGTTGGAGAGATAGGCAGGATATCTCTCAATGCCATTTCCAGGGAATCCTAAACAGGTGAAGGCATCAGCTTGGGAATAATACCCTGAAGCAAACGGTGAGCCACTGTGTGAGACAGAATGCTGGACTGATTGGGCTTCTGTGGCCTGTTCCAGCAAGGCTGTTCTTATGTTCTTATGAAAGACTTCAGCCAGAAACAGCTCGTTCTCATTGCGATATGTTAAGGTTTGCAATCTTTCTGCATGTCGGATATTAACAAAACAAGTGGAAAACGATTAATTGCACTAGTATCAAACGTAAAGGTAAAGACTGCCCTTGCTGGAGAGCCAGTCATATCCGACTCTAGGTTTCAGTGCTCATCTCTGTTTATAGCCAAAGAACCAGCGCTGTCTGCGTCTGCAGACGTTTCTGTGGACATGTGGCAGGCATGCCTCAACTCCAGGGTGCATGGAACGCTGTCTACCCACCAATGTGGTCCTTATTTATCTACTTGCAATGTCTTGCTTTCGAACTGCTAGGTTGGCAGGAGCTGGGGCAGAGACAGGAGCTAACTTCATCCTGCAGTACTCAGGAATCGAACTGCTGACCTTCCAATCATTGAGTTCAGCATCTTAACTAGTTGAGCCACTGCAGACTGCACTTATATTCCTGTACATTATATCATAGAATCACCGAGTTGGAAGAGGCAATTTAGGCCATCGAGTCCAACCCCCTGCTCAAAGCAGGAATCTGAATCAAAACACATATAACGTGTGTGTGTGTGTGTGTGTGTGTGTGTGTGTGTGTGTATTTCTTTTTAAAATTTTGTAAAATGTTTTTGTGATTTTGAGGTTTTGTAGTTGCAATTGTGATTATTTTGCTCTTTGTTAGCTGCCCAGTCTCTTTGCTGAATGAAAAACACACAAGCATGAGAAACATCAGAATAACTTCTATAGATCTTATCAAAATATTATAGTAGATATTATTAGACTATCGTATAATTACAACCTGTTTCCTGGCTGTTTTCGTGAAGTATGTAAGCAAAAGTGTCTTCTTCTTCCGAGTCTAGGCCAGATGTGAAACTGCCAAAATGAAGGCACCTTTTGGTGAGTTCATTCTGCAGTTCCTTTCGCCTGACCTAGTGTGAGAAAGATTAGCTGGGAATATAGGGTTGACGTTAACAGTGTATGCCTGATTGTGGTTTTTTAAAAAAACACCACAATCTTCTAGGAGGCTCTTTCTGTGTACTCCATCACAAGTATAATAATACTGTTAAGTTACTGTACTGCTCTTGATTTGCCAGATGTTCAACAACAGATTGAATGATAGAGACACTGCCTGACTTGGGGTGTCTTCTTGACTGGTCGAAAACCCCATGCTAAAGTCAGAGTTAAACACACAGCCCATTCAAGATCTCATGCTGTTGAGTGGGTGCATGTGTGCCTACCGTAACAGGCAGCCACAGCCAAGAGGAAGCAAGAGGTGGTGGACACAGTAGAACTGAGCTAGGGACAGAATAGTTGACTTTCCCTCCCTCCCTCCCTCCCTCCTGCAAGTAGGCCGAGAGGAGGGGAACAAAGAGCAGGACTCCACCAGCCATCTCCTCCCCTTCAAATGTTACCATTTTAGCTCTTCTCCTGACAGCTGGCCCCTAGGGACTGCAGTGGCAAGTTGGCAGTTCAAGACCTGAGCACTGCATGACAGAATGAGTGCCCATTTCTGTCCCAGCTCCTTCCAACCTAGCAATTTGAAAGCAAGAAATTGCAGGTAGATAAATAGGGACCACTTTGGTGGGGAAAAGATCTTAGAGACATGAAAAGAGCCTCATTCAGGTGTCCGTTGAGCAGAGTTCCTCCAGCAAAAATCCTTTCATCCCAGAAAGCACTTTGTGTGCTTCTGACATTTTTTAAAAACAAAAGCTGGCCCCTGCCATACCACTTGCCATCACCACCATCCCCCTAGCAGACCCAAGAGACACAATGTGTACTGAGACATGTGTGCACCCATCTCTGTATTTGGGGTTCCAGCATCTCTCTGGCCATTCAGTCATTCAATTGTCACAGCTAAGCACTAGTAAAACAACCCAACATCTTGCATGTTAGAGCAGATGAAAATTAAAGTCAAACATACTAGAAAAACCACAGTTACTGTTGTGTATGTACAATGTTGCTTGATATGTATGTACAATGTCGCTTTAAGAAATGTATGAATGTAACCTGGCCACAATCACAATGTAACCCAGCTGTTAAAGGAACGCGAGCAAGCTGCCTATAGAGGGCAGCTGCGAGTGTTCAACTCACATGGTTATCATTCCTCAAATCACCTGCAGCCGCGGGAACTCCCCGCAACAACCAACTACTACCGATCCACCACCGAAGATGGGCGTGACCCGGATGATGTCACGCCGGTAGCGGCCAATGAGCTACCATGAAGCCAGATTCAAATGTGTTGTACTACTGTATATAATGTGAGGTATCTCCGCCATTACCACATGTTCGTTCTGATCATCAACCAATAAACCTGTGTTAGTCCTTATTGCGACTCCTTCCATGTCTCCTGGAACAGACACTAAATTGGCGACGAAGGTGGGATCGATGGCGAATCCCAAGGTCAAGGCGTACCAGTTCGATGTGAGCGAGCCCGAACAATGGGAGCTCTATGAGTGCCAGTTTCGGCACGCGATGGGAGCCGCGGGCGTCGACGCCGCCGCGAAGATGCACTCCCACTTCCTGGCCCAAGTGGGGCCGGCCACGCTGCGGATCCTGATGACCCTGGTGGCCCCCCGGAAGGTAGACGAGGTCCCCATCGACTGCATCCTGGAGAGACTGGGTGAGCATTTCCAGCCGCCCGTCTCGATCTTCCCAGCCCGGGTCGCGTTCCACAGGCGAGACCAGCGACCGGGCGAATCCGTGTCCGCCTACGCGGCAGCCCTCAGGCTTGCGGCGGTCCACTGCCAGTGGGATGACCTGGACCAGGCCCTCCGTGACCGCATGTTGTGTGGTCTGAGGGACGAGGAGCTGCAGAGGAGGTTGATGACCCGCGACCAACGCCTCACGTTCAACGAGGTACTGCGAGAGGCCCAAGCAGCCGAGGAGGCCAGAAGCGGGGTGAGACTGTTCAAGTCCCGAGGGGCCGCGTCCGAGAGGGCCAAGTCACCAGTACAGGCGGCCCGGCGGACACTAGCGAAGACGGCCTGGCGGGCCCCCAAGCTGCCCGCCGGCACACCAACGTCGTCCGAGGAGTCGTCCACAACAGCGGACCCCTACTCCAGCGAGGACGACGACGTCCAGAGGATCAAGAAGCGTGGTGAGAAGCGGCAGTCCCGAGAACGGCAGGACCGCCATTGCAACGGTTGTGGGGCATCCCACGACCGCACGAGGTGCCCGTTTCGAAAGGCCGAGTGTCACAACTGCGGCCGAAAGGGGCACATTGCCCGAGTATGCAGGCGCGGGCGAGTCGAGGACAAGAGGAGTTCCAGCCATCCCCAGACGCATCAGCAGAAGGCGACCGGCACCAGGAAGGTCGCAGCCAGCTACGATGAGGAAGGCGTGAACCGCGTGGGCCTGGAGCACCGGCGGTTTTTCGTAGAGGTACTGTTGCAAGGGGTCCCAGTGAGGATGGAGATAGACTCGGGGTCATCTTATTCCATCCTGTCCCAAAAAGAGTTCATGCGTATTCCCCCAGACAAGCGGCCCAAACTGCGGGCCATGAGGTCACGCCTTTGGGACGTGCAGGGAAATGGGATCCCAGTGTTGGGGGTGGGGAACTTCAAGGTGAAGTTCAAGGGCTACTCTGAGAAACTGCCCTTAGTGGTCCTCAAAGGGGGGAGGTGCTGCCTTTTGGGAACGCAGTGGTTTGCTCCCCTGGGAATCGAACTGACCCAATGCGGGACGTGTGCAACGCGCACCCGGACGTTTTCAAGAAGGGGCTCGGGAAATACAAGGGGCCCCCGGTTTCCTTCGAGCTGGACCCAGAAATCCGGCCCATCCGCCTCAAACCAAGGAGGGTGCCTTTCGCCCTAAAGGACAAGATCGAAGCGGAACTGGACAAATTGGTGGGGCAGGGGATTTTGGTTCCAGTTGACTCGGCGGAGTGGGAAATGCCGATTGTTACAGCCCTTAAGTCGAACGGGGAAGTCAGGATTTGTGCAGACTATAAATGTACCATTAACAAGGCCATTCGGCCAAATGCATATCCAGTGCCCATGGTCAGCCACTTGCTGGCCACGTTACATGGGGGGAAGTGTTTCGCCAAGTTAGATCTGGCTCAGGCGTACCAGCAGCTCTCTGTAACCCCAGCTGCTGCCGCCGCGCAAACGATAGTGACGCACAAGGGGGCGTTTAAGGTAACGCGCCTTCAGTTTGGCGTGAATTTGGCCCCCGGAATTTTCCAATCCCTCGTGGAACGCCTTTTAAAGGGGCTTCCAGGCGTCCTCCCATACTTCGACGACGTGTTGATAACGGCGGGGAGCGAATTAGAGTTGGCAAAGAGGCTAGATGGGGTCCTTTCAGTGTTCGAGAGGGCAGGCCTTCGACTGAGGAGGGACAAATGCGTATTCTTTGCGAGGGAGGTTGAGTTTCTAGGCTTTAAGGTAACCCCGGACGGGATCAAACCCTCTGAGTCAAAGGTTGCAGCTGTGAAGAACGCCCCTCGCCCCACCGCAAAACCGGAGCTACAGTCATTTCTAGGGCTCCTAAATTTTTATCATACCTTCCTGCCTCGGAAGGCATCGGTTGCGGAGCCACTGCACGCGCTGCTTAAAAAGGACGCGGTTTGGCGGTGGGGGGACAGGCAGGAGAGAGCATTCAAGGAGCTTAAGTCACTCCTGTCTTCGGACGTTGTCCTGACCCATTTCGACCCGAAAAAACCAGTGGTCTTAGTCTGCGATGCGTCCCCAGTGGGGGTGGGGGCGGTCCTGTGCCACATGTTGGAAAGCGGGAGGGAAGCCCCGGTAGCGTACTACTCTAGGTCCCTCTCAAAGGCCGAGCGCAATTACGCGCAAACTGATAGGGAGGCCCTATCCATCATCGCCGGAACCAAAAAGTTCCATGACTTTTTATACGGCCGCGAGTTTACGGTAGTGACCGATCACAAACCACTTTTGGGGATCTTTACTACCGGCAAACCCACACCGCAAATTCTATCCCCCCGAATGCTGCGTTGGGCCATTTTCCTCAACGCCTACCAGTATGAGCTGGTCTATCACCCAGGGAAGGAGATCTCCCATGCGGACGCACTGTCCCGATCCCCTCTCCCAAGCGTAGGGGACCCCACATGCGAGGTAGAGCAGGATCACCAAGTCCTACTGATCGAGTCTCTCGACTCATCCCCCATTGTCCCGGCCGACCTCGCCAAGGCCACGGCGGCCGACAAGATACTGGCCCAAGTTAGTTCCTGGGTTAGGAAGGGCTGGCCCACGACTCCCCCCGAGGAGGAGTTCAGGCCATTCTTTAGGCGCAGAGTAGAGCTGTCGCTGGAAAGGGGCTGCTTACTCTGGGGCCAGCGGGTAGTGATCCCAGAGAAGCTGAGGGCCAAAGTACTGAGACTATTGCACACCAGTCACCCCGGGATCGTGCGCTCCAAGGCCCTGGCCAGGAGTTTCTTTTGGTGGCCCCAGATAGACGGGGACATAGAGCGTTTAGTGGGCACGTGTGAGAGCTGCCAGAGCTCTCGGCCCGAGGAGTCCCGGTTGCCCCATAGGGAATGGGATACGGCCCGCGGGCCATGGTCCCGGATTCATGTCGACTTCGCTGGCCCTTTCCGCGGGTCCATGTTTCTACTGGTAGTCGACTCCTATTCCAAGTGGTTGGAGGTAATCCCTATGAACAGCACCTCCTCCGCCGCAACCATCAAGCAGTTGCGCAAGCTTTTTGCCTGCTTCGGCCTGCCCGACGTCCTTGTAAGCGATAACGCTAGTACCTTCACGTCTGCAGAATTCAAGTTGTTCATTGAGCGGAACGCCATAAGGCACATCACCGCTGCCCCGTTTCACCCCGCCACAAACGGTCAGGTAGAGCGCCAAGTGCGCACTACAAAAGACGCACTGCGGCGCATGGGCCCCGGTGAGTTGAACCTTCATTTGTGTCAGTTTCTCATCTGCTACAGGACAACCCCCCTAGCTTCAGGATTTTCCCCAGCCGAACTCATCATGAGGAGGCGTCCGGTAACACTTTTTGACCGGATGGATCCGTCCAGGGTTGAGGATGAAGGGAGAAACATAAACATAGGGGGAGGGAGCTCCAAAAGTTTCTCGGCAGGGGACCCGGTTCACTGCAGGAACTACGCGGCGTCAGGGCCGGCGTGGGTCCCAGGGACAGTCATCGAGCAGACGGGACCAGTGTCCTACAGGGTCGAGACTAGCTCGGGTCTACTCTGAAGGAGGCACGCCGACCAACTCAGAAGGCGGGTCACTAGTGAAGGGGATTCAGCGTTAGGGTCCTCCCCCACCCGCATTACCCAAGGGGGAGACACGGCGGAAACCGGGGATACAAATGCATATCCTCGGTTCTCAGCCACAGAGGAGGATACTTTGAAAGAGAGGGATCAGTTTGATGATTATGAGTTACGGTACCAGGGGGGTGTAGCGGAGTGGTCCCCCACCCGTCCTAGCGAGAAGAGGGGTTTCAGTTCAGCCCCTGGTACCTCGAGTCCCCCCAGTCCTTTTGTGTTAGAATATACCATAGCTCCAGCTCCCCGGAGACCAGCACCCCCAAGGCAGGCATCGGGGGGGAGTCCAACCACCACAGCCCCCGGAACGCCCAGGCAGGGAACGGGGGGTGGCGAGACCACGAGGGTCTCTTCATCGGTCCCAAGATTCGTGCTGGGAGGGACCCCTAGCTCCTCAAACGGCAGGCAGGAGTTCACTTCCCAACTGTTCATTCCATTCCCATCCCCCAATGCAAGGTTACCACAGAGCCCACACCGAGCCACTAACGAGTCCCCCCTTTCCGTTGCAGGACAGGACTCCGCAGAGCCAGGCTCCCCTGTGTTAGGCCAAGCGGCCGCTCGCCCCAGGCGCACGTGCGGCAAGCCACAATGGTTGAGGGACTTCGTCCCATCCTAGGGGGGAGGTATGTTGTGTATGTACAATGTTGCTTGATATGTATGTACAATGTCGCTTTAAGAAATGTATGAATGTAACCTGGCCACAATCACAATGTAACCCAGCTGTTAAAGGAACGCGAGCAAGCTGCCTATAGAGGGCAGCTGCGAGTGTTCAACTCACATGGTTATCATTCCTCAAATCACCTGCAGCCGCGGGAACTCCCCTCAACAACCAACTACTACCGATCCACCACCGAAGATGGGCGTGACCCGGATGACGTCACGCCGGTAGCGGCCAATGAGCTACCATGCAGCCAGATTCAAATGTGTTGTACTACTGTATATAATGTGAGGTATCTCCGCCGTTACCACATGTTCGTTCTGATCATCAACCAATAAACCTGTGTTAGTCCTTATTGCGACTCCTTCCATGTCTCCTGGAACAGACACTAAAGTTACCCACCCTTATATCTACAGAAATAAGAAGGAAGCAAGGAATCTCATTTCCCATTTGTGTCTCCTTCCCCCAGTTTTCATATCTGCCTTTATTTTGTGGGCAAGAAAACCACAGCAGATGTTGTGTTGTGTTACTAGTGCTTAGCTGTGACAATCAAATGATTGAGTGGCCAGAGAGAGACGCTGCTCCTGCTGTAGCAAAACCAGTGTGGCAGGAGAAACCACCTCACCTCTCTTTTTGCAGAAGTGCAGCAGACACTCATGGTCTCTTTATCACAAAAGTGGGCAATCTCAAGCACACGGTCATGAAATGTTACTAATACAGTATCACCAAAATGATGTATAAGAGTCAGGAGCTTTTTTTTTATTTTATTTTTTTGCAAGAGGTTGTTATGAAACTCCATTTCTCCAAAACTGGTGTCCAGGAAATTCAGTAACACGTTTTTCTGCATAGCGCAATAATTATTAAGCAGTTCTATGTATTACTGTCAGCAATAATTACGGTGGGGCTTCGTCACATAAAACCTAAGGATAGTATGTAGCAAAAGTGCAATACCAATATCATATACAGAGGATGCCAAAAATGTATACACATTTTAAGAGATAAAAAAGTGGCACTTTAAAGACTAACTGCTGTATTTTAATGTTAGCTTTCCTGAATCAAATCCACTTTGTCTAATGAAGTGGCCTTGATCCATGAAAGCTAATAAAAAAATACAGCCGTTGGTCTTTAAAGTGCCATGTTTTTTGTTTTTGTTTACTCTCTGATATGCTTGAAACACAGACTAACACAGCTACCATTTCAAAATTTTAAAGAGATGTTATCTTACTTTTTGAACCTGAATTGAATTATGGTAGCAATGTATAGTATGACGTTCAGTCCAAAAAATTAAAGCTAGCATCACCATGTGACAGGCAAGCCAGTTTGAGACGCAAGGTACTGTGTATGATGTGTACAAAGGAAGATCTGGAACACTTGAGTCATCGTTGCTCAAGCAATAGTTCAACGTAATCAGAAGTGTCTGGATGCTGATAGTAACCACTCTGAGCACCTCTTGTAAATGCAGAAGTCAAACGTGACTTGTATTAATCTTTTGTTATCAGTACACAGTATATTGAGTGTTACAATCTTAGCACTGTTTTTTCCTTTCTTAAAATGTGTTTACATTTTTTGCATCTTCTGTATTATGTAGCAATCTCCTCCTAAATACACTGATTTTTGGTAACATTTACTGGTTAAATAAATCTTAACTTTTCAATATTTTTTTAAAAAAAGCAGTATAAAAGCAGTTTTTAAAAGCGGTATAAAAATTACCAATTTTCCATAAGTATAATGTATTATTTTAATTTATTAAAATCAGCCAATCATACTGAGTTGATAGAGGAGGAAAACAAAGCTCCAATCCTACCAGCATCAGATTTCTAGATCCGTGACAGCTCTGGAAAAACCAACCCTTTGGGACTTTCTCACAGAGGTAGGCCACAGATTCTCACCCAACAGTGGGGTGTGAAAAAAAATGCGTTGAGCAGAACCTACCTTCCTGGTTAACACTGTCTAAAGTTGTCACATACAAAAAGAATAAACTTTGGGCACTCTTCAAACTAAGGGATGTCCTCCCAACTCAACTGAGGGGATGTTAGTTTGTTTTGCAGCAAAAACAACCACCATGAAACTGCAGTGATTTAAAAAAACAAACCACCTCTTCCTCCCCGCCAACCCATTTCCCACGATTCCCAAAATTCCCTAATCAACCTGCTGGATGGAGGATCCTGTCAGTTGTTGTTCATAAACTCTCCCAAAGATCCCTTCCTCTTGACCTGCCTGATATTTACCTTCTCTTTAAAGATCTGGCGTAGGGGTTCTCAACCTTTGACACCGCGAGGCGGGCCGGACCACGCCCCCTCAGATGGACTGGTGTTCCCCCTGCCATAAACACTGCCGTAAAATGCATCCTTGGGCACATTTGCGGCTGATGTAAATGCGTCCGCTTCTGGTAGCTGATGTAAGAACATAAGAACAGCCTTGCTGGAACAGGCCACAGCCCATCCAGCTCACCATTTCCTTCAGGGTATTATTCCCATGCAGATGCCTTCACTTGTTTAGGATTCCCTGGAAATGGCATGGAGAGATATCCTGCCTGTCCTTAGGTGTTCATAATTATAGCCATTGATCCCCTTGTCCTCCATGAACTTGTCTAATCCTTTCTTGAAGCTGTCAAGACTGACAGCTGTCACCACTTCTTCTGGCAGGGAGTTCTTCTGGCAGGGAGCTGCCAGTCACATGAAATGGTGTGACTTGCAGGTCCAGCCCATGGGCCGTAGGTTGAGAACCCCTGATCTGGAGAGTCGTCTCCGGGAGGTGCCTTTTTGAAGAGAGAGACAGGTGGACTGAGGAGGCGCCTACTTGAAGCACCCCCTTAACCCTGCTCCGCACCATGCTTGCCTCTTTCAACGACCCCTCCTCCCAGGGCGCCTGAGGCAGGGGGCTTCTTCCCCCCCACACACACACACTCCCCACTGACAGAGAGCAATAGCAAATTCCACTTGCAGATCGCCCCATAGTAGCGCTTTATAGTGCACTCTCGGTCCGGTTCACAAGCTAATTAGCATTTCCCTCCCCGACATGCTGGGTCCTCATTTTACCGACCCCGGAAGGATGGAAGGCTGAGTCAACCTTGTTCCCGGCTAGGATCGAAGTCACAACCTTTGGGTTGCGGCACAGAGGTTTACCCACTGGTGGGCTCTCGAGGCTCCGACTTGCGGCGCTCCCTAACCCTGCACTGATCCTGGACGACCCCTCGCCCCAGGCCGCCTGAGGCAGGGGGCTTTTCTCCCACTTCCCACCCAAATCCCTACTCACTCCGCATAGCCCGTGCTCCACTGGAGAGGCTTGTCCCGAGGAGGGCAGCCGACGGGCCTCTGTCCGGGCGACCTCTCCTCCTGGCTGCACGAAGCGCCGCGCAGGAACTTGGGCCGCCTGTAGCGGAGAGGGGGCAGCAGCTCTCCTTCGGAACCCCCGGCGAACGGGGGCGACAGCGGCGGCGGCGGCGGCAGGGAGGGAGCAGCGCCTTTCCCTCGCCTCCTTGGGTCGCCGCTGCTCAAGAAGCGCCGCTTAAACCAGTCCGAAGACATGAAAGTTGGAAGAGGAGGAGGAGCGCCGGAACTACGACCTGGCCTCGCCCGCTGCCCAACTAGAGTGTGGTTGGAGCCCCGCCCGCGCTGTCCAGAAGTTAGCGGCCCCGGAGGGGCGGGGCGAGGAAGCGACGGGCTCCGCAAGGACCAATCGGCGTGGCGCGGGCGATGCTCGCGGGCGCCGCAGCCAATCGGGGCGAAGCCTGGCCTCCCCCTCTCCCGCGCTCCGGGCCAGGGTCTTCACCACCATCCAACAGATCCGGTCCAGGGAGTCGGGGTGCTTTAATAAAGGTCGCCCTTGCTCGAAGGCCAGCCGTATCCGACTCTAGGGTTCAGTGCTCATCTCTGTTTATAGCCAAAGAGCCAGACACGTGGCAGGCATGCCTCAACACCGGAGTGCACGGAACGCTGTTTACCTTCCCACCCAAGTGGTCCCTATTTATTTATTTTATTCAATTTGTATAGCCGCCCTAATCGACATGCGACTCCGGGCGGCGTACATAATAAAATCCCCAACATTAAACAATTTAAAAAAAGCCTCAAAACATTCCTGAAACAAAAAAAAAGAACAATCCAGTTAAAAACTAAAAAAAACAAAACTGAGTGATCCTGCTCTAAATGAACTTGCAAGGTCTTACTCTGTTTACTGAAGTGATCCCTATTTATTTACAGTACGGTGCTTGCAATTTCTTACGCTATTTTACCTTCCCACTGAAGTGGCCCCTATTTATCTACTTGCAATTTCTCGCTTTCGAACTCCAGCCTTCTTCCAGTCGTCGAGTTCAGTGTCTTAACCACTTGAGCCACCGCAGTCCTTTACAGTGGTGTAAAAATTAAGTGACTGCCGTGGCTTAAGTGGTTAAGACACTTAATGACTGGAAGGTCGGCAGGTCAGCAGTTCGAGACCCGAGTGCTGCAGGATGGAGTGAGCCCCCGTTGTCTGTCCCAGGTCCTGCCAACCGGGCAATTCGAAAGCAAGAAATTGCAAGTTAGATAAACAGGTACCGCTTCAGCAGGAAGGTAATAGTGTTCCATGCACTCCAGTGTCTAGTCATGCCTGCCACATTTCCATGGAAAAGTCTGCAGATGCAGACAGCACTGCTCTTTGGCTGTGAATGGAGATGAGCACTGCCCCCTAGAGTCAGACACAACTGAGTTTCGAGCAGGGGAGACCTTTACCTTTACTAAAAACTAATAGGATTTTAGCCAATATTTCCTGTAGCACCTTCTAATTCCTGAAAGAGCTGACATGGTGCAAAACAAATTGACAAGTACGGTACTGTACAATGTTATCCTTCCCTCCTCTCCCGCTCCTGGTTTTTTTTTTTTAATGCCAACTTTGGTGGGTACCAACTTTGCTCAATGAAAGGTTTGATGCAATTTCTTTAAGTACCATAATCTTTAAATTCTCACTGAATCGACATACAGTACTGTATTTCTGTTTCTGTGAAACCCATGTGGGTGGCCTGCACTTTGTTGTTCTCATCTCAAAATAGCAGCCAAGAGACATAACCAGGAAGTGAAACTGACTGTCAACACACAGAAGAAAATGTAGCATCAGACTGACAAAAATAAGATTAAAAACAAATGGAGCAAAAAATAAATTGAGGCTACAATCCTTCGCAGCCCCATTTACAAGACCCATATTATGCAGACATTTGTATTGCAAATTAGCGCTCTGGCTAATGCAAATTTTACATTCGGATCGCACTCTTAACGAAAGCAAAAGCAGTTAGCACTCCTCTACACAACAGGGCCCTAACTCATGCCATCTTTGTTTGTTTGTTTTTTGTTTGTAGAAACACAGTATTCCAGAATCTTAGTGGACTGTCATCAGCTGCTTGACAACTGCTACTCGTGCCTGAGTATACCTACCCCCCCCCCCTGAAAAAATTGCTTTTGGGGAAAGTGCCTTTGGCGTGAATTTGGTTAAGATGGATCCCAACTTGCCATGAAGTGACCCACACACTGTGATCACAGAGCCATCTCCTGCGGCATGTATGAAAAGACATGCAGGATTTAACAGCAGGACTGTGATAGACTGCCTCAGCCTTGAGAATATTGACAAGGTGCGCCTTCACAGCCAGTCCATCTGGCATGGCTTCTTCCGTGGCCATGACTGTTGGGAATCAGAATAGTAAAGTGGTTCCTTCTCTGCTCATTTTGCCATTTGGCCCATTATGATGGTTTCCAGTGGCATTTCCTCCATTGAGGGGGGACATCACCCGACCTAAAGGAGCTCATCCACCTGTAGCCATTGGCCCCTTTGGGGAGTCAGGTTATTTACTGCCACCCAACACTCGGCGTTGAGTCGCTGGCTATACGGTCTACTCCATTACTGTAGCGTGATGTCCAGCCAGTTAGTGGACCACCATCAAGTGATTATTTTTAGCTCTTTGAATAGATATGTGGACATTGATTTTGACATAATGAATGAAGTCTATAAAGTCAGAAGACGAGTCCCTGAAGATTGTATGCCTTTTCTATCCTTCTTTCTGCTGCTGATGCCCGCTGTGGTATAGTGGATAGAGTGACAGACTAGGACTCGGGAGACCTTGGTTCACATCCCTGCTCAGCTATGGAACTTCATGGAGGGAGTTGGGATTAGTGGTAAAACCATTCCTTAACTTTCTCACCTTGCCTTGAAAGCCCTGTTGATAGCATCTCAGTCCTGACTCGACAGCTGATAATGTAAAACTGAAACCCTATATTTATATATTTTACATTTATACCTATCCCTTTTGGTGGGCTGCTTACAATATATAAATACATTATATATACACTGGACACACACACACACATGATGCACTCCATTTTCCAGTATATTTTAAGGGGGGAGTACGTGCGTGTGCTTGTACACACACACACACACACTGCACTCCATATTCCCAGTATATTTTTGGCGGGGGGAGTGGGTCTTTTATGCCAGCAAATACTATGTATATTAGTATATATACTATATATTTTGTATACTGTATACAGTATATAATTTAAAAATAAATATCTGGAATAAAACACAAGGAAAAAACATAGAGAACACCCAGATGCCATAAAAATCCTAAAACCACAACAATATTAAAATTAAAACACTGTCAGCAGCAGAAATAAATTGGGCAATATCAATTTAAAAGAGTACAGGGTCAACATTACATAATTCTAATAATCTTATAGTCCTCAAAAGGCTTGTTGACACAGTAAGGTCTTAAGTTGTTTACAAAATATCAATAAAGTGGAAGTGGTGGAGAAAGCTCTCGATTTGGTTACAGCTTTTTTTCCCTCTCTGGATATAACCACTCGGAGCTTACATGCCTGGGTGCTTTGGGTATAACTCCTGAAGAAGAGGCACTTCCTCAAATAGTTTAGTCCCAAACTGTTCAAGGCTTTATAGGTCAACACCAACACCTTGAATTTGGTATGGAGCACCACAGGCAGCGAATGCAGACTAGCCAGGTCTGGGGTGATATCGTCAAACTGCCCAATACCCGCAACCAGGGCTGGATTTAAGCATAGGCTACCTAGGCTGCAACCTATGGGCCCGCACCACAAAGGGGGGCCCGCACCACATGAAAATGCGGTTTTTGTAGGTTAATTTCAAAAAAATACTTTCCCCGGTAGGGTCCACGCCACAGGTTCAGCCTAGGGGCCCACAGATCCTAAATACGGCACTGCCCGCAACCAGCCTGACTGCTGCATTTTGCACCTGCTGAACCCTCTGTACTAGCTTCAAGGGTAGCTCAACATAGAGGGCATTACAATAATCGATTTTGGAGATTGCTCTCCTATCCAGGAAAGAGCGGAGCTGGGTTATGCATCGCAGATGGAAAAATGCAGATGACCACCAATGACACCTGATTTTCAGAGGTTAAAGACTGGTCAAGTTGCACCCCCAGATTATGTACACTCTCCTTCAAAGGGAGAACAATGCCCCCCCCCAGCTAATAGGGATCCTCTCAACCTGGGATCAGTTACCCCTCACCAGTATATCACCTCCATCTTGTGTGGGATCAGACTCAGCCTGTAATCCCCCATCCACGCCATGACTGCCTCCAGGCACTTCTCCAGGCTCCAGACAGCATCCACTGCTGAGGTGGAGACAGAGAGATAGAGCTGCATATCTACAGCATACTGTTGGAAGTAGACTCCAAATCTCCTGATTATCTCTGCCAATGGCCTCATATATTTGTTAAACAGCATCAGAGAGATTGCCAACCACTGAAGTACCCCATACTGTTGAACCCAGGGGGTTGGACAACTCCTCCCCAAGCTGAACTCTCTGAACACGTGCCTCCAGGAAGAACCAGAGCCATGCTAAGGCCTGACCTCCAATACCTATCCCAGCAAGCCTGTGAAGAAGGACAGTGTGGTCGACGGTATCAAAGGCCAATGAAAGATCCAAGAGAACTAACAGGAAGATTTACCCCTATCAGCTTCTCTCAGAAGCTCACCCAGCAGGGCGGCCAGTACCATCTCAGTACCATGGTGAGGCCTGAAGCCAGAGTGATGTGGAACTCTGAAGCTATCAAAAAACACTCTTTTTGTTGATTGCCAGCACTCTGAATCCTGTGTATATTATGGTGTTTCCTTGCCATTTTAATTGTGCTGGCATAGCTACCGGAGCATTCCTTAACAGCTGCAAGGTTATCTATCACCTATGGGAGCTCTCCTCCATACCCTGCCTAGCCTCCTCCTTCTGCACCTCCATACCTGTTCTGAAGCATCTCCAGAAACATCATATGCTGCCTATTACAGACTGCATGGGCAATAGGGACTGCCTAGAATGGGTGCCACTCCTTTACCTGCCTTTCAGGACTGTAAAGAGGTTCACACAAACCTCTTGATTTTAACAATATCATTTTCCACTGAAGTCCTGTCACAATATTCCATGGGTCCTCCTGATCCTTCTGGAGAGACTTTGCCCTGAGGGTGTGTGTGTGTGTGTTCAATGGACGGCAGTGGAAGACGAGGAAAAAATACCTGCTTTTATTTCTCATGCGGAAGAAAAGTAAGATGCTATCAATGTCAATCTTTTTGTCCCTCCAAAATCATTGTTACTGCACTTGCTAGAAAGTCAGTCGTGTCCAACTCTAGGGTTCAGTGCTCATCTCCGTTTACAGCCAAAGAACCACTGCTGTCTGCGTCGGTGGCATAGCTGTCAAGTATCCCTTATTGGCCGGGAAAACCCCTTATTTTACCCTCTTTCCTGCCATCATCCCTTATTAATTAGACTGCAATGCCTATTGCTGCCATTGGAGAACAGCACTGGATAAGCATAGCTGTCAAGTATCCCTTATTTGCCAGGAAATTTCCCTTATTTCCAAATCCAAAACTTGACAGGTATGGTCTGTGGCAGGGATGACTAGACACTGAAGTGTACAGAATGCTGTTACCTTTCCACCAAGGCAGTACCCATTTATCTGTTTGTAATTTCTTGCTTTTGAACTGCTAGGTTGGCAGCTGGGACAGGCGATGGGCACCCCACCAAATCGCACAGCACTCAGATTTCAAACTGCTGACCTTCCAGTCATCTAGGTCAGTGTCTTGCCCCAGAGCAGCCCATAATCAGTGGGACCAGTTGATTCTGGGGTGTATAGTGAAAACATAATTTCCCCCAAGATCTAAAGGGAAGCGATGTGATTCACATATGAAAAATGCTAAATAGTGTGAAAGGATTAAAGCCCCAGCCAATCTCAGATTTCCAATCTCAGAGGGGAGTTTGGCCCTGCAAGTTGCCATCTGCTTAGGGAAAGGTCACTCTTGCTCAAAAGCCAGTCATATCCGACTCTAGGGTTCAGTGCTTATCTCTGTTTGCAGCCAAACAGCCAGCGCTGTCTGCATCTGCAGACATTTCTGTGGTTATGTGGCAGGCATGACTAGACTAGACACCGGAAGCGCACGGAATGCTATTTACCTTCACACTGAAGTGGTCCCTATTTATCTTTTTGCAATTTCTTGCTTTCAAACTGCTAGGTTAGCAGACGCTGGGATAGAGTCTGGAGCGCATTCTGTCATGCAGTACTCGGGTCTCGAACTGCTGACCTGCCAAACTTCCAGTCGTCAAGTTCAGCGTCTTAACCACTTGAGCCACCGCAGTCTCTCTGCTTACATCGGACTTAGTTGTTTATTCTTTCTGCTTAGACAGCACCCTGAGAGTCTATATTCATAGGTTGAATTTTGAAAAGAAATGGCATTCATCAGCTTGGGGATGAATGTGCCCCTGACAAAGTGGCCACCAGTCTTTGCTCATACACGGTTGCCTGAGTGGATATGGGGAAAATAGCTGGTGCTTGTATTTGTATCACTGTTGACATAAGACAGATTATTTATTCAACGCTTTTCTAATGTTTTTTTTTAAACTGAAAACTGCATTAACTTGCTTGGCAACAGTCTACTACTTCTTTTCACACATCAGGAAGGTGATTCTTTATTTACACGGTATGTCGTTTCACAGAGAATGTCTTTCTCTGAAATTGCAGATCTGTTCACTGTACCATGGTTACCATAAAAATAAAATGAATGTCTTCCCAAGTAAAGATTATGAGCTGAAGAGTGGTATGCTTTATGCCAAGATAGGGTTGCCATAATTCTCTCCCGCTAAACCAGGACAGCCACATGACATCATTGCATTCTTCAAACTGTGCATGTGTTGGATGGAGCTGTCAGGGAGACCACGGCTGCAAGACTCCGTGGAATCCCCGTCCAGGGTGGACAGCCTTCATCAGTTTAAAATAAACTGTAGTCAAGAGGTTTTTCCCTGTGTGATTCTTCTTTCAAAAGACTATTCTTGATGGTTCTATTTTTATTTTTTTGAATACAATTTCTTGGGCCACTCTTGAAACCACCCTTCCTTCCCCCGAGCTCACCCCACCCTCCCCTTCACACACACCCTACGGAAATAGACTCACCCTCAAACCCCACACGAGGATCCCTTGGGGAAAAGTTCTAAAGAGGGGCCCGGAACAGCAATGCAGTCTATGGCGCTTCTGTTTCCCTCCAGAAGGAAAAAAGCAGGAGACAGGAAGAGACTTATTTTGGAGGAGGACCTTTGCGATGGAGGACTCTTTACTTTCTGTCTGCCCTGTTCCCTTCCTCTCTAGGAACACTGACCCTATGCAATTAACCCTTTGTGGTCACATGAAGAAGGAATCCTCCATCCCAGTGTATGGTGGAGGTTTGGCTTCTTAGATATGGGTATTTCTTGCTCCCGCCTGGGTTTCAAGGAAAAGAGCTGAGGACGACTCGTCCCCCAAACTTCAAGGTGAGTCAAGGGATTTTTGCAAAGAGTTATGTCACTGCCTCTGTGCCTTTCTTTCAATTATCTCGCTTACAAGTGTCTCCCCTCCCCGGCAGGCTTCTCAGGATGCTCTTTTGCCTTCGCCGGTTTCAAGCAGGATAATTGAAAGGCAGGGAGGCAGTGAATTAACTCTTTGCAAAAACCCCTGGTGGGGGTGATCTTGCTTCCTTTGTTCAAATTTAAAAATCCAGGACTTTTACATGTTTTTTTCTTGAACCGGCCGGGACAGCTTGAATCCGGGGAAATCCGGGAAATCCGGGACATATGGCAACCCTATACTGGGAGTTCTCAACCTTTTAAAGCAGGGGGCCAGGTCACGCTCCCTTAGACACTTCAAGGGCCGGATGGCCATTTTGCCCTTCCTCCACCACACGGCACTTCCTGGTGTGATGGAGGCGGTGGGGGGCCCACATGAAATGGTGCCATTGATTGGTGGTCCCCACCCTTAGCCACTCTATTGCCCTTAATCAACAATAATGAGAGCATACCCTTGACATGGACCAAAGCAATTTATTTATTTATTTATTTATTTCAGTTTCTATACCGCCCATTTAGCCAAGGCCAACTCAGGGCGGTTCACAGCATAATAAAAAACATAGTTAAAAACATAGCTAAAACTGCTTTAAAAACTACCCACCCACTCACTAAAAAAGGGTGCAGGGGCGAGGGTGCTGGGATTCGCTATACCAGCCACCCCGCGGAAGTCACCCCTCCATCTGCACCCCATATTTGGCCTGCCAGCCAGGTTTTAAGTTCTTTTCTGAAGGTCAGCAATAATACTGTTTTCAAAAAGGGGAACCCATATTTACCTGGGAACTATCACCCTATAATAATTCTTGTCAGAAATTATTCCGGGTTGAAAGGATTTTTGCTGGAGAAACGCCACTCAGGGGATGCCTGAATGAGGCTCCTTTCACATCCCCAAAAGCTGGGAGAGAGACAGGACAGAGACAGGCGCTCAATCCGTCATGCAGTACCCAGGTTTTCAACTGCTGACTTGCTGTCCTTCCAGCTAAAAAGGTGAGCTTCTTAACCACTGAGCCACTGCAGCCCTATCACCCGATCATCCTACTATCTACTGTTGGCACGCTTTATGCAAGGCATTTAGCTGATAAATTGTTAAATTGGATAGAAGCTCAAATAATTATAGGGTTGGAATACATAGAGTTATGCATGAACAGATCCACATTGGGCAACTGAATAATCTTAGTTTACCTGACAGAGAAAAATAATTACTCTTCTTGTTCTTCTGTATCCGATTCCGAATATTGGTGATCAGCCATGAAGACTGTCCTGAGAATATAATGCCACGGCCTTTCATCTGCTTTCCACATCGCAACATGACCCCCGTACCACTGATCCAGTTCCACAAGTCACTTTCTGGTCCTCAGCCATTTTGGCACACAAAGTCCTCCTCAGCCCCAGACCAGTATTGATGAAGCTGCTGTCCCCCATCAAGAAGGATTCAAGTGGGATTTCATCCACTTGGGGACCATCACCTTTCCCTGTGGCCTTCGCCACCCAAGGTTGTTAGTCCTCAGGGTGGTCAGGTTAGTTAATCGCCACCTGACACTTGGCGTTGAGTTGTTGGGAGTAGGGTCTACTCTACTACCATAGCAGGATAGCCTGGCTAGACATAATTACTCAGATAAGGGAAAACACTTTTCTGCATTTTTCAACCTGAAAGGGGCTTTTGATTCAATCTCTAGAAAACTATTGTCGGACAGATTAGGCAGCAGACCTCACTGGAAAAGAGACTGCTGATGCTCATTCAAAAGCTGTATTCCTACAGCTGCTAGGACTGCTATGGCCTGTGGGAGAACTGTTGGATGAGATCCTTAGAATAGGATCATTAGGACAGGGGGCATTTCAGCCCCCTAACTTTTAAATCTGTTCCCCTGAGGCCAGTCAAAAGTCACTTCCCATAACTTGGCTCACAGTAAATCTCTTTAGGACTATATGCAGATGATGTAATACTTTTATCTTTAACCCAGCTGGGGCTAAAGCAGCTGTTGGTGACCTTTGCAGCCTATTGGAATGCTAATATGTTGTCTATTAAATATTCAGTAATCTAAGATTGTGGTGTTCTTTAGGGCCTGGAAGAAAATTTGAAGGATACTATAGTAGAATGTCCAAGAACATATTAGAGTCCAGAGATCTGAGAGTCATTGTGTGGGTACCATATCTGGAATGGGCTGCCGCACCCCTTGACCAAACCCTGTGAAATTCAGCACACCTTGCGCACGTGAGCAGATCACTGTCGGGGTCCCAAAGCCCGGGGGGGGGGGTTGCTCCCTAAATTGATCTGCAAATGGGGGGTATATTCAACAGGAGGGTTTGTGTCTGCCCCTGTGCAAGGCTAATTGAGGGGGGGGGATTGTGATGTCATCACCGAGCTCACATCACAGGCCCACCCCTGGCCAGTGGGTTTCCTGGGCAACACTGGCACTCAGCTAGCCGGGTTGAGACCACCCGGGCGAAGCCGGGCACCCCTGCTAGTTAAGTATAATCTTAGTTGAACTATCGACCATAAATTTACGCACAATACAGCCAAGTGTAGCATATCAGCTATTGTGTAATATTTTTTATATTAATGGTGGACATCACATCCCCTCTGACAGCATACCTGTCAAGCGTGGCTCTGGACAATACGGGACCTGCACAGAATCGTTCTGTGCAGGTCGCTTCTACGCATGCGTAGAAACCTTCTATGCATGCCTAGAACTGACCTGCGCAGAATGGTTCTGCTCAGGTCACTTCTACGCATGCGTAGAACGGACCTGCGCAGAACCGTTCTGTGCAGGTCGCTTCTACGTATGCGTAGGCTTTTATGCATACATAGAACGGACCTGCGTAGGTCGTTTCTACGCATGCGTAGAAGCCTTCTATGCAACCCCTTCTGCACAGAACCCTTCTATGCATGCGTAGAAGAGTTCTATGCATGTGTAGAAAGGACGTGCGCAGAACCGTTCTGTGCAGGTCGCTTCTACGTATGCGTAGGCTTTTATGCATACATAGAACGGACCTGCGTAGGTCGTTTCTACGCATGCGTAGAAGCCTTCTATGCAACCCCTTCTGCACAGAACCCTTCTATGCATGCGTAGAAGAGTTCTATGCATGTGTAGAAAGGACGTGCGCAGAAAGGATGCGCAGTAACTACTTTTTTCCCCCGCAGCCAAATTATGGGGTAGCGGCGGCTCCGGGGGGGGGGGAATGAAGAAAAGTGGTGCAAAAATATGGGGTAATCCCAGACATTATGGGGTACTTGATAGGTATGTCTGATAGTTATGTCTTCAAAGCAAAAATGAATGCTCAATTACTTCATGGCATGCCCATTTGGATTAGCACATATAGAGAAAATATATTTCCTGGTATCCCCAGGAGCAGGGGGAGGGATTTTCTATGAACTTTATCTGATTTTGGACTTTATCTGAATCAAATGGGCAATGCATTGGATAACGTCCAAAAATGGATTTTATCCGAAGTTCCTATACCAAATACCTCAGATAACATCCATTTTTTAGCTTAGCGGTTTTGGACTTTATGTGATGCATCACGTGTGCATGAAAACTGCGACTTTATCCGAATCGGACTTTATCTGAGGTACCACTGTACTGGGATGGATGACTTGGGTGGTCCTGGCTATGGCTACTAGAATGTGTAGTCCAATAGCATCCAGAAGTTCCCTTTTGCCCAAACATATAACAGAATAATAGTGCAATCTCCCGATTGTGCTTTCTCAGAATTAACTCAATTGATTTCTGTGGGCCTTAGTATCCTCAGGGTTGTGCCGTATAGGAATGCTGTCCAAAACTTACCATGTTTTATAGGTGTAGAAGTAAATGCAACCTAAAAGGAACCAGAAGTAAAAAATCAAGAGCACAGGAGCTAGAACAGATAACTTTAAAAGACAGAAGAAGAAAATTAGGCAGGAAGAAACTCTAATTACATAGGTAGGAAGAGATTAGAAGAATGTGAAATTTACCACCCATAGGGTGGGATGGTTGAAGGCATCGATAACATGTATGGGCATACTGGAAGTCCATCAAGAAGATGGGGAAATAACCCTGATGGTCTCCCCTCCCCTATCAAGTGCACTTGTTCATTAACTACAGTGGAACCTCAGTTAACGTAATTAATGCATTCTCTGGGACGTTTCTTACAGCGAAAATTACTTTAACTGAATTTCCCATCGGAATGCATTGAAAACCAATTAATCTGTTCCAGGAAAAAATTCTGTAAACCGAGCCATTATTTTCTATGGATTTCCTTTTGTTATGTGATTTTTATGTTAACTGAGCCATTTGTTAACTGAGGTTCCACTGTATAGGAAGACATATCATAACAGAGGAAGACTGGGTTACAGTACATAAATCAATTGTAGTAATTGTCTTTTTGGTGAAGATACTCCGCAAGAGTGGGCAGAGTGTGGCCTTCAGACATTTTTAGCCTGCCCATGATAATACACATTATCTTCACTCAGACAAAGCATTGTTATGACACCTAGGAAATCAATATCCCTCGCTCAGAGAGCAGCACATCTCTTCATGTTGTCACTGCTGCGTTGCAACCTCACCAAGGATACAGCTGTGATTTTAAAAAAGGTTTGTTTGTGATTATTATTATTACTCAATGTTTTCCAGATGCTGAACATTGTGTTTGTGCAAGCAGGCAACAGACTCATGCACCCAACTGGTCATCAGCAAGCCATCTCCAGCTATGATTTTTTTTTAAAAAAAATTGATCTTACAATGTAAAGATCACCCTGTAACCTGGAGGTTTCCAGAGCAATATAATTTTAAAAAATAAGCCAGAGAATAACAAATGAAAAACAGAAAGAACCACTATTTAGTATTTTGCTTTTTACATAAATCTATTGAAGTGCCCTTGCTCACACAGCTCTAGCCTAAATTGCCAAAGACAGATCAATGGGAACTACATAATCTGGAGAGCCACAAGCTAACCATATTCTGCATTTGTGTGGTCACTCTCTTGTACACCAACCTAATAATAATTGGGTGTTGCCAAGTCAATTCTGACTTATAGAGACCCTTTCTCTGGATTTCTAGGTAGAGAATGCTCAGAACGATTTCCCATTCCCTTCTTCTGGGGGTCCTATTCAGGGACTATGCAGCTTGCCTGTGCCTCTGGTTCTGTGCCTTGGACACTGAGGTACTCAGCCAGCCATAGTACAAATGCAGACATGCAAGAGAGGAAATATCCACTAGAGGGTAGCAGAAAACAACTTAACTCTCCATCGTTCTTCTTTGCTTCTTCTTTCACCCCATAGGGTGTTGAGGGACCCACAGATCTCTCCATCCACAGAGAGTAAATTAAACAAAACAAAATAGACAAAAAAAGTTGTAGCACCTTAAAGCTAATGCTCATGTATATTAATATTAGCTTCTGTGGATCAAGTCTGCTTCGTCAGACAGAAGAGTGAGACCTCATGGCACTAATTTATACACACCAGGAACAGACTTACGCAATGGTTGGTTAGTATTACACAGGCTTTCTCAATCCTTTTGGGTCACGGGCCTGACCACGCCTCTTGGGCAGCTGATCGGGCCAGTCACATGGTTCCACCCACCCAAAAGCGGAATTAAAACATGTGCTACGCATGCACAGAACACATTTAGTGGTGTTCTGTGCATGTGTGGCGCAATTTTTCCTGCTTCCGGGTTTGGCGAGGGAATCGTAGACCTGATGAAATGGCTTTGGGGGCCAGGTTTGGCCCGTGGGCCAGAGGTTGAGAATGCCTGGTATAACAGATAAAGTTGCAAATCAGTGTGGCTTTTTACACCTGGTGATGACTGAAAATCCCTGATTGATATTCAGATTTATTTTTGTGAAATTTGGTTCACGAGTTCACAACTATGAACGTGCAAAATGTCCATGTTATTATTTGAACTACAGACAAGTGCATGTGGATAAGAGGGTAAGAGCTGTCCTGTGGGTAAGTTCTGCCTGAGGGATGACAGACGGTGATTGTTTTTAGACAAAACAGTGCTCTTTTAAAAAAATATAGTGAGGAGTACCTATATTAGAAATGCAATATTGGACAGCAAGGAGATTGCAAAGATAAATAAATAGAATGAAACCAACTGTGGAAATCCCACACGTCTCTCTAGATCAGGGGTTCTCAACCTATGGCCCACGGGCCAGACCTGACCCTTGGCACTATTTCATGTGGCCTATGTCACCTCTGCCGCCGCCACTGGAAGTGGAAGTGGACATTTTTATAACAGCCATGGATGTGTTTTATGGCAGCATTTATAGCGAGAGAACCACCAGTCTGGCCTGCTCAGCTGTATGAGAGCCGTCCAGCCCACGGCTTAAAAAGGTTGAGAACTGCTGCTCTAGATAATCTCTGACATATAGCAACCTTTTACAGGATTTTCTAGGTTCTCTTCTTCTTCTGGGGGCTCCACGTCCTCCATGTAGTTTGGCCAAGGCATAGTGGGGAATCAAACTCCTGACCTCTGGCTCCACTGCCACTGAGTTACCCAGCCAAAGTATGAATATAGGGCAATTGTTTTCCCAAATATAAAATCAAACTGCACTTTCCCAAGGACTTTATTTAAATTTGGAAAAGGGAATGAAGCTTGAAATGTAAATAGGTTTATGTATGGGAAATGATATGTGAAGCTAAAAGTTATCCCAGTAGGTCAAGACTCTTTGGAGCCAGGCCAGGATGAACTGTTCTTATAAGTACATGAATAGTCAGGATAGCTCCCCCTCACTCCAGGGTCATTGTTCCAGCAGTGACATGGTTGTTTATGTCTGAGCCCAGGGGTGGATTAACCATTAAGAAAAATAAGTATGCGCTTAGGGCATCAAAGGAAGGGGGCACCACAGAAATTTTCCATAGCTGAATTTTCCATGGTCCATATGGTGCAATACTGCAAATGGTGCAGTTGAACCAGGATACGCAAAAGGGCCCACTTTAAATTTAACAATTATATACAGATACAGCATATACAATAATACCAAGAGCACTCAGAGAGTGCAGCTCATTTACTAAATCTGGTAGGCTGAAGTGCTCTTGACTGCTGTCAAAAGGTAGTTAATTTCTTCTCCACAGTGCAGTTACTCTATACCAGTGGTGGCAAACCTATGGCATGCGTGCCAGAGAGGGCACTCCCAGCCCTATCTGTTAGCACACACACTGTTGCTTCCTCCTCCTCACAGCAAAGAGTTCACCCTGCCCCTCCACTTAGCAGCTCAATGGGAGCATTTCTTCCCTCCTCTGAGAACATAGGTCACCCCACCCCTCTGCTCAGCAGCCCAATGGGAGCACTTCCTGCCTCTCCCAGCGCAGAGCTTGCCCAACCCTTCTGTTTGGGCACTCAGTCTCTAAAAGGTTCGCCATCACTGCTTTATACTTTTTTCAGCCTCAAGCAGCTGGTGGAAAATTCACAAAGGTTGTATTGGAAATGAAAGCATCTTAAAATCCCTCTCTGATATCAGATGGGAGGCACATGCTATGACAACAGCAGCAATTTTGAAATCTTTCCTTAAAATTTTAGAAGCATTAGAATATATAGCCGAAGACCACTCACAAAAGGGAGACATTAGAAGAGAAGCAAATAATATTGCAGATAAGATTCAAGAGCTAGAATACGTTTTTATGTTGAACTTTTAGAATGAGATTTTGCAGAATTTTCAGAGTAAGCCAAGTTTTACAAAATGAGGATGTGAACTTAAAAACATGTGCAGATCTGTATCTATCATTAGCTGACCAACTGTGCACTTCACAAGATGAATTTGAAAGATATGAAGTAGCTACAAAGAAAATGCTACCAGATGTTGATTATAAGGCAGTTACAACTTGCAAACATATCAGAAAGAAGGTACCCAATGACAGAGATGCACCAGAAGTACTATAAATACAGTCTCTGAATGCCAGAGATAAATTTCATATCATCATCTTTTATACAATTGTTAACAAACTTGAAACTGAGATGAAAAGAAGAGGAGAGATACACAGAGAAATAGCAGAGAGATTTTCTTTTCTAAGTGATGTGCCACATCTACTAATATTGAAAGGTATTCTCAGTGCTGTCAAAAGCTGATTGATGCTTACCCAGAGGACTTCAACAGTAATTTCTCAGTTGAGCTTCAGCAGTTTCATTCATATGTGCGCCATAAAGTTAATTGCAACAAAAAATGTAAAAACAAAATTCCGTCATGCTGAACTTTATAAAATAATCGTAGAAGACACTATTGAGTGGGCCTTTCCAAATGTAGATATTGGCTTTCGTATATTTTTAACATTTACAAATTGCTCAGCTGAGCATTCATTTTCTCAGTTGAAGTATATTAAAAATCCCATCAGAACAGCTATGTAACAAGGCAGGCTGGATGCCTTATCTCTATTAAGTATAGAAGCAGATGTGTTATATAAGATTAGTTTTAAGGATCTGATCAAAGACTTTGCAATTAAAAAAACTAGAAAACTTTTAAAATATAAATAAAGTGGAAATATACAAAAATAAACTTTATTTTCATCTTACTGTAAATTTTAATTTCAATAAACAAAATTTTATTTTATGGTTTATTATTGTTTATATTTTACAGTGCATGTACATGGGGACACCAAAATCTTTTAAGTGCTTAGGGCCTCTAAGGGTCTTAATCCAGCCCTGTCTGAACCTGTCATTTCTCCTCCAAGAGTCTGAGGACAGCTAGCTGTCTCAATAATGTTTGCTTCAGTAAACACCTAGGAATATGTTGGAGTTTTATTGCAACATTGCATTCTGCCTGGGGTGATTGTCTAGCTGTCCCGCACTAATCAATCCTTCCTTCCCGCCTCTGAATTCAAACAGAGCCATGACTCTCTCTTGCTCTTTCTTTATCATTTGGTATCAGTCATGCTATTGCTTTTGATCTGTTTAGTAGGTTACATGCAGCAAAGAAAGCAGCATGCACACGCCTGTAATTCTAAGTAACTGTAAGAAACATTTTTATTCTTTCTCTTACAAATGTCTCAGAGTGTATTATAGAGACTTTGAGTGCCAGTTAATGAGAACTTTTATTACACAGCTGAAGAGGAGTTTACCAGGAATTCCAAACTCTAAAGCAGAATGATCAAAGCTTGGAAATAAAAACTAATAAATTACCTTTCCTTGATGTCCTTTAAGATTGACTGATTTGATCTCCTTAGAGTCCAGGGGACTCTCAAGAGTAATCTCCAGCACCACAGCTCAATGACATCTATTCTTCTGCGCTCTGCTTTCCTTATGGTCCAGCTCTCACAGCCGTGAACTGGGAAGACCATTGCTTTAACTATGCAGACGTTTGTTGGCAGGATGATGTCTCTACTTTTTATTATGCTGCCTAGGTTTGCCATAGCTTGCCTCCCAAGGAGTGTCTTTTTATTTCATGGCTGCAGTCATAGTCTGCAGTGATCTTAAGTCACGTGGGCCCAAATCCAACTAGAGATAAACCCTGCCAGTAAAAATAATTGCACTGTAGTAGTATTCTCTGGCCACCCTTTATGCTGTTGGTTTCCTAGGGTTCCCTTTTGTTTTTGTTTTGGCAGGGGTTCTCAACCTTTTGAAGTCGGGGGCCAGGTCATGCTCCCTCAGACAGTTGGTGGGCCAGACTGGTGGTCCAGCTGCCGCCATTGCCGGAATTGGCCGCGGACTCATTTACGGCTGTTGTAAATGCATTTACTATGTATCCACAATGGCCAAGCAGTAATAATATCCAAAGTCAGAAAAAACTGCTTGAGGCAAATAGTATGCTAATAGTCTTTTTAACCAAATCATATTCTTCAACACTATTTATATCTTCTCATAAAGTCATGTTCTCATCACAGACAAAGCAAATATTTCCAAATCTTCAGTAAAAATTCTTCTATATATATATATATATATATATATATATATATATATATATATATATATATATATATATATATATATATATATATATATATATATATATATATATATATATATATATATATATATATATATATATATATATATATATATATATATATATATATATATATAAAAGTTCCAAAATCTACCCGGTATATAAAGATTTTTTGCATTTTCTTCATCAGGAAATGTAATTCTGTGTAGGATTAAAATAATAACATCATTGATTAACATTAAAGAAATTAACAATGTAACAGTATATATCAAACTTTTTTACCCATTTGCAGAGCTCACCTAACTTTGCGTTCAAATGGCCTAATTCGTTTATTCTTTTAGTGCCAAAGAGCGTTATTGGAACTGATTTGCGAACCGTTAAAATACTATTCTCAATTATAATTAATTCAACCTGTGTTATTTTCACCTGAATTATGGTTCTGATTCTGCACGCAGAGGCCAAGCAGTGTGTTGCTCTAATTTCCCATACAAATAAAGTGATACTCAAGCTGTTGAAACAAAGGCTTTTATCTTATATCAAATAAGAAATGCCTAAGGTTCAAGCTCCACTTGAGGTCATTTTGCAATTACCTACTAGCTATTGGAGCATATGAAATAATTTCATAAGAAAATCAGCCTGTGCTTTATGGAATACAGCAAAGTCTTTGGCTATATAGCTCATGAGAAAGTATTGGTTGTTCAGGGTGGGGGTGGGGGGAGAGAGAGAGAATGGTTGTGCCTCAGTATTTGGTTGTGCTGATGTGTAATCTGTATTGTCGACAAGGACCTGGCATCAGGAGTGAAGTAACGGTTTGCTATATAGGAAAGATATGGGTGTCAGATAAGGGTGTGTTTTATCTCATTTGTTCAGTTTGTATCTATACCTATAAAATGGTGCGTCAACCGTTGGAATGTGACAAAGGATGTTGCACCAGGCCCCACTAGCCCGTAATGGGCCTCCGTTCACTCGCCCGAACCCGGTTCGCAGGTAACTGTCGGGTTGAAATTTTCGACCCGGGGGCAGGAGCCCCCCAGTCGCAAACAAAAAAAGGGAACTTTAATTCCCAACGTTCATTGCGCCTCGCCGCGCCAGAGCCAATCAGGCTGAGTGGCGCGGCAAAAGGAACGTTCGAAAACGCACTGCGGCCAATAAAAAAAAGCTGCAGGAAACAAACCGCTAAAGTAAGCAAACACGCGCAGGCAAAACTACAAGCCCCAGCGTCCTGTGCGCCATTAGCACACAGAACGCTGAGGCGGCCAGCGCGTGGAAAAAAAAGTAAAAAAAAAGAAAGCCCGCCGCCGCTGCCCTTCTTCCCCACGGGCCAGCCAGCATGGCCCGTGGAGAAGAAAGCAAAAAAAAAGCCCCCCCAAGCCTTTCTTCCCCACGGGCCAGCCAGCATGGCCCGCAGGGGGGGGGAGGAACCCCCCGCCGCCGGTGTCCTTCTTCCTCACGGGCCAGCCAGCATGGCCCGTGGAGAAGAAAGCAAAAAAAAAAGCCCCCCTCCCCAGCCCTTCTTCCCCACAGGCCAGCCAGCATGGCCCGCGAGGGGAAAAAAGGAACCGCCCGCCACTGGTGCCCTTCTTCCCCACGGGCCAGCCAGCATGGCCCGTGGAGAAGAAAGCAAAAAAAAGCCCCCCCCAAAGCCCTTCTTCCCCACGGGCCAGTCAGCATGGCCCGCGGGGGGGAAAAAAGGAACCCCCCGCCGCTGCCCTTCTTCCCCACGGGCCAGCCAGCATGGCCCGTGGAGAAGAAAGCAAAGAAAGCCCCCCCCCCCAATGCCCTTCCTTCCAACGGGCCAGCCAGCATGGCCCGCGGGAAAGAAAGCCACTGAAAAAGTTAACCCCAAAAAACAAACCAAAAACAATCAAAAACACTCAAAAATCCAAAAAGAAAACACAAACACAGCCAAAAACAAACAATAAAAACCACACAGAACCCCCTCCCCCCACCCAAAAAACAAAACAAAACAGAGAGCCTACCAACAGACATCTTGACTTCATGACCACCGGAACTCAAATGAGCAAAGAAAGGAAACACTTACCGGAAGCACCCAGAGGACAGAAGAGAAGAATTGTAGAGAGGAAGCAAAGCTCACCACCCCCACCCAGAGGCCACAAGAGAAAAAACATTCAAAAATATTTCAAAATAAAAGATTAATTCCCAAACAAATCAAATAGGTTAGCCAAAAATTCAAAAATATTCACACTAATCTCAAAAAATACCAAAAAAACCAGAAATTACTTTTCACTCAAAAAACCCAAAACACCAAAACAAAAAATAAAAAATGCGTAAAAATTAAGATTAAAAAAATAAATTTTAAATTAAAAATAATAATTTAAATCAAATAAATTAAAATAAAATTTGCATAAACCAAAATTAAATTTTAAATAAAAAATGTAAAATAAAAAAATTAAAATAAAATTTGCATAAACAAAAAACAAAAACCTTCAAAAACCAATTTAAAGAGCCCGGCACTAAGGAAGCCAGCGCACAAAAAATAAAAATAAAACACACACTGGGAGCACAAGTCCGCCACAGGCGGACGCAGCGCCTCAAATACACAAAACCACAAAACCTTTTAACACCATTTAAAACAGCCCAGCACCATTTGTACAAGAAAAAAAATGAAACCCTTTATTATCCAACACAATTTTAAAAAGCCTGGCACCGCCGGGCAAAATATGCTAGTATATATATATATATATATAACACAACACACCAGGATAGGTTTAGATGGAGTGAAAACTGTTAGAATAAACATTAATAATCCAAAATAGGGAGATTATGTTTTTGCAGATAACAGAAAGCAGGCAGGACTGGGGGGGGGGGGGGAAAGAGTACCAAAGCAGGACTGCTTTGAATATCAAGAAGAAAATGAAGTCTATGGAAGAACTACACAACTTTAACATTGATAACGAATAAATTGAAATAGTAAAATATTTTGTATACAATTCTGTATTCAATCATCAATCCAAATGAAGACTGCAGCCAATTAATAATAATAATAATAATAATAATAATAATAATAATAATAATAATAATAATAATAATAATAATAATAATAATAATAATAATACTGAGACTTGGAAGGGCAGTATTAAGGTATTAGAAAAAGAAATCAACTGGTGTAAACATGAGACCAAGGTCATCCACACTATTGTATTCCCAATCACCATGTATAGATATATCATATGATAGCCAGACAGGGGAAAAGTTGATGTGGTGATGGAGAGCTTTGTGCATACCTTGAACTGCACTGAAGCATTCATGCCAACCCAGGACACAAAACGGCCGCTTTCATGCATGCACAGAAGTGGCCATTTTATTTCTTGGTTTGGCATGGACACTTCTGCGCATGCTTGAAAGCAGCCATTTTGTGTCCTGCGCCACACTGGGACACATGCACTTTCATACATGCACAGAGGCATCCGTGCCATACATGCACAAACACATCATGTTCTGGGGGCATGGCCTGATCCACTCAGCTGTTCCAGCGCCATGGTCAGGCCCCTGGCCTGAAAAGTTTGGGCAGCCCTGGACTAAAGCATCTGAAAAGTGAATCTAAGCTTTTGAAATGTGGATCTACAGACAGCTGCTAAGGATGTCATGGGTTGATCATGTGACTAATATGAAAGTGTTGCACCTGGACTGGTGGATAAAGAAAAAGAACTCTTTAAGACCATTAAGCAAAGAAAGCTCCAATTCCTTGGCCATATAAAAAAAAGTCTGTTTCGTAGGCTTTTAAGTTTTAAAAGTTTTTTCGTAGGCTCTTAAGTTTTTTTCATGTAAATCGAAGCAAACCCATAGGGAATGAATTTTTACATAACTCGAAGCAAGCCCATAGGAAAAAGAATCTTTGTGTAACTTGAAGCAAACCCATAGGAAATCATGTAAATTGGGACATGGTTTTAGCACAAAATCATTATGTAAGTCAAATTTTATGTAACTCGAGACATATGTAAGTCGGGGTTTTACTGTACTCCAACACGCTCTGCAAGGAAAGATCCCTGGGAAGAGGCGTTGCCAACCCAGAAACCATACATTACCGTACGGGCTGCGCAAAAATTACCGTACAGGGTTCATGCATGTGCGCGCACATACTGGGTGGAGCTATGGGCAGAGCCTGGGCAGGCATTTTTTGAATATTTATGAGGAAAGAAAACGGAAGTAATCTTTTTTTTTTCCATTTTGACCCAGGATGGAACCAGAAATAATCTTTACATCTCCATACCAAATTACCGTACGGTAATTACCGTACAGGTTGGCAACAGCTACGGACTTCATGGCATGTCTTTGGAAGAACTGTTCTGAGGAGTTAAGATAAGAACAGGCAGACTAGAGCCATGATGATAGCCAATATCTGGAGTGAAGATGGCAGCTGAAGAAGTTAGTCTTTAAGCTGCTACACCTTTTTTGTTGTTCTCTTTTCTTCACTCTCTGATTTACTCCCTCCAGCAGTGGTGCATACAAAATTACACAGTTACAGCTCTTTCTCCTTCACCCAACGTATGAAGTGGACTTGAGCCACAGAAGCCCACATTATTTAAATACAAGAGTTAGTCTTTAAGGTGCCACAACTTTTTTTTTGCTTTCTTCACTTTCTGATGTACTTCCTCCAGTCGTCGACACGCGACACCGTAACTCCAAATGCATTTTTTTCCCCGCTCTCAGTCCCGCCAAGCCATGGCTGCACCTCTTACTCCTCTATTTCACCTAACTTTACTCTTCTGGTACACCTACTACCAGCCCCAAAGAGGCCTTCAAAAATTGGGGAATAGAACTTCCCACGTTTGTCGTCGTCGCCGCCGCTGACGCCGCCGCCGCTGAAGAAACGGAAACAAAGTTTCCATCGGGTGTACGTCCTCTGCCACGAACTCCAGATAGCAGAAGCCATCCCTTTAGGTTACGGGGACCGCCCAATTTCAAACTCTACGCGTCGCGACACCTGAAGGCGTGTCAGACGCTGTCACGGAGTCCAATCCGCATAGCTATTGCTGCCTCTATTTGGCCGGACCGGAGACAACTGCGCTTAACTTTTAACATGTTCGCGCGCGATGCATCATGGGCTATATGCAAACGACGTTCTCGCCACCTAACCGACTTCCTCTTTGATGTTCAGTGAATCCTATTCTCTAGGGTGGCCTGGGCTGCCTGGCCAGAGCGTCACGCTCTCCACTTCCACGCATGCGCGGTCAACGTCTTCCTCCGTTTCTTCAGAAAGTGTCAATTTTTAAGGGAGCTCCTTCTTAAGCGCCCTCAAAGAAGGAGCTCCGCTAGACACACTGGGCCTTTTCCCGTCCGAGTCTGGTCATGTCCGTGCTACGTTTCTCTCAAGAAAGACCCACAGCCTTTAGGCCTTCGCCGCCTTCGCTCAAACCGCCAACCCTTTTTGCTCTCCCGCAACCAAGATGGCCGCTTGGTCGGACTCCTCCCGCGATTTGCCCGTAATCAAGATGGCGCTAGCAGGCGGGGAACGTTGAAAGGAAGGGAGCGTGGCTAATTAAGTGGGAAGGAAGTTCACCAAAGTAATTAGCACTTCTGCCTCCAACATAAAGGGAAAGGTCGCCCTTGCTCGAAAGCGTCGTATCCGACTCTAGGGTTCAGTGTTCATCTGTTTGCAGCGAAAGAGCTAGCAGTGGCTGTGTCTGCAGACGTTTCCGTGGACATTTGGCAGGCATGCCTAGACACCATGCACAGAACATTTACCTTCCCAGTGTACCTATTATCAACTTGCAATTTCTTGTTTTCGAACTGCTGGGTTGGCAGGAGCTGGGACAGAGATGGGAGCTCACTCCGTCATGCAGCACTCGGGTCTCGACCTGCTGACCTGCCGACCATCAAGTCATCAACCACTAAACCACACAGTCCCGCCTCCAACATACCGGGTACTTACTTTACCGACCTCGGAAGAATGGAAGGCTGAATCAAGCTTGAACTCCATCAGGCTTGAACTCACAAAGTATTGGCTGCAGTACAGCCGGTTCAACGCTCTGGGTTTTAGGAGCCCCGGTGGCACATTGGTTAAGCTGCAGTACTGGACCCAGAGTGTTGGGGCTAAACCTGGGGTGCCCAAACTTTTTGGGCCACGGGCCGGTCACGTGGTCCAGGGGGCTTCGTGGGCCGGATGAGTTGGCATTGGGGGCTGGATTCGTCCTCCGGGTCATAGTTTGGGCACCCCTGGGCTAAAAAGAGGCTAATTAACTTGTGAACCGCTCAGAGACGGGAACTAAGCGATATGGGGCGGTATAGAAGTGTGATTATTCCCAGAAGAGCCCTAGTGGCGCAGTGGTGAAACTGCTGTATTGCTGCCAAAATATTGCGAGTTCGATCCCTGACCAGACCTCAAGGTTGACTCAACCTCCCATCCTTCCGAGGTCGGTAAAATGAGGACCCAGCATGTTGGGGCCAAGGGAAAAAAGGGGGGGCTAATTACCTTGTGAACCTCCCAGAGAAGGCACTAAAAGCGCTATAGAAGTGTGATTGCCATTGTTGCCATGGGCAGAGTCTTCATGGAGAAGAAAACTCCAAAATTGCTCTCCCCTCCTCTCGCAGGGGACTGTCACTGCACTGGCTCAAGTGCCTAAGATAAGATGCTGGCTGGGAGGCGGCAGGTCAGCAGTTCGAGTCCCGAGGACGGAATGAGCTCCCGTTTTTGTCCCAGCTCCTGCCAGCCTAGCCGTTCGAAAGCAAAACACATTGCAAGTAGATCAATAGGGAACACTTGGGTGGGAAGGTAAACAGCGCCCCGCGCGCCCCGGTGTCTGTCTGTATTCATGCCTGCCACATGACCACGGATTAAACGTCTGCAGAAGCAGACAGCGCTGGCTCTTCGGCTTTGAAACAGAGCTGAGCACTGCAGCCTAGAGTCGGATACGACTGGCTTTCGAGCAAAAGGGAAACCTTTACCTTTTTACTCCTCTCGCAAGCCAAGCTCGGCGGCGACGCCCCTCCCTCCCGGTGCCCGGGGCAGGCGACTCAGCCCCCCTCCCCCCGCGGCTCTGGGTGGGCGGGTTCGGCGGCAAACTCCGCCTGCTCCAACCCGGAAACGGGCGCCGCCGGAGCCCAAGCCGTTTCCTGCCCGGGATCGGGCTAGAGAAAAACCGAGGAGGGGAGGAGGGACCGTGGTTGGAGCGGACGCGATCCGGAGCCATGGCTCACCAGACCGGCATCCACGGTAAGCCAAGGCAGCCGAAGCCGGACGCCCCGCCAGATCCTTTCCGCCGTTGCCCTCCGAAAGCCTGCCCGGTGGAAACCGGAGTCTTGGCTCTGCCTTGCGGGACGAGGGCTGGGGATGCCCCGCTGAGTTCCCCCTTTGCTCCTCCCTGGCAAGCGATCTCTGCCTCCCATCCTGCCGAGGTCGGTAAAATGAGTACCCAGCATGTTGGGAGCAGAAATGCTAATGACCTTGTGAGCCACCCAGAGAGTGCACTAAGCCCTACGGGGCAGTATGTACTGTAAGTCTTATTGCTATTGCTATTGCGTGATGTGCAGAGAGAACCCTTTGCACACCTGTTTGAACACCTATGGACCCCAAAGCAGCTGCTCAATTGAATCTAGAGAGAGGTCAGATGCCCTTCCGCAGCAGGGTTTTGTTCATTCTAGATCCGTGATGGCGAACCTTGGCACTCCAGATGTTCTTGGACTTCAATTCCCAGAAGCCCAAGCCCCCTGTGAATCCACACGAATGGGTTTACTGCGATTCATCCAGCCCACGCTGCCCTCGCCGCTCCCGGAAGCGGAAGTAAAACGTGCCAGTACGGTTAAGGCTCTTCTGATTTAATCCTTCCTCCTCCGTACGGACACGTTTTACTTCCGCTTCCGGGAGCGACGAGGGCAGCGCGGGCCGGATGAATCGCAGTAAACCCATTCGTGTGGATTCACAGGGGGCTTGCGCTTCTGGGAATTGAAGTCTAAGAACATCTGGAGTGCCAAGGTTCGCCATCACGGATCTAGATCAAGGGTCAGCAAACGTGGCTCTCCATGTGTTCTGCACAGTAGCCAGCAAGTGTCTTGTTTCTCCAGGTCATAACCTACCCTGGTGGGACAGATGGGAGACCTTTCAGCCTTTGGGTATTTGTGGGTATGGCTCTGATAGCTCTTGCTCACCTGGATTTTCTAGATTTATGCTCCCTCCTCCCCCCATTTTTTTATTTTATTTTATTTTATTTTTTTGCTATTCCTCCTTCAGGCCCTGCAATGGTCCTTATTCAGAACACCTTGGGTATCTTTAGTAGCCTCCTCTTGTCTTTAGCTATTTGTGTGACATCTGGTTCTCAGAAATATGTGTAGCTACCCAAATCTATCAGCAATCACAGTGGTTTTCAGAGCCATCCTCTTTCTCTTCTTTTGTTGCTCTGTGAACAGGAGCACATTAACACGTTTAGCTCTGCAGTGTGAATCATAATTGCAGGAGCCATTTCCCGTTTCAGCATCGCAGGCAGCGGCTTCATTTTTATGCTCACTCGCAGGTTTCAGCATTCTCTCCAGAGAATGGCCCAGAAAATAACTTAAAACTTAAATTTCATCACATTCCTTATCCATACTGGGATTTTGTCAAAGAGGAGTGTAGCATTGCAGCAGTGTAGAAAGGGGAAAGTGAGACAGGATTTGAGTGGGAGACCCATCAGAGTGTGATTGTTTTCACAGTAAATTATAGACTTGAATAAGGTATGTGCAAATTAGGCTGTTCATTTAGTGGTGCATGCCAGTGAAACCCACAGGACTGTATTGAAAGGTTTACTGAAAGAAGTCAAATACAGTAACAGAATGATATCCAAGGTTTGATCCAGACCTCCTGCTGTGTCAGGGTTTTAAAATCCTCCAAATCAAGAGTGCCCAAACTTTTCAGGCCACGGGCCGGTCATGTGGTTCAGCGAGCCGGTCATATGGTTCCTCCAACCAGAAACGGAAGTAAAATGCGCTTTGCAATCTGTTTTACAACAGGATGAGATAGATTTTTAAACTGCAATTTTCTCTGCTTAAACCAGGGGTGACCAAACTACTGCCCACAGGCCAGATCTGTCCCCCAATGGAGATTCATCCGGCCCACACCACCATCATAGCGGGCACGTTTTACATCCACTTTTGGGAGCAATGAAGGTGGTGCGGGCTGGATGAATTGCCATCGGAGGCTGGATACGGCCCACAAGCCATAGTTTGGGCACCCCTGCTCCAAATTATGATTTTTTTTTTCCCCAGCAACCATAAGTGGTACATGCTGTCAGTATTGTATGCAGTAGGTACTTTAGGGAAATGTTTGTGAACCATAATAGTTGAGAAGTTTGACAACAGCATGTTGAGGATATACAGTAATTTGCTATAAGAGGATGCAACTGACTCACAAGAGTTGTGTTTGAAAGCCAGGAAAGCAATCTCATGAAAGCAGTCAACCAGGGATATCTCAGGACATGTCCAACCCTTTTTTAAAATCTCTTATCTCTTTAACCTTGGAAAATCTTACCTTTGGCTGGGCAGGGGTTCTCACAAGAGGAGTTTCAGTGCTGTTTAAAAATGAGAGTGGAACAGATCATGATTTGTCAAACTAGTTCAAATGTCCAATCTAGAAAATACTCTTTAAGAGAGTCACCAGGGTACCATGAAATTATTCCTACTACCAAAGGAGTTGCCGTGGCTCAGTGGTTAAGAATCTCAGCTTGTAAACTGGAAGGCTGGCAAGTTGGCAGTTCGAGACCCTGGTACTGCATTACAGATTGAGCACCTGTCTCTGTCCCAGCTCTTGGAGTCATGAAAGGAGCCTCATTTAGGGGGTGAGGAGGACCGGCCAGGCGGCGGGAGAGGTCGCGATCCTCCACCGCCGCCGCCGCGAGGAGGCTGCCGCGGCAAGGAGCAGCCGCAGGACCACCCCAGCCGGGGGTGAGGAGGACCAGCCAGGCGGCGGGAGAGGTCGCGATCCTCCACCGCCGCCGCCGCGAGGAGGCTGCCCGCGGCAAGGAGCAGCCGCAGGACCACCCCAGCCGGGGGTGAGGAGGACCGGCCAGGCGGCGGGAAAAGTCACCATCCACCGCCGCCGCCACCGTGAGGAGGCTATCCGCGGCCAGGAGCAGCCGCGAGACCACCCCAGCCGGTGGTGAAGAAGACCAGGCAGGCGGTGGAAAAAGTCACCATCCACCACCGCCGCCAGAGGCAGAGGAAGAGGAACAGCTGACCCACGGGGAAAACATCCACTGCTCGCCACTGCGATGTCACGGGAGCAAGGGGCCCAGAGACAACAACCCCACCTGGGGAGTGAGGACACAAGGATAAGTAGCTGATGTGGAAAATGTAGCGGAATTAATATAGCAACTGACATAGAGACTTTACACTGACTTAATATAGCAATTAACATAGAGACTGTGTTTTAGAGTGTGATAAGTATGCATGATAATATGTTGTTTAAACTGTTTTAAATTTTTTAAACTGTGATATGATGTATGATGCGAGAAAAAACATGGCGTAGAAACCGGCAAACCACGCCACAAAGCTTGCCAAGAGAACCCTATTGACCAAAACAAAAGGCAAAACAAAGGGGCAAACAAAGGGGCAGGCTAGGTGATACAGGATGCTTAACACCACAGAGTGGAGGAAGGGGAGGGACAGGAAGGAGGGAGGAGGAATGCAATGTTGTAAGGAGCAATACTGCATAGGGACATGGAATGTGAGATCAATGAACCAAGGTAAACTAGAAGTGGTAAAAAATGAGATGGAAAGAATAAGCATTGACATCTTGGGCATCAGTGAGCTAAAATGGACAGGGATGGGTGAATTCAGCTCTGGAAACCATCACATCTACTACTGTGGACAAGAAAACCTTAGAAGACATGGAGTAGCCATAATTGTCAATAAAAGAGTGAGAAGAGCAGTAATGGGATACAACCTCAAAAATGACAGAATGATGTCAGTAAGAATTCAGGGCAAACCCTTCAGTGTTACTGTGATCCAAATATACGCACCAACCACGGGTGCAGATGAAGCCACAGTGGACCAGTTCTATGAGGACTTACAACACCTCATAGAACAAACACCAAGAAATGATGTCCAAATTATTTTAGGAGACTGGAATGCCAAAGTAGGCAATCAAAAAGTGGAGGGAATAACAGGCAAGTTCGGTCTTGGAACACAGAATGAAGCAGGGCAAAGACTGATAGAGTTCTGCCAAGAGAACGCACTGGTCATAGCAAACACCCTCTTCCAGCAACACAAGAGGCGACTTTACACATGGACATCACCAGATGGACAACACCGAAACCAGATTGATTACATACTCTGCAGTCAAAGATGGAGAACCTCCATACAGTCAGCAAAAACAAGACCTGGAGCAGACTGTGGCTCAGATCACAACCTACTGATTGCAAAATTCAGGCTTAGACTAAAGAAAATAAGGAAAACAAAGAGACCAGACAGATATCACCTAGATAGCATCCCTAAAGAATACACTGTGGAGGTGATGAACAGATTCAATGGCTTAGACTCAATAGACAGAGTGCCAGAAGAATTATGGACAGAGATGAGGGACATCATGCAGGAAGCAGCAAAGAAAACCATACCAAAAGAAAAGAAGAGTAAGAAAGCAAAGTGGTTGTCTGATGAGGCTCTTAAAATAGCAGAGGAAAGAAGGAATGCAAAAGTCAAAGGAGAAAGGAAAAAATACAATCTTTTGAACACAGAATTTCAAAGAAAAGCAAGGAGAGATAAGGAAAACTACCTAAAAGAACAGTGCAAAGAAATGGAGGAAAACAACAAAAGAGGCAGAACCAGAGACCTTTTCAAAAAAATCCAGGAAATCAAGGGAACATTTAAAGCAAAAATGAACATGATAAGGGACAAAGACGGAAAGGAGCTAGCTGATGCAGAAGAAATTAAGAAAAGATGGAAAGAGTACACAGAGGAACTCTACAAAAAGGAACTCAACACTCCTGATAGTCACAATGATGAAGAATTTGAACCTGAGCCAGATATCCTGGAGAGTGAAGTCAGAAAGGCCCTAAAGAGCACTGCAAACAACAAAGCTAGTGGAGATGATGGTATCCCAGTTGAATTTTTCAAAGCTTTAAAAGATGATGGCATCAAATTACTGCATTCAATATGCCAGCAGATTTGGAAAACAAAACAGTGGCCACAGGACTGGAAAAGATCAGTATATGTTCCAATCCCAAAAAAGGGCAATGCCAAAGAATGCTCAAATTATCGAACAATTGCGCTCATCCCACACGCCAGCAAGGTGATGCTCAAGATAATACAAGATAGACTTCAGCAGCATGTGGAAAGAGAACTACCAGAGGTGCAGGCTGGTTTCAGAAGAGGCAGGGGGACTAGAGACCACATCACCAACATACGCTGGATCATGGAGAAAACAAAGGAATACCAGAAACAAGTTTACTTTTGCTTTATTGATTACACCAAGGCCTTTGATTGTGTGGACCACAACAAGATGTGGCAAGTGATTAAAGAGATGGGAATACCAGAGCACCTCATATGCCTCCTGAGAAATCTGTACAGGAACCAAGAAGCAACAGTTAGGACAGAACACGGAATGACAGAGTGGTTTGGAATAGGAAAAGGAGTAAGACAAGGCTGCATTTTGTCACCCTGCTTATTCAACTTATACACAGAGCACATAATGCGCAACGCAGGGATGGAGGAATCACAATATGGGATTAAAATTGCTGGGAGAAACATCAACAATCTGAGATATGCAGACGACACCACCCTAATGGCAGAAAGTGAGGAAGACCTAAAGAATCTCTTGATCGGATTGAAGGAGGAGAGTGCAAAAGCTGGCTTGAGACTCAATATCAAGAAAACCAAGATAATGGCAACAGGCCCAATCAGTTCCTGGAAAATAGACGGGGAAGAAGTAGAAGCAGTGACAGATTTTACATTCTTAGGATCTAAGATCACTGCAGATGGAGATTGCAGCCATGAAATAAAAAGGCGACTGATTCTTGGGAGACAAGCCATGAAAAACCTGGGGAACATGGTGAAAAGCAGAGACATCACCTTGAAAACAAAAATTAGAATAGTCAAAGCAATGGTATTCCCAGTGGTACGGATGTGAGAGCTGGACAATTAGGAAAGCTGAACGCAGAAGAATAGATGCCTTTGAAATGTGGTGCTGGAGGAGAGTTTTGAGGGTACCCTGGACAGCGAGGAGAACAAATAGGTCAATCTTAGAAGAAATCAACACTGACTGCTCATTGGAAGGTCAAATAGTAAAGATGAGGCTAAAGTACTTTGGGCATCAAATGAGAAGGGAGGATTCACTTGAGAAGGCCGTGATGTTGGGAAAGGTGGAGGGCAAAAGAAGAAGGGGGAGGCCAAGGATGAGATGGATAGATGGTATTGTAGACACAATGGGCACAGAACTGGGAGGACTGAGGGGGATGGTGGAGGACAGAGGTGCCTGGAGAACGATGGTCCATAGGGTCGCAAAGGGTCGGAATCGACTGTGCGACTGAACAACAACAAGTATTATTATTCCCAGGGACTGCAGTGGCTCAAGTGGCTAAGACGCTGACTGGGAGGCGGGAGGTCAGCAGTTCGATTCCCGAGTACTGCAGGACGGAATGAGCTCCCGTCTTTGTCCCAGCTCCTGCCAACCTAGCAGTTTGAAAGCAAGAAATTGCAAGTAGATAAATAGGTACCACTTCGGTGGGAAGGTAACAGCGTTCCGTGCGCTCCAGTGTCTAGTTATGCCTGCCACATGACGATGGAATTGTCTGCAGAAGCAGACAGCGCTGGCTCTTCAGCTTTGAAACAGAGATGAGCACTGAACCCTAGAGTCGGATACGACTGGCTACAAGCAAGGGAAACCTTTACCTAGTACCAGAGTACATCATCTGCATTTTTACTCTTTTTTAAATTTACTTTTTTTGTTAGGTACTGGTAACTTTCAGACTTTATCAGCAATGATTATGTTTGTATTGGTAATTATGTGGTACAGTCAGACCTCGAGATAAGAACGGCTCGACTGAAGAAAAACTTGAGATATATCCGTAAATCTCAGAAAAAACAAGTTCAAAATAATAATTTTTAATTAGGATTTTCCCGAGATACGAAATTCAATGCATTCTTATGGGAAATTGCATTCAATGCATTCCTATGGGAAATTCAAAACAAGAATTTCTCTAGATACAACCTACCTTGAGGAATGAATTAAATTCGTATGTAGAGGTTTGACTGTAGTTTCTTAGACCTAAGAAATAATTTCACTTTCTTTAAGCAAGCCATCTTTAGAAGAGAAGCAGATTTGCCTTGCATCTTGTTACTGCCACATTAAAGAGCAAGCCATAAATCACGTATTTTAAAATTCATACCCATTCATTTGTGGATTACCTGTAAGTGTCAAGGAGCATTCAGCTTTGTACCTTATGATGGGAAATGCATATATAAACTGTGTTGTTATTTATTTTATTTTTGTTCTAAAGAACTCTGTGGCTGAAGTCCTGTTGCTTATCTTAGTATGTTGTACTAGAGTAGGCAGTGGGGATTTAGTGAGTCAAGTTCGGTTGATTCAGATGATGTACTGTACTGTAGTTGTGACAAGGTACAATAAAGTTGTAACTAAAATAAGCACAATTAAATAAATGAAACCAATGGAGGAGATGATTCACTGAATCTCCCACTGGTTCATTGGACCTGCCCCAGTGCGACTTACTATCCTAAGCAATAGGATTTTAGCCTATGTATAGGTTGCCCTCACAACCCTCTGAGATACATTAAACCAAGAGAAGACAACTGACCCAGAAACATCCAGTGAGCTTCATGTCAAAGGAACAATTTGTGTCTAGGTCCTTCGAGTTCAGGGGTGGCCAACCTTTGCGTGCCGTGGGCCTGACCATGCCCCCAAACAGCTGAGCAGGCCTGACCACACCTCGCAGAAGTGGGCGCATTTATGACAGCTGTAAATGCGCCCAATTCCGCATTTACAACAGCCATAGGCTTGTTTACGCATGTGCAGCCGGGCACGTTTTACGGCTGACGTAAACACATCCGCTTCCACTTCTGGGTGAGGATGCGGTGGCGACAGGCTGGATGAAATGGTGCCACGGGCTAGGGCAGGCCGCAGGTCATAGGTTGGGAACCCCTGCTCTAGTTGAAATTCAGCACTAATCATGAAGCAATACTGTTTATTGCTCTTTACTTGCTGCATATGCGGCTCCAATATCCTTCTTTCTTGCTTACCTTCGTCAAGAACCTCTATGAGTGAACTAAAAGATTTGGTTGACAATGTTACCCTGTTTATGCACATGTTGCATTTCTTTACAGCTAGTTTATCAATGCAGTGGAAAAATCATAGTGCTGGCACATATTCATATGTGGTAGGAACAACTAACACATACAAGAAATACTACTTAGCATGATATTTTAAAACCATGCTCTTTATTTTGGATTCTGCTGCTTGTGCTGGTCTTGCTACTCCCAAGTCTTTGATTGTGGTTTGGAGAAATGAGATTTCCACATTTTTTTGCATGATGTCAGGTCTGCTGAAGCATCCTTCCAAAAAGTGGGTGAGACTCCAGCTGGCTTTAAACTAAAGAGTTCTTAGTCTCCCCAGAGTTAAGTGGTTGCCCATCTTCTGGTGATTTCTCATCCAAGGAGCAAGAGATGACTTGACAAAGTAACTAGCTAGGAAACGTTTGTTCTGTTAAAACATTTAGTATGTTACTGCCAGAGGTTGAAAATACTATTTTTGAAAGAATCCCTCAGGTGGGAGCTATGGTTCAGATAACTATATTTTCATATTTAGTTATGTCATTTGCATTGTGTGACACAATACAGATACAGTTATTTCTCTGGTGTGACAGAAGTCCTAAGTTTCTTACAACAGCAGTCTGGTTTTTCCTTTTTTATCTACTCCTTATTCTTCTGCTCCAGATTTATTTGTATGATCAAGTGGTTGATTACCACCTTCACATCACCTTGCTCCGTAGTTTGTAGTCACCTTGCTCTTCCATGTCTAGGCCAGACATGAAACCGCCAAAATGAAGGCACCTTGAGGTGAGTTCATTTTCACTTGACATACTATGAGAAAGATTAACCGACAACACAAAGTTGCCATTATCAGGGTACGCCCGATTGTGGTTCAAAAATGCCACAATCTTCAAGGAGGCATGACTGAAAGCAAACACGCAGCAGGGGCGTGTGAGAGTTCATATACAGGATCCTGGAACATGTGAGCTTGTCTAACCAGATGCTTAACAGCCCTATTCAGTTTGGTTGAGGATTGCAATATAAAGGTGCTGTTAGTAGCTGCAATATCTTTGGGACAGGCCTAATGAAACAACATTTTTTGCATTTTCTTCAACTGTTCAAATATATTTGGGTGGGAAACTTTTTAATTTGCTTTGATGTAAACCAATTGATGCAAGGGGGGAAATGGCCGGAATTCTATTGCTTATGCCTGCTGAGTTCCTCTGGTTATAATCTACCTGCACTAACTATGAAATGATACTATATCTTACTATTTACTTGCTCCTCATTTGTATGTTGCGCCCAGCTTGAAGTACTTACATGTGTAAGTTCAAGGTTGTAAAATTTCATGTCAGAAATTACTCTGGGTTGAAAGGATTTTTGCTGGAGAAACTCTGCTCAGGGGATGCCTGAATGAGGCTCCTTTATGTCCCCAAGATCCTCATGCTGCACTCAGGTATCAAACCCCGATCTTCCAGTCTTCAAGCTCAGACGCATCTTAACCACTAAGCCACTGCAGTGCTGCGTTCAAGCTAATAAATCCCATTGATGAATTGCTGCAAATTAAGATGTCAGTATAGATATTTGCTGTCCCACACTGGTCATGTGACTTGGTGTGTGACAACAAACGCGTACATTGGCTTCTTAACCTCTGGCAATTTGCTGCTAAAATGTATTCCATTGGAGTTATGCCAGTGTAATTTTTGTTTGGTGTCTGGTTAATGTTTATATCCTGAAGTGCTTCATAGTGTAGCGAGCCAGCAGGTAAGTTGCTGCATAAGATTTCATTGTGTTACTAGGTCTGGGAAGAGGGTTGGAAGCTCATTGTTTTTGTTATCGTAGACAAGCTGGTATTACACACTCTAGGTACTCTTCTCTCCCATATATTTAACTACTTTGAAATATTGATTGAGGTTTAGAAGCTCTGTAAATTATGTAACACAATCAATCTGAATACCGTATGTGGAAGGTGAAAATGCTAAATATCTCCTGGGTCATAATTTTTCTGCCCTTCTTGACAATGCAGAGTTGATACCTATTTGGAGAGCCTTCCTTTCAATTGCAGTGAATATGTTTAGGTTCTTCTTCTTAACCCTCCCCACCCCCTGCTTCGGATTCTGATGGACACAATAATAGAACTTGACATTTCTGATTGCTTCTTGGCAAGATTTCTTTGGCAAGAATCTCAAATTTATGGTCACTTTTATTTAGAGGCTCAGTCGCCATGACTTGGCAGAGAAACCAACCGTATTCTGACCTCTGCTTTACAAACACTTTTGTGGAGCAATAAACAAAGGAAATTAGTTTCCTGATCAACCGAAACATTTGCGAAGTTGGAAAAGCTTTCAGACAAGGAATACTTTGTGTGTTGTTGGTTTTTTCCTGAGGGTAGTAACAGTGTCAGTCTGTTGCTGCTGAAAGAGAAAACAGTTTTATGGCACCTAAAAAGGCTTAATGAGTTTTATTCAACAGAAGCTTGTAGCACTACAGCAGGGGTTCCCAACCTACGGCCCAAGGGCCGGACCCAGCCTGCAACACCATTCCAATGCACAAATGCACCTGCAGCTGATGTAAACGCGGAAGTGGGAGCATTTATGACAGCCATTTATGTGCTCGCTTCCGGGGGGCATGGTCCGGCCCGCTCAGCTGTTCCAGGGCCGTGGTCAGGCGCGTGGCGCAAAAAAGGTTAGCTACCCCTGGACTACAGCCTCCTTGATCAGATGCATCTCATGATGTAAACTGTGCTCCATGAAAGCATATGCCAAATAAAAACTTTGAACATTGAAGGAGCCAAAAGATTTGTTTCTGTTTTAATGGCAATCTCTTCCAAAACCATGCTCCCGAGGCATTTCTCTAAAACTTTTGCAAACCTTAAAATAATAATTGTACAACTCTAATTCTTTTGAACTGCAGCCATATAGACTGTGGGCTGGGAGGACCTGTGGCCATCCAGGTGGTGACAACACAACCCTTGACATTCCTAACCAATGGCCGTGCTGGTTGGGAGTTTGGAATCCTTAACCTCTAAAGCAGTGTTTCCCAACCTTTGGTTTTTGGACTTCAATTCCCAGAAGCCTAAGTCAATTCCCCAAAGCACTAATCAGCCAAAGTACTGAATTAGGCTTCTGGAAATGGAAGTCCCCCTGTGGGGCCCATGTTGGAAAACACAACTCTAAAGAGTTGATTTTCCATCCTTACTCCATCCAGCTAACTAGGAGAAAGCTCTGTTGAACTCAGTGGAAGTTGCTCCTTCGTAAACATCCAGGATTGCACTGTTACAACTGCCTTACTCAAGTTGCTTTTGCGTTGAATAGGGCTTTCTCTGAGGAAAATATGTGAAAGGTCTCAACCTTGGTTTCACTACAGTACTTATATTTGTATCCAGTACACTGCTTAAGAAATAAAGAAAGTTTGGTTGATTTGTTTTCACCTCTGAAAGGAATTGAACTTGGAGACTATGGCATGTTCTTGTCCCGATGTAGTAATGCACTTGTGTTTGCCTGACTTAATGGCCAGAGCCCTATTACTATTCCAATAAGATGGGTGGATAGGGCATTGAGTTGGAGCCCCTGACTGTGGAGCCAGTGGTTGAAAGTTTGATTACACACTGTGCCTTTGGAAGAAGAGTGTATGCGTCCAAATCCAATGCAGCAGTGGCGGCAGTGACAAAGGCCACATGAAATCATGCCATAGGTTGGCAACTCCTGCTTTAGATATTAGTTGTGATACTTAATGGACTAGGATACTACTATAGGCTTCACCCCCTCCTTTTAGAAGTTGTGGTACTGCACATCATAATGGCCTTTTCCTGACATCACTACATCTTACTAATTGGGAGTATGTGAATTTTTCCTTGAGGAAATGTAGATGAGGAATTAGTGATGCACAGGATGAAGCTCTTCTAGAGCAGTACTTTGCAGGAGATTATTCAGAGAGGTAGGCACATCAGCAAAGTCAGTGGTATGCTTGAAAAAGTGACTTTACCTTATACTATAATCAATAACTTACATTTGAAGATGGCTGTGACCTGCTCTAGCATCAACTTTGCCTCTTGCTGTTGTGTGTGTACATGCATGTGCATAATATAGCATGCCTATGAATGTTTATTTGCATTCCTTTTATGTGTATTGGGGGAAGGCTGGAAACCCAAGGTTTAGCTCCCTGCCTAGAGTATGTTGAGTACAATATTTGTTTCAAAGCTGTGCATGAAGGAACTGGTAGGGCAGGCTTTGGAAATCATTGGCCGCCCAGACGTTCTAGACCTCAGTTCTCAGAAAAGACAGGCACTGTAGCAGTGGGAAGGTATCATGGAAGTGATTTGAACCATCTGGAGGGCCAAAGGTTTCTCACTCTTGCCATAGATTGACTTTTGCAATATTGGAACCCCTTTCCCCAATACAGTAAAACCCCTACTTACGAAAAAAAAGTCCGTTCCGTAGGCTTTTGCTTAAATCGGTTTTCCATGTAACTCGAAGCAAACCCATAGGAAAAATGAATTTTTTACGTAACACACAACAAACAAAAGAATCTTTATGTAACTCGAAGCAAACCCATAAGAAATCGTGTAAATAGGGACATGGTTTTAGCACAAAATCATTATGTAAGTCAATTTTATGTAACTCGGGGCATTTGTAAGTCGGGGTTTTACTGTACGTTGGTAAATTCAGTAAAAATGTAGCTTCAATTAATCTTTGATAGAATAGGAGAAGAAGGCTCTCTATTTGGGGTGCTCTTTTGCTTGTTCTTCATGGCAGGTATCTTATTTTGATTTGTCTCCAAATTTTATTCATGCCTCTTTCCAGAGACAAAAACCACTCCTTCATATTATGTCATGGTTTGATTGTGTCATTACGTAGAGGATTGGATAGTCGTACTGGCCAGATGGCACAGCAACAAGGAGAAAAAGGGCTCTTACTGTGGGATTGAGATAATCTGCAGGGCTTCATTTGTGAATCCACCCAATGGAGGATTCTAGCTGACAGAATTGTTTTTAAACAAGTGTTGTGCTGATTTGATTGAATGAAGAGAGTGAGGAAATTGGACTGTGGTAGCTGGAAACATTGATACATAGATCTGATGACTGAGCAGCATATGTGTAGGAATAGTCGAGGAATTTTCTGGATACAAATTTTTATGCAAACACACTTAGTCCTCGTAGATTAAAGTGTGGATCAGAATACAGTCCTTTGTCAGAATGCATACCATGTTGGTATGAACATTGTATGTGTCTTAAAGAAAAACAGGCAATAGCACAGCTGCAGCCATGGGGATGCATGGTTGCCAATATGCCTACTGAAAATGGAGCAGTAAATGCCGCTGGCTATGAAGATGTGCCATCTCTTCCTGGAAACTTGAAGCAAAAACAAATGGTGGTCAATTTTCCATATAGAGTCCCTGGGACAAATAACATGTTATCATGCCCTGTAACTCCTGTGGATATCTGCAGCTACATGCCCTTAGTTGCTCCAGGTAGTTAATAACATGTTGAAATAGAGTGTTTGAAATAGAGTGTTTCTCTGTTTTTTCAAAGCATTTCCAGACCCATGGACCACTACATAGAATTGCAAGGGAGAGAAAAGAAATACTGTGCCCTTAAAGAAGACTCCTCTATTAACTTACTGACATTCACCAGCCAGACCAAAAAGGTTGCACAAGGGACCCTCAGATGGTAGCTTGGTGGTGTAAGTCATTGTAGTGTATGAACATAGGAAGCTGTTCTAAACAGAATAATAAGACCATTGGTCCGCCTAGCCCACAATGTTGGCTGCTCTGATTAGCAGTTGTTCTCTAGGCGTTAATACCGGATTCTGGGTATTACTGGGAAATTCTAGGGATTTTAACTCAGACAGCATGCAAAACAGTTGCCCTGTGACTGAACTATAGCCGCTAAAGTCATTGGTTGTTGTTGTTTTAAAATCTTCCTCTTAAGAGGGAAAGGGTTGATTCTGTGGCTATAAAGTTGCAAAGGAACAATAGATTAACTTCTTTTACACAATTCTGAATGTTTATTTTATAACATTTTTGCTGTAAAGAAGGTGCACGTGATCGCTGCAGACATAAATTCAGTTTTGTGAACTGTAAAATTGAGTATCTATGATAATATCTATATAGAAAAACTGCCCAATAATCTTACAGAAACCTCTAGAAGAACATGACATTGTGAATTGATTAATGAAATTCATTTTCCAAATAATGTAAACATTGCATGAATATACAGTCTCATGCTTCATAATTAAAAAGTAATCCTTGGTTCATTATTACTATTATTCTGTGTCTGGACCAGATATGATATTGCCAAAACGAAGCCACCTTTCGGTGAATTCATTCTACAGTTATTTTCACCTGACCTAGCGTGAAAAAGATTAGCCGGCACAAGGTTGCCGTTGTCCAGGAGACACCCGATTGTGGTACAAAAATATTATTTCATGATGAATAACTTTTGAGCTATGGTGTATCTTAAATAGAAAACTATCTTTAGATAGGTTTTTCCTCAAAAAGCATTTGTTAAATTCAATTAAAATCTTAAACATAGAATTTAAATTAAAAATACAATTTAAATATTTAAAAATCCATTTATTATTTTAAAAACAAAAATAATGGTTTTTATCATCCCTGCTTTCTACATGGGTGATGGTGTGGTGGTGGTAAGATGTTTTATTTATTTATTTAATCATTTATACCCCGCTTTCCTCTCCCGAGGGAGACCCAAAGCAGCATAACAACATATAAAATAACAATTAAGAACATAAATTAAAACCCAGTTAAAAACCCCTATCCAAAAATTACATTTAAACCCCATAGAACCTCAAAGAGAACAACCCTCATCCACCCTGCACCCTGTTAAAATACCCCAAAAAACTAAAAGAAAAACTACAAAAAACTGAGCAGAGAAAGACTAACAGGCCAACAACTCCCATATGGCTAGAGAAGCCAACATGGTTGGGAGGTAGAATCATTCCTACCCCACACCCACTGGAATAGCCAAGTTTTCAGGTTTTTTCTAAAAGGGAGCAGCTCCATCTGGAGGCGCCGCTCTGGAGGTAAGAGGTTCCAAAGGGCCAGAGCGGACACGGAAAAAGCCCTCCTCCTGGTCCCCCCCTAGATGTGCTTCCTTAACTGATGGGACCAGTATGGAGCCTCTCCAGTCTGCCCTCATAGGATGGGTCGAGGACCATGGAGCGATGCGGTCTCTTAGGTAGCCTGGCCCATTGCCATGTAGGGCTTTAAAGGTCAAAACCAGCTCCTTGAATTGCACCCAGAGACATATAGGAAGCCAGTGTTACTCCCGGAGCAGTGGTGAGGCACGTGCATAACGGTCGCACCCCATCACCACCTGGGCAGCCACATTCTGGACTACCTGGAGCCTCCGAATGGTCGTCAAGGGCAGCCCCATGTAGAGCGCGTTGCAATAATCCAATCTGGAGGTGACCAGAGCATGAAAGCTAGGCTGAGTTGGTTGTTTGGCAACTTCTCTTTAGAGTTTTTTAAGCCCCCCAAGTGTAGGTCAGCTGTGAAGCAACATATGCAAGTGTGTAACTCCAACCTGAGAAGTAACAGAGGAAAATCCCCTAGGGACAGTCACGTTCCTGTGCCTGGTACAGTATATCTGTTTCAGGTTCAATTAGTGTCTGTATGTGTGGTGGGGGAAGGCTTCAAGTTCATTTTGCAGTGCTTCCAAACGTATTATGTGATGACACTAAGGTACCAATGCTCCTATGCAAGGGTCAGCATTTCAAACACATTCCTCCAGAGAAATTTAAAAAATGGTTTTAACTAACTGGTCATGTATGATAGACATGTACTGTAGTTTTTAATGATCCCACTGAAAAGTCCTTGGCACTGTTGCCAAAGCATTTCAGGACAGTTGGCAATACTTCGTTACATACTCTGAAAAGAAATCAAGGAGTTCCTTACAAGACAGAGCTCTGAAATCTGAACTCTAGTACTAGTGGACCAGTTTCACCGAATCATGCTGGTGCACATATTGCTCTCTGAATTTCAGGGCTGTAAAATAATCCCACTGATCCTAGTTATTTACCCTCCCAAGATTTCCAAGAGCCAAACAGTGACTGATAAAAACGGAATGGGGGGGGGGGGAGGTTGGGTACCCAGGGCCTGATCCCATCAGTAATCTTATTACTCTAAAACAGGGGTTCTCAACCTTTTCAAGCCGGGGCCAGGTTACGCTCCCTCAAACTTGGTGGGGTGGACTGGTTGTGTCCCCCCAGTTTACGGCTGTTGTAAGTGCGTTTACGAAGGACGTGAACTTGTTTACGGCTGTCATAAACTTGTTTACGAAGGCCTTGAGCTCATTTACAGCTGTTGTAAATGCGTTTACGAAGGCCATGGACTCATTTACAGCTGTCGTAAACGTGTTTATGATGGCCGTAAATGAGTCTGCGGCTGATTCCGCCACCGGCAGCTGGAGCAAGGGAATTGTCAGATTATTTGGTGCTGTGGGTAAGATCTGGCCTGCGAGCTGTAGGTTGAGAACCCCTGTTCTAAAAGGTTTCCAAGCACACTCTTTCTAAGGGATTTCCTCTATCCCAGCCACTTTAAATGCTCAGCTTCCCAGGTCTTAATTATTCAGACATCTACAACATTACAGCTCTGTATCAAGTGATACACTTGTGTTTGTACAGGAACTCCTGTCCTTTTCTGAACAGATCAGGTTTTAACGCTCTTAACATATAAATACGGACACAACAGGGCTTCACTTAGATAAAGCCACTGATAAGATCACTCAAAATAATGTTATCTGCTAATCAGGTATAAGTCTCCAAGTGTAAGTCATCCAGGAAGCAAAGTATGGGTTCTTTAGCCTTAGAAGAAAGGTTTCTTTTAAATAAACATAAATAAATACGTGACAGTAAAGTACAGTAAAACCCCGACTTACAAAAAAAGTCCGTTCTGTAGCCTTTTATGTAAATTGTTTTTTTACGTAAATCGAAGCAAACCCATAAGAAATATGAATATTTACGCAAATCGAAGCAAACCCATAGGAAAAATGGATTTTTTACATAAATTCAAGCAAACCCATAGGAAAATGAATATTTACGTAAATCGAAGCAAACCCATAGGAAAAAAATGAAATTTTTACATAAATCGAAGCAAACCAATAGGAAGTCACATTAAGTAAATCGGGACATTTACGTAAATCGGGACACCATTTTAGCAAAAAATCCTTACGTAAGTTGAATTTTACGTAACTCGAGGCATATGCAAGTCGGGGGTTTACTCTTCTGTTTGTTTAGCTCCCATTCACTTGAGTCAAGCTTTGGTCCTAGAAGCTGAACACTTTCGTCTTGAGGAGGTTGCAATCCTGTATGTGATGTGATTACTTGGGGGTAAGTGCCACTGAATTCAAAAGAATCCCTAAGCAGCTCCAATAAGAGTCATGGGATTTCTGTACATGAAGAATCCAACATGTGCGACAGACTTCACTTGTCACACAAGAGCAAATGTATTTGTCATATTTATTTATTTTAAAAAAAATATTTTTATTGATTTTCTTAAAATACATACCGTATTTTCCGGCGTATAAGACGACTGGGCGTATAAGACGACCCCCAACTTTTCCAGTTAAAATATAGAGTTTGGAATATACTTGCCGTATAAGACTACCTCTCTTCCAATGCACACCAAATAAAAATTAACCCACACTCAACCCGAAGACGCGCAGCCCTCCGAGTCGTATGGGCAGGTTCTGGTGGAGAGCCAATCCACGCTCACGTTCTCCTCCTCGAGGTACAGGAAGATTGTGCAGCTTGCTTCCCCTTGCTTCATACTCCCCGCACAGAGCAGGGACTTGGCCGCGGCACCCCCCACCATATGCGCCGGACATATGAAGCAAGGGGAAACAAACTGCAGTTAAGTACCTGTCCTATAAGACGACCCCCGACTTTGGCACAGATTTTTCGGGGTTAAAAAGTAGTCTTATACGCCAGAAAATACAGTACATAAAACAAAACATACGTTTCAACAAACAATTAACATATAACCCACACCATCAAACCTCCCCCCAATTCACACTCCCACACCCCGTGCTAAACAAGTTGAAAATTGTCAATCCTGATTCCAAACCAATATTTACAAATTTGTCCAGAATTTACTTTCTTCCTGTACCGGCTTTATTCCGTCATTGCCCGACAAACCATATTCAACCCAAGATTTCCAAATTTGCCAAAATATATTACATTTAACTTCTCCTCTTTCCACTTTCATTTCTGACGTTAATTTATCATTTAAAGCCAGCCACCATATCTGTTTATACCATCTACCTCTACTTATATTAAACTTATTCTTCCACTCCGTGGCAATTATCTGCCTTGTGGCTGATAGTATAATTGCCAATAACTCTCTTTTATTGTCTTCCACCTTTATATCTTCACACAGCCCCAATAAGGCTATTTTTGGATTTAATACAATTCTTTTCCCAAATATGTTTCCTATCTCTTGTTCAACCATCTTCCAACATTACTGTGTATATTCACAGCTCCACCACATGTGTATATAGGTGCCCACCTCTTTATTACATCTCCAACACCTATTTGAACAGTGGCAAATGAGTTTCAACATTAGTAAGTGCAGAGTGATGCATGTTGGGGCAAAGAACCCCAATTACATTTATAAACTGATGGGGTTTGAACTCTCTGCGACAAACCAGGAAAGGGACCTTGGTGTCCTGGTGGACAACTCAATGAAGGTGTCAACCCAGTGTGCCTCAGCAGTGAAAAAAGCAAACTCAATGCTAGGGATCATTAGGAAGGGTATAGAAAATAAGTCAGCAAGTGTCATTTTGCCTCTTTATAAATCTATGGTGAGGCCCCATCTGGAATACTGTGTACAGTTCTGGTCGCCATACCTCCAGAAGGATATTATGGAGCTGGAAAAAGTGCAGAGGAGGGCAACCAGAATGATTAGGGGACTGGAACACCTTCCTTACCATCTGAGGCTGCAATGGTTGGGCCTCTTCACTCTTGAACGACGACGTCTAAGAGGTGACCTGATTGAAGTTTATAAAATCATGCACGGTGTGGACAAAGTAGATAAGGAAAAACTGTTTTCCCTATCGCATAACACTAGAACTAGGGGACACTCGATGAAACTTTTGGGTACTAGTTCTCAAACAAATAAGAGAAAGTACTTTTTCACCCAGAGGATTACTGGCCTATGGAACTCCCTGCCAGAAGAAGTGGTGACAGCTGTCAGTCTTGACAGCTTTAAGAAAAGATTAGACAAGTTCATGGAGGACAAGAGTATCAATGGCTATAATTATGGATACTTAAGGACAACCTCCGGGTTGGAGAGATAGGCAGGATATCTCTCAATATCATTTCCAGGGAATCCTAAGCAGGTGAAGGCATCTCTTTGGGAATAATGCCCTGAAGGAAATGGTGAGCCACTGTGTGAGACAGAATGCTGGACTAGATGGGCTGTGGCCTGTTCCAGCAAGGCTGTTCTTATGTTCTTATGTTTATTTATATGATGCAGGATAATTGGGGTCAAATACCACTTCCAAATCACCTTAAAATTATGTTCTCTTTCTTTTATTGATAGCTGATTCATTAGTCGCTGATTCAATTTTCTTTTCCATGCTTGTTCAGATATCGTTATACCTAAATCCTCTTCCCATCCGTTTCTTATTAACGTTTGAGGTTCTTCCTTTCTATTCAACATTCTATATAATTTACCTACCATCCCTTTCTTTGTCATTATCCCCTTTCTCATACTATAAATCAGTTCTTCAAACTTTGTTACTTTCCTTTCTATCCGTCCTTTCTTTCTAACTACTCTGTCCCATTTTTCCACTTCAATTTTTTGGAACCAATTTAAATCTAATTTCTGATAGATCTCCTCTCTCTTTTGGTATGTGGGACCCCTAGCAATCCATTCATTAAATTGTAACAATTTATTCTGTACAAGTTTCAGCTTCATATATTTTATCCCCTTTAACGGCCAATCTGCAAAGTCTATAACTTCCAAAACAGGAGAGTCCTTTTTTGCTAGCTGCTCTTTCATACTTTTCCAAAAAAGATACAATTCCCTTATTGTTTTAGTCCTAATTTGCACCTTCTTATCCTGAGTACTCAAAAACAGGGCTCCCCCAAATTTTTTATATTCCACCTGATTCTTATCTTCAGACTCTCCATTATCTTGTGTTAATAAATTTATAATTCTATTTAACTGAAATGCTTTATAATATTTTATTATGTTAGGAATACCCAATCCACCATATTTATACATGTTGCAAGAAATCCTTCCCAGCCCCCTGGCCCTGGCAAATTTAAATTGCTGACAAACACACACATATCATGATGTGCAGACATGACATTATTTTACAAGTGTAGCTAAGAGGCATTTTGTGTGTGTATGTATAAAGTCTCTTAAAGGTACATTTTATCATAAATTCATCCAAGAACAAGGCATGTTCTTAAAGGAATTCCTACAATTTCTGTAGGAAACCAACAAGGTTGCCCTAGATTTAAGCAATCACTTTTACAGTTCACAGTTAAATGGACACTAGAAGAGTCACCCACCTCCTACAGACACAAAGAAGGTGTTCCACTCTATACTCTGTCACTACAGTAGAAGTGTAACATGCACTGCACCTAACTCATTAGTCACATGCTTGTCAAACCTAACACACTTAACTGGGCAGGTTTCTCCAGTCCATTCCTCCACAAAATTACTAAATCAGAAAGGCAATGGGCAAACAAATTTATGCTCCAGTCTAGGGGTTCCCAACCTAAGGCCTGTGGGCCGAATCCAGCCCACAGTGCCAATTCATGTGGCCCCCTATCCCTCCAAGGACATTCGAGAAACAAAATGCTACCCCCTTTGAAGCTGTTGGGACAAAATTGCCACCCCATTGTGCAGGCAGGGCAAAATGGCCATCCGGCCCTCGAAGCTGACTGAGAGAGTGTGACCTGGCCCCTAGCTTTAAAAAGTTTGGAACCCCAGCTCTAGCCTTTTAAACTCTTCAAATTTATTAACACATACCCATCAAGCGCCGCTCCGGAAAATACGGGAACTGCTCTGGCCTGAGCGCGCATGCACAGGAAAAACTTCTTTGCCGCATGTGCAGAACACCTTTGTGCATGCGCAGATAGATTCTGCGCATGCGCAGTAACCCCTTTCCCCGCCGTTCTAAATATGGGACGGTCCCGGGAAAGGAGGCACACGCGCCAAAATACAGGATTTCCTGGCCAATCCGGGATACTTGACAGGTACTAGCTCTTAGAGTATGAAAGGTACCAAGTACTTTCTTCCATTTCTTCACACCCAATGTAAATAGGGCATGTTATCTGTCTGGCTGGGAAAGTTAGATATAGTATTGGAAAAATCACAGTCTTCTGGAAATGGACTACAGAAGCTGGCTGGCCTTTACCAGTCTCACCCACTGACCCAGACAATTCAGGGCAGGGATTTTTGACTTAATGTATACCAAATCTATCCTATGTGTGAGAAGCCCCAGCTGTGGTTTTATACCTGTCACAACAGCTCAGCTCCTGCTACATCATTGTTTCCCAAAGGTTGGATAATGAAGAGAAAGAAAGAACAGCAGCTTCTTTGAAATTAAATTCTATAGTTAATCACCTTTCTGCAATGCCTAATCAGAGTTGCCAATTGGCCAACTTTTATTGAATACCTCCTTCCAATTCCACATTGTGATACTGTACTGTATAGTCCCAATTCTCCTGAGACTTCACTGTCCCGGAAACAGGTGTCCAAGTGCATGCTTAAAGGCTCTACCAGGGAAAACAGCCAGGACTTGGAAGTAATGCATCATATGTAAAAGCATTAAATGTCACACATTCCTTTCGGGATGGTGGTGGTTAACAAACATAAAGACATCTCCATTAGTGAAATAATATTAACATTGCAGTTTGTGTACAACAAATAATATTTATTTTTCTCTTTTTCTATGTGTATAAGAAGAGAATAAGTTTTGTCTCCTTGGGTGACAGTTTGAGATTCTTCTTCTTACATTTCCCCCTCTCACAAAAAGGAATTAAAAAGTCACACACACAAATGAAAAATTTAATGCATAACATAACATGCTATTCGCTGTTTTAAAATTGCAACATTAAAGGAAATTTGCAGGGCAGGGCAGGGCTTTTATAAAACCAGTGCCTTTTAAGCTCTGGAAAGAGGATTCCCAGCATGCTTAAAGCTAATATTATCACAGATGAAGATTTTAGCCCAGCTTTTCTCCCGGAATAACCCTGGGGCAATTTTACACAGGAGAACATTTTAATATGCACAGCAGTTTCTGTGGAACAAAGATCACAGAAGACCAGGCGACAACTTATTTCTACATATTAAAACCTTATCAGATCTGGCAGAACAAATTAATTTTTAAAAAGTCAGGATATCTCCTCTGTTCTATGGGATCCAATACAGAAGTGGTTTCATTTGCGCCACTCCCTCTCTATTATATGTACCTGTTTCTTCATAGAGGTGGATTTTCCAAGTTGGGGGGGGGGGGGGGTACATATAATGTTACCAGCAGGGAAAGCAAGATGTAAAATATCATTATTGGGGTGTCCATTCTCCTCCCCCCCCCAAGAATTCTCTGATAATTCCCCAATAGTATTCAGACAGTCCCAGGCCATAGGTCCAGAACAACAGACATTTACATTTTATTCACACACAGAAGGGCCTCGCCTCAGAAGCTGCATTGCCTAATTCTGGCCTACTTCCTGTTGTAAATGTACAAAAAAGGAACCTGCTCCCTGGGTGTATAGTTTTGCTGCCTTTTAGGCCCAATAAAGGACATTCTCAAAGATATATGATACCCAAGAAGCATCTCAGCAGATCCCATTTTTTGTACATTTACAACAGAAGTAGGCTGACACTAGGCCAGTGGTGGCAAACCTATGAGGTGGCACTCAAAGCCCTTTCTGTGGGCACCCGACGTGCAGTCACCCCTGCACAGAGTTTACCTTGCCCCTCTGCCCAACAGCCCAATGGGAATTTTTCCTCCCTCCCTTGTTGCCGTGTTTGCATTTTGCGATAAATAAATGGGTTTGTGGTTGCAGTTTGGGAACTCAGTCTCTAAAAGATTCTCCATCACTGGACTAGAAGAAGATTTCTGGGAGTAGAATACTATAGATTTGTACAGGTTGCTAAGAGTGAGGAGGGAGAGGCAAGCAATGAAAATGAAAGAGAAGCCTTTGAGGCAGGTGCTTGATGTCCTAAGCGGGGTAGAAATAAAACTTATTATTATTATTATTATTATTATTATTATTATTATTATTATTATTATTATTATTATTATTATTATTATTATCATCATCATCATCATCATCATCATCATCATCATCATCATCATCATCATCATCATCATCATCATCATCATCATCATATGTATAGCAGTTTGCCTTGTTGGTATTTCCTATTATGTGGCTACTTTTTATGATATTTCTCATGGATATACATTGTGAAAGCCTGCAGTGGTATAGAAGCTTTCGACTAAAGTCTATTTTCAGCAGTCTGTATGTGATAAGTGCAACATATAGCCAAGCTCCTAGTTCCTATTATAAAGAAAAATGTTTCAAAGGCAGTAACATTAAGGACTTTCTGTTGTATTTCACATTGGCAAGAATATAATTTCTGTTCTGTGGTGTCCATTGGTACTTTGGTCAACATTGATAAAAGCAAGGAGTTGCATGGTAAAGGAGAATTGCCAGTACAAGTGGTGATGGGGACTGGGAGAGGCAAAACGGTGACGTGGAAAACAGGCGCTGGAAGCTTGGAGGTTACAACTACGTTGCTTGCAAACTGACCTTTGAATGGTAATATTAAAAGCATGACTAGCTTCTTCAAATTCAGTGAATGGGAACGGATAATGGCTGCTCAAAGAAGTCTCCTTAACATAATTTAGACTAGAGAACGAAAGATTGATAGCTAGAAGCTCAAGTTTTTTTCTGCCAGGAGAACAGAGTGTCTTGACATATTCAGGAAGGCATCTGTTTCAGGGTTCATGTATTATTAATCCAGCTGCTACTGAGACACAAGTTGACAGAACAAGGCACCAGAGGAAAGCAAGGCCCACTCCCCCCCCCCCCCCAGTTTGCCATATTTGTGGAAAGGTAAGAAATTGCAAGTAGATAAATAGGTACTGCTTCAGCAGGAAAGCTAACAACGTTCTGCGTGCTCCAGCATCTAGTCATGCCTGCCGCATGACCATAGAAATGTCTGCAGATGCAGACAGCACTGGCTCTTTGGTTATAAATGGAGATGAGCACTGTACCCTAGAGTCGGATACGACTGGCTTTTGAACAAGGGCAAGATTTACCCTTAGTAGGATTTAAAGTTGTTGGATCAATATAGCTGGAAGACACTCAAACAAGTATATGAGTCCCATTCAAAGCTGCATTAAACACTTGTGGCAGAATATGCTAAGAAAACAAAAAAAGCATGGCAGAATATACCAGGGAGCTAAGTAGCATACTGTTAAATCCCTCTTTTCAATGTTCAAATTAATGTTTTTTCTTAAACAGACACACATACAGACTGTTTTGTACAATAATGTGAAATATTCTGGTTTGTAGCTCAGTAGAGCTTTTGCACAAGCAGGGAAGATAATCCAGACCTTTGGCTATTCCGTCCATGAGCCACTGTAGGTAAGAGGCTGGCCTTTGCTTGCTGTTGTCTGCACTCCTCTAAGAATGACTATTTGGCATGGAAAGGAGAGAGGGGACTGTGAAGCAAAGGCTTCACTATGGGAATTCCTATTAAGGTTTCTCTGTTCAGAAATTTCCCTAGATACAACTCTCTGACCATATGCTTCTAAATTTATTAGCGTAGCTATGAAGGCCTGTAACTTGCATTTTATAAAGCAAAACACACAAAAAAAGGAAATATTGACTGGATGCTTAATTCTTCACTCAATGTCAAGCCATGCTAGTTGTTTTTCCTTTGCCTTTGCAAACCAGGTGTTTTCTCCTGGAACTGTGAGGAACCCATTTTTCTTGTTTATCGTTGCTGTGCTGATGAATCCACACAACCTTATTTCTCATCATATAAAGAGGAGTAGCCATTTCACATTAATTTTTGCCAGAAGAAGATGTAATCCTACGTGTACATGACAGTTTAAATTGATTTTTCTTAAAATGTGTCAAATAAAATGCTTATATACTTAGAGGGAAGGGGATTATATGTCTGGGATAAACTAAGTAGAAACTCCACAGGAACCTCCTGTGGTTAATCTGTAAAAACTGATGTGAGCAGAAGGAAGGAAGAAACTGCAGTTTTGCAGATAGTCTGGGTTTCAAGATACTTTGGGTAGGCTGGGAGTTTCAGAAGAATTCTTGGCATTGTCTCCACAGGAGATGGAAATAGAATACATTATCTACACAGAGATGTAAGTTTGCTTAATGTCAGTTAGCTGAAGAAGTGGGTTATATCCATGAAAGTTCACAATGAAGTACAGTAAATGAAGTAATCTTAAAGGTACCACAATACAGTAATACCTCGGATAATGCTAAAACTTGGTTCCACAAATCTTAGCGTTATCCGATTTTTAAAGTTATCCAATGCATTTTTAATGTTATCCGATGCATCGGATAACATTAAAATCTTATGGGATGCATCGCATAATGTTAAAACTCCATAGAGATACAGTAAAGCCCTGAGTTTAAAAAAAAAAATCGGTTCCCTGGCCTATTTTGTAACTCGAATTTTTTTTGTAACTCGAGACATTAAAAAAACCGGAGAGATTTCGTACCTTCTGGTTGCTGCTACTTCCTTTTCTTACACTTCCAGCGTGGCCGGGAGTGATTTTTAGTGCACAAAATGGCAGTGTCGGCATTTTGGGCACTAAAAAACTGAATTTTCAATTCACAATTTTTTTCGTAACCCGGGGTATTTCGTAAGTTGTTTTTTTCCGTAAGTCGGGACCCCGGTTTACAAAAAAATTCATACCTCGAAAAATTCATATCTTGAGGCATTCATAAGTCGGATTTTACTGTACATTGTAACCAGCACAGGCTTTAGCGAACGTTATCCGATGCATCCCATAGGATGTTAATGTTATGCGATGCATTTTTTTCCAAATTGCTTAACGTTATGCGATTTTAGCGTTATCTGATGCAAACGTTATCCGAGGTACTACTGTACTATCTTCTTTAGGTTTTGGTAAATACAGTAGAACTACATATAATGACCACCCCGTACAGCGATGAAATCGCATAGCAATGAGGCTTGGGGGGAGGGGTTCCACATAGCGATCGTTCCTATGGGAAATCCATACAGCAATTTTTCAATGGGAAAAACTGCTTTGCGCCAAACATCGTTGTACGTTAGAGAAAATCATTGTACAGATTTTCCCATAGGGAAGATCGTACAATGACAAAAATCGCATAGTGATGAGCTCTGTGTAACAGATTAAAATCATTATATGGAGTTCTACTGTATTTAAAGAGTTTAGGCAGTTTTTGTGCAGAATTTAGGAATTAAAACACTCAGTCAAAGGAAGGGTTTTTTAGCCCTTAAAGCAGGAGTTCCCAACCTACAGCCCGTGGGCTGGCCCTGGCCCGTGATGCCATTCCGTCTGGCCCGTCACCACCTCCACCACACCTGGAAGTGGAAGCAGGTGTGTTTATGTCAGCCATAAAATGCACATGCGCAAATGCACCCGTGGCTGTTGTAAATGTGGAAGTGGGTGCATTTACAACAGCCGCAAATGCTTCAACTACTGGGGGGCATGGTCCAGCCCGCTCACCTGTCAGGGGCGTGGTCAGGTCCACCCAGGGGTTGGCCACCCCTGCCTTAAAGACATGCTGAGTGGTTTTGGAGGCTTGTATTTTGATAGCTGTTTCCTCTTTCATATTTCACCTGTTAATCAGTACAGAAAGGTATAATTGCAAATGTTGTCTTGGCTTTAGTAAAATAAAATAAAAACAGTTAAATGAGGGAAAGAATTGTAGCTCTCATCTTTTCCACCATTGTGATGGAGAAATGGTATGGAAACACAGATATCAACCTCCTCCAACTCACAGAGTTTTGTCTATAGCAGCTTTCCTCTTCTAGTGCCCAGCAGATTGTTGTATTAAGAGTTCCAAGACCCAGAGTCAACATAGTTGTTGGTTGTGTTGGCTGGGGAGTTGTAGGCTAACAAAGATGCTGTAATTGAAGGTTTCTTAACCTTGGGCCTCAAATGTTCTTGTTGTACATCAGTTACCAGAAGGTTGAGTCACCACACCTGCTGATAAGGGCTTTTGGGAATTGAAGTCCAAGAAAATCTGCTTTGGACAAAAGGCAAGGGAAACCTAAGCAACTATTCTTTTTCTAGGGGTGGGCATGACCTGTTTGTATGTGTGTGTTTTAGTGTAAGCAGGACCTCCTTTCCTGCTCCTGCTTGTAACACTCTTGATCTTGTCCTGTGGCCCTCTCTTGTTTTTCTTTTCCGGGCTTTATCTACTTCATGCACCTCTTGTTCTTCTGACCCAATTTCTAGCAAAATTTTGAACCGTATATGAAATGAGGGTTTGGATGCAGGGCTGAAAAAATGAATAGAAATGTATAGTCTATTAGAAGGAATAGATTTTGGTCTTTACTGTATCTTCTCTAATTCCTTCTTAAGAAGTAGAGCTTTGAAGAGGTTTGAGACTACCACTCCCAGAAAGCCATAGATAGAGTCAGCATGGTTACATGCTGAGGGAACCTTAGCATTGTATTGGGGAGAAAAAAGTCACTTTTCTAAATTCTAGTGGAAAGAAGGGGGGGGGAGCTTGGTGGGAGATATTTTTCCTCTAGTACCTGTGCCACAAAGCAAGTTGTGTGTGTTGGTCCTCAGAGATGTGTAAAGATACAGGTGGAACAGGATACAGCCGCAGTGATAGAGACTGAAACTGATGAACCTGAGCCGCGTTGAGTGATAGCTCCAGAAGCCTTTCAAGGCTGCTCTTTAATAAGTGAAATTGCATTGCTTTCCTTTTGTAAATCAGCTAAACAGGGTATTGATGGGATGGAGCATTACTCACTCTCCACCTTTACGGTTGGCACTGAGTGTTAAGCCCTTTCTGCAAAGGTCTCTTACTAAATCTGATTAAACTCACCAGATTACAAAGAATGCCTGTGATGAGCACCAAGCTGGATAATGTTAAAAGACTCAGATCAAGGAAGAGCCAAATTGCTAATCCCTCTTTAAACCCACACTTAGTATTTTGCACACTAGACAATATATTTCTTAGAAATGACATTCTGTGGCTTCTAAACCTATGGACCATACTAGTGGAGAAGTTAATTATGAGAGCGTGGAAATACTTTTTTTAAAAAAACAAAAAAATAGAACTGCCAGGTTGCACAGTCAGCATGGCCACTGACTATGGTTATACCTTATGGTATTACTGTCAGCTTTTGATTGTAGAGCAAATGTTTTATATTGTTGAATTTTTAACTTCAAAGAATGTTCATTGCTAGAAAATAGACCTTTTGAACCATTACATGTATTCAGAAATGTGGGAAAAGATTCACCAACGGACTAGATAAGAAATGATATATTGCTCAACTTTTGCAACGAAATAATTTGTTCTTTGGGCAAGTCAACACAGTACTGTACCTAAAATTCTCCTCACTTTTAAGTTTATTTGCATTCACACATGTTCAGGTACAGCGGATGGTATGCAGATAGCATAGCAACAATCCAGTGGTAAATGTATCATGCATATTCACACAAGCACAAAAAAGGCACATAGATTGGAGATATATATGTGTGGGGGGGAGGGGAGAGAGAAAGGCATTTGTGTTCATTCTATAGCAAAGACCAACAGGATTTCTTCTTTTCACTAAAGACTAGTTTAAAAAGACCTAAGCAATTATAAAGTAATAATTGTCATAGATACGTCTAAATCAACCATTTGCAACCCCCAGCCCATGCATATCTTTAATCCGGCCCACAGTAGTCCCCCGGGCACCTCCAGGAGTGCCCCCACCCACCATGAGTCATGATACATTACTTACCGCAGTGTCTGTGGTGATTTTGTCAGTTTAGCAGCATTTCACACAGTCTCCACCACTTCTCCCAGCAGCAGGAGGCTTTGGGGCACATAATCACCCCATTTTGGGGTCTTTCTGATGCTCCTGCACAGCGTTTCAGCAGCGGTCACCCAGGTGATGATGTCATCAGTCGCATAGCCAAGTTGGGTGGCACACAAATCCAATAAATCAAATCAAATTAAATCAAATCAATCACCTGGGCGCCTGCCGCGGAACGAGGAAGTCCTAGAATGGTGCACTTTCCCTGCATTGGAAAGACCCCAAAACGGAGCAATTCTGCGCCCCAAAGCCTCCTGCTGCTGGGAGAAGCTGTAGAGACTGCAAAACGCCGCTAAACCAACACAATCGCCGATGACGCAATGACAACAAAAACGTAAGCACTGGGAGCAACCTGCTCCAGCCCCTGCAGCTCATGTCAGGGTCGTGTCTGGCCCATGGTGTTGCAAAACCCTGGTCTAGACTCAAGATGGAGGAGGAGACTGATGCTTTTCTAGTTATTTTTAGTTCGTCACACAAACAACATACCCTGAGCTATTATCCTTGTTTCAAACTATTCCCGATGTCCCACTGATGTGCTAAAAGAAAACATGGGGAATGTGCAACTACATAGACAACCTCTGATAACTGTACTCTCTCTACCATCAGCACATTTGGTGAATCATAATGCCAAATTATTATGCTAAGTGTAGTGCATCAGTAGATGTATCTTGTAAACACATTCTAAGGGGATGTAGAACATTTTGTATACCTGGATTGGATAAGGGATTGAAGACTCAAAACACTCACACAAAGAGTTACTGGGTGCCGTGTTTCTTTTGACTCTTGAAGGATTTAAAAAGACTCACAGGGTTTTCTACATGGACCTTGAAACATGGGGGGAGGGGGTCACCAAAGAAGGTAATTTATGGAAGGAACAGGTACAGAAACAAAGTCTGGTTTGTAGATGTTGCAGCCCCAAAAGCACACACAGGCCGGACTCCTTGTTAGGTAGGATTTAGACCACTGACTCAGATGCGAGTTAAGATGCAGATCCAATGGGCATTAACTGTAGTTGATGTGGTTGTAGTAAGAAAGTGTTAGTAAGGGGCAATAAGGAAAGAAAGGTGAAAATCAAGCTATTTATTAACCAGCTCCAATTGAGCAAACTATTATTTAGAGGAGGGGTTCCCAACATTTTCTTGCTGCAGGATAGTTCCCGCCACCATGCTCAGCTGTGTGGACCAGCGGCGTGGTTGCGACCACTGCTTATGTTTTCAGCAGTGGTGGCATGAATCGTCCCATTTTAGCGGCTTCTTTCACAGCTTCCACTGCTTCCCAGGGTGGTGGGAGGCTTTTCAGAGCATATTTGCTCCCTTTTGTTTTTTCCCCTGCTGCTTCTCTGCTGTGCTTCAGCAGCCAAACCATGGCGGTTGGTAACTTCCTGATTCTGTGCTGGGAACCCAGGCGCTGATGTAAGCTCCGCCCAGCACTGGAAGTTGCCAACCACCATGGTTTGGCTGCCAAAGTGCAGTGGAGAAGCAGCAAAAAAAACAATATCCCAAAACAGAGTGAACATGCTCCAAAAAGCCTCCCACCGCCCTGGGAAGCAGTGGAGGCTGTGCAAGAAGCCACTAAAACGGCATGATTCCCGCCACCACAGTGACGTATTTCGACTTCCAGTGGTGAGGGACAGTTCTAGAGGTGCCCAGGTGGCCACTGCCAGACGGATTAATGAGCCCCATGGACCAAATTAGGCCCACGGGCCGTAAGTTGAGAACACCTGATTTAGAGAGAACCTATGTGGTACAGTGATTAGAGTTGATCAGCAATAAAACTCTCTGGGTAACTTGAGCCAGTCACACGCTGACCTATCTAATGAAGCAGTTGTAATGATGAAATGAGAAGAAAAGTCATATATCCTGCTTAGAAGAAGGCTGGAATCTAATTAGAGCAGATAAATGTAAAATAAATAAATGTCTGAAATGTTCAAATGTCCATATCATTCCCCAACCTGAAGCCAGGCCGAGGAATCAAATCTCATCCAGAGGAAATATTCTTATTAGACTGGGAACTGAATAGCACCAGGTTATTTGTACAGCCTTCTAGTTTTTTCCATCAATTAGTATCAGTTTTTCTCGCAGTGAGATGAGTGATGCCTTGTAAAAGAAAATTCAGCCAGATCAGCTAAACGTTGAGCGTGCTCATGTAGGATGAAAGAAATGAGGAAGTGACTTCAGCGGAAGCCAGTCAAATCCTTAACTGTAGCTGATTTAAGTACCTATGTAATATCATCTGTTGTTGGTAACAAATGACCAACAGGCTATTATCAGCAAGGGCTGTAGCCTTGTTGGGAGCTCAGCAGGTTGTCATTCTCTTCAGTTCCTAGCAGATTGTCCTTGAAAGGGTGGAAGTAGGGCAGGCGGAGGGCAAATGCCAGGAGAGCACCAGTTCTGATTTCCTATAAATGTCTGCCTGACCATCCCTTGGTGCTGGATGTCCCAGACTCTTAGATGGGGAACCTAAAGCAAAACACCCACTACCACATGAGCAAAACCAAAATTGCTTCTGCCTATCATCACCAGTCACTTTTCCAACGGTCCTTCCTACTGGTATGTACACTCAATCGGGAAACACTGAATATTTAATAAACTGTCACCCGAGCCCACTCTGCCTTTCTCTCTGCTAAATTTGGGATATTATGTTCACCCAAGCCAAGTATCAAGTTCTCCGGATCACATGTGCTAGCCAGTATTTAACTCTGAGACGCCTGAGAGCCAATACTTCCCTGTCTTTATTGGAACAAATGAAACCTGCTGTTTAGAAAAAGATTGTATTTGGGATTTTTTTTGGTGTTTTTTTTATTGTTTCCTCCTTCCACCTCACCTTCCTTTTGGGCAGCCCTTCTCTCTGTCTGAAGACTAGACTATTATTTCTGTTGCCTTTTCAACTCTCCTGATCAAGATGTTTCTCATTCTTTTAGCTACTACTGAATTAAAGGATTTTTTTGCCAAGGCCCGGAATGGTTCAATCCGCCTCATCAAAATTGTCATTGAAGATGGTGAGTTTATTTTAATTTAGTTTCTCTCTACGAATTCATTTTCTCTGACCAAATAATCACAGTACAGTACCTGTACAGATATAAATGAATATATCAGGCCTTTGACTTTTAAAATCTTTAATGTTTTTAAAGCATGTTTTGTTTTTTCTCTATCTTGTATAACTTTCCATGACCGTGGGAGCCATAAGAGTGCTTATATATATATTTTTAATGAACATGTAACCAAACATACATGATATATGCTGTGGTGATTTTAAAGCTGGAAGTTCTTGGAAAGCTGCACATTTAAAGAACCAAGAGAATTTCTTTATTTGGCACTTTATTCCTCCAGGAGTTACCCAGCATGATGTAGTTAATAGAGTGACAGACTAGGACAGAGGAAGCCTGAGATGGATTTCCCACTCAGCCATAGAAACTCACTGTGTTATGGCACTGGTTAAAACCACACCTTAAATGTCTCACTTGCTTTGAAAACCCTATTAGAGTGGTTGTAAGTTGGTTTCAACTTGATGACACATAACACACATGCTCCGTCTTGGCAGAATCTCCTTGAGACATATTCTAAACTCATTTGTACAACTCACTTGAACAGTCATTTCCGCATCTGTTCTTTATTTTCTGTTTGTAGATAAATCAGTGGAAGCTGCTTGGCTCAAAATAAAAACATTGCTTTCTGGTGCAGCAGATGTGGCTTCCATAATCTAATAAAAAGGCTTTATGGCACACTGTTCTGAACCCAAGGCTACTTTTCAAAAGTTGTCCCATTCTGTAAGCAAAGCATCCTCTAGCACAGTGTTTCCCAACCTTTGGTTTTTTTTTTGGGGGGGGGGGGACTTCAATTCCGAGAAGCCTAAGTCAATTCCCCAAAGCACTGATCAGCCAGTGTACTGACTTAGGCTTCTGGGATTTGAAGTCCACCTGTGGGACACCCCCCCCCCCCATGTTGGGAACCACTGCTCTAGCATGTACCACGACAGCTTCTCCTAAGTGTTTAGGCATGGAACCAATTGCAATTGCAATATTATATAAAGGAAACCATAATTTCCATTGTTGTAACAATGGCAATGTGGTATTGCCCTATACGGCTACTGTGGAGCATCTGTCACGTAGCAGGCATTATTTAGTTGCCCAACGATCCTAGTCTGCTCAGGAGTAAATCCCATCAATTCCTGTGGAGTTTACTGAGTATAAGATTTTGAGATGACCTATCTTCTCTGTGGTAACGTCTGCAGAGAGAGCTCAGAATCTGTTCCCAAAGGCTTGTTCTGGTTGAACAAACAAGTTACCCATTTGCTATAGGACTGAATTGTCTCACCAATTGTATGCTAAGCCGGAGTCCTGCATGTATATTATGTGTCATCAAGTTATTTTCAAGATAAGAGAGAATAATGTTCCTTCTCCACTGAGCTTCCATGGCTGAGCAGGGCTTTGAAACCAGGTCTACTGACTCCTAGTCCAGTGCTGTCTACCACACCACACTGGCTATCCTTTCTCATGTGAGCCCACCACTCTACCAGTTCAAAGGCATGGAGCCCAGTAACAAATCAATGAGAATTAGGCATCTGTCTTTTTTCCATTAAATTATTTTTGTTTTTTGTGGAAATTTCATCCTGATGAAATGCCATTCATTTATCTACTAGCCTATTTTAGTCTCCCCACTTCCATTTTAATTTATTTATATTCTATCTGCGGCAGTGAATAAGTTTATATAAGTAAAGGAAGATTAGTTTATGATACAAAATAGAGTGAGATTTTTCAAGCAAGAAGCTTACATTTATGTGTAGTGGAATATTCATTAAATGCTTGAACTTCCTGATTATTAGTTGCACTGCATTCTAGATCAGTAAAATTCACTATTATGTATCCAAACTATTAACCTCAGATGTCTCACAGGATGAAACTGTAAATAAGCTTACTCAATATTTTAGGAAATATGGTGTTTTTGTGAAAATTCCAAAGTTAAGATATTTGATTTCTGCTGTTTGCCTTGAGTTACTGGCCTTGAGAAGGTTATACAAAGTCTGACTGTGCTTCTGAGAATAGAATTTTCCAAAGAGGCCAGTGAAGCATGGGTTGATCATCTTGTGGAAAAACTATGAGGTGCTTCATTTCATGATCTTTAGATAGATATAGCAGCTATGAAACTTATTAGGATGGATCCACATTCATACAATATGTCTTGTCTTTCTTTGTAGCTGGTTCTGCATTAGGCTATTTAAAGTGAATAAGAAGCCTACTTAGTCATAACTGAGTTATTTATATAGTCATCGACTGCAACTCGTATCCGAGAATGAATTTTTTTTCCTGAAGTAGGAAAAATGTCACTGCCGTGAATTTGTTTAAGGTGGATCCCATCTTGCCATAAAGTGACCCACACACTATGATCTCAGAGCCATCAACCATGGCACACATGAAGTGCGACATGCAGGATTTAACACCAGGACTACAATGGACCGCCACAGCCTTGAGGATATGGACAAGGTGCGCCATCACAGCCAGTCCATCTGGCATGGCCTCTTCCGCCTCCATGACCGTTGAGAATCAGAGTTCCTTCTCTGCTCATTTTGACATTTGGCCCAATATGATGGTTTCCAGTGGCATTTCCTCCACAGAGGGGGACCATCACCCCACCTAAAGGGGTTCATCCACCCGTAGCCATTGGCCCCTTTAGGGAGTCAGGTTAGTTAATCGCTGCCTGACACTCAGCGTTTATTTATATAGTAAGCCCTGTATAAAAGGAATTTAATTCTCAATTCTTTCTAGTTATTTATATTTGGTGAACAGTTTAATATTACAGCCAGCACAGAGATATCTTTCTGGTAGAAAGGAGTAAATTCTAGATCATGAATTCTGTTTCAAGGATTCTTTGCTCTCAGTAGATGGAAAGAGGAAGATGATAGACAAGAGAATCTGTCTTGACCTTCAAATGGCACTTGCCACAGAGCTGACTGGGACTACTGTTGAAAGTGGAACGATAATGGTTGACTAATGGGATTCATTAATACAAACATTTTAAAGACTGCATCCATCATAAGAAACAGAACAAAAGTGTATTTGATAATTTTAAAACAGCTGCCTAATTGTTAACTTAGAATTGCCTCGGGTATGTTTGTCTGCCTGTCTTTGTGTAGACATGTACGCAGTTCTGAGGACAGAAATTGTACACATATTACTCATTGTCCCTTTATGAATGGCTCTAGACATCAAAATAGATCATATAGGGAGAGAGATATCAATATATGAATGCTTCTTATGTAAGCACAGTATACAGTTATTATTAGTTTGTTACATAGACAACCTACCCTGCATGCTTATCCTTCCTTCAAGTTAGCCCCAGATGGCCCACTGATTTGCTACAAGAAAACATGTACTGTCCCTGTCACTTACTGCCAGTATTTTTGATAGATACAATGCTACTATGTGTACATTTGGTCAACATGTGAAGGAGTGCTGGGTATAAACCAACATACTGCATTCACTGAAGGAGTAGATTTTTGCCCACCGTAACAATTATATGTATTAGGGTGAACCCAGGTAGCTTTGAAGTGAAGTTCTAATGGTTATCAAGCAGGGTGAAGGAAGATTCCCATTTTCCCAGCCCCCAACAGGCTATTCATTGAAACGGTATTCAAGTTCATATGTTCTTTTGAACACCATCCTGAAACTAACTTCAGTGTTCTCTTTAAAGGAGACAAATGTTACAATTATTGTCATTACTGTAGCATAGCATGCAGTATGAGTGTGCTTCAGCACTTGGTTGTGCTGCTTCATAACCTGCATGTAGACAAGAAGCAACTGTTAGGCCAGAATATGGAGAGACGGGATGGTTTCCAATAGGCAAAGGATGTATTTTATCCCATTATCTGTTCAATCTGTACTCAGAGCATATAATATGGAAAGTTGGGCTAGACTGAGATGAAGGAGTGAAAATGGGTAGAAGAAACATCAATAATTAAAGATATGCAGATGGCACCATCATACTGGCAGAAATCAGCACTAGTGAAAGTGATGAAAGAAAAAAGTGTCAAAGCAGGACTGTAGTTGAAAACGGACAAGGCAAAAATATTGACTATAGAAGAACTACAAAACTTTAATATTGACAATTAAGAAATTGAAAAAGTGAAATAATTTATACAGTAATAAGTTCGAAAGCAAGAAATTGCAAGTAGATAAATAGGGACCACTTTGGTGGGAAGGTAACAGCATTCCATGCGCTCCGGTGTCTAGTCATGGCTGCCACATGACTACGGAAACGTCTGCAGAAGCAGACAGTGCTGGGCTCTTCGGCTTGGAAACAGATGAGCACTGCACCCTAGAGTCAGATACGACTGGCTTTCGAGCAAGGGAAACCTTTACTTTTACCTTGGATAATGACTACACCACATAACTCTAAAATCAGATAACGTCCCGTTGTTGTTGTTGTTGTTTTGGGGGGGTAGAATTGCATCGGATAACGCTATTTTAGCGTTATGTGATGCTGTCATGTTTGGCCCTCTGGAAAGGGAAGCAGCCAAGTGCCTGGCTGCTTCCCTTTCTGGAGGGCCGGAGGATGAAAGGCAGCCGGCGTACGGGCGCTCCATTCGGCAGCTGCCTTCCAGAGAAGGCAAGGTGTGCTTGCCCACTCTCTCCCCAAACAAACCCATGGTCCGAGCGCCAGTTTGCTTGAGGAGAGCGCGCGCTTGCCCGCTCTCTTCCCCAAACAAACCCACATCCGATCCCCGGTCCCCTTTCCGAAGAGGCAGGTGAGAGGAGATCCAAAGCCGGCAGGGCTGGTCTCCGCCTGGGAAGCGCCTTACCATGCCGAGACCAGTCCTGCCAAATTTGGGTCTTGGCTCAATCCACCTGCCTCTTTGGAAAGGGCAGCGGGGATTCCACGCATGGAATCCCCGCTGCCCTTTCCAAAGAGGCAGGTGGATCGACCCCCTATTCCCTTTCCTCTTCAGAAAGGGAACCTGGCTGTTTTTTTAGCGTTATCCAGTGCATGTATCGGATAACGCTAAAAATCAGATAACGACCAGACTTGTGGAACCAAGTTTGGTTGTTATCTGAGGTATTACTGTATACTGTACCTAGGTTCAGTCATCAAACTAAATGGAGACTGCAGCCAAGAAATCAGAAAAAGACTGTGATTCAGAAGGGCAGCAATGAAGGGATTTTTAAAAATCATTAAGCCTAAGGATATGTCACTGGAGACCGAGACCATTCATACTTGCATTTCCATTCACTATGTATGGGTATGAAAACTGAAATAAATAAAGCTAAAGAGGAAAAATTGATTTGTTTAAAATATGATGCTGGAGGAGAGTTTTGCAGATACCCTGGATTACCAGAAAGATGAAGAAACAAATCAAGTCTGAACTATCTCTGGAGGCAAACATGAAATTGAGAGAACATTTGGTTCTCCAGCTGCACTTCACACCCATCCAAGCCAGCATGGGCCAGTTGTGAGAAATGATAGATATGAAGTCTCAAAACACTTGGTAGGGTTACATGTTCCTCAGTCCCTACATAAGACTTGCTCTTGCATGCTGAATCATGTGAGACATACATACCAAAGCGTGATTAAAGGAACTGATGTTTGCAAGTTACAGGCAATTTTTTCCTTGTAACAATTTCATTACTGGGTCATCAGGTCCCCATCTCCACCCCACTGGCACAGTCTTTGTTATTCCTAATCCTTGTACTTTTCACAGTTAATCTGTATTTACTAATTTACTAACTTCTCCTTGAGGTACACAGAAAGAGCCTCCTCAAAGACTGTGAATACAATTGGGCGTATCCTGGGTGGCAATTTTGCCGGCTAATCTTTCTAACAGCAGTGAAGGAAGTGAAGGAAGTGAAGAATGAATCCACCAGAAAGGTTATTGTCAAGACCAACCATAACAATGATCTCAATAAATATTGAGGGACTTTTAAGTAATAAGAGCATCATCCTAGCAGATATGTGCAGAAAATACAAATGTGGCATACCTCTACTCCAGGAAACACATCGGGGGACAGCAAGGTCCAGACCCAAAGTGGCTGGAATGGAACTAGTGATTGAGAGAACATATGACCAGTATGGGAGTGCAATTTTTGTTGAAGCTGGGGAAGAACTGTTGCAGGCTGTAGCTGAAAATTTGAAATCACGATGGTGCACATTAGTCGAGTACCTGTATATGAAGCAGAACAGTAGACAAGCTTGGAAACTCCTTACATTTTTAGGTAGAGATTTAATCCAGCCACAGCAAAATTATACTGGAGTAACAACAGACTAAATAGCTAGTCAGCTGCTAAAGAAAAAACAAGGCAAAAAGGTACGGAGAAAAGCCATCCGACCAGAGTCAGAGTTCCTAAATGCAAGACCAACATGATCAAGTGGGGGCTGCGCACAGGCAACAACATGCTGTGTGAACGTGGAGAGATACAGAACTTGGCTTGTTTACTGGTCTGCCGATTACTGCCGGAAACATGCACTGATGAGGACTTAAGTTTGGGCAATGACAAAGCAAAGAAAGTGGCTTCATTTTGGCAGTCCAGGTTTTGATCAGGACACAAAAAAAGAACTTCTCCTTGAGCCATAATAGCAAGGGGGTGTACCTAGTGCAATTTTTAGCTGAGTAATATAGCTTTCCTATAGCATGTAGATTAGGAGGATTGTGGTGCCAAAGTGAAAAACAAGTTACTGTACTGCATTTCCGTAGGGTAAAATGAATCACAAAAATGTATGTACAGTATGTTGATTTCCCACAAGAGTTGGCTGAGCATCTTAATCTATTCTTCTGTCCCTCATTTTCTCTAGAAAGAAAAAAAATGTTTTAAAAATTGTGTATGTTGGTTTGGGGAATACAGTACTAGTACTTGGGCATCAGGTTACAGTGATAAGTTGGAGTGACTGAAGAAAGCAGTATAAATGCTAGGAGACAAGTCATGAGTTTGATTATGAAAGAGGCATGCCATCTGGGCAGAAAAACACCAGTGTTGACAGATGCTATTAAAGCTGAAATTCAAGTGCTATCAGAAGTATTAGAAAATGAAATAGAGATTCAGATGTCACATCCGCTTCCCATGAAGTAGATGATCACGCTTAAAGGATTTTTAAGATGTTCTATTCCTACTGATTAATGACTCTTGATGCTTCAATAACAAACTTACAAACAACCACAAAAATTCAGTAGATCTGGCTTTGCAGTGCCATGGGCTTCTTTGCTGTTTTCTTGTTTAGTTCAGTCAGGGTTGACTGCCTCTCCACACCCAGGGTCAATACAAGAAGTAAGAGTTAATTTGGGTGTAGGCTTTCATTCCTCGGCCCAGCCTGCCCGCAAACCACAAGTGGAGGCAGAAGGGCCTTCTAGTTTACTTTTTAGTGGATCTGTAGTTTGGTTTGTGACCAAACCTGAAATGTAGAGACAGTTGAGAAATCTGAAAATCTGTATTCTGGCTGATACTTAGGAGGTTGAGATGCATTGAGCTTTGCAACTGTAGATCTATCGTGTAAAAAATTGAAAAGTGCTCTGCTACCCAGTTCTGGCTGCCTTCATGTGTAACACTAAGTCATGGTTTAATGCGAGGGTGGGCAACTTGCACCCCATAGCCAATTCCCACGCTGCCCCTTACTTAATATCAAAAGTCTTCCAAAAAAGCGGTATATAAATTAAACTTCGAATCGAATAGAACTTTACAAATGATTAGTTTGAACCTTTAGGAAAATTACTGTGCCTGTCTTTTCTTGTTAACCCATTTAATGGAGAGGAATATTTCAAGTGGGGACTGCGGTGGTTCAAGTGGTTAAGGCGCTGAACTTGCTGACTGGAAGGTTGGAGTTCAATTCCCAGGTACTGCATGACGGAGTGAGCTCCCATCTCTGCCCCATCTCCTGCCAACCTAGCAATTCAAAAGCAAGAAGTTGCAAGTAGATAAATAGGGACTACTTCAGTGAGAAGGTAAACAGTGTCCCGTGCACTCTGGTGTTGAGACATGCCTACCACAGGTCCACAGAAATGTCTTCAGACGCAGACAGTGCTGGCACTTTGGCTATAAACAAAGATGAGCACTGAACCCTAGAGTCAGATACGACCGGCTTTCGAGCAAGGGAAACCTTTACCTTTACTAATATTTCAAGTAACTAGTTCTGTGATGGAGAAGGAGCTGAACAAGACAAAACAAATTACCTTTTAGTGCAGCGTTTCCCAGACTATGTACTGTGGAACACTGGTGGACTTCAAATCCCAGAAGCCTAAGTCAGTATATTGGCTGATCAGTTCTTTGGGGAATTGACTTAGGCTTCTGGGAATTGAAGTCCAAAAATGAAAGATTGGGAAGCACTGTTCTAGAGAATATGTATCTGTATGAAACATGAAAGCCAATACTACAGCTACTCCAAGTACTATTAGACTTAGACATAACCAGCTCCTATAAAGATAATGATAATCATTATCTTCACAGGAGCTTGGAAGCAAGTGCTAGCAGAAGCTTGGTAGAGGACAGAGGAGACATCTTGCCTTTGTTCTCAAGAAGCGAGGGGGGCAGCTGCAGCTCCCTGCTTCTCTAACTTAAGTTAGCCAGAACTAGGATTCTTGTTATCTTTCCTATCTCAATATCTTTTTCTAATAACCACTAGCTTTCATATTTTCTTAGAATGAGGAATGTGAATGCAGTTTCTTTACAAACTGGGAAGTGTGATTTGCTGACCCTTCTCTCAAAGCGTAGATGCTGCTGGTTTCTCTGCTTCCCAAGGGGAGGGAGAGGGAGAACAAGGTGGGTAGCAAAAGGAGATGGTGGGGGACAGTGCTTCTCTGTTTTTCGCTCTGATTCTTTACAGCCCTTTAGTGGTTACCAGCTTGGGAGTGAAACTTCCACAGAGAAAAGGTTGCCCACTGTTGCCTTGCTACTGTGTAGATGGACTAAACTGGACTCAAGCAAGACCCAAGCTTGTACATCACTCCCTGCCCCATGTCTCCTCCCATTCAGCTGGGAGATATACTTTATCATCACTCAGTTTAGCTTTCAGCAGTTCAAGACCTGAGCACTGTGTGATAGTGAGCTCCCATCTCTGTCCCAGCTTCTGCCAACCTAGCAGTTCAAAAGCAAGAAATTGCAGGTAGATAAATAGGTACCGCTTCATTGGGAAAAGTAACAGCGTTCTGTCCATGCCAGTGTCTAGCCATGCCTGCCACACGATGACGGAAACATCTGCAGATGCAGACAGCGCTGACCCCTAGAGTCAGATATTCAAGCAAGGGGCTTTCAAGCAAGGGAGACCTTACAAACCACAGGCTAACTCACAATGTGGCATGTGCCCATTTTCTGCTACTCATAGCTTCTATATGTAGGAAGAGGGATGACTTCCTGCCTTCTTCCCTTTAGGTCCTAAAACAATGGCAATATCTTAATTTACTACCGTTGGCTGAGCCAGGAGCCCTTTTGATCTATATATGATTAAAATGATGAAAAGAGAGTCAAAAGTAGAGCTCTGTGGGGCAGAATGTTTAAGAATGGCAACTCCAATTTGGAGGCACACTGGGGATTATTCTATTGATAAGGGCAAGATTTATAGGAAGTACATGGAGGGGGGGTGTTAGTCATACAAAACAGCCTCTCCGGCAAAAAAACCAACACACCCCACAACCCTTAATTCCACACTGGCAATGCTTTTTCACTTAAGACGTTTTAAAGGGCAGTAGATCTATGCGACAGCAATAGGCTTAGATAAAACCATCTCGGTTTTCCCTCTCTGATCCTTTTGCCTCAGATGACCTTAATCACCTTCTTCCAACCGACAGATCCCAACTGTCAATGAGGCTGCCTCATCCTCCCTCATCCCACCCTCATGCTTTCTTTTGAAGACGAAGGGCCTCAGAGTTGGCAGACAGTCCTTAAAAGTCCAATTGTTAAGTTGTCACTGCTATGTTTGCTCATCATTTTCAAAACAATATTATAAAACGAGCTTCTTAAATTAGACAGTGTGTTATGAACCATGATCTTTAATTTAATTTATAGGTCACCTTTCTCCACGCTGGGGCCTCAAGGTGGCTTACCATACTTAAAAAACACAAATTAACACAATATTTATACAGTTAAAAAGAATTAAACTTGCATAATAATTAAAATATATGAAATAATTAAAACAGGATTGAACCATGAAAAACAAAAAAATGCCAGTAAGTTAGCTAAAAAGCCACCATCTAGGGCCCCAGTTATAATTATTAAAAGCCTGCCTGAAGAAATCTTGATTTGTAGCCAGCACTGAACCATGGTTTTGATTAAGGTCTTCTTTCAAATGTATGGAAGGAACAGAGTTGAGGGTGTGGGTCTAAATTTGTCTTGGGGTTATTCCAGCTTGGAACCTGAGGTTGGGTGTACCCTTCCCATAGAATAGCCAGCCTGTGTAGCCATAGGCAAGCTGCACAGTCCCAGGGCTTTCTCAGAAGAAGGGAATAGCAGACCAAATTCTGAGTACTCTTTACCTAGAAAATCTTAGAAAGGGTCTCCAATCTCCATAAGTTAGAAATTGACTTGTGGACAATTATTCCAGCTCATGGATATAGAGCAAAACTTTCTGTCTCAAGTGTCACATGATGCTCTGCTGAAGGTCAAGGCCACCTACCACTATGTAGAGAATTATGTGCACATGGATCTTGGGTGTGCGGTGAAGAGAAGATTTCTTTGTCCTCTTCCCCATAGATCAGTGATGGGCAGTCTTGGCCCTACAGCTGTTCTTGAACTTCAATTCCCAGAAACCCTGACCAGCTGGTGTGTTGACTTGGGCTTCTGGGAATTGAAGTCCAAGAACAGCTGGAGGGCCAAGACTACCCATCTCTGCGATAGATCCTCAAATAGATTTTCCTTTCAAGTTAAAAAAGACTGTAACTCTGAAAGAACCTTTTGCCCACCACCTTCCACAGCAATCTTGATACAGGTCACTGAGACATTCGGGGTTATATTATGTTTTCTTAGATGGAACAGTGGTTTAGCAGTATGTGCAAAGGTGGTCTTCCTTATTTGTCTTTGCATTCATTTCTGGTCATTTCTGCATTTGCCTTGAACATACATGATTGTATGGTGAGAACATGAATTGCAACATTATTAACTGGACATGTATTTTAGCCTGGAATTGCATGCCACTGCAATTTCAGTGACAGCTGGCAAGAGGCATGGAGGAATGTAACCAACACAACTGGCTGTGGGAGCTGATAAATGAGGCATCAGTTTGAGCCATCAAAAGTACATATTTAGACTCTCAGAGGAGTCCTGAACTGTGTTGTCCTGTTTAATGGGCTAACTGTCCTACATCGAGGGGTAGATTCCCTAGAGCATTTCTGGACAGCGTCAATAAACTTATCATATGATGCTAAGTTTATTGATGATTAGCATTTTTTGCCCGGCCTTGCCGGGCAGGTTTTGGGGGTATTTTTTATGTTTTGGAAAACAACGGAGGGAGAATGTCTAGGGCGAGAGGCAAGAATCCGTCAGGGAGGAGCCTACCCTGGCGGATCCCTGTTTGGCACCTTCTCCCGGAGGGAAGTGGTTTGTTTTCCTCGGTGGGCGGGGGCCTAAATTTTCGACCCCCGCCCTCTGTGGAAAGCGATGGCTTCCCTCCAGGAGATGAAGGCCGAGAATGGAGCACCGTTCTCGGCCTTCGTCTCCCGGAGGGAAGTGGTTCGTGCATTGGCTGTTGTTGTTTTTTTATGCGTGCACCGGTTGTCCCGTCTCTCCGCGCTCGCGCCCTTCAGCTTGATTAGCTGAAGGGTTGCGTGGCGCGGTGGATTCTGGGAATCATAGTTTTTTTGTTTTTTGGGTTCGTGGGGCGTTGGCCCCACTCTCGGCTTACGGACCCTTGCGGCGATGCTCGCAGGGTCAAAAGGTAAGCGTGGGCGGCTCGGTACAGGATGGTTGGGACGGGTGTTGCCAAGCATGCCGGATGCACACGGCCCAACCCATTCTTATATTTTATTTATTTATATTCATATTTATATAGTCGCCCAACTCACAAAGACTCTGGGTGGCATACAATTTTAAAATCCTTAAAACAAGGACAACCCCATTAAAACAAATTACCCCGCTAAAACCCCCACACATTAAAAAGTGGAAGATTACTTTGATATTAAACCAACCAGCAGGTGGGGGTCACAACATCTTCAGGACCCCACACCTGCCCCGCCAGCCATGTTTTCAGATCTTTCCTGAAGGGCAGCAATTCTGTCTGCAGCCTTAGTTATAGGTATAAATAAGCACACAATGCCCCTCAGTGTGCACTGAGGAGGACCATATGTTGGCAAGAGAAGATGATATGAATGCCTGATATTGGGTGGATGTCATCTAGTTCTTGTTTGTTTTCTATATGTTGGTTTCAGCTTTGTATGCTATTACAGTACTGTATATGCTTTGTGGTTCGTCTGGCATGAATAATAAAGATGGGATAACTAGAGGCAATGAATGGCAGAGATCAGATAGCAGATGATTCATGGGTGGTGGTTGAGAAATGATTCTTTTGTCTGCGTTGTGGGAATGAAGTATCCTAACAGAAAGAAGACTAAGCAGAAACAAAGCTGTAGATTTTCTTTATTGACCTGAATTATTGCCAGGAAATAGCTAAACCCCTTGACTTCATTGGGAATAGATTCATTCAAACTGTTTTCATATGTTGACATTGGCACTGGTTTATCAGTGAAATTAGATCTTCAAAGTACTGTATAGTAAATGGATTTGTGACTTGCTGGCTATACCTCCTACTAGCTTCTGATAGGGGGGAAATGAATAGCCCATTACAGCTCCCTAATACTTTTCAAGAGAAGGCGAGCCAGAAGAGACAATTGCTTTTCCAGCCACCACAGATGTTTAGGGTGAGCCTCCACCAGCTGCAACCATGACCACCAGCTGCAACTCCCAGGGACGACCAGACCAAAGGGAAAACCAAGCAGGTGTCAGCTGGTAGAGCGCCAGTGACGACTCACGCAGCCTGGCCAGGGGAGGAGTGCGGAGCCTTTGCGGCAGTGATGGTGGCGGCATTTTAAAAGTCCCGGAGCCACGAGACCAGCTGCTGCAACTTCCGCTGAACGGCCGGGTCAGGGGAGGAGAGCGGAGCCTTCGCGGTGGTAATGTTGGCGGTGTTTTTAAAGCCCCAGAGCCGCGAGGCCAGCTGCTGCAACTCCCGCTGACCAGCCGGGTCAGGGGAGGAGCGCGGAGCCTTCGCGGCGGTGATGGTGGCGATGTTTTTAAAGCCCAGGAGCCGCGAGGCTAACAAGGGGAGCTTCCAGCTAACAAGGGGAGCTTATTAACCACTGAGCCACCGCAACTCCTGGTTTCTGTAGTGCTACTTGTTAACTCGCCATGTAGACTTCAAAATGTTGCTACAACTTCCATAGGACAAACAAGAAAACATAGACACTGTAATAATAATAATTTTGTGTCAGAGATTACTCTGGGTTGAAAAGATTTTTAGCGGGCACCCAAATGAGGCTCCTTTCATGTCCCCAAGTGCAGCTCTCGGGTATCAAAACCCAACCTTCCAGTCTCCAGCTCAGCGTCTTAACCACTAAGCCTCTGGGGTGGGGGTGATACTGTAATGAAGGACAGATTTGGACATAGGAGCTAGTGGTTTGATTATCACCTCCAGGAGAAGGATGGAACGAAAGATATGTATTGGAAAAGAATAAAATGTATTACTTTGGCTGCAGGAGAATTAATGCTTGCTCAGGCTTGTCACATGTTTGTTGCCTGTGGTTTGTTTCTAGGTAGCAACATTTTGTAAAAGCTGACAGAAATCTGACAGACGCCTACCTGTGTACATGTGTCTGTGAGAGAAGTATGGAAATACAGATAGTGTTACAGACATGTCTGAATAATAGGGTGATGAAAGAAGATAGTAGATAAAGAAAATATTAGTCAAGGAAGACTCTATTTTTCGTTTATGACTCTGTTCTTATCATAAGATATGCATTGGCAAGATAGGCATGTATCTTAACTTCCCAAGACAATGCAGTAAGTTCTATGGAGCGTGTTTGTAGCTATGAAAATGTGGTGTGATTTTGTTTGTTTGTTTGAGACTTGCCATGATTATATGTGAGACAAGCAAGCCAAATGTTGCATATTGTCTAGTCCAGTGATGGCATACCTTTTTGAGACTGAGTGCCCAAACTCAACAGGCTGCAGGCTGCGCCACAGAGGGGCAGGGTGAACTCTGTGCTGGGGGGAGGGAGGAAGCGCTCCCATTGGGCTGCTGGGCAGAGGGGTGGGGCAAACTGTACTGGGGCGATGGCGTGCATGCCCACAGAGAGGCTCTGAGTGCCTCCTCTGGCACATGTGCCATAGGTTCGCCACCCCTGGTCTAGTCCATTCTGTGAGATTCTTTTAATATTTATATAATATTTATGTATGCTAGTCTGAGGAATGGTCTCTTTTGGATTATAGGAGTTTTCTTACTAAATACTTATTTTGACACTCCCCCAGGAATAAACATGTGGCAGAAAAACATTGAGGCAATTCTACCATTAAAAAAACAATGGTACGAATACTGTAGGTTGGTGATCTTTCTCCAAATTCTATGTACTGTATGTCTGTTTTCCAATCTAGTGAGATTTCAGCATTAAAGATGCTTAGGTGGGGCATGACCAAGAAAAGGTTAGGAATCACTGGTCTAAAGTGAGATAGCACATGTAGCTGTCAAATAAAATATTGTAGTTTAATGACTTTGTTTTGGCTACACAGCAAGACAACTGTTTGATTAACTATCATCCAAGCTGGATTTTGAAAGCTGATTTCATTTTTAACTACTTTCACTATACCCTTAGTAATTCTTTCAACATTCTGCATGTGCTCCACACCACCTTCTGACAATTTAAAAAAAACATTTTTTCTAACCTGCATCATCTTTGTTTTGCTTTATTTACTAAGTCACCACAGGTCATTAAATTCCTTGGATTTAGCTTCAGAGATGGCACTGGTTTTATGTTACATGTCATAGGAATGTGATATAGATCAGTTGTCTGGAACATGGGTGCTGCCTTAAACTAACAGATGAGAATTAGATGACAAAAGCACACGTTAGGATGATGTGGTGCAGCCTTCCTAGGTTCTTCCATTTCAGATTGTAGGAGGTGATGAGGATCACTTGATTGAGTATTCTGCCCCGTCAAAAGGCACCAAACAAGTTGGAGATTATTGAATTACAGTACAGGCAGTGGTGGGCATCAGTAGGTTTGCACCAGTTTGGCAGAACCGGTAGCAGAAATTCTGTCTGACCCTGCCCATCCAAGTTTTGAAATAAAGTACCGTATTTTCCAGCGTATAAGGCAACTGGGCGTATAAGACGACCCCCAACTTTTCTAGTTAAAATGTAGAGTTTGCAATATACTCGCCGTGTAAGACTACCCCTCTTCCAATGGCGGCGTCTTCGGAGCCTCCTGGGCCGGGGACAGCTCTCTTTATCTCCCCGCTGGTAGAGGGAGTGGGGAGAGCGCGGCTGCGGTGGATGGTTTCCCCCACTGCTCAGCTGGTCCTCCTCCTCCTCCTCTCCCCCCGGCTGGGGGTGGTGGTCTCCAGGCGGCCCCTGGTTTCGGAGGCCTCGCGGCGGCGGCGGTGGATGGCTTTCCCTGCCGCTCAGCTGGTCCTCCTCCTCCTCCTCACCCCCCAGCTGGGGGTGGTGGTCTCCGGGCGGCCCCTGGCTCCAGAGTACCCGGCATATAAGACAACCCCAGACTTTGGCACAGATTTTTCGGGGTTAAAAAGTCGTCTTATATGCCGGAAAATACGGTAGTCCTAATTCGGGTGCAACGCAGGGCTTCCCCCTGGCCACGCCCATCATACCACACCCACAGTGTGGTAGTAAATTTTTTGGGAGCCCACCACTAAGTACAGGGAAAACCTAGGCCAGAATGCATATTTTTAGGATTCTGGTTTTCTGCATGCTAGAAGAGAGATTTCAATGCAGAAGAGCATGAAGTTTTGTAACTTGCTTTAGCACTTCTCTGAAAATATCTAGGCCTGAATGGCTGAACTCCATGGGAATTTTGATTGTGATTTTCCTCTCAATGACTTGGTTTCTGACCAATGACTAGAACATAAGAACATAAGAACAGCCTTGCTGGAACAGGCCACAGCCCATCCAGTCCAGCATTCTGTCTCACACAGTGGCTCACCATTTCCTTCAGGGTATTCCCAAGCAGATGCCTTCACCTGCTTAGGATTCCCTGGAAATGGCATTGAGAGATATCTTGCCTATCTCTCCAACCCGGAGGTTGTCCTTAGGTAGCCATAATTATAGCCATTGATACCCTTGTCCTCCATGAACTTGTCTAATCCTGTCTTAAAGCTGTCAAGACTGACATCTGTCACCACTTCTTCTGGCAGGGAGTTCCATAGACCAGTAATCCTCTGGGTGAAAAAGTACTTTCTCTTATTTGTTTGAGAACTAGTACCCAAAAGTTTCATTGAGTGTCCCCTAGTTCTAGTGTTGTGCGATAGGGAAAACAGTTTTTCCTTATCTATTTTGTCCACACTGTGCATGATTTTATAAACTTTAATCAGGTCACCTCTTAGATGTGAAAAGGCCCAACCGTTGCAGCCTCAGATGGTAAGGAAGGTGTTCCAGTCCCCTAATCATTCTGGTTGCCCTCCTCTGTACTTTCTCCAACTCCATAATATCCTTCTGGAGGTATGGCGACCAGAACTGTACACAGTATTCCAGATGGGGCCTCACCATAGATTTATAAGGAGGCAAAATGACACTTGCTGACTTATTTTCTATACCCTTCCTAATGATCCCTAACATTGAGTTTGCTTTTTTCACTGCTGAGGCACACGATTGACATCTTCATTGAGCTGTCCACCAGGACACCAAGGTCCCTTTCCTGGTTTGTCGCAGAGAGTTCAGACCCCATCAGTTTATAAATGTAATTGGGGTTTTTTGCCCCAACATGCATCACTCTGCACTTACTGATGTTGAAGCTCATTTGCCACTGTTTTGCCCACTCCCCCAGTGTCAAGAGATCCCTCTGGAGCTCCTCACAATCTCTCACAGTTTTCACTACCCTGTATAATTTAGTGTCATCAGCAAATTTGGCTACCTTGCTTTTTACTCCTACCTCTAGATCATTTATGAAGAGGTTGAAAAGCAGGGGTCCCAGTACTGAACCTTGGGGGACCCCACTCTTTACTTCCCTCCACTTGGAGAAGTGTCCATTTAGTGTTACCCTCTGTTTCCTATCCCTTAGCCAGTTGCTGATCCAGGACAAGACCTGTCCCTTTATTCCATGACTGGTAAGTTTATTCAAGAGCCTTTGGTGTGGGACCTTGTCAAAAGCCTTCTGAAAGTCCAGATAAACAATGTCAACTGGATCCCCCTTATCCACTTGCTTGTTGACACTGTCAAAAAATTCCAACAGATTAGTGAGGCATGATTTGCCCTTGTAAAAGCCATGTTGGCTCTCCTTTAGCAGCGCCTTCTCTTGTATGTGCCTATTAATTCTATCTTTTAGGATGGTTTCCATCACTTTACCTGGGACACATGTCAAACTGACAGGTCGGTAATTTCCTGGATCACCCCTGGATCCTTTTTTGAAAATTGGTGTTACATTCGCTACCTTCCAGTCATCAGGCACAAAGCCTGATTTGAGGGAAATATTATATATTTTGGCTAGGAGATCAGCAATTTCATCTTTAAGTTCCCTGAGAACTCGTGGAGGGATGCCATCTGGTCCTGGTGATTTGTTAGTGTTTAGTTTAACAAGACATGCAAGGACCTCCTCCCTGGTTATTTCTATCTGGCTTAATTCTTCGGTTTCCCTCCTTACGAAGATAGGCTCTGTTTTGGGCATGTGGTCTCTGTCTTCTTCAGTGAATACTGAAGCAAAGAAATATAACAACCCTGACTAGAGATAATGAAGGAGAGAAGACAAAAACAGGAAGCACCAATCATGAAGGGCTGGTGGCACTGTGGCTAGTCAGGTTTCCTCCTAGGCCACTCTTGCTGCATCTTGAGCTTTTAAGAAGTGGTTGACTACAACTCTTGTAAGCTTAAACCAGCTTTTTGTTGTGTCCATATATTATTGCCCCTGTATCTAGCAACAGGACTTTTTCTTCCAACAGTTTCCCTGCCATAATCCTAGGATATCATATTATCCACTGGCCACTACCCTCCTTTACTCCTTCTCTGTGAAGTCAGGGTCCATGTTCTGTTTGGCAGAAAAGGAAATGTAGAATGCACAGCCTCTTATTTTCCAAGTACTGTATAGCTGAAGCATTATGTTGACTGTAAGTGCACATAAACTCTCATTCCTGTACTTTTGGGTGGGAAACTCAGTGGTCAGATCTGTTCTTGGAATGGCAGGATTTATCCACTTATCTGCAAATCTCTGGCTAAATCCTGTTGTGCAGTTAAGCCAGTGAAAAGGAAATGGCATTTCTTACAGCGGTGATAATTAACACATCCTCAGTTGAATTCTTCATTGTGTACCACTTACATAAAATCAGTAACTAGCAGGTTTGGCACCATGAATATGTGGCACCATCTCCCACCCATTATGTCCTGAGGCATTGGTGTGACTGTCCTCCCCTTTCAAAAAGGAGAATATGATGTTCCTTCTCAAGGGAAATAAACTTTATGCCTTTTAAATAGGGGGAAGTGAATATGGCTGAAAGATATTGCTGTTTGTTTTGGGTTATACTGATTGGTAGAGTTATCTCTTTGTTTTGGTACCCTGGGGCAAAGTCCTGGTTATTCTACCCTAGTTACAATCCTGCTTAAGTGGTTTGGCATGTGACCAGGAATGCAAACAATTACACATTTAATTAATGGCAATTTGCCTCTTCCAACATGCATCGTTTCCCTTCTGCTGGCATAATTATGTGATACTGTATTTATAACAATGGCTAGACTTCTCCAAGCAAATTTGTTGCAGATGGTTCATTCTCCATTACATCTTCTCCAAGTAAACTGTGTCCAGTGGAGAAAGAACTGAAGTAGGAACAGGAAGTTGATGCTATTTGAAAGCAGTATTTTCCACCCTAGAAGGAAGTGAGCATTTTCAGGGCTGTTTTAGTAGTCTGATTGACTCTGAGTTAACACTCCCATTCATGGGTTATCTTTCCCTCTGCCCTTGCCTACCACCCTGGTGGCATTATTGTGTTCCTGAAATCGCTGGGTGTGAATTTATCATTCCCGAAGAAGGGTAAAGAAGGCCATTTCCCAGGGCAGCTTTGGACTCTTAAGAGTGGCAAGGAGTTATCCGCGTGCAATATGCTAAGGCAACACATGTGCCATTGCATTGCAAGGCTGAGTTCTGGCAATGGCACTTGACCTGCCTGGCTCCTTGATTTGTTTTTTGTTTATCAAGAGTAAATTTGACAGTAAGTTAGCTTAGATCTTAAGGGATCCTGGGAAACATAGTGTGATTTTCCTTTCCAGGAAAACAAGCCTGTGTTATGAAGAAAACAAGTGATGCAACAGGCAGTTGTCACTTACCTTAAGGACACAACAGCGTTCAGTGTTCCACAATAACAGCCATTGGGTGGTTTATCATATTTAGTGCCTATCTTAATGGCTCTGACTAAGAGCTCTTAGCCTCATTCACAGTAATCACATGAGTTCAGTTTAGCTTCCTCTCCAATGTGACATTTAAAACAAAAGGACATTTTAAAAAAATAAGGAAAAAGAAGTCAAAACTTGCTTGTATTGGGTTAATATGTAGCTGGGCAAAATAGAGAAACACTCTAATCCAATTCAAGCACACTTCATATATTTCTATTATTTGTTTGCATTTCTGCTAAGAAGTGAATTTTGGCCAAGAGGCTAAGGTGGAGCCTTGTGGTAACAGAATGAGGCTTTCATACTTCAGGTATGTCATGGGAAGATGTGGGAAGAAAAACAGTAATACTGGGGAAGTTGAAGACAGCAAGAAAGGAAGAAGATAAAATATGGGGTGAATTAATAAAGAAAGGCAGCCATCCATGGCCTTGAGTTGGCAAGATCTGAGCAGGGCTGTTGGGGTTGGCAGTCCATAGAGTTGCCAAATGACATATGAAAACAACATTTAACCAGAGCAATCAGAGCTTTGAAATGTTACTGGAATGTAACCTTGAACTTGTTAATGTTACAGTTCCCAGATGCCCTGTGTGCATCATGTGCTGTCAAGTCACATCCAACTTGAGAGTGACCCTAATAGGATTTAAAGTTAAGTGAGATATTTAAGGGATGTTTTTTCCAGTTCCACCCCTGTGAGTTTCCATGGCCAAGCAGGGATTCAAACCCAGATCTTCTGACTCCTAGTCTGTCACTGGATCCACTACATTCACACTGTCTCAAATTCCTAGCCAGTCCAGAAAGTGCACTTTTTCACATGCTTGGCACAGTCTGTTTTGACAGGAACTTACTCTGTAAGAGCAGAGACAGGAAATGTTTCCCTGTTCTCTGCTTTCAACTTGACGGCATTAAATTTGAGCATGAGTAGAAGTGGAGCATTTCTAGATGTCTTTAAACTGTGTTTAAGCCCTTTCCCCAACAAACCGGTCATTTCCTATGTGTTTTGATCCGTGGCATCTCTAAACATGACAGCATTTATTTATTTATTTTGCCTGCAGCACACTGTTCAGTTATTGTTGAATTATGGCTCCGGCTATTAATGTTCCTTTTATCAGGGGGTAAGACTACTTGGAGAAGTGGCTACTTGATGGTAAAACCCTTCCTTTGCTCAAAATGTGAGGAAATGCAATTCTCCCTGCCGGCTTAGGGACAGCCTCTGCCCTCTCTAACTGTTGCTAGAAAAGCAAAGCCCTGCCAGCCAGTATTGGGCTCAGTGGAAAAAAATATGGCAATTTCCTGTCTTCTGTTCTAATTTTGTAATCTGCCTGACAACCAGATTATTATTACCACCAGATGTCTTTTCCTATGTTTTCAAACAGATTGTCCAGAACCTGCCAGCAATAGGAATATCTTAGGGGTTCCACATCCTTCCCTGGAAAGAAACTTTAGCAATGACAGTCTTTGGTTTTGAAACTCTCATCACAACTGCATTTTTTTAGGACAAAGCAATATGTACTCACTGTCTTTCTTTTTCAAATGAGTGAGAGACCAGTGGTCTTCCATAAGTTTATATGAGCTGGTGAAAAGACATGTGTAGAACTTCTGCCTGGTGCAGGCTTCCCCAGAATCATACACAGTCAGTTTATCAGCAACAAAGAGTGGGATCATACCACATCAGGTTTGCCATACAAGCTGTGTTCCTGGAGAGTTTTTGTCATTGGTTGGAAATGAAGAAGCCCCTTCTTGGATTGAAACTTCACATGCCCATCCAAGGCTGTGGAGCTTTGAAAGAGGGCTGCGGTCAAGTTATTAGGGGCAAGTTATTTTTTTCCCTCCGCCCTCCCTTGCTAATTTCTGCATCATTGTGTACACAACGCAGGGATCTTTTCTTGGGGGCCTCCCCCACTTTTTTATCATTGTTGCAGTAGCCATGAGAAACTATCCAGTTGTTGTTCTTTTAACAAGAAAGGTTTCCCAGTCCAAGGTGTCCTTGGACTTCAGTTCCCAGAAGTCCAAGTCAGCACACTTGCCGATTGAGGCTTTTCGTAATTGAAATCCAAGAACATCTGGGGGCCCAAGGTTGAGAAACACTGGGTTAAGGAAGAGGGTTAGGGCCACATCTCTCTAATGAAGAACATTTTAGTTACACCAGAGAATTCTGTGGGCTTTACATCATTTTGCATTAGCCATTGTACTATATCAAATATAACCTGTCTTTTGCCTTCTTTTTAAAATTCTTTTTTCTCCTCTCCTTTCCTGACATTCAGAGCAGTTGGTGCTTGGTGCCTACAAAGAAGTCTCTCGGCGCTGGGATAAAGACTACGATGCCTTTGTGCTGCCGTTGCTGGGTGAACTGCAGCCGTGCTACATCCTCTACCGCCTGGACACCCAAAATGCACAAGGCTACGAGTGGCTTTTCATCTCCTGGTCACCTGACAACTCTCCTGTAAGCCTTGGGTTTTATTTCCATTTAGAGAAATACTGCTTGAGTCTCCCCTCTAGGGTTGTCAACTGCCTGGCACACTTAACTGGTTTATGCAGCAGCCTGTTGAGGATTAAAGGCTGTGCTAACTACTCTTCTTTAGAACAATTGGTGTGCGTACTATGTTATGGCACAGAAATAGCACTGCTCTTGACAAGTGCTTTAGATCAGGGGTTCCCAACCTTTTCAAGCCGGGGACCAGGTCACACACTCTCATTCAGTTTTGAGGGCCAGATGGCCATTTTGCCCTGCCTGCACAATTTGGGTGGCTATTTTGTCCCAAAAGCTTCAAGTGGGTGGTCATTTTGTTTCTCGATTGCCCTTCAAGGGGTGGGGGAGCTGCATGAAATGGCGCTATGGGCCAGATCCAGCCCATGGGCCTTAGGTTGGGAACTCCTGGTTTAGATGGCTAGCCACTTTGTGTCTAGTTGTGTTGAATAGCATTTTGTGAACACCCCTGATTTTGTAAAGTAAAAGTTTCCCTTGCTCGAAAGCCAGTTGTATCCGACTCTAGGGTTCAGTGCTCATCTCTGTTTCAAAGCCAAAGAGCCAGTGCTGTCTGCTTCTGCAGACGTTTCCGTGGTCATGTGGCAGGCATGACTAGACACGGGAGTGCATGGAACGTAGTATTTTGCAAACACCTGTTATTATGTAACATGTGTTAAATTTAATGTAAATTAGGTTTATTCAACAAAAATGTAGTGAGGTTCAGAGTGAAATATATCTGTTGTCTGATTCTTAATGTTTATTTGAAGCCTTTGAAGATATAGTTAGCTTGAAGAAATTGTGCCACTGAAAAAGTTCACAATGCTCAGTTCTAGAGGGGTGACTCTGTGCCATTTATATATTTATTTGCTTAGACATGTTTATGGACAGCTGACATCTAAAGTTTTGAGAGCAGTGTGTGACAGTCATAAAATGTAAAGCGTAAAATTGGTATACCTCATCTAATGACTGAATAGGTTTATGAGAGGAAAAGATGGTATCTCTGATAGCAAGGTCCCCAGTTTAGGGGGGCAGAAACTTTACACTTGACCCAGTAAAGCGGGGGTGCCCAAACCTTTTGGGCCACAGGCTGGTCACTGTGGCCCAGTAGGCAGATCTTGCCCCTGACATCAATTCATCCGGCCCAACAATCCCTCGTCGCTCCCGGAATAAATTGGCATTGGGGGCCGGATATGGGCCACAGGACGTAGTTTGGGCACCCCTGCAGTAGGGCATCTCCAACCAATGCAGCTCATTCAGCAGTAGCATTACATGCCTGCCTGTAGATGCTGCTGCTCAAAAGCCTACTTGAAGCACTCTGTACAGGTGTTGCTCGTGGGCCATCCCTAATATAGAGCACATTGAGTAGTTGTTCAGTCAAAGTTGCCAGTGTCTGCTCTGTTCTTGTGTTTGTATATTAGAATAAAGTCAAAATCGTGTGGTGCCTTAGAGACAAACTTAGTATTGGTAGGAAAGAGCCTGATGTGTCTGGGAGCAAATACTGCAAGTCTTCTCACTGAGCCCATTATTATAGAGAAAGTTGGTGGTTTCTAATTATGAGATTTTTCATTATATTTTCAAAATATAATGGTTTTGGATGGGGCTGTTTAGCCCCAGACCAACCCGGTGCGCAACTTGGGGGTCCTCCTGGATTCGTGGCTGCTGCTGCTGTAGAACAGGTGGCGGCTGTGGCCAGGACGGCCTTCGCCCAACTTCGGGTGATTCGCCAGTTGCGCCCGCTCCTGGACTGGGACTCTTTGCTCATGGTCACTCACGCTCTGGTGACCTCCAGACTAGATTACTGTAATGCGCTCTACATGGGCCTGCCCTTGATGACCATTCGGAGGCTGCAGCTGGTCCAGAATGCCGTGGCCCGGGTGGTGGTGGGGTGTGGACATTATGCCCATGCCTCACCACTGCTTTGGGGGCTGCACTGGTTACCAGTTTGTCTCTGGGTGCAATTCAAGGTGCTGGTTTTGACCTTTAAAGCCCTACATGGTAGTGGGCCAGGGTATTTTAGAGACCGCATCGCCCTAAGGACGTCTGTCCGTCCAACCAGAGCAGACCGGAGGTGCTCTCTAATTGTGCCATCAGCCAGGGGGGCTCACCTCTCTGGCACAAGGAGGAGGGCCTTCTCCGTGTCTGCACCGGCCCTTTGGAACCTCCTGCCTGTGGAACTGCGTCTCCAGACGGAGTTGTTGCCCTTTAGGAAGGAACTAAAGACCTGGCTGGCGGGCCAAGTTTGGGGTGCGGGTGGGGATGGGGGTACCATTGGGTGGTTGGTATAGAGAAGTGTGCCTTCCCCCAAGGTCCCTTCGGTTCTTGCACACCTTTTAGGGTTGGGTTTTTTAACTTTTAACTTTGTTTTATTATGTGTCTTTTATGTATTTACTGTCCGCTATGTAAACCGCCCTAAGTTGGGTTGTACCTGAATGGGCGGTATATAAGCGTGAAAAATAAATAAATAAATAAATAAAACATACACACACATGGACTTCAGGGGCTTCAACTGATGACACAACAAGAAGTTTTATTTCTTTAGATGAGAACTGTTGAAGGTGCATCTATTTTTCTTTCACACTTTCTTGTCTCACACTGCCTCGGCAGTGAAAAAAGCAAACTCAATGCTAGGGATCATTAGGAAGGGTTTAGAAAATAAGTCAGCAAGTGTCATTTTGCCTCTCTTTAAATCTATGGTGAGGCCCCATCTGGAATACTGTGTACAGTTCTGGTCGCCATACCTCCAGAAGGATATTATGGAGCTGGAAAAAGTGCAGAGGAGGGCAACCAAAATGATTAGGGGACTCCATGGAACACCTTCCTTACCATCTGAGGCTGCAACGGTTGGGCCTTTTCACTCTTGAACGCCGGCGTCTAAGAGGTGACCTGATTGAAGTTTATAAAATCATGCACGGTGTGGACAAAGTAGATAAGGAAAAACTTTCCCCTATCGCACAACACAAGAACTAGGGGGCACTCCATGAAACCTTTGGGTACTAGTTCTCAAACAAATAAAAGAAAGTACTTTTTCACCCAGAGAATCACTGATCTATGGAACTCCCTGCCAGAAGAAGTGGTGACAGCTGTCAGTCTTGACAGCTTTAAGAAAGGATTAGACAAGTTCATGGAGGACAAGTGTATCAATGGCTATAATTATGGCTACCTAAGGACAACCTCCGGGTTGGAGAGATAGGCAGGATATCTCTCAATGCCATTTCCAGGGAATCCTAAGCAGGTGAAGGCATCTCCTTGGGAATACCCTGAAGGAAATGGTGAGCCACTGTGTGAGACAGAATGCTGGACTGGATGGGCTTCTGTGGCCTGTTCCAGCAAGGCTGTTCTTATGTTTCCTAATCTGTTTGGTGCACACTGTTCAGCTCATGTTAGAGCTACCATGCCATCTCGTGGCCAACTGAGATAATATTGACAGCTGGTTTTAGGCACTCAATTTTAGAGCCCAACAAAGGTTCAAATGGGTTTGTTATAAAATACCCCAAGTATGGATTGGCATTGATTAAACCTTGGGGAACATGTCACCTGTTTGTTAAAAGTAGAATAAATGGAAATGTCATGGCCGTGAAAATGGATGCATTAATATGGATCATAGTTGCTTGGAGCATCCACAGCCCTGATGCAGGGAAAGATTATCCAGAACTACTTTAAGTAATAGCTACCAAATGAGTTGACTTGATGGATAAGTAATTGTTTTTATTGGCAGGCTTATTGATGTCAGATTTGCCCACCCCTCCTGACTGTCCTTGAAGCCCACTTAGAAGAGCAATTTGAAGACAACCTTGCTCCAAAAATAATAGCTAGGGAACATATCGTCCAGTTATTCTTCCTGGTAGATTCCAGAAACACTAGTAGCTCTGAAATGGCACCGTTCTTTGGCCACCACAATCTGACCATTATATTAACAAAGACCATAAATCTGATACCCCATGGAGTGGATTATCCTTGTTGTTGATGACATTCTCCTCTCTGTCTCCTTGTGATCAGGTTAGACTGAAGATGTTGTATGCAGCAACCAGAGCAACGGTGAAGAAAGAGTTTGGTGGTGGACATGTAAAAGATGAACTCTTTGGAACAGTTAAGGTATTGTAGTTTGGCATGTATAACAAGACCATAGGTCTGAATCCTGGGGAAGCAAAGATACCTGCTGATATTTGTTTGTTTAACTTGTTTCACACACTCTGAGCAGTTGACAATTATTATTCGATTAAATAAAACAGCAAGCATACAAATTATGATCAATTAAAATAAAGGTAAATGTTTCCCTTGCTCGAAAGCCAGTCGTATCCGACTCTAGGGTGCAGTGCTCATCTCTGTTTCAAAGCCGAAGAGCCAGCGCTGTATGATCAATTATAACAGTGATAATTAATCTCCTGTCACAAACTAATTGATTTGGAATAAAGTAGACATGTACGTAGCTTAAAATCTCAGGTTAGTATTAATAAATGTACTTGGAGGGGAGTTTTCTTTATATGATGGTGCAAAACCCTCCACCTAGAAATCAGACTATGACTCCTCACGATCCTCCTTTGAATAGGTCTTTCTGTATATAAAATCTAAATATATGCAGCTATAAAAGAAACTGTGCCTACCCTCCAGGGAACTGGAGGAGATTTTCAACTTTTTTCACCATTTCTCCATCTTTGATTTGATTCAGGTTCTGTCAGATTTACCTGCTTTGCCATTTATGGAGTATTTTGGTCATTATATGACAAGGTAGTTTGTACAGGATGACTGAAAGAGGCCCGGCAGATGGTTGAGCATGTAGTTTAGCCAAGTCATCCCTGTGAGATAGATGGGTAAAAGACATAGGATGGTACCTGTAGTTCGTGGATATCGAGAATGTCAGTTTCTCTTATGCTTAACATTCTCTTGTTCTTCCTCAACAACCCTTCATTTACAGTGGTCAAGTGATAGCCAGGTATTGCTGGTTATCCAGGACAAATGAATGTTCAGTAATTGCAACTTTCCCTGGTTTGTACATCAATCAAAAACTGGCTTGCTTGAGACTGTTCTCAATAGCTCAGCAGTTTAAGCCTTTGGCTGTGAAGCCAGAGGCTGGGGGTTCAATTCTCCAGTCTGTCTTCTGCAAGAAGAGTAGCCAGGGGCAAGCTGTGTGGTCCCTGGAAGCCCCCAAAAGTGGGGAATGGCTGTGTACTCTCTACCTTAAAAAAAACCCTAGAAATGGTTGCTATTTGTCATAATTAACTTGACAGCACATGGTTATTATACAGATGCTGCAGTGGTAAAACCTGGTTTGCCAAGAAAGGATTTCCTGGGAATCACCATCATGGGAATCACCATAAGGTGGCAGCCTTGGTCACAAATTGGGACCCACACTGCACTTGTAAAATGCATCTTTTAGGTTTGACCAAAAAAATAAAATCCACTGTATTTGGTTCTCTGTGTCTAAAATCTTCAAGATGCATTTATTTTTGGCCAAAAGGTTTTAACATGAAGCCATCTGGGCCTATTTTCAGCTAATGCTGACATATTACTTCATTAAGTAGTATGTGTGAAATGGAAAACATCTTGAGTTTGTCCTAAGCAGGTTTTGCATTAGCTTGTCTCTGGGCCTCCCAAAGTAGAACAATTGCTGTTTGGGTACAGAGTCTGTAGCTGCTGCCTGTTTGGGGTGGAGTCATTTCTGTGATTGATACAGTCCCCATGACCAGTGCTTAGAAAAGTTCCTTTCCCCAGAATTCCCTAACTACCTACCTGGGAGATTTATGAGAATAAGCATCCATACATGCAATCTTTTCAATGCATTTTTTTAACATTGTGATTTCCTGAATGGAAAAACATCAGCGATGAGAAGGCAGTCATTGATGCTGTCTTGGGTTCTCCTGGTGAAAAGGCTTGCCGATAGCTGACAGTAACTGTGGGAAGAGGCAGGCAGGATGTGCCAGAATGAAAATAGGGTTAGTGAATGCCTCCCCCGTCTCTCACGATTCCTTGCCTGTCACCTGTACATGAACCTTCAACCCAATCTCCATCCATTCCTCTGTTTGATCACAGGAAGATGTCTCCTTCAGTGGCTATCAGAAGCACATGTCTTCCTACTCTGCTCCTGCCCCTCTGACTCTGGCCGAACAAGAACTTCAGCAGATTCGCATCAATGAGGTAGGAAGGTGGTATTTAATCTTACTTAAGGCTGGGAAGGGGAAGGGCAGTCCAAAGTTGGGTCCTGCACTAGCAATCCCCTGAAGACCAAAAGGCTTCTTCTGCCCTTTTGGTAGGGTGAGACCATTTTGCCACATTTCTCTTCACCTGTTTTACCCGGGGATGGGGTGGGTAGGCAGGAGATGTGGAAGTTCAACCACCTCCTGGATTTAAAACATTTATTCAACGTTTTCTTCATCCCACGGTAATGGATAACAAGAAAAAAATAATATTAATTTTTAAAAATTAAATGCATTATTTAGAAAGAGGTTTAAAACAGGGTTAAAAGCTAGTTGTAAAACCCAGTGTCTGGAGGGAATGATATCGTTTGGGCTGCCCAGAGAAAGCTCACTTCTCTGGGGCCAAGGTTCGCCATCACTGATGCCAAAGTTCACCATCACTGATACAGAATGATCTGTGATTGCTGTTAAGGCAGTTACTCCCAACTCCAGATAATGTTGGACTACAGCTTTCGTTGTCTCTGACCATTGGCCATACTAGATAGGATGATGGGAGTTATAGATCACTGTGTAGGTGGACTCGTGTTTGGGAAAAGACAGCAATGTGAGAGAAAATTGAAGGCAGCAGGAAAAATAGAAGCCTGAATATGGGATGGATTGACTCAACAAAGTTAAGTCATACCCTTGAGTTTGCAAGAGCTAAGCAGGGCTGTTGAGGACAGGACATTTTAGAGGTCACTCATTCATATGGTTGCCATAGGTTGGAGGTGATTAAATGCCATGTGACAGCCAAAACAACTTGGCTAGGAATCAGTGTCTTACTGCAGTCAGAAAGCTACAGGCAACACAAGTTTTCAGTTGGTTTTGTTTGTGAAGAAGTGATCCTACTGGGTCACAACCAGTTGAACCAGATGGCCTTCCACCTGTATGAAATTTGATGCCCAAACTGGCCAGATGAAAATGATGGCCTGGCAGTGACCTAATACCGCTGTTCTAATGTTTGAGAGTGATAGCATCTTCAGTTGGTATTTTAACTTGCTACTTTATTTCCTATTTTTGTCTTTTGAACTTTGGTTTTTGTTTGCATATTACTTGCTTCTTTGTTATATATGTGATTCCCTTTTAACCTGCCAGCATTTGACCTTTAGGAGTTTCTTCTCCCTGTTGTAGCCAGTGATCAAATCAAACAGTGAATTATTAACTAACATGTAGCAGTCAATATTCTCATTTGAGTTAACTTAAACCTTTGGGGTGAATGTGTCAACAGCAGAAGAAGTAATCAAGAAAGAAAGAAAGCAGAACATTATCTTAGTTGTTTTCAAGATGAGCTATGTGTAATAGCACAAACATTTAGCATGCACTTTCCAGGAGATGAGCATTTAGTGAAAGAGAGTGGAAAAAGCTAGAACATGCCCTGGTTCCAAATGAAGTGTTCACTGGCATGGCATAGTGGTTACTCTATGGGTTAAAATCCCACATTGGCTTTGGAGGCCACTGGGTGTCTTTGGGCTAGTTATACTGAGCCTGCCCTATCTTGCAAGGTTGGTTTGAGGATGGTGGGGAAAGAGTTGTTTATGCTGCTTTGAGCTCCTCAAAGGAAAGGTAGAATGTAATTGCAACAAGCAGGCAAAGCAAATAACTAAACAGAATCATAGAATTGTAGAGCTGGAAAGGACCACAAGGTTAGTGAATCCAACTATTCACAACTAAATCATTATCAACAGATGGTCATCTAATGTCTACTTTTTAGATTCCAATAAAGAAGAGTCCACCATCTTCCAAAACAGTCAGATACACTCCTAAACAACTTTTACTGTCAGGAAATTCTTCCTAGTGTTTTGTTAAAATCTCCTTTCTTGTCAGTTGAATCCTTTGGTTCATGTTCTATGCCTGGAGCATGAAAAAACAAGCTCACTCCATCCTTCACATGACATATTTTCAGATACTGTTTAAAGATGGCTAACATGTCACATGTTTAAAAGTCTGAACAATTCTGGGCCCAGGAGACCCTGCTTATCACTTCTGTCCAGGATGACCATGAACCATTGGTGATCCCAATTGGAGTGCAACTGATCAACTAGCTTCAGGCCAACGTAACGTACCATCCTCTTCAGCCTATGTACTGCTGGTTTAGCAGCAAGAATATAATGTGGGACCTTCTCCAAAGCCAGGCTGAAATCAGATTGCACTATAGCAATAGTTTATAGTCTGCCTAAGATGTTTTTAATTAAGCTGTATTTTATGTCGACTGTAAGCTGCCCTGAGTCGCGGCGAGCAGGCGGGCAGCTATATAAATCCATTAAATAAATAAATAAATAATTTTTACCACATCTCCCAAGCTAGCAACTCTACTACCAAACAAAGATAAGATTCATCTGGCATGACTTGTGTTTTAGAAAACTATGTTAGGACTTTGTGTTCACCACATCCTTTACTAAATGCCTACAACTCAACTGTTTAATCATCCATTCCAGAACCTTTCCTGGTATGGATGTCAAGCTGACTGGACACTAGGGAAGTCAGAGGCAAAGTAGCTCTTATCTTGACTCTGTTGATAGTATTTCACTGTCCTTCTCCTTTTACTCCAGGCATAGCCAAAAAACACTTTCATGTTATTTTTAGCCTCCTCAATAAGACTGAACTCATTCAAAACTTTAGCTCTCCCCGCTTTCTACTATAAAAGTTAGCTATTCATTCAAACTTTGCCTTAACTATTTGTTCCTGCTTCCATTTACTATGTATACCCCATTTAACTCTTACCTCGTTTCAGAGCCACCCTAGATTTTCTTGGAGGTATCTCACTTTTCTTTGTCATAGGAATTGTTTGTGATTCTGCCTACAGTCTCTTTCCTTTAAGAAACCCCTGTTCTTTGCAGATTGCTTCCCAACCACGAGATCCTACCTTGTAATTCCTTAAGCTTGTTGAAATCAGATTTTAAGGTCTCCAGTGTAAGTTATTTTACTCTCAGCTGTAGCTTTCCTCAGTAGGACTAATCACAGCAGCCTAGTGACATCTTTCATCCAAAGTTTCCAATATTTCCTTATCCTATTGATAAGGACCAGGTCCAGAAATTGATGAATAGTCTTGTTGCTTCTTCCATCTTCTGGAAGCTGAGGTTGTCAGCAAGGCATTTTATGGACCATATACTGTATATCCACCCAAGCTAGATTTTCAAATGATATCAGGTACTATTTGAAATCTTCCGTTACTCCTCTATCCTTTCTTTTCAAATATTCAGTACTGATCTTGGACATCATGTAGATCTTCAGTCTGGCAAGGACACCACCCGCCACTCCTGAGTCATGTCATTCTTTTCCTCCCTCTCTTTTGTTTGTTATCCAAATGTTCTCTACCAGCATTTCCTGGGCCATCTTATGAATATCCTTGTAGCTGTACATATTCTTTATGTATAGTGCTACGCCTCCTCCCAGTTACCAGTCAGTACCATGACCAACAACAACTGACCCCTACATAGGAAAACTGACAGAGGTGCTAATTTTCTAACCTGTAGATTAGCTTTAATGTGCTTCCACATAGGGCAAAAACATTGTGTTGTGCATTTTAGTCTCTAGACGTGGGACTGTCCTTTCATATTTCCCAATATTCCTAGTATTTGAGTCAGCATATACCTAAAATTTCCATCCAAGTCCGGATGAGAAAGGAGGGTTGGGCGTCAGGTTAGCACCCTGGCCCCATAAAACTTTATTGCCTGGAATCTCATTGCCTGGTATGCTGTAGTGGGGGAGACAGGCGCATGAAAAGGAACTACTACTACATGTTGAGGAAACAATGTAAATAGAGGGCAAAACCCACTCATCTCCCTCATCTCTTGATGGAAATACAGATTGATGAGGGCCAATGTCTCATGACCCATGTTGGCTTATTTTTTTAAAAGGCAGTTCACATTTGCAATTCTCGCCTGGCTGCTCTTGTGCCCCGTTCCAGAGTTGTGCATGCAAGATGCAGCCCCATCAGCCATCTCAGTTCTTTACTGCTTTTTGTGTGTGCATTTGTGTGCGTACAATGCCTCTGTAGCATTTCCAGCACAACGGTGGACACACATTCTCCACCTTGTCTTAGTGTCAGCATCATTGCTTCTGATGTCAGGAGTCCAGTTTTGCCACAGAACTATTCCCTCCCCCATCTTCCCCTGGACACTTGATGTTTCCCCTCCAGCTCCTGCTTTCCACTTCTCCATGGCTGAATGGCTCTGACATGCTGTGAACAGAGTCCTGTCTCTGCTTGGTGTTCCTTTGTGGGTCATTGTGCATGTGATGCAGTGGGGCTGTGGCAGGCACAATGTCAATTTTGTTTTAGAGGCAAGTTCAGGGAATTGATTATCACTCACAAAAACCTAAAATAACCAACTCGGCTTCTAGATTGATCTCTCACTCTCGTGGTTGGAAAGCAGTCTGCAGTTTAATAGTTCAACCAGAGTACTTTGCGTTACAAGAACCCAATTTATCCAGGTTGGGTACCGTAATGTACAATCAGAAATTGAGGGTGCCCCAGGTCAGGGAAACATATTGGTGCCTTTCTGTCACTAAAGAGCTTGGAAATGTTTCTCTTTTGGGGCCATGACTGCCAGCAGGGTTTCCACGTTCCAGGAAGCCTTACCTAAAAAGAGAAGTGGATTTCTTTAGGCTAGGGTTCACTAGCAAATCCCAGCCAACATTGACCTCTGTGTTGACTGGAGCAAAAGTATTTGTGATAGTCATTATGGAGCAACAGTAAAGTGTACATTACTGGTTTTCAATGAAGCTTTTCAACTTAATCATCCAGCTGTGGATATCATGGCTGCAATAGAGGACAGTGTTCCCTTAAAAGAGTAGAGGAAGGAATCAGAGTTTCATGTGACTTGTGCAACTTCAAGGATTGGCTTTCTGCATCTTGTGAATGGATCTTTTTTAATGCAGTGGTTCTGTATTCTTTCATCCCCCAAGAGAATCACTGGTTTCTTGGAGTGTGGTCTTTTGTGTATCTGGTGTCACTGCTCAGAACCACTGGTGTTGTGATACATTTCAAAATGAAGGTGTTCACAATGACAATCCTCTATATTCAGCCCCTTACAACAGAGATTGCTTCTGGCAATAAACCGAACCTTGGCAAATCCCTTTCTCTTCCAAATATTACAACGATTGCGGTTAACATCAGAGGGATCAGAAACTCTGGGACGTTGCAAATTATGTTACAGATCCTACTACCCCAAATGTGCCATGGCTCCACTCAGTGAGCCCTGGCTCCATTACACCACTGCTCGGGACAGAGTTGAGGTAGCACCCTTAGGAACTCATCCACAATTCTTTCCTAGTATTGCATCCTTTAGAATGAGTTTTTCTAAAACTACAGTTTCGTTTATACATTAGAATGCAGTTGTTAACCATTTTGCAACAGTCTTCCCATATCACATCTGTATCTAAAACGAGCTGTATAAGATACTCCTGGGATCACTAGTTAGCAAAGACAACATTCTCATCTCATATTTGTTTTTTGCCTCTCATAAGATTCTTTTGGGTTGTGTAGGTCGATACTTTAGGGCCAAATCTTTTGACACTGTTGCTTTTCAAATCTAATACAGTACTGTATTTGCCATAGAGTTTGCTTTTAAAGTGGACTGGAAAGCGCTCAATGAAAAGTGGTAGAGGTTCTCTAGAAAGAGAGTAAATTGTAGCCCAGCTCTCTTGTTTTAAGTAGATTGAGTGAACATGTGAAGAGGGAGGAGTGCATGTGATTCTGAGCTCTGAAATTGTAGGGAGACCTACAATTCTCCATTCTCCACATGGAGAGGAGGTTTTCCACATCATACTATTGTTCTGTGTGTGAGGAAGAGGGCTTCCGAGGAAGATGTGGCTATGACAGCATTTCCCAAACTTATTCTATTGTAGAACACTTTACAAATCCTAAAATTTTAACGTAACACTTTGGTTTTTGTAATAGAAAGATAGGTTTGGATTTTTCAGTTTTAATAACATTGCAATGAAGCCAGTCCCTACTGATTTGCAAATGGTTGCAAAACAAACTTCTCTTGCAAGCTGATGCATCACATCAAAAGGATGGATGCAAAACAAACTTTGTGGCATTACGCATTTGCTGATGAGTTTGACCAGAATTTCATATTTTTTTTCATGGACCACTTATTGATCTTCTATGGGACACCAGTGTTCCACAGAGCATAGTTTGGGAAATGCTGGGCTTTGATATGCCTCATGTATTTGCTTACATTAGTTAGAACAGGCGGAGTCTAGCACAGAACTAATCCTTGGGAATTTCATGGCTTTAAGCATACAGTATTGGAGAGTTAAGCTTTAAAACTATTTGTTTTAGCTCCTTCTTACAGAATGTGTAAACACTTAGGTTTCTTCATGAAAGTTTTTTCCTAGAGCATTTGAAACCAGCATAGTTCTTTCGCACACGTTAAATCGGTTTGGCCTCTATCAATGGCAAATTGCACTTTGCCTGTCAAAATATATTGCTCTGATCTCTATCTTCAGGGGGAGAGAAAAGTTGAGAAATTGCAGCTTAGTGTTTCCTTTTTGTTAACAACATTGCTGGATCCACTAGCCTGCCTGGCTAACCTGGCTGCCCAACATGGAGGTGGGATACTTGCGAATGCAGTTGTGTTTCTTCAGTTTGTAGCAACAGAAAATTTTGGTAGTGGAGGCTGGAGGCATCATTGACCCATGATGCATGACTCCCTTCAAAAAGCCTGCTGATACTAGCTCCTTGGTACCACAAAAGGTAGTGTTGTTTTTACTGCATACCTCGTCATGCTTGAACCAAGTGGACCCTGGCATTCCACTTCTGAGTTTGTGACGAACAGGTAGTTCTGGTTTATACAGCATGAACTTAAGTTCAAGTTAATGCTTCAGCATTTAAATGCTTGAATGTGGACATTGTTCTGTCATACTTGATGTATCTACGCAATGAATAGGTTCCCTTGGTTTTCTATAGTAAATTAAATACTTCTTTTTGGTTGATTCTGGAAAAGACAATCCAGTCACTGTGCTCCTGGAGGCCCCAACAAGATGACGTTCTTTGAAGCATTCTTCTTCTTCTTCTTCTGTGTCTAGGCCAGACATGAAACTGCCAAAATGAAGCCACCTTTTTGGTGAGTTTATTCTGCAGTTTCTTTCACCTGACCTAGTGTGAGAAAGATTAGCTGACAACACAAGGTTGCCGTTACCAGGGCACACCTGATTGTGATTCAAAAATACCACAATCTTCGCGGAGGCTCTTTCTGTGTACCCCCTTAGAAGCATTGAAGACATATAATGAACTTTCAGTTATTAGGGAAAATATGGGAACCTTTTTCTGCCCCACTGGAGCTGCCTGCTGGTTTTGGATTGATTTGATGATCTGGTTTCTTCTTTTCACCTATCCTCAGGATTCAGATTCCCAGGATTCTTACGCCAACATGGTAGGCTTCACATTGTGTGTCTCTTTTCCTTCAAAGTGATGTCTCCATTACAGAGCTTCTTCTCTTGCATGTGTGAACTCTGAGCCAAATACAAAGCCATCATAGAGAAGAACTAATTAAATAATGTCAAAGCCCTCTTCTGTGCTCCAAAAACTTCCAGGGGGAAAGCCTGCCTCAAAGGCATGTAGAACCTTTATGTTATAGCTGTGTTATATGCTCTCAAGTTTTATGGCAACCCTGGTAGGGTTTTGCAGACATGTGAGATGTTAAAAGAGTGGCTTACTATTGCCATCCCCAGTGAGTGACTGAGTGAAGATTAAATCCAGGTCCTCTGAGTTCCACTACACTACATTGGCTCTCTTACTGTATGGTAGTAGCTACGAACTAAAGCTGCAAAATCTCTAGTTCTAATTTCAATACAGCTGTGATTTTTTTTGTTCCAAGAAAACTACTTTCCTCAGCCTGAGCTCCTCTTTCCAAATGCAACACAGTGTTATTTCCTGACAAATATGTGCCGTGGTGACTAATGACACTGTAAAGGATTCGAAATTCCCCTTGCTTACAACTTTCTCCATCATTCATGCAACATTTTTGTTTCATCTTTAAAGCCCAAATCCTTATGGACAGGACAGGACCAGAAAAGATTGCCATGTTGTCCAGATACTGTATTTATTGATGAAACATCTGAAACTATTATTTTCTGCTAATGAAAGCTGTGTGTGCGTGTGTGTGTGTACACATTTGGGTGGCTCGTAGGTAATGGAACAAACAGCTGACAAGCAGTTGCATGGTCAAGTGTGGTCTGTTTCCTGGGCTTCCAATGACCAATCTAGCAGATAAAACGCCTGAGGGTGGTTCTGAGTGTTACACTTGCATATGGTAGCTGTTCACTAGGACTCTCAACAGGAGGTACAAAGAGGTGTTTGTGCGAGTGAAGAAGGCCGTCATTAGGCTGAGAAAAAAAGAAACTAATTTGGAGTGGCCAGTATAATAGTTTGGAACATACTGAAAAAGAAAGAAGTACAGTAACTGGCAATCTCAGCAACAGTGAAAGGCCTGGACGACCAAGGAAGACAACTAAAGTGGATGGCCATAGAATCCTGCTCAAGGTGAAGAGCAGGTCAAGAATACTCTTGAGGAGTTTGGCATGTTATTGTCCACATCTTCAGTCAAGTGACAGCTTTATGAATGTAAATACAGAGGCTTCACTGGACTTTGCAAAAAAAAAAAAACACACACACACACACAAACACCTAAAAGAGCCTGCCCAATTCTAAAATAAGATTCTTTAGACCGATGAGACCAAAATTAACTTGTACCAGAATGATGGGAAGAGAAAAATATGGAGAAGGAAAGGAACAGCTCATGATTTAAAGCATACCACATAATCTGTCAAATATGGTGGAGGCAGTGTTATGGCATGGGCATAATGGGACTGGGTTCCTGGTGTTTATTGCTGATGGTAGCAGAAAGATGAATTCTTCTGCTTAGATTCTCCCAAATGCTGCAAAACTGATAGGACACTGCTTCGTACTGTAGATGGTTAATTACCCCAAAACATACAGCAAAAACCACCCAAGAGTTTCTGAGGGCAAGGAAATGGGATATTCTTCATTGGCGAAGTCAGTCCCTGGATCTCAACCCAATGGAGTATGCTTCTGATTTACTGAAAAAAAGACTGAAGGCAGAAAGACCCACAAACAAGCAGCAGCTGAAGCCAGCTGCAGTAAAGGCCTGGCAAAGTATCTCAAAGGAGGAAACTCAGGATTTGGTCATGTCCTTTGGATCCAGACTGAAGGCAGTCATTGTCTGCAAAGGATTTTCAACCAAGTACTGTATTGAAAGCAGTTATTACCAGAACACCAAGTAACACTTGTGGAGGCCCCTAGAAGTGCCAGAATAAGAACCTTGTGTCTTCCTCAACACCCAACGGGGGTAAAAGAGGAAGTGAAGAAGATTGAAGGCAGTCCTTCTGTTTGTGATGTTGTTCATTTGTTCCATTACTTATGAGTCACCAAAAATGGGAATACATGTCTGCCAATGGCCATCCTTCCTGACTGGTTAATGCCCCACTTTTGTCATGCCCTTGCATTGAAGCTGACAGTCCTGACTTCATTCACATCTTGAGTGTTTCCTTTCATCTTCACTGTGTTGGCTTGCCACATGCCCCAAAGGTTATTCTTGTTCCAATATTTCTGGACCTGACTGTATCTATAAGTAAAAGTCAAGGCAGGATCCAAATTGTGTATGTATATGTGCATTTTTTTGTTGGTTCTAGTAGAAAGTAAAGAGGAGAGTAGTTGCAAAAGAGTAACAGGCCTAAGGTCACACTATTAGTTAGAAATGTAATCCAAGAGCTCCCAAGGTCTAGTTTTAGTCTTGAATTCTAATGGTTGTATCCCACATTTCTATTCAAATACTTAGTGCCTCAAATCCTGTTGTGTAAATTTATGCCCATGAAAGCTGCTGACATCACCAGCCACAGGCTTTTATCATTCATTAAAAGTTTCCTCTTCTGCACACATGTCCCTCCAGATTCCAAGGTTTCATCAGGATCCCTTTTGATCCTGAATCTCCGACAGACAATTTATCCGGATGTCCAGTCTGTGTATTCTGGCTTGTCTTTCCCCGAATTTGCCAGTATCATAAGCAAAGCAATAAATCGTGGTTTATGACTAATGCTTATTAAGGAGAGTCAAGCCAGAATCCATCGATCATGTATCACAGTGAGGAGAGCATGGGTGGAGGAAAGCTTGCAGGGAGAACCAGGCAAGAAGTGTTTGGGTAGCTTGCACAATCTTACACTGAAGGATAGATTGTCCAGATCCCTTAGCTGTGGGGTGGCCAACCTTGGTGCTTCAGCTGTTCTTGGACTTCAATTCCCAGAATCCCTGATCAGCAGATGTGTTGACTTGGGCTTCTGTGAATTGAAGTGCAAGAACAGCTGAAGCACCAAGGTTGGCCACCCCTGCCTTAGCTTCTCGCTGAGTTTAAATGCAGTCATTGTATGCTTCCTATTGAAAAGTATAACTCCTCCTTTACACACATTGGGTAGAATCCCATTGTCGTTTTATGATTGGGCACACATCTAGGAATGCATCCAGCACCTTATTAATTAGTGACTATTGGCAGTAATGACCTGCACCATTCCAGTTACATAAGTATTGATCATAAATTGGATTCTGGCCAATATGAAACAAGAACCTACAGCAAAATCTGAAAACCTTTCCATTTGGCACCAAGTTACATGTCATTGGTCACACTGAAACTAGTGCATGTAACTAACTGTGGTAATGCAGCTGTGATCTCATGACCGTGAACCCAGCACAAACTGGTATTAGGCTTAATGCAGTAAAACAGCCATTCTGTTTCTATGTGTGTTCAACAACTTTGCATTGCTCTAAAATTTGAAGTCACAAGTTTCTCTTGAAGTGCTTGGTGATCCTCGTCTGTTATTACCAATGCCTAGTAATGTTGCTGTTTTCAATGACAATTCCCAAAATTTGTAAAACAGTGTGGCTAGTGGTCATGCTGGTTTCCAGGGGATTCTGGGAGCTCTAGCCCAAAGAAATTCTGTTCACAAGCTCTGGTTATTAGCCCAGACTATGTGAAAGTTTTCAGGTAATTGTGTTTTATTTTTGTTTTCCCTTTGCTTCTGTCTCAATGTCACTCCATTCCCCTGGGCCCTCCATGGGAGATGGTAGTGGGTTGCTGTTGCTGCTGCCCATCAGTTGTTGAATACCCTCAGCTTGAGGAGGTAGGCAATATGGCTATGAGGCCATTCAACAATTATATGATCCTTTTTCAGGGGAAAATTGACCCCTACCCCCTATGTAATCCAACCATATTTTTGCTTTACCCCCACCCCTTAAAATTATGTGATTTGAACCAAATAGTACAGTATTTTGCACCACCAACCAGTGGTGGCTGCAGGGGAAATGGACGGGCAGGCCAATTGCACTGAAACAGGAAGCGATGCTCTAGCCTAGCCTATTGCTCTCCCTGCAACCAGGAAGCATGGTTTCCCCCCTCCATTTTCACCGAATGGACCAATGCACAAAGGCAAATAAAACCCTTTCTTTTTATGCACAGGTTTGGTTTCCCACTGTCGGTTTGAAACAGCTCCAAATGGATTACGTAATTTTGACCTGACCACCCCGACCCCACGTAATTTTTCTGTAATTCGGATGGCAGACCCCCCTCCCTCCCTCCTTTGATGATCACGTAATTGTTGGATGGCCCCTGTGTGTTTTGCTTTCTGTTCTCTCCAGGTAGTCTTTCTCTTTATGGTCACATCCTTCTTGACATTCTCTCAAAGAGAGAGAGAGAGAGAAACACAGCAGTGGCAAAATCTCCAAGAAACCAGTGTCCAGTCTGTCGCACACAGACAAAATGAATGCGGCCTCCATTTCCTAAAGTGCCTTGAGAGGAATGTGGAGGATAGGTTGTGATTTGAATTTCAAAAAGCATTCCCTTCTCTACTTTCCTTTCTGGATCTATCTGGTGTACTTGTTAGTGGGTGACTTGTTAGGTTGCTATTTAACCAGGATGATCATTAGAAACCTTCACTGGTTAAAGTCCATTTCCCTCCCTTTTCATAGTTTCCCCCTCTGTAATCTACCCGTTGCATAACGCTGCATCACAAAAAAATAAATATTGTCCGCTACTTGGTCTAATCCATGTGACCTATACCAAATCAAGCGTGCTGAATCCAAATCTGAAGTCCGATTCTGCCTAGGACGTCAGGATCTTAAATTAGCAAATCTCACCCTCCTGGTTAGGTTATTGCATTGATCACGCAGGGTATATTTGTCATAAATGTAGCAAAAATTGTCCAGTTTATGAACACAGCTGCGCCTACTCATCTTTAGCTCAAAACAGACTCACTATGGCCTGGCTGTACTATCCAATAAGATGGTTTCACACTAGAGACAAGCCCTTGGTCCATCTCATCAGCTCACTGACTTGCCCAGACATGCCCAGACACTGCTGGAACATGCATGCCACCAGGGGATGTGATTCAGCTGAGGCAGCAGCAGGCATAGTAGTAGCTGCAACTGTTATAATGTTCCTATGTAAAAAATACATTACCCAGTTACCGACCATTTGAACAGCTATAGCACGCATTAAAATCTGTACATGACTGCATGGCCGCGGTGTGTGGGGTGGAGTCTGTTTGATTTGTTGTGGCTTGAGAAAAGTAGAAGCTTGCAGCAGCAGATTAAAAAACCCTCTGCATTGGGAACCAAAATCTGTGCTCCTCTGTCTCCTCCTTTGTATCATAATCCAAGGTTCTCCTTCGTATAGTTTGTGAATCCCTACTCATGGGTTATGCGCCTGCGCAGAACGTCCATTGGAGGCTTTAAAGCTGATTGGCTAAAAGTTTTGGCGGTAGGACCGCCCACCGCGCTGCCCACCCTTTGGCGCCATTTTGCCATTTTACCTCAGTTCTCTTCTTTCCGCCTTAGCAGCAGGAACGTTCTCGGAGAGCTCGCAAAATTCAATTTTTTCTTGGTCCGTCGATCCTTCGGGAAAAACTAGCTTTTCTTCAGAAAATTTTTCTAGGGTGATTTTGGCTCTCGCCAGGATTTCCCCTCGGGACTCCTTCCACTAGGGAACCAGTCTCCATTGTCTGCTTGGGTCACCGGTACCCCCCTCAAGGGGGTGGCGGCTGGCCAACCCTTTGAGGTTGCTAGGATCTTCTAATTTCTCGTCCCGGAGAGGAATTTTTTTTCATGGCGGCTGCATTCAAACAGTGCACTGCCTGTTCAAAGAAGTTCCCCGCTTCGGACAGACACGACCTGTGCCTCTTCTGCCTAGGGGAAGCTCACCAGACTCAGTCTTGCCCGCATTGCCAAAATTTCACCCGGTTGGCTGTGCAAAACCGTACAAACCGGTTAAAAGTGCACTTAATGGTGCTTGCACTTGCCCCGGCCTCCGGACCTTCGACCTCGGGCATGGCGATGACTTCTCCATCCAAGACCAGCGACCCCTCGTCTTCCCTCACCGTACGGAAGAAAAAGAAAAGGGAGAAAAGTGGGGAGAAGAAGAGACGGCACAGACCGGAGGAGCGTCGGTCCTTGCCTCCGACCCCACCAACACGTGCCAAGGAGGCCCTCTCCTCCCTTCTCCACCAGATGCCCATCGCTGGGTTCCTCTCTGTGGGGTGGTAGGTCATCTTCCGGTTCCCCAACAAAGGGTCAGAGGGCTGGGGATCGACTTGCCACGTGGAACTTCCGTCTCCACCGGGCGAGAGAGGTCGCATCAGGCAGGCTTCGGTCTCGCCGAGACCACGGACTCCCACCATCGAAGAGCAGGAAACCACATCCTATCCTCCACATTCCTCTCATGGCACTTTAGGGAGCCACCGTTTCGGACACCATTCCGCCGGCCCCCACCATTTCATCGAGCGGTGTCGACGCGGCCCACATGGACATGTTCAAGGGTATGTGTGAGGCCTTGGCGAAGACATTTGCTGAACAGTTTAAGGCCTTCATCCCTGCGGCCTCTGTGGCTCCGGGACCGACCACCGCAAGCCCCAGGGGTGTGGGCCCAGCTGTCGCTCCCCTGCCCTCAAGAGGGTCGAGCAGTCGCTCCGTCGGCCCGTCCTCACCACAGAGGCATGATCCAGACATTCAGGCGACCAGCGCTCACCCCGTCGACCCGCCCAGGCCGTACTGGCGCGGTCCCGACGTGGGTTCGAGAGTTCCTCTCTCATCCTCCGATGATTCCAGCGCATCTTCGGAGGAGGATGAAGGAGACATCGACGCGGACAGGACGCCGGATCAGGCGATCAGTTCTGCTGAACCACCGTGTGGTGACGACCACAGGTCCCTCACCGCCATGCTTACCCGTTTGGGCAGGGCACTCAACTTAGGGGTCGACCAGCCGCCACTGGAAGGGGAAGACCAGATGACGGCTAAGCTGGACAAGAAGACCATCAGACTGGTCCATATCACCATGCTTCCCTCCATGTTGACGTCAGCGAAGGCAACATGGAAGAAACTGGTCTCAGCCCATTCCGTCTCGTCCAGGCTCGACGGGTTGTACTGAGTCCTGGACGAGGACGTGGAGTTCCTCCAAGCTCACCCACTACCCAACTCCTTGGTTGTGAAGGCTTTCCAACACAAGACGGCGGTTAGTGGATTTCCGGTTCCTTCGACTCCGGAGGGGAAGAAGCTCGACTCGGTGGGCCGCAAGTTCTATGCCACCAGGTCTCTCTTCCTCAGAGCCGCCAACTATTCGACCGCCATGGGCTTATACCAGTCACACCTCTGGGAGGAGGTCAAGGCCGTCACCGCTACGCTGCCAGCTGAAGCCCAGAAGAAACTTGAGGCTCTAGCTGAGGAAGGGTATTTCCTGTCGGAGCAACAGATGAGGACGGCGAGGCATATCAATGACTATGCTGCAAAAGATATGTCCTCTGCCATCCTGCTCAGACGCCACGCGTGGCTCAGGGGGACCTCACTCGATGATTCCATGAAAAAACTCATCGAAGAGTTCCCCTTTGATGGCCAGGGCCTGTTCGGACAGGACACTGATAAGGTCCTCAACAAAATGCGCCAGACCAGCTCCAGCACCAAGTTCCTGGGACTCACCACACCATTCCAAGCCATGAAACCAAGGTTCCAGCTCTTCACCCAATGGTACCGAGGGAACCCACAGCAGCAGGGGGGCTCAGGGGACCAGCCCAGGAACACCTACTTTAAACAGAAACGCCAACACAAACAGCGTTACCAGCCCTATGAACAGGGCAAACGGAACGACCCCAAGTCCAAGTCCAGGGTTTGAGGATGCGCAGGCCAAGGCTCTCTCACTCCATCTACCATACCTCCCCCTCCGGAACTTCCTCCAGGTGTGGTCCAGCGTCACGAACGACCGGTGGGTCTTGAAGATCTTGTCCGCTGGCTACGCCATCGAGTTTGACCGAATGCCCCGAGTAGGAAAACACCGCTTCACCACTCCATCCTCCCATCTGGAGGAGGAGATATCAACTCTTCTATCCAAGGGAGTCGTCAAGTTGGTACCACCCACCGACTGGTACAACGGTTTCTAATCGAGGTACTTCGTCGTCCAGAAGAAGGACGGAGGACTCCGACCAATTCTGGACTTGCGCCGTCTCAACAAATGCATCCACACCAGAAGGTTCCGGATGGTGACTCTACAAACCGTCCTTCCACTCATCAACAGGGACGACTGGTTCACGGTACTGGACCTCAAGGACGCTTACTTTCACATCAGCATCCTCGAGCAGCACAGACGGTTCCTTCGATTCCGCATAGGGGACTCTGTGTACCAGTACCGCTGCCTACCGTTCGGTCTGGCAACAGCACCGAGGGTGTTCACCAAATGCATGGCTCTGGTAGCCGCCTTCCTCCGCCTACAAGGGATCAAGGTCTTCCCTTACATCGACGATTGGTTGATAGTCTCGCCCACCAGATCGTCCTCCATTCGGAACACAGAGTTCACCGTTCGCCTCATGGAGAGTCTTGGCCTCAGAATCAACTTCACCAAATCGAAGTTGGAGCCTTCGCAGCGGGTGGAGTACATTGGAGCGGTACTAGACTCCCGCGAAGTCAGAGCTTTTGCCCCACAGAAGCGCCTGCAGGACATTGCGCGATTGGTGCAGGACTTCAGAACCAAATCGTGCATCAGGGCATAGAAAGCCCAAAGACTACTGGGTCTCATGGCTTCAACCACGGCAGTGATCCCTCATGCCAAGTTGAAGTTCCGATCGCTGCAATCGTGGTTCCTTCACGAATTCGATCCTCAGAGACAGCCAGTCCAAGAGATTAGTACCATCTCCAGAGCTGGTGGACCAGCTGGTGTGGTGGACCACACCGCTAAATGTGGCCATGGGGAAGAGCTTTTACCCTCCACAGCCCGCTGTTCAACTTCTCACCGACGCCAGCAATCTTGGCTGGGGAGCCGCGTGTGGGGCATTGAAGGTCAACGATCTATGGTCCCCTCCAGAACGGACACATCACATCAACTATCTGGAGCTGCTGGCCATATGGAAGGCCATACGAGACGGTCCTCTACGGGAAAGCCGTCCAGGTGGCTTCAGACAATACCACGGCAGTGGCGTACCTGAACAAGCAGGGAGGGACGAAATCCCCCAAACTACTTTATCTGGCAGTTCAGCTCTGGGAGTGGTGCCTAGAGAGACACATCTTCCCAGTGGGGGTGCATATTCAGGGCACACTGAATGTTCTAGCCGACCATCTCAGCCACCTCACCTCGACCACCCACGAATGGGAGCTGGACAACAGCGTCTTCCGCACCCTCTGCAAGGCATGGGGAACTCCAACCATTGACCTCTTTGCGTCGGAGACCAACCGCAAGTGCCTCAGATACTGCTCCAGGGCGGGCATCGGACTCAACTCCGAGGGCAATGCCTTCATGAAATGGTGGGATCAGGACTTCATATATGCTTTTCCTCCTTTTCCTCTGGTACAGAAGGTCCTCACCAGAATGCACCAGCAGCGTGCCAACGTGATCCTCATCTCCCCGGTGTGGCCACGTCAACCATGGTATCCTCTACTACTACACATGTCTTCGGAGTCTCACATGCTGCCAGACTCCGCGATGCTCCTCCAGATGGAACAGGGACAGCTCCACCATTCGGACTTGCCCAGCCTCCATCTCACCGCATGGAGGATAACCCCAGATTGTCCAGAATCTTGGAGTTAGCAAGACGTCCGTCTACTAGGAAATCTTACGCTTCCAAGTACAGACGCTTTCGAAGTTTTTGGGACTCTCAACGAGTACCTCTGCTCGAAGTTGACATGCAGCAGATCATGGCATACCTTCTTCATCTGGCAGAGTCAGGCCTCAGCATTACCTCCATACGGGTCCACCTGGCCACGGTCGTCGCCCACTCCCCGGCTGGATCACCTGCATCTAGTGCTTTTTGGCACCATTCGGTAAAGCGCTTCCTGAAAGGACTACGGAATGCTTTCCCCCCGGTCAAGCCCCCGACAGCTCAATGGTCGCTGTCTACAGTGTTAAATGCCCTCACTAGGGCACCATTTGAACCACTGGCTACCACGGACATCCGTCTCCTGACTTGGAAGACTGCCTTTCTGGTAGCTATCACCTCGGCCAGACGAGCTGGAGAACTGGTTGCTCTGCGTGCAGATGCACCCTTTCTAAAGTTCTATAACGACCGCGTGGTACTCCACGCCGACATCACCTTTCTACCAAAGGTTGTCTCCAAATTCCATTTGGCACAGACCATCTCCTTGCCGACTTTCTTCCAGAACCCCAGCAATGCCCAGGAAATGTCGTGGCACACATTAGATGTGAAATGAGCCTTACTGTTTTACACCAACAGAACACGGGAGTTCAGGAAGACACAACGCCTGTTTGTTGCCTACGGGGGAAGGTCAAGGGTGAACCCATCTCTGCTCAAAGGTTCTCCAAGTGGATCACATCGACCATCTACCTGGCCTACGAGTCTGCCTCGATGCCCCTCCGCCACACGTCAGGGCGCATTCCACCAGGGTGGTTGCCACATTCACAACCTTTTTGGAGGGCACCCCGCTCGAGGACATTTGTAAGACTGCCACTTGGTCCAGACCCTCTACGTTTGTCCAACACTACAGGATGGACACCAGAGCCACTGCGGACGCCAGACTTGGTCGTGTCGTCCTTGCCAGAGGGCTTCAGGCGCCTCATCCTTGAGGATCCATCCTACTGGACTGACGTGTTGTCTTCGCAGATCATCTCATCCGACTGCCCACCGACCAAGTAAGTGTGAGCTTGCTAATCTCCCATGAGTGGGGATTCACAAATTATACGAAGGAGAAAGTTGGGTTTCACTTACCAGTGATAACTTTCGTTCTTTGAGTATATAGTTTGTGAATTCACACTACCCACCCTTCCTCCCCTCTTAGGCGGCACGGATGAGATCATTTGATTTATCCTGTGCTTGGCTTAAGTATGGAACTGAGGTAAAATGGCGAAATGTCGCCAAATGGTGGGCAGCGCGGTGGGCGGTCCTACCGCCAAAACTTTTAGCCAATCAGCTTTAAAGCCTCCGATGGACGTTCTGCACAGGCGCATAACCCATGAGTGTGAATTCACAAACTATATACTCGAAGAACGTAAGTTATCACTGGTAAGTGAAACCCAACTTTCCCTTGGATTACTTGGGAAGCCATTGGAGGCTGTAGGACAGAAGGATGGCCACATTTTTTCAACCATTGTACTATAGGCAAAAAACATCTACAGTGTCTGGTGGTAAAATATACAGCTGACTACCAGAGCATGGCCTGAATCCATTGTTTGTTCCAGGTAGAGTAAGATCCATTTAAATCATTAAGAACTCAGTATGTATGTAAGCTCTTCATGAAAAGAACCCCAAAGGGTACCAAATTTTAATGGAATTATCTTCTTTTATTTCTCTTCTAAGCAGTGTAAAGCAAATGACTACTCCATTCAGGCTACTACCCGTATCCCACAGAAATATATTTGAAGCAGTCCTAGGCTCCAAATTTTTTTTACTACCTACTCTGTGGGCGTGGTATGGTGGGCATGGCCAGGGGAAAGCCCTGCATTGCACCCGAATTAGGACTACTTTATTTCAAACTTTGATGGCCGGGGTCAGCCAGAATTTCTGCTACCGGTTCTGGCGAACTGGTGCGAACCTGGTGCGAACCTGCTGATGCCCACCACTGCTTTGAAGAGAAGTCAGTGAATATTTTTCAAAACTTGTGTGATTTTAGTTCTTTGCACCCCCGAGAGAATTGTCACCAGATACATTCTTATTCTTCCTAATGAAAAGTGAAATCACAATGATGTTTTATTAGGGACTGTCTCTTACTGTATTAATAGGCTTACCCTTTCTCTCATGTTATGCCATGTTATGATTTGAGCTTTATACAGGATGCCCACATAGGTTCCATTTGAACCATAGTTTCTCCCACACATGTTTGGTATCTCCTTATTTTATGAAATTTTATAGGGCACAAATGCCACTTATAACCTATCTTTAATACCATGTTCTTAGACTTGGCTGAGTGTTGGTTTGAAAAGGGTGCATAGTCCATATTTTTGCCTAAGGTTCTTATGATATATTAATATTTAAATCCATATCCCAAACTGTCTTAACTCCCATATAATTACCACATTCATCATTTCATAATATTTTTATAAACATTTTAGAGGATTTTGCCAGGAAGGAAAAAAAAGGTCTGATTTTACTATCGACCCAGTCCTTTCCAGAATTTCTTCCATTTGCTGTCATAACATGAGCCCTACATCTGCACCTGAATCCTTAATTATAGAGTTGCATCAGTCTTGCCAGAAGAAAGGTAGGGAACATGGTGACCCTCCAAAAGTTGCTTGACTATAATCCCTCTCTCACCCCGTCAGCATATCCAGTAGTGAGGGATAGGGAGAGGCTGCCAAACGTACGAATGGAGATGGGGAAAGTTACTTTTTAGACTGTATCTCCTAATGGCTGAGCTGGCTGGTGGGATGGGATTCACCTTTCAGCGTTGTAACGAGACATCGGCTGCTGGTGTTGCCAGGCCAGCTTTTGGAAAAAGATAAAGCAGCCAGGTATAAAGAGGAATGGTGAGGATTGGTAGTTCAGGGCTGCCTCTTAACATTGCTTTCTGTTTAAGAGCGCAGGGAACCTTTCAGAGAGGAGTGTGCATTTGGAGTCTGTTTGCCCTCCATTGGGTTGAACTCCCTTTGTCTTTAGTAACTGTCTGCAAGAGCAGATCTGTGCCACAGGCTCGTTCCTTCAAGGGCCCATAAGCCTTTGAATGCCTTGAGTTCTAGCAGCATGACTTGTGCTTTGCTGTCATCTCCTTCTCTCTTCCCCTCCCTCCTTCGCTCTTCTCCTACTTCCTCGGCTTCATCTTAATCCATTTTTGTTTTGTTCCCAGGTCAAGACTGAAATCAGTGTAGAAAGCAAGCATCAGACCCTCCAGGGGCTGGCTTTTCCTTTGCAACCGGACGCACAGCAGGCCATTCAGTTACTAAAACAGAAGAAAATCAATTACATCCAACTGGTAAGGACCCGTTTCCTTTCCTTTTCCTTTTGGTCTTCCCTGAATGTCTCCTGCTTTTCAACATACTGTAGACCTTGCTTGCGTGATGCTGCCTTCTTCATCTCCCTGCCTTTGACCCTAATCCAAATGTTGATCTGAAGCATTTTTGTTTTGCTTTTGTTTAAACAGAAGCTGGACCTGGAACGAGAGACCATAGACTTGGTCCACACAAAAGCCACGGAGATTGCAGACCTTCCGAGAAGAATTCCTCACGATTCTGCCCGTTACCACTTCTTTCTCTACAAGCACTCTCATGAGGGAGATTATCTAGAGTCAGTTGGTAAGCTCTGGGCTGAGCTTTGTTGCTTTAGAAAAATGAATTTAAAAAAGAAGAGGATGTCCTGGTTTTCTCTCTAGTTCCTCCCCCCCCGCCCCCCGCCCCAAAAAATACAAAAAACAAACCACAACATTATGAGGGTATCGGTGTCCCTTGGGGAGATCTTATTTTCTGAGTGTATCAAGGGGCTTCTGCCTGTACAGGTTCTCTTATTTATGAATGTGGGAATCCCGGGAATGTGTCTTCAAACTTATTTATTTATTATTACATTTATATCCCTCCCCTCTGGGATATTTTCCCACTTTGGGTGGCTCACAGCAGTTAAAAAAGAAAGCTTTACAAACATTCCCCGGAAACCTTCATAAACATTTGACTTTCTGTTCAATTTTTGCTTGTCGGATTCTAGGAGCCATTACCCAACAACCAAATGTTATCTTTTTCTGAACTTTGCTTTGGTTTTCAAACCATGTTCCAGAGACTGGAATATGAGAAGAATCAGTATGTTATGTGGTCCATGTATGGGAAAACCCAAACAGATTAATTACCAAGAATTCAGTATTTTCCACTTCCTTGTTGCATGCATGACAACCAACCATCTGTAGGCTTGTGGCGTTAATCTTCCCAGGACTTGGAGGATGAGTGGATTTCCCTTCTCTTTCTTTCAGTGTTCATCTACTCCATGCCCGGTTACAAATGTAGCATCAAGGAGCGCATGCTGTACTCCAGCTGCAAGAGCCGACTGCTTGACACTGTGGAACAAGACTTCTGCCTAGAGATAGCAAAGAAGGTAGATCTTGTTCTCCTGGCCTTGAAACCTCTCTTCAGGAACAAAAAGTTGTGTACCTCTTAGTTTAGTTGGTGGGCAAAATCTGGGAGATAAATGAGCCAGTTTCCCACCCATGTACCCCATGTACCCCTGGAGCCACTGCAAGCTACACTAACACCCCTCCAGGAAAACCCCTCCTGACAGAACTGATAGAAGCGATAGATGAGTTTGCGGGAGAAGTGATCAGAGGGAACAACACCCAGATGTTTTTGTCTTGCTGGTAACCTTTAAAAAGGTTCAGTCTCTCCCCCCCCCAAAAAAAAACAAAAAAAAACCTTAGCATCCCTTATAAGTCTTATTTGAGAATAACTTCTAATGTCTGACAGTTTGAAAAAACCTAGAACAAGGGATCTGTCTTTAATTGGCTCATCTCTAATTAAAAGGTTTAAATGCCCAGATCTTAGCAACAAGTTGGGATTCTTGACTGAGAACAGAAGGGAAAGGTGAAGGATGCCAGTGTTTTGTGGGAGAAAGAGGGGGACATGAAAGTGTGTGCCACTAAAAGGAAGAACACGCCTGCCTCTGTTGCACTTTCCACATCCCAAACTGAGGTGTGCCTTTCCTCTTTCCTTTGTACCAGATTGAAATTGATGACGGCGCTGAGCTGACGGCAGAGTTCCTGTACGATGAGGTCCATCCCAAGCAGCATGCCTTCAAGCAGGCCTTTGCCAAGCCCAAGGGGCCTGTAGGGAAAAGAGGACAGAAGCGACTGATCAAAGGCCCAGGCGAGAATGGAGAAGACATCTAAACCCCAGTAGGGACAGGAGGGGAAGGGTCCAGAAAACAGCCTGTCCACTGAACTCCGGAGCCTTTTCCTCTCCAACCTTCTTTATTTCCAAGTCATGTTCAACTAGTTTCATTGAGGAAGGATAGGAGTCTGGGGTTGGGGGAGGTGAGAGAGGCAGAACGGTGAGTCTTGTCTCCTCTTCCTTTTTTCCTCTGTGGTTGTGTAAATCCTTGGGGGAAGGGGGCTCTTAATTGTTTCCAATTTTGGAAAGAATCTTAAAACTAGTGGTCCGGCTCCTGCTTTGTGTTGTGACCTGGTATACTTGGAATCTGCATCCTTGAAAAAACAACTCTCTTGCTTGTTTGCAGGAGCTTCTTGCTCACAAAGAACAGTCCCTTCCCAGTAGAGACCCACAAATGTTCTTTTCTCTCTCTTGGGGTTGCTATTGCTACACTGTTAACAACGCACAGACACACATCATCTTTGGGATCTCTACTGTTAATTTCATTCCCTTATTAAGGTGGCCTCTTGGATGATACATACTCTTATTTGACACTTTGGGAAGGTGTCCCGGGAATGAGCATAGGAGGGAGGTCTCTCCACCCTACTCCTTTCACATGTTTAGCTTAAGCCTCTGGATCTGATGAGGCAAGTGCTGGAGTCCAACCTGTGTGTGTGTGAGAGAGAGAGAGAGAAAGGGCAGAGGAGGTTCTTGCAGCTTAAGAGGATTCCTGAAAGCTCTTCTCGCTTCTTCTCTAAACCACCTTTGGCTTCTTATTCTAGGCCTTTACAGGAAAACCAGGTGTGGCCAAAGAATGAATTCCCATCACAAAACCATGGATTTGTGTAAAAAGAGTGCCTCTGCTGTTGCCCTTCTTACTTGGAGACATTGAGTCTAGGACTGTATTTTCCTGAGATATAGGGATATAGTCCCAGTATGCCATGCCTGCTTCGTATCTTTTACTGACTCCTGGCCCAGTGCTGTTCCAACGCACTAAGATTTTTGTTCTAACTTGCTATAGAAATAAGAGTATTTCCTTACCAGCCTATTCTGAAACTAGAGGGTTCCAAATAGTGCCTGCAGCTGGGCTTTGCCGTAAAGCCATCTGGTACAATGGTACATTGGCTCATGTGCTTGCCCTCCCCCTGGATCACTGCCACCAGCATTTGCTGCATTCCAGTGCACCTGCAAATTCCAGTGTGAATCATGCATGTGCTTTTGTTTTACAGTAGTACTTTGCCAAGCCAGAGGGACGTGGACACTTTCACGGGCCACCGAAGGCTGTTTGGGTTGTATTTTCCATGGAATTTACTTTGCCCACATGGTTGTTCATTCCCTGGTATAGATGTTGTCTACCAAGAGTTCTATTGCAGATCCATGTCAACCAGGTGAAATTGAAGGGCCAGCATGAGAACAGCTTGAAAATGTTGCCCATGCACAGAGGCGACAGGCACAGAAGTCCGAGGTGGAAGGGAACTGAATGGCCAGGGAGGGTGGAGGGAGTCTGGGCCATCTGCTGTGAAGGCAAGAAGGGAATTAGATACCGATGCAACATACAGAAGGCTGCAGGCATGAATGTGACCCAAACTAGGGATGCCCAAAGTTGTAGTAGATGTGTTCATTCCATGAGAGTTACTGAATTTGATGTGCATGATTAAAAATTTGCCTTTTGACCACTAAGCAGCCTTTTAGTGGTCTGTTTTGTGTCTAATGCAGGAAGGGCCCCAAATCATAAGCTTTGTTTTTACAAAGCCAACTGTATAATGCTAAGCTTGATGGCTTTCAACTTTGGGATTGTTTTTTTTTTCTTCTTGATTCCTCCTCCATTTGAAAAAAAATCTATGTACCTTGCATGAGTCTGTATAAGATCTAGTATCTTAAGCAGCAAAAGAAATAATGTAATAAGAATTGGAAAGAGCTTGATTTTGGTTTAGCTTGTTCCTTCTTATTGTGAAAGCAGGGAGGGACTTAAAAATCCAATATGAAAAAGGAAGGGCCGGTTTTCTCAAGCTCAGAGCAATTCCAAGTAACCATTTTTAGTTGTTTTTACATACAAACCAGCATTTCAGAAAAGAAGATAGAGTTATTAACTCCTTCAATTATGTTTTGAGGTTGTGTGCTTAGCTGTTTTTGCCATCTTATTGGGAAGACTTGAAATGAGGCATTCATCTTCACATTCAGAACTCCCTTCTGAGTGCTTTGAAAACTGGTGAGGTCTTGCTGCCATTATGTGGTGGTAAAAAAGGCATTGATTAGGGACAAATTTCAGCTCTACCCACCATTACATTTCAGGCTGCAAGAGCCATGTTCAAATCATGAATTCTCCGGTTAATATCTTTGGTTGGTTGTTTTATTTTTTAATTGTGAAGGTTACAGTCAATTTCAAGAGGCTTCTTGATTTCTGACCTAGTACCATTATTATTGGTCACTCAACAATCCTACAGAGGAGGGCTGCATTCTAAATTAGGCATGTCATACACATGTAAATAATTAAATCCTTTCCTGTGCCATGTGCTGCTGGGATGTTGTCACCCATTGAGGGCATTTCTTTGCCACTTTGACATTTAGTAAATCAAGCTTTGGGTTTTTCTTTCTTTCTTTTGGCTGAGTGGGAGGTTCTGTACTTTGCTTTGAGGTAAATGCATATTAATGCCTTTGTCACCCCATTCCCTTGGGTATGTACCAAAGTCAAACTTGGCCTGTTTTTATGAGATTGGGACATCAGAGAAGCAATTGCCATTCTGATGCTGGATAATAGAGATCATTATGATCCAGAATCTTGCATTTTTGCTACATACACACCCCTCCCCTTGACAGCCAAAGATAAATTAGGAAAGCAGAACATTGCCATGTATTTGATGGTCCCACAATGTTGTGCAAATACATGATCAGTTGTTGCTTAAGGGCCTATCAGAACTTCCATCAAGGAAAGAGATAATACATTTCCTCTTTCAGGACCAAATTTCTGTCCTTTCAAGGGTTGCTGTTTCTTTCCCCCTCCCTCCTCCCCATTACCACAACCAACACTACCTATCTGTACCTTGATCTTTGGCTGCCCTGCTGCACAGATTAGCCGTGGTGATTGTATTTGGGGAATCCATTCTTCCAAGTCAGATAACCCAGATGATTGGAAGACTTTTAAAATCAACCATGCAGGCTGAACATCACAGTGATCTGATATCTCTGTCATTATCCATTCTTACTCTCCATCCTTCCTCGGTGCCCACTGAGAGTGTACAATAGAAAGCTCCCTTTCCCTCCTTTATGTTGTTCTCCGTCATCATCTTTGTTTTTAAAAAAAATTAGCAATGTACCACAAAACAAGTGGGAGATGATTCTCAGAGTGTGGGGCAGGTCCTCTGTATGAATCTGAAGGTACGGCTACACCAGTAGCGGTGGGTAAGCTAGCGAGGGCCATGTTGGAGCAGTCTGGTTTGATTAGAACAATCTAATCAAGCCTGGTGGTTCACATGAATATCCTCAAATGAATGGCTTAATAAGCAATTCATTTGAGGATATTGACAAATTAATCAATTTTCCTGCTTGGCAGAGGGCAAAGGAAGTAGGAAAAATGTAACTGTGCAAAGAATATTGCTGATACATTAACTATAAAAAAAATTGAAAATATTTTCTTTGCTTTCTCTTAAAGGACCAGTAAACAAACTGCCAGCAGCCTGTGGGCAGTTAGTTTATTGACCAGTCCTTTAAGACGAGACATAGAAAATATTTCATTTTTTTTAACTGATGTAGTACATCAGCAATACAGTCAAAAAGTTTTCTCCACTTCCACTGCCCTCTGCAGAGCAGAAGTGATTGATTTGCTAATATCCTGGGGTGTGTTGCTTATTAAGCTCCCTCACAATATTCAAACGGGAAGGTTTCTTTTTGATTGGTTCCAGCAATCACACACATACTGGAACTGTTCCAAGATCAACCTTACCCACACCAGAAGAGTAAAAACCCTTGACAGCCCACAGTGGTGTGGGCCAGGGGTGGGCTGATACCTTTTCAAAGACGTCCTCTCTTAGCTGTCTTTAAGAGCACACCAGCCTTGTCACTAAAGCACTCCAAACAATGGGCTAAGCAGTCCATATGGTCAGCCTAGGAGTATATCCATGCATTTTTGCAAGCAGAAAGACTGCTCCATCCAAAACTTTGCCAATTGTTTAGATCAGAACTGACTACTATCTAGCACAGGGGTTCACAACCTATGGCCCGCAAGCCGCCCCCACGCCCAACACCATTCCATCTGGCCCATAGCAGTAACCCCAGAAGTGAACACGTCTGCCTTCATTGTGTCTGGCCCGCTCAGCTGTCTGAGGGTGAATAGTCCAGCCTGTGGTGTGAAAATCTTGAGAACCCTTGCAAGCTTGCATCACGTTTTCTCTATCTAGGAGCCAAAGGATTTGGTTTCTTGCCTTTTTTATAGTTTTTAACCTGGTGTATTAGGCCAGATTAATATCACCATCGTACAGTGGAACTCCGGATAATGACAAAACTTGGTTCCACAAGTCATGTTGTTATCTGGATTTTGATGCTGTGCAGTCCCTATGGGAAATGCTCCGCATAAGGACGAAAAAAAGCCACAAAACGTTATCCAGAGCATTGATACCAAATGCCCCACATAAGGACGTTTTTAGGCATTTTTTCATCCTTATGCGGAACATCACATGGTGCATAACGATCGCATCGTTATGTGGATTTGTCCTTATCCGATGCTGTTGTTATCCGGAGTTCCACTGTACTTGTATTTGGATTTCATTGTGATCTAGATGCCTTTCTTGGAGGCTTCAAACCCACTTACAAAAGCTGTATGTTCATAGCATCGAGGGCTTGGGAATACTGTATTGAAAGCAACAGTGGAGCATTCCCCCTCTTGCCTACAGGAAGCTATGATGGCCTTAGCACAGACAACACAACTCTAGCAATTGGAGATCCTTAATACTAGTTTAAAAGCATGCCTAATTGACAAGAAGATGAAAATGATGAGTTCTTCACTCTGGCATTGATTTTAATTTGCCACATCAAAAAGCAATCCAGAAGCTGCCTCTCCTTATCCACATTAACAATGTCCCAAATCTTATGCGAATGTCTGGTTTGAAAAGACTAGGAGGTGCACATTCCCAACTGGGCTGGATGAGGATTTGGGTTTGGAGATTATGGTGGAGAAAGGGCACGCTGTATTGAATGCTGTATTTTCTAAATGTAAGAAAATAAAAATAAAGTATTTTTAAAGCACTCCAATTTGCATCTTTTTTTCTTTTCTTTTTTTAGTTAGCTGAGACACCTGTTAACTTTGTACTGACCACTCTTGGAGAGCCAGTCACCTATAAAAATAAGTGTGATGACAAGTCAATTCCAACTCATGCTGATCCTTGCTAGGGTTTTCTAAGTATGAAGTTGACCCTCGCATAACGACGTTACTTGGTTCCCCAAGTAGCATTGCTAAGCGATTTTTGTTGTTATGAGGGTTTCTATGGAGTTTCCCACATAACGTTTTTAGCGTCGTCTGGATAATGACGGTTATTTTAGCGTTATTGTCCGGACAACGACACTAAAAACGTGCATAATGATGTGTTGTTAAGCAAAAATGATGCTATCCGAACGCATTGTTATGTGAGTGTTGACTGTACTTAGAAATGGTTATCCGCCTGTTAAGTGTTCTGAGACCGTACAGCTTGCCCAAGGCTACAGACCCTGACTCGTCTCCTGAGCCAGATTCCTGAACCTTGGCTCTGCAGTGAGGTGCTCCAACCCACTGAACTGCCCAGACAGCTAGTCATCTGGAGAAGTCAGTTTTACATTACAATATTTGGTTTGTTTTACTCCATCTGAGTGGCTAATGGGGAAATGTTACTGAGACATGGCAGAATGTACCTTCTCATATGCCCAGATGCTGTTGAGAATAGCTCTTCACAGTTTTAATTAAAACATGGTGACTTTATAAGTGGCTTCTGTTTTTGTGAGTGGCAGGTGGATAACTGATCCTTGACAAGGTAATTCATATACAGCTTTAGTTGTAAAACATACGACTACTGTACTTTCCTGTCTAGGTCAGACTTTAAATTGTCAAAATGAAGCCACCTTTTGGTGAATTCATTCTGTAGTTCCTTTCACCTGACCTAATGTGAGAAAGATTAGCCGGCACAACAAGGTTGCCATTGCCTGGGATATGCCTGATTGTGGTTCAAAAATACCACAATATTTGAGGAGGCTCTTTCTGTGTTCCCCTGCAAAAGACACACTCGTCCATTTTGACATACCTTGTCCTTTGTAGAAGCCACCCTGAGTCTGAATTGATATTAACGCAACTGTTCAGGATCAATGATTATTCAAATGCCTGTGAAGCTGTCAACGCCATAGCCAAACCAAGCCAGTGAGTTTTAGGGCTCAGGGGGAAACCGTCTGTTTTCAGGGAGCTCTTTTCAAGGAGCTTAAAACTCACAGGTAGTGATGCTACCCTTGGAAGGGCTCCTCAGACTCTGCAAGTAAGGCATTCTAGACGATGCTCTGTGTAGGATATTGCTTTGGGGCATAACAGCATAATGGCTGCAAACAATATAAAGCCCGATAATGTAATTAATTTTTGCCTGCAATGAGTAACATTTGCATACTGTATTTTCCTCCTTTTAAAATGGATTAAAAAGAAAGAACTTGAAAATAACAAAAGTAAAGAATAATACAAATTACATAGGCCACCACCCTCCCCCCTTCAAACATGCACATCAATAGCACATTACTTGGTGGCAGTGTAATAAGTTAAATAATTACTACTGGGAAAATTGTTGATGGAGGAACATACGCAGGCACTATTCATTGCCAGTCTTTTCTGTAAATATTCCTACCTTCAGAGCCGCTGAACATCTGCAGGGAAAATGCGTTTCTAAAATCTCTGGCGTTGGGAATAGCTCACATAGTAGAAAGTGGTGCTAACATTTTACATTTCTAGCGATCCACAAGCAGGATTGCCTTACAACATTTTGCCCTGGGTTGGGTAGCATACACTGTTGATGCTATTGATTGTCTGCTAGTTTGTGACTCAGAGATAATTACATCTCGTGTGGGCTTGAAAATGTGTTTCCTTCATACATGGTCAATCTAAATTAAACTTATGGAGGAGCCACTTAAAACAACTGCAATTGCTTTATGGCAAAAGCCTGAAGTATGAATCCTGGCATTTGAAGAAGAAAAAAATCCAGTTGGCTTTTTAGGAAAGAAGCACTAAAAGATTTTGCCCCCATTTGTTTCTCAAAGCCCAGCTCCCAGTTTGCATCCATGTTTAGTTATTGATTGATTTCTGCCTTCACTGTTGCTTCTAGCATAATACGATGTAATAAGGGAAAAGGAGAATTCAAGCTCTGTTTCTTTTTTGCTCCGCGACTACCCAGAAAGCCACACGGCTGCCTCTGTAATTGACCATTGCCATACAACACTGATGCCAAGAACGGTTGGTGAATTGTTAATAGATATTTGAGAAGAGATTCTTTTTTTAAAAAATACAAGAGTGTGGAGAGGAGGAATGTCCCAGTGAAAAGGATACTTCAAGTATTCTTTGCTTAATGACATATGAAACATAAAGCTTTGATTACTTTTACCTTTCTCTGAGAAACTTTAGAGGTTGCTTTCTTCTATGTAACAAATAGTTTCTGAATGTTTCATGAATGTGGCAAAATTGTACATTTGGCGAGAAGGATGTCTCGTGTTTTAACTAAGTCGTTTCATGTCTATAGAATTTGTGTTTGGAGCGAGTAGTAAATTTGAGCTGCCTTGTCCTTAACAAATAAGACCTGGATTTCATTATCATTCATGCTATTCTGAATCTGGCTCAATTTGCAGCACAAAGAATTAATCAATGTATGCAGAGCTTGGGAAACTTGCTTTTTGGAACTACAATTCCTGGAAAAGTCCTTCACAATTTAACTCAAAGACCCTTAGGATCCCTCCTGACATCCCAGTTCTGTGACTTTTTCAACATATGTAGTCAGCAGCCTGCTTCATGAGAGCATTGTGGGGAAACAAGGGGAAGAGACAAAATGGTACATTGAAGTGAATGGGGAGTCACCTGGAATTTAACACAGAAGTGCCTGTTCAGCCCACACCATAAAAATATTGCAAGATTAAAAGCATAGAGAGTGCGAGTTAAATGGCAAACTAGTGTGCTTAGTGAAACTTATCATGCAGTCTCACAACATCAGTTATAAATTAATCAGATGTCATTTCTGTAATGTGTCTTTGTGAAGATTCAGCACATTCTCTTACTCTTCTGAAATACTATGTTAATCCCCTGTGCAAACAAGTGTGCATTTTGTAAATTATGATATACAGTATGGGGACTTGATTTCTGGTGAAGCAATACCATCTCCCTTTGATAGATTGTAATAGAGCCAACATATGTACTGTCCTTCATGTTTATACCACAGGAAAGCTGAAGTATAAATCAAGGTAATCAAACTGATAATTTGCTGGGGTTTGCTATAGGGAACACTTTTGAGGTGACAGCTCTCAGCTTCCCTCAGTTGGAGACACAAGGGTCAAAGGCAGGGAGTTGTGGCCTGTTCTGACTTTCAGTTACATACTTATTGCCTTACCTTGGATACCTTGCAGTTGTTATTCAGCGAGGAGTCCGTGCATTGGTGGATGTCTTGGCAATGACATTCCACACGTGCAAATGGACTTGAGAAATTCAGTACAATTGCATGTGGGTTGTTGTTTTTTAGTCATTCGGATATCACGTCACCCACTGGCTAGGCAGACCATGACATGTGTCCTCCATTTTCACCTGGCCCAAGGGATCCAGGTGAAAACTGGTAGACCGCTCAAACCCCCACACCCTGACAAGGCTCTCACCTAGCAGGGGGGTTGCATACCTATTGCACATCTTTGAAAATCCTGAGGTGCAGTTCTCTCCATTCCATTTAGGACTATACTTGCCAGTGTGTGTCCCACAGGGAGCATAATCTTTAAATCATCTTCAGTAAGACATCAGTGTTCAGAGCCTTGATCAAGTCATTACAGTAATCCTTCCCCATTATTATTTCCAATAACACTTGTAAATGGAAATACAATTGAGAAATGTATGGAATGAGGGACTTGGCAAAAAAGGGGAATGCAGGTTTTACAAAAAGGTTAAATCCCCAAATACGTAGGCACCATAAGTGTATGCAACATCAGCCTAACTGCTGAAGTACCAGAAGTTGGGTAATCATTAACTTTTGACAACTCTGTGGGAGCCAAAGGAACAGGACGGCCAGTGCAAGGAAGCAACAGGTTCTGGCTTGCTTTGCCATCAAGCCTGCCTGGCCATTGCATTAGAAGAACTATTTCTTCTGGGAATTTCCTTGCCTGTTTGTTGAAACCTCTAGCTGGACAGGATTGCTACACCTTCAATTCCTGGCAGACTCATAACAGCTGTGTGACAGGTGTGATTTTACCCAGAACAGCTGGATCCCTGATGAGAGAAAACTGCAGCTGCTGAACGTCTACCTGTCAGAACACCCAGTAACTTTTGGGAACTTCAGGGGAAAGGTGGTAATCCTAGGCGGTTCTTAGTTATAATCCCTAACAGTAAACAAAATGTAAGAAAACAAGGTAGCGCTTTCAGGGAGTACTTGTTGAGAATTGGGGCAACATTAGACATTTATAAGCAAACATAGCAAGCTTCTTGTTTTGAGACTTCAGATTTCAGCAGCCAGATCCAGCAGGCTGGCCCGCAGGCCGTAGTTTGGGCAGCCCTGGTTTAAACAGAGAAAATGGCAGCTTAAAATCTATCTCATCCTGTTGCAAAACAGATTGCAAGGTGCATTTTACTTCCGCTTCCAGTGGGAGGAACCACATGACCAGCCCGTGGCCCGAAAAGTTTGGGCACCCCTGGTTTAGAGCGAAAATGGTAAGCTCAACTCTCGAGTTGCTGTTGCTGTCACAGTGGAAACTAAAGAACTGAGGGGAAGGCCATTAGGCACACAGAACAGAGCATGGGTGGTCCTAATGACCTTTCCCTTTTCAAGTTAGCTCTAAAGGCTCTGATATTGAGTTTCCATGCACGCACAGAACCCATCAGTGTGGATTCACAGAGGCTATGAAAAGTAAGGTAGCCACCCTTTGGAGGTTCATGCTGGAAGGTCAGAGATCACAGCAACCCCTTTTCCATGCTTAATTTCCTCCAAGCCTTCCCTTTCAGGGCAGTGCTCTCTATGCCACACTGCCTGCCTTGTGCCTTAATGCCATTCTGTGGCTCTCCAACACAGAGCTGGACACTGGCACCTCTGTTGAGGTTTAAAGTAATGGACACCCTAGCTCGAAAGCCAGTCATATCCAACTCTAGGGTACAGTGCTCATCTGTTTCATTGGTGAAGAGCCAGTACTGTCTGCTTCTACAGACGTTTCTGTGGTCATGTGGCAGGCATGACTAGACACTGGAGCACGCAGAATGCTGTTTACCTTCCCACCAAAGTGGCCCCTATTTATCTAATTGCAATTTCTTGTTTTCGACAAAGATTATTCTGTAGAATGGGGAAGTAGTAAGGCCAGCCCTACCATTAGGCAGGGCCGGGTAGCCTTTCCAAGAAAGAAATGCTAAAAGGCAGGACATTGACCTGCTTTCTTCCCCCTAAGCTGCCATATTCTCCTTATGTATAGCAGAGAATATTGCTCAGTTGCTACTGAAGTTAGATTCAACTGCTAGTCTTCTCCATTTTAAAGGTGGAATTGGGTGCCTTCCTGTTCATTCTGTAGCAAACATCTTTAGTTGGCCCTGATAGTCAAATATTTTGTCTGTGAGAGAACCAGGTTTCACACCAAAGCATATACCCAGCATCTTGGAGTGACTTCTTGGAATACACAGGCTCAGTGGTGGGCTCCAAAAAAAATTATTACCACACTGTGGGCGTGGTATGGTGGGCATGGCCAGGTGTTGCACCCGAATTAGGACTACAGTACTTTATTTCAAAATTAGGACTACAGTACTTTATTTCAAAAGTTCTGGGTGGGGCCAGCCAGAATTTCTGCTGCCGGTTCTGGCGAACTGGTGCCCACCACTGCACAGGCTACTATTGCTGAACTCAGATATCCTAGGATTGTCCTTCAACATTTGCCTGCTAGTCTCCTGGAAACATAATTTCAGCACCGTCTCAATCAGGATTACAATCCCACTGTATGGTTTGGATTCTTCAACTCTTCAAGTTGATATGTCAGTGTGTGTACGATCAGGTCTTTGACCTTTTGAGGAATAACTGCTTAATGAAGAAACTGGGTTCATAAATGCTGGTCTCACTCTACTGTGTAGACCAGGGGTGGCCAATCTTGGCGCCCTAGGTTTTCTTGAGCCTCAGTTCCCAGAAGCCCAAGTCTGTACAATTGCTGATTGAGGCTTCTGTGAATTGAAGTCTAAGAACACCTGAGGCACCAAGGTTGGCCACCCCTGGTGTAGGCAGCTTAAAGTCCCCAGTGCAGCAGCAGAAATTGTCATAGTTTCTTCCATCAATCCCTCTCCTGGTCCTACCATTCATATCAAGCAAGTCTCCTGCTGTACTATGCAACAGTCTGGAGGTGTGGTGAAGAATGAGAGGCCTAGAGAATAAATGTGTGTTTAAAGTGGGGGATGAACTTAACAGCTCACACCATATTTTCCAGCAATTATCCTTTACTAATTTCTTTTAAAGTCAGAACAAAGCACATACTGATGTCTCATTCTTTGTGACCCCAGGAAAACATCTCAGCAGGAGATGTAATCCTGTGTGTGCAAGAGGTTAACCAGTGTGCTGTAGCAAATTCTCCCGAGTTCCAGCTTGCCACCCGGTTCAAATGCCTCTCTGTCCATGGAAGCTCACTGGGAGTCTAGAACTGGCATAAACCACTCCTAAAAATATCTTGATGACCTTGGAAGAATTGCTCTATGTCAGTTCCAACTTGACAGCACATAACACAGGGAGAGGGAGCGTAGGACACCTGAAAAGTTAAATCACTGTTGGTTTTTGGCTTTAGAGCGGGGTTCTTAAGCTGTGGCCCATGACACCATTTCATGACCCCTCTCCCGCCTCCACTACACCAGGAAGTGCCATGTGGTGGAGGAAGGGAAAAATGGCCATCCGGCCCATGAAGCTGTCTGAGGGAGCGTGACCCGGCCCCTGGCTTAAAAAGGTTGAGAACTCCTGCTTTAGAGGAACAAAGTACTAGGCCAATGCATATCACATAAAAATATTTAATTAAAAACGTATTTGTATATCCCCTCTTCCTGATAAGAGAGGTAGCTCGATGCATGCATGGATGCATGCATGCATGCACACGCATGCTACAACCATACAGCACCAGGCACATTCTGAGGACACCCAACTGTTCAAGTAGGAAAATGAAGGCTTTGCATATAAATAATCTGTTTAAATACAGTTACAGTGATGTAAAAGGCGATTTGCATTGTTATTCATCTGTCATAAATATCAAATCTTGCTGAATAAATTTTGTTTCTTTTTAAAAATCAGAAAATAAATGTTCTTGTCACAGTTTAGGAGAATTTGCACCACTGAATATTAGAGCTGCCTCTATGTGGTGAAGAGAGAGTTACAAAACTAAAAGAAAATCCTTGATGTATTGGAAGAATAAAATCCTGCATAGGTTATGAATGTTGCTTGAGAAAATCCACATGTGCTAACCTTTCCAGTGAAACATGATAAGAGGAGAACATCTTATTAAGCCTGTGAGACTCACAGGACATTTAACAACACATCTGCCACCAAACACCATGCTTGTATCAATTTTCCCTTCTCTCCACCGCACAGAGAGATGTGGGATTCACTTCACACCACTGGCTTCACAAAAATTCAAACATATTATAACTGGTCCAAAACGGCTCATAAATACCATGCCCACAGCACAGAAAGGATTATCCCAAGAAGGTAACAGTTGTCTGTCTGCAACTTCAAGGCCTGCCCCAACAATTGGCAGCTTTTGCCCTTCCAGCCTTGATAACAATGACACGTGAATTCCTGTCTCATCTTCTCCTTTTGCCGGCGGCTCAGGCCCCCTGTCACTGTCACTCGGGTTTGATTGCCATAGGCGTTGGCTTGGATCCGGAAGGAGTCAGTACTGAGGTGTAAATAGGTGTCCGAGTCCATTATTCGGCGGATGCAACGGCCATGGTTACTGCAGATTGTCTGGCTGCAAAGTTTGGTTGCTGTGGTCACATTGACAATGTAAGGGCCTAAGGTGTTAGTCAAGTAATTCTGAACCTTTAAGCAGTTAGTCTGTGAGGGGAGAAAATACATATATTAAAAGAGTTAACAGAAAGTTGCATTGCAATGGAAAATCGTATTTGCTAAGCAATATATAAATAATACAATACTAACGATTTTAAAACAAAAGCTTTTACCACTTACAGAGCAAGAAATGATAGATGTTCAAGTAGGAATCAGAAATGGAGATCATAATGTAAATAACCATTGGCTACTGGAGTGTAAAGTATACTCAGTATGATGTAGTGCAGTGATGGCGAACCTTGGTACTTCATCTGTTCTTTGACTTCAATTACCAGAAGCCTAAATCTGCACCCCTGCTGATCAGAGCTTCTGGGAATTTATTTATTTATTTATTTATTTATTTATTCATTCATTAGATTTGTATCGCCGCCCCATTCACCAGGGCAACTCTGGGCGGCTTACAACACATATTACAAACCCAACATAAAAACAACCCCCATAGAAATAATCATAAAAAGTCTCAGGTTAAAATCACTAAAACCTTTAAAAGTCCTTAAAAAGTCCTTTAAAACTATTATTCATAGTTTACTATTTAGGTGCAGGCTGGACAACCCTGAAAAACATTGGGAATGGTTGGCGGAAGGAGCAGTAGGCAATAAGGCATGTTCCTTCCCGCTGAGTGGGATTGAACACTTCCTCTGAACAGCTCTAGATGATGGGAAAAGTACAATTAAAAAAATTAGATGACCAATCTTACCTTGCATTGTATTTGTACAGATAACAGTGAAAATTATTTCCCGTTCTGTGTATTGAGAGTTGAAACCATAGCAGTATGCAGAAAGGGAAATGGGTTTTGTTTTTTTACTATTATCTAAGTGATGCAGCTCCGGATTAATAATCTAAAAATATTTTAAAGTGATTGTACTTCTCCTGACCATTTAGATTTAGAATCATTCAGGGGTAGTATTCACTTTGCCAATATCCAGAAGTGACTCATAAGGCATACTTCTATGGACAGCCCCTCCATCAGGAATGTAGACAAACACAGGGTGAAGGCTAATTCTATTTTGCATTGCCAACATCACAACCCCAGCAATGCAATAGAGGAAAAGTCTTTGCTTCTTCATCTGTATATGTTGTCACATATGCAGGCAAAGTCTCCCGCTGGTTGTCAATTGCTCGTATTGGAAGTGCCACATCACTGATACCAGATGTTGACCGCAGAAGCATCAATCAAAGCTGCAAGACTGCCTTTTACCCCATTCCCAGTGTCCAAATTCGCTGAGAGTGGAATAAAAGACAGCACCTTCAAAAAAAACAGTCTCCCCTTTGATGGGCTCCCAAAATAAAGTTACTTTGGGGGTGACTAGGACCAGCCTATCCCCAAAATTCCCCATAGGTAAAGGTTTCCCTTGCTCGAAAGCCAGTCATATCTGACTCTAGGGTGCAGTGCTTCTCTCTGTTTCAAAGCCGAAGAGCCAGCATTGTCTGCTTCTGCAGATGTTTCCGTGGTCATGTGGCAGGCACGACTAGACACCGGAGCACACGGAATGCTGTTACCTTCCCACTGAAGTGGTCCCTATTTATCTACAGTACTTGCAATTTCTTGCTTTCGAACTGCTAGGTTAGCAGGAGCTGGGACAAAGACGGGAGCTCATTTCATCCTGCATTACTTAATGTCTGTCTGGACAATCCCTTCTTAGACACCTCTTTAGTGTCCCATCCACATCCATTTGTGGCTGTGAGCCAATGCCCAAGGCAAAATGTATCTCTTACTAAAGCAGTAAAGCTATATCTATGTCGTTCCATTTCAGATGACTAGATGCCTTTCCATACAAAACGTTATCAACATTTTAAAAATTGAGATTGTCAATAAGAAAATAATTAGGTTAGAACTTCTTCTCCAGTTCCATTTTATTTTTATCAGAAAACTGCTTGCAGCGTTTAAGAATATCCCAGTGTCTTGAAATGGTACAATACACTTGCTGACAGGTCACTCTAAGGCAGGGGTCCCCAACCTAAGGCCTGTGGGCCTGATCTGGCCTGTGGTGCCATTTCATGTGGCCCCCACCAGTCCAAGGGTACTCAAGAAACAAAATGGCCACCTCTTTGAAGCTGTTGGGACAAAATGGCCACCCCATAGTGCAGGCAGGGCAAAATGGCCATCCAGCTCTCAAAGCTGACTAAGGAAGTGTGACTCGGCCCCTGGCTTGAAAAAGTTGGGAACCCCTGCTGTATGAAGAACCAGTAGTTCGAAAGAATTCACCCATCCAATTTTTAAAATGTTTAATCTTGTATAATTCCTCAGGAACAAAATACTGTATTTTGTGGCGTATGACTACTTTTTAACCCCGAAAAATCTGTGCCAAAGTCAGGGGTCGTCTTATAGGACAGGTACTTAATGTCCGGCGCATATGGTGGGGGGTGCCGCGGCTGAGTCCCTGCTCTGTGTGGGGAGTATGAAGAAGGGGAAGCAAGCTGCACACATCTTCCTGTACCTCGAGGAGGAGAACGTGAGCGTGGATTGACTCTCCACCAGAACCTGCCCATTTGACTCGGAGGGCTGTGCGTCTTCGTGTTGAGTGTGGGTTAATTTTTATTTGGTGTGCATTGGAAGAGAGGTAGTCTTATACGGCAAGTAAATTCCAAACTCTATATTTTAGCTGGAAAAGTTGGGGGTCATCTTATACGCCCAGTCGTCTTATACGCCGGATAATACGGTATGTTTTAAAACTGAATGCTAAATGTTTCAAAAGTAAAAGACAGAGTGTGCAGTTTAGTTTACAAAAACTGACCACTTTAAGTGACTATTCTCAATTTGCTATGTTGTGATACTTCAAGGTGTTCTCTGATCATTTCTTCAGTTTAATATATTATAGGAGTTTTTTCTCTTTGACAAGTCAAAATAGCACTGAACAGTGGGAGACAAAAAGAGAGGAAGTATTTTAAAAAGCAGCTTAGGTTACCCGGTTACGAGAATAGTCCGCGTCTCCCCAAAGGACGATGCCGTGAGCGCCCATGGCTGCAGCCTGCCCGATGGTGTACATCAGATCTGTCTAGAAAAGCAACAGAGGCCAGTGTGAATGTGCAGTAACGCCATAAATGCCAAGCCACTTCTAATAGGATAGCTTTAAAATGCATGCATAGATACAGATATTTACCAGCATATAAAACACACTCTCCCCCCCCCCTTTAAAATACACTGGAAAAATGGAGTGCATCATATACATCAGCAAATACCATACATACTGGTGTATAAACACACTCTCCCCCCATTAAAATACACTGGAAGAATGAAGTGCATCTTATACTCTGATGCATTTTATACACCGGCAAATAAAGTACTTTAATTTGTGGTTTTCTCCTAAAACTATCTCACAATCAGTTTTTGATTAATTTGATTCAGTCAGATTAAGCATTTGTACACATACTCTACCACATATACTCTTACAAGGGTGTAAAAATCATGACATTGAACATTTATTTTTTAAAAACAAAAAATACTACATCTGAGCTTCTTCTGTCTTGTTTCTGAACCTGGGTAATTCATTGTGACTTTCCTCTCTTTGACAATGAGATTTAGATGTTTACAGCCACATTCTACTCTTTCTGGTCAATGGCTATGCTGAGTTAGGCGATTCCAAAAACTGTAGATTATAAAAAGTAACTTTTTCTAAACTATGGCCTGAACTGTATGAGGCAGTTTCCAATGTTCTTAAAACAGATTCCCTGCCCTCATGGTTTATACTGATGACTTTTACTATAAATGCTTATGAGCTGTGGAGAAAACATTTCTACACATTTTATCATGATAAGGATGTTTTGGATTTTTTTTAAAATCACTTTTCCAACCCAAAACTAGGATCTTGAGAAATCTAACAGTATCTATTTATGCAATATTACTTCCATAGCAAGTTTTTAAATTAACCATATTCTTAAAGAGCCACAAGTCATAGACTTTTTAGTGATGTCATCAACAAGTCTACAGTACTTAAAATATGACCTAAACCAAATACGGGGTCTCCTTCTCTGATGCTGCTCCACAGCACTCCCTAGTTATTGGGGTATAATGGAACTAGTGGCTGAAATCCTGTTGCTTTGCATAGTAAACCTATAGAATCACTGGGAATTTGGCAAGTCAACCCTATGAATGAATGAAACTTATGGAGGAGCCAATTTGCCAAATTCCCACTGATTCAATGAGATTATTCTAGCATGACTTATTATGCTAGACAGCAGGATTTCACTTACCATATATACTTGAGTATAAGCCGAGTTTTTAGCCCCTAAAATGAGCTCCCAAAAGAGGACTCAGCTTATGGTCAGGACAATGACCACGAGAGTCCTAAGACCGCATTGGATTAAGATGTGCTAACAATTTAATTAATTTTACCATATTTCCATGTATTTTGATTATTGAAACTCACTAGCAGCTGCTGCATTTCTCACCCTCAGCTTACACTCGGGTCAATCTATTTTCCTGGGTTTTCAGGCCAAAACTAGGTACATCGGCTTATATTCGGGTCAGTTTATACTCGAGTATATACAGTACTCTCTAACAACATCTGGAAGGCAATAGTTTTCTTACCCAGTTATTCTAAAAACAAGGTGAAAGAAGGTAGATATCTCACCTGGGACAGCTCCTTCAGTGTGTAGGTGTAAAATGGCCTTGCGTACACAAAGACAGGTAAGGAATGCTGGGAGGTTGGTAGCTCTGCCACTCTCAGGGCTTCACTGACTTTGGCCCACACAAATTTTTTCCCTTGGGGGGAAGTTCTCAGTACCTCCTCCAGGTAGATCGAAGGGTAGAGGGCTTGGCTCTTCTCCCAGAGCCAGATCAGCTCATCGTTCCGCTGCACTTCCAGTGTGGGGCAGTCCCCTGTGAAATTCTCAAAGTCATCCAAGTATTGGTAGTTATAGCATTCTGGAAAAAGGTAGTAGCCCCACCAGCCTCTGGGGCGGAGGGACTGGGCCACTCGAAGGGTGTCAGACATGAATCTCTCTGCAGCTGTCTCAAATTCCCACCTGGCCTTAATTTCTGTCTGGTCATCGGACAGATGTGGGTTTCTTTTTCTTACAAGAAGGAGGGACATGTTCCTATAGACATTTTTCTTATCCCAGTTCCGTATCCACTGAGGCCTCCAGTTCTCCCAGTCAATTATAGATAGGCCTGCAAAGGAGTCTGAAGGCATGGCCACATCAATATCGTTTCTCATCTTGTCCAAATGTTCTGTCAGGCTGGCATTCTGAGGGCAGCCACCAAAGACAGCAGTGGGTGGCACTGTTGTATTCAAGTAATACGGATAGAAGCCTAGCTGGTCATAGTAGAAGATGGTTATGTTCTCACCGACGAAGGCTTCCTGGGAATTCACTAAGATACCATAGGAGTCTAGGTTGAGTGGAACCTCATAGGTTGATGAACACCGAGCAGTAGGTGCATTCCAGACCACTAGAAAGGGATTTTCTTTTACAATTGGAGGCAGGGATGGTTTCAGATTATGGGTGGCTGCCTGTAGATTGGGGAACAAGAATAGCAGCAGCAGGAAGATCTGGCGAATGAAGGTCTTGTCTGGCATCAAGTGTGGCAAAGTCTGCTCTGGTGGCCCCGTTATACACAAGGTTTGTGCATTGTGTGAAATACTACAGAAAGGCAGGAGAAGACAATCCGTTGAATGAGATATGATCAGATTAACATTCATTTTAGATCAGTTTCTCCTAATTTCAGTCTTGAGTTTCACTGATTTATTTCTTGCTTGTTACTGTTGAGATAAACCTAGGCCATGAGAAAATGACTGGCCAGGGGTCACCCAATTGCTTTTCTGGATCAACAGGGACTAGCATTTGGATCACCTTAAGTCTCAGGCTCTGTCGACAGTAGCATAGTGGCTCCCAGGCATTTTAAATCCCAAAACAGCATTGTTTGCCTTTCAAGATGTTCTAGAGCCCCTGAAATCAGTAGTATGTTTCAGGATGCTCTTGAAAGCACTGTAAAGCCACTGCTCTTTCCCCTAAATTTTACTCTCACATTCTAAAGTTCTAGGTCAGAGGCAGCAATTCACAGATTTGCTTTCAAAAGCCTTCCTTCCATTCAAGTCAGTTTCAGAGGCACTGTTTACTAATTGCCACTGATGCTAGAGTTTCCTCCCTAGGGCCCAAGCAAATGTCTTGAGTAATTCAATTTGCAGTACAAATGAATGGGATGGCACACAGGGGCCGCATGCTAGCTTCTGCACTTTAGAGATTTCTGGGCTCTGGGGTCATGACTCTGCCTGCCAGGCTATTTACTAACCAGAGACAGATAGCCCTTCTTTGCTGTGTTACTATAGCTTCCCATTGGTTTTTCTGTTTATAATATCTCTTACATAAGTCAATTCCTTTTAAAAAGGAAAAAAAACTCTTTTAGCATTCAGGATTTATAGAACATTACAGATTTAAGCTCTGAGTTAATACTCACAGATTCTGCAGTATTTATTACTGCAGATAAAAATATGTCAAATTTAAGGATGTCCCCCCCCCTTGTCCCCACCCGTAGCATTGTAAGATTCTTTTTCTCCTCTTTTAACACTCTCCAGTTTAGCAAAGCCAATTCCACAAGGAGCTGAACAGTCAAATTAACCTCATCCTGCATAGGCCTTGGAGCAGACATCAGATGATTACAGCCTTCAATCACTGCTGACCTGTATTAAACGTACTGTTCCCCTGAAGGCAGAAACACTTCTTAGTCAAATACTGTACATTATCCATTCATGCCCAGAACGCTAAGAAAGCCTTGAATAACATGATGTAGGATACGTAACCTCAAAGCCAGAAAGATCTTATCATTTGGTTTCTGTAAACCTTAATTCAAGTTGTTACATCCTGATAAAAGAGGCACAAAATGGCTTTCACTCATGTTAGTTTATGTACAGACCCACCCCCAATGGTCTTGCTAAGCAAATGGCCTACTTATAATTGCATGGTAGGTTTCACTGAAATCGTTTTAGCATAAATGGCACGCAATGGTTGAAAAGGCACCACAATTCAGCTACTCCCTGTGTATGGCAACATGGCTTTCCTAGAATCATCAGTCTACCCACAGCCCCACCCAAGGGCCCAAGGCCATATCCCCATACATGTCAATCAAGCCCACTGTAAACTGAGAACATGTCACTAGTTTACTTACAAGCATGAGCTAAGCTATGTGCCTCTGCCTGTAAGAGAGGAAAGGGACCAAAGTGCCACAACTAAGAGGAATTTGCAAACTACACAACCAATCCATTCTTTGAAGACCCATAGAGATGGGATCAAAGATAATATCTGGCCTCTCCTTATTCTTCCCACATTCGGCAGGCAGAGAACTATTATTACTGTCACAATGGGAGTACATATAAGTTTTGTGATCACCCATTTCCTGTATTAATTCTTGTATTTGAGAACACTCCCAGAGAATGCAACCATGTTTGTCTGTTACACCAAAAAAAGAATCTTGTGGTACCTTGATAACTTCAAAGTTTTGTTTAACTTTATTTGTTTAACTGGTACCTATAATAATTATAATTTTGTATCAGAAATTATTCTGAGTTGAAAGAGTTTTTGCAGAAGAAACTCCGCTTAGGGAATACCCAAATGCGGTTCCTTTCATCCCCCCCCCCCAAGAGCTGGGACAGAGACAGGCAGAGGTGTGCAGGGCACCATGGGAAGACCCTGGACAGGGAGTGGTGTTGATGCCTATTAGGGGTTTGACAGCAAATAAGTGGGTTTGGCAGCAAATAAGTGGGACAAAATGTTGTCAAACAGCGTCTCTGTTTGACAGCCACGAAATCTCATCAAATAGCGTAGTCTCGCAAGATTTCGGAGAGCGCGAAGTTTGAAGTTTGACAGGCGCGCTATGTATCCATTTCATGCAAATGAAGGGATTAAGAAGTATACATAGGTTAATTGTCCAATCATCATTGTTCCCTGCTGAAAATGTATCTTTCTGTGTATGTATAAAAGTTCGTGTTTTGCCCCATCCAAGTTGTGTTCAGACCCTCCAAATAAAGAGCTGTATTTCACTTTGATTGCTTGTCATCTCCAATTTCTGAACACCAAAGTCCAATAGGATGGTTTCCAGTGGTATTTCCATCACTGAGGGGGACCATCAGCCTACCTAAAGGGGCTCATCTGCCCATAGTCTTTGCCCCCTTTAGGGAGTCAGGTTATTTACTGCTGCCCAATACTTGCCATTGAGTAACTGGTTGTACAGTCTACTCACATGATGGCGAACCTTTTAGAGACCGAGTGCCCAAACTGCAACCCCAAACCCACTTATTTATCGCAAAGTGCCAACACAGCAACAGGGGAGGAAGGAAACGCTACCATTGGACTGCTGAGACGAGGGGGTGGGGTGAATTCTGTGCTGGGGAAGGGAGGAAGCACTCCCATTGGGCTGCTGGGCAGAAGGGGGGGTGAACTCTGTGCCAGGGGAGGGATGTAACACTCTCATTGGGCTGATGGGCACAGGGGTGGGGCAAACTCTGTGCTGGGGTTACTGCACAGGTGCCCATAGAGAGGGCTCTGAGTGCCACCGCTGGCATGCTTGCCAAAGGTTCCCCACCATGGGTCTACTCCATAACCGTAGCGGGATGTCTGCCTAGACACTGCAACTTTCAATGTCGTTTCTCATCTTGTCCAAATGTTCTGTCAGGCTGGCATTCTGAGGGCAGCCACCAAAGCCAGGAATTTGAAATGAGATCTTTGGAGTCCCTGCCCAACCACTCTGACCACTACCTCACCCTGCTTCTAGGAAACAATGTCCAGCAAGAATGCCAAATTCAAAGAGCTGTTCCTGGGGTGGGTGGGGGAGGGAGAGGCATTCCAGCAGTAAGCAAACAAAGGCAAAAAGGATGGAATGAATGACACAAGCATATTTTAGTTTAACACTCTTATTAAACCTAGTAATAAATCTAGGACTTACTGGAAAAGATAACATCACCAGAACAACTGGAAGGTGGCAGGAAAAGAGGGAGGCCAAATACGACACAGATTTACTCAGTAAAGGAAAGCACTGCCATTAGTTTACAAGAACTGGGCAGGACTGTTAATGACAGTACATTCCGGAGGTCTATTGTGCGTAGGGATCACCATACATACACCTGAGATGATGATGCATAACAACTAGAAATCTAGGAAAGGGGTTTCAGCCTTTTAGAGGGAGACCTCATGCAAAAAATGGGGAAATCACAAACCAATGGAGTTATGGATAAGAGGGCAAGGTTTTCTGAGGACCATCACAAGACTCCAGGAGGGCTTGATTCAGCCCCAAGGCATTGAGGTTCTTCATATATTGCATAGGTTTCTTGACCTGAACACCACTTCATCCGATGTAACAAAGCAGAATAAGACAGGCCACAGAGGTTTTTGCTAAATAAAATCTATTAGTGGTTTGCATTTCAGAAGATGGCTCCCAAATAAGACAACAATAATATCACATTCCCTAGAAGAACATCAATTTATGTGAGGTGTCAGATCTGAAGCAAGTAAATGAAAGTTTCTTTTCTCCAGCTTCTGTTTGCTGTTCTCACTTTCTACATTCATCCTGTAGGCATTCAGCATCAATTAAAAAAGCACTATACACTCTAATTTCCTTGAGGTAGTTGCATTAGACTATAATCTACAACAAAAACAGCACATGTCTTTGGGTACCTTGAAGGCTAACATGTTTTATTCAACATAATCTTTAGTGGACTGTATTCCACTTCTTCAGATGTATGTGGTGTTGAGGTGTCACACACAGGTTTGTACTAATTCGACAGAACCGGTAGCAGAAATTATGGCTCATCCAAGTTTTGAAATAAAGTAGTCCTAATTTGGGTGCAATGCAGGGCTTTCCCTCTGGCAACACATACCATACCACGCTCACAGAGTAGGTAGCAAAATTTTTGAACCCCACCACTAGGCAGGCATGACCAGAATGCCCACCCAGTCACATGGCCGTACCCACAAAGTAGGCCACACCCACAGTGTGGTAGTAAATTTTTTGGAGCCTACCGCTGATCACACACCATGCTGTGTTGCCTCTGTATAAGAGCAGAAGCACCAGTTTAACCAACCTACCTTGATATACATTAGCCTATTACCTCTTCAGCTGTAAAGAAAAAGTTGCTTTATCTTAACCTAAGCTTCAGATGCATATGTTTCCAGGGAAGATTTAGTGGCAATGCAGTTACAGAGCTAATGTTCCCTCCTTTCAAGGTATTTCAGATTCAGTGGTGGGCTCCCAAAAAAATTACTACCACACTGTGGGCATAGTATGCTGGGTGTGGCCAGGGGGAAAGCCCTGCTTTGCACCCAAATTAGGACTACTTTCTTTCAAAACTTGGATGGGCGGGGCCAGACAGAATTTCTGCTACCAGTTCTGGCGAACTGGTGCGAACCTGCTGATGCTCCCGACTGGCTGGATTCCTTTAGGGAATGGCGAGAGGGTGGAATATGTGTGAGGAGATAAAACCCAGAGTGAGGAGCAGAACTTGATCCTGTGTGATGAGGCTGAGCTGTGAACTTAGACAACATGTAGGAGTTTAAACTAGAAAGGGGGCCCTCTAGGTTTCCCCAATTAGAGAAGCTTTCTTTGTTTTGATGTGCTTTCTGAACTTTTGAAAAACTTTCTTCTGTAACTTACTCTGATTACAATATACTTTTAAAAGACCAAAAGATGAGTGGAGTGTTTACTTGGCTCTGTGCTACCTTATTTTCAACAAGCTAATATCCTGAGTTGCTAAACCAGAAGGGCAGCAGCACAGAAGCAGGAATCCCAACCACTTGTGGGCCAAAGTCCTACTCATGAGTAACGGCATCCCTAACACCTCCATCAGAATCCCAGCTGTCAATACAGGAGATTGTATGGAAGGAACAACTTCCAAAAGAAATACATTACCTTTCCGTTCACTTGAAGCATTTCGGATGCTTTTTAGGATGTATTTAGAATTTAGGAAATGCACAATAACTCAATACAATCCTACATCCAGCTAATTCTTACAGTAGTACCTGAACCTCTGAATGCAAATAACAAAAAATCTGGTCATGCAGCTGGATCAGTCTTTTGAGTCTGGAAAAAAAGGAGTCATTGGTGGTCAAGTCTGCATTTTTCCATCAGTGGTGCAGAGCCCAGCACTGCTCTTTCCTGGATAGGAAATCCCTGATAGCATTAACCTATGGACTGGTAATCTCAAGAATTGACTACTGTAATGCCCTCTACATAGGATTGCCCTTGAGGCTGGCACGGAGACTTTAGCGACTGCCTCTGGAATGAACTGCCAGTGGAGATTAGAACTGATCCTACATTATTAACATTTTTTAAGTCGCTAAAAACTTACTTGTGACAGCAAGCCTGGTTTTTTTTATTGTTATTACTTTCTCTTACTGCTGCTATTGTTTACTATGAATATCCTTATGTTTGTAAGATTATCTGATATTTTCTGGTTTTGTCTCTTTGGGTTATTCTTGTATGATGATTATTTTGATTTCTTTATACATATTTTATAATGTTGCCCTGTATGTTTTATATTATGTATTGTAAGCTGCCCTGAGTGGTGCTTGCATCAAACGTGTGTTATATAAATGTAGATGTATAAATGTATATGCATAAATGCCAGCGACTCAATGCCGAGTGTCAGGCGGCAGTTAACAAACCTGACAACCCTGAGAACTAACCACCTTGGGTGCCGAAGTCCAGGGAAAGGTAATGGTCCCTAAGTGGATTAAATCCCACTCGAATCCATCTTGATGGAGGGCAGCAATACTGGCCTGGGACCATTGAGGACTTTGCATGCCAAAAGGGATCAGGACCGGAAAGTGACTCATGGAACTGGATCAGTGGTATGGGTGTCATGCTGCAATGCAGAAGGCAGATGAAAGGCCACTACATTATATTATCAGGACAGTCTTCATGGCTGATATTCAGATTCAGATATAGAAGAAGGAGAGAAAGAAGAAGGAGGAGAGGAAGGAGAAGAATCTAAATAAATAAATAAATAAAATTCAAACTATCAGGAAGACCTTCATGACACTAAGAGCAATTTGACTGTGGAATGGCCTGTCTTGGATGGTGGTTACCTAATCTTCAACTGAGATTTTAAACTGAGATAGTCCAGTCTGTACATTTACAGAGGGTTAGATTAAATTATCCTGGGGACTCATTCTAAGTCTACAATTCTATTGTTCTAAACTTCATCATCATGTATGAATGCAAAACTGGACAGTAAAGAAAACTGACAGGGAGGAAAATGATTCATTTGAAATTTAGTGCTGGAGGAGAACTCTGTGGATACTAGTTTGCCAGAAAGATAAACAAGTAGGTGCCAGAGCAAACCAAATCAGAACTGTCTAAGGCTGTCCTACTTTGGGCACATTGTTAGAAGGCAATAATAATAATAATAATAATAATAATAATAATAATAATAATAATAATAATAATAATAATAATAATAATAATAATAATAATAATAATAATAATAATAATAATAATAATAATAATAATAATAATAATAATAATAATAATAATAATAATAATAATAATAATAATGTGAAAAAGGCAATAATACTGGGGGAAAGTAGAAGGCAGGAGGAAAATAGGGAGACCAAACATTAGATGTGTATTGACTGTGTGAGAAAAACCATGGACTTGTACTTGCAAATAACAGAGCAGAGTTGTTGAACACAATACATTTTGGGGAGCTCTCATTGATGGGGTGACTGTAAGTTGTAGATGATTTGATGCAGTGATGGAGTGGCCTGGCCCATAGGGCTACCAGGATTCAGCCCAGGGTGCCCCCCACCCCAGTACCATGGTGCCCCCCTTAGATGTCAATCCAAATAGCCAAGCTGTGATGCCCAGAACGATCGAGAAACCGGGGCTTTGTGTTCCTCTACCTGCCTTCTCCTCCTTTGCTGCGAAAGATAAGTTTACAAAAGCAGCTCTATCTACAATGGAGCTGCCGTGGCTTAGAGGTTGCAATTTTGCCTTGTAAGCAAGAGGTTGGCGGTTTGAATCCCCAGAGGGGAGTTGAAATTAGAAGACGAGTGGGTTAAACGCCCTCATCGCTCCATGTCCAGCGCCCTTTTAGTGCAGCCAGCACACCCCTGATTTGATGGCATGTAAAACAACAACAAATCTTTCTCATGTACCCTCTGTGGTATAGTACATTGAGTGACAGGCTATATCTCAGGATAGCTGGGTTCAAAACCCTGCTTAGCCATGGATACTCAGGGGTGCTGGTGGAAATTTTATCTCCCTTACCTGCAAAGCCTTATTAGAAGGTGATGGCACATAACACACATACAACCTATCCTTCAGTCTCAGAGACATGTGTTTCCCCATTTGACTCTTGAGTCTCAGTTACAAGAACCCTTCTAAACAGTGAGCAAATATGTAGCAGAATTTTACTCTAAGAATACTATGAAAGTATCCCTTGAGATTTGCCAGCTAGTTTCCTGTGCTCATAATTTTATTGTGTGTGGTTCATATCCAATGCATTATTTTCCAAATAATAATAGTTAAGTGCATTTAATTACAGTGCTTTCTACTTTAAGTGCTCAATGCCCTTTGTGGTAATCCACAGAGCATCACTAATGGAAGCTGCTAGCATGATTGCCCCCATTTTGCAGACTGGAAGCTAAGACTGAGGAAAAGGCTAACCTAGGGCCACCCAAGTCAGCTCAGAGCTTAGAGAAAATGGAAGAGATTTCTTGCTCCAAACTCATGTTCATAAGTTGCGCATATCAGATCCGTTACGTTCTAGGCCCTAACTAGAAGGATGCCTGACAGCTCTGTGGCAGAGTGATCTACAGGCAAAATTAGATACCAGCCTGACTAGAACTCCAAAAATTCCCCAGCCAACATAGCCATTTCACACTGATGACCTTAACCATTAATTTGAGTCTCCCTGGCTTTTTCGATCAGCCCCGGTGTTGTGTTCTAACAGTGTAACCTTCTACATGTGATAACAATGTATCTGAACCAATGTAACCTTGCCTACGAGTAACAATGTAACCTTCAGCTGATCACTATAAACCCTGTAATAGGACGCGAGCTAATGACCACCAGCTGGCAGCAGCGAGCGTCCAAGCTCTCTTGGTTCAAACCCATCAAAGGCCACAGCGCGGGAAGTTTCCCGCCGCTACCTACACCTGGACAAGAAGGGCGTGACCAGCCATGACGTCACGCGGGCAGTAGCCAATGGGCTATCGTGGAGCCACATTCAAATACGTTACTACCATATATATAGAGCTGTTCGTCCGCCATTACCTCATGTTCCCTCTGTCCACCATGCAATAAACCTGAGTTAACCCAGCCCTTGGCTGTTTCCTGTGTCTTGACTCTCATACACTAAATTGGCGACGAAGGTGGGATCATGGATCCCCAAGGAGCCAGGGCACAGAGCGGGTTCAACATTACCAAACCGCAAGACTGGGAGCTTTTTGAGATGGACTTCCAGGCGGCACTGGTGGAACTCAAAGTCAAAGAAGACGACGAGGAGAGGAAGAGGGCCATCCTCACCCGCATGCTTGGGATGGAGACCAAGCGAACGCTGGTGGGCATTATTGCACCGAAGAAGATGGGTGAGTTCAAAGCCGATGACATCATGAAACTGCTGCGTGAGCGTTTCCGACCCTCGAGGGCAATGTTTCCCGCTCGGAGCGCGTTTTGGAGGCGAGTTCAACGGACGAGTCGGTAGAAGCCTTCGTAACAGCTATGAGAGTAGCCGCCACCCCCTGCAGATGGGACCACTTTCTAGAGATGGCCCTCAGGGACGGAGTTCTGTGTGGCCTGAAGGACAAGGAAGTGCAGCGCAGCCTGATGAACAAGGAGCCACCACCCACACTGACAGAGGTTGTAGAGGCCGCGGAAGCCGCGGAATCCACGAATGCTGGAGTAGATGAGATGCACAAGTGGCGTGAGTGGCGTCCGAGGGCCGGCAAAGCGGAAAACTCGTTGCACGGAAAGTCCGGACAGTCGGTGCATGCAACCCGACGGACCTCGAAGTCGTCTTCGGAAAGCAGCGACGGCGAGGAGGTCCAGAAGGTCCGAAGGGGAGGGCGCCGTTGCGATGGTTGCGGAGCGGCCCATGAGCGCGTGAGGTGCCCATTCAGAAAAACCGAGTGCTACAACTGCGGCCGTCGGGGGCACATCGCCAAGGCGTGCAGGAAAGGGAAAGAGGGCCGGAGACAGTCACAAGACCGTTCGGCCAGACCGGACCGTCCAGCGAGGTCCAAAGATGGCGCCCGGACCACGAGGAAGCAGGACGGCGTGGGCCGCATCTCGGACGACAGCGAGGGCGACGCTCCTGTGTTCAGCGTGTCTGCGGGACAGCCCCATTACTTCGTTGAGGTACTAGTACAAGGGACCCCTATTAGGATGGAAATTGACTCGGGGTCCTCCTATTCTATAATTCCCCAGAGAGAGTTCTTGAAAATCGACCCCCACGTGCGGCCCAAACTTAAAGCGTTGAGGGCCACACTACGGGACGTACAGGGGAACAACATTCCAGTGTTGGGGGTCGGGACATTCCGGGTTCGTTTTAAGAGACATTCTGCGGAACTTCCCCTAGTGGTGCTAAAAGGGGGGAGTTGTAGCCTCCTCGGGACACAATGGTTTCAGCCTTTAGGTTTGTTCATAGGGGGGGTGCATGCCGTAGGCGTGGACCCAATACAAGCGGTGTGCGACGCACACCCCGCCGTTTTTAAAAGTGGACTGGGAAAGTTCAAGGGACCCCCTGTAGCCTTCGACCTAGACCCGGAGGTCCGCCCGATAAGACTCAAACCGCGCAGGGTACCGTTCGCACTAAAGGACAAAATAGAGGCGGAACTGGACAAACTGGTGGGTCAGGGGATTCTTGTTCCTGTGGATTCCGCGGAGTGGGAGACTCCGATTGTAACAGCTCTGAAGGCTAACGGGGAGGTGCGCATTTGCGCTGATTATAAGTGTACAATTAACAAGGCGATCCGCCCTAATGCATACCCGGTGCCAGTGGTCAGCCACCTCCTGGCCAGGCTGAATGGGGGAAAGTGTTTCGCTAAGCTCGATTTAGCACAGGCCTACCAGCAACTCCCTGTAACCCCCGCCACAGCGGCGGCACAAACAATAGTTACACATAAGGGGGCGTTCCAGGTGTCGCGTTTACAGTTCGGCGTGAACTCGGCACCTGGCCTTTTTCAGTCGCTCGTGGAACGCCTCCTGAAGGGGCTGGAGGGGGTGTTGCCATATTTTGATGACGTGTTGATAACGGGGGGGAGTAAGGCCGAGCTGGCACATAGATTGGATAAAGTTCTGACCGTGTTCGAAAAAGCGGGGCTGCGACTGAGGAAAGACAAGTGTGTATTTTTCGAAACAGAGGTTGAGTTTTTAGGGTTCCGTGTCACGCCCGAGGGAATTAGGCCGTCCAAATCTAAGGTAGCCGCCATCAAGAAAGCTCCTCGCCCCACATCCAAAACCGAACTACAGTCATTTCTGGGGCTTCTCAATTTCTACCATACCTTCCTTCCACGGAAGGCGTCTGTTGCCGAGCCGCTCCATCAGTTACTTAAAAAAGAGGAAAAATGGCTGTGGGGTGACGAGCAAGAGAGGGCGTTCACAGAGTTAAAGCAACTCCTAACATCCGAGGCAATCCTGACTCATTTCGATCCCAAACGGCCAGTAGTTTTAGTCTGCGACGCATCCCCGGTGGGGGTGGGGGCGGTGCTTTGCCACGTGTTGAACGACGGAAGGGAGGCCCCAATAGCGTTTTATTCAAGGTCCCTGTCCCAAGCAGAGCGGAATTACGCACAGACCGACAGGGAGGCATTAGCGATAGTAGCGGGAACCAAAAAATTTCACGATTTTCTGTATGGTCGCCCGTTCAAGATCGTGACTGATCACAAGCCCCTGTTAGGAATCTTCACTGCAAATAAGCCCACGCCACAGATCCTGTCCCCGAGAATGCTGCGGTGGGCTATTTTTCTTAACGCATACCAACATGAGTTGGAATACCGGCCCGGGAAGGAGATCAGCCATGCAGACGCGCTCTCAAGGTCTCCGTTGCCCTTGTCGGACGATCAGAAGGCAGGGGTAGGAAGAGACCGCCAGGTATTGCTAATAGAGGTTTTAGATTCACCCCCATTAGTACCGGCCGACATTGCCAAGGCAACGGGAAAGGATAGAACACTGGAGAAAGTATGCTCGTGGGTACAGAAGGGGTGGCCGGCGTCATCCCCAAGCATGGAATTCGACCCATTTTTCGAAAACGAATAGAATTGTCATTAGAGAGGGGGTGCCTCTTGTGGGGCCAACGGGTGGTGGTTCCTACGTCCCTGCGACCGAAGGTGCTAAAGCTGCTGCACGTCAGCCACCCGGGAATCGTCCGTTCCAAGGCACTGGCCCGGAGTTATTTCTGGTGGCCCCAGCTGGACGCCGACATAGAGCATATGATTGGCACTTGTGAGGCATGTCAGGGCTCCCGACCGGAGGTAGCCCGTCTCCCGCATAGGGAATGGGACGCAGCAAGGGGACCGTGGTCCAGGGTGCACGTAGATTTTGCTGGCCCGTTCCGAGGAACCATTTTTCTCCTGGTGGTGGATGCGTACTCAAAGTGGCTGGAGGTCATTCCGGTAAAGAGCACATCCTCCGCCACTACCATTGGCCAGCTGAGGAGGGTCTTTTCCACGTTCGGTTTACCCGACACTCTGGTCAGCGATAACGCTAGCTGTTTCACGTCCGCTGAGTTCGCGGCATTCATGGAGGCAAATGCAATTCGGCACGTCACATCCGCGCCGTTTCACCCGGCCACGAATGGCCAAGTGGAACGGTTGGTGCGCACAACAAAAGATGCGCTGCAGCGCATGGGCTCGGGGGATCTAAATCACCAAGTCTGTCAATTTCTGTTAGCGTACAGAGTGACCCCCTTAGCGTCCGGGTACTCGCCGGCTGAGCTGCTGATGCGGAGGAAACTGACCACGATCTTGTCCAGGTTAGACCCGACGAGGGTCGAGGACAAAGGGAAGAACATAGGTTTAGTGGTCTCGAAAGGTTTCGGCGTAGGCGATCCTGTACACTGCAGGAACTATGCCAACGCAGGCCCAGCCTGGGTGCCAGGGACGATAGTAGAACAGACGGGACCAGTGTCGTATCGGGTGGAAACGAACACCGGTCTCCTCTGGAGGAGGCACGCTGACCAACTGCGGCGCCGAGTGAGTGAGGGACCGATCAGTGGGGCTCAGCAACCAGATTCAGCGATAGGGTTCTCCCCCACCCGTTTAGCCCAAGGGGGAGACAGAGAAGGACACCAGTCCAAAGCCAGGGGGGAAAGCAGTGAGCCCGGCTCATATCCTTTTGACACGCCAGCTCTACCAGCTCTATCCGAGCCCGGGGAGGGGGAAAAGGAGTTTGCAGCCGCCGCTGCCGCTTCCCCCGAATTCGATTACGATTTTAATTTTGCTAGCCGGGGGTTTTTTTTGGAGTGTTCCCCCACCCATCCAAGCGAGAAGAGGGGTTTTTCGTTAGCCCCCAGTGCCCCCGGTTCTTCCCAAACAAAGCACACACCTCCCAACAAAGCCGCAGAGCCGCGGCAAGCCACTAACGAGTCATCCTCTCCGATTACAGGGCAGGAAGCCAGGGAGCAAGGAGGAGGGAGCGAAGCCGGGGCAGGGCAGCCCGCGCCGAGACCCCAGCGTGTTCGAAATAAGCCATCTTGGCTGAGAGACTTCGTCTCATCCTAGGGGGGAGGAGTGTTGTGTTCTAACAGTGTAACCTTCTACATGTGATAACAATGTATCTGAACCAATGTAACCTTGCCTACGAGTAACAATGTAACCTTCAGCTGATCACTATAAACCCTGTAATAGGACGCGAGCTAATGACCACCAGCTGGCAGCAGCGAGCGTCCAAGCTCTCTTGGTTCAAACCCATCAAAGGCCACAGCGCGGGAAGTTTCCCGCCGCTACCTACACCTGGACAAGAAGGGCGTGACCAGCCATGACGTCACGCGGGCAGTAGCCAATGGGCTATCGTGGAGCCACATTCAAATACGTTACTACCATATATATAGAGCTGTTCGTCCGCCATTACCTCATGTTCCCTCTGTCCACCATGCAATAAACCTGAGTTAACCCAGCCCTTGGCTGTTTCCTGTGTCTTGACTCTCATACACTAAACCCGGATTCTGTGAGTTACATCAAATTCTAAATAAATACAATCCAAGAAAAACTGAAAACATCAGTCCTTCATATAAGAAGCATTTCAGACTTCATATACTGTATAGGATTTGTGAGGTATTAACTGATTATTTTTTTAAAAAAGGGCACATGATCAATGAGGAAATTATCAGCTTTTGAGTAACAGCATTTTTTTTCATTCACAGATATTTCAGAACTAACTCTTACTTCAAAGTGGCTTGCCCCATTGTGGCAGTGCAGGCTTGATGAGGGCGCCATGGGGCAAGCTGTGAGGTGCACAGCTTAGATCTGTCCACTAATGTCTCATCTCACCATTTGGGTGGCCATGCATCTTTCCCCCCTTTCCTTTTTATAAAGCACAGCGGCTTGTTATAAGGGCTTTTCAGTTCAGGTCTGATTTAAAGATAAAGAGTCATAAAGAGGGATTGGGGGGGAGGGGAGGGGAGACCTTGAAGTTCTTTACTCAATTAGCATCTGAACAGCTGACTCAGCAGGGGCACAGGGTTATAATCATGCTCACTGATGCATTAAAATGCTGTTTAAATTATAAAAACAAAGTTCTAGGTTTACATTTGTACATACAAAGTACTGTATCTTCTTTTCTGTCCCCATCAAACCCTGGACTTCAAAAATAAGGCCACTTTCTTGGCTTTTAGTCATTGGCCAAACTTAAGTCCTCATTGGTGCATATATATGCTCCTGGGGTACACAGAAAGAGCCTCCACAAAGATTGTGAATACAATTGGGCGTACCCTGGGTGGCAACCTTGTGGCTAATCTTTCTAACACCAGATGAAATCAAAGAAACATATAAAACAGGGGATCCCAACCTTTACAAGCTGGGTGTGTGTGTGTGTGTCACACTCTCACAGATAGCTTCGAGGGCCGGATGGCCATTTTGCCCTGTCTGCACGATGAGGGCAGTTATTTTGTCCAAACAGCTTCACAGAGGCAGCCATTTTGTTTCTCAAATGCCTTGGAGGGGTGGGGGGCCACATGAAATGGCACTGGTGGCTAGATCCAGCCTGCAGGCCTTAGGTTGGGAACCCCTGATATAAAGTATAAAGTAACATATATGATTTTATGATGTTCAGAGTCCATTTTCAACCACTTTTTTTTTTTTTTTTTGCAATCCTATTCAACCTGGCCCTTTATCATCTGCCACCTGAACTTGACATGCCTGGACACTCAAAAAACAGCCATGCCTGTTGCATGAATCTAAGTTCCTCAGCCAAGTTACAGAGCAAACCTGACAGCAATCACCAAAGTTGCATCACCACAATTTAAATTCCAGGTACTGTACTTATGAGTTGGTGGAAAAATCTCTGACGGCCTAGTGCTTTAGCACGTAGTGCTAGGATGGCTTCTCAGACATCATCTATAAGCAGGACATGCATCACCAATGCTTCTTCTTCTTCTTTTACCCCCATTGGATGTCAAGAGAGATGTATGACACTTCTAGTGTTATGGCACTTCCAGTGGCCTCCACCGGCATTATTTGTTATTCTTTTAATATTTCTTTGATGTTACCTCTCCATCTTCCTCTGAGTCTGCCTCATGGTCTTTATCCTTCTCCTCTTTCCACATATGCCTTGTAAAGTATGGAATTCCAAGACGTTATTTCAAAATGGGCAAACCATTTTATTTGTTGTCTCTGTATGTAGTGCAAGACTGGTTCTCTTCCAATTCTTTCCCTTATAACCTCATTCCCGATTTTATCCCTTCTAGTCACCCAAGCAGCATTCCTCAAACCTCATTTCCATGGTAACCAACTTTTGCTTATGTTTTGTTGTAAGTGTCCATGTTTGGCACTGGTAACATAAGGTGGGAATGAATATGTTTTGTATGAGGTGTTTCTATGTGTTGATTTGTTTTGCCTTATGTTGTAAGAGCGGAGCTAACTATCTCAATAGTATTTTATTATGAATATTAAACTATGGATATTGTTATGGTAATATGAATATCTGGCACTCTTTGATTTTTGTATGTGATATTGGCTCTCTGGATCATTTGGGTGGTAAATATTATAGTGGTTTTATTGTACATTTTAAAATAATATTGGTTATTTGTTACAATTTATTTATTTTATTGAATGTTTTATATACAGTATTGTAAGCCACCCTGAGTGATGCTTGCACCAGAAGGGTGGGGTATAAATGTAAACAAACAAAGAAACAAATTTATTTTATACTTTATTGTTGTTTTATTGCTCTGTTGTACATTTGTCTTATTTGCATATAGTATCTTGATGGATGTGTTGGGATATGGCAATTGAGCATCCACAGGGTTAACATAAAATCCTTGGGAAGAGGAAGCCTCTGTTACTGGAACTAACTGGCTTGCATGTCTTTTTCTGCTAACCAATCAGCAAAACCCTTTGCCTTCCTGCCAGAAATTTGATTGCCTTACCATCATTCCTTGTCTCCTGTTTGTTGGGAGCTGTTGGCTAATTTGTTCTTGTAGCCATTTTGAACTCTCTTTGTATTTTTTTCAACCATATCGCTGTAATGGAGGGAAATTATCTTCATTTTTTTTCTTTGTAACTAACCTAAATTTTCATCTAACAAACTTGAAAGCGACCTGTTAAGATTTCTGAACATACAGTGAGTAAATATCTTTTTCTCTTTTATCTAAAACTTTTGATCTGAGTAATTATTTTAGCCTGGGAAGTGTACTGAGCATGAGGGGAACATTGAAGGGAACTTGCAAACAATTAAAACCTTAATAATTGCCCTATTTTCAATGTGCAACTACATACTCCAACAACTTGTGTATTAGCTGAGTTTGCTGTCCAAGTCCTGACTCTGATTGAGTTCCTGATCTCCCATTTTCCTGGTTCCTTAGCTGTCAGACCAAGACTGGACACTCCTCCAAACGGAGGACACCTTCAAAAGAAAGATGTCCATCTAGCAGCTATTCAAGTAAAGGACTGTCATCCCTAAAGGATAGTGGCTATTTCTGGTGGATACAAAGTGTATTTTACATGTAACGGAAATTAATTGGGCTCCATATCCATTTAGCTGCATTAATGCTCTGGGCCACTATTGATTTAGAAGGGCAGCTTCTGGTGCAACAATTACAGATATCGAAGATCACCTTCCACATGCTCCCATTTCCCATTAAGCTCTCAGCTTGCCAAGTATTTCTATGAGCACATCCTTTTAAAAGAATTAATATTGCATTAGTGCCTGAAAATCCAACAGAAGCAGCCTGCTAGAAAGTAGAGAGGTTGGGTGTTCTTAGTGAAGAATGACGAAAACCAAGCAGTATGAAAACAACCACTATCAAACCATTCATCTCTTTCAATGCTACCCTAAACTATAAACTCTGAATTTTTTTTGAGAAGAATAGAGGAAAACCAATTTAATTTACTCTAGAGTAATACCCTGTTAAGATTCTAGACACAAATGTTTCCATATTAGGCTAAATCTGATGGATCTATTATTTATTACCTCTGTTACACACTCCTTTCCAGCATTACCTGTATTTGGTAGAATACAAACCAATATTAACTTATTTAATTGATGTATTAAATGGGAAGTGGGGGGAACTATCCAAGTAATCAATAGCTGAAAAATAGATAAATCCATAAAGTTTGTGTATTATTTCATTTGTTTTTCATTTTATCAGATTCACAACTCATGGCAAATAAAAAGCAGATAAAGTCATAAATAGAGAAAATCACTTAGAATAATGCTACAGTCTTAACTTCTAAAAAGATGTTAAAAATAATTTATATGGGGATGTTAATTGTTCATAGCAATAGAAAATAATAAGATTTCCATGGATATGTGTATGCATACGTAACAATTATTCTTGCATTCTTCCTAACGCTAAATAAAGGTAGACTGCTTTAAACTAATGATTGAACTATTAACTCCCATGAGAAAGGTATAAAAACTCACAGACTGTACAAATTAGCATTATCCTTTGGTAAATGGTAAGAGTTGCAGGAAGGAAGTTATAGGAAAATCTGAAAAGCACTCACTTGTCTGGAAGTTTAAACCTTGTAATTTAGAATGTGAGTGTGAAGCACAAATCCTTTAAAGAAAGGGGAGAGGAATTTTCCTCAGGGCTTCTGCCCGCACACAACAGAGTGCTTGTTCCTCTGAGCTTTTTCCCAAGCCGACATCAAGAGCAACCTAAGAGGGATGGAAGCTTTCCTGTCCGTTTTAAAGATAGGCTTCTGATAACCTGGAGAGCCGGTGGCAAACTTGCATTTCTGCAATCCACAGATCCAGCTCTGAAAAAACAGGAGCATTTCATTTCGACTGGCTGGTACCCACAGGTAGCCTGTAGCGATACAACGGCTGCTGTTGCAGCTGCTGATAGCTCCAACAGGTGAATCTTGGAGATGTTTGCCCGCCCCTCTTCAACCCTGAGAACAATACAAAAGCACTCACAGAGACGAGGGGTGTGTGTGTGTGTGTGTGTGTGTGTGTGTGAGAGAGAGAGAGAGAGAGATAGAGATAGAGATAGAGATAGAGATAGAGATAGAGATAGAGAGAGAGAGAGAGAGAGAGAGAGAGAGAGAGAGAGAGAGAGAGAGAGAGAGAGAGAGAGAGAGAGAGAGAGAGAGAGAGAGAGAGAGAGAGATCCACCCACCTGAAGAGTTTTGCAGCCATGAGACCAAGCCTCTGCCTCCTGGTCCTCCTGGCTCCTCTGAAGGCTCTGCTTTCGCCCCTTTCCCCCAGATTCAAGTTCAGACTTGGAAGCTCAGGGGCACCTGCTAAGCCAACTTCCTCCATGGGTCCCCTTTGACTCACGCCCGTCCCCTTTCCCTCAGGCTGCCCAAGGTGCCTCTTGCTTGCCTCCCTGCCAGATGCATTTGCCCATCAGTTTTATACTCTGCGCCTCCACAGAGATGTTCCTTCAGCGTAAAGAACTGGAGGGAAGAAGAACTACCTGTAGCTGCTCTCCCCGGCCTCTGCCTGGAGTGGTACAGTCCACATGTCTGTGTGTGCTCAGTGAACAGCTGTGTTTATGAGCACCTCCTCCGGACTAGACTAACCTCGTGCTTTGTTGTGTGTGGCGAGGGGTGTGTGTGTGTGTGTTGTGCTCATTCAGTCAAACAGAACCTCTGCTACGCTTACACAGCCCCTTTCATTGGCAGAAATGACCGGCATGGTGTCCCTTTCTCTCCCCTTCCCTGACTCTCACCCTTTGCTTTGTTAGCATTCACTATTTCTGCTTCCGCCTGTGTTACCAAAAGGAGCTGTTAACCTGGCAAGCGCCTTTCCAGGATGCCAGCCGAGAGGATTCTCTTTACAGTCAATCAAAGTGTCCAAATAGAACAAAACCGATACAGGGCACAAATACTAGGCAACATCTGCCTCCCAAACTTTAAAGAGTGATGACTGTTCTCACTATTTGTCCTTGAGGCACAGAAGCATAGAAATGCAGAATTAGATAACAAGAACAAACATGTATCCTTTTTAAAAAAACAATAATGGAAGAGACATTGCTCTAGAATTCCTGGCTCTAAAAATCTGTCAGTTTTGCTTTTTCTCATATAATTATTTTCAAAACCTCACATTTTGGGCAATGTTGTAAATATAGGAAAACCTTCAAGCATGAACAGAAATTAAATCGTTCCCCCACCTGTATGGGGCTAATTCTATGGGTATAGCTATTTCAAAGGAGAAGAGAGGCATGTTATACCTGCCTGCCACATCAGTATCAAAGCAGAGAAGTTGCTCAAGAAAAACAGAAAGGAGGCTGCAATCTCATGAGTGCTAACTCAGGGATTCATGCCAAGATGTCTAAAGATTTAGAACAGTAAGCTCTGGGATAGGACGGACACATTTCTCAGTTTGGTTATTTGTCTAATCAATCTATCTAAAACTCAAGAAATTCCAATCCCAAATATATAGAGATATTTATACCAGAATCCTACTAGAATCGTATTCTGGGGTAAGTAAAGTTGCATTCGTCATGGCAGCAAATTGCATTTCATTAACAAGGTGCCAGTTCAGTGCCTGGATGCAAAATGAGCATGTGACCAGGAATGCAATCTGACATGAAACCGGCACTGTTTTAATTAGTTGCAATTTACAGTTGTGACATATACAATTACACTTACAGTAGTCCAAGGAAAGGTAAAGGTTTCCATTGCTCGAAAGCCAGTCGTATCTGACTCTAGGGTTCAGTGCTCATCTCTGTTTCAAAGCTGAAGAGCCAGCGTTGTCTGCTTCTGCAGACATTTCTGTGGTCATGTGGCAGGCATGACTAGACACCGGAGAGCACAGAACGCTGTTACCTTTCCACCGAAGTAGTCCCTATTTATCTACTTGCAATTTCTTGCTTTCCAACTGCTAGGTTGGCAGGAGCTGGGACAAAGACGGGAGCTCATTCCGTCCTGCAGTACTCTGGAGTCAAACTGCTGACCTTTGTAAATTTGTATTTAAAAACAGACTGAATTGCAGTTCTTATCCATCACTAATTTCTTGAGGATACACAAGAGCAAAACCAAATTAGAAGGTGGAGGAAGGAGCTTGCTGGAAAATAAACAACATTAAAGGAGGATATAGCTGAGGAACTCAACCTCCCCTACGTCACTTGGAGGACCCTGAATAGGCTGAGGGTTGGAGCTCCTAAATGCAAGACCAACACGCTCAAGTGGGGGCTGCTGGCAGAAACAACACATGGTATGAATGTAGAGAGATACAGAATCCGGCTCATTTACTGATCTGCTGATTGCTGCAGGAGACATGCACCAATGAGGACTTGGGTTTGGGCAACGACAAAGCCGAGAAAGTGGCTTCATTTTGACAGTCCAGGGTTTGATCAGGACATGAAAGAAGAAGACTAATTTCACACTGGCTTTTTGCTACTACACAGCAATGACACTCCAACTCTAGCAGGGACATTCAAATATATTTTGCTACCTAAGGTCAAAGGGCATGGTACCCAAACATTATAATCTTAAAACTGCAGAGCTGTAAGGGGCCCTATAGATCACCAAGTCTAGCCCCTGTCAAGGAGGCACAGTGGTGAATCAAACCCCCAACCTTTACCTAAACCACTGAGCTACAATAAATATACAATAATATAAGCATGACCGAACAATTTGAATGGCATCTTCTCTGCCTGAGGCTAAGGCTGGGGCTGCTTTCAAAGCAGTTTTACAGGACTGCAGTAGATCATGCATAGAATGTCCTCCAAACAGAAGACGTTCACAGCATGGAATGACCTCAGGGCTTTTGTACACATTATGTTGAGGAACACACACAACCGCCTCCCAAAGAACATCTTCTCTTTTCCTCTAACAGTACTTAACGTGGTTTGGGCCACTGTCTCACAGGATTGTTCTCAGTGATATGTTTTCCCCTCATCACATCTCTTATCTCTTGCAAGTCATGACTTAGATTTCAGATGGGAAGCCTGAAGGGATTATAGAGCTCTTCTTTTGTCAGCATCTGTTAGGTACCTTTTGTTTAAAGTGCCCAATAACAGTAACAAAAATGGTTAGGCACACTCTTACTTGCAGAAGAACTATGCAGAAAAAGCAAAACTGGAAAAAGTTGTCATGGGTCCAAACACACTGCATGGTGGTGCAAAGAGGTCAAAGAAGCAGCAAAGTTGAAAAAGAATTATATAAATGTTGGATAAAATTGAGGAAGGAAGAAGACTATAGAAACTATAGATTGCAATGCAGAGATACCAACAGGATAATAAAAAAGCAAAAGAAGAATCCTGGGAATGCTTCGGAAAATCCTTAGCAGATAAAAGGAGAACAGCTCCATGAACATTTTTCAAACAACTGTATGTGGAAAAGAGAGAATTATAACATTTTAGGTTGACTGCTTTTACAGTGCTTTGCTACACTGAGTCCTAAAGAAATGAAAATACATTTTGAAGTTTCAAAACTGCAGCGAGACCTTACTATCTGCAGTAGAGGAATGAAACACTGCTAGAAAGAATCAAGGCCAGAAGCATTCGCAGCCTCTTCACATAGACTCCTGCTGTAAAGCTGGCTGGTCGGCAACCTGGGCTGGAGATTTCACAATTGGTTGTCTGAATTTGAGGAACAGCTCTTGAACTAAATGCCTGTTAGCCCATTGCCAGTCTCCGGAGGCCTCCCGCACCATCTGCTCATTTGGGAAGAACAGCCTCACAATGTTGGTTAGGGAAGCATGGACTAAATTGCTCCCTGAGGAAGCCCCAGATCTCTGTCAAAGCTTCCTGGCTCATTTCATGACGCCACACTCTGGAAAAGGAAGAAAGAAAAACATCCTTCTTTCCCAACTCCCCATTCAAGCACGAGTGTGTAATGAACACATTTTTTTATTTTACGAACACTTGAAGATCTTGTGGATAAATATAACTGAGGGTCGTGGAACAAACTGAGGGCAAATCTTATTCTTCCTTCAATTTGCCTATCTTTTCTTGCACAGGCATGCATATTGTGAGTTTCCAGAAGGAGGAAAGGGATACTGTTGGTACACCACCTCCATGTTTTACTTAAAGAGGGTGTGCTCAGTACACTTAAACAGTGAACTCATGCCATTGCCCCAGTACCCATATTCACCATAGCAATACATATACTATATACTTGTATTTATATATCCTATCATAGGATAGCATATGTGGTCCAGTTCTCCACTTTAGCTTCACAAAAACAATTTCCTGCTAGGTAGATCAGACTAAGAGAGAATTCAATTCTTTAAAAATCCTCTGGTTGATGAAAATGGGATACTATATTTACTGTATTGCACTTCTGACCCTGTTGTGTTCTAATGGTTTTACCTTCCACAATGTATCTGAACCAATGTAACCTTGCCTATAGCAACAATGTAACCTTCAGCTGCATCATATGAACCCTGTAAGAGGACGTGAGCTAATGACCACCAGCTGGCAGCAGCGAGCGTCCAAGCTCCTTGGTCCAAACTCATCAAAGGCAACAGCGCGGGAAGTTTTCCCGCCACCACCTACACCTGGACAAGAAGGGCGTGACCCGCAATGACGTCACGCAGACAGTAGCCAATGGGCTACCATGGAACCACGTTCAAATGTATTACCACTGTATATAAAGAGCTATCGATCCGCCATTACCGCATGTTCCCTCTGTCCACGATGCAATAAACCTGAGTTAACCCAGCCCGAGGCTGTGTCCTGTGTCTTGGTTTGCATACACTAAATTGGCGACGAGGATGGGATTAATGGATCCCCACGGAACAGCCAGGGCACAGAGCGGGTTCAACATCACCAAACCGCAAGACTGGGAGCTGCTTGAGATGGACTTCCAGGCGGCACTGGTGGAACTCAAAGTCAAAGGAGACGACGAGGAGAGGAAGAGGGCCATCCTCACCAGAATGCTCGGGATGGAAACCAAGCGGACGCTGGTGGGCATCATCGCTCCGAAGAAGGTGAGCGAATTTAAGGCGGACGACATCATGAAGCTGCTGCGGGAGCGCTTCAGTCCCTCGAGGGCAATGTTTCCCGCTCGGAGCGCGTTTTGGAGGCGAGTCCAAGCGCCGGACGAGTCAGTTGAGACATTCGTGGCCGCCATGAGGATAGCCGCCGCCCCCTGCAAATGGGACAACATCCTAGAGATGGCCCTCAGGGACGGCGTGCTGTGTGGCCTGAAGGACAAGGAGGTGCAGCGCAGCTTGATGAACAAGGAGCCGCCACCCACGCTGGCAGAGGTCGTAGAGGCCGCGGAAGCCGCAGAGTCCACGAATGCTGGAGTGGACGAGATGCACCAGTGGCGTGAGTGGCGTCCTAGAGCCGGCAAGGCGGCAAATTCGGTGCACGGGAAGTCCGGACAGGCGGTGCACGCAACTCGACGGGCATCAAAGTCGTCTACGGAAGGCAGCGACGGCGAGGAGGTCCAGAAGGTCCGAAAGGGTGGTCGACGCTGCGATGGTTGCGGAGCGGCCCATGAGCGCGCGAGATGCCCATTCAGGAAGGCCGAGTGTTACACCTGCGGCCGTCGGGGGCACATCGCCAAGGCATGCAGAAAACGGAAGGAGGGCCGGAGGCAGTCACAAGACCGTTTGGCCAGACTGGACCGTCCAGCGAGGCCCAAAGATGGCGCCCAGACCACGAGGAAGCAGGATGGCGTGGGCCGCGTCTCGGACGACAGCGAGGACGACGCCCCAGTGTTCAGCGTGTCCGCGGGACAGTCCCATTACTTCGTTGAGGTACTAGTACAAGGGGCCCCTATTAGGATGGAAATTGACTCGGGGTCCTCCTATTCTATAATTCCCCAGAAAGAGTTCTTGAGAATCGACCCCCACGTGCGGCCCAAACTTAAAACATTGAGGTCCACGCTACGAGACGTACAGGGAAACAGCATTCCGGTGTTGGGGGTCGGGAAATTTCGGGTCAATTTTAAGAGACATTCTGCGGAACTGCCCCTAGTTGTCCTTAAGGGGGGAAGTTGTAGCCTCCTAGGGACGCAGTGGTTTCAGCCTTTAGGTTTGTTCATAGGGGGAGTGCATACAGTGGGGGTGGACCCAATACAAGCGGTTTGCGATGCGCATCCCGCCGTTTTTAAGAAAGGACTCGGAAAGTTCAAGGGACCCCCTGTAGCCTTCGACCTAGACCCGGAGGTCCGCCCGATAAGACTCAAACCGCGCAGGGTGCCGTTCGCACTCAAGGACAAGATAGAGGCTGAACTGGCAAAGAGATTGGACAAAGTACTAACCGTGTTCGAGAAAGCGGGGCTGAGACTAAGGAAGGACAAATGTGTTTTTTTTGAAACTGAGGTCGAGTTTTTAGGGTTCCGGATCACACCCGAGGGGATTAAGCCGTCTAAATCCAAAGTAGCAGCCATAAAGAAGGCCCCTCGCCCCACATCCAAAACCGAGCTACAGTCTTTCCTGGGGCTCCTCAACTTTTACCATACATTCCTCCCGCGGAAGGCGTCCGTGGCCGAACCGCTCCATCGGTTACTTAAAAAGGAGGAGACATGGATGTGGGGTGACGAGCACGAGAGGGCGTTCAAAGAACTAAAGCAACTCTTAACATCTGAGGCAATCCTGACGCATTTCGACCCCAAACGGCCGGTGGTCTTAGTCTGTGATGCATCCCCGGTGGGGGTGGGGGCGGTGCTTTGCCACGTGTTGGATGACGGAAGGGAGGCCCCGGTAGCGTTTTATTCAAGGTCCCTGTCCCAAGCGGAGCGCAATTACGCACAAACCGACAGGGAGGCATTAGCAATAGTAGCGGGAACCAAAAAATTTCACGATTTTTTGTATGGCCGCCCGTTCAAAATCGTGACTGATCACAAGCCACTGTTAGGGATTTTCACGGAAAGCAAGCCCACGCCGCAGATCCTGTCCCCGAGAATGCTGCGATGGGCTATTTTTCTCAACGCATACCAACATGAGTTGGAGTACCGGCCCGGAAAGGAGATCAGCCATGCCGATGCACTTTCGAGATCTCCTTTGCCCTTGTCGGACGACCAAAAGGCGAGAGTAGAAAGAGACCGCCAGGTGTTGCTAATTGAGGTCTTAGACGCACCCCCAATAGTACCAGCCGACATTGCTAGGGCGACAGGCAAGGACAGAACGCTAGAGAAAGTTAGTTCATGGGTACAGAAGGGGTGGCCGGCGTCGTCCCCAAGCACAGAATTCGACCCATTTTTTCGGAAAAAGCTAGAGTTGTCCCTAGAGAGGGGGTGCCTGTTGTGGGGCCAACGGGTGGTGGTCCCTACGCCCCTGCGGCCGAGGGTGCTCGAACTGCTGCACGTCAGCCACCCGGGCATAGTTCGTTCAAAGGCGCTGGCCCGGAGTTACTTCTGGTGGCCACAGCTGGATGCGGACATTGAGCACATGGTCGGCACTTGTGAGGCATGCCAGGGATCCCGACCAGAGGCGGCCCGTCTTCCGCATAGGGAATGGGACACAGCAAGGGGGCCATGGTCCAGAGTGCACGTAGATTTCGCTGGCCCTTTCCGAGGAACCATGTTTCTCCTGGTGGTGGATGCATTCTCCAAGTGGCTGGAGGTTATCCCAGTAAAGAGCACGTCCTCCGCCACGACAATTAGCCAGCTAAGGAGAGTCTTTTCCACGTTCGGTTTACCCGATACTTTAGTCAGCGATAACGCTAGTTGTTTCACCTCCGCTGAGTTCGGGGCATTCATGGAGGCAAACGCCATTCGGCATGTCACATCCGCGCCGTTTCACCCGGCCACGAATGGCCAAGTGGAACGGCTGGTGCGTACAACAAAGGATGCGCTGCGGCGCATGGGCCCGGGGGACCTGAATCACCAAGTATGCCAATTCCTCTTAGCGTATAGGGTGACCCCCTTAGCGTCAGGCTACTCGCCGGCAGAGCTCTTGATGCGGCGAAAACTGACCACGATCCTGTCCAGGCTAGACCCGACGAGAGTCGAGGATAAAGGGAAAAACATAGGGTTGGCAGTCTCGAAAGGTTTCGCCGCCGGCGACCCTGTTCACTGCAGGAACTATTCCAGCGCAGGGCCAGCCTGGGTACCAGGGACGGTTGTAGAACAGACGGGGCCAGTGTCGTACCGAGTCGAGACTAACACCGGCCTCCTCTGGAGGAGGCACGCAGACCAACTGAGGCACCGAGTGAGTAGGCCAGTCAGTGGGGCCCAGCAACAGGATTCAGCGTTAGGGTTCTCCCCCACCCGCTTAACCCAAGGGGGAGACAGCAGCGGACAACAGTCCCAAGCAAGGGGGGAAGGCAGAAGCAGCGGCCCCGACCCATACCCTTTTGATACACCAGTCCTATCAGAGGCCCAGGAAATGGTCCAATATTGCTGTACAATATATTGTGCCCATACTGCCAGCAAAAAAAAAAGGGGGGGGGATGTCAAACTTTACAAACCAAAGGGCAGTCTGAATATTGACAACAGCAGTGGAAGCAATCAAGATGCTCCATAGGATACCCTCTTTTGCTCACTACCATTCACAAAGAGACATCAAACAAGGGGAAATCCCAGCTGTCCCCATTTTTCATAAGTTAACCACTGTTAAGCTAAATATAAAGCAATTGTCACGGCTATTTTTCAACAAGTATGAATGGAAGTGTGCACAAGAGGGTATGCTGTAGACCAGGAGTTCTCAACCTCAAGCTTCCTAGTGTGGATGCGGGACCGGGGGGCACATGAAATGGTGCTGCGGGTCACAGATTGAGAATCCCTGCTGTAGACCACTTGACTGCTGCCACTGGTATTGTATTGATTTGTTCTGCTATACAATCATATAGCTGTGCTATTGAGCAGCTAAATGGGTGGTGTGAAGTTTCATTGCTGTGCAGGGATAGACATTGGATCTCTCTAGTAATAGTTTAGTACAGTAACCACTATATCACATTGTATCACTTGGGGAATCCATGGAGTGTTTTTTCAGTGTACAGTGGTACCTCATACAACAATTTTAATCTGTTCCACGGGGCTCGTTGTTGTACGAAACAATTGCTATACGATGCATGCATCGTATAGAAATTTTTCCTATGAGATGCATCATACAATGATTTTTTTTTTGCTAAGTGGTTTTTCCCTTTGAAAAATTGTTGTATGATTTTTTCCACAGGGAAAATTGTTATGCGGGATGCCATTTCCCCCCAAAACCTAATTGTTATGCGATTTCGTTGTTATACGGGGTGATTGTTGTATGAGGTTCCACTGTATTAGTATTTGTTTAAAAACCCTTGCTGTGAATATCTTCTGTTTTAAGGCCATTCTATCCATGATCTTCATGCAACTCCAAGAAGAACCAGCATGTGTGAAAAGACAAATACTGGTTTGTTCTGGAATGGCAAGACAATCATAAAGATACAGACCCAGCTATAAGGATACCCCCCCCAAAAAAAAAAACCCCTCTTCTATTAGCAAGTCTTACTTCAATTGTTTTTTCAACAGACTCTGACAGACCATGAACCCAAGTGTACAAAATTGCTTCCTAATGATTCTGAATGAAGAAATAATGTTCTACTCTACAGAGAAGAATCACACAGCTTTCAAACAGTGAAATCAAGTATTTATGGGGGGAGTGAAAGGGAATACTTAGGACAGGAAGGTTTGCACTTTGGACCAGATTTTTCTACTGAATCTCGTGGAGGGGTTCAAATCTAAGATCCATAGGAATGTAAGAAGCTAAATCACGGGTCCAGTCAAGTCTGGGAAGGTTAGCCATCTAAAATGGCTGTCAGCAGCCCTCTGGATTCCAAGAGGAAGATTTCCAAACCCTGCTGAAAATGCCTGTGTGTTTGTGCGTGCGTGTGTGCATGCATGCTCATGTGCATAATACTTGTGACCTTTGATGAACAACAGCAGCTGCTCTTCCACCAACTTATGTTCTTCTTTGTATAAGAAAGCAAAACTTAAAAAAAGGATTGATTGATTTTAACTAGGTGCCTTTTAAAGCTGTGTCTTTGGGGCTCTTGTGTGCATGTACACTTGAAGCAGAATTTGGGAATGTCACATTTTTAAAACAACAGCTCCCAACAGGGGCCAACCTGACAGGAGATTCTGAAACCTGTAAAGCAAAATAAAGAACATTTGGCACAGTTGCCCTTTCTCATATAGCATCTGGTAACCATGGTGTACACTTTTATGTTCCCATACAAGGCTCTCAGTGCAGATGGCTTGGTATCACAGATCCTGGTGATTGAAAAGTTGACATCTGGAGGCAAGCTACTACCCTTGCCAACCACAAAGTTCCTCTTTCCACCAGACAGCTTTCCCTGTTCTTCATCTCTTCAGAATTGTCCTACAAGACTGAAAGTTCTTTGACTGTTAGAATTATTTTTTACATTCCATGGACCTGCATCAAAAACTTCTCTCTTTCAAATAGGTTGTTATAAAAGAAAATCCTCCCAAGCTATTGAGAGTTGTAATTTCCTGAAGCTCTAACAGTCCTGTCCCCCTGCTGGGGTTCATTTCACAAACCAGCAACGCTGAGAGAAACGGTAGCTATTTGTTTCTCCCCCTGGGTTTAACTCTTCTCTCTGCCAAGCAAAACAGACTCCAAGAATTTTCTACAGAAGAAGACTTGGTGAAGAGGAAAGTTGGGAAATGAACTCAAACTGATGCAGTCTGAAGTCATCAAAACCCAGAACCTACTTTCAGTCTCCAAAAATTCTTCCAACTGACGTTTTAAAAATATTTAACTTTTACAAGGGGAAATATCTAGTGGACAGTGTGATAAACAGGACTCAGGAGAAATGAGGTCAGATCATCATTTAGTTATAGAAACTCACTGGTGGAGAAGCAGAACTGGTAAAAACCACTCCTTAAACATCTCACTTACCTTAAAAGTCCTGTTATGCTTGCTATAGTTTGGTTCTAAAGTGATGGCACATAAAACACATACATGTAAGTGGTGCATTAACCTTGTAGCTACCACATTATTATGCTACTATATTTGAGAGCTTAGATGACATATTAGAACTGCTAGCTGGGAAGCTGTAGCCCAGTTACATCTGGAGGGTGCATAAGTAAGGAGAACTGCTTTAGAGAACTCCAAATGTTTCCTAGATCTTTGGCTTTTTTGTAGCAACTCACTAAAATTGGTAAATAGTAACTAGGATTGAGCTTGTGCTCCTAATTCAACACTTCTGGCTAGAGCCCATTTTCATTTGGAGTGATCTGGATCCCCTCCAATTTGATCCAGGCCAGTGATGGTGAACCTTGGCACTCCAGCTGTTCTTGAACTTCAATTTCCAGAAGCCCTGATCATCAGGAGTGCTGACTTGGGCTTTTGGTAATTGAAGTCCAAGAGCACCTGGAGTGCCAAGGTTCGCTATCACTAATCTAGGCTTCAAAATGGAATGGAATTGAAAATAAGAATTAGAACATTCACAGTGACTTGCACTGGGGGGAAAAGAGTAATAATTATTTTTTCATTGACAGAAGTGAAAATTGGAGGGACACCATAAAATCTAAAGGAATAATAAATCTGCTGGATTTCAAGAAGCTGACTTTTGAGGATTTGCATCCTAAGCACCTTTAAAGTTTGCTTTCTTGGAGAAGACAGTTCTTAAAAACATGTAAATTTAGTTGGCATGCATACTTAATCCTGTCCATTCATGTTGCTTCCTCCTTTAGCTGTCTCTGTAGAATTAGCAGCATCATTCTAGAGCCCCAAGAAAATCTCTGAATTTATAGTTGAAAACTAACAACAACACCCCCAAATTAGGAGGATGGGTAAAAATATTACAGTAAAGGTCAGAACAGCAGGTACAGGCAGGTAGGCAGACTTCAGTTCTTAGCTAACGCAGGCAGTTACAGACTGGCAACTAAATTGGATATAATTTTCCAGGTGGACAAAATGCCCTTGCTAGGAGGCACCATGCTTAATATCACCTCTAAGGTTCAGATTTCAGAGATGATGTAGAGCTGCACTGCATAGTGTGGCTATCAGTGTATTTTGCTAATGAGCCCACTGGTTGGCAGAGATGAAGCAGTAATGTTTGGCTAAGGCAGGCAGGCAACAGAAACCCAAATACCCTTCTATGCCGGCACCGTCCCTCTTTGTTTTGGAAGATAGCATGATAGATCTTCCAAAGCACTCTCAAAGTTCAGCATGGAATTACTGTTCCAAGGAGCATAGCAAACAAATTGTCTGAAGAGTCACCATGCCATCCCCCATAGTTGAGGCTATCAAGAATTTTGACATAGGCAGTTATGAGTTCATGGCAATGAGCCTTAAGAAAAGTAGGGGAAATGGTGACTCAAATACCATGTTTTGAGTAGTGAAAACCTGTAGCTCAACACTTGTCATTCTTATCAACATCCAAGGCACTGGTTGTCTAGATCAGGACTTTATGTGAAAGATGACTAAGAAAACTGCCCATGTTGAGGTCCAAGTGATTTTCCTGCTTACCTCTCCCACACTCTGCTGCTTCTTAGACAATTATCTCACCGGGTCCCATGACACGGCTTGCCCTGTGTATACGCTTTTAACTCAAATGTTTCACAAAGGTTTCATTCTATAAACTATCTTAGCATTTTCCCTTAATAGAGTTTTGGCAAACATGACAAGATAGACATTCATTACTAATTTATAGTTTACTCAGGCCAAAAACAGTACCTGGCATCAAGTGTTGTTCAGGCATAGACCTCTCCTGCAGCTTTCACTGTTATATGCTGAGGCCACTTACTGTTTGAAAGCCATCTTGCAGTTTTTATTATTGGCATTCAACCAATATTAAGGACAGACAGTTGGTGACTTTTTAGTCAGGTATCCAAATCTGAAGGAGCCCTAGTCGTGCAATGGTTAAACTGCTGTACTGCAGCCAGAATGTTTATTTTATTTATTATTTATTTAATCAATTTATATATCACCCTAATCCAGTGGACTCTGGACGGTGTACATAGGCCAGAGAGCACCTCACTGGCCATACAATGAAACAAGTTAAAACCAGTATAAAACCAATTAAAAACCCTTAAGAACATTTGGCAATATTGCCCACCGCTGTGCCATTTTGCTATCTAAAAACAAATATAAAATCAACATAATATCAACATTAAAATTGGTTACAGGAGAGGGGGAAGCCTCAGACAAGCCAGAACGGGGAGTTCAGTCCTGGCCAGGGCTCAAGGTTGACTCAGCCTTCCATCCTTCTGAGGATGAGTATCCAGCATGTTGGGGGCAAAATGCTAATTAAAGTGTGAACCACCCAGAGAGTAATTAAGTGTAGGATGGGCCTAAAAACTGTTGTGTAGAGAATCTGTCTTTTCAGCAAAGCTATGCTTGCTAACACTGGATGGAAAATAAACATATACTGTCTGGCAACTATACAAAGACAAAATGTATGTGCCATTATGGGGAGTCCCATTAATCCTCTTGGATTAAAACCAGAAGTCTGGTTTTACAAGGCTAAACACTGCCATGAATTTCTGAGGAAATTAACTACATGCCACTCTAAGGTGGTTTTCTACACAACTCTTTTTTCAAAACACATCACACATGCACAACCCAGCATGACAAGTCTATATTGAGTTACTTAATCTGCTGGAACAGAGTAGACAACCCATGTAGCAAGTATTCTGAACAGCAGGAATGGAGGCCATATCTATCTATCTAGCTAGATAGATATTGGGGGATGTCATTTTATTAAGCAAAGAAACAAGCCACACATACTGATACAACTACTGATGAAAGACAGAAAGCCTCTGACCTGGCCTGCCAATTCTGCGTGAACGCCACATATAAGTTCAGTCCTTGAAGTGTGACTTCCTCTGAAATAGCTGATTGTCGCCTATCTAGACATTTCAACAAAAGTACAGTGACCTCTATGCATTTCCCCCGTATATATACTCTTTTTGAGTACGCTGCATTAAATATAAGACATGAGCCATATCAAAGCATTATTAAACACTGTGCCTTATTTATTATTTTATTTATATTCCATCTTTATTTCAATGTGATCCCAAGGTAACCTGGTCACAAACATGTGCAACACGGCAACTAGCAGTTTATTTCCACCTCTTTTTTCGTGTCCCTATCAAACCCTGGACTGCCAAAATGAAGCTACTTTCTTGGCTTTCTCATTGGCCAAACTTGAGTCCTCATCAGTGCATGTTTCTGGCAATAATTGGCAGACCGGTAAATGAATGAGCCAGATTCTGTATCTCTCCACATTCACACAACGTGTTGCTGTCCGCCAGTAGCCCGCACTTGTGCATGTTGGTCTTGCATTTAGGGACTCCAACCCTCAGCCTATTTAGGCCCCTCCAAGTGGTGCAGGGGAGGTTGAGTTCCTCAGCTATATCCTCCTTTAATGACGTTCCTTGCCCAGTGAGCTCCTTCCTCCATCTTCTAATTTGGTTTTGCTCTTGTATACCCTCAAGAATGTTTGTTCTTGCCAGAAAGCTCTTCCTGGATCATAGTCGAGGGACTTGAGGCACATATCCATTCAGATGATGTTGAGGGTCATTCTCTTGTTTAGTTCTCTCAGCATCCACTGCTATTTCTCCCCTTATCTTAGGTGGAGTGATACCAACAAGAGGGTATATTTTCTCAACTAGTGTAGGTTTGAAGCATCCTGTCGCTATACGCATGGCTTCATTATTAACAGTGGTGTCAACTTGTTTTGCATGTGTGGATGCGCTCCGTACTGGAGCAGCATACTCTGCTGCAGAGATGCTCAAGGCCAAAGCTGATGTACACAGCATGGATGGTTGAGTTCCGTATTTGTAGTTTGTGAGTTTCCTTAAATTAGTGTGATTTACACTTAAATTACTGTAGTGGTGTCTAATTGTGATGATATTGACTTAAATTAGTATATGCAAATTTAATGCAAGGAAATCCTCCATTTTTGTGAAGAATGTCCTCTTTTTTGTTGGGGATTTTTTTCCTGATGGAGCAGTGGTCTTCCTAGTTGGAAGACGGGGACAATTTTGTTGTTCAATCGCACAGTCGATTCCGACCCTTTGCGACCCTATGGACCTATGGCACCTCTGTCCTCCACCATGTTCCTCAGCCCGGCCAGCTCTGTGCCCATTGCATCAACAATACCATCTAGCCATCCCATTTTCTGCCACCCCCTTCTTGTTTTGCCCTCCACCTTTCCCAGCATCAAGGCTTTCTCAAGTGAATCCTCTCTTCTCATTTGATATCCAAAGTACTTTAGCTTCATCTTTACTATTTGATCTTCAAAGGAGCAGTCAGGGTTGATTTCTTCTAAGATTGACCTATTTGTTCTCCTTGCTGTCCAGGGTACTCTCAAAACTCTCCTCCAACACCACATTTCAAAGGCATCTATTCTTCTGTGCTCAGCTTTCCTAACGGTCCAGCTCTCACAACCATACATTACCACTGGGAATATCATTGCTTTGACTATACGAATTTTTGTTTGCAATGTGATGTCTCTAATTTTCACTATGTTCCCCAGGTTTCTCATAGCCTGCCTCCCAAGAATCAGTCACATTTTTATTTCATTGCTGGGAGGGGTGTTCTCTGATCTTTACTAGATATACATACTGATTGGTACACCCACAATTCCATCTTTCTTCCTCTGAATCACTTCTTGTTTTTTAAAATCTTATTCCTTTGTATTCATTAGAAACATGGCTGCCAGCAGATTTGCGTGCACACATTTTTCCTGCTGTAATATACTTAAATTGATTTTGTAAATAAATAAACATCAGAGGCTTTATTTTGCCTAACACCAATTCAGAGAGATTAATTCTTGGTAGTCACAAGCTCAGGACTAATCTTCTGCTATACTGTCCAAGTAAACACCAAATAATCCTAACACAACCAACCAACTTAAGTGGACTGTATGTATTATACAACTATGGACAGCACTGTCCAAGATGTCTTTTGTTTTATATATGAAAAAACAAAAACAAAAAATAATAAAAACAAAAACACTTTAAAGACTAACTGCTATATTTTTACTGTTAGCTTTCATGGATCAAGTCCTCTTCTTCTTTTGTTTTATAAATGTTTATATAATACTCTCTGGATCCATAGGGATAAATACACAAATTGTGGCATCCAGTTTAGAGCTCAAAACATGATGTCACATTTTGTATACTTCAAGTTCTTTTTACCAGCATCAGAACTGGGAGTTGCTTGTAGAAACAAGTAAGAATGTAAATGTCTCTTTGAAGTAAAATAAAAATAAGGTCCAGATATACCGTATTTGCTGGCGTATAATACCCACTTCCCCCCTTAAAATGCACTGAAAAATGGAGTGCATCTTGTACAGTACTGTATATACTGGCCTATGATGGGCTATTTTGGTAATAACGGGGTGCGTCTTATACTCTGATGGGTCTTAAATGAGTCCTGGTGGCGCAGTGCTTAAACTGCTGTTCTGCAACCAAAAGGTTGTGAGTTCAATCCTGATCAGGGCACAAGGTTGACTCAGCCTTCCATCTTTCCGAGGTCAGTAAAATGAGTACCCAGCATGTTGGGGCAAAATGCTAATTAACTTGTGAACCACCCAGAGAGTGCACTAAGCCCAAGGGGCGGAATAGAAGTGTGATTGCTTTGCTTTTGCTTTGAATGTTGAATTAAAGTTGTTTTTGGTTACACCTTGAGAAAAACATTTGTACCTTCTTCTCCAAGATGGACAAAGGCGGGGAGGCCACATAAACCAAGATAGTAAATGCCTTTTCCTCCTCCATGGGAACAATAGTTCTTGATCTTCCCACTCTCCCTGAAATGTTCAATCACTGCCATATCCTAATATTTCCATGTCCTTTGGGCTGAACCAAAAAAATCCACAGAAGTTACATTACTATCAAACTCTGAGTTTTGTTTCCATTCCTCCACATTCCTAAATATTTTTTAATAGTAGCAATGCTTGCGTTTCAAGCATATCAGAGAGTAAACAAAAGTTGTGGCCCTTTAAAGATTAACTCTTTTTTTTAATGGTTCAGGTCCAATTCATCAGACATGGGAGTGAGACGTTATGGCATAAATTTATACACACCAGGTACTGAGGTTCAGAATGGTTAGGGCCCATTCAATAATTACGTGATCCATTTTTTGGGGGAAATTGGCCACCACCCCATGTAATCCGAACGTAATTTTCGCTTCGGAACCCCCCCTCCCTTTTTAAAAAAATTACGTAAGCCAGAGCTTTTGTACCAAAACTCTAATTTTTAGAGCTTTTCACTATTGGTGCCTAATGCAGACTGCACAAGCAATTCAATACTCTCAAATTGGATCAAAATTCCCAGAGATCATTTTTAAATCTAAAAAAAGTGCCATGTTTCGAAACTACAACAGCTCCAAATGGATTACATAATCTTGACCTGACCCCCAGCCCCCACATAATTTTCCATAATTCAGATGGCAGACCCCCTCCCCCCCCTCAAGGATCACATAACTGTTGAATGGCCCCTTAGCATAACAAGAAGGTATGTGGGGGGGGGGGGTTTACAACTGGTAATACCTGTTATTCAGATTAGTGGTGATCCTTCACCCTGTTGAATTGCAAATAGATCCATTACACAGTTGCTAATGAGTTTACCCTTCAGGCCTAGCATCTATTGCACACATTATTAAGGGCAGTTTTACTTGTTCCTCTAGCAATGTGATTTATGCCATCTTTTGCCAAAAATGTCCTTCTGCAGTCTGCACTCTACATAGGACAAACAGAACAATCTCTGTGCAAAAGAAATAATGGACATAAACTAGACATCAGGAATGGCAATACACAGAAACCTGTTTCAAACCATTTCAATCCACTTGGACATGCTTGAAAGTTGCTATTCTAGAACAGAGACATTACAAGGCAAGGATTCAGAAAGAGACAGAAGAAATAATCTACTTCCATTTGCTGGACACCCATCTCAAAGATTTGAATATTAGTCAAGGGTTTATGAGACATTATCAAATTTGATAGACCACAACTAACAGGTTGTTATATGCTGCTATATATGTTGTATGTTATATGTCGTTATATTATACCACCTTCACAGAAACTACTTCAGTGGAATTCTCATCCAGTCTCTGGCTTCCTCTCAGAACAAAGGAAGAACTTGGTGTTTGGCCTGGGCTACTCACACAATAGATGTTGTCTTGGATCCATTTGCAATTCAATAGGGCAAAGCTTCACCACTAATCTGAATAACAGGTATTTTGTTGTTCAGTCACACAGTCGATTCCGACCCTTTACGACCCTATGGACCATTGTCCTCCAGGCACCTCTGTCCTCCACCATCCTCCTCAACCTGCCCAGCTCTGTGCCCATTGCTAACCATTATGAACCTTTGTACCTGAAGTGTATAAATTTATGCCACAAAGTCTCATTCCCATGTCTGATGAATTGAACCTGATCAACGAATGCTAACATTAAAATACAGCAGTTAGTCTTTAAAGTGCCACAACATTTTTGTTTTATTTACTCTCTGATATCCCTAGTTATGTATTGTATATACATACCTGTCAAGTATCCCAGATTGGCCGGGATTTCCCGTATTTCCGCGCTGCTTCAGCCACTCGCCTGCCACTGGCTGCCGGCATCTCGTAATTTGACCGATGGGGAAAGTAGTTACTGCGCATGCCCTTCTGCGCAGAACCCTTTCGCGCATGCATAGAACCCTTCTGCGCAGAACCCTTCTGCACAGAACCCTTCAGCGCATGTGCAGAATGGTTCTATGCATGCGCAGAAGGGTTCTGCGCAGGTCCCGTATTTTCCGGAGCCGCGCTTGACAGGTATGTGTATAAAGACCAGGGTGGCTAGTGGGATTATGCTGTAGTTTTTACATGGAGTTGAAGCTGAGGTACAGGAACATCAATGTAGCCTTGTTTTCAGTTAAGGATTGATGGTGGCTCTATGAGGTATTGACCTCTGAAAGGCCCTATTGTTAACAGGCTAAACTCAAGGCCATGACTTTCTTTATTGAGTCAATCCATTTTATATTCAGTTTTCCTCTTTTCTTGATGGCTTCATCTCTTCCCAATATTATTGTCTTTTCCAACAATTTTTATAGCATACCTTTGATCATGATTTGCTTAGATGAAGTTCTCTCTCTCAAGGCAGAGCTAAGTAAACACAAACCTTAGGGCTGAATTTGGCCTTCCTGTAATCCTAAACTGGTACTCTGGGGTTCAACAGATGGCTATACCCTCTTCCCTCTTGATAAATTGTTTAGTAGTTAGTTATTCAGCTTCTCTGCAGGGTTTTCTTTTCCATTGTAAAATGCTGAACTGGCCCTCCTGGGGGTTACTGGTGGTGGCAGCTTTAAATATTTTTGGTTCCACTCTTTTGCTTTTGCATCATTGAAATGCACACCCTTCCCACTTTGAAAATGAATTCAGCCCTTGAGTAGAAAGAGGTTTCCCACCCTTATCTTAAAAGGAATCCCTTGGGCAGCAAAGCTATGTGAAGCAGTTCTAGAAGAGGAGTAATTTCCTCTCAATAGATTTCAGCGGGCTGTGTAGGAGCTACCTTTGTCATACAGAATCCTAGCTAAAAGAGGTCTGGAAATCTAGGGCCATTTCCTGTATTACTTTCCCTACTAGAATTTTTACAGAAACAAAGTCATTATTTATATTTGAGATTTTAAAAATATGTACAAAGGTTCCAACTCATGAACATCTATAACTTTCAAAAGACTCCTGCTCTGATCCTAAGTTGTTCATGATGGGAGAATGCCTTTTTCTTTTTGCATCAGACCATGCTGTCATCAATTTATGATACAATCCTATATGGGCCTAAGTAAAGGTAAAGGTTTCTGTTGTGTCCAAGTATCATTTATTAATTATATGTTTCGCTTAATGTTAAGCCCCAGCCGCGCCAAGCGGCAGAACCAGGAGCATGCCTTTTCCGGAGGCACCAAATTCAAATAACTGTCTGTAACTAAGCTGATTCGTCACTTCATATTTTGCCGCCTCTCCGGAGGCCCGCCGAAGTGTATCCATTTGTGTAACTGACATTCTCACTGTATATAAGCAAACCACCTTGTGCATATTCCCCAGTCTGATTTCCTGAGCTGATAATAAATCACTTGTGTTTGACCCAATCCTGCTGGTCAGAGTTCTTCTTAGCACCGGACTCAACAGTTTCCCTTGCTTGAAAGCCAGTCATATCTGACTCTAGGGTTCAGTCCTCATCTGTTTCAAAGCCGAAGAGCCAGCGCTGTCTGCTTCTGCAGACATTTTCATGGTCATGTGGCAGGCATGACTAGACACCGGAGCGCACGGAAAGCTGGTTATCTATTTATTTACTTGTGATCTCTTGCTTTTGAACTGCTAGGTTGGCAGGAGCTGGGACAAAGACGGGAGCTAATTCCGTTCTGCAGTACTCAGAAATCGAACTGCTGACCTCTCGCCTTCCAGTCAGCATCTTAGCCACTTGAGCCACTGCAGTCCCGAAAGGTAAAGGTAAAGGTTTCCCTTGCTCGAAAGCCAGTCGTATCCGACTCTAGGGTGCAATGCTCATCTCTGTTTCAAAGCTGAAGAGCCAGCGCTGTCTGCTTCTGCAGAAGTTTCCATGGCCATGTGGCAGGCATGACTAGACACCGGAGTGCACGGAATGCTGTTACCTTCCCACCAAAGTGGTCCCTATTTATCTACTTTCAACTTCTGGCTTTCGAACTGCTAGGTTGGCAGAAGCTGGGACAAAGACGGGAGCTCATTCCATCCTGCAGTACTTTGGGAATATGCTACCAGCTCAACTACAGACATGGATTGTTGTCTTTATAAGAAATTCCGAGCAGATTCCAGTTTCCCCATCAATCTTTTAACAGTATTAAAGAGAAGTAAATTCTGGCAGGTGCACTTGGCACGCAAGCAACAGAACAGCTGAGGCTGTTGAAATTCCCTCTTCTGTTACCAGGGTGGGTGGATAACAGGAATGTGGGATATTCTATTTTGTGGGGTCCCCCAAGGTTCAGTACTGGGACCCCTGCTTTTCAACCTCTTCATAAATGATCTAGAGGTAGGAGTAAAAAGCAAGGTAGCCAAATTTGCTGATGACACTAAATTATACAGGGTAGTGAAAACTGTGAGAGATTGTGAGGAGCTCCAGAGGGATCTCTTGACACTGGGGGAGTGGGCAAAACAGTGGCAAATGAGCTTCAACATCAGTAAGTGCAGAGTGATGCATGTTGGGGCAAAGAACCCCAATTACATTTATAAACTGATGGGGTCTGAACTCTCTGAGACAAACCAGGAAAGGGACCTTGGTGTCCTGGTGGACAACTCAATGAAGGTGTCTACCCAGTGTGCCTCAGCAGTGAAAAAAGCAAACTCAATGCTAGGGATCATTAGGAAGGGTTTAGAAAATAAGTCAGCAAGTGTCATTTTGCCTCTTTAGAAATCTATGGTGAGGCCCCATCTGGAATACTGTGTACAGTTCTGGTCGCCATACCTCCAGAAGGATATTATGGAGCTGGAAAAAGTGCAGAGGAGGGCAACCAGAATGATTAGGGGACTGGAACACCTTCCTTACCATCTGAGGCTGCAACAGTTGGGCCTCTTCACTCTTGAACAACGACGTCTAAGAGGTGACCTGATTGAAGTTTATAAAATCATGCACGGTGTGGACAAAGTAGATAAGGAAAAACTGTTTTCCCTATCGCATAATACCTAGAACTAGGGGACACTCCATGAAACTTTTGGGTACTAGTTCTCAAACAAATTAAAGAAAGTACTTTTTCACCCAGAGGATTACTGGTCTATGGAACTCCCTGCCAGAAGAAGTGGTGACAGCTGACAGTCTTGACAGCTTTAAGAAAGGATTAGACAAGTTCATGGAGGACAAGAGTATCAATGGCTATAATTATGGATACTTAAGGACAACCTCCGGGTTGGAGAGATAGGCAGGATATCTCAATGCCATTTCCAGGGAATCCTAAGCAGGTGAAGGCATCTGCTTGGGAATACCCTGAAGGAAATGGTGAGCCACTGTGTGAGACAGAATGCTGGACTGGACGGGCTGTGGCCTGTTCCAGCAAGGCTGTTCTTATGTTCTTATGTTCTTAACTACAAACCTAAAGATCACAAAGAAGAGCCAGGCGTAAAGGGAACAGATATGAAGCTGAGATCCTCCTAGAGTTGTTCGGTCTCAGGGATCCCGATGATGTCTCAGGGAATTGCAACTTTCATCTGACTTTCTCAGTCTGGCCTGATTATCCTGCTGTGGTAATAGAGTACAACATACTGCCAGCGACTCAGGCAGCAGCTAACTAATCTGACAACCCTGAGGACCAGGGCCGTAGCCAGGATTCTAGATTTGAGGGCCGAATTTTTTTTCAGGAGGGGCAACAATGTCACACTCGCATATATAACATTGGGACCACGGGGTTGTTGGGGGGGGGGCTGTTAGCTCACGAGGGTTTTTGCCCCCACCCACCCCCGGCTACGGCCCTGCTGAGGACTAGCAGCCTTGGTGAAGTCCACAGGGAAGGGTGATGATTCTTAACTGGATTAATCCCACTTGAACCCATCTTGATGGAATGTAGCAGCTTTATCAATACTGGCCTGGGGCTGATGAGGACTTTGCATACCAAAAGGGCTGAGGACCAGAAAGTGACTTGGGGAACTGGATCAGTGGTCTCAGGGGTCATACTGTGATGTGGAAGGCAGATGAAAGGCCACTGCATTATATTCTCAGGAAAGTCTTCATGGATGATCACCATGAAGATTGGCAATATTCGGATTCGCATACGGCACAAGAAGAATATGATTTTCTGGACAGGGAGTCAACTCTCAGGATGGGCAGTAAAGGGGGAAGAGAAAATCTGTGTGTGAAATAAGATGTTCCATTTCTACCTATTTTCATCTGGTGGTCAGGTCACTAGCTCATTATAATTCAGTTATTTATATTGCACTTGCACAAGGCTAGTGCTCAAAAAGCCAAGATTGAGGGGACAAAGGGAGAACCCAGCTTGCAAGTATATCTGTGATAGCATACGGAACCATTCCTGTGACATTACAAGGACCTGAGCTCAAATTTTGGCTCTGTAATCTCAAAAGGACACTAATGACCTGACAATCCTAAATATCTCTGACCGCAGACTCAGTCCAGGAATTCATTTTCACTGCTCCAGAAAGACCTTAAACACATATATTCTCTACATATATAGATATTGGTTATCACCCACCATTGCTTCCACAGCACAGTTAGGATGGGAAATAGCTTTTTGTTATTGTATGCCAGTAGGAATTAAAGATTTGTACACATAGTCTAGCTCAAGAGCCAAATTTATGTACAAGGTACCATATTTTCCGGCGTATAAGATGACTGGGCATATAAGACGACCCCCAACTTTTCCAGTTAAAATATAGAGTTTGGAATATACTTGTCAGCTGCAGTTAAGTACCTGTCCTATAAGACGACCCCCGACTTTGGCACAGATTTTTCAGGGTTAAAAAGTAGTCTTATACGCCAGAAAATACAGTATATATGCTACAATTTAGGTCCTCAGATTATAAGGAACCTCAGAATAAATACATAACCATAGCCACTCCTCCCTTTTATTAGGATAAAATATAAAATGCAATGTTTTAGTAGTTATAGGGACACAGCGTTCTCTGCGCTCCGGTGTCTAGTCATGCCTGCCACACGACCACGGAAACGTCTGCAGAAGCAGACAACGCTGGCTCTTTGGCTTTGAAACAGAGATGAGCATTGAACCCTATAGTCAGATACGACTGGCTTTCAAGCAAGGGAAACCTTTACCTTTACCTTAGGGACACAACTAGCAGAGGAACAGGTGAGCTTCAGAAAAAGTATAAGCTGTACAGATGCAATTTTTATACTCAAACAACTAATAATAATAATAATAATAATAATAATAATAATAATAATAATAATAATAATAATAATAATAATAATAATAATAATAATAATAATAATAATAATAATGGTTTATCTATACCCCACCCTCCTGATGCAAGCGTCACTCAGGGCAGCTACAACATAATAAAAAACTTAACAATGATAATAAAAAATATAGCAATATACAAGATGCAAAAAAGTAACAAAAACCAGTATACAACATCAAAGCAAAATAATACTGTACAATACAAAAAAAATAGTACAATAACACAATACAAAGGAGTCAGTGGCAGCGGCAGTAAAAGTCCTTTTAAAAAGTCTTTTAAAAGTCCGTTAAACCCCCACAGGGGCAAAGCCCAGGATGCCAGTGGAGGAGAGCATGTGTCCGGTAGCCTTGGAAATACAGCCTTTTTTAGTCACACCGGGCCACCCCACAGCTGAAGCCAGTCTCTCCCCACCCTCACTCTCACCGAGGACAGGCACCAAGGGCAAACCACCACCACCACCACCACCCCGCTCTCACTGAGGGCAGGCACCCGGCCTCTGAAGCTGGTTGTGGTAGAGGCTGCACCGGCTCCAGGGCTTTTGAAGCCAATGGCCACCCACCCCGCAGGACAGCTCAATGGCGGTGGCAGTAGCAGTGGCGGTGCAGCTGCCCTCACTCCTCCATAGCTGGGATATGGACAAGGTGCGCCTTCACAGTCAATCCATCTGGCATGGCTTCTTCCACCTCATGACAGTTGGGAATCAGAACGTAGTTCCTTCTACACTCATTTTGCCGTTGGGCCCAATATGATGGTTTCCAGTGGCATTTCCTCCACTGAGGTGGGCCATCACCCCCCACCCCCACCCCCCCGATGTATGTTATTTGAATTCCAAACCTAACCCAGTTTTATGAATACAGTATGTTTAAAAACTAAATAAATTTGGGGGCCATAAATTAAATTAACAGTGTAAAAAACTTAGAGGTCTTCCAGTCAGCAAGGAAATATTTTCCTTTTTGAGAAAACAAAATTTTAGTAGAAAAAATTAGAAGGCTTTGTTTTTTATCATTGGCTGATAAGCATTTTCCAAGACAGCCATGCTATTATTACTACTCTACAAAATCCTTGGATTAGAATCAGTAAAGAAAAAACTGATTGGAAAGAAACAGCATATCTTAAATATTGTTATAGAGGGGATAAGTATAAAACAAAGGGTAGAGTTAAAATACCTGGGAACAATATTTACTGAAGATAGCAAAATGGATGAAGATATTAACATATGGTATAGTAAGGCCAACCCAATATTGGGACAGTTAGCTCCACTCTTACAACATAAAGCAATACTGACAAGCAAATGAAAACACCTCATATAAACTATATTGATTCCCATCTTATGTTACCAATGCCAAACATGGACACTTAGAGCAAAACATAAATGAAAGTTAGTCACCATGAAAGTGAAATGTCAGAGGAAGGCTGCTGGAGTAACTAGAAGGAACGAAATCAGAAATGAGATTATAAGGAAAATAATTGGAATAGAACCAAGCTTAAACCACATGCAGAGGCAACAAATAAAGTGGTTTACCCACTTGGAGAGAATGTCTTGGAATTCCATACCATATAGGGCATACGTGAAAAGAGGAGACGGACAAAGGCCACGAGGCAGACCCAGAGGAAGATTATTTTTATTTTATTTTTTATTATTTATTTAGATTTATATCCCACCCTCTTGCTCCAGGGCAACTCATGGTGGCGTACAACATGTAAAAACATTACAATATAAAACCCCATAAAAACTACAATAAAAGACTCTTTATAAAAACCACCCCATGTCTAAAAAGACCCACCCCTTCCCACAATCATTGAAAGGACATGTAACATCAACTGAGCCAACGTGCAGGAGTCAGTACCCCATCGGCGCCCCAAACTTGCCCTGTCAGCCAGGTTTTTAACAGAGAGATAACATCAAAGACATGTTATCAAAGATAACATCAAAGACATATTACAAGAACACCAAATAACACTGGTGGAGGCGCTAGAAGAGTAAGAACCAGGAGGGGGCAGGGGGAAAACCATCCTGAGCGAACAGCCCACCCCACCCCACGATGACAATGTTATATATGTGTTGTGTCTAAAGCTGCTATTGCCTAAGAGCTCAAGTCTCATGAGACCTTGTCAAACTAAAGAAGGTTGCGCCATCAATTCTGGCGCCTAAATCAAATGTATCTAATGTTGCTAACGTTTGAAGTTTAAACCAAGGGCCAATCCGAATAAAGCCCGCTCATTTGTAACAATTGTAAAACGGCTCTCTAGTGTATAAAAAGAGCCGTCGGTGTACATAGAGTTGAGTTGAGTCAGAGCTGAATAAAGAAATCACTGTTGTTTGACCCATTATTGCTGGTCTACTTCATTGGGTCGTCCAGATTCAACAATATGTGAGTCTGACATTGTTGCCCCACCTGAAAAAATTTTTGGCTCCCCAAATCTAGAATCCTGGCTACAGCCCTGGTAAGAACAAGAACCTTGTGTCTCCCATGACACCAGAATGATTAAAAGAAGAAGTAAAGATGACTGGGCCCTAGTCTTGACATACCTTACTTTCTCAGCATCTCAATTCTGCCCTGCCTGGACTCCACCTTCCTCCCACCCATGCTTTTAATTTAAGCCTACTCTGCCCCCTTTCTATTTCCACTCTGCCCCAACAACACCCTCTTTTTATTTCCCCAGATTCCTTTAAAATAAATCAAAGGTAGAATGATGGTAAGATGGTGGGGCCATTGATAAAGAACCAGAGCAGAGATAGGCAGGTTTTGAGTGGGAAAGTTCTCAAAGCAACTTGTAAGACAGAACATGAATAAGAATTGCAACAGCAAAAGATAGATAGGATACAGTTCAAAGGTCGCCCTTGCTCAAAAGCCAGTTGAGTTTGACTCTAGGGGTTGGTGTTCATCTCTGTTTATAGCCAAAGAGCCAACGCTGTTTGCATCTGCAGACGTTTCCATGGTCATGCGGCAGCCATGACTAAACACCAGAGTGCACAGAACACTGTTACCTTCCCACCAAAGAGGTACCTTTTATCTACTTGCAATTTATTGCTTTCGAACTGCTAGGTTGGCAGGAGCTGGAACAGAGATGGAAGCTCACTCCATCATGCAGCACTTGGGTCTCAAACTGCCAACCATGTTAAGATATTGTAAGCACAACACATTTATTTCCCTTTGTGGGGGTTTATGAACTTGCTGTACTCCATTACCCTACATAATTTATTAGGAGAACAGACTGTAGCTCCCGTCAGCCACCACTAGTTTGGCCAATGGTCAAGAATGATAGGGGTTCCAACAAGATCTGGAAAGCCATGAATTTTCTGTTCTTGCACAAATCTTCTTCCATTGGTGTTTTGCTAAGTTATTGAGCACTACGTTTTGAAAGATACATTATCAGTTGTTGACTAAATGTGATTCACGCCCAGCAATAACTAGTAGATTGTTGCTGTTGTTGTTCAGTCACATAGTCGAGCCAACCCTCTGCGACCCCATGGACCATTACACACCAGGCACCCCTATCCTCCACCATCCTCCTCAACCCGCACAGCTCTGTGCCCATTGCGTTAACAATACCATCTAGATTAGCACTTGACAATGTGCTACAGACAGTTCTCAAGTCTTTTTTGTGACCCATCCCCAATTGTGTGTATTATGTGCCATAAAGTCAGAATCAAATTACAGTACAATGATCCTAATGTAACTTTCAAGAAATTTAAGGAGTAGTTTTAGCAATGCCATATCATATATTCAGCCAGTGAGCTTCCACAAACAATTTGCTGGCCCAAATTCAGCCTGAAACCACTGAGTTGGCTATTTGCCTCAACAAAGTTTACTAAGTCTTTTTTTTTTTTGCAAGTGTCTATTGTAACAGATCTTTCCAACAGTTTATCTGGCTTAAGCCTCCATTGTATTCAAAGATGCTAAAGCTTTTGTTACTGTTACACATCCTTAGGTTGCTTCTGATAAGTTAGTGACCTCCATGAGATAGTATCATTAACACAGTTTTTTTCTTTACTGAGTCAATATTGTTTTTACTAGGGGGTTCTTTCTGCTATTTCAAGCATTACTGTCTTTTCCAATGAGTCTTATTTTCTTATGATGTATCTAACAGCTCCTCCGGTGGCTTAGCGGTTAAGATGATGAGCATGGAGACTGGAAGGTTGAGTTTCAATACCCGAGGGCTCCACTTGAGGACATGAAAGAAGCCTCATTCGAGTTTCCCCTAAAAATCCTTTCAACCCAGAGTAATCTCTGCCATGAAATTATTATTTGTGATGTGTCTAAAGTATAAAAAGTCTCAGTTTAGTCACCTTTGGATTTTGGGCTTCAATTTCCAGAAGCCGAAGTCAATTCTTCAAAGCACTGATCAGCCAATGTATTGACTTTGGCTTCTGTGAATTGAAGTCCCCCTGTGGGGTGTGTGTCCCACATTGGGGCACACTGGTTTAGTCATTTCAGCTGTAGGAAGATTTCTGGCTTGATTTGATCCTATTTATATATCTCTCTGGTGGTTCACAGTATCCATAGAGCTGTACCAGTCTACAACACCCCCCTGTGGAGGGTGTGCCCCACATTGGGAACTACTGGTTTAGTCACTTCAGCTGTAGGAAAATTTCTGGCTTGATTTGATCCTATTTATATATATCTCTGGTGGTTCACAGTATCCATAGAGCTTTGAATCTTTAGATTATTTCAATTGTTTCATCTTTAATTACTATTTAAATTCCCTTAGTTCAGTGATGGTGAACCTTTTGAGACCGAGTGCCCAAACTGCAACCCCAAAACCACTTATTTATTGCAAAGTGCCAACATGGCAACAGGGGAGGGAGGAAGCACTCCCATTGGGCTGTGGGGCAGAGTGAACTCTGTGCTGAGGGGGAAGGAGGAAGCATTCCCATTGGGTGACTGGGAAGAGGAGCAGGACAAAATCTGTGCTCAGGCAACCGCACGGGTGCCCACAGAGAGAGCTCCGAGTGCCACCTCTGGCATGCATGCCATAGGTTCGCCACCACTGCCTTAGTTGACTATCTGCAGAAGGAAACTTTAATTCACAGATTTGTGGTAGTTGTTGCTTCTCCCACAGTATATCATACATGGTTCCCAGAGTTTATTTTAAATTACTTGATTAAAAAACTACTTTATGCTATAATGAATTAAATGTAAAGGTTAATGAATTTCAATTAAACTTTAATCAAGTTTAATCAAGTCCCAATAGGTTTGGGGAGAATACAATGAGATTTTATTATGATAAAATAAAGTAAAATTTCTTCTACAAAGTTGTGCCCCATTTGGGTGTGCAGCTCTTGAGCAGCTGGTCTGCTTGGGAAAAAGTAACCTGTAATGTTGTAGAAGTTGTCCACCCTTACTTTAGTCATTCAGGATTGGAAAGAAAGAAAGAAAGACAGACAGTAATGAATCTATCTGCAAATATGGGTTCCATCCATTCGTCTGTCTGTGTCTGTCTCACACATATACACACCCTTTCTTAATTAAGAATAATGTTTCCATCCTTAGTAGGTCATAATAGAGCATTGCACACATAAGAACACAGCTGAAAGAGCAAGCCTTGCATTCTGCATCCAAGTTTCACTGAGGAATTAAAATAATAGGTTGCGCTCATAACTATACAACTGTAGTCCTTTTCTTTTTTGCAGTTGCAAAGGCAGCGAGCCACAGGGGACCACATTAATGAACCCTATTCTACGAACTGTTTTGACATCTCTAATTGTACTGCAAGGCACTTCTGACATACATGGAAGTAAACAATCCATAAAAGGCAGTAGAGAAACCACTGAACATGAAAGAACTCTGGCAAAGGAAATGGTGTGTGTGTCTGTGTGGAAAATCCGAGTTGATGCAATAACTGTAGATTTGAGCTGGATTTCAGGTCAAATTGGTTTCAGTCTGGAATAGTTTCATTGTAGTCATTTACTGTAGCTTTCCACCCATGTACCAGTCCACAACATAATTACATGCAGTTTAATTTTTCATTCAGATGTAGGTCACACTACTTCTCTATCTAATATTTTCATGCTCAGGACACTAGCCAGCCCTCCATATACCTACTCGGAAGGAAATATGTCAGTAATCATTAAACATCAAATTAACAATTAGAAATAAAGACTTGGCTGCAATTAACAAACTGACATAGTAATTTTATGTTCATTAGTCTAAATAAATCGTGTAACAAATTAAACAGTTGGAGTCATTATCTCAAATGAGAAACTCCTATGCTCAAACAGTCTGCCCAGTTGTTGTTGTTGAGCAGCCTCCCTTTGGGTCTCATCTGGCAGATGGTTCAGTAAGTGTCATTTAATTCACATAATATTTCTCTGTACAAACACAGACAGCACTAAACTTCTGTCTGGAATCCCAAGACATTTTGCTGTTGCTTTCATGACATGAGAACAAAAACCTTTCTCTTAAAACAAACACTGGCTTGTCCCATACTGTTTGAAGTAGTACCAACACAGCTGTTCATGTGAGGCATCTAAAAGCCAACTTTTAAAACACTGCAAGAATCCTAAGAGACAACTTGCTGAGAATTTAATCTTTTTCTTATTGCGGGATACATTTGTTGGCATTAACTTGGCTTAGCAAGTTACTATCAGTAATGTTAGTTTTTAAATACCTATGAGTTATTGTGTTCCTGCACTGAATTATGTGCTTAAAATTCAGACCTGTCCCTCCTAACCAAGTATGAAAAGTGAATATGTGTCCGGTATATGTGTCCGGCTGCTCTAGTTTAAGGTGAAGTGGGACATATCTGTATGGCTTTTTCAACAGCTAAGATTTGGAATAGTCTTTCAAAAATTGGAGGGCAGGGAAGTTAAAGTCACTTACAAGACCTCCTATCAACTGCTAATTTTTTCAACTTTAGTGTACTTATAAAAAACAGTAGCAAGTACCATGTTGTACAAATTTCCTAGCCACAGGAAAGAGCAGTAAAAAGCTTTAATTGTTTTTTTTTAATAACCACTCTGGAATTATTCAACTTGTGAAGAACAAAACATCTCAGAAACATATCAGCTAATGTGTTTCTCTTCTGGCAGCACCAAATTGTAGTCCCCTTGTTCTATGCACCCTGGTGTCTAGGCATGTGCCTGCCACAGGTCCATGGAAACGTCTGCAAAAGGAAAGCGCTGGCACTGTGGCTATAAACAGAGATGAGCACTGAACCCTAGAGTCGGATACAACTGGCTTTCGAGCAAGGGTGGCCTTTACATTTACCTTTTCCTTCCATCATCTTGTTTTTAACCAGAAACATCTATAAATGCTATTTTATAGCTGTGCTTACATTACCCATGAGTATGTGTAGAAGGAGCAGGCAGATTTTCTATCTCCACATCCAAATTGCTACCATGAGGAATAAGCCTTAATTGCTTACACCCAAAAGTTGATTACAGACTCTGAAAATGAGTATGAATATACAGTAAAACCTTGACTTACGTATGCCTCGAGTTACATAAAATTTGACTTACATAATGATTTTGTGCTAAAACCATGTCCCGATTTACACAATTTCTTATGGTTTGCATCGAGTTACATAAAGATTTTTTTCTTATGGGTTTGCTTCGAGTTATGTAAAAATTCATTTCCCTATGTGTTTGCTTCAATTTACATAAAAATTTCATTTTTCCTATGGGTTTGCTTTGAGTTACATAAAAAACCGATTCAAACAAAAGCCTACGGAACAGCCTTTTTTTTCTTAAGTAGGGGTTTTACTGTACAGTACTTTGCTAAACAACACAATTTTGGCCAGTAACAAATATCTTTAAAAGAAACAAAATCTGTAATGAAGTGTGACCATGAACATATGAATTCACTGATCTGTTTGGGAACATTGCCTTCTACAATCTCACTTTCTAATGTTTGTAAATCTGTTTCGGTAGCACTTTGCTACTTGTTACACCTAAGATCAACAGCACACCTGCTTATCAAAACTTGGTGGATCATTATGAATCACATTAAAAGCAAAGTGTCTCTCAGTTACAAACCAAGCTGTTTTTTTCTATTTCCCACCCCACTCGTTTTCTATTGGAGAATTCACAAGCTGAACTATTAATTACAGAGAAGTCCTGGAAAAAGGGAGAGAATCAGTTGGCACATCAAAACATATGCATTCAATTTGGTCTAAGAAAATCTTGATTACCACAAGAAGAAGTCCAACTACCAGTTTTGCTTAAACTGATTTTGCTCTCACCTGATCTTGCCCCCTAGGTGTCAAGTGCAACTTTTTGTCTGATTGGGACCAATGCATGATGAACTTCAAATCATTATTAATATGTCTTTACAGGACTTGGCCAAGACAGCTACATGAATTAATGTGGCAAGCCACACTTCCCCCTCAACTCTAGGCAATAGAATGCAAAGGTAGCCAAATAAAAAAGAGAGGGAGAAACCCATGTGAGCTATAATAGTATCATCCACAAGCATGGGTGATGACCACTATGGAATTGAAAACTAATTTCCATCTGTGATAATATAGTGATCCAGTGAAAGTGTCACCCACCCCTGTCTTCAGAAAGCTAATCCAGTTACAGTATTTTGATACTTATTCTTCCCTGTCTAGACCAGATGTGAAGTTACCAAAATAAAGCCACCTTTTGGTGAATTCATTCTGCAGTTCCTTTTGCCTGGCCTAGTGTGAGAAAGATTTGATACTGAAGGGAAAAAATTGTAAATGTGTCCGTTCCCCCTCCTTGGCAATGAAAATGGAAAAATGACAATCAACCAACAATTTCCTGCCCTTTCATAATACCCCAAGTTAGCTGCCTCAGGTAACCAGCTTATTCTTCTGCCTAAGGGTGAGGCCAGACTTGCACTAATATGGCCTCATAGCAACAGCAGTTTCCAGCAAACTTTGTATTGATCTTCACTTTTATTCTCCTTTGGTGAGGCAACCAGGTGTGTCAAAGATATATCCTAACCAGCTTCCGACAATTCACTGACAATGGCAAATTCCATCATGTCTGGAGAGAAACTATTTCATTCAAAACACAACTTTTGGTGATGGCAAAGCCATTGTATGTTAAAAACCAGAACTGTCCAATAGATATAACCCACAGCATATGGAAAATCTAGTTTTATGCAATTACTGGAAACATCCTATTTCTGTCACATTTTACTTTTGCTTCTCACCTGTTCATCACAATTTGAAATGCCTCTTCCATAATCCATTTAGAATTTTCTTTTCTTTTTACTACAGAAATTGTCTTTTTGCATTCTTGTCTAATAATACATCTAGTTTGAATGCACAGTTCTTCTGGTTCCTGGTCAGCTGAGCTTAGTAATAACACAAATAAGTTCTTTATGCGGACTTTAAATTCATAAGGAATGTTGTTTAAGCCTTGCAAGCTCCCCCAACCCACCCCAAAAAAAGCCAGTGAACAGATCAACTGCATTCCTGAGAATTGCTTAACAATGAAAATAAAGAAACACTGAACTTTGCTGGGCAAGAATTTCCCCCCACTTACTCCATCTTTACTTACTATGTGAAGGACTCCACTCCACAGAGCCTGTGCAATACTTCAAAGGCTCTTGGACAAGGGCAACATGTAATGAATGGGAGAAGAATTCCTGAAGAAGGAAGCATACTTCTGTCTCTTTAGGTTTGTGCCCAGCTCAAATTTATATTAAGCAAATTTCAAGGTTTGGTAATTATTGCTATAATTTCTTAAAATCTGTGCCCATACTTTTAGAACACAGCTAGGAATTTGGTGAATAGATTTGAAATTGCAAACAGACTCAATCTGTTATCCTTCCTGAGGTCAAGGCAGATAAGGGTGATAGGAAATGTAGTCCAACATGTCTGGAGAGGAAGGGATCAGGAAATATTTTTTGTTGTTGTTCAGTTGCACAGTCGATTCCGACCTTTCGCAACCCCATGGACCACCGCACGCCAGGCACCCCTATCATACCTGTCAAGTTTCAGGAAATTTCTGTCACCCCCCTGTATTTTACACTCTTTCCTGCAGTCATCCCATATTAGTCAGACTGCAATTAGACTGGAGTTAGACTGGAGGCCAGCACAGGATAAGCATAGCTGTCCAGTGTCCCGTTTTGGATGGGAAATTTCCCTTATTTGACAGGAATTTCGCAAAACTTGACAGTTATGACCCCTATGGACCACATGGACCATTGCCCTCCAGGCACCTCTGTCCTCCACCATTCTCCTCCACCCGCCCAACTCTGTGCCCATTGCATCTACAATATCATCTAGCCATCTCATTTTTAGCTGCCCCTTCTTCTTTTGCTTCAAGATATTTTCTTAAACAAAGCTTTACAAATTTCCAACCTAAAACAAAGAACAGGTAGTTCTCTGCTAGTTTGCTTTGCAGCTCCAGAGTGAAGAACCCAAACCAATTCGTTAATTGTGAAAAGCATGTCAACATTAGGATATTAAGGGCTGTTGGGAGCAGAATGGACGACCTCAGTAGGTGGTAAACTGTCCTTCCTTGGAGATTTTTGAGCAGAGTTTAGAGGCCATGTTTTCAGCTGCTTTAGCTGTAGATTTCCTGCTGTGGGCAGAGGGTTGGACTAGATGACCTTCGGGAACCCTTCCTGCTGCACAGTTATGAGCCTATGTTGAGACTTCACTTCCCATCAGTGCTGTCCCTCCCAGGCAGTGATGAGAGAGGAGAGATCCTGACCTCAAAATACAAGGGGGGGGGGAGGACTAGGAGCACACATGCTCAATTCCTGTATTTTCCCCGGAGCAAGGAAGTTGCCCATGTCAGAACAACACTATGTGTATGTGTGCGTGCGTGTGTGCGCGCACATTAAAATCGTAAATAATTGAAGGGCTGCAGAGGGGGGGAGGGGGGCTCCCCCTGCCTCCCCCTCCAAAACCCACCACCACCCTCACTAGCGATCAAAGGCTCATACGATGGACCCCTCAAGAGGCCCGGGGAAATGATTGTCACGGAAAAGCGACCAGGATACATAGATCTTAACGGGAACGGTGGTTATTGGGGTTGGGGGGGTTGGGGGGTTCGACTCAACAGGCAGGACTGTAGACTCCTGGCGATGCGTATGGAGTGAGGGAGTGGGAGGGGGGTCGCTCCGTTTCTTTCCGGCCACAACAAAGCTTCAGCTCTCCTCCTTCGCCTCCCGCCCCGGCAGTCTCCTGCCCCCCCGCCCCCCGCCCCCCCCCCAGTTCTGCCAGGCTTCGTCTTTCTCTCTGCTCCACTTTCCTCAGGCTGGCAGCCTCTCCTTCGCGCCAGCCTTTCAGAGTGGGGGGGGGGGGGCACCGCTGCCCACATGACCCCTGGCTGGCAGCCTCTCGCCCCCTCCCCCGGGCCAGGGATAGGAGGAAAAGGGGACGGCGAAGGCTAGACGGCGGTGGGGAGGGAGGGGGCGTTTCGAAATTAAAGGCGGGAGAGAAGGGCGACGGGTCGCTTGGGTTGGGAGACGTCTCCCCTAGTGTCCCCCCCCTCTAAGAAAAAACCCACACCAGACGTGCAGGCGCAGGAAAGTCCAGAGAGGAGGAGGAGGAGGAGAGTGCTAAGGGGTCGTCCAGGGTATGAGGAGGGGGGCTCCCAAAGAGCAACCCCGGGTGGCCATAGCCGACGCCCCTCGCAGAAGATGGGGCTGCCCCTCCCTGGAGAGGGGGCGGGAGGCTCTCCTTCTGGGACTGAAGACCCACGACGCCTAAGGCTGAGGGGCTTTGTGGGGGATCGAGCGAGGCACGCAATGGAGTCCCTCCAAAGCTCTAGACATGAGGCTGAGAGCCCGGAGCGGAGGAGGGATCACCTCGCAGGCAGGCAGGTATGTAGGTAGGTAGGTAGGTAGGAAGGAAGGAGCGGTGACCCCAACAAAAAGGCACACTTCTGCACACAAGCCGATGCACACGAGACAAGAGCTTTACCTTCGGCGGCTGCTCATCGTTTCCCGTTCAGTCTGGACCACGCGCTGCCTGCTGCCAGACCAGAGTCAGACAGAGGCAGCCTCTCTCCGGCGCCGCTCACCTGGTGGAAAAAGGACCGCCCCCCTCACCTGCAGGCCACGCCCTCCCATCGTAGGCCACGCCCTCGCCTGCCCTGCGGGGACCCTCGCAGGTCACGCCCCGAGAGTGACGGATCTTCGTACCTCTCTCGCAGCAGGTCAAGGGTTTCTTGAACCTGTGACTCACACTCACCCGGTGTTATCTCGGCAACCTTCAGCCGAAGGGTTGAGAGGCAAAGTCTACCATCTTCTTTGCACCTCAAAGTTAGCAGAGTTTGGAAAAGTTAACTTCAGTTCCTAGAATTCCCTCATCCATGCTGATTGGGAGTTTGAATACAAAAAAAAAAAAGAGGAACTTTTCTGGTCTGTGGAAGTTACCGATTGCATTGCAGGATGAGATTTTTGTGACTTCAGCAGATACACGGGGTGGGTTGTGCCCAGCAATTACTCCCTCAAACAGTGGTGGGCTCCAAAATAAAATAATACCACACTTACTATAGGTTCTGGCAAACTGGTGCGAACCTGCTGATGCCTACCACTGCCCTCAAAGGATTGGCCATGGGTTCTTTCCTACCAAGAATGTGTGTCCCTTGGAAGTGTAGTCCTTAGCTGGAAACATCACAAAACTACGTCTGTTACGAGTGACACTACAAACACAGAGGACAAATGTTGGCAGAGAAGCATTGTTAAAGTAGACATAATTTATAAGCAATGCGGACTTAAAATTCGAATTGTTGACAGACATTTGTAAGGCAAAGATAAAGCAATGGTCCTACAGGACCTAGAACCTAGTGAGGCTTGTGGTGAATTGAGCTGTGAGAAACTTCTCATGCAGCCTGTCTTAAAAGGAAGTGCCACAAAACTCAACTGGACTCACTTCTGAGTAAGTGTTCATAGGGTGACAATATTCACAACTCTGATTTGTGGTGATGAAGTAAGAAAACATTACAGCCTGCAGCTGCTCAGAGATAGCTTATGGTAGCTCTAAACATGTTAACAATTCCCTTAATCAAATATATATTTTTTGGTTTTGAGGGCAACAGACACAGCAGCTAAGTGTTAAGAATCCTAGTGGTAAAGGCCAAGCTACTATTATTACATATACTATATAATTGTGTGCTGTCAAGTCACCTGTGACTTTTGGCAACCCTTTCCAGGATTTCCTAGGTAAACCTTGGTAAAGGATACACAGGGATAGTTCATTGTTGCCTTCTTCTGGGACTGTGCAGCTACCCAGACTGACTCTTCTTTTGGGACACTTATTGGGTAATCGAATTTCCAATCAAATTAAACCACTGAGCTGTCCAGCCAGCTTTGATTATTATTACCTGATGTATTTAAAGTTCATATCCTGTTTCTCCACTGTGATGAAATGACTAGGAGTTGCCCTTCTATGAGTATGTTAACAATGGGCACAATACACAAATGCAAGTGCTTTTCTGACTTCAAGGTTGGCACTTTGTCCCTTTAGGTGTGGTTAATTACAATCTTACTTGCTCACCTGTCAGTGAGTCATTCAGTCAGCAATCTTCATCTTGGAACTGAGTTTATTTGCAGATCTCATTGCCACAGTATTGAGTTTGGCTAATTTGGACGCCTCTGTGTTTCTTTCTCCATCGCTACTTACTGAATCTAAACCAGTTCCAAGGGTTTTGAGCCAGTAAATTATTCTCCTTGTTGTTGTTAGGTCACACAGTCAAGTCCGACCCTTTGCAACCCCATAGACCACTGCAAGCAAGGTACCCCTATCCTCGGCCATCCTTCGCAGTCCACTCAGCTCTACTCCCATTGTGTCAATAATACCATCTAACCATCTCATCCTCTGCTGTCCCCTTCTCCTTTTGCCTTTGATCTTTCCCAGCATCTAGGCCTTCTTGAATAAGTCCTCTCTTCTCATTTGGTGGCCAAAGTACTTTGCAGGCGCACCCCCCAATAAAGGACTCAGACACCGATGAAAGTGGATAACAGCATTGGGCCACATTTATTGATTCATGCCCTAGTCCGAATTATAAATTTCTATTGGTAATTGACCAATTATAATTCTTAAGGCAAGCAGGCCGAAGTAACACTGGTAAGGTACCACCCAAAATTGCCAACGGCAATTGTTACAATGTATCTATTTGTATCAATTTGTTTGTTGACAACAAACAAATTGTTGACCGTAGTCAATATCTAACTAATGACCCCACCCTCTGACGCGTATCCGTAAAATCACGGGGTGATGCATGCTGTCTAGCTGTAGCCATCACCCCGTCGCCTGGTTCGTCGTTGACCAGACAACGTTTAACCAACTTATACCTGTCTAGTGTTGTCCAGTCAATTGCGAACCTGCCGGATACCTGTGGGTCATAAATGTTTACCTTACCAGTGCTACCCGCCCATGTGACCAAAGTCAACAGCAGCAACAGAAAAACCCCTATATCAAACCATAGCAACAGTGTGGGATGGGCGAAAAAACCAGGACCCAAGAGCCAATTGTGAGTCCCAGCCAAAAATTCCCACCCGGCCCCGAAGCGACCAAAATATCACACTGTTAACTAGGGAGGGGGTGGAGGGGAAAAACTTCTCTGCTCCGTCGCTTCGCAAAATGGCAGCTCGGCTGCCTCATGGCCGCCCCTTATATAAGGGTGCTGGCCACGCCCCCTAACTACCCGGATGCCTTCGTCCGGTGGGGGGCCCCCGCAAAGAGCGCGGCGGCCATTTTGGCACCGCGCTTGCATTGCAGGCGCACCCCCCAATAAAGGACTCAGACACCGATGAAAGTGGATAACGGCATTGGGCCACATTTATTGATTCATGCCCTAGTCCGAATTATAAATTTCTATTGGTAATTGACCAATTATAATTCTTAAGGCAAGCAGGCCGAAGCAACACTGGTAAGGTACCACCCAAAATTGCCAACGGCAATTGTTACAATGTATCTATTTGTATCAATTTGTTTGTTGACAACAAACAAATTGTTGACCGTAGTCAATATCTAACTAATGACCCCACCCTCTGACGCGTATCCGTAAAATCACGGGGTGATGCATGCTGTCTAGCTGTAGCCATCACCCCGTCGCCTGGTTCGTCATTGACCGGACAACGTTTAACCAACTTATACCTGTCTAGTGTTGTCCAGTCAATTGCGAACCTGCCGGATACCTGTGGGTCATAAATGTTTACCTTACCAGTGCTACCCGCCACACGGGGAGGCTTCCCAAAAGGCTCACCGCCCCCTCCCCCAAGACCGTCAGCTCGGTCAACAGGCCTGCTTGCCAGTCCACTAACAAGAGGTCCATACCTCCCTGCGACAGATGGGCCCCATCCCCTGAGTAAAAGCTCGTAATTTCGCAGACTGATGTCGGGGAGGCGAATGACGCGTCCCCCACCTTTGTCGAAAAGGAACCGGGCAATAGCCCCATTCACGGGGGGTCGGCTCGGTCAAGAGCCTCGAGGCCGCACGCCCCCCTGTAAGCGTACCGCGGTATCGTGTCTGACCAATTGAGGGTTGTGGCAGGCCACACATAACGTGAGTAGGGCAGGTCACTGCAAATCGCAAGCTTCCGCGATAGGCCAGTGACCCGCCCTAAGCCATCGCCCCCAAGGTTCATAACCAGGACATCAGGCGAGTCAGCATCCCTGATGTAGAAAAGGAATGGCAACAGTTCCCGCCATGACATGCCGCGCTTACCATACCACCTGAGATGTGCGGATGCACCCAGTCCCAGTCGGGGTCCCCACTCTGTCGCCGCAGCGTAATGCGCTGCCCTATGCAGCGTAACGCGCTGCCCTGTGCAGCGTAACGCGCTGCCCTGTGCAGCGTAACGCGCTGCCCTGTGCAGCGTAATGCGCTGCCCTGTGCAGCGTAACGCGCTGCCCTGTGCACATGGCTATGGCCCACCAGGCACACTGTCACCGGTGTAATACGACACCCAGGGTCTGTCAAGGAAAAAAAAAGGGGGGGAACAGTGCAGTGACAAAACTGGTACTCACGGTTAAAGAGGGCGAACACAAACTGAAAACATTGTGATCCCCACCCTCCCATGCGGCGTATGTCAGCCCCGGAGTACCCAAAAACAGCTGGAGTAGAAGCCACCCCTATCCTGAATGAATGGGTGCCGCAACGAGCCCCAGGGAGGCCAACACTGGCTATTGCCTACCGGCACCCTCCAAAATTGAAATTTAGTAAGGGGAGACCCATCTTGGTGACAGAAAAACGGGCCATGGTGCCTGCCACGCAGTGCAAGGAACTCCTGTAGGGCACCAACCGGACAGATGTCTGCCAAAGAACACCGTAGCAGTCTTACTCCACTGCCCACTCCATGCTGATCCGTCTTAGAGGAGCATATCCTCAACTGAGCCCAGTCTCTGGCCACATAGACATCTTCGAGTTCCAGTGCCCTACGACTTGCATCCGCCTTAGACAGCATCACAAGCTCGCTGATGCGGAGCGCTCCAAAAAAGGCCACCGTTGTAGCCACATGAAACAGGGCTGCCTCATACCTATCAAAACATAGGTCCTGCCAGCCCCGTGCCAGTTGGGTAAGAACCCCTGGGGAAATTGGGTGGCGGTCGTCCGGGCTACGCCCACGCTCCCGCGCCCACCCCTCCAAAACATGTCTCACACGGAAGTCAGCGGTACTGTCCGCATGTCCGCCTACTTTGGCCATAAAAGCCAGCGCTGACAGCCTGGATGCTATGGTTCGAGGTGCAAGGCCCTGGGAATGCAGGTCAACCATGAATTGAAGTATATGGGCCACCGGGATCGGCCAGGTATCTGGCAGCCGGAATTGGGCACAGAATGCCCTGAAAGAATTGAATGCGTGTTGATACGCCTTACGCGTGCGTGGCGCTAGCGACATGCCGATCGCCCGGTTCACCTCTCCTTGCCAAAGGTCCATATCTCTTCCGGGAGTGGCGAGGGAAATTCCTCCGCATCCGGGGCCAAGGCACGGAACCGGGAGATCTGCAGGCGGGACAAAGCGTCAGCGATATCATTATTGACCCCCGGGACATGCCTGGCCCGGAACAGTACATTAAGGCGCAGGCTGCGCAATACAAACTGGCGCACCAGGTCCATTACCCTGGGTGATTTGGAAGTCTGTGAGTTGACAATGTGGACAACGGCCGCATTGTCACACCAGAAATGAACGACCGAGTTGGCCCACTCCTCACCCCATAGCATCAAGGCCCCCAGGATGGGGAAAAATTCCAGATACGTAAGATCCCGCAGGCGCTCCGTACCTGACCACCATAGGCCCACTTCCCATTGAAGTACATCCCATAACCCAGGGACCCAGAGGCATCGGACTGTATCTGGAAACGAGGGGAAGCCAGAAGGTCAGACCTCCAAAATGACACCCCATTGAACTCCCTCAGGAACTGGAGCCAGATAAGCATATCTGCCTTAATGCCCTGGGTTAGTCTCACCCTATGGTGGGGCCTGGATAAGCCTGTCATGGCGTCGCACAAGCGCCGAGCCAACGCCCTGCCCGGTGCGACCACCCTGCAAGCGAAATTGAGATGACCATGCAACACCTGCAGTTCCCGCAGTGATGCCTTGCGTTTAGCAAGCAAGTCCGAGATAAGGGCCACTATCCTTGACACCTTATCCCCTGGCAACCTAGAAGCCTGCGCTACCGTGTCAATCTCCACCCCCAGGAAGACTAGCTGTGTAGATGGGCCCTCGGTCTTTTCGGGCGCTAAAGGGACACCCAGTTCCTCCATTAGCGTCTGAAATGTATTGAGGAGACGTGTGCACGTGTCCCAGCCCCGTTCACCCCCGAATAAAAAATCATCCAGGTAATGGGCTACAGACCGGGACCCAAACCTGCGGACAAAAACCCAATGTAGGAAGGTGCTAAAACGCTCGAAGGCCGAGCACGATATGGAACAGCCAAAAGGCATGGCCTTATCGAAATAATATTCACCCCGGAACTTAAAACCCAGCAACTCAAAGTCACCCGGGTGAACCGGCAGGAGGCGAAAGGCAGACGTAATGTCGCACTTAGCCAACAGCGCACCCGGGCCACATGAGCGCACCATGCGCAGCGCTTGGTCAAAAGATGTATACCTAACCGAGCAAAGGTCATCAGGGATAGCATCATTGACCAATCGGCCGGCTGGGTAGGACAAGTGATGGATCAGGCGGAACTCGCCCGGTGACTTCTTGGGCACCAAGCCCAAGGGTGACACTTTAAGGTTGGGGAACGGGGGTGCAGGGAAAGGGCCAGTGACCCTGCCCGCATCAACCTCCTTAGAAATGCTGGCGGCAGCCACCTCCTCCCTCCGCTTAAGGGACAAAAGGTTGGGGGCATCTTGGGGGGACCTATCACCCTGGAAAGGAATACGGAATCCCAGTCGAAAACCCTGAAGCAGGTAAACCGCATCTGCCCCCTTCGGGTACGATGCGAGCCAACGCTCCAACATGTCCACATTAATTGGGGAGGGGGCCTTTCGGTGGACCAGCTCCCTCTGCGGCAGTCTTGCCAGCCCCTTGTCCGCCCCTACCTTTGCCCCGCACCCCTCCAGGCCTGGGGCAGGCGGAGGCTGCGTGGGGGCCAGCGCAAGAGGGACACTCATGCCTGTACCGGCAATTCTTCCTACTGCAGGAACCATTGGACGAGAAAGTCCAGCACAGCAGGCGGGCTGGAACCCCCTGCCCCGCCACCTGGCGGGGTGTCTGTGCTGGGGCCGCTCGCTGGACCGCATGTCCACAATGGTATCTTTCCCCAGGCGCAGGGCGCGTGGGAGTCATGTACAGAAGCCACAGCTTCTGGCAGGGCTCGTCCCACCTCATCTCAGGGTGCAGGGGAATCCGCATACGGAATTCCTCGTCGTAAGCCAACCACGACGGGCCCGGGAAGTCGACCATCGCCCGGTAAATGTTGTCCAAATACTGGACCATTGGAATTGCCAGATCCGGCCGGACCCTGAGGTAGACCGCCATGTATATGAGGTACGCTGGCAACCAATTGGCCCACGTACGTGGCGGCTTACGACGACGTGCCTGTTCCTTATCCTTCTCATCCTGCCCCTCCCTCTCCTCCTTGGTGGGCTCTCTGTTAAGAAGGGAGAAGATGTCCACATACTCCCCACGCCAGATCTTCTCTTTGGTGGCCTGGGCCAAATGGTCCCCCAGGGGCAAGGAATACCCCGCTGTCAGCAATGCCGACACCGGCACAGTGGGAACCACGGGGATCTGGAAAGGAGCCTGGACCAACCCGGCCACCCCTAACACATTCCCAACTGAATAAGAGGTACCACCCAAAACGGGGCCCTGAGTGAGAGGTGAAGTCACCGGGTGGGACGTCGGCGACTGCACCGTTGCACCACCCATGCGAGGCCACGGCCACTGGAATGCCCCCCCCCACGTGGGTAGGTGTGTGGGTGCACTAGATTGAACCGCATACTCACATGCAGCACCCCCGCGGGCCGCCCCCACCGGGGGTTCCGGCCCGCTGGGGGCGTCGGAGCTCACGACCGCAATTGAGCTCGTCGACGGGGCCTGACCAGCATCAGCCTGTTGAGTGGGGATCTGCGAGGCAGTGGCCGAAGCCGGCCCACGCGCCTCGGGCAGCTCGACCCGTCCTGCCGCCTGCCGCTGACCGGCAGACAAAGGATCAACCTGCAACCCAAAAGGCGCCCCCGGGTGGTTAACCCTTGCGAGGGATGCCTCGAGGGCCGCAACGCGGGCCAGAAGGGCCTCAACACTAACGTAGCCCCCTAAGCCAAGTGGGGGCAAAGGGCCAGCCGGCCCACTGGCTGCAGGCGCCGGTCCAGGTCCCTGGACCCCGGGGCCCATATACGGCCACGGCCCCAGGCCCGGCCCCTGCAGGGCCGGGGGGGTACCCTGCCAGGGAAGGGAACCCAGCCACCCCCCCTGGCTGAAACCCCCCGCAGGAAGCTGCGCACCAATAGAAGAAGGCCCCGCAGAATGGGCCATGCCAGAGGCAGTGGCCACTGCTTGCGGGCCGGGGGCCGCGGCCCCAGCTGGGCCGGTACGCGGACACCCCACCTCGGTCCAAGGGGCAATCAACCCCATCCCACCGGTCCCGGTGGGCTCAGGCAAAGGAGGCTGCTGGGGAGGCGCAGCCGCGGTCCTCCGACCCGGCTGGCGCCTCCGTGCAGAACGAGCCGCGTTCGCAGTCGCCTTCTTCTTCGAGGGCATAGCAGCTAAACGATGGGAAGCCGGAAAAGTCAAGAAAATCAGCAGCCAGAGGCTTCCCTAAGAAAGGCAAGAGCGGCGGAGGTAAGAGGGAAAAACTTCTCCGCTCCGTCGCTTCGCAAAATGGCAGCTCGGCTGCCTCATGGCCGCCCCTTATATAAGGGTGCTGGCCACGCCCCCTAACTACCTGGATGCCTTCATCCGGTGGGGGGGGGCACAAAGAGCGCGGCGGCCATTTTGGCGCCGCGCTTGCATTAGCTTCATTCTTCTCCTTAATCCAACTTTATTCCCCATTTGTTTTAGCTTGACTGTTTAGTTGTAACCATCTGTACTTTTCATTTTTCTTTACATGACCAAAGTATCCTAGCTTTCTGCCTTTTATGGGTTTGTGACTTCCTGAGTAACAAACTGAATCATCTTAGTATCTCATCAGTCATCCTCTTGATTTTTGAAGTTCTTAATATTGTGTGATAAAGGCATTTTCAAATGCTTCTGTTGTTCTGTATTAAAACCCATGATTCCGTGCCACACTTCCGTGTGATTCCGTGCATACTATCCTACAATGTGCACGTTATAGTTGCACATTGCATTCTTCATCTTAAGGAAGCTGCTGTGTTCCTTACTGTACCGTTATGGTCTCATTGTTCATTCAGTCAAATTTCAAACTTTACCAATGTGCTGCACACTTTTGGAACTTCTAGACTTTTGTGGCATTTCCAGGTAGTCCAGCACTTAGCAAGCTTCCTTCTCCCACAGCCTTCCACTAGCTCTCCTACCTCTCTTTGTTTTTGATATTTTCTTGTGGCTAGTGAAAAGGGGGAGGGTGAATCTTATTTCTTTATGCCTCTCTGTTCCTATGTCTATTTTTGCTCCTGATTTTTGTACCCTACTGAGTTCAAGAGTTTCCAAAGATGGCTCAAGGCTTATCTTACCTTTGGTGTCTCAAACATGGTCTTTGGAGCATGAGCCTGAAAAACTGTTTGCAAGTTGCCTCCCTTTTGCTCTCATTTAGGGTGTGTTAAGACTACAGTGGCTCAAGTGGCTAAGACGCTGACTGGGAGGCAAAAGGTCAGCAGTTCGATTCCCGAGTACTGCAGGACGGAATGAGCTCCTGTCTTTGTCCCAGCTCCTGCCAACCTAGCAGTTCGAAAGCAAGAAATTGCAAGTAGATAAATAGGGACCACTTCAGTGGGAAGGTAATAGCGTTCTGTGCGCTCCGGTGTCTAGTCATGCCTGCCACATGACCACAGAAATGACTGCAGAAGCAGACAGGCTGGCTCTTTAGCTTTGAAACAGAGATGAGCACTGAACCCTAGAGTCGGATACAACTGACTTTCGAGCAAGGGAAACCTTAAGAAGGCCTGAAGCAATGCTTGTTGAAAAAAATGGTGGGTTGATTGAATTACAATAGGGCCTTGCTGGCTAGGGAATTGGGGAAGTTGCCTGTTATGTATGTACAATGTTGCTTTAAGAAATGTATGAATGTAACCTGACCACAATTACAATGTAGCCCAGCTGTTATAGGAACGCTAGTAAGCTGCCCATAGAGGGCAGCTGCGAGCGTTCAACTCACATGGTTCTCATTCCTCAAATCACCAACAGCCGCGGGAACTCTCCCACACTAGCAAACAACTACGGAAGAGGGGCGTGACTCGGACGACATCACGCCGGTAGCAGCCAATAAGCTACCGTGCAACAAGATTCAAATGTATTGCACTACTGTATATAATGTGATGTACCTCCGCCATTACCACATGTTCATCCTGATCATCAACCAATAAACCTGTGTTAGTCCTCACTGCGACTCCTTCCTTGTCTTCCGTGCAAGACACTAAATTGGCGACGAAGGTGGGATTATGGCGAATCCCAAGGTCAAGCCTTACCAGTTTGATGTCAGCGAGCCCGAACAATGGGAGCTCTATGAGTGCCAGTTCCGGCACGCGATGGAAGCCGCGGGTGTCGACGCCGCCACGAGGATGCGCTCCTACTTCCTGGCCCAGGTGGGGCCGGCCACGCTGCGCATCCTGATGAACCTGGTGGCCCCCAAGAAGGTAGAAGAGGTGCCCATCGACCGCATGCTGGGGCTGCTGGGCGAGCATTTCCAGCCTCCCGTGTCGATCTTCCTGGCCCGGGTCGCATTCCACAGGCGAGACCAGCGACTGGGCGAATCCGTGTCTGCCTACGCGGCGGCCCTCAGGCTTGCATCGGTGCACTGCCAGTGGGACGACCTGGACCAGGCCCTCCGAGACCGCATGCTGTGTGGCCTGAGGGACAAGGAGCTTCAGCAGAAGCTCATGACCCGCGACTACCGCCTCATGTTCAATGAGGTACTGCGGGAGGCCCAAGCGGCTGAAGCGGCCAGAAGCGGGGTCAGAGTGTTCAAGTCCCGAGGGGCCATGTCCGAAAGGGCCAAGTCACCAGTACAGGCGGCCCGGCGGACACCAGCGAAAACGGCCTGGTGGGCCCCCAAGCCGCCCGCCGGCACACCAACGGCATCCGAGGAGTCGTCCACTATGGCAGACCCCTGCCCCAGCGAGGACGACGACGTCCAGCGGGTCAAGAAGTGAGGAGAGAAGCGACAGACCCGCAAGCAGCACGAACGCCACTGCGACGGTTGTGGGGCGTCCCACGACCGCACAAGGTGTCCGTTCCGAAAGGCCGAGTGTCACAACTGCGGCCGAAAGGGGCACATCGCCCGAGTGTGCAGGCGCGGGCGAGTCGAGGACAAGGGCAATTCGAACCATCCCCAGACGCACCAACGGAAGGCGGCCGGCACCAGGAAGGTCTCAGACGACCGCAGCATGGCAGGCGTAAACCGTGTGGGCCTGGAGCACCGGCGTTTCTTCGTGGAGGTACAGTTACAGGGGGTCCCAGTGAGGATGGAGATAGACTCGGGGTCGTCCTATTCCATCCTGTCCCAAAAGTTTATGCGCATTCCCCCAGATGCGCGGCCCAAGTTGCGGGCCATGAGGTCACACCTACGGGACGTGCAAGGGAACAGGATCCCAGTGGTGGGGGTGGGGAACTTCAAGGTGAAGTTCAAGAATTACTCCAAGAAACTGCCCCTAGTGGTCCTCAAGGGGGGGAGGTGCTGCCTTTTGGGAACGCAGTGGTTCGCTCCCCTAGGAATTGAACTGTCCGGCATTAACGCCATAGAGACTGACCCAATGCGGGACATGTGCAACGCACACCCGAACGTTTTCAAGAAGGGGCTCGGGACTTACAAGGGCCCCCCAGTCTCATTTGACTTGGATCCAGAAATCCGACCCATACGCCTCAAGCCAAGAAGAGTGCCGTTCGCCCTCAAGGACCAGATCGAGGTGGAACTGGACAAATTGGTGGGGCAGGGGATTTTGGTTCCAGTTGATTCGGCGGAGTGGGAAACGCCGATTGCGACAGCCCTTAAATCAAACGGGGAGGTTAGGATTTGTGCGGACTATAAATGTACGATTAATAAGGCCATTCGGCCAAATGCATATCCGGTACCCGTGGTCAGCCATTTACTGGCCACGCTTCATGGGGGGAGGTGTTTTGCCAAGCTAGATCTGGCGCAGGCATATCAGCAGCTCTCTGTAACCCCGCCTGCTGCCGCTGCACAAACGATCGTAACGCACAAGGGGGCATTTAAGGTAACGCGCCTTCAGTTTGGCGTGAATTCGGCCCCCGGAATTTTCCAGTCTCTCGTGGAACGCCTTTTAAAGGGGCTTCCAGGCGTTCTCCCATACTTCGACGATGTGTTGATAACAGCGGGGGGCGAGTCAGAATTAGCGCAAAGGCTAGACAGGGTCCTTTCAATCTTCGAGAAAGCGGGCCTCCGACTGAGACGGGACAAATGTGTTTTCTTTGCGAGGGAGGTCGAGTTTCTTGGGTTCAAGGTAACCCCGGAAGGCATCAAGCCCTCCGAGTCCAAGGTTGCGGCTGTGCAAAACGCCCCTCGCCCCACCGCAAAACCGGAGCTGCAGTCGTTTCTAGGGCTCTTAAATTTTTACCATTCCTTCCTGCCGAGGAAGGCATCCGTTGCTGAGCCACTGCACGCACTATTGAAGAAAGAGGCGGTTTGGTGGTGGGGAGATAGGCAAGAGAAAGCTTTTAGGAAACTGAAGGCACTCCTATCCTCGAGTGCTGTCCTGACCCATTTTGACCCTAGGAGGCCAGTAGTCCTAGTCTGTGACGCGTCCCCGGTGGGAGTGGGGGCGGTTCTATGCCACGTGTTGGAGAGCGGGCGGGAAGCCCCGGTAGCGTACTACTCAAGGTCCCTCTCGAAGGCCGAGCGCAATTACGCGCAAACTGATAGGGAGGCCCTAGCCATCATCGCGGGAACGAAAAAGTTCCATGACTTTTTATACGGCCGCGAGTTTATGGTAGTGACGGATCACAAACCACTTCTGGGGATCTTCACTACCGGCAAACCCACACCGCAAATTCTCTCCCCCAGGATGCTGCGTTGGGCCATCTTCCTCAACGCCTACCAGTACGAGCTGGTCTATCGCCCAGGGAAGGAGATCTCCCATGCGGACGCACTGTCCCGATCTCCCCTCCCTAGTGTAGGGGACCCCACATGCGAGGTAGAGCAGGACCACCAAGTCCTACTGATCGAGTCTCTCGACTCACCCCCCATTCTCCCGGCCGACCTCGCCAAAGCCACGGCTGCCGACAAGATGCTGGCCCAAGTTAGTTCCTGGGTGAGGAAAGGGTGGCCCACTACTCCCCCCGAGGAACAGTTCAAGCCATTTGTCAGGCGGAGAGTAGAGCTTTCCCTGGAAAGGGGCTGCTTACTCTGGGGCCAGCGGGTAGTTATCCCAGAGAAACTGAGGGCCAAGGTACTGAAGCTACTGCATACCAGTCACCCGGGGATCGTGCGCTCCAAGGCTCTGGCCAGGAGTTTCTTCTGGTGGCCCCAGATAGATGCGGATATAGAATGTTTAGTGGGCACGTGCGAGAGCTGCCAGAGCTCTCGGCCCGAGGAGTCCCGGTTACCCCATAGGGAATGGGACACGGCCCGCGGGCCATGGTCCCGGATCCATGTTGACTTCGCTGGCCCTTTCCGCGGGGCCATGTTTCTGCTGGTAGTCGACTCCTACTCCAAGTGGTTGGAGGTAATCCCCATGAACAGCACCTCCTCTGCGGCAACCATTAGACAGTTGCGCAAGCTTTTTGCCTGTTTCGGCCTGCCAGACGTCCTTGTTAGCGATAACGCTAGTACCTTCACGTCTGCAGAGTTCAAGACGTTCATGGAGCGGAACGCCATCAGGCACATTACCGCTGCCCCGTTTCACCCCGCCACAAACGGTCAGGTAGAGCGCCAAGTGCGCACTACGAAAGATGCACTGCGGCGCATGGGTCCCGGTGAGTTGAACCTTCATCTGTGTCAGTTCCTCATCTGTTACAGGACAACCCCCCAGCCTCAGGATTCTCCCCAGCCGAACTCCTCATGAGGAGGCGTCCGGTAACACTTTTTGACCGGATGGATCCGTCCAGGGTGGAGGATGAAGGAAGGAATATAAACATAGGGGGAGAGAGCTCCAAAAGTTTTTCGGTAGGGGACCCGGTTCACTGCAGGAACTACGTGGCCTCGGGGCCAGCGTGGGTTCCAGGGACAATCATTGAGCAGATGGGGCCAGTATCCTACAGGGTCGAGACTAGCTCGGGTCTACTCTGGAGAAGGCACGCCGACCAACTCAGAAGGCGAGTCACCAGTGAAGGGGAATCAGCGTTAGGGTCCTCCCCCACCCGCATTACCCAAGGGAGAGACATGGCGGAACCCGCGGATACAAATGCATATCCTGGGTTCTCAACCACAGAGGAGGATACTTTGAAAGAGAGGGATCAGTTTGGTTATGATTATGAGTTGCAGTACCAGGGGGGTGTAAGCGGAGTGGTCCCCCACCCGTCCTAGCGAGAAGAGGGGTTTCAGTTCAGCCCCTGGTATCTCCAGTCCCCCCAGTCCTTTTGTTTTAGAATATCCCATAACGCCAGCTCCCCGGAGACAAACACCCCCAAGACAGGCAGCGGGGGGGAGTCCGCCCACCACAGTCTCTAGAACTCCCGGGCAGGTAACGGGGGGTGGTGAGGCCACGAGGGTCTCTTCGTCGGTCCTGAGATTCGTTCTGGGGGGGACCCCGAGCTCCTCAAACGGTAGGCAGGGGTTCAGTTCCCAACTGTTCATTCCATTCCCGTCCCCCAATGCAAGGTTACCGCAGAGCCCACACCGAGCCACTACTGAGTCCCCCCTTTCCGTTGCAGGATGGGACTCCGCAGAACCAGGCTCCCCAGTGTTAAGTCAAGCGGCCGCATGCCCCAGGCGCACGTGCGGCAAGCCACAATGGTTGAGGGACTTCGTCCCATCCTAGGGGGGAGGGATGTTATGTATGTACAATGTTGCTTTAAGAAATGTATGAATGTAACCTGACCACAATTACAATGTAGCCCAGCTGTTAAAGGAACGCGAGTAAGCTGCCCATAGAGGGCAGCTGCGAGCGTTCAACTCACATAGTTCTCATTCCTCAAATCACCAACAGCCGCGGGAACTCTCCTGCACTAGCAAACAACTACGGAAGAGGGGCGTGACTCGGACGACGTCACGCCGGTAGCAGCCAATAAGCTACCGTGCAACAAGATTCAAATGTATTGCACTACTGTATATAATGTGATGTACCTCTGCCATTACCACATGTTCATCCTGATCATCAACCAATAAACCTGTGTTAGTCCTCACTGCGACTCCTTCCTTGTCTTCCGTGCAAGACACTAAATTGCCATCCAAAAGAGCAAGTTTACATAAGCCTTAGAGGCTTTTGAAGCTCAGGTAGCAATTGTCTTCAGTGAATTTCCAAAGAAGTAATGCCTTCCCTTGTTTCCTCCTTTCTCTGAAACAAGAAGACATCCCTACTCTCTTTCTCAATTTCTCAGGGTAGTGGCTGTCCCACTAGGACCAATTGGGTGCTACTGCTCCACACCTTGACTCAGGCTAGTCTGACTGAGTTCACTCTCAGCATGAGTGAATGTATGTGTATGACACAATGGTGGGGTAGAGCCTGGCCTGGAGGTGAAAGAGGAGAAGGAAGCAGCAGCAACAAAAACATCTGTACTTTTGAATAAGGTGTGCTCTTCTGCTTCTTATCTGAATTAATTGGGTGGGGTGAGACAGAATCTGAATAAATGTTTGATTCTGTATGTATGCAAATGCTTGCTTACTTTTCACCCCACAATCTGTCACTGCTAGATATCCATTCTGCCCTCAGGGGGCAAATAGCAACAACAGCAATTACACTTCTATACCGCCCCATAGTGCTTAGTGCACTCTTAAGGTGGTTCACAAGTTAATTAGCATTCCCCCCCCCCAACATGCTGGATGCTCATTTTACCCACCACAGAAGGATGGAAGGCTGAGTCAACTTTGAGTCCTGGTCAGGATCGAACTCACAATTTTCTGGCTACAGTACAGCAGTTTAACCATTGTGCCACTAGGGCTCTTCAGTGCTACTGAAAGTTGAGGTTTCACCTTTGCTTACCAACCTTATAGGCCACCTTCCCATTCTCCTAGGGATCTCTACAGCCTTTATTTGGCATCATTGGAGGGGTTTGCTTTTGTTTGTTACTAGGTAACAAGTCACTAGAGATAAATTGAGTAAACTCAGCCTGGTTATAACCTGGGACATTTGCAGTTCTCTTTAGACATTAGCTGGGGAAGAGCCATTCGTGTTGATTTGAGGCTCAAGGAAATTGATCAGGATTTGCCATTGTTGTTGATAGCTTCAAAATAGTGTCCCATGGTGCCAGATTGCCCAAAGGAAAGAAAAGTCAGGAGATATTCTCTTTAATTCAAGGAACTTCTGCTGGTTCAAACTAGGTATTTTAGGAAAGTGAAGGTGTTGACCAGCATGGCCACTGATCAGCATAGCAAGATCAAGATGTCTCCTGCTGAAACAACTGACTACAAACAGTGGGTGTCATTAATCTTTGGTAGAGCAAACACATTCTGAACCAGGCACACAAAAAGTAGTTTTTCATTCAATTTTCCTTCCTATTATTTTAAAATCTGACTTTGTATAAATGTATTTATGTGCATTTTCTGGGAATGGGGTCTATAGCTTTTTATCAGACTCTCAAACAGGCCTATGACCTTTTCAAAAAGGATGATCTACTGGTTATGGTTTTGATCTTTGTATAATTAACATAATATCATTTCCCTCATTGCTGTTGAAGCTGAATATATTTAACAGTACATAAGAAGTAAGGGGTGTCATTTCTGAAATCATCATGTCTTATCTTTGAGACTTCTGAACCATTAGTGATTCAAGGAGGCCATCCTTTATAAGAGTCTATTTCTGGCAATACTTTATTTTAAAAAAATCTGTGATGAGATTGACTTCTTATTCTCATTTGGAAAGTTCTCTTTGCTTTGTGGGTGTGACTCATGACTTATCTCTCTTGCCTTTTCTTTATTCTATATTTTATTGTAACTAGATCATATAAAGAATAATTAACTGTGCTGATCTTTCAAATTCCAATGCTGGCTATATGCCATCAAATTATTTCTGACTTAACAGTAACCTTATTAGAGTTGGCAAAGTATGTGAGATGTGCAGACAGCAGCGTACAAGTAATACCACTGTCTCACAGAGAGTTTGCATGGCTGAGTGGAGATTTTTGAAGCCACATCTTCTGAATTCAGGATGGGCCCAGTCTACCTACTCCAACACACTCGCTTTTAATTCCTCAGATCGATGGTTAGCAGTCAGAGACAGGAGGAGTGACTTCTATTGGTTTGAGGACCGCACAAGCCTACATAAGGGCCCCAACTGCTCTCACACCTGGTCCTTCTGGGAATTTTTTAACTGAAATGGTCCCCTCATGTCCTTCAACCAATGGCCATCTCAAAAATGCACACATTGGGGGATGAAGGGAGTCAGGAAGACTGGGGGTCTAAAAACAGGGCAAAATTACCTCCAAGATCCTTGTTAGTGTTAAAACCTTTCATCTGTAGCCATTTATCAGTTGGCCATCTGGTTTCTGGGTGAGTGATAACCCCGGTCATCCATTTCAGAAAAACACCTGTGCCATCTAGGATAGGTTTTTGCATACTCCAGCCTACCAGATGCCATCTTTTCTTGTTCTCTCGCTGGTACTAGGAAACCTTAAGGGAACAGTTTGCCCTCTAGGTGTCAGGATCCTGGCATTTTCCTGTGTGTCCATCACCTACATAGGTACAGAACTGTGTTTAGTACATCAAAGCTGAGAAAAGTTACTTGTTTGGACTATATGGACCATGCTGATGTGGGGGTGGGGTGTTTAAGAGAATTAAGCTCCAGACAGTAACTTCCCTTAGCTTTGGTTTACAAGCCCAGTATCCAGGTCACATTGCAACACTATTATGTTCTGTATTGACTCCCTTCACCAATACATAGTTTAAAAATTATCCCCATATCTCTCTAAAATCACTATTTTTGCTAATTCTTTTAATGTACCATTTATAGCTATATTCCATATTTTTCATATTCCATATTTTTCATCCAGTTCAAATTCTTAATCTACTTTCTGTTCATTAACAATATTCCTCTTTAATATTACCTCCTAATTCCATTTCCTAACTTGTTCTTAAAGCTTGCTGTTCATTTTCTGTTGTGTCTGAACCCTGAAAGGGTTAATCAGACAGAGCTGGCTCAAACAACAACATGGGTTTATTGCAAGCAGCAAAGAACAGGGAACAGGTGCAGTGAAACATCTTATATACAGAACATAGTTGTTACATTTATCCAAGACTTTTGGGGAAGCGGGAGAACAATAGCAAATCAGCTTCTTACAATTTGGCGCCTATTTTGCAAGGCGCGCTTGTGCATAAGCAACCTCAATACACAACATTCCTCCTTCCCTAATGGGGGACTCAACTTCCATACCTTTGGGGACGCCTACAGGCCCTCTTTGGTTGGTCTATCTGAGGGGAACTCAGAGACTGGCATAGGATACCCCCTTGTGCAAGTAGTTTCTGTAGACCCTTTGGGTTGCCCCATATTCAGGGTGGATCCCTGTGTCTCTCGGGCTGGCCTGACCTCCGGTCTGTAGGACGAGAAAATAGCACAGCCCCAGTCCCGGAGACAGTCCTCTCTGAGGGACTGCCAGGAGAAACATGTTTCAGTAATGACCCCAGCGGTATGGGCTGGCTGAAAAGGTCTGGATCCAATTCAAAGTCTGAGGGCTCCAAGCTTTCCCCCGACTCGCTTGAGCCAAGAGACTCGTCCAGCTCCGTCTCTGGGGAAGCGTTCTGCTCAATAATACGGGGACGTATTTGGTCCATGTGCCTCTCCAGAACCAACCCATTATCCATCAATACTTTATATGATACGGGCCCAGTTTGTTCCAAGACCTCTCCCTGCAACCATGGAGACCACGGGGCGTCATTTCTACAATACACGGATTGCCCTACCAAAAACCCTTTTGTTTCACTCCTTGTCCATGACACGGTGTGGGTCTAAGCAATCAAAAATTGAGGACAGCTTCCTTTTCATTAACAAATCTGCTGGAGAAAACCCCGAGGCTAGGGGGGTGATCCTGTGAGTGAACAGGAACTGACACAATTGCAAGTCCAAATCTCCAGACCACATTCTCTTAAGGGTCTCCTTAACTGTTCAGACCTGCCTTTCTATTTGCCCATTTGTAGCAGGATGAAAGGGAGTGGCCGTTATGTGGTGAACCCCGTTTCGTTTGAGAAAATCCTGAAACTCAGCTGACATGATTTGGTGTATGAGAACCAAGAGACAGGAACAGCCGAAGTATTGGCTTAACACATCTTTATTGCATGGTGGTCCGGGGGAACATGTAGTAATGGCGGACGAACAGCTCAATATATACAGTGGCTATACATTTGAATGTGGCTCCACGGTAGCCCATTGGCTACTGTCGGCATGACGTCATTTCAGGTCACGCCCTTCTTGTCCCGGTGAGGTAGTGGCGGGAATCTTCCCGCGCTGCAGTTCTTTGGGAATTGGAACCGTGTGAGCTGGGCGCTCGCTATTGCCACCAGGTGGTCATTAGCTCGCGTCCTAATTACAACGGGTTGCATTGATACAGTTGGTGGTTGTTTAAAGGCATAGAATTGAGAACACAACATCCCTCCCCCCTAGGATGAGACGAAGTCTCTCATCCAAGATGGCTTATTGCAAACGCGCTTTGGGCGTGCTGCTGGCTGGCTTGTCCCGGGAGTGCTACTGCTTCTCTGTCCCCTGGTTCCTTGTCCTGCAACGGGAGAGGGAGACTCGTTAGTGACTTGCCGCGCGGTTCTGCGGCTTTTGGGGAAGGGACGGAAAAACTGGGGGCACTGGGGACTAACGAAAAACCCCGCTTCTCGCTTGGATGGGTGGGGGACCACTCCGAACCCCCCCCCGGTTTTGTAACTGAAAATCAAAATTATCTCCTGGGGCATCATTAGAGGGATCCCTCAGGATATCTACGAGGACAGATTCCTTCCCCTCCCCCCTAGGTGGGGACCACTGGCCCCCCTCTCCTCCCCCTTGGGCTGAACGGGTGGGGGAGAACCCTAACGCTGAATCCTTTTCCGCGCCGTCCGCGCTCTGGTGTCCCGGAACCCTGCTCCGGAGTTGGTCTGCGTGTCGTCTCCAGAGTAGACCTGTGACGGTCTCTACGCAATACGACACGGGACCCGTCCGTCCAACGACGACGGCCGGGACCCAGGCTGGCCCCGCGCTGGCGTAATTCCTGCAATGCACCGGGGCACCGACTTCGAAACTTTTCGTGTCCGCTAACCCGATATTCCTCCCTGTGTCCTCCACCCTTGTGGGGTCTAGCCTGGTCAGAATCGTAGTCAGATTCCTACGCATTAAGAGCTCTGCGGGCGAGTACCCAGAAGCTAGGGGGGTCACCCTGTAGCCCAGCAGGAACTGGCACACTTGTAGGTTGAGATCCCCGGGACCCATGCGCCTCAGTGCGTCTTTGGTGGTGCGCACGAGGCGCTCGACCTGGCCGTTTGTTGCTGGGTGGAAAGGGGCAGAGGTGATGTGCCGAATGGCGTTGATCTCAGTGAATGCCCTGAACTCTGCGGACGTGAAACAACTAGCGTTATCGCTAATTAGGGTGTCGGGTATACCGAACGTGCTAAAAACCCTACGCAAATGGTTCACCTTCGTCGCCAATTTGGATGCCTTCCGAGGCAGGAAGGAGTGGTAGAAATTTAAGAGCCCTAGGAACGACTGCAATTCGGGCTTGGAGGTGGGGCGAGGGGCACCTTGAATTGCACCTTGAATTGCGGCTACCTTTGATTTGGAGGGTTTAATTCCCACAGGGGTTACCCGGAAACCCAAGAACTCAACCTCTTTTGCGAAGAAGACGCATTTGTCTTTCCGCAACCTCAACCCCGCCTTTTCAAACACCGCCAGTACTTTGTCTAGCCTTTCAGCCAACTCCTCCTCATTCCCCCCCGTTATCAATACGTCATCAAAGTATGGCAAGACCCCATCCAGTCCTTTCAAGAGGCGTTCCACGAGCGACTGGAAAATGCCGTGCGCCGAGTTCACGCCGAACTGTAAGCGCGTTACCTGGAACGCCCCCTTATGAGTGACTATAGTTTGCGCAACAGCTGCAGCTGGGGTTACTGAGAGTTGCTGATAGGCCTGCGCCAGGTCAAGTTTTGCGAAACACTTTCCCCCATGTAATCTGGCCAACAGGTGGCTGACTACCGGCACCGGATACGCACTTATAATCAGCACATATGCGAACCTCCCCATTGGCCTTCAGTGCAGTTACAATCGGAGTCTCCCACTCCGCGGAATCAACAGGAACAAGAATCCCCTGGTCCACCAATTTGTCCAGTTCCGCCTCTATTTTGTCCTTTAGTGCGAAAGGCACTCTGCACGGCTTGAGTCTTATTGGGCGGACCTCCGGGTCCACGTCGAACGCTACTGGGGGTCCCTTGAATTTTCCGAGTCCTTTCTTGAATACTTCGGGGTGCACGTCGCACACCTCCTGTATTGGGTCAGTCCCAACGGCATGCACCCCCCCCAATGAACAAACCCAGGGGCTTAAACCATTGAGTCCCGAGGAGGCTGCAACTTCCCCCCTTGAGAACAACCAGGGGCAGTTCTGCGGCGTGCTGCTTGTACTGGACCTTGAATTTTCCAACCCCCAGCACCGGAATGCTATTACCCTGTACGTCCCGCAGCGTGGACCTCAACGCTTTGAGCTTAGGGCGCACGTGGGGGGAAATTCCCAAGAACTCCCGCTGGGACATGATTGAGTAGGAGGAACCCAAGTCTATCTCCATCCTAACAGGGGCCCCTTGCACCAGTACCTCAACAAAGTAACGGGGGTGTCCCAAGAACACGCTGTACACTGGGGCGTCGTCGCTGCTGTCGTTGGAGATGCGGCCCACGCCGTCCTGCTTCTTCGCGGGCTGGGCGCCCTCCTTGGTTGTCGGCGAGCGGCCTGACGAGCTTTTCCGGTCCCTGCGCCGCCGTCTGCAGACCTTGGCGATGTGCCCCCGGCGTCCACAGTTGTGGCACTCGGCCTTCCGGAACGGGCACTTGATGCGGTCGTGGGCCGCTCCACATCCGTCGCAGCATCGGCCTTCCTTCCGAACCCTCCGGACATCCTCGTCGTCGCTGCTCTCCGTGGAAGATTTCGGCGTCCGTCTGGCCGCATGCACCGCCCCGGCTGCCTTGTCGGACTGTGGGGGCCTTTCTCTGAACCCCTTGACTCCGGCCCTCGTGGCTTCCGCGGCCTGCGCCGCCTTCACAACCTCGCGCAGCGTCGGGGGTGGCTCCTGGTTCATCAGCTTTCGCTGAACCTCCTCGTCCCACAGGCCACACAGCATGCGGTCCCTGAGGGCGATTTCCAGGTTTTCCCACTTGCATGGGCCGGCGGCCAACCGCAGGGCCGCTGCAAAGGCGGCGATGGACTCACCAGGCGCTTGGACTCTCTTCCAGAATGCGTCTCGAGCCGAGAACATCGAAACCGAGGGCTGGAAGTGGTCGCGCATCGCCTTCAGGAGCTGTTTGGCCGGCAGCTCACTCACCTTCTTAGGTGATACCAGGTCCACCAATACTCTTTTGGCAGCATTCCCGAGCATCCGGGTGAGGATGGCCCTCTTCTTTCCCTCGTCCGTAATGTCGGACACCACCAGCGCATCTTGGAAGTCCATTTTGAAGAGCTCCCAGTCTTCCGGTTTGTTGATGTCGAAACTGGCATGACTAGCGTGTGTCTTGATCTCGTGGGGATCCATGATCCCACCTTCGTCGCCAATTTGGTGTATGAGAACCAAGACACAGGAACAGCCGAAGTATTGGCTTAACACATCTTTATTGCATGGTGGTCCGGGGGAACATGTGGTAATGGCGGACGAACAGCTCAATATATACAGTGGCTATACATTTGAATGTGGCTCCACGGTAGCCCATTGGCTACTGTCGGCGTGACGTCATTTCAGGTCACGCCCTTCTTGTCCCGGTGAGGTAGTGGCGGGAATCTTCCCGCGCTGCAGTTCTTTGGGAATTGGAACCGTGTGAACTGGGCGCTCGCTATTGCCACCAGGTGGTCATTAGCTCGTGTCCTAATTACAACGGGTGGCATTGATACAGTTGGTGGTTGTTTAAAGGCATAGAATTGAGAACACAACACATGAAGGTCGAAGCGTTGTTGGACACAACTATGTCGGACAACCCAAAAGTGCAAAACAACCTCCGCAGCTTCTGAATTGTAATGGCTGCTGAAATGTTCGAAACAGGGACTACTTCCAGTGACTTACAATATGAATCAACAACCAGGAGGAATAAGGCACCATGGAAAGGCCCGGCAAAATCAATGTGACCCTTGAGCAGGGGCCCTTTGCCATGTCCCACTCCCTGGTGGGCTGGTGAATCTCCTCAGGTGGGGACAATTGATACTCTTGGCAGTGCCCCACTCAATCCTCTATGTCCAAATCGAGCCTGGGCCACCAGAAATAGCTCCTTGTGAGTGCCTTAGAGTGCACAATGCCAGGGTGACTTATGTGCAAGGCATAGAGGATCTTCCCTCAGAGTGCCATGGGAATGACTACCCTGTCCCCCCAGACCAAGCACCCCCTTTCCAACGACAGTTCCTGCCTCTTTGTATAGAACCCCCTAAATTCCTTGGGCACCAGGGGCGATGGCCAACCTTTTTGAACCCATGACATAACCTTGGACAGGATGGCATCCTTCTTGGATGCAGCCATGGTGTCTTCAACAGACACGGGTGGGGAGTCCAGCACCTCGATCATCAGAACTTGATGATTCCCTGAAACCTGTCCCACAAACTCCACAGGGGACCTAGAGAGTGCGTCCGCATTAGAAATGGAGGCACCCAGACGATGCTGTAATGTAAACTGATAGGCCTGTAAAAACATTCTGTGACAAAATTTGAGGTGTCGGCCTGTCGGGGACGAAAATGCCTAAAAGCGGTTTGTGGTCTGTAACGATCATGAACCGATGTCCATAAATGAAATCATGGAATTTCTTGGTCCCTGCTATGATAGCCAAGGCTTCCCTATCGAATTGAACATACCTCTTTTCCGTGTCCGACAAGGATCTGGAAAAGAAAGCAATCGGAGCTTCCCAACACCCCCACACACCTCCAGGTCATAGCAAGGAACTGCCCCCACGCCCACAGAAGACACATCACAAACCAGGACAACTGGCTTGGCCGGGTCAAAATGAGTGTGAATAGCATTCGACATAAGGGTTTTTTTGACCTCCTTGAAGCCTGCTCCTGCGGGGAACCCCAGCACCACACAGCTTGCTTCCATAAGAGACTGTGAAGGGGGGCTGTCATGGTAGCCTTTTGAGGCAGGAACGAATGATAAAAATGGAGCAATGCCAAGAAGGATTGCAGCTCCATTTTAGAACTAGGATGTGGAGCATTCAAAACTGCAGAGACTTTGGACTTGGCAGGCATAATACCTTCAATGGAAACCCTGAACCCAAAAAAATCCACCTCAGTGGCAAAAAAACAGCACTTCTCTTTTTTTTAGGCAGAGACCCACTTTGTGAAATGATTCCAACACATTTCCCAATTTCTCAGTGAGGTCTTCCCTATCGGTCCCAGATATCAGAACATCATCAAAATAGGGCAAAACCCCCGGGAGACCTTTAAGTAGCCTTTCCACTAAACCCTGGAAAATCCCTGGGGCAGCATTTACCCTGAACTGAAGGTGATTAACTTTAAAGGCCCCCATGTGAGTAGTGATTGTCTGGCAAAAAGCCGAGGCGGGGGAAACAGGCAACTGCTGATACGCCTGAGCCAAATCAAGTTTGGCAAAACAGTTACCCCCATGCAGTGAAGCAAGTAGGTGACTGACCACTGGTACAGGATATGAATTCCGGTGAATCGCCTTATTAATGGTACATTTGTAATTCACACAGATGGTATGTCCCCATTTGATTTGATTGCAGTAACAATAGAGGTCTCCCACTCAGCAGAGTCTACCGGCTCCAAGATACCCTTATCAAGCTCCTCCTCAATACTGTCTTTGAGGGCGAAGTGCACCCGGCAGGGTTTCATCCGTATAGGGACAACCTTTGGATCCAACTCAAAATGAACAGGGGGCCCTTGTACATACCAAATGTAGAATAGAACACGTCCAGAAACTTCTTACAGACGGACTGGATGGGGTCAGACTCTACCGAATTAATCTCCAAAATGGCAATCCCCAGAGGCCTGAACCACTGAGTCCCCAGTCTTGATTTACCAATCTTGACTACAACCAGGTGAGGGAGAGCAGACATGTTATGCTAGCACATGCAAAAGTCCCTAACACCCAGCACAGAGATGTGTCCTCCCTATACGTCACTCAGTTTGACTTTCAGGGCCCGCAATTTAGGATGGGCAGATGGGGGCATGTGGAAAAACTCTTTTTGGGTGATAATGGAGAAGGAAGTCCCTGAGTCAATTTCTATGCTGACGGGGCACCCTTGCATTGTGACATCAGTGAAGAACTTGCCGGAGACTGTCTCAACACAGGAACTGGAAGGGTGGCCCTCGAAAACCTGGGCAATCAGGTGATCCTTCTCCCGATAAGTGCTGTCCTTTTACGACCCTTTGGAGACCCGGAGGCAAGCTTTGGAAATGTGCCCTTTCTTCCCACACTGGTGGCACTCAGCTTCTCTAAATGGGCAGTCTGCGCGGAGGTGTCATCTTCCGCACCCACGGCACTGCATGATGGCATCTTTGTGCTGAGGCAAAGGCGCTCACTGCCGTCTCCAGACTTGACTGATGTCGTCTTCTCCCTCTGACGCATAACATAAGAACAGCCTTGCTGAAACAGGCCACAGCCCATCCAGTCCAGCATTCTGTCGAACACAGTGGCTCACCATTTGCTTCAGGGTACTCCCAAGCAAATACCTTCACCTGCTTAGGATTCTCTGGAAATGGCATTGAGAGATATCCTGCCTATCTCTCCAGCACAGAGGTTGTCCTTAGGTATCCATAATTATAGCCATTGATACCCTTGTCCTCCGTGAACTTGTCTAATCCTTTCTTAAAGCTGTCAAGACTGACAGCTGTCACCACTTCATCTGGCAGGGAGCTCCATAGACCAGTGATCCTCTGGGTGAAAAAGTACTTTCTCTTATTTGTTTGAGAAATAGTACCCAAATGTTTCATGGAGTGCCCCCTAGTTCTTGTGTTATGCGATAGGGGAAACAGTTTTTTCTTATCTACTTTGTCCACACCGTGCATGATTGTATAAACTTCAATCAGGTCACCTCTTAGACGCCGTCATTCAAGAGTGAAGAGGCCCAACTGTTTTTCCTTATCTACTTTGTCCACACCATGCATGATTTTATAAACTTCAATCAGGTCACCTCTTAGATGCCGTCGTTCAAGAGTGAAGAGGCCCAACCGTTTTTCCTTATCTACTTTGTCCACACTGTGCATGATTTTATAAACTTCAATCAGGTCACCTCTTAGACGCCGTCGTTCAAGAGTGAAGAGGCCCAACCGTTGCAGCCTCAGATGGTAAGGAAGGTGTTCCAGTCCCCTAATCATTCTGGTTGCCCTCCTCTGCATTTTTTCCAGCTCCATAATATCCTTCTGGAGGTATGGCGACCAGAACTGTACACAGTATTCCAGATGGGGCCTCACCATAGATTTATAAAGAGGCAAAATGACACTTGCTGACATATTTTCTATACCCTTCCTAATGATCCCTAGCATTGAGTTTGCATTTTTCACTGCTGAGGCACACTGGGTTGACACCTTCATTGAGCTGTCCACCAGGACACCAAGGTCCCTTTCCTGGTTTGTCGCAGAGAGTTCAGACCCCATCAGTTTATAAATGTAATTGTGTTTTTTTTTGCCCCAACGTGCATCACTCTGCACTTACTAGTGTTGAAGCTCATTTGCCACTGTTTTGCCCACTCCCCCAGTGCCAAGAGATCCCTCTGGAGCTTCTCACAATCTCTCACAGCTTTCACTACCCTGTATAATTTAGTGTCGTCAGCAAATTTGGCTACCTTGCTATTTACTCCTATTTCTAGTTCATTTATGAAGAGGTTGAAAAGCAGGGGTCCCAGTACTGAACCTTGGGGGATCTCACTCTTTACTTCCCTCCACTTGGAGAAGTGTCCATTTAGTGCTATCCTCTGATTGCTGTCCCTTAGCCAGTTGCTGATCCAGGACAAGACCTGTCCCTTTATTCCATGACTGGCAAATTTATTCAAGAGCCTTTGGTGCGGGACCTTGTCAAAAGCCTTCTGAAAGTCCAGATAAACAATGTCAACCGGATCCCCCTTATCCACATGCTTATTGACAATCTAAAAAAATCCCAACAGATGGTGATTGCAGCCATGAAATAAAAAGGCGACTGATGCTTGGGAAACAAGCTATGAGAAACCTGGGGAACATAGTTAAAAGTAGAGACATCACCTTGCAAACAAAAAATTGCATAGTCAAAGCAATGGTATTCCTGGTGGTAATGTATGGGTGTGAGAGCTGAACCATTAGGAAAGCTGAGCGCAGAAAAATAGATGCCTTTGAAATGTGGTGTTAGAAATAGGTCGATCAAAGAAGAAATCAACCATGACTGCTCATTAAAGGTCAAATAGTAAAGATGATGCTAAAGTACTTTGGACATCAAATGAGAAGAGAGGATTCACTTGAAAAGGCCTTGATGCTGGGAAAGGTGGACAAAAGAAGGGGGTGACCAAAAATAAGATGGCTAGATAGTATTGTAGATGCAATGGGCACAAAGCTGTGTGGGCCAAAGGACCCTTTCCCCATCTTCTTGGGGGACTTTTGTTTTGTTTTCTATCTTGTTTACTCATTTTAAATTATTATTTTTCCTGGGAAGCAAAGTGCAGAATAGTAAACAAGCCCCCTAGGGTTACCAACTGCTTGTAAGCAGCTTGGCTTTAATGAACTAGCCCTGCACATGGCTAGACATCCCCCCCATTAGGGTGGAGGAGCAAGGGATTAATTTCCCCAAATTAACCAATCTATTTGTTCCTCACTGCAACCAATTGAAGCACCAACACCTGAGAATGTCGGATCAAGCTTAAAGAAGTATAGAAGTAAAAAGCAATCTCTGTAGTTTCCAAGCCTCCCAGCAGTTGAGGAGTTAATCTCCCTCCAGATGGTTTGTTAGAAGGTGGGGTGCTCTCTCGCTCCCTCTCATATAGTGATCAAGCAACCCCCCCTCCCAAGTTAACTCTAGAACAGAAACGAAAGCCTCCAGCCAGGAGGCAGGGCAGAAAAAGCTCAATAAACCATGAGAGTGAGAGAGAAGTCTCTACCCCAGACCAAGAGCTGATTTTCCCCTGCATGTATGAAATATCGCTCACCTAGAGTAGACTCCTGTCCCATGGTGGCTCTGACTAGCACCAGCAAAAACGAAGCCTCCATGACCATGTGGCAGGGAAATGAAAGAGAAACTACAGGGAGGGCCCCCACCACCTTCTCTCACCCCTTCCACAAGCGAAAAGCCACACAGCGGCCGCTGGTGGCAGGAAAAACATACTGCAGCTTCACCTGTGAGGGCTCCGGTCATGATTTTTTTAAAAAAATATATATAAGGGATATTACGGGGAAATTAATAAAATGGGAGGGGGGTGGGAAGAGGGGTAAAAATAAGAGGCTTTCCTGGGGAAAATGGGATACTTGACAGGTATGATTTGGGCTTCCCCAGAGCAGAGTTTCGCCAGCAAAAATCCTTTCAACACAGAATAATTTCTGACAAGAAATTATTATTATCATCATCATCATCATCATCATCATCATCATCATCATCATCATGTTCAGCATCTTAACCACTAAGCCACTGCAGTCCCCCCCCCCATATAATGGCTGGTAATCCTGAATCAATGATTCAGTCACTTGATTTCTTTTCAGAGGTATAAGCCATGCAATCTGTATGTCGAAACTCTTGCTGGTTGCTCCTTTTGTCTCTGCAAGTTTCACACATCTACTGTGATCCTTTGTCTCAGAACTGGATTTGTTATCATTTGCTGAATGTTTCTGGGGGATGGACATTCTTTGTTTAGATGACCCTTACCACCCCAATTTGTGCTGAAATTTGATTGGCTGTGTGGTGTGGCCTTTCTATTGTCCTTAATTGGGAAGGGAAGAGTTAAAAAAATAATAAATCACAAGCAGACGAGTGACGTAGTGAAATTCAGCTCTTTAATAGTGGGGTTTGAACACAGTTTGGATGGGGCAAAACTCGGACTTATATACACTATAAACAGTAACAGTAACAATAATACAACAAGCCCATTGGCTAACAGAGTGTGCACATTTTTGATCCACTTATTTGCATAAGAATAGATACATGAGAAAAGATACATTCCACTCCTATAAATAGTAACAGTAACAATAATACAACAAACCCATTGGCTAACAGAGTGTGCACATTTTCAATCCACTTATTTGCATAAGAATAGATACATGAGAAAAGATACATTCCGCTCCTATCAGAAAACACAGTTAACATACATAACATTCTTCCCCCCCTAGGTAAAATCAAAATCCTTTAACCAGTATGGCGGTCTAGTTTCCCTTCTGGGTCGGACGCTTGACTGAGCTGGCTCAGGGGCTTGTAGGATGGGCGACCCGACTGGAGTGAGGGATTGACTAGAGGGGGAGGATTGTAAACCCGAATTAAAACCCCATTTGTCAGATGGAGGAGCAGGGGATCGCTCAAAACCAAAATCTAATTCTGTGGATGAATAAAACAACTCAGGGTCCCTCCTGTGTGTACTAAGAGTGGAGGGTGACTCTGAACAAAATTGGTCATCATCAATAAAGGAATCCAGAGTGCTAGGCTGGGACAGTGTAGGGCTACACATGGCCGGAATAGGGGAGCATTCCACAAATTCCCCTTGAAATCGGTTCCTAGAAGACACTTCTGGGTCAATGTTGGCTGGCTGCTGACTATTACCTCTGACACCTGGGTTTAAACGGGTGGGGGCCAACCCCAGCTTTGAGTGTCTGTATTCGTCTTGTGGGTCCAGTACTCTGGGTCTCAATTGATCCCCGTGCCTCCTCCAGATCAGACCAGTGGCTGTTTAGATTCTGTAAGAAACAGGACCAGTCTGATCGATCACAAACCCAGGCACCCACGTAGGACCACCAGCTGCATAATTGCGGCAATGTACAGGGTCTCTGGACAAGAAACCCTTCTGGTGTTGGATTGCTATATTTGAGCCTTTGTCCTCTACCCTAGAGGGATACAATCTGTCCAGCAAGTATGAGTTTCCTTCGCTGGAGCAATTCAGCAGGGGACAGCCCTGAGGCAAGGGGGTGAGCCTATATGTGAAAAGAAACTGGCATAATTGGAGCTCCAAATCCCCTTCACCCATAAGCCGAAGCACATCTTTAGTTGTGCGCACCTGCCGCTCTACCTGGCCATTGGTGGCTGGGTGGAATGGGGCAGCAGTGATGTGCCTAATTGCATTCCTTTCCATGAAGGATTGGACCATGGGCACCGAGCAGAATCCCATTTCCGAGAGGGAAGGTGGGATTGCTCTGGGCAAGAGGATTGACAACTGGCACAAGTGCCGACCATTTGTTCTATGTCTTGGTCCAGTTGAGGCCACCAAAAGTAGCTACGGGCAAGGGCTTTGGAATGGACAATTCCCGGGTGACTTGTGTGAAGTAGATGTAAAACCTTTTTCTTGAGAGTGACAGGAATGACCACCTGCTGGCCCCATAGAAGGCAACCTCATTCCACTGACAGTTCCAAACGCTTGCGGTGGAATATTCTGAATTCCTCGGCTAGAGGAGAGACAGGCCAGTCTTTTTGTACCCAAGACATTACTTTAGTCAATGTTACATCCTTGTCTGTAGCCTTGGCTATATCTGAGGGAACGACTGGGGGTGAGTCGAAAGCCTCAATCATAAGGACCTGGTGATCGCTTTCGATCTCGCAGTCGGCTTCTCTGACCCCTGGCAGTAGAGAACGTGACAGGGCATCAGCGTGGTTGATGTTCTTGCCGGGCCTGTGCACCAAAGTAAAATCGTATGCATTTAGGAAAATTGCCCAACGCAACATCCTTGGGGACAGAATTTGAGGCGTGGGCTTCCCATTCACAAAGATTCCAAGGAGGGGCTTGTGCTCAGTTACGATGGTAAAAGATCTTCCGTAAAGGTAATCGTGGAATTTCTTAGTGCCAGCCACGATTGCCAATGCCTCCCTGTCTGTCTGAGCATAATTTTTCTCAGGTTTTGAGAGTGAACGGGAATAGAATGCTATGGGGGCTTCCCTCCCATTATTTAGTACATGGCATAACACAGCTCCCACCCCCACAGGGGATGCATCACACACAAGTACAACTTCCTTGTTAGGATCAAAATGAGTTAATACAGGATCCGAAGATAGCAGCCTTTTAAGTTCTAGGAACACTTTCTCCTGGCAATGGCCCCAGTGCCAAACAGTATCTTTCTTAAGAAAACAATGTAACGGTTCGGCAACTGAGGCTTTGCGATGGAGAAAAGTGTGATAGAAGTTTAATAATCCTAGAAATGATTGCAATTCAGCTTTACATTTTGGCCTGGGTGCATTTTGCACAACCGCCACCTTGGACTCAGAGGGCATGATACCTTGGGGTGTAATTCGGTACCCCAGGAACTCCACTTCCTGTGCCAAAAACACACTTTGTCTCTTCTGAGACGTAGACCGGCCCTCTCGAAACGTGAGAGAACTCGATTGAGCCTGACCACTAGTTCGACGGTGTCCTTAGTGTTGATCAGGACACCGTCAAAATATGGCAGGACACCGGGCAAACATTTTAAAATATGTTCTACAAGAGATTGAAATATTCCGGGGCCTGCATTCACCCCGAATTGTAGTCAAGTTACCTTAAATGTCCCCCTATGCATTACTATGGTCTGGGCTATTGCAGCAGCAGGAGACACAGTCAATTGTTGGTAAGCCTGGACAAGGTCAAGTTTTGCAAAGCAATTTCCTCCATGTAAGAAGGCAAGAAGGTGGCTTACCATAGGCACAGGATATGTGTTTGGGCGAATAGCTTTATTGATAGTACACTTGTAGTCAGCGCATATCCTGACCTCCCCATTACTTTTCAAAGCAGTCACTATTGGTGTCTCCCACTCTGCGGAGTCCACTGGCACTAGGATGCCCTGCCCCACCAGTTTGTCCAGCTCAGCTTCTATCTTCTCCTTTAAAGCAAAGGGTACCTGGCGTGGCTTCATCCGGATGGGCCGGATGGTTGGGTCAAGCTCAAAGTCCACAGGGGGTCCTTTGTATAACCCTAAACCCTTTTTGAACACCTCAGGATGTGCCGCACATACGTCCCAAATTGGGTCAGCGTCTATTGCTTGAATGCCAGAAAGCCAGATTCCCAGGGGCCTAAACCATTGGGTCCCAATAAGACAGTTAGTGCCCTGCTTAACTACAACCAATGGCAAGGAGGTGCAAATGTTTTTGAATTTGACCAAGAAATTTCCCACCCCCAGGACCGGAATATGGCAACCTTGCACATCCCAGAGGGAAGTTTTAAAAGATTTGAGCTTGGGCTGAGAGGTAGTGGGAATTCTCAAAAACTCCCACTGTGGGATTATGGAAAAGGTAGTACCTGAATCCACCTCCATCTTGAAGGGGATGTCCTGCAGGCTCACGTCTGTGAAGAAATGCTCGTTGACGATGCCCACTTGGCATGGCTCAGGCTCTGGTGACACTTTGGCAGTGGACGTTTTGTGGTGATGACTCTTCTTGGACTCAGGTGCTGGAGTTCTTTGCTTTCGCAGTTGGCATACTTTAGCAATGTGCCCTCGTCACCCGCAGTTGTGGCATTCCGCGGTGTGGAAGGGGCACTTCCTGCGGTTATGCCGGGCTCCGCAGCCCTCACACTTGCAAAGGAATTTCTTCTTCCGATCATCACGGTGCTCTCGGTGCTTTCGTCGGACTGCTCAGACTTCTCCCTCTGCGTTGCTGGACTCCAATGAAGAGGTGGAACCAGACGAAGCTGAGAAGGATGAAGAGGAATTTTTCTGAGCTTGCACAGCTGAGTCAGTGGCACTGGCGATGCCGGAAAAGCTTGATGCCGGACCGTGCAGCCTCAGACGTTACCGCCTCTTCTAGGACAGCCTTGAAAGTTAGCGTCTTCCTGATCATGAGGCGACATTGAGCATCTTCATCCCTCATGCCGGCCAGCAGACAGTCCCGGAGTGCTTCTTCGATGTTATCCCACTTGCACAAGGCGGCAGCAATGCGCAGAGCGGCGGCATAGTCTGCAATGGACTCCTCAGGTCGCTGCTCCCTTCTGTGGAAGGCCACCCTGGCCAGGAAGATCGAGACCTCTGGCTGCAGGTGTTTCCTCAGTGCGGACATGATTTCTGCGAGCGGCACCACATCCACGTCCCTTGGGAGAACGAGGTGGGTTGCCAGCTCAAGCATCTCAGAACCACACTGAGCGAGGAAACAGGAGCGCTTCTGGTCTTCGTCGGTGATCTTCTGCGAGGCCATTGCGTGGCAGAATCGGCGTTCGTATGTTGCCCATTTCTCTGGACGTGCTGGGTCAAATAGGCTGATGTTGCTGCCGTGTGGGGACGCCATCCCATCCTCGTCGCCAGTTTCGTGTTCAGAGAATGAAGAAGCAGACGAGTGAAGTAGTGAAATTCAGCTTTTTAACAGTGGGGTTTGAACACAGTTTGGATGGGGCAAAACTCGGACTTATATACACTATAAACAGTAACAGTAACAATAATACAACAAGCCCATTGGCTAACAGAGTGTGCACATTTTCAATCCACTTATTTGCATAAGAATAGATACATGAGACAAGATACATTCCTCTCCTACAAGAAGCCCATTGGCTAACAGAGTGTGCACATTTTCAATCCACTTATTTGCATAAGAATAGATACATGAGACAAGATACATTCCTCTCCTACAAGAAGCCCATTGGCTAACAGAGTGTGCACATTTTCAATCCACTTATTTGCATAAGAATAGATACATGAGACAAGATACATTCCGCTCCTGTCAGAACACACAGTTAACATACATAACAGGTGTGGTCTTTCTATTGTCCTTAATTGGGTAGGGGAGAGTAAAAAAGATAAATTAATCACAGGTCTTTACCAATGGGTTAGTTGCAAAAAGTCTGTCACAAAAAAAACCCTCCCACTGATACCCGGTAGAGTATTAGATAGCATGCAAGTACTGTACAGTATCTCAATAAAGGCAGGCAGTTGTTTTATAGAAAACTATTGTCACTCTTAGTAAGAACACAATATTGAGCCTCTAGCCTGGTTGGCTGTACATGGGGAGTCCAAAGCTTGTACAAGGACTTCTTTTTCAGTTCCTGGAGATGAAAGACTATGAATGTAATTATAGAGCACCATCTGCTGATTGAATATATTCCAGCAAGGAAACATACAATTAAGCACGCTAGTCAAATTAAAAGGGAGAAGAAAAAAGGCAACCTACTGTGGCACTTTTAAAAACTAACAGGTTTATTTCACATGAACTTTCATAGATAATAATCCACTTTTCAGACACAAGGGGAACAAATACCTTATTGTTGGTAGAAGGAGTCCAAAAATCCTTATTATCTGAAGAAGTGGAATTTGATTCACAAAAATTCACGCTGGAATAAATCTCTCATTTTTGCTAAATCTTGAGGCAGACTACTTCTCTGAGTATAACTAAGCATTAACCTTTTAGGTCAGGGTGAATTACTTTGGAAATGACTGTTTTGAAAAATTTTGCAGCTGCTGAGAGATACTTTCTAGACTGAGATTGGTAAGTAGTGGCACCAAATAGTTCAGCCATCTGGATTAACCTGATACTTGGAAAAGCTAACAGCTTTGGGTGGGCGAGCTTGTCTAATAGAACTATGGACACCTGAAAAATTAATTTGCCTCTAACTTTGATCTCTCCTTATGTTGCTACCCAAGAAGATGGTACTAACCAACAGCAGTAAGGCTTTAGTATGAGAATCTGAGGGTGCATCAGTAGCCATAACAAACAGGTGCACCATTGAAGTGTGGAAGGAAGGAATATTTTGCAGGTTTACTTGGCATGGCTAATCAGAAATGTAAATGACTTTGGCTTTAGATGGCCAATGAAATTTATAAATATTATGTTATTTTGAATAAATGAAGTTCAGCGATGACAATCCAGCCAAGCACAGATTGATACCAGGCATCCTATGATTTATTTGGCAGTAGACTCCAGTTAGGGCCACCGTAATTTGGATATGACTTAACGGAACACAATACAAACATACAATGACACATAGTATTCTTATGGTATTACAATCTTTACGTATAAGAAGGTGGATGAGTCGTGCATGTCTGGCATACATGGCCACACCCGGCCCAACCATCCCGTACCGAGCCACCCACACTTACCTTTAGACCCTGCGAGCATCTCCGCAAGGTTCCAGTCGTTGAGAGTGGGGCAACCGCCCCACGAAGACAAACAAAAAACCCTACAAGGCCCAGCATCCTCCGCGCCGCGCCACCCCTCAGCCAATCAGGTTGAGGGACACGAGCGCGGAGGAGGCTTGGAAAGCGCCATGTGTGAAAAAACCCCACCGCCGCATGCAGGCCCTGGCGACGAAGGCCGGTGCTGGACACGCCGTGACTTCGGCGGGGTTGCGGAGAGAAGAGGGAGTCCCTCTTCTCTCCATGGCTCCTGTGCCGGCCCCACCATGACTTCAGCAGGGTTGTGGAGAGAAGAGGAACTCCCTCTTCTCTCCATGGCCCCTGGCGCCGGCCCTGCTGTGACTTCAGCGGGGTTGCAGAGAGAAGAGGGAGTCCCTCTTCTCTCCATGGCTCCTGTGCCGGCCCCACCATGACTTCAGCAGGGTTGTGGAGAGAAGAGGAACTCCCTCTTCTCTCCATGGCCCCTGGCGCCGGACCTGCTGTGATTCAGCGGGGTTGCAGAGAGAAGAGGGAGTCCCTCTTCTCTCCACAGCCCCAGCACCAGACACGCTGCGACTTCGGTGGGGTTGCGGAGAGAAGAGGGAGTCCCTCTTCTCTCCATGGTCTCGGCGCTGGCCCCACCGTGACTTCAGCAGGGTTGCGGAGAGAAGACTCCCTCTTCTCTTCATGGCGCTGGCCCCGGCATGACTTCAGCAGTGTTGCAGAGAGAAGAGGGAGTCCCTCTTTTATCCACGGACCCAGCGCCGGACACACCGCAACTTTGGTGGGGTTGCGGAGAGAAGAGGGAGTCCCTCCTCTCTCCACAGCCCCAGCGAAAAGCTTCCCTCTGGGAGAAGGAGCCTGTGAACGGCGCTCCATTCTCAGCCTCCATCTCCCAGAGGGAAGACAATGCCTTCCACGGAGGGCAAGGGCCGAAAGTTTCGGCCCCCGCCCACTGAGGAAAATGAATGGAGACCGTCAGGAGACGGAGACCGAGAACGGAGCACCATTGTCGGCCTCCATCTCTCGGATGGAAAACCATCCGGAGCTCCCACCCTGTGTGCATTGTTGTTCAGTCGCACAGTCGATTCTGACCCTTTGCGACCCTATGGACCATTGTCCTCCAGGCACCTCTGTCCTCCACTGCCCTCCTCAACCTGCCCAGCTCTGTGCCCATTACATCTACAATACCATCCAGCCATCTCATTTTTAGCCGCCCTCTTCTTCTTTTGCCCTCCATCTTTCCCAGCATCAAGGCTTTCTCAAGTGAATGCCATGTAGGACCACCCAGGACAGTCAGGCTATAGTGGAGAACTCAGACTAAATGCAATCCACTGGAGAAGGAAATAGCAACCCACTCCAGTATCCTTGTCAAGAAAACCCTATGGACAGTATCAAAAGGTGCTAAATGATATGATGCCAGTGCCAGATGATGAGTCCCTCAGCTTGGGAGGTGTTCAGAATGCTACTGGGGAAGAGCAGAGGACCATAAGGAGATCCTCATTCGGCCCTTGTCTGTAAGAGAAAGAAAGTCCCTTCTCCAACAGGCAAGGGCTGAATGCATACGAACAGACGTTTTGAACTGTGGTGCTGGGGAAGATTTTTGGACTACAGGGAGATCAAATCAGTCCATCCTGAAGGAAGTCAGCCCTGACTGCTCCTTGGAAGATCAAATAATGAAGCTGAAGCTGAGATACTTTAGCCATCAAATAAAAAGAGATGACTCAGTGGAGAAGCCCTGATACATTACTAGGAAATATTAAAGGCAAAAGGAGAAGGGAGTGACAGAGAATGAGATGGTTAGATAGTACTAGAAGTTTTGAATGTGTTTGTTGGTGGGGTGGTTTTTTGGGGGTACACACACAGAGAGAGGGGGGGAGGCGGCAGGTGAGTAGGTTGTTTTGGGGCGTGTGCACCAAGAGAGAGAGAGAGAGAGAGAAGCATCCCAGCAGGTGTGTGTGTGAGAGAGAGAGAGAGTGAGTGAGTGAGAGAGAGAGAGAGTAAGTGAGAGAGAGAGAGCGAAGCAGCCCAGCAGAGGGGTGTGTGTGTGTGTGAGAGAGATATATAGAGAAGCATCCCAGCAGGTGTTTGTGTGTGTGTGTGTGTGTGTGTGTGAGAGAGAGAGAGAGAGAGAGAGAGAAGCAGCAGCCCAGCAGGTGCGTGAGAGAGAGAGGGGGGGAGGGAGGGAGAGAGAGAGAGAAGCAGCCCAGCAGGGGTGTGTGTGTGCGTGTGTGTATGTGTGTGTGTGTGTGTGAGAGAGAGAGAGTGTGTGTGTGAGAGAGAGAGAGAGAGAGAGAGAGAGAGAGAGAGAGAGAGAGAGAGAGAGAGAGAAGCAGCCCAGCAGGTGTGTGTGTGTGTGTGTGTGTGTGTGTGTGTGTGTGTGAAAGAGAGAGAGAGAGAAGCAGCCCAGCAGGTGTGTGTGTGTGAGAGAGAGAGAGAGAGAGAGACAGAGACAGAGACAGAGAAGCAGACCAGCAGGTGTGTGTGTGTGTGTGTGTGTGTGTGTGTGTGTGTGTGTGTGTGTGTGTGTGTGTGTGTGTGTGTATTTCTCCAACAGGCATGGGAGAAACGGAGATCCTCATTTGGCCCTTGTCTGTAAGAGAAAGCAAGTCCCTTCTCCGACAGGCAAGGGCCAAATGTGGAAGGGGTTCACTTCCCTCTGGGAGGTGAAGGCAGAGAACAGAGCGCCATTTTTTGCCTTTGCTTCCCGGGGAAGTGGCTCGCCATTTTTTAATTACCCTCTCCGTTGTTTCGTGTTAGCTCTCTGAACTGCGGAGGGGGTAATACAAAGGCAGCAGACAGCGATCCGCCAGGGAGAGATCCTCCCCTGATGGATTGTTGGCTGTCGCCTTTGCATTTCCCCCTCAATTGTTTCATTGACATGTGGGGGAAATGCAAAGGCTTTAGCCAGCGATCCGTCAGGGGAGGAGCTCTCCCTGGAGGATTGCTGGCTGACGCCTTTGATTTTTTCCATCTGTTGTTTCGTGCACTGGCATGAAACAGAGGAGGGGAAATAGCGATGGCGCCAGCCATGTCCTCACCCGGCCATGTCCTCAGGCGGCATTGCTGAGGCCAGAAGGGGCGGCAGGGCAGAGATAGCGCCTACGGTGGCGCCTCGCCTGGCTGTGCCCTTAGGCAGACTGTTCCCTCAGCCCGGGCCAGGTTTTTTGCATGCAAGCCAGCTGTCCCGCCTCCTTCGTGCTCACATCCTTCAGCCTGATTGGCTGAGGGGTGGCGTGGTGCGGAGGACGCTGGGAAGGGTAGGGTTTTTTTTCATTCGTGGGGCGTTGGCCCCACTCTTGGTCCCCGGACCCGTGCAGTGACGGTGTCTGGGACGTAAGGTAGGTGTGCACGGCACATTATAGGATAAGCTGGGCGGGTGCGGACATGCATTCCGCACATACACGGCCCATCCTGTTCTTATAGGTAAAGATCATTGACATGGTGGGCATGAATCTGGGTGGATTCCAGAGGATAGTGTATGACAGAGGAGCCTGGCATGCTGTGGTCTGTGGGATCACAATAGGTTGGATTTGACTGCAATTGAACAACAACAACAACAAAATTGTATTGTTAAGATAGGGAAAGGAATTGGCAGAGATTTTTAGGACAAATGTAGACCACAAACACATTAAAACATTTCCGCTGCTCACGCTTTTACTTATTGACTAGAATTTGTGGGTATATTTCAGTGTTAGCTGTCTCTCTTTAATACCTTTTGTTCCAGATGTAGTTATTATTTTGTGCCAGATGTAGTTGTCACCTACTTACCCACCAGTGTTTTCCCACATCTGCTTCTGTCTTTTTTCCCTACTGAAGATAATTTGTTAAGGAGAAAAAGATAAACTAACTGTACAAAGCCTTCTTCACACAAAAAAGTGCACTAGTGCACTAAGCGCTATTGGGGGTATACAAGTGTGATTGCTTTGCTTTGCTTTATGGTTCTGTCCCTAAGGACAGCATAACCGTGAAATCTAGCCAGTGATTGACTGAGGATAGAAATCAAGGATGTTTCCAGGAAAGACTTGTTGGTTGTGGAGTCATTGGGGCAGGTCACAAATTGGATAAATTCAGATTTAAAAAAGAAGAATTAAGGAATATTTCCATCAAAGACTGGGTAGTCTATCAAGTTTGCTACCCAAAGGATTATTATTATTTATTATTTAAATATTTCTATCCCGCTTCCCCCACTCGAAAGTAACCTGAAGCGGCTAAACAACATAATTAAAAAAAGGAATAAAACAGATTAGCAAACCCCCATTAAAAAAAAAATCTTAAAACCAACTAAAAATCCCAAAACCACCCAGAACACTTAAAAACAGTCGGGACAAGAACCAGTGTAGGCTAAATAAGCCAGCGGGACTTGGAAACTGATGCATCCATGCCCCATGCCTGCTGGCATAGCCATGTTTTAAGTTGTCTCCTGAAGGGGAGCAACTCCGTCTGGAGGCATAGTTCAAGTGGCAAGAGGTTCCAAAGGGCCGGGGCTGACACGGAGAAGGCCCCTGCAAGGTGGGCTGTAACGTTTTGTGAAATAATTGGGATCAGTACGATCCTCCAGTTTGTCTCCTTCTTCTTGGTCTTAAAATATTGCGGGACTGCGTTCCTGCTTAAACTATGTAGCATGTACAATCTTCACTCCGGTCCGATGACCTCCCAGTTACCCCACTCCCCTTCCTGTTGTTTCCCGCCCAAATGTATCCATTTCTGAGTGTATATATTTAGCAGTGCTGCGCCATTGCTCCCCATGTTCTGACTGCCTAATAAAGTTGTTTGGCCCTGTTATGCTGGCTGCTTCACATTTCTACCAGAACATCAAAATTATGTAATTTTAAAGGGAGGGGTTCAAAGCGAAAATTACAGTCAGATTACATGGGGGGAGGGGGAGGGGGTCAATTTCCCCCCAAAAATGGATCACTTAATTGTTGAATGGTCTCAAAGTTCTCCTCAGCCCCAGGCCAGTATTGATGAAGCTGCTGCTCAACATCAAGATGGATTCAAGTGGGATTTAATCCACTTGGGGACCATCGCCATTCCCTGTGAACTTCGGCACCAAAGGCCATTAGTCCTAAGGGTTGTCAGGTTAGTTCACCACTGCCTTATGATTGGCGTTGAGTCACTGGCAGTATGGTCTCCTCCAGTAATGGCCAACCTTGGCACTCTAGATGTTCTTGGACTTCAATTATCAGAAGCCCAAGTCAGCACTCATGCTGATCAGGGCTTCTGAGAACTGAAGTTCAAAAACACCTGGAGTGCCAAGGTTCGCCATCACAGGTCTACTCTATTACCATAGCAGGACACGTTATTTTGAATATGTGTTACAGTATCACCATTTTAGAAAACTCACTGGAATGACTTTATGGCAGTCACTATATTTTAACATTTACCTCATATGGGTTTGGTGAAGATAAAATAGGGAGAATATAACTAATACAACAAAGCAAACAGTTATTTTTCTTTTACTAATGCTTTAAATTTTGTTTTGATCTATTTTTGAATTCTAACTTTACTTTTTCTTATTTGGATGTTATTACTCTCAGTTTTTTTTTTAAAAAAAGAGAAGATAGTATAAATTAACTAAGAAACATAGCTGTTCTAATTTTGGATAGAAATACTTTCTTTATGTTAAAGAAAGTATTTAAGAAGTAAGAGAAATTAATTCTGTTGGTATTGTTTAATCAGGTTTATAGTTTGTAGCGACTGCACGTATTGTGCTGCTTATGCTATTAATTGTAAATTTTACATGTGGTAACCACAGCTGTAAAAAAAGAGATACTGTACAGCGTTTTGTTGGTAAATTAAGTTATCACAATTACCAGGAGGGGGCACTTTCATACCTAAAATAGAGTGACAAATTATGAAATCCGACTCCATAGGCAGTCAACATGCCCATATTCATGTAACACAACATTTCCCAATTTTTTTCAAGTAACAATGACTTTTTATAAGAGCCATATTACCTGCCATATGCCACCAGATTTGTGTAAAAAAGGCATTTTAAATAGGATAAAGAAAACACATTTCAAATAGATTTTTCAAAATATAGTTCTATAATTCTAATCTAATATTAAGGTGATTATTGTCCTCGCCTTCCTCTGTGAAAATTCCCAGACAGAATCCTTCTAAAGATGGCAACACAGTGACCCACAGGTCGGGAACCCATGAATGTAGCATAATGCGACAAACCAGGAAAGGGACCTTAGTGTCTTGGTGGACAGCTCAATGAGGGTGTCAACCCAGTGTGCCTCAGCAGTGAAAAAAGCAAACTCAATGCTAGGGATCATTAGGAAGGGTATAGAAAATAAGTCAACAAGTCTCATTTTGCCTCTTTATAAATCTATGGTGAGACCCCATCTGGAATATTGTGTACAGTTCTGGTCGCCATACCTCCAGGAGGATATTACGGAGCTGGAAAAAGTGCAGAGGAGGGCAACCAGAATGATTAGGGGACTGGAACACCTTCCTTACCATCTGAGGCTACAACGGTTGGGTCTCTTCACTCTTGAACGACGGCGTCTAAAAGGTGACCTGATTGAAGTTTATAAAATCATGCACGGTGTGGACAAAGTAGATAAGGAAAAACTGTTTTCCCTGTCGCAAAACACTAGAACTAGGGGGCACGCCATGAAACTTTTGGGTACTAGTTCTCAAACAAATAAGAGAAAGTACTTTTTCACCCAGAGGATCACTGGTCTATGGAACTCCCTGCCAGAAGAAGTGTTGACAGCTGTCAGTCTTGACAGCTTTAAGAAAGGATTAGACAAGTTCATGGAGAACAAGGGTATCAATGGCTGTAATTATGGATACCTAAGGACAACCTCCGGGTTGGAGAGATAGGCAGGATATCTCTCGATGCCATTTCCAGGGAATCCTAAGCAGGTGAAGGCATCTGCTTGGGAATAATACCCTGAAGCAAATGGTGAGCCACTGTGTGAGACAGAATACTGGACTGGATGGGCTGTGGCCTGTTCCAGCAAGGCTGTTCTTATGTTCTTATGTAATGTAGATGCAGGTATACTTCCCTTTGTACACAGTTTGAGCCTTGTGGCTAAGCAAGAGCCAGGTAATGGATAAGACAGGGAGCTTGTAACTGCTTCAAGTCATGGCCACAATTAAGTCAGCATCTGTTTCTTCCCCCTTCCTTTCCTCCCACAGAACAATCAAGCAGATAACTGAGTGTGTTTTGGCTCCCTTCTCCAATTTCTGCTCAAACTCCATGGCTTTCCTTTGCAATGGCTTTGGTCACATCACTTATTGTCAGGTTCAGTCAGGATTGTTGCTGGATGTAAGAAATTGAACTTGAATTAAAACAATGTAGGCTATCTTTGATCCAGGAATTCATGTATGTTTTCAAATTGCAGGATAGGTGGTAATGCTCAAGGTGGATCAGAATATGAGATCGTCGTTGTCCAATGCAAATCATATCTGAGAATGCATTTTTTTCCTGAAGCAGGAAAAATGTCACTGGTGTGAATTTGTTTAAGGTGGATCCCATCTTGCCATGAAGTGACCCACACACTATGATCTCGGAGCCATCACCCATGGCACACATGAAGTGTGACATGCAACACCTGGACTGCAATGGACCGCTGCAGACTTGAGGATATTATCAAGGTGCGCCTTCACAGCCAGACCATCTGGCATGGCCTTTTCTGCCTCCATGACCATTGGGAATCAGAGTTCCTCCTCCGCTCATTTTGTCATTGGGCCCAATATGATGGTTTCCCGTGACATTTCCTCCAGTGAGGGAGATATTAATCTACTTTCTTGTGTATTTTCATATCTGATTCTTCACTATGCAAATTAAAAAAGGTTACAAGTTAAACATTGCTCAAATTGCTGTATCATTATATTGGACTGTTGTTTTTCCAAAATTAGATTGTAATGCAATGAATATAGAGTGTGGTTTTGATCAGCAAAACACACACACACACACACACACACACACACACACACACACACACACACACACACACACACACACACACACACACACACACACACACACAGAGAGAGAGATTTAAAATTGAAATGAATTGATGCCCCACTTTTGTAATTATCTCCAAAACATCAGATGGTGTGATCAGGGGAAGTGTTCAATCTTTGATAGGCTGAAGTAGCTTGTAAACTACTGGAAATTTACCCAAGAATGTTTATGCTTGCCATAAAGCTCTTTCTGGATCTGACCCAATGGACATGAGGCTCATTCTGGTGCTGTTGGGACAACAAACAATGAAAGCGTGGGGGAAAAAAATCATGTTTCAATTTTCCCTTTGCAGTGCAAATACAATGGCATGGCAAGGAGGAAGCATTGTAAGTGTAAAACACGCAGGTTGTGCAAGGCCAAGTAATGGCTTCCTTGTCTGTTTTCAGTGTGGGCAATGAGGCCAAATGTTTCAACTCTAGATGAAGGCTGTGAACCTTAGTCCCTGGCAAAAGAGGTCTAAAGCATGCAGGACTGAAGAAACAGTTGAACAAAAGATTTTGTGGGGTGGCTCAAGTGGCTAAGACACTGACTGGGAGGTGGAAGGTCAGCAGTTCGATTCCCGAGTACTGGAGGATGGAATGAGCTCCCGTCTTTGTCCCAGCTCCTGCCAACCTAGCAGTTCGAAAGCAAGAAATTGCAAGTAGATAAATAGGGACCACTTCGGTGGGAAGGTAAACAGCGCTCCGTGCCTAGTGTCTAGTCATGTCTGCTATATGACCATGGAAGCGCCTGCAGAAGCAGACAACGCTGGCTCTTCGGCTTTGAAATAGAGATGAGCACTGAATCCTAGAGTCGGATACGACTGGCTTTCGAGCAAGGGAAACCTTTACCTTTGCCTTATTTAGAGATCCAGACAGAGTAGCAGCGAGCAAAGTGTGCAAGTATCTCCTTGCTCCCCCCTTTGCTTCACCCCAAAATGTTGTCATTTGGAAAAATGAGATCAAAAAATCCTCATGTATCCTTAATGGAAATGGAAGGCAATTTTTTTTCATGTCTGTGGAGCCCCAGCTTGCTAAGGTCCCCAACATCCTCCGAAATTGGGGTATCTTTTTTTGGGGGAAATTATGAATTGACTCATTTGAAAAAAAAAACACATAAAAATCTTAAGGTAGGTTGGGCATCTAAGGGGAGGTGGCCCTTTGAGGTTCAGGTGAAGGCACATGCCATCCTTGGACATCTGGGGTCTGAAGACACCAAGACAAAAGTTGAAACTGATTTGGAGAATACAGTACAGTGGTGCCTCGTTTAAAGAGCATAATGCGTTCCACGGGATTGCTCTTTCAGTGAGTTTGCTCTTTAAGCGAAAACACCATTGTAAGTGACCAATTGTAACTTTTGACAGGGGGGATTGCGAACCCTGATTTAGTTGTTAAGCAAGTTTTTGGTTGGTTTTAATTGTTAAGCAAGGCAACCATTCAGAGAAAATTCTGCTTTTTAAGTGAGTTAGTCTCTAAGCGAGGCACTCTTTATGCGAGGTTTTACTGTACAGTATCTGCTTTGTAGAAGTTCAAGATTTTATATTACTCTTGCCTGCTTTGTTAATTTATACAACTGGATTTTAATTTTAAGGGACTACGGTGGCTTAGTGGGTTAAAATGCTGAGCTTGATGAACAGAAGGTTGGCAGATCAGCAGTTTGAGACCAGAGTGCTGCACGACGAAGTGAGCTCTAGTTGGCTGTCCCAGCCCCTGCCAATCTAGCAATTCTAAAGCAAGAAATTGCAAGTAGATAAATATTGTAGGTACCACTTCGGCAGGAAAGGTGCGCTCTGGTGTCTAGTCATGCCTGCCACATTACCATGGAAACGTTTGCAAACGTAGACAGCACTGGCTTTTTGGCTGTTAACGCAGATGAGCACACTAGAGTCTGACACAAATGGAGTTCGAGCAAGGGAGAGAGACCTTTACTTTTACAAATGGCTTTATTTAGACAAATACACATATCTTACCCAACATTCAGTAAAGACAGACTTTCTTTGTCCAACATTGGTATCAATACACTCCAGTTTTTAAAATGAGGAAAATTGCCCAAAAAGAGGGGTGGGATTCTTGAAGCTAAAAGTAGTGGTTGAAGTTATGTCCCATTGCAAAGAACTTCAGAGCACAGTTCACTAGCATGATGAAAACATGCCCATTGCCGCATCCTTCTTGAACCTTAATGTTTATTCCCAGTAAATAGAAGAGATCACCTACATTTTGTCAGATCCTGAAGATGGAGGTGGAATAGAACAGTGAAAGATTCAAAGATTGAAAAGGTTCCCAACCTTTTCAAGCTGGGTGCTGGGTCATGTTCTCTCCGTCAGCTTCAAGAGCTGATGGCCATTTTGCCCTGCCTGCTCGATGGGGTGGCCATTTTGTCCCAACAGCTTCAAAGGTTTTGTTTCTTGAATGCCCTTGGAGGGGTGGGGTGAGGGCAAATGAAATGGTGCCATAGGCCGGATCCAGCCCACAGGCCTTAGGTTGGGAACCCTTGTTTACGTTATTAAAGACAAATCTGGGGTTTCTTTAGAACTATTTACAGTAATGCTAGGAACAGTTGAAGGCAACAGGAAAAGAGAAAAACAAATACAAGATGGACTGGCTCAATAAAGGTTTACAAGAGCTGAGCAGGCTGTTTATGATAGGGCATTTTGGAGGCCGCACATTTGTAAGAACCAATTTAGAAGGCAATATGGTGGCACACAACCATAGTGTGCTGTATGGGAAGTAGAGTGACTGGTTGTTGTTCCGTCACACAGTTGAGTCTGACCTTTTGTGAGTGGTAGGATTATGCTATGTTTATTGTGGTTGAAAGGTTAAACAATACATTCAGGTTTCGAGTGTGCATTGGAGGTGTTGATCTGTGGTCTGAATTTGTTTATTGCAGGTGGGGTGGGGTGATAGTGGTGAACATTGCTTCATCCATAATTTTTTGCCTTAAGCCAAAGTGTTTATTCTCCTTGGGTAATCAAGGAGTGATTGGAAAACCTGTCTGGCTGGAAACCTGCCTTTGATGTGGAGCTAAAACATTTACTTGGGGGAAGGTACAGGGGGAAGTTACTATTAAGAGTGATCACTATTTTACCTCTACTCTGTTTTCACAAAGAACATGGAAGCTCATTGTCTATCAGCATTTTCCACAAAAAGGCTTAGGAGATCAAACCCAATCTACACCTTATGTTTTATAACATGTTGTTTGAATTGAATTTAGATCTTCTTACTCTTTTTCTTTACTTACTCTTTTCCACTTTGGGTGTTGAGAGATATAAGGTTCTTGTTCTCATACTTCTAGTGGACTCCACTGTTGTTGTTTGGTGTTGTCGTAACATGTCTTTGATGTTCTCTTTCCACCTTTCTCTGGGCTTGCCTCTTTGTCTTCTCCTCTTTTCACATATGCTTTGTTTGGTATGGAATTCCAAGACATTCTTACCAAATGAGTGAACCACTTTATTTGTTGCTTCAGTACAATAAACCCCCTGTTAACGACGCGTTTGGACGTCGTTTTCGGTTAATGACGCGGTTTTTCCTGAAAAGTCATCTCCCGGACGACGACGTTAAGTCGTTATCCGGGAGATCGTGTTTGGTCTCCTACCTGTTCAACCACCATCTTCGGGTCCCTGTGTCTGGCTCTCCGCTTACCCAGGAGTGTCTGGGAGGCTGGAAGGACCTATCCCGCACTGTTTCCGCCTTCCTAGCACCTCCCTGGCCCGCCAAATAGCTGAGAAAAGTTGTGGCCACCATCTTGTTTTTGAAAAATAAAAAAATAAGATGGCATCTCAGCTGTTGGGCGGGCCAGGGAGGTGCTAGGAAGGCAGAAACATTGTGGGATAGGTCCTCATAGCCTCCCAGACACTCCTGGGTAGGCGGAGAGCTGGACACAGGGAGGGACCCGAACATGGCGGTTTTTCATCTCCAATCAGTGTGAACAGGTAGGAAACCACATTGTCCGTTTTCTGGAGGTGGGCAGAGGCAGCCCGGGTACTTCTGTTAGGTTCCAGGGAGGCGATACGGGCTGGTTCTGACCTCCCATGATCTCCCCCAGGCAATGGTGCAAATGAAAACGGCAGGGAAAACTCAATCGTCAGTTGGAGGTTTTTCCTTGCAGCATCACCTGGGGGTTGGATACAAGGTGGATCGCCTCCCTGGAGCCTAACAGAGGCACCTGGGCTGGCAGAGAAGCCGAAATGGGTGAAAAAAATTCCGTCACCACAGATCAGGTTTTCTTCTTTCATATCAGGGGGCGTGTGGATTTGATCCCCTCCCGGGTCCCCTGGGTTTGGGAAGGTTGGGGGGACAAAATGAGTCTGTCCCCCCAAGCCTTCCGGACCCAGGGGACCTTGCAGAGAGGGGGATCGCAACCCCCCACCCCGATAATAAAGGGGAAACCCGATTGGGTTTTCCTCTTTCATATCATGGGGCATGTGGATTCGATCCCCTCTCCCGGGTTCCCTGATTTTGGGAGGGTTGGGGGGACAAAAGGGGTCTGTTCTCCCCAACCCTTCCGGACCCAGGGGACCTGGCAGAGAGGGGGATCGCAACCCCCTACCCCCTGATATTAAAGGGGAAAACCCAATCGGATCCAGGGGACCCTTGCAAAGGGATGCAGGAAGTGCCTCCCAGACGTTTCCCGGTTAATGATGCGACGTTGGGAACCAAGAAATGTTGTTAACTGGTGGTATACTGTATATAGTTTAAGAATGGTTCAATTCCTATTCTCATCTCATTCCTGATTTTATCCTTTCTAGTCACTCCAGCAGCCTTCCTCAGACATCTCACTTTCATGAAATCTCATTTCCATGGTGACCATTTATGTTTGTTGCAAGTGTCCGTGTTTAGCACCAGTAACATAAGGTGGGAAAGAATATGCTTTGTTCGAGGTGTTTCTTTGTGCTGGTTGGTATTGCCTTATCTTGTAAGAACAGAGCTAACTGTTCCAATATTTGGTTTGCCTTAGTACACGGTGTTAATGTCTGCATTCATTTTGCCATTTTCAGTAAATTTTATTCCTAACCGTTTGAACTCTTCCACTTGTTTTCTACTTGTTCCCTCTTATTACAATATTTAAGGTATGCTGTTTCCTTCCAAATACCATTACCTACCTTTACTGATTCTCGTATTATTTATCTTGCATTCTTGGTTCATGGACATAAGGTGTTGTTGTAATTCCTTAGTCCTACTTGCTATCAATGCCTGATCATCTGCAAAAACTAAATTGTTGATATTGTTTCCATTCCTTGGGCTTAGTTTTGCTTATGCTGTCTATGTAAGTGATAAATAATGGCTATAATATGCATATTTGTCTCACTCCAGATGTTACTGAGAAGGGTTCCAATATTCCTTGATTTCTTCTAACTACACTTCTGCAGTCTCTATGTAAACTTTTTGTTGTTGTTGTTCAGTCGCAGTTGATTCCGACCTTTTGCGACCCAATGGACCCTTTGCGACCCTCCAGGCACTCCTGTCCTCCACCATCCTCCTCAAACCGCCCAGCTCTGTGACCATTGTATCTACAATACTATCTAGCCATCTCATCTTTGGCCGCCCCCTTCTTCTTTTTACATAATTTAGTAAGATGTTCACTTACTCCATATTGTGTCAATGCTAAAGCCTTCTTCTGCCTTGCTCCTCAAAGCAGGATCAGGGTTTATTGGGATATTTGCCAAAATTGGAAACACCACAACCCAAGAAACTGTTAGACTACGTTTGAACTGCCTAGACACACCACATCCCAGGTTGTGCTTATATAGTCAGGGATATGCAAAACAGGCAAGGGATAGTGTACTCAGTGTGTACATATTATACACAGAAAGAGCCTCCTCAAATTTTGTGGTATTTTTGAACCACAATCAGGCATAGCTTAGGCAACGGCCACCGAGTTGTGCCAGGTAATCTCTCTCACAGGTGAAGGGAACTACAGAATGAATTCACCAAAAGGTGGCTTCATTTTGGCAGTTTAAAGTCTGGCTAGACAAGGAAGAATAATCAATGCGATCAATTAAAATTGAAGGATCGGCATTTAGATTTTTATGTACTGTACCATAATCTCTATTTAAGCAACATACAAAGAACTTGACATACTTGTTGAGGTCACAGATATCATCACATGAGCAATTTAACTCTGTGTTGAGGGTCTTGACCCCCCCCTTTAGTATTTTGTTAAAGGGAAGGGTACATGTGATGAGCACTTCTCAGCATGTAAATGCACACAGAAGGTAACCATGGCTTCCCAGATTGTTTGTGTAGCAAAATATTACTGCACCAGTTCATTATTTCTGATTGAAATGCCCTATTAATGTGCCTGTTTCATTAATTACAAAAGTACTCTATCTGTGTAACATACAGGATTGATATATACCATCAAAGTTTATTTACCAGTATTTTGTGTAGACTATGGAATAAAATGCACATAATGCGGGGAATTGGCTACAATGAACACTGGTCTATTAGACAGCTAGATGTGACTACAGGTGCAATTTGCTTCAAGCAGTAGCTGATACAAGTTTGCTCATTCCACTAAAGTAGGATCTTTCCCTTTCACTCATTACTTCAAAGTGCAGGGGGCGCTGACAGAAATTGCATTCAGCTGAGGAATGTGGCTTCAGCTCCAGGCCAACTTCCTTCCACGTAGTTAGCAAATTCTCTGCAAGAGGAAAAGAAATAGAGACAAATTACAGAAATTAATGATGATGCTAATCAGTTGCATTAAATCCTGTAAGACACACTACAATTCTCACAAAAACCAGAGGTGTCTGAAAAAACAGAGTTCATTCTTCTGACACTATGAATCAAGTCTAAGTAATGCATCTCTAAATTAAGGCCTATACATTTACTATCCAATTTTATATAGGTTTATAATGCTTTGCAAATCCTAGCAAAACTATAACTGATAGTCACAGATTTTGTTTTAAATCCTGTTTTATCTAGACCGTGATGGCGAATCTTGGCACTCCAGATGTTCTTGGACTTCAACTCCCAGAAGCCCAAGCCCCCACGAATCCACACAAATGGGGTTGCTGCGATTAATGCGGCCTGCGCTGCTCTTGTCACTCCCGGAAGCAAAACATGCCCTGTGTGGATTCACAGGGGCTTGGGCCTCTGGGAATTGAAGTCCAAGAACATCTGGAGTGCCAAGGTTCGCCATCATGGGTCTAGACAATGGTTGTTTTTTGTTTTTCAGATACATGATAAGAGTACCATCTAAAGACTGTAAGCACACATCTGTGTTCTTATCAGCATCTTAACACCAAGTAAGTTTCAATGATAAGAAAGAGATAAGATACACTGGAAACACAGTACTGTATAGTGGAAACCTGGATAATGATGCGTTCAGACGACAATTTCTGACAATGACGCGTTATCTCCCGGATAACAACATTGCATCATTATCTGAGAGATCGTGTTTTGTCTCCTACCTGTTCGTCGGGTCCCTGTGTCCAGCTCTCCAGTGTCTGGGAGGGTGGGAGGACATATTCCGCGCTATTCCCGCCTTCCTAGCAGCCCCCTGGGCCGTACAACAGCTGAGAAAAGTTGCGGCCGCCATCTTTTTATGAGCCAGGGGACCCAGCGGAGAGGAAATGGCACCCCTCCCCACCCACCCCAATATTAAAGAGGAAAAATGGGCGGTTTTTCCTCTTTAATATCGGGGTGTGTGTGTGTGTGCGCCTTCTCCTCTCTGCCGGGTCCCCAGGCTCCGCGTGGGCTATCCACTTGTAGATCGGATTGGGTGGGGGTGCCCAGCCTGATCTACAAGCTGATAGCCGACGCGGCATATCGGCTTTCAGATCGAGCTGGATGGGGGTGTCTGGCAGCTCCACCCAGCCCGATCTACAAGCTAACAGCCCACGCGGTGCGTGCTTTGGGGGAAAGCAGGTTTTTTAAAGCGTTATCCATGCATTTCCCAGATAACGACAAAATCCAGACAACGACACAACTTGTAGAACCAAGTTTTGTCATTATCCGAGTTTCCACTGTATTTTATTAGTGGGGCAAGTCTATGGCAACCAAGTGCATTTATAACCTCCTACAGAGCAGCCAGAAACCTACAAAGGGCAGATTCTGTTCAACATCTTGAACCTCACCTTAAGAGCAACTAGTAAATTGCACAGCTAGTATGAATTAAGATGCAAAGAACTCTTAAAACAAAGTTATGATAAAGTTCCAATACTCAATCCAGTAACTTGTCTTTATTATAGAAGTATCAAGCATCATGAACAAGTGAAACCCAGTTTATGCAAGTGCTGCTTTATCATAGCAAACATTTGATTATCTTATTTATGATAACTAAAAAATGGGTTAAAATTCAGTTTTTACGTATTCAATAGCATGTTTCATACTTCAGAAACACAATATGCCGTTATACCGCTTCTAACGTTTGTAGCAGTTACCATCCACAGAAAAAAGATGGCAGTTTCTCTTTAAAGGATGCTCTTTTGCAATGTAGTTGACAAACTTCCCATTTTGTTACATACTGTTGTGCTTCTATAATTGGTTACTCACCAATAAAATAATTCATCATCTGTGGAGTATGATGAGGTGTGGGGGCAATTCGCAGCAACTCTTCTCCATGGGGCACAGTGGGATAGTTGATCGCTTGGACATAGATGCTATGCCGGCTCATCATTTTGTCACAAATTTCAGTGTTTTTAGCAGCATCTGCAACCTGAAGACAGCAAAATTAAATATGCACTAGCTAATTTTCTAAGGCTTATAAATACCCAGGGCTGCAAGAACAATCACACATCATGAAGGGCTGAAATGTTCTTATGAAAACTCCAAATATTTAAGGAACCCGCATTTAACTGGCTGTGTGCACTATTAGCTAGGCTGACACAATAAAGAACTAGGAGAAAATGGAGGTGGGGTGAGGAGAACAGAGATTAAACACATTAGTGGAGTAGAAGGTGAAGGACAGAGTCTTCTGCCATTTCTCTTAGGCCTTAAATCAGAAAGTATTCATTCCACCGCCTTCAACAAATCAGGAAGACTTCCTATCATCACTTCCCTAACCAGTGTCAACTTCCAGTATTTTAACTGGCCTTGAGGGTCTTTAAGACACAGAGGCTGTCAACAAGCTGCTATTCTTTCAAAATGGCTTCCACCTACTAAATCCCTTATACTTGGGCCAGTTTCTCAAGTTTTAATACTAGGAAGCAGCAACAAAAGAGAATTCTCAAATTCACACTAGAGTCATATTCTTACAAGAATAAGAAACCATTTGAGATTACTCTTTCTTAACTAAGCAAAACACTACAAGAGAAAGCAAGCAGGGGAGAAGAGGCTTGAAGTAGATGAGGATTGGTCTGGATCTGTTCTAGCATATATATAATGGGTCCAATATAAATTTCATACGGAAATTCAGAAGCAGCAAACTATACCAAATATCGGCAAGCGTCATGACCATTATTGCCACATTTCTCAGAGTCGAATAAAAAAGTGCCTGTACACTGCACAATGAAGACTGCAGCACAGAAGACAACAGCAAACTTGTTTCATTGTGTTTCACAGAGCCTTTCCAGGCATAGACATCTTAAAGACTTACCCTGACTGGAATTATGTGACTGGGACAATGTACAACAGGGAACCCAGCATCCATCAATATCTGCCTCATCAATTTAACGTTGCGCTGGTGCTGGCGGCGCAGAGCTTGTCCCTCGGCACTTTTTAGGATTCTCACCGATTCTATTGCACCAGCTAAAAGCATGGGTGGCAGCGATGTTGTAAAGATGAAGCCAGCCGCATATGAGCGAACAGTGTCTACTAGAGAAGCCGTACTGGCAATATAACCTCCAACGCAACCAAAGGCTTTGCCTGTAGTTTTTTTATTAAAAAAATAAGTCCACAGATTATTTCATCTAAATTTTTGGTTTAGTTATTATCTACACATTTTGGATGGTGCCTAGGTACTCAAACAACTTTTCATCTTGTTCCCACTTCTGTAAGAAAAGCTTTTTCAAGTTCTTCATGCAGTACAATAAAGTGATCCTTATCACACCAATTAATTTTTAAAATATATGGCACATGTACACAGGCAAGAATAGTACATCCCACATAAACAGAAGTCTTAGAACTTTAAACTAAAAAGAAAATGAAACTGCCTGTTGAGCGGTATTAGGCTTTGAATAAATGAGATTTTCACTTGGAACTTACATACTGGAAACTTTCTTTAAGAGATCAGTGGTAGATATTTACTAACAAGAATATCAAGAGGATTGAAGCTCACAATTTAAGACCCGCATCACAAAATACTAACCTTTAATTATCTGAACTGTGCTATGTTAATTTGTATTAATAGCCTTCATGTGAAATTATAAGAAAACTTTACAAAAATGAATTTGATTGACTTGCATTCTACAGGAAAAGTGTAATTTCTGTAAACCAGTACCTTTGAAAGAGGCTTGCAAAAGGAGAAGCAGTTTGAGGTGATTACCGTGCTATTACTGTTACATAATACCAACTGTCACTTTACAGTTCCTTTAAATTTAAAGAGGCACAATACTTCCCTCTACCGCAAGTTGTTTTATTTTTATTGCAGCCTTTCAATTTGATGTAGCCACCCATCACTTAAAGTGATACAGCCTGCTGCCACCACCCAGATCTACAGGTTCTGCTATGACCAAGCCTGTTGTTACCAAATCTCCTTATACAACTCTTGCCAAAGACTGAAAGATTAAGAGCATTCTACTTTAGAGTTAAGTTCTAAAGTACAGAGAGAACTCTCCAGAATTGCTAACATTTTCAGAAACATCAACCTGAGCTCTAATGCGCCAGAACTACCCCTGTAGATTTAGCGATTGTAGTAGGAGGACTATTCTTCCTCTTAACTCTAGTTTAATCATCATCCACCATGACAGCATTAGTGGACACTTACCAAGTGTTCCAGAGATAATGTCCATCTTATGCATTACTCCGTCTCGGTCTCCAATACCACCACCATGAGTTCCATACAGCCCAACTGCATGTACTTCATCTACAAAGGTGATTGCCCCATGTTCATGAGCCACATCACAAAGTTCTTCCAAGGGGCAGACTGCACCTAAAACACAGTAAAATTCACAGTTCTCCATCAGACTCCAATCTGTCAAAACTCATGTCTCTAAAACGTTTTGGCAACTTGCACATAATACACCATACATACCATCCATTGAATGAACAGTTTCAAATGCAACAATTTTGGGAATAGATGGATTAGATTTTTTCAATAGTTCTCGGAGATGATCAACATCATTATGGCGAAATATATGCTTTGGCACTCTACTGTTGCGAATTCCTTGTATCATGGAAGCATGATTCCCTGCATCAGAATAAATTTCACAACCTGGGATGGCAAAGAGAGAAAAAATAAGTCATAAACAAATTAGCTACAGCATTGCAGTTTGATCTTTTCTAACTGGATGGCTAAGTACAACTCACTATCAGTTTTGGTAGATGTTTTATGTTTTAATCTGTATAAACTGCCAAGGCAGCTAGCATGCCAGAAGAAAGGGCTAGATCAGGAGTTCTCAACCTTTTAAAGCTGGGGGCCGGGTCACGCTCCCTCAGACAGTTTTGGGGGATCGGCGGCCATTTTGCCCTTCCTACACCACATGACACTTCCTGGTATGGTGGAGGTGGTGAAATGGTGCTGCGAGCCGCATCTGGCCCATGGGTTGCAGGTTAAAAATCCCTGATCTAGATGCTGAACAAATGAATAAATAAATATTGGAGAGATAACAGTTAGCCCAACCTGCATCCAAATAAACTTATTGGAATTTTATCATTACTAGTAGACCTTATTTGAAAGGGGGAGACTTTTTCACTGCAAGATACTGCTTAAGGGACTCTCCCTAGAACTTAATTGCAACTCATATTGCCAGACTGTTTTGCTTTAGTTTCCATAGTATTTTGTTCACACCCATTTCTAATATGGGTATCTGTGAGAAAGGAGAATTTAATTTTTCAATTTGTATGCCACCCCACTCGCAGAGTGACTCTGGGTGGCCAAAAAAGAAAACACAATATCACAGTTACAGTACATAATATCAAGTCACAATGCTAGGAATGCTAGAAATACCGGCAGGACAGCAACATCATGGAAGCAGGACAGCCAGCATGATCTGGGTGGCGTGTCCCAGGATAAAGGAGAACACAAGCAAAAAAATAGGAAAAGAAAAATGAGGTGCTAGGGTTGACCTACTGACCAGAGCAAGGAAAGGCTGAAACTAAGAAGGATCTTTTCCAGAAGTGACATATCCTCCAAACTAACATGGCCTTGCCTATAAGCATCCCACCCAATGTACAGTAAAACCCCGGGTTACAACTGCCTCAGTTTAAGTTTGCTGTGGTTTACAATGGCAAATCCTATGGAAATGCCATCCCAGTTTACAAATTTTTAATGTTTTTTTTTTTTTTTTGGTTTACAACGATCAATTCAGGACCATTTTTTATTTTTTAGTGCATCCCTATAGATGTTTTGGCTTACAATTTTTTTGTTGGAACAGACCTCCATTATAACCCGGGGTTTTACTGTATTACCCCACTCTAGGCACTCTCATGGTCACCTATTAGATAAAGAAGGGTCATCAGCTCTATGTGTTTGGCTTACTGGGAGCACAACAGACTATATCGGTAATCTGCCTGCCAGTTCTTTGCATTATGGCCTTAGAAATGGCATGCAAAAAGAAAAAAAGATCCCTGTTAAAATAGTGACATACATTTTGTCTCTCACATATTTAGTTATTAGGTGCTTTAAAAACACACTATTTTAAGATACATCACAAAATATATGATCATGCAACCACGCCTACCCCTGAAAGACTAAAAAGCCTACAAGTCACATTCAGTTCAGATACAGCCAAGTGTCTGGCCCATTTAGTACATTCTCAGGTAATTTGAATCCAGCAACGTGTTTGAAAAGAATGTGCTACAAGACAGTTTTTCAGGAATTGCTGGTACTGACTGGAACACAGCATGAGCAGGTCAAACCTTACCTGGCAACATTTTAGCCAATGTGTAGAGTGTTGAATCGTTAGCAACAAAACAAGAAGAAAACACCAGAGCAGCATCTTTCCTATGAAGATCAGCCAATTCTTTTTCAAGATCAACATGGAATTTACTGGTCCCCGAAATATTCCTGGTTCCTCCTGCTCCTGCACCATGTTGTTTCAGTGTTTCCCTGCAAAGGTGTTCCCGACAGGGATATTAACACTACTTCGGATGACATCTCATTTGCAAACAGTTTACATTCCAAATCGTATGTCAAACAATTTTTTGTAATCAAGCGTATCAGAGAATAAGCAAAACAAAAACGCTGTAGCACTTTGAAGACTGTTATATTTTAATGTTAGCTTTCGTGGAACAAGTCCACTTTGCCAGACATGGGAGTGAGATTTCATGGCATCAAGTTATACACATCAAGTACAGAGTAATTGGTTAGCATAACACTCTGTTTGTAATCATTTGTCATTCAAGCTTGAGTCACGAAGTTCTCAAATTGTAGTTCATCTACCAAATTCATAGTGCAGAACAAAAACTTTTAAATATGCAGTGGAATTTCATTTAACCAACTAAGTTAGCTATGCTATGTGGAATGATGTTTTACTCCGAGTTATCATTAGAAGAAAGGAATGTTCTCAGTGTGCTGCTGGAATCTTGAATGCTGCTTCTATAGCAGCTGTATCTAGGGATGAAATGGTACTGATGTTTGCAAATTGGCACGACTGACTGTAACTGGACAACAGGATGGCTGCTCTCATTTGCAGTGAGCTGCCCAACAAAGAGAGAAGAAAATATAATTTGGATGTTAGCTATATCGAGAGCTATCTGACCTACAGTAATCAAAACAAAAGAAGATCCACCAATTACTGTATTTGCTGCCATATAAGACACACTCCCCCCACCCTACTTAAAATACACCCGAAAAATGGAGTGCATCTTGTGTGCAGGCAAATACGGTACTCACTGAATATAGTGGCCTCTAGTGGGCCATTCTGGTAATATTATGTAGTTCTGGGGGCTCGTGAGGAAGGGGCAGTTCTGGTGCGCCTTTAAGAGGCTTTCTAGCCTCAAAGCAGGAATTCGGGAGCGATTTGGATGAGCTCTTCAATAGGATTGAGCCACAGCTGGTTTTGCAAGGTAGCTGGCACTGAGTAAAGGGAGCCACCAGGGTGGGGGCGTGTGTTATTTTTTCCTTTAAAATATGTAAAAAATGGGGTGCATCTTATACTCTGATGAGTCTTATACGCAGGCAAATACAGTAAGTCTCCTTGGAAGAAAACTCCTTCTAATCAACAATGGAACTATGCAAATTCTAAAAGACACTCCATAATCAGACAACATTTTGCTCTCTATTAAATGAATACATACATAACAGCTCCACAGACTCTAGGATGACGACTCATGCCAAGATAATCATTACTGCACCAGACAGACACCTCTTTTTTGCTGGTATGGGACTCTGAATAGTCATCTGCCATAGGAAAAATCTGGGCTCTTCGATTCACTGTTTTGAACACACGGTATGTGTGATCTCTTCTTTTTTCCTCAATTTTTTTCTCAAAGAACTGGTCATATTGGAAGGCAGAAACAGCTGAAAGTAAAAAGATGGCAGCAAAAATGAGACACTGCAGTTAGAACGTGCAAGAACGGAATCTGATGTCTATTATCCTTTGAACAATACTGAAACTTACATTTTGGCAAATTCTCCTGAAGTAAGTGAGACACCCCTTCTGGTTTCTGCTTCAACAAAGAATCCTGGAATTTCTTCAGGAGCCCATTTTGTTTTTCACCATCAGTGTTAACCTCAACAGTATTTTCTGGTGTCTTGGCAAACTCTATACAAGAAAGATGGTGTAAGAAGAAATCTTGCCAACTTAGTTTTTTATTTTAAAAAACTGAAAATAATGCAGTAATGTTTTGGTTTGTTGTCTTAATGAATAACACGGAATATTTGTATATAAGTAAATTTTTCTTCAGATGTTAAGGTTACAGAACACAAGTGGATATTCACTCAAAATACTTTAAGATCTCCAGAGATTCATGTTATGGGAGATATCAATAACAAATACGCTAACCTTTTAAATATTCTAACATAGGTTCAGACTGTGGTCTACCCAATATGCATGTTTCCAAAAAGACTGCATAAATCCACTCCCATTGCCTAATTTTGTTAACAATTAACAAATAGCTAGCAAGTTGATTTTTTAAAAAAATAACTTTCATTCAGCGATGTCAGTTCTTCCTCTTTCCACCACAAAGAATGTGGAATCCTGTGCCAGCCATAATGCTAAATGAAAAGCTGCCAAGAATCAATTAGGAACTGATTGAAAGTAGCCAGGCATTAACAGCACAAGCATGGGCAACACTGTTGGCGCAGTGGGTAAACTGCTGTCCTGCAACCAAAAGGTTGGAAGTTTGATCCTGACCAGGGCTCAAGGCTGACTCAGCCTTCTATCCTTCCGAAGTTGGTAAAATGAGTACCCAGTACATTGGGGGCAAAATGCTAATTAACTTGTGAACTGCCCAGAGAGTGCACTAAGTGCTATGGGGTGGTATAGAAGTGTGATTGCTTTGCTTATAGTGTCTTTTAATACAAAAGCGAGTTCACTGTCAAAAACTGCTCGATTCCATTTTCTAACCCTACTCACAGAAAACAGCATGTTCACAAGATGACAAAGATCTTTGCTTCGGAGCTGCAATTAATCTTGCATCAAAACTAAATAAAAGCATACTTGAAAAAGAAAACCACTTGATGTCAATTATTTGGCTTTTACTGAAGCTAGACACCTTTAAAGAACTTGACAAAACAACGCAATTCCATTTGGTCCTTGCCTCTTCTCCCACCCTCTCTCCAGTGGAACTCCTGATAATGTCCAAACTTGGTTCCACAAGTCTGGACGTTAACCGGATTTGGACGTTATGAGGACCAGCACCGGATATCATTTTTAAAAAAGCTGCTTTCCTCCAAACCAAGCCCATGAAAGTGGAAGGCTGTGTTTTACAGTGCCCACGTGTGAGCACTGATTCACCCAACCCCCACTGCCGGCCAGGAGTCGGTCACTCCGGGAAGCGGAAGGGTCCATGTTACAGCGGCAGCTGGGTGGTGGGTGCGTGTAGACCCACCCTCCGGCCCTCCGGAGGGGAGAAGCAGCCATGCGCTTGGCCGGTTCTCCCCCCGGAAAGTGCACGCAGGCAGCTCCGGACAACGTCCCAACGACTCTATCTGGTCCATCAATTTTCTGAAAATTGATCGACGTTGTCCGGATATGGCATTATTAGGACCAGACATTTATATGGTGTTCCACTGTATTTGCATTGCATTTTAAATACACTATTTAGAAGAGGCTATATACCTTTCCTTACTGCTTGCATTTCTTCCACATCCTCCTGAAGCTCCAGACTGGCTTTGCAGAAAACACTACCGTTCCCTTCATTAATCTGAGCTGCCAAGAATGGACATTTAGACACAGTAGCTTGGCTAGCACTCTGGTTAGCAGCAACTGGTGGATAGGTTACAGAAAGTTGAGATCTGCTCATGTTTTGAGCCACATCCGGGGAAGCTTTGGCCTCTTGAATAAATGAAAAGAAGTGTTTCAAGCATAGCAGAGAGAGATCAGAATTGATTATTTTGACAGAAGTCATTGCTTACAGCAAGAAGAATATAACAAATGACATCTTTAATACAACTTAATACATTATTCAAACTATTCAGTCCCTTAAGTATCAGCAGTTACATAAAAACATTTCAAGCAGGAAGCTCCTGAAGAAACACATTTAAGTTCTTGAAATGAAGCTGTACACACTGCTAAGAATCAAAGAAAGGTATGCAATTCCTCATACTTGCCAAGTTATCAAATTATGTTCAGTGAAAAAATATTTTAACAGCTACACAAAATCATGTCAGCCAGATGTTTGGGGAAACTCTTCATTTGTTAGAAATAAAATCTTAATTATGTTTATAGAAAATCCTAGTGTTGCATAAGACAACATCCCTATTCAGTCACGAAGAAAACATACAGAGGCCCCATATGTTCCTCTTATGCCACAACCCCCTTCCCAATGGTCACATTGAACACTGAAACATGACTGTCTTGCCTACACATAGCTCACTGCTCCATGTGAGCCAAATGTTTGGGGAAACATTTTATTTGTTAGCAATAGCTCACACAGAAAAGCTACCTGACTATAGAACCTCTCCTTCAATCAGCCACATTTCCATGTTCAAAGCAACAACAAAGATGGTGGAGTTAGAATGCTCCCCTCAATAGATACAGGCACCAGTCACTTCCTTGAAGCCAGTCATTTTGCAATGCAACAGCTAGGGCCATGATGGCAAACCTTGGCGCTCCAGATGTTCTTGGACTTCAATTCCCAGGAGCCCAAGCCCCCATGAATCCACACGATTCATCTGGCCCACCCGCCCTCGGAAGTGGAAGTAAAACATGCCTGTACGGGCGTGTTTTACTTCCGCTTCTGGGAGCGACGTGGGCCGGATGAATCGCAGTAAACCATTCGTGTGGATTCATGGGGGCTTGGGCTTCTGGGAATTGAACTCCAAGAACATCTGGAGTGCCAAAGTTCGCCATCATGGAGCTAGGGGATTCATTATACGTTGTACAAAATGTGATAAATCTTACCAAGTTCCTCAAGGTGAAAAAAAAAACCTTAAACAACTTCCTCCTCCATAGCATACAATAAGTTTTATACCCCTTTTCGCCTTTGTTCTTAAATTCTTCAAGAGGATGGCTACAATAAACTCGGTCTTTGACTAATCTGTGTGCAGTTTGAACTGAGGAAAATGTTATGTTCAAAGTGCACACAGATTAGTTGCTAAAATAAGGTCTGCGGTGGCTCAGTGTTTAAGCTCACCTTGTTAGCTGGAAGGCCAGCAAGTCGGCAGTTTGAGACTCTGGTACTGCATGACGGATTGAGTGCCCGGCTCTGTCCCGGCTCTTGGGGACATGAAAGGAACCTCATTTGGGCGTTCCCTGAGTTGAGTTTCTTCTGCAAAAATCCTTTCAATCCAGAATAATTTGACACAAATTTATTATTATTATTATTTAGTTGCTAAAATTTCCAACTCAATCTCACTATAATTCTCTTTTACAATATTTATGTTAAATATTTAAGCATATCACAGACATGAATTTTTAAAACAGTTATATGCTCTCCAGTGTTTTTTTAGATTAAATGAGAGATCGGAAGAGCTCTGGTACTGAAATAAGTTCAGATGGAGGGCACTGCAACTGTATTCCTGTTCAGATGTATAATTGCTATTGGTACCTTTCAAACCAAATTAACAACATACAAAAAAAGAGCTTCCAATTATAATAGATCAAACATTAACTACCACAGATAGTTTAGAGAAGCCAGCCTTACTTTCACTGGCTGAGGTGGTTTTTTCAGTCTGCTGGCAGTGAGCTGCCGAAGTACTTAGAGGTCGTGAAGCAGGCTTGGTCCCAACTTCCATCATTTTAGGGCAGTTCTGGGCATAGAAAAGGAGGGATTTCCCAGCCTTCTGCAAGAATGTCTGGGACACGCGTGACAGGAATGGGCAGCGACGAACAACAGTCTCCATTTTCAGGGTTTTTCAAAAAGTTCTGCTAGAAGTTGCAAAAAACAAAAAAACACCACCATACAAATAACATTAGCCTCCTGTAAATATAGTCTAAAATGCAGGCGCCTAGCATTCTGTATTAAATAAAGTTCACAATAAATAAAGATCTTACATATAAGAAAGCGGTATAGAAATATAATAATAATAATAATAATAATAATAATAATAATAATAATAATAATAATAATAATAATAATAATATACAGAAAATATGGCATCTTTAAGGTAATGGTAGATGTTATATGAACATTTGTGGGCTAGCTTCTCCAAGTTACAGCTTTCCACACAACTATAGTGTGAAACTATCTTTTAACAAGCATATTAAAAAGCAGTAACAAGAAAGAAATAGCAAGTAGATAAATAGGGACCACTTTGGTGGGAAGGTATCAGCATTCCATGTGCTCCGGTGTCTAGTCGTGCCTGCCACATGACCACATGGAAACGTCTGCAGAAGCAGACAGCGCTGGCTCTTTGGCTTTGAAACAGAGATGAGCACTGAACCCTAGAGTCGGATACAACTGACTTTCGAGCAAGGGAAACCTTTAGCTTTACTAACAAGTTATGTAGCTGGATGGACGGACCACTAGTTTAGGTATCGGGCTGCAGAGCTAGAGGTTGGGAGGGCAATTCCCCAATGTACCTCCTGGGAAAAGAGGCAGCCGATGTGGCTTTGGGCAAGCTGCACCTTCCCAGAAGAAGGGAAGGGTCAACTCCGTCTGCATATTTTCTACCTAGAAAACCTTGCAAAAGGGCTGAACTGACTTGATGAAACACAGTTATTACTAAATCATGGAAAGCAAGGACAAACTTCTAAACTCGGTAATCCCACAAATATTTAGGTAGGCACCCAGTGCCTGAGCAATTGAGAAAAAATATGTCAAAAACAACACACCCATAGTAAGTCAGTAGAAGTATGATTCCCACGGATGACTCCTTGAAACTCAAGAGAGGAAAAAATGAAAGACTGATCCAGAAACCTCAACTCACCTGTCTCTAAAAGGAAGCTATGCCAATCCACACGAAAGCAAGACATCTGGTGTCATATTTAAAACTAACCAGCTTAAGGCAGCGCAACCTTTCGTGGGTTAGACTCCAGAAGGGCTACGCTGAGGTGACTTATCTAGATAAGCCTAAATCTGGAGTCACCATCCCCTGCCTTTGACAAAACGCATCCCAAGCTTCAGAAGACATTGGCCGGATCCAGCCCACACGCTGTCATTTGGGCACCTCTGCCCTAGAAACTCCTTGGGGTGTCCCCCCCACCCCACACACACACATACTCACTGGGAGCTTCAACTGGGAAGGTTGGGGAGGAGCAATGTCATGGCACAGAAATGTTTTGACAGATACGGCCTCACCTCCAGCCTCCATGACACCAATCCTTCGCAATTAAGAACAGCCTACACCCACACCCACACAGGCTGCCTTCACACACACACACACACACAGGGCTACCTACACACACACACACACACACACACACACACACACACACACGGCTGCCTTCACACACACAGGGTTGCCTTCACACACACACACAGGGCTGCTTTCACACACACACACACACACACACAGGGCTGCCTTCACACACATAGGGTTGCCTTCACACACACACACACAGGGCTGCTTTCACACACACACACACACACACACACACACACACACACACACACACACACACAGGGCTGCCTTCACACACATAGGGTTGCCTTCACACACACACAGGGCTGCTTTCTCACACACACACACACACACACACGGCTGCCTTCAGACACACAGGGTTGCCTTCACACACACACACACACAGGGCTGCTTTCACACATACACACACACACACACAGGGCTGCTTTCACACACATAGGGTTGCCTTCACACACAGGGCTGCTTTCACACACACACACACACACACACACACACACACACACACACACACACACACACACACACACACACACACACACACACACACACACACACACACACACACACAGGGCTGCCTTTCTCTCCTTCTTTTTAAATTTTAATTTTAAAGGGATCCGTAAAAAGGGAGAAGGACAGAAAGGAAGGAGAGAGGCGAGAAGAGGACGAAGCCAGCCTCCCTGCGACCGATTGGAGGTCGATCCCCCTCGGCGATCCCACCCAGGGGCTCCTCAACTAGAGAGGATGATGACGGGTGGATGATCGGACGGAAGGAGCGACCAGTCCGGACACGGACAAGGTCAGAAGCGTCGGTAAGGCCGAGGGGGGGGGGGCGACGACTAGAAGGGCAGGGAGCGTCCCACGGATCCCCACCCACCACCACTACCTACACACACACACACACACACACACACCCGCCGTTTACCCACCAACGGACACCTCCGACCTCTCGCCGCTTCTTTCCGGACTGGGGAGGTGAGCGCTTGGCTTGCCGCTTGCTTATAAAAACCCAGCCCGAGGGAGGCAGTGCGCAGGCGCAGGGCTTTCTAACCCTCACCTCCCCCCTTCCCGAGTTTCTCAAGAGCTCGGTCGACCTCGAAGGCGCATGCGCGGCACGGCTTATGTTCTCAACGGCGGCCGCGCGTCACTAGTAGTCTGTCGTTTTTCACCCACGTCCGTCCGACTCCGAGGGAAGTGGAGCGGAGAGGGGTGGCTCAGTGGGTAAGAAGCTCGCCTTGCTAGCTGGGAGGCCGCCAAAGTCGGCAGTTCGAGACCCGGGTACGGCATGACAGTTTAAATGCCCGTCTCTGTCCCAGCTCCTGCCAACCTCGAAAGCAAGACATTGCAAGAAATAAACAGGGATCACTTTGGCAGGGGGAAAAAAAGACTTGGGGGACACGAATAAGGAACCTCATTCGGGTATCCCTTGATGCGGAGTTCCTCCAGCAAAAAAATCCTTTCAACCCAAGAACGCACCTTTGTGTGTACATGACACGATTAAAAAAAAAAACCCTCAGTACACGCTTCTGAGAGTGAAGCAGTTGCCCCTTGAGAGTCTCTTGTTTTAATTAGGCGCGTGCTTAGGGTTGTAAGCCTACTCACAGCGTCCCACTCATTGCTTTGTTTCATTGTGTATGGCAGGGGTGCCCAAACTACAGCCCAGAGGCCGGATTTGGCCCCTGGCCCTGGCGCCAATTCATCCGGCCCATGAAGCCCTCATTGCTCCCGGAAGAAGAAGTAAAATGAACCCGTACGTGATCCTGGAGCACATGACCGGCACACGGCCCAAAAGGTTTGGGCACCCCTGGTGTATGGGACTGGAAGGCATACCTGTCAGCCATCCCGATTTGGCCGGGATTACCACAGAAACAAGTTTACTTTTGTTTTATTGACTACACTAAGGCATTTGACTGTAGACCACAACAAGATGTGGCAAGTAATTAAAGAGATGGGAATACCAGAGCACCTCATATGTCTCCTGAGAAATCTGTACATGAACCAAGAAGCAACAGTTAGGACAGAACACAGAATGACGGAGTGGTTTGGAATAGGAAAAGGAGTAAGACAAGGCTGCATTTTATCACCCTGTTTATTCAATCTATACACAGAGCACATAATGCGCAATGCAGGGATGGAGGAATCACAATATGGGATTAAAATTGCTGGGAGAAACATCAACAATCTGAGATATGCAGACGATACCACCCTAATGGCAGAAAGTGAGGAAGACCTAAAGAACCTCTTGATTGGATTGAAGGAGGAGAGTGCAAAAGCTGGCCTGAGACTCAATATCAAGAAAACCAAGATAATGGCAACAGGCCCCATCAGTTCCTGGAAAATAGATGGGGAAGAAGTAGAAGCAGTGACAGATTTTACATTCTTAGGATCAAAGATCACTGCAGATGGAGATTGCAGCCATGAAATAAAAAGGTGAATTATTCTTGGGAGACAAGCCATGAGGAACCTGGGGAACATAGTGAAAAGCAGAGATATCACATTACAAACAAAAATTAGAATAGTCAAAGCAATGGTATTCCCAGTGGTAATGTACGGATGCGAGAGCTGGACAATAAGGAAAGCTGAACGCAGAAGAATAGATGCCTTTGAGATGTGGTGTTGGAGGAGAGTTTTGAGAGTACCCTGGACAGCGAGGAGAACAAATAGGTCAATCTTAGAAGAAATCAACCCTGACTGCTCATTGGAAGGTCTAATAGTAAAGACGAAGCTAAAGTACTTTGGACATCAAATGAGAAGGGAGGATTCGCTTGAGAAGGCCTTGATGTTGGGAAAGGTGGATGGCAAAAGAAGAAGGGGGAGGCCAAAGATGAGATGGCTAGATGGGATTGTAGACACAATGGGTACAGAACTGGGAGTGCTGAGAGGGATGGTAGAGGACAGAGGCGCCTGGAGAACAATGGTCTGTAGGGTCGCAAAGGGTCGGAATCAACTGTGCGACTGAACAACAACAACCACAGAATTTGACACCGATTGATGTCATAACCCACCCCGTGCTGCCAAAACCCCGTAATTTGGCAGCGGGGGGGGGGGAGAACACTTTCCATTCATGCGTGGAAGTGCTCCGCAGCTTGCGCAGCCCCTATGCAAGCGGCGGAGCGCTTCCACGCATGCGTGGAAGGGTTCTATACAAGTGTAAAACCTTCCAAGCATGCGTGGAAAGCGACCTGAGCACAAGCGATCTGCGCAGGTCCCGATTTTTCCGGAGCCGCGGGTTGACAGGTATGCTGGGAGGGGTGGCGCTACTGCCTCCCCTTGTGGGTTTAAGGTGGGGTGTTCTAGCCACCTTGGGGGCAACAGTGGCTTAGTGGTTAAGATAGGGTGTCCAAACTATGGCCCAGATCCAGCCCCAATGCCAATTTATCTGGCCTACATCACCCTCGTCGCTCCCAGAAGCAGAAATAAAACACACGTTTTATTTCCGCTTCTGGGAGTGACACAGGTGATACAGGCCTGATGAATTAGTGTCGGGGGTCGGATCCGGCCCCTGGCCTATAGTTTAGGCACCCCTCAACCATGTGACTGGCCCGTGGGTTAAGACACTGAGCTTGACGAGGTCAGCAATTCAAGATCTGAGTGCGGTGCTATTGAGTGAGCTCCCGTCGTCTGTCCCAGCTCTTGCCAACCTAAGCAGTTCGAAAGCAAGAAATATAGGTGCTGCTTTTGTGGGAAAGGTAACAGCGTTCTGTGCGCTTCAGCGTCTAGTCATGCCTGCCACATCACCATGGAAATGTCTGCAGATTCAGAAAGCACTGTCTCTTCAACTGTAAATGGAGATGGGCACCACACTCCTAGAGTCAGATATGACTGGCTTTCAAGCAAGTTAGACCTTTTTCCAAGTTTCGTGTTCAGGGAATGAAGAAGCAGACGAGTGAAGTAGTGAAATTCAGCTCTTTATGAGTGGGATTTGAACACAGTTTGGATGGGGCAAAACTCAGACTTATATCTATACCTATAAAATGGTGCGTTGACCATTGGAATATGACAAAGGATGTTTAGCCAGGCCCCACTAGCCCCATCCGAGCCTCTGTGCACTCGCCCGACCGGGGTTCGCAGGTAACTCAGGTTGAATTTTGCACCAGTGGGGCAGGAGCCCCTGGACACAAACAAAAAAAGGGAACTTCAATTCCCAACGTTCCTTGCACCATGAGCAAAAGGAACGTTCAGAAACGCGCCACAGCCAATCAAAATCAAACCCGCAGGAAAAAAAACGACACACATGCTAAAAACGCACATGCCAAACTATAAGCCCCAGCGTCCTGCATGCCATGAGCGCACAGAACGCTGAGGCAGCCGGCGCGCAAAAAATAAAAATAAAAAAGGCAGGCCGCAAAAACTCCACCCACCCCACCGCTGCATACAGTGGTGATGGGATTCCTGTGGTCCGGCCACCTAGGCCGGCCATGGAAATACCCCCACCCCCCACGCCGCATCAAGCGGCAATGGGATTCCCGTGGTCCGGCCACTAAGGCCGGCCCATGAAAAAACCCCATCCCAACACTGAATGAAGCGGCGAGGCAATTTCCGTGGTCTGGCCACCCAGGCCGGACCACGGAAATACCATCACCCCAGCGCCGCATCAAGCAGCGATGGTATTTCTGCGGTCCAGCCCCTGAGACCGGCCCACGGAAATACCCCCACCCCCAACACAAAACAACACTACCCAAAAACAGTCAAAAATAATCAAAAGCAAAATAAACACAGAAAAAGTAAACACAAAATTGTCTAAAAACACAATCCAAAAATAGTCAAAATTAATAAAAACCAAAAATAAAAAACAGAAAAAGGAAACACAAAAACATCCAAAAACAAACAAGAAAAAACACACAGAGCCCCCCCAACCCAAAACACCCCCCCTAAAAAAAACCCCCCAGAGACCTTACCAGGAGACGTCCTCACTCCATGACGACCGGAACTAAATTAAGGAAAGAAAGAGACTACTTACCGGAAGAAGAAGCGACACCCAGAGGACAGTAGTGAAAAATAGTAAAATACAAGAAAAGCTCACCAGCCCCACCCAGAGGCCACAAGAGAAAAAACATTCAAAAATATTCAAAATAATTACAAATAATTCCCAAATTACTGAAATAAGTTATCAAAACATTCAAAAATATTCACACTAATCACAAATCAAAAAAAAAAGAAAAGAAACAAGATTTTACTCAAAAAAACCCAAAGCAAAACATCTAAACACAGTATAGAAACATTGTTTTTTTTTAAAAAAACATATTCTTACACATTTTAAAAATTATTATCCAAGGTACAACTATTTAAAAAAATTCACATAGTAACACATTATTTGGTTAAATACAATAATTATAAAAAAAAATTATATCATCCTTTCCTCTCTTTAAAAACCAAAAACCAAAAATAAAAAATCACAGTTTATAACAGCCCATGCGTAAAAATAAAATTTAAAAAAACCACAATTAAAAACTAACCTCATTTGCATAAACATAAAACAAAAACCTTCCAAAACCATTTTAAAGAGCCCGGCACCGCCGGGCAAAATATGCTAGTACACTATAAACAGTAACAGTAAAAATAATACAACAAGCCCATTGGCTAACAGAGTGCACATTTTCGATCCACTTATTTGCATAAGAATAGATACATGAGAAAAGATACATTCCGCTCCTACAACAAGCCCATTGGCTAACAGAGTGTGCACATTTTCGATTCACTTATTTGCATAATAATAGATACATGAGAAAAGATGCATTCTGCTCCTGTCAGAAAACACAGTTAACATACATAACATTCTTCCCCCCTAGGTAAAAACAAAATCCTTTATCCAGGATGGCGGTCTAGTTTCCCTTCTGGGTCGGATGCTTGGCTGAGCCGGCTCAGGGGCTCATAGGATAGGCGACCCGACTGGAGTGAGGGATTGACTAGAGGGGGAGGATTGTAAACCAAATTTAAGCCCCATTTGTCAGATGGAGGAGCAGGGGATCGCTCAAAACCAAAATCCAATTCTGTGGATGAATAAGACAACTCAGGGTCCCTCCTGTGTGTACTAAGAGTGGAGGGCGACTCCAAACGAAATTGGTCATCATCAATAAAGGAATCCAGAGTGCTAGGCTGGGACAGTGTAGGGGTACACCTGGCTGGAATAGGGGAGCATTCCACAAATTCCCCTTGAAATCGGTTCCTAGAAGACATTTCTGGGGCAATGTTGGCTGGCTGCTGACTATTACCACTGCCACCTGGGTTTAAACGGGTGGGGGCCAACCCTAGCATTGAGTGTCTGTATTCGTCTTGTGGGTCGAGTACTCTGGGTCTCAATTGATCCGCGTGCCTCCTCCAGATCAGACCAGTTGCTGTTTCGATTCTGTAAGAAACAGGACCAGTCTGATCGATCACAAACCCGGGCACCCACGTATGGAAAAGGTAGTATCTGAATCCACCTCCATCTTGAAGGGAATGTCCTGCAGGCTCAGGTCTGCGAAGAAATGCTCGTTGATGATGTCCACTTGGCATGGCTCAGGCTCTGGTGACACATTGGCAGTGGACGTTTTGTGGTGATGACTCTTCTTAGACTCAGGTGCTGGAGTTCTTTGCTTTCGCTGTCAGCATACTTTAGCAATGTGCTCTCGTCGCCCGCAGTTGTGGCATTCTGCGGCGTGGAAGGGGCACTTCCTGTGTTCATGCCGGGCTCCGCAGCCATCACACTTGCAAAGGAATTTCTTCTCCCGATTGTCATGGTGCTCTCGGTGCTTTTGTCGGAACGCTCGGACCTCTCCCTCTGCGTTGCTGGACTCCGATGAAGAGGTGGAACCAGGCAATGCTGAGGAGGATGAAGATGATATTTGCTGAGCTTGCACAGCTGAGTCGGTGACACTGGTGGTGGCGTTGCGATGCCGGAAAAGCTTGATGCCGGACCATGCGGCCTCTTCTAGGACAGTCTTGAAAGTTAGCGTCTTCCTGATCATGAGGCAACATTGAGCATCTTCGTCCCTCATGCTGGCCAGCAGACAGTCCCGGAGTGCTTCTTCGATGTTGCCCCACTTGCATGGGGCGGCAGCAATGCGCAGAGCGGTGGCGTAGTCTGCAATGGTCTCCCCAGGTCACTGCTCCCTTCTGTGGAAGGTCACCCTGGCCGGGAAGATTAAGACCTCTGGTTGCAGGTGTTTCCTCAGCGCAGACATGATTTCTGCAAGCGGCACCATATCCACGTCCCTTGGGAGAAGGAGGTGGGTTGCCAGCTCAAGCGTCTCAGAACCGCACTGAGCGAGGAAACAGGAGCGCTTCTGGTCTTCGTCGGTGATCTTCTGTGAGGCCATTGCGTGGCGGAATCGGCGTTCGTATGTTGCCCATTTCTCTGGACGTGCTGGGTCAAATGGGCCGATGTTGCTGCCATGTGGGGACGCCATCCCACCTTCGTCGTCAGTTTCGTGTTCAGGGAATGAAGAAGCAGACAAGTGAAGTAGTGAAATTCAGCTCTTTATGAATGGGGTTTGAACACAGTTTGGATGGGGCAAAACTCGGACTTATATACACTATAAACAGTAACAGTAACAATAATACAACAAGCCCATTGGCTAACAACCAAGGTGTTTGAACATTGAGATCTGTGGAGTATTCATTTGTATTCTCCCCACCCCTTCAGTTTTTTTAATCACAATTCAAAATACTGCCTTTGAGTTATAAAACTCTTAATGTCCTCCTGACTTACATATCTTGGAAACATAACTTTTCTCATTTGTTCAACCCTGACCTTTAAACATCAGCCAAGGGGATCTTGATTGTACTGTCCAAGTTGAAACAGCAAGGTCTTATGTTTCAGTTGTTGTGAAACAGTCTTCTCTTAGAAAGTAGTGAGGGTGTAAGACTGAGTACCTTTTCTATTTAAGCTAGTCTAAAAAAAAAACAGATGGAGAAAAGGGTCCTTTTTAATGAATTATATATTCCTTCACTCCATTCCTTGGAGAAGTGATGAATGGAAAAGAGCTTGAAAGGTAATCAAGCTCTGGTTTCCAGTATTTATTATGCTTCTTCCAACAAAGTATTTCTGTGATGTAAAGAGGAGACTAAGAAGCATTTAAAAAAACAAGACAAAACTGCTTTTGGATCTGTGAAACAGTATATGAATGATCAAGACTCTTAAAAAATACTACATCCCCAAGTATAAGGGAGTACACTAGACATTTACACTAGGCATTATTAACATAACATGTGTATATGACGCTTTACAGAATATAAGAAATTGAACTGCTGCTCCTGGCTGTCTTCTGTTAAAACTATGATTTCATTTCTTTTATAGGGGACTTCCTTCAGCAAGAGAAAGTAGACAGGAAACCAGCTGGGAGTCAGTGAAGGGCTGATTTCTTGCTGTGATTTGGCAGCTCCATGTTACAAAACTCACAACAGTAAAAATATATAATCTGAGCAATTAAATAGAGTGACTCAGAGTTTACAGGGATCATGGGAAAGTCCAGATTTCCTTATTCCCGTTCATTGACTCTACTTATGAACTGTCTTTGTCCATTCTCAGTGTTGTAACTGACACTTGAATTGTTTTCCTTTTATTCTTCTGTTTTAAGTATTTTGATAGAGTTTTATTACTTGATTTCATATTTACTGTAGTTACACTTTGAGGCTTTGGTAAGGAAGACTAAACGAATACAGAAATTATTTTAAATTGTCCAAAAACCACAGTGTGGTACTATCTTTATCAGGATATCCAAAACTGCACAAAGTTGTAAGCAGTTTTTTTTAATAAAAAAAAACACGTTTCAAAGTGGATTCAAAACATCATGATAATGATTCAGAGAAAAAGCCGGATACAGTATTGTTCCAAACTCTGCAGTTTGTAAGTTTTGTGATTTTAAAAACATCCAGTGGTTTCAATGAATAAATTACTGGTTAGCAGGAAGCCGAAGAGAATAGACAGCCAGGCTTTGTATATTAAAACATGGGGCAAGAGACATTGTTGAATCTCTGTTTTAGTAACCCTGGATGCATCTGGTAGTCTATCTTGGACCGTGTGAGGCTAATCCAATTATATCTACACATCTTCTGCTTTCCATGTTAAGACAGTGACAAACAACAGACTTAGAGGGGAAAATACAACACACACACACACACACACCGCCTTTAATTCTTTAATATCCAGCTTGACAGCATGCAGCATTCTGGAGAACTCAAAGGCTTGTTCCTGACATTGTGTCATTTTGATCGGCTCCAATAAAGACACTATGACGTCTGGGTATTTTTAACCCTGATGGAGCAATGTTGTTGCCTCAATTTTTGAATGAAATTATACTGACAGCATGTGATTACAATCCTTTTGGGAATTTATGCTGATATGACTGAAGTGTAACGAAGAACATGAGCAAGAACATATTCATTGATGGTAATTTGCTGCTGTGATTTTTGCAGTTATGCCAAAGTAAATCACCAATGGAATTCTGGCTCCTGGATTCATTCTTTGTTTTCCCTCTAGATCTCTATAAAATGCCAGCTGAGAACTTGCTTTTGCAGACCACTTTGAAATCTGCCAGGATATTTCATCTGCAAGAGAGGTGACATTGGTAGTATACGTATAGGGCAGTGGCTGGGAGGAGGATATGGCCAAATGCTTGCTTTCATTGGATACTATGGGTATTAATTATTCATGCTTTCATGTACAGACAGTTCTTGTTCATGAAAATACTTCAGCCCAAGTCTTCTCATATCTCTTGATGAGCTGTAGTGACCAAAAGTTGCTGTATTCTGACAAGCTTAGGAAATGTAGAGACCATCTATTGTATTTAGGTGTGTGCTTGATTGACCTGAGTAACATTGATAAATGAGTAGGGGAAGGAGGAGTGTGCCATGGGATTCCAGAATGGGATTGAATAATTTCCCGGAACTTCTCCAGAGTTGGGTAGTACAAATTTCAAAAAAGTATTTAGAGGAGTTTTCCATTCGTTGTCAATTAGCAGAGATTGGAAGCGTCTGGTTTGCCACTTTGCTGATACTGGATGTTGACAGCAAAAGCAGCTGTCAAAGCTGCAAAGCTCTCTTTTACCCTGTTCTCAGTGTCCACATTCACTGGAAGCAGAGTAAAAGAGAGTGCTTTCAAAAAGTAGAACCCCCCTAATGGTGTCTCAAAAAAGTTGCTGTGGAGGCAACTGGGACGACTCTGATGTTCAACAAGTGTGGACACTGTAAAAAAAACCAGCAGGCCAGCCTGCCCCCCCAATTGCCCCATAGACCAAACTTAATATCTGCCTGGTCAACTCGTTAGTCTAATAAGTGATCCTTGTTGTATGTGTAAATTCATAGATAATGGGTCAGTGGTATAGACAGCACCTTTACACCTAGAAAACCTAGGTTTCTGTAAAGGGTGAGCAAAACAAGCAAGAAAAGTAGTTTAAGAGATGTGTGAGATTAGCAAGTGTCCTAGATTCTTGGCTGAGCACTTAACAATAGTTCTTTTTTTATCTAAAGTAGCTGTAGCTTCGGCAGTGGCATAATCTGAACATAGCAGAATTACAAAATGTGTTTGTGTGCTTACAGAAAGATCAATACCCAATTTGAGACCTGCCCTCATTCAGTTTGGGGGGAATCTTTTGCCTCCATTATTAACAGCTTCTATTTGTATGATTAAGCTAGGTTTTTCACAGTTCCTCATCTCTCCATATCTGTTGTTGTAGACAGAAATACAGTTCATAATAACTAAGATTTAGCCCTTTAAAGGCTGAAGTTCTAAGTATGTTTAGTCTCAAGTAGAGTTGTGCACATTTGTGTCTTTGGATGTAAACTCATAGAATTCCCAATGCAACATAGCCACCTAGGCAACATAGGGAACTGTCATCCAAAGACAAATGACATTGGTGTGTGTTAACAAAATACTATGGGCTTTTAAAAACCCATAGTTAAAATTAGGACTGGGAGGAAATATAGCAGAATAGCATTGGAATGCTGCAGTACCCAAAGTATTATGGATAAACAAGATCAGTTTTTAGTAATGTAGATCTTGTTGTTGGTTGGTTGTAAGCTAAAGTGTACTTTTTATTTATTTGTTTCATATGCTACCTTTTGCCTTACATGGCAGTCAAGTTAAACAGTAAATTAACAATCTGAAAGTTAGATAACACAAGTCTGCAAAAAAGTTTTTTAAAAATCAGCTGCATAGGATATTTTTTTGTAAATTTTATCTTTTCTATCGTGCTGAATCCAAAAATGACCTCAATTTCCCCCATCATATAAAGTTTTTTTTGCAAAATATGAGGGTTTTGCATTAAAAAAGCATAAGTGATGAGAAAATCACTATTTTATTACAATGAAATAAACATATTATTTCTTATAACTAAACAAACAATTTCTTCATAATATATACTTAATATTCCATGTTCACTCTTTTTGTCTGTGAAACCTTTTCTTCTTATCTTTTATGTTCCTCTGAACATGCTTTTGCTTTCCATTTTCTGTTTCCCGTTTGAGCATCCAACAGTAGTCAGCTAGCATACTGACGATCCATCTTCCTTGGTAGCATCTCTCGAAATCATGGACATCCTGGTGAAATCTTTCACCCTGCTCTTCGCTGTAGGCTGCCAAGTTTTCAGGAAAATAGTCAACATGTGAGTGTAAGAAATGAACTTTTAAGCTCATCTTGCATCCTTGAGCTTTATACGCATTCAACATGCGTTGTACAATGGTTTTTTTTAGTGAGGGTCTTTAGTATTTCCTAAAAAACTTGTGAACTATGTCTTTGAAAGAGTCCCACGCTTCCTTTTCTTTTTCTCCCATTGTTTCTAAAAAGAGGGGATCGGATAACAGTTTTCGTATGCCGGGGCCAGTAATAACTCCCTCTTTCATCTTGGCTTCAGACAGTTTTGGGAACTTGGAACACAGATATCTGAAACATTCCCTATCTTTTGGCAGTGATTTAACAAACTGCTTCACAAGCCCTAATTTAATATAAAGAGGTGGCAAAAAAACCTTTTTTTTTGAACCAAGGCCAATTAATGAGGTTTTTTTTCACTGGGGATTAAGGCATCTCGAAGTGGCCAGTCAGTTTTTGTCCAATGGAGGTCTCTGGCTTGGCTGTCCCACAAACATAGGAAGCAGGGATATTTTGTATAACCTGCCTGCTGGCCTAACAATATGGTTAGTATTTTAAAGTCTCCACAAACCATCCTGCGATGTTCTTGGTATTTGATTTTGTCAAGAATCACAGTTAAATCATTGTCATTTTCATCCAAATGCACTGAGTGTCCTATAGGAAGTGATGCAAATGTATTTCCATTATGCAGCAAGACTGTTTTGAGGCTTGTTTTAGATGAATCAATGAATAGGTGCCACTCGGATGAATCATATTCACTTCATTAGCCCTTGAACATCACTACAATAAATGAGATCTCCATCTTTGGAGAAAAACTGAGTGAATTCTTTCTCTCAGTGCCTGTATCACGAAAATGCTGTTCCAGGTGACAGCAGGTTTTTATTTGTTAGTCTTGACCCCAGCAGCTCGGCTGAATATTTGGAAAGGCCTAAATTTCTAACTAGGTCATTGAGCTCACTCTGAGAAAAAAAGTTGAGGTACCTCATCAACAGAAAAATCTGAGCTAGATTCATTATGGGAAGGCAATGTGTCTCTGCCCTCCGAATTGCTCAGGATATTATCCAAACTGGAAGGTGGGTGTGGAACTGGTATTTCAGAGCTAGCAGTTGGTAGTGTGGTTTTGTGGTTCACGCCACATCATAGGAATGCCAAAACAGAATGAGGTTTTCTTACCTTTAAACCACAAACAAAGATCTTCTTCGCACCTTCTACATACTTTATGAGGAGCCCATGCTTTGTCTTGATCCCCAAGTTTCAACTTGAAGTAAGCAAAATACACTTTCTTCACAAAATCACTTATGTTTTTTGTTGACTTTTAATAGTGTATTCACCACAAATGAAACAAAAGTTGTCTGGAGAAATAACACAACCTCTTGGAGCTATAATACAGAACTAAAAACGAACACAGTCATGTTTGAATGCAGGATGTAAACTGAGTGTGGCTCATACAGCAACCAAGATCCTGAACTTATTTAGCATGTTGAAACATGATCAAATCTGACAGCAGACGTGTTTATACTCATTTATAATACCCCAGAGAACAAGTCGAAACATACTCAACCCAGCCAGTAAGATTCCTAGATATGTTCACCGTTCACTACAAAAAAAATTAGACCTGTTGGGACATGATCATCTAAGCTTCCTCCCACCACTAAACCTATACTACGCACAGTGGTGGGCTCCAATTTTTTTTACTACCACACTGTGGGCATGGTATGGTGGGTGTGACCAGGGGAGAAGCCCTGCGTTGCACCCGAGTACTTTATTTCAAAACTTGGATGGGCGCAGCTAGCCAGAATTTCTGCTATTGGTTGTGGCGAACTGGTGCAAACCTGCTGATGCCCACCACTGACTATGCCCCCATCCCACCATTCCTCTTATTTTCTCTTTGCATTCTATCTCTAATAAATATTAAATGAAAGTAAGAAATAATTTTTGGATAGGGTTTTTAGAATTAAGAATAGGATATCAGATTTTGGGTTAAAGGCAAACTTCGTGTTAAATTAAACTAAAAACACAAGTTTTGCAAGAAAACTTGACGAGATAGATTTTTTTTAGTATTTTTTTTAGGTTTCACTAAGTAAAAATGTATAAGAAACAGTTTAAAAATCCTATGCAGTTGTTTGGTTGCAGACCTGTGTACTCAATGCAGATTGGTTCGCCCTGGTCATATACAGGTGAAACTCGAAAAGTTAGAATATCGTGCAAATGTTCATTCATTTCACTTAAAAGGTGAAACAAATATATGAGATAGACTCACTACATGCAAAGCGAGAGATGTCATGCTTTAATTAATTATAATTGTGATGATCATGGTGTACAGCATACATGAGATTATGTGATGATTATGGGTTACATGAGATCGGAGGGTTGGGGTTTTCATAAGTTGTAAGCCATAAGCATCAATATTATAACAAAGTAAGACTTGAACTATCTCGCTTTGCATGCAATGAGTCTATCTCATATATTTGTTTCACCTTTTAAATTGCATTACTGGACTGAATGAACATTTGCACGATAGTCTAATTTTCCGAGTTTAACCTGTACTATGTCGTATCTTATCATTATTACAGAGAGTAACTGCACTAGAATGGACACATAATTATCTTGATAACAAGTTATAGTGTTGTGGATGATGCTGAAGAAATTAATTACAGATCTTGTTTGTAAAGGAAAAGCTTGCAGAAGTTGCAAGCTCTGGTCAACACAAGCATGAGATGTTGCTAAAACATTTTTCATATCTGATCCTAAATGGAAGTTTTCAAAACATGTGAATATACTGTATAACTTTTAGTTGTTATGCAAGCTAGTTTCCATTATTTTGTGAAATGGGAATTCTAAAAGATATTCCTAAACTATAATACATTTTATATTTTTCTTGATTTGGGCCTGCAAATAGTGTAGAAACCTTGATACAACCCACATTTCATCCTATGTCATGATTGTTACTACATGTCATTGTTGAAGAGCAGTGGTTACTTTCACAATAAGAGGTTTGCTTTCATTTGCACTAGTGTTTCATTAACAGCATTTGTCTTCCATGTGTTACTCTTTCACTTTTTTGTATTTATGGTAATCAGATACATGTTAAATACATACCTGTCAACCCGCGGCTCCGGAAAAACGGGACCTGCGAACATCGTTTGTGCGCAGGTCGCTTTCCACGCATGTGTGGAAGGGTTTTACCCCTTCCACGCATGCGCAGAAGCGCTATGCCGCTTGCGCAGCCCCTACGCATGCGCAGAAAGCGTTTTCCCCTGCTGCCAAATTCCAGGGTTTTGGCAGTGCGGGGCGGGTTATGACGTCAATGGATGACAAATTACGGGGTTTTCCCGGCCAAGTCGGGATGGTTGACAGGTATGGTTAAATAATAAGTAAAGATTCTCTGTTTTTCACATTTTTAATATGGGTGTGGGGTTGCTGCCTTGCTCAGTCCTACTAACAATCCAATGTAAATATCAGATGATCTTGGAATTGCTATCCATGTTTTTCTCTGGATGTGACTCCCCAGAAGCCATACAATACTTTGCAATTCAGTTCATTATATTTAAAAACAGGTTTTCAAATTCATTCATATGTGATTTGGAAACATTTTAAGTTTAAATTAAGTTTCAATTTCTTTCCTTTCAGTCCCTTTGATGTAGGCACCGAAGGCGCCTATCGGTTACAGTATCGGTGATGTCTTTCTGATGTACTGCATACCTGACATAGTTCACCTGTGGCGGGAAGGTTTCCTGTGCTAGTTACTCATTGGGAGAATTGGAGCCACGTGAGCTCCATCAGCTGCGCTAATGGCGAGCAGCTGAACTGCATGCATACACAACAGTCCCCTTGATTGTTATATTCTTTTTTAATTAATTCAGTTAAGATTTATATCCTTGTTTTTGACAAGAATCCTCAACGTGACTCATAGCATTCATTATATATAATCATTTACTTTTGAAATTTCATTTTAAAACTGTGCAAAAGAAATTAAAAAAAATGAACAAAAGATGGGGGACGGGATGGCATAAAAAAGAATGATATAACAAATTATAAAATAAAAAAGAACACAGGAACAAGAAAGCAAAGAAACAAATAAAAGCAATATCGAAGAAATGGAAAAATCTGAGGGAATATGTTCCACTTACGAAGCCCTAATAATCAGGGCACTGTTGAAATAAGCTGATCTGCTCTAGAGATAGCCATGTGATGTTGTCTCCACATGTTGCTTGTTTTTTACTCTGTGGCTTTATGGCATGGTTGTCTTTCTTGAGTCTTTTCTTAATTAATTAAACATTTCAGTAGCTCCTAGGGCTATATGATAAATTAGCTGGTTAGGAGGTTGAACCTAATCCCATCCCCTGCTTCATCACTTGCCTGTTGGCAGATGAATATGTGGAATTCAGCTCATCAAACAACAGAAGGTGATCACATGAATATGCTTGTTTTGAATGTGGAAGAATCTGACAGTATGGAAGGATTAGAGCAGGGGTTCCCAATGTTCTCCCACCAGGGGCCAGTTCCCACCACCATGCTCAGCTGTTGGGGCCAGACTGAGGCTTTGCTGCGCCCACTACTTACCTTTTCATTGTCAGTGGCAGTGGCTGCAATCGCACCATTTTTCCAGGTTCTTGCACAGCCTCCGCCACTTTTCAGGGTGGCGGGATGCTTTTTGGAGAGTGTTCGTTCTGTTTTGGGTTTTTCCTGCCACGTCTCTGCTGTGCTTCAGCAGCTAGAACATGGTGGTGGGCGAACTCCTGGTTCCGCGCTGGGATCCCAGGTTCTGGTGTAAGCTCCGCTTGGCACCAGAAGTCGTCAACTGCCACATTCTAGCTGCTGAAATGCAGCAGGGAAGTGGCAGAAAATTTCCAAAATGGAGCAAAAACTCTGAAAAGCCTCCTGCCGCCTTGGGAAGCAGTGGAGGCTGTGCAAGAACCTGGAAAAAATTGTGTGATTCCCACTGCCGCGGTAAGTGATGTATTGTGACTTCCAGTGGTGATGGGCAGTCCTAGAGGTGCCCAGGTGGCCACCGTGGGCTGGATTGGTGAGATGCATACCTGTCAAGTTTTGGATTTGTAAATAAGGGAAATTTCCCGGCAAATATGGGATACTTGACAACTATGCTTATCTTGTGCTGCCCTCCAATGGCGGCAATAGGGCATTGCAGTCTAATTAATACAGGATGACGGCGGGGAAAAGGCTAAAATAAGGGGGTTTCCCGGCCAATACGGGATACTTGACAGCTATGGTGAGATGCATGGGCTGGATTAGGCTGATGGGCCAGGGGTTGGGAACCCCTGGATTAGAGACTAGATTGTCTGGGGGCACAGCTGGAGTGGAGTTGCACAAATATGCTATCTTCAAGGCCCTCTACAGACAAAATTTTCAAGGAAACTGCTCTGGCGATCTTCATTTCCCACCCCTTCTTGCAGTTTGTTTAAGAGAAGTAAGTTCGCTTGGTGCTAGTAGTCAACTGTGTTATTACCTCAAGAGTGCACTGATGTCAGCTTCACTGCCCCCATCCATTACGTGTTTCACACAGTCCTTGGTTTTTAAAGTGCCCTGAAAAAACACTTTATTTTACCTTCCCAATAATATATGGTCAAGATGTCTTATTCTTCTCCTCCACAGGCATTGGCCTTATTTGACTGTGTCCTGATTAATTATATAGCATTTCATAAGCGGGACTCTTCCTAAGCTCTGTATCTCAGGTAATTCAATGCATCAGCTTAGTGACATTATTTTGTTTGCAATAAGAGAGCTTCTATCATATTACATCTGTTTCTTTTTCATATGGCCTACTTTGTAAATTGCCCTTTGTGTAGAAGACAACTGAGGTGCAAGTTATGTAGTGGCTATAATTTTGAAAGTCCTCAGCCCAAATTTAAATTGAAAAAATAGAGCTCCAATCTCTCATCTATTTGCTCCTAAGAGAAGATTTCCTGAGGTTAAGCCTGCCTGAGTCAGGAGTGGGTAAGGAGGTACATATGAAACAACTGCACAAATATTTAGCATTTCCAGCCCCCCCCACTTGTTTTTTTCACTTAAAGGTAAAGGTTTCCTTTGCTCAAAAGCCAGTCATATCTGACTCTAGGGTGCAGTGCTCATCTCTGTTTCAAAGCCGAAGAGCCAGCACTGTCTGCTGCTACAGACGTTTCCATGGTCATGTGGCAGGCATGACTAGACACCGGAGCGCACGGAAAGCTGTTACCTTCCCACTGGAGTGGTCCCTATTTATCTACTTGCAATTTCTTGCTTTCGAACTGCTAGGTTGGCAGAAGCTGGGACAAAGACAGGAGCTCATTCCGTCCTGCAGTACTCGGGAATCGAACTGCTGACTCACAGATAACTAATGCATCTGTTGCCGTGAGTCTTTTTTAAACAAAAAGAACATAGGAACAAGGAAGCAAATAAGTGAAGGAAGGATGACAATGTGGAGTCTTCCCATTTTATATTTTTAATCTTTACTCCAATGTACGAAGCAGAAAGCCTCCATACAATGGCTAATTCTCAGCCTTCATTTCCTGTCTCAAAATGGAACAAGAGTAACCTACCAAATCTCAGGAGGCTTTCCATATAACAAATTTGATCCCAAATGTGACAACAATATGTATGTTTGGGTGGAAAATGTACTTACAGTCTCATTGTTTTTTTAAAAAATTCTGTCTTCCATAGCTTAATGTTCCTTGATCCAACCCACAGCGCCATTCCATCCAGCTTGCACTCCTCACTTCTGCCACTGTTGCTTCCGCCCTTTTCCCCTCCACCTGGCTTGGTGTGTCCCTAACTGTGGTCCATAGAAGGGCGGCTGTTGTAAAAAGTCTTACAACATCCACCCTACTATGGAGTGGCATTAGGGATACACCAAGACAGGTGGAGGGGACAAGGACAGTGGTACATAAGAACATAAGAACAGCCTTGCTGGAACAGGCCACAGCCCATCCAGTCCAGCATTCTGTCTCACACAGTGGCTCACCATTTCCTTCAGGGTATTCCCAAGGAGATGCCTTCACCTGCTTAGGATTCCCTGGAAATGGCATTGAGAGATATCCTGCCTATCTCTCCAACCCGGAGGTTGTCCTTAGGTAGCCATAATTATAGCCATTGATAGCCTTGTCCTCCATGAACTTGTCTAATCCTTTCTTAAAGCTGTCAAGACTGACAGCTGTCACCACTTCTTCTGGCAGGGAGTTCCATAGACCAGTAATCCTCTGGGTGAAAAAGTACTTTCTCTTATTTGTTTGAGAACTAGTACCCAAAAGTTTCATGGAGTGTCCCCTAGTTCTAGTATTATGCGATAGGGAAAACAGTTTTTCCTTATCTACTTTGTCCACACCGTGCATGATTTTATAAACTTCAATCAGGTCACCTCTTAGACGTTGTCGTTCAAGAGTGAAGAGGCCCAACCGTTGCAGCCTCAGATGGTAAGGAAGGTGTTCCAGTCCCCTAATCATTCTGGTTGCCCTCCTCTGCACTTTTTCCAGCTCCATAATATCCTTCTGGAGGTATGGCGACCAGAACTGTACACAGTATTCCAGATGGGGCCTCACCATAGATTTATAAAGAGGCAAAATGACACTTGCTGACTTATTTTCTATACCCTTCCTAATGATCCCTAGCATTGAGTTATTGGTAGGAGCGGAAGCAGAAGACACACATGGCTGCTCGCATCTTTCCTGGGTGCCACTCTGGCTGAGCATGGGCAAGGACAGTCAGGACCCCGCTGATTTGGGATGGGGCATCGTTGCCCCAATCCGATCAGGTGTGCAACCTGGGGGTCCTCCTGGACTTGCGGCTTCTGCTCCAGGAGCAGGTTATGGCCATGGCCATTAGGGCCTTCGGGTAAGTGCGTGTCATTAACCAATTGCACCCACTCCTGGAGGGAAGCCTAGCTCACGGTCACCCAAGCCCTGGTCACCTCCCATTTGGACTATTGTAATGCGCGCTACATGGGGCTGCCCTTGATGATCATCTGGAGACTGTTGTTGGTCCAGAATGTGGTGGCCCGTGCGGTGGTGGGGTGTGGTCACTTCGCCCATGCCTTGCCACTGCTGCAGGAGCTGCACTGGCTGCCTATATGTCTCTGGGTGCAATTCAAGGTGCTGCTTATCACCTTTAAAGCCCTTCATGGTAGCAGGCCAGGATACCTCAGGGACCGCATTGTCCCTAGAACATCGACTCATCCCACTGGAGCAAACCAAGAGGGCACCCTCCATATACCATCTGTTGGGGAGGCACGCCTCTCCAGCATGAGGGAAAAGTCCTTCTCGGTCGTAGCCCCCACATTATGGAACCTCCTCCTGGTAGAATTATGCCTCCAGGCCCAGATGCTACCATTTAGGAGAGAATTGAAAATGTGGTTAGCAGAATGGGTCTGGGGGCCGGGATTGCCAACAAGCTCTTCTTTCTGGCTCGTCTGAGGTCCCCCCCTCTTGTAATTGGTTTTATTGAAGGACTTTTAACTGTTTTTATATTGTTTTTAAGTTTTAGATTAGGCACAGAGGGTCCCAGTGGCAAGATCCAGACAGTCTACAATTTAAGGAGGCAGGTGTTCAGGCAGATAATATGTAATACAGGGCTACAGGCAAAGGCAATCTAATCAAGAGGAGAGGGTGAAAAACCAGTCCAAGGAAGGAGAGTAGAAGCAGGATGCAAAGGCTTAATTCACGAAAGAACAACCCAAAAGTAAAAGGCACTCACTAAGAGACCCTAGTGAAGCTGAATAAGAGACGAGCAAGGAAGGACATGTGATAAAAGATTCAGTACAAAGGAGCATCCACCTTGTTTCCAGAATGTTCAGTCCTGGGAGTGACCTCACATAAGAGGTTTGCGCTCAACTGACATGCCATATCCCTTCTTGCCATGCACCAGCAGTTATATCAGAGTGTGTTTTCTTCTTGTTGTACGTCAGGGCCTCCTCTTATAAAAACATGAGCATTTTTTGCCCTGCCAGGCAGGTATAACGTGTATGCTGTTGGTTGGGGTGGTTTTTGGGGGTGGACAGGAGCGGACACACACACAACACATCCACACACACAACACAACCACACACACACAATCACACACAGCACATACAACACACACACAAAACACACACACTCAATACACATACACAACACACACAACCACATACACACAATACACACACACAGCACACACAGGGGTTCGTGTTCCCCTTTTTTCTCAACCCAGACCTGGGTGGGCGGCGTGGTCCCCGGGCCCATTCCCCCCCCTCAGTTCCTCTCCCCCGCCCCACTTACCTGTTGCCAGCTGGGCCTTTCGTACTCTGCGCCTCCCCAGCACAGCATTCTGCGCTGGGCTGCTCACCTTCTGTGCCTCCGTGGCATGGCCTTTCCTCCATCCCTGCTTGCACCAAGGCCTTTGTTGGTGGGGCAGTGGCTGCCAAAATCTGGCGACCCAGCTGGCAACGGACATGGTCGCCCGCCCGCCATGGTGAGGTGGGGATGGCTTCTCTCCGGGAGATGAAGTGTCTCCTGGAGGAGGGAAGTTGTTGGCGCGTTGACGGTTTTTTTTTACCGTGCGTGCCGGCTGCCCGCCCCCTCTATGCTCACACCCCTCAGCCTGATTGGCTGAGGGGTGGGGTGGTGCAGAGGCCTTGTAGTTTGTTTGTTTTTTGTTCGCCTTCGTGGGGTGGTTGCCCCACTCTTGGCAACCAGACCCTTGCGGCAACCCTCACAGGATGGTAAGGTAAGTGTAAGCGGCTTGGTTCGAGATGGTTGGGCCGGGTGTGGCTGTGTATGTCAGACACGCATGGCCCAACCCCCTCCTTATAGGTAAAGATTGCAAATAAAAAAATGAGAGGGTTGATTAGATACATTTACCAGTGAAAATGTCTCCTATGTATAAAAGATCTAATTTCATTAACTCATTGTTCATAACAGCCTCCTTTTTTTGAGATTATTGTTCAAATAAAGACATTGCCTGAGTACTAGTGAAGTATAGTTGTTTCGTGTTCAGCAAATGAAGAAGCAGACGAGTGAAGTAGTGAAATTCAGCTCTTTATTAGTGGGGTTTGAACACAGTTTGGATGGGGCAAAACTCTGACTTATATACACTATAAACAGTAACAGTAACAATAATACAACAAGCCCATTGGCTAACAGAGTGTGCACATTTTCGATCCACTTATTTGCATAAGAATAGATACATGAGAAAAGATACATTCCGCTCCTATCAACAGTAACAGTAACAATAATATAACAAGCCCATTGGCTAACAGAGTGTGCACATTTTCGATCCACTTATTTGCATAAGAATAGATACATGAGAAAAGATACATTCCGCTCCTATCAACAGTAACAGTAACAATAATATAACAAGCCCATTGGCTAACAGAGTGTGCACATTTTCGATCCACTTATTTGCATAAGAATAGATACATGAGAAAAGATACATTCCGCTCCTATCAACAGTAACAGTAACAATAATATAACAAGCCCATTGGCTAACAGAGTGTGCACATTTTCGATCCACTTATTTGCATAAGAATAGATACATGAGAAAAGATACATTCCGCTCCTGTCAGAAAACACAGTTAACATACATAACAAGTGGATAGGGTTGGATGAAGACGCAGAAAGCTTGAATTCAAATCTCTATTCAGGGATGGTAACTCACTGGGATGTGACAAAGGTAGACCATTTTGTGAACATCTCACATACCTCTAAAACCCAGTTAGGATTGCCATGAGATACCACTTAGTCTTGTTTATCAATTTCATAAAGTGGGCTGTCTACACTAGCTCTTCCAGTACGATTCAAAAGCCATCTGGAGCCTGCATCACCATATCTAGATCTACCAAAACAAGAGAATATTATATCAAATGGATTGGTGAGAAAGGAAATCAGGTATAATTCAATAGAGTTTTCACGACCTCATTTTCTCTAAATAGGGTCATCTGGAACTTCAATCGGATATCAACATTTATGGTGGGAAAATGCGGCATATTTCACATCTAAGATCGAAGCCATCCATGAGGACTTTGTCTTTATAATTGGGACAGTAAATCATGAAGAGAGGTCTAATGCACTGCATTGTCCTGTTGTGTTGGATCAATTTCAAACTGTGATACTTGATGACATAGACGAGGCACTTTCACTATGCAAGGTCAGGACCTCCCTATTTGATTCTGTTCCTTCTTGGCATGTGAAAGCACACGCTCTTGAACGATGGTGTCTAAGAGGTGACCTGATTGAAATTTATAAAATCATGCACGGTGTGGACAACGTAGATTAGGAAAAACTAGGGGACACTCCATGAAACTTTTGGGTACTAGTTCTCAAACAAATAAGAGAAAGTATTTTTCACCCAGATGATCACTGGTCTATGGAACTCCCTGCCAGAAGAAGTGGTGACAGCTGTCAGTCTTGACAGCTTTAAGAAAGGATTAGACAAGTTCATGGAGGACAAGGGTATCAATGCTATAATTATGGATACCTAAGGACAACCTCCGGGTTGGAGAGATAGGCAGGATATCTCTCAATGCCATTTCCAGGGAATCCTAAGCAGCTGAAGGCATCTGCTTGGGAATACCCTGAAGCAAATGGTGAGCCACTGTGTGAGACACAATGCTGGACTGGATGGGCTGTGGCCTGTTCCAGCAAGGCTGTTCTTATGGTCTTATGACAGTTAACTGGGCTACTCTAATTGTAACACTTGGAGGCCTCTGTGCCCAATTCAAGGATCTGGTAATGACCTACAAAGCCCTGAACAGTTTGGGACATTAGGACCTGGCAAAGTGTCTCCAGTGACTTCTGTCTGGACAACTAGATTCTCTCAAAGCTCCAGATTATAGGTGCCTGTCCCAAGAAAGTCCAAGAAGTTGTCTACCAAGAGTATAGCCTTCCTGATGTTGGCACCAGTATTTTGAAAAGATCATTCATTATATGTCTGCCAGGCTCCATCTCTTCCTGTGTTTCAGAAGGTGTCCAAGGCAGAGCTTTTCAAGAAATAATTCATAAATATCCTGCCCACCCCCCGAGTTAATTTTGTGCTTGTTTTTTTAACCATTGATTAATTTATCACTGCCAATCCTTTGATTATTGGTGCTGTACAAAAAATATATTTTCATGGTTATAGGTGGAAGGAGGAGGGTATTATATATCTTTTATTTACTGTGTTCACTGCCGGGTGTGACATTTAGGTAATATGGGTGGTATCAAAATGGAATTAAGAAATAAAGAGCAGATAGGCAGCAGACTTTTCACTAGCAAACCAGAGCTGATGATGGAGGGAACTATGAGTATTCATCTATACCTATAAAATGGTGCGTTAACCGTTGGAATGTGACAAAGGATGTTGCACCAGGCCCCACTAGCCCCGTCCGAGCCTCCATTCACTCGCCCGAACGGGGTTCGCAGGTAACTGTTGGGTTGAAATTTTCGACCCGGGGGCAGGAGCCCCCCAGTCGCAAAAAAAAAAGGGAACTTCAATTCCCAATGTTCCTTTCGCCGCACCGCACCAGAGCCAATCAGGCTGAGCGGCGCAGCAAAAGGAACGTTCAGAAACGCACCGCAGCCAATCAAAAAAAAAAGCCGCAGGAAAAAAAACGCCACAGTAAGCAAACACGCGCAGGCAAAACTACAAGCCCCAGCATCCTGCGCGCCATTAGCACGCCGAACGCTGAGGCGGCCTGCACGCGAAAAATAAAAGTAAAAAAAAAAACGCTCACCGCCGCTGCCCTTCTTCCTCATGGGCCAGCCAGCATGGCTCGTGGAAAAAAAAAAGAAAAACCCCCGCCGCCGCTGCCCTTCATTTCAATGGGCCAGCCAGCACAAGAAAAATAAAAGTAAAAAAAACCCGCCGCTGCTGCCCTTCTTCCCCACAGGCCAGCCAGCATGGCCCGTGGAGAAGAAAGCAAAGAAAGCACCACCCCCGCCATTGCCCTTCCTTCCCACGGGCCAGCCAGGATGGCCCATGGGAAAGAAAGCCCCCCCGCCAATGCCCTTCCCGCGGGCCAGCCAGCATGGCCCGCGGAAAAGAAAGCCACCATCCCTGAAAAAATAAACACAAAACAAAACCACTCAAAAACACTCAAAAATCCAAAAATGAAACACAAAAACAGCCAAAAACAAACAAAAAAACCACACAGACCCCTCCCCCCAAAAGAATCCCAACACACACCCTGCGCAAAAAAAAACCAAGAGAGCTTACCAAAACACATTTCTATCCATGAGGACCGGAACTCAAATGAGAAGAAAAAAAAACTTGCCGGAAGCGACACCCAGAGGACAGAAGAGAACAATTGTAGAGAGGCAGAAAAGCTCACCACCCCCACCCAGAGGCCAAAAGAGAAAAAACATTCAAAAATATTGAAACTAATAAGATTAATTCAAAAATTAATCAAATAAGTTATAAAAACATTCAAAAATAATCACACTAATTAAAAAAATCCCAAAAAAAAAAAAACAGAAATCACTTTTCACTCAAAAAAACCAAAACAAAAAATAAAAATGCGTAAAAATAAAGATTTAAAAAACCAAAATTAAATTTTAAACTAAATAATATTTAATAAATTAAATAAATTAAATTAAAATAAAATGTGCATAAACAGAAAACAAAAACCTTCAAAAACCAATTTAAAGAGCCCGGCACTGAGGAAGCCGGCATGCAAAAAAAAAAAGCCAAAAAAACACAAACCACTGGTAGCACAAGTCCGCCGCAGGCGGACGCAGCGCCTTGAAGCCAAAACATCACAAAACCTTACAACACCATTTAAAACAGCCCAGCACCATTGGTTCAAGAAAAAAAATGAAACCCTTTACTATCCAACATAATTTTAAAAAGCCCGGCACTGCCGGGCAAAATAAGCTAGTTACTTCATAAAGCCTGCAAGGAGCTCCATTTGTACTTTTCCCTCCAGAGACTCTAAACTCCTAAGCATGTAGAAAGAGAGAATGGAAAACAAAACAAAACAAAAAAGCTTTCAGCCTGAAGTGTGTGTGTGGGAATGAATGACCACCTTGTTGGGGGGCAGAGGTCAGTAGTGTACTGGCACACAGGGATACAGGGACTCATCCCGGTGCATCCCAGTGACTGGCATCCCACAGAGGCAGGCAGGGGTAATGGGAATGTATGGGATTTCTCTAGCCCCCCCCCATAGGCGCCCCATCACTTCCTGTCCACCACCCTCCCAAGGTGCCCAGCACACCGCTGGCAGAGGTAAAACTTGGTTGCAGGGAAAGTAGGTGCCCTATCCACTAAGCCACTAGGGGAGCTACCATTGGTTCTAGTAATTTGTGATAATCTTTGCAGGGTAGTATAGCTAGTGTGTAGCCAAAGATCAAGGTGGAATACTGTACTTTGAAATACAAGCCCTCTTCAATTCACCCTTTCTTTTTTCTTAGTTCAGCTATTGAACAAATACTCAGGCACAGCTTTAGAAGAAGAAGAAAGAAATGTTTGCTTATAGGGCTTGTGTTCAAATAAATCTGTCAGATAGACAGCAAAAAATAATAATACAGCAGTTTGTATCATCTTAGTTGCAAAAAACAGGAATAAAAAATATCTCAAGCAAATAATGGCTGCAGGAGAGTACTGAGTTACTAACTTTCTGAGACTAATACATTTGGAGTCAGAAAAACACCAAACTAGCTGAACAACGGAACCAGTCAGATAGAATAAACAGACGGAACTACACATCACTCACACACAGACTTCAGCGTATAAACAGAGTGGAAAGCGATTACTTTTGGAGGGAAGAAACATTTCACCTACTGATTGGCTGTTTAGATTCAAAACAGGTAATGACTATGTTTGTCAAATGCTGACCCTTCCTATCCCCATGTTAGTATGCAAAACAAGCACAAAGCGAGGTGAGATTGACTGCTGTAAACACAAGTTGTTGCCGTAACAGTCATTCAAAATGACTGTTCTGCTTCTGTTGCCCCAGAATGGCTTGCTTTTATCTTCATTTTTGTCACAGTATGCTAAAGCATTTTTGTGGCTAGGGTTGGGCAGAACTTTACAGTTTGCTTTACAGGGCTTGGCAGAAAACAAAATTAATTAATTTCATTTTGCCAAAACTCTGGAGCTGATCAAGACTAGCTTTTGTAACTTACTGATGTGTAGAGGAAATAAATGCAAGGACAGTAAAAGCAAATGTAAAATAAAGAACAACAGCAACAACAAAATCACCCCTACCCAGCATTGTATGTCACAATGTCAGACACAGCTGAATAACAAGGGACAGAAAGCAAGGTGCCTGTGATGCCTTGAAGACAAACTAATTTAGAGACCATGTTACTCTCTTGCAACAAAAACAAGGAGTCTTGTAGCACTTTGAAAACTACTAATTAGCCCAAGTGTTGTGGACTGCTTGCTGTCCTCCTGTTCAAGTGTATACAATGCAGCCTCAAAAGATACCCATTTATTCAGCATTGGGAAAAGTAGTACAGTGGAACCTCAGTTAACAAATGGCTTGGTTAACATAAAAATCTCATAACAAAAGGAAATCCATAGAAAATAGTGGCTTGGTTTACGGAATTTCCCCCGGAATGGATTAATTGGGTTTCAGTGCATTCCTATGGGAAACCGTGTCTTGGTTAAAGTATTTTTGTTTTCAGTACATTCCTATGGGAAATTGCATTCAATGCATTCCTTTGGAAAATTCAGTTAAAGTAATTTTCGCTGTAAGAAACGTCCCGGAGAACACATTAACTGCGCTAACTTAGGTTCCACTGTAATAGTAAATGTCTGCTATCAAGTCAGTTATGGCTAATGATGGCTCTTTTCTGGGTTTTCTGTGTAGGAGTATTTAAAAGTGGTTTAGAACTGAGATGTTGAAATACTGGGAAAAGTCCTATGCCATGATAGGCAATAAATGGGAGTTAAGGTTATACAAGGATCTTGCCCCTCCCTCCCCATCAAAAGACCTGGGGCCAGAGACAAGGACACCTCAGGAGACCCCCGACCAATCCCAGGAGATACCATCCACAACCACCATCACAGCGAGGCCCGAGCCGGCGCCTTTGACCAACTCCATGCGGCCGAAGGGAGGCAAGACCTGCTGCGTGCATGCAAAGGATAAGTAATCGAACTGAAATAATATAGTTGACTAAACATAGATGGCTTATGGCAACTGACATAGTGACTGTACAAGAAACTGACTTACATAGAGACTTGATATAGTGGACTTTCTTTCTTCCTTCCTTTCTTTCCCTTTCTTTAATTAGTTCAACTTTTACTTTGATATTATGTGATAAACTGTGATATTGTGCATGATAATACTGTGTTTTAAAACTGTTTAAACTGTGGTAACATGTGTGATGGGAAAAGACTGGCGTAGAGACCTGCAAGGCACGCCACAAAGTTTGCCAAGAGAGCCCTATGGACCAAAACAAAAGGCAAAACAAGGGGATGCTCAGCACAGCAGATCTGAAAAGGGGGAGGGATACGAAAGGGGGAGGAGAAATACAGTATTGCAGGGAACAATACTGCATAGGGACATGGAATGTGAGGTCTATGAATCAAGAAAAACTGGAAGTAGTTAAAAATGAGATGGAAAGAATAAGCATTGACATCCTGGGCATCAGTGAATTAAAATGGACAGGGATGGGTGAATTCAGCTCTGGAAACCATCATATCTACTACTGTGGGCAAAAAAAACCTCAGAAAAAACGGAGTAGCCATAATTGTCAACAAAAGAGTGAGGAAAGCAGTAATGGGATACAACATCAAAAATGATAGAATGATGTCAGTCAGAATACAAGGCAAACCTTTCAATATCACTGTAATCCAAGTCAATGCACCAACCACTAGTGTAGCTGACCAGTTCTATGAGGACCTACAACACCTCATAGAACAGACACCAAGAAATGATGTCCACATTATCTTAGGATATTGGAATACCAAAGTAGGAAATCAAAAAGTAAATGGAATAACAGGCAAGTTTGGTCTTGGAACACAGAATGAAGCAGGGCAAAGATTGATAGAGTTCTGCCAAGAGAATGCACTAGTCATAGCAAAACACCCTCTTCCAGTAACACAAGAGGCGACTTTACACATGGACATCACCAGATGGCCAGCATCGAAATCAGATTGATTACATACTCTGCAGTCAAAGATGGAGAACCTCCATTCAGTCAGCAAAAACAAGACCAGGAGCAGACTGTGGCTCAGATCAGAACCTACTGATCGCAAAATTCAGGCTTAGACTAAAGAAAATGGGGAAAACAATTAGACCAGACAGATATGACCTACACAACATCCCTAAAGAATACACGGTGGAGGTCATGAACAGATTTAATGTCCTGTACCTGATAGACAGAGTACCAGAAGAATTATGGACAGAGAAATGGGACATCATGCAGGAGGCAGCAAGAGAAACCATACCAAAAGAAAAGAAGCGTAAGAAAGCAAAGTGGTTGTCTGATGAGACTTAAAATAGCAGAGGAAAGAAGGAATACAAAAGTCCAAGGAGAAAGAAAAATACAACCACCTGAATACAGAATTTCAAAGAAAAGCAAGGAGAGATAAGGAAAAATACCTGAACGAACAGTGCAAAGAAATGGAGGAAAACAACAAAAGAGGCAGGACTAGAGATCTTTTAAAAAAATGGGGAAATCAAGGGAACATTTAAAGCAAAAATGAACATGATAAGGGACAAAGATGGAAAAGAGTTAGCTGAAGCAGAAGAGATCAAAAAAAGATGGCAAGAGTACACAGGGGAACTCTACAAAAAGGACCTCAACACTCCTGATAATAACAATAATGAGAAATTTAAACTTGAACCAGACATTCTGGAGAGTGAAGTCAGAAAGGCCCTAAAAAGCACTGCAAACAATAAAGCTAGTGGAAATGATGGTATCCCAATTGAATTTTTCAAAGCCCTAAAAGATGATGGAATCAAACTACTGCGTTCAATATGCCAGCAAATTTGGAAAACAAAACAGTGGCCACAGGATTGGAAAAGATCAGTGTACATTCCAATCCCCAAAAGAGGCAATGCCAAAGAATGCTCAAATTACCGAACAATTACGCTCATCCCACATGCCAGCAAGGTGATGCTCAAGATAATACAGGATAGACTTCAACAACATGTGGAGAGAGAACTACCAGAGGTGCAGGCTGGTTTCAGAAGAGGCAGGGGGACTAGAGACCACATTGCCAACATACGTTGGATCATGGAGAAAACAAAAGAATACCAGAAACAAGTCTACTTTTGTTTTATTGACTATACCAAGGCTTTTGACTGTGTGGACCATAACAAAATGTGGCAAGTAATTAAAGAGATGGGAATACCAGAACACCTCATATGCCTCATGAAAAATCTGTACACGAACCAAGAAGCAACAGTTAGGACAGAACATGGAATAACAGAGTGGTTTGGAATAGGAAAAGGAGTAAGACAAGGCTGCATTTTGTCACCATGCTTATTCAACCTATACACAGAGCACATAATGCGCAGTGCAGGGATGGAGGAATCACAATATGGGATTAAAATCTTTAGTGTATGGGACCAAAGACGACCGGACAACCGAAGGGTTGGTTTAACGCAGGTTTATTGCATGAGGTTCCAGTTAAGCATGAGGTAATGGCGGTGATACATCTCAATATATACAGTAGCTCTCTACATTTGAATCTTGTAGCACGGTAGCTGATTGGTTGCTACCGGCGTGGCCTCGCCCAGGCACGCCTCCATTCCTGCTGCTGAATGCAGGTCTTTCTTCAGCTGCTGAATGCAGGTCTTTCTTCAGCTGCTGAATGCGGGGAAGGTTTTCCCGCGGCTGTCCGTGATTGAGCAATGTGAACCATGTGAGAGTGAACGCTCGCAGCTGCCCTCTATAGGCTGTCTGCTCGCGTTCCTTTACAGCTGATATCGTTTGTATCTGGAGTGGTTACAATCTTGCCTTACAGTATAATGAACATGCATACATACATAACATCCCTCCCCCCTAGGATGGGACGAAGTCCCGCAACCATTGTGGCTTGCCGCACGTTCGCTTGGGGCGTGCTTGCGCCTGCCCTAATTCTGGAGAGCCTGTGATCCCTGACTCCGCGGGAGCTTGTCCTGCAACGGGAAACGGGGATTCGTTAGTGGCTCTGTGGGGCGTCCGTGCCTGCCTTGCGCTTGGGGAAGGGAATGGGATGAACAGTTGGGAGGTAAATCCCTGCCTATTGCCCTCGGACCCCGGGGACCCTCCTAGTGTGAACCGCGGCACCGATGAGGTCGCCCTTGGGGAATGGCTACCTTCTGATCCCTGCTCGGGGGACCTTAAGACTGTGGTGGTGGGCGGACTCGCTGATGCCTCCGGTCTTGGAGGTGTCGGTCTCCGGAACATGGGCGCTATGTTGCATTCTAACTCACAGGGGCTACTGGGACTGGAGGTACCAGGGGCTGAACTGAAACCCCTCTTTTCGCTAGGACGGGTGGGGGACCACTCCGCTAACTCCCCCTGGTACTGTAAATCAACGTCTAAACCTCTATGGGCCTCTGAGCCTCGGGGGGACTTCCGCGGCTTCCGCGGGGTATGAGTGTGGTTGGGGCTCCTCCTTTCTGACGGGGACTCCCGCAACCCGGGGCTCCTCCTCTCTGGCGGGGACTCCCGCAAAAGATTTCCGTGGATCGATTCCCTTTCCTCCCCCCTTGGTGGGGACCCATGCTCCCCTTTTCCTCCCCCTTGGGCTAAACGGGTGGGGGAGTACCCTAACGCTGATTCAATGCTGATCTCATCCGCGTCTTGCTCTCCGGGGACCCTACGCCTGAGTTGGTCCACGTGTCGCCTCCACAGGAAACCTGTACTGGTCTCTACGCGGTATGAGACGGGGCCGGTTTGATCTACTACGGTGCCCGGCACCCAGGCTGGCCCCGCGCTGGCGTAATTCCTCAGTGTACTGGGGCGCCTATGCTGAAACTCTTTGTGGGTTCCACCCCTATGTTCCGCCCTTTGTCCTCTACTCTCGTGGGGTCTAGCTTGGATATTCCCGTGGCCAGCTTCCTGCGCATCAACAGCTCTGCGGGGGAGTACCCTGACGCTAAGGGGGTGACCCTGTATCTCAGCAGGAATTGGCACAATTTCAGGTCGAGGTCTCCGGGACCCATGCGCAGTAGCGCGTCTTTCGTGGTGCGCACGAGGCGCTCTACTTGGCCATTGGTGGCCGGGTGAAAGGGGGCGGAGGTGACGTGCCGAATGGCGTTGCGTTCCATGAATGCCCTGAACTCGGCGGACGTGAAACAGCTAGCGTTATCGCTGACGAGGGTGTCGGGTAAACCGAACGTGGAAAAGACCCTCCTTAACTGTTTAATGGTTGTGGTCGAGGAGGTGCTCGAGACTGGAATGACCTCCAACCACTTAGAGAACGTGTCCACCACGAGGAGGAAAAGCGTTCCCCTGAATGGGCCAGCAAAGTCTACGTGAACTCGGGACCAGGGTCCCCTCGCAGCGTCCCATTCCCTAGGTGGCGAGCGAGCCTCTTCTGGCCTAGAGCTTTGGCACGCCTCGCAAGTGCCGACCATGTGTTCGATGTCGGCGTCTAACTGGGGCCACCAAAAATAACTGCGGGCTAGTGCCTTAGAGCGTACGATCCCCGGGTGGCTGACGTGCAGCAGTTTAAGCACCCTCGGCCTGAGAGACGTGGGGATCACTACCCGCTGTCCCCACAAGAGGCAACCCCTCTCCAGGGACAACTCCAATCTCTTTTTGAAAAATGTGTCGGATTCCGCTGCTGGGGAAGACACGGGCCACCCTTTCTGCACCCAGGAGCAAACTGTGGCCAGCGCTTTGTCCTTGCCTGTCGCTTTGGCGATTTCGGCCGGTACTACTGGAGGGGAGTCTAGGACCTCTATCATTAAGACCTGGTGGTCCCTCTCTACTCCGCCCACGTGGCAGCAATCCCGGGGAATGGGGGACCTCGACAGAGCGTCGGCATGGCTTATTTCCCTCCCGGGCCGGTATACCAACGCGTGCTGATACGCGTTGAGGAAAATGGCCCATCTGAGCATTCTCGGGGACAGGATCTGGGGTGTGGGCTTGTCTGCGGTGAAGATGCCCAGCAACGGCTTGTGGTCAGTCACTATGGTGAAGGGGCGGCCGTACACGAAATCATGAAATTTCTTGGTCCCCGCAATTATTGCTAGCGCCTCCCTGTCTGTCTGAGCATAATTCCTCTCCGCTTGGGACAGGGATCTAGAGTAGAAAGCTATCGGGGCCTCCCTACCGTTCTCCAGCACGTGGCAAAGCACCGCCCCCACCCCCACCGGGGATGCATCGCATATCAGGACCACCGGGCGTTTGGGATTGAAGTGGGTCAGTACAGCATCTGATGCCAGGAGTCGCTTCAGGTCATTGAAAGCCTTTTCCTGGTCGTCGCCCCACTTCCATGCCTCGTCCTTTTTTAACAATTTGTGTAGCGGTTCTGCCACGGCTGCCTTCCGCGGGAGGAAGGAGTGGTAGAAGTTGAGCAGTCCGAGGAACGACTGCAACTCGGGCTTGGAGGTGGGGCGAGGGGCCTTTTTGATGGCGGCTACCTTGGATTGGGCCGGCCTAATTCCCTCGGGAGTAACACGGAACCCTAGGAACTCAACCTCTGTAGCGAAGAAGACGCATTTGTCTTTCCGCAACCTCAACCCCGCCTTTTCGAATATTGTCAGGACCTTTCCCAACCTTGTTGCTAATTCGGCCCGGCTCCCCCCTGTAATTAATACGTCATCAAAATAGGGTAACACCCCCTCCAACCCCTTCAGGAGGCGTTCCACCAATGACTGGAAAATCCCGGGCGCCGAATTCACGCCGAATTGGAGGCGCGAAACCTGGAACGCCCCTTTGTGGGTGACTATTGTTTGTGCAGCAGCTGCGGCGGGGGTCACCGGGAGTTGCTGGTAGGCTTGGGCCAGGTCGAGTTTGGCGAAACACCTCCCCCCGTGTAACCTGGCCAACAAGTGGCTGACTACCGGCACCGGATACGCATTAGGGCGGATCGCCTTATTGATGGTGCACTTGTAATCAGCGCATATTCGGACTTCCCCGTTGGCCTTGAGCGCTGTTACAATTGGAGTTTCCCACTCCGCAGAATCAACAGGAACAAGAATCCCCTGGCCCACTAATTTGTCCAATTCCGCCTCTATTTTGTCCTTTAGTGCGAAAGGCACTCTGCGCGGTTTAAGTCTGATTGGACGCACTCCAGGGTCCAGGTCGAAAGTCACTGGGGGGCCCTTGAATTTTCCTAGCCCCTTTTTAAAAACCTCGGGGTGCGCGTCGCACACGCTCTGTATTGGATCAGTCCTGGCGGCGTGTGCTCCCACGGCGTACACCCCCCCAATGAACAACCCCAGGGGCTGGAACCATTGAGTCCCGAGGAGGCTGCATTTACCCCCCTTGAGGACGACTAAGGGAAGCGTTGCGGTGTACTTTTTGAATTGGACCTGGAACTTCCCAACCCCCAACACTGGGATGCGGTTCCCTTGCACGTCCTTCAGCGTGGCCCTCAACGCCTTGAGCTTGGGCCGCACGCGGGGGGCGATTTTCATGAACTCCCCCTGGGAAATAATGGAGTATGAAGAACCCGAGTCCACCTCCATTCTAACAGGGGCCCCTTGTATTACTACCTCAACGAAGTAACGGGGGTGCTCCGTGGAAACGCTGCAAACCGGCGCGTCGTCCTCGCTGTCGTCGGAGACTCGCCCTACTCCGTCCCGCGTCCTCGTGGTCCGGGTGCCGTCCTTCGGCCTCGTGGTGCGGTCCTGCCTCGTGGTGCGGTCCTGCCTCGCCGAGCGGTCTGGAGAACTCCGGGTGGCCTCGCGTCGTTTCCGGCAGACCTTGGCGATGTGCCCGCGCCGGCCGCAGTTGTGGCACTCGGCCTTGCGGAATGGGCATTTGGTGCGGGCGTGGGCGGCGCCGCAGCCATCGCAGCGCCGGCCCTCTCTCTGGACCCTCCGGACGTCCTCGTCGTCGCTGCTCTCTGCAGACGAGTTCGAAGTCCGCTGGGCCGCGCGCACCGAACTCTCTGCCTTGGCGGTCTTCGGGCGCCAGTCCTGAAGTTCGTGCACCCCGGCCGACGTGGCCTCTGCGGCCTGTGCCGCGTCGAGGACTTGTTGCCACGTGGGAGGCGGCTCCCTTTTCATCAGCGCGCGCTGAGTCTCTGTGTCCCTCAGACCGCAGAGCAGGCAGTCCCGGAGGGTGACGTCGGGGAGTTCCCACTTGCATGGGCCGGCGGCCAACCGCAGGGCCGCGGCGAACTCATCGACCGATTCTCCGGGTGCCTGGACTCGCCTCCAGAACGCGCTCCGAGCGGGGAACATCGCTACTGCCGGCCGGAGATGGGCGCGCAGCGCCGCCAGGAGCTCTGTGGCCTTGAGGTCGCCCACCTTCCTCGGCGCGATCAGGTCCACCAAGGTCCTCTTGGTTTCTTGTCCGAGCATGCGGACGAAGATGGCCCTCTTTTTGGCCTCGTCGGAGACTTCGAGCTCCACCAGCGCAGCGTTGAAGTCTATCTCAAACAGCTCCAAGTCTCCCGGCTTCCTGATCTCGTAGCCGGCGCATGTCTTGGTCCCGTGGGCAGCCATATCCCACCTTCGTCGCCAATTTAGTGTATGGGACCAAAGATGACCGGACAACCGAAGGGTTGGTTTAACGCAGGTTTATTGCATGAGGTTCCAGTTAAGCATGAGGTAATGGCGGTGATACATCTCAATATATACAGTAGCTCTCTACATTTGAATCTTGTAGCACGGTAGCTGATTGGTTGCTACCGGCGTGGCCTCGCCCAGGCACGCCTCCATTCCTGCTGCTGAATGCAGGTCTTTCTTCAGCTGCTGAATGCAGGTCTTTCTTCAGCTGCTGAATGCGGGGAAGGTTTTCCCGCGGCTGTCCGTGATTGAGCAATGTGAACCATGTGAGAGTGAACGCTCGCAGCTGCCCTCTATAGGCTGTCTGCTCGCGTTCCTTTACAGCTGATATCGTTTGTATCTGGAGTGGTTACAATCTTGCCTTACAGTATAATGAACATGCATACATACATAACAAAATCGCTGGGAGAAACATCAATAATCTGAGATATGCAGACGATACCACCCTAATGGCAGAAAGTGAGGAAGACCTAAAGAATCTCTTGATTGGGCTGAAGGAGGAGAGTGCAAAAGCTGGCTTGAGACTCAATATCAAGAAAACCAAGATAATGGCAACAGGTCCCATCAGTCCCTGGAAAATAGATGGGGAAGAAGTAGAAGCAGTGACAGATTTTACTTTCCTGGGATCTAAGATCACTGCAGATGGCGACTGTAGCCATGAAATAAAAAGATGACTGATTATGAGGAGACAAGCAATGAGAAACCTGGGGAATATAGTGAAAAGCAGAGACATCACCTTGAAAACAAAAATTTGCATAGTCAAAGCAATGGTATTCCCAGTGGTAATGTATGGGTGTGAGAGCTGGACTATTAGGAAGGCTGAGCGCAGAAGAATAGATGCCTTTGAGATGTGGTGTTGGAGGAGAGTCCTGAGAGTCCCTTGGACAGCAAAGAGAACAAATAGGTCAATACTGGAAGAAATCAATCCTGACTGTTCATTGGAGGGACAAATAGTGAAGTTGAAGCTAAAGTACATTGGACATCAAATGAGAAGGGAGGACTCACTTGAGAAGGCCTTGATGCTGGGAAAGGTGGAGGGAAAGAGAAGAAGGGGGCGTCCAAAGATGAGATGGATAGATGGTATTGTGGACACAATGCGCACAGAGCTTGGTGGGCTGAGGATAATGGTGGAGGATAGAGGTGCCTGGAGGAAAATGGTCCATGGGGTCGCAAAGGGTCGGAATCGACTGTGCGACTGAACAACAACAAGGTTATACACAAGCCTTGGGAATGACAAGATAGAGATCTTAGTGATTAGATAAATCTTTATTGTCATTGTCCTGCCCAGAACAACGAGATTGGGGGGGGGGGGACACTTATCAACCCAACAAAACCTAAACAAAATACAACTATCCAAAATTATCAACATATTCCCACCCCACATATACACATTTATCCCCTAAAAAGCTTTAAAACTCTAAGGCTCTAAAAACTCTAAAACTTTAAAAACTCTAAAACTCTAAAAACTATATACAGAAGCTCCCTCGTAGACTGCATTGCCTGCTTTCAAAGCCAGAGCTGCTTTTGGGTAGAAACTATTTCTCAAGTGGCTGGTCCTGGGCTTTATGACCCTATACCTTCTTCTAGAAGGCAGAAGCTGAAAGAGATCATTTCCGGGGTGCGTACTATCTTGCGCAATCTCTACAGCTTTCTTATAACACCTGGTGGCATAGATTTGATCTAGAGTGGGAAGAGTACGCCCGATTATCCCCTCCGCAGTCTTTACGACCCTGGACAGCATTGTTCTTTCCCTAGCTGTACAACTCCCAAACCATGCACACAGACCATAGGTTAACACACTCTCTATGGTACAGTGGTAGAATGCCAACAGCAGGTCCTTTGAAAGATTATTGTTCTTCCTGAGGATTCTCAAGAAGTATAACCTCTGCTGTGCTCTCTTCATCAGAGCTTTGGTGTTTGCTCCCCATGTTGGATCATCCCTCAGCTCCATTCCCAGAAATCGAAACACCGAGACCTGTTCCACACAATTCCCTTCAATAATAAGTGGCTGGATGTTCAATTTGCATTTTCTAAAGTCCACAATGATCTCTTTTGTCTTTTTTACTTTGATGAATAAATTGTTTTCCCTACACCACTCCGTCAGCATCTCAACCTCCTTCCTGTAAGCCGACTCCCCCTCCCCAGCAGTAATCAGACCAACCACTGTTGTGTTGTCTGCAAACTTGATGATCTTATTGCTGGGGTAACTGGGAACACAATCATATGTGTAAAGCATGTACAGAAGCGGGCTCAGTCCACACCCCTGAGGCGTCCCCGTACTTATACTGAGATCTGCAGAGACATGAGAGCCCATCCTGACCCGTTGCCATAAAGAGGATAGTCAAAGGTCTTAGAAGGTGACAAGTACTTTCAAGCAAAGATAGTACTGTAGATTCAGTGGTGTGCATCAGCAGGATCGCACCAGTTTACCAGAACCGGTAGCAGAAATTCTGGCTGGCCCCACCCATCCAAGTTTTGAAATAAAGTAGTCCTAATTCGGGTGCAACACAGGGCATTCCCCCTGACCACGCCCCCCATACCACGCCCACAGTGTGGTAGTAAATATTTTTGGAGCCCACCACTGTGTAGATTAATACATCTAGAAGTTGGGAGATGTATTTAAGTCCAGTATAATGGCAGTTTCACATCTGGCCTAGACACGGAAAAAGACAACATCATCCACATTTGTAAAGGAATTAAGTAGAAGAGTCACAAAAGGCAGGACAAAGAATAGGTGTGCAAAATTTATGAGTAAAGAAACTGATTCCATCACAGAAAAGCAAAAAGTATTCCCTCTGTTTTTAAGTTGGGTGGTGGGGTGATGGTAGGAATTTGCAGAGGAAGCAGAAATTTGTCATTAAAAGGGGGGGGGGATGCTGCAGAATCAACTGTATGCTTCCCTAAATGATCAGTATTTGCAAATTAGTTTTGTTTTGTTAATGATCTTGAAAGCTAAGGATGAAAATTCTAGTTTCTCAAACATGAAAATCTGTCCAAGGAAATTTTTGTAATATTATTGTGCTTTCAGATCTAATACTCTTTTATCTGCTACCTCTACACTACAGAGACACAGCTCCCTTGGTCTTATAACTCCTGGAAAATGGATTGTTTCAGAAGCAGATGGAGTTTTCCCTGGCTCGTTTTTTCCTCACTTCCCAGGAGCTTAAAATGGTTAAACCCCGACATGGTTCAGGGTCTTTAACAAAACCCCTGAACCTCTGGATGGTTCTGGAACTTTCTGGAAAGCAGCACTATCTGGATCCTTTCTGGAAATCTTATGTTACCACCGTAGCTCAAGCTAAGATTCCAGCGAAAATTATGCTCTCTGTCCTTGAGGCCTCTAGAGGACTTGTTTTCCTCTAAGGACTTGGGAGGGCATTTCACATCTCATTCTTAGGTTGCCTTTGGTGTGGGCATTGGGCTTTGTTGTTCAGTCGCACAGTCGATTCCGACCCTTCACGACCCCATGGATCACCACCCTCCAGGCACCTCTGTCCTCCACCATCCTCCTTAACCCATCCAGCTCTGTGCCCATTGCGTCTACAGTACCATCTAACCATCTCATCTTTGGCCTACCCATTCTTCTTTTGCCCTCCACCTTTCCCAGCATCAAGGCTTTCTCAAGTGAATCCTCTCTTCTCATTTGATATCCAAAGTACTTCAGCTTCATCTTTACTATTTGACCTTCTAAGGAGCTGTCAGGGGTGATTTCTTCTAAGATCGTCCTATTCGTTCTCCTCGCTGTCCAGGGGACTCTCAAAACTCTCATCCAACACCACATCTCAAAGGCATCTATTCTTCTGCACTCAGCTTTCCTAATGGTCCTTAAAGTCCAGAAAGAGACTGTTATTTTGCCTAGCTCCTTTCCTTCCCTCTCCCTCTTCTAAAGTCATGTGCAGCAGTGAGATTTCATGGTGAAGGATTGTTGTGTATGCATGAGTTCAGCTGTTCGCCATTAGCGCAGCTGAGGGAGCTCACGTGGTTCCAATTCATCCAATGATTAACTAGCATGGGAAACCTTCCTGCCACAGGTGAACTATGTCAGGAATGCAGTATGTCAGAAAGACATCACTGATATTGTAACCAATGGGCGCCTTCGGGCGAGATTCAAATGTATCAGGTACTATATATAAAGGGGCAAGGCTCCGCCATTGCCTCATGTACAGATTGATCATGTTGCAATAAAGTTGTGTTTAGCCCATCTGCCGGCTTGTGTGCAATCAATCTGCCTACATCAAATTTGTAATGAAGGTGGGATGTGACGTCCCACAGGGTCACCCTCTCTCTGTTCGATACCTCCCAGCCGGAGTCATGGGACCTCTACGAGGAACAGTTTCTGTACGCGATAGACACAGAGAAAATAGAGGGCGAAGCGCAAAGGCGAGCCTGCCTACTGGCTCAGTGCGGGTTGCCAACCCTGGAACTGGCAAGAAACCTCCTGATGCCGAGGGTACTCAAAACGGTACCACTGGCTGAAATCCTTGCTGCCCTGTGGGCACACTTCCGCCCAAAGGTGTTCGTGTTCCCAGCTAGATTGGCGTTTAGCCGGCGAGACCAATGGCCTGGGGAAACTGTGGTGGAGTATGTAGCTGTGCTGAGGCTGGCGGCCGTTCCCTGACGGTGGGGAGCCTTCCTGACCAAGGCATTGTGAGACCGTCTCCTACTTGGCCTGTGGGATGAAGAGGCTCAGCGGAAACTGTTAGCCCGAGACAAGGACATCATGTTCGAGCAGGTCTTGCGGGCCGCGCAAGCTGCTGAGGCGGTAAAGGACAGCTGGGGATGAGTCAGAGCTAGCCCAGAGGCTAGACCAGGTACTATCTGTGTTCGAGAGGGCTGGGTTATGCCTGAGAAGGGACAAATGTGTGTTCTGCACAAACGAGGTTGTGTTTCTGGGGTTTTGAATCACCCCCGACGGGGTAAAACCTTTGAAATCCAAAGTAGCGGCAGTATAGGATGCCCCCAGGCCAGCCACCAAACCGGAGCTACAGTTGTTCTTAGGGCTCCTGAACTTCTACCACTCCTTCCTCCCACAGAAGGCATCTGTAGCAGAACTGCTGCACCACTTACTGAAGAAGGATGCAGTCTGGTGGTGGGGGGGAGGGTCAGGAGCAGGCGTTCAATGAGTTAAAATGGCTCCTCTCTTCCGAGGTGATATTAACTCATTTCGACCCCAGAAAGCCTATAGCACTTGTGTGTGATGCCTCACCAGTGGGGGTCAGGGCTGTCCTCTGCCACGTGCTCGAGAATGGGAGGGAGGCACCAATTGCATTCTACTCGAGATCCTTCTCGAAAGCAGAGCGAAACTATGCACAGACGGATAAGGAAGCCCTCGCAATCATTGCAGGGACTAAGAACTCCCATGATTTCTTGTATGGGAGGGAGTTCACCATTGTCACAGACCACAAGCCCCTCCTGGGAATCTTTGTCATGGCCAAGCCCACTCCCCAGATTCTAACCCCACGAATGTTAAGGTGGGCCATTTTCTTAAACGCATACCAGTTCACACTAGTACACTGCCCAGGGAAAGACATCGCTCACGTGGATGCGCTTTCCAGGTCTCCCTTACCGGAGCTGGGGGAACCCAAGTGTGAGGTTGAGCAAGATCACCAGGTGCTGCTCATCGAGTCTCTCATTTCGCCCCCCATCGTGCCTTCAGAGATCGCTAAGAAAACTGCCAAAGACAAGGTTCTGTCTCAGGCGTTAGCATGGGTAAAGAAGGGTTGGCCCGCAGTGTCCCCATCCGAGAAACTGGTGTCGTTTTTCAGGAAACGTTTCGAGCTTTTGCTCGAGAGAGGATGCCTCCTTTGGGGCCAGAGGGTGGTAATTCCCGAGGTTCTCCGAGCTAAAGTGCTCCGTTTGCTACACACGAGTCATCCGGGAATCGTGACATCAAAAGCTCTGGCAAGGAGCTATTTCTGCTGGCCTAATATAGATAAAGACATAGAGCAGTTGGTGGGTGCGTGTGAGAGCTGCCAATGCTCACGGCCTGAGGAGCACAGATTACTCCCCAGGGAGTGGGACACAGCCCGAGGACCGTGGTCAAGGGTCCACGTGGACTTTGTGGGGCCTTTCCAGGGAACCATGTTCTTGCTAGTGATGGATGTGTTCTCAAAATGGCTTGAGGTCATTCCAATGCAAAACACGTCCTCCACAGCCACAATCAAACACCTGAGGAGGTTGTTCGTATGTTTTGGCCTGCCCAATGTGTTAATTTCGGATAACGCATCCATTTTCACGTCTGCAGAATTCCAGGCATTCCTTGAGCAGAATGTGATCAGGCATGTTACCTCCGCTCCTTTTCACCCTGCCACAAATGGCCAAGTAGAGCGTCTGCAAAGGAGGCACTAAGAGGATGGGTCCGGGGGACCTGCCTACATCAAAAGGATAGAACCATAATATGTGAATGACTTGAGCACAGTTGGAACAGATTGCGAGCCAACTAGGGGAAAAGATAGAGACCTGTGATTAATGGCAGAAGCTACAATTGTATGCCCAACGAACCATTACTCTATCTTCAGCTTCTGAAGACAAATGAAAACACAGCAGAGTTGCTGAACTAGTTTTTGCCCTCTTTTCTTTGAAGGAACAAGGAAAATAGACTAGCTAACATTTCCCCCTGGCTGGGGTGTGTGCTAAGAGCTCCTTTTGGTACCCAAAGGAGTTGTTAACAGATTGCACAGGGTGGACTCTTCAAAAAAGATTGCTTTGATTGTTCTTAGAACAGTAAAGAAGGCAAACATAGGGTGGTGTTTTTTTTTTTTTTGTTTCCTGGCTTCTTTGTCATTATATAGGTCATAAAAACAAACACTTTTGAATTATATGTTTGAAATGTTATTTGTGTGGGGAATTCAGCTGACCTTTGGAAGGGACAGTCACCTCTTTTCTTCACCTTGTCTAAAGAATTATTAATAGAGTAAGCAGCAGGCTGCACCGTGGGATATCAAACAAGCAACGTTGTGAACTCTGAAAGGACTGCTTTTCACCATCATTTAACCCTGAGGCACAAGAACTAGATGCTATGGTTTCCTCTGAATCCACAAAGAACTAAGCTTGTCATGCAGACATTCTGCTCTCTTATTGAGAGAACCATTGCAAATAATGTCCCAAAGTCCTGAGCTTTTAAACATACGCGTGAGCACATGTACATGCCCCCCCCCTGGACCAAAAAATGCTCTCCAAATTTCTTTCTTTTAGCTAATATGGCACTTTCGTTCATCCCAGCCAATTAACTCTTTGGGACAAAATCATCACTAATCAATCATTCCTTCCAGCCTCTGAATTCAAAGAGAGCACTGCCTCTCTCTGCTCTGTGAGTTTCCCTTTCATTGTGCTGGTATCAGTTGTTTTCTTGCTGCTGATCTGTTTAATTGGTTACTAGCATGCATGCAATAAAGAAGATAGCATGTACAGGTTTGTAGTTTCAAGTAATTGTAAGTAAATAAATATTTTTATTCTCTCTTCTGTAAATGTATCAGAGTAATTCTGGGAGTGGATTCTGGGAGACTTGTAGGTATTTTCCTCTGCAGGTCTCTGTACATTAAAACCTTGGCTTACGAAATTAATGTATTCCATGGGACCTTTTGTACTACAAAAAATTTGTAATGTGAAATGCGGTTTCCCATAGAAATGCATTGAAAAACAAATAATACTTTGCCTGCATCTTGTCAGGACCTGATGGGCTCCATTTGGGTCTTGAGAAAGGTTACTGTAATGTAATGGGTTCTGGGAAGAACCACACGACTCCAGGATAGACTCCAGCTCTTTATTCAAGGGTTTTGTCAGGTTACATGCTGTATCAGGAATACCTACGGCCAACAGGGCTGACTTATATACACTTCCAACTACCTGGGCTAGCAGGCTATTGGCTCGTATGAACCTTCTCCCTGGCTTCCCTTTGGAGGGGGCCATGATCCTAGTATTCATTGGAGGAGCCAGGATCCTAGGATTGATTGGCTAGTTGGATGATTCTCTCTGGCTTCCCATTGGAGGGGCCAGGATCCCAGGACCTATTGTTCCCAGTACCAAAACAGTTACTTTTTTACAAAATTCATAGGGGAACGTTCCGTGTAACTACAATCTCTGAACCATGCTTTAATACAATCCCTTCTGTACCACTTCTTTCTGAACGAATCTCCCTGCATTCTACTTCAGAAACTGTTACAAAATATGGGCAAGGGAAAATATGTGTTTTTTGCAAAGAAGAATTCCCCTCTCTAATTGTTTGTATTTATTTTTAATTTTGATTTGAAGTTTTGAATGTAAAATTCACTGGGACAGGTTTGGAACTGATGGGCAAGGAGAGGCAAGTAGGTATGAGGTTTCTCAAAAATCTGCACACACATTCTCAAAATTTCAAGTGCATCTCTCTGTGTTTTGAGGAACATTTGCTACTGACAGATGTGATGGCTCTGAGATTATTGCACATTATCATTGGAATAAAATTTACACAAAGGACCCGGCTTTGGAAGCTTTTCCAAGTTACCAGAGCTCTCCACTTTATTTGACTCTGCCAATTTTTAATTTTGAAGGAGAAAGGAATTCTTCAAATTAGTCTAATTTTTTTTAAAGAAAAAAAAATTTGTTTCACAATTGTACACTCAGGACTGTCATTATTACTCATTCTGACCGTACAATGAGAACTTCTGAGGGGAGATGTGTTTTGATAGTTCTGAAATTGCTGCGAAGTAGAAACAAAAGTTGCTTTTCAAAATATTCTCAGTGTAACTGGTCGCTGGGGTCGAACATTTCCTTTAAGTTTAGTCACACATGCTTAGCATACTTTCCCCAGCTGACAGAAAAAACTCTCCCTGCCACAAGTTACTGTGAAGAGGCTGCAGTGAGAAAGAGCCACACACAGCTATTTCCCCTCAACTTCTCCTGGGCCTCTCGATGTCTTACAAAGTCCCTGGAGTCCCTCCAAAGGTTTACGAGGGAGAAAAGACTTAATCATGCATATAGCTTTATCTTTCTGAACTGTAGTGCAATCTACAGGCTCAAAATGTGTTTTGCATTTTTTATCTATGGAGAGAAAGATGGATTGAGATCAAACTCCAATCACATGGCCTATGGGAGGAAGAGAGTGCAGCAAAACTAAGAGTCAATCTCTATATACCATAGGTCCACAAAAGGAAGTACTGTACAGACTTTTTCAGTTTAGCAGCATGTTTGTTAAAATCTGTCAAAACACCATAGAGGGGGGAGTTGGGGATAGAAAAGTCCTAAAGTCTGAGGTAGCTGTGAGGGCTGCAGCAAAGGTCATTCCCAGAACAATTGCAAACTTCTTCTGCTGTTGCTGTATCTGAATCTGAATATTGGTGATCATCTGTTAGAGAGTTTCAGATGGTTCGGCCCAATAACTCCAGTCTTTTATTTACACTACCTGCATGGCGGTCAGTGGTGGTCTCAAGGGTCAGAATATGGAATGGGTCAGCAGGTAAGTGAGGGTCCTTTAATAGGGTTAGGTGAGGTCAGAGGAATAGGGTTACATAGGCAATGCATTGTGGTATATATAGTTCAGGGCAGTGTGTTATTACATCTAACAAAACCCCTTTTAATATCATACGAACTGAACGCATTATGAGTAAGGTCGATGTTTTCTCACTCACTATCGAACAGGTAACCATGTTGAGCTAATGGGAGCGGCTTGGTCAGGATGTCCACTATCTGTTCCTTGGTCTCACAGTGTGTCAGATCTATAAAGCCCTCTCCTACGAGCTCCCTTACATTCCTGTTCTTGATATCTATGTGTCTGGATTTCCGCCCTACAGATTCAGTCTTTGCTATGTCTATGGCTGCCTTGTTATCTTTGTGGATGATGATGGGGAGATTGGGCTTCTCCCAGATAAGGGAGATCAGTTCACTTATCCAGATTAGATCATTTGCAGCATTGGACGTATTCTGCTTCCGCCGTGGAGGCGGAGACCAGTTTTTGTTCCTCAGAATGCCAATATATAGGCTGCCGTTTAGCAGTACTATGTAGCCAGATGTGCTCCTCCTGGTCTTTGGCGAGTAGGTGGGACGGCTGGGGTGTTGGAACAAGCGAAGAAAATATGACACTCCCAATAATGTAAAAGATAAAATGCAAGTGTTTTAATTCAAGGAAAAATTCACATGTGCGTCCTATGCTGAGGTATGTCAGGCAAGAGGTAAGGTGTGTAAGCTACACGCAAAAATACCCCACCATAACAATGTATCTGTATAGTATTAATTCATTCTGCATGTGAATCATGCTAATACATTACTAACACAAATCAACTCAGTCCTTAACCTCAAACATACAAGACAACCCGGGACCCTGGAAAGTGAACCCTTCTCCCCATGGTGCTGGTAGACAATAGGAAGCGTAGTTGTACAGCGCTATAATAGCAAGTTCGATAAAAAGCGTAGAAACCGCAAAGTCTCTCAGAGTCCGTAGTCGAAGATGATCTACTCAGCTTTAAGGCTGACGAGGGGGGGTGGGGGGTACAATCCTGCTCCGTACAAGGGTTCCCAGGTGATGAGCATCAGGCGGTGGCAGACAGATTACGTGGAAAAAAGCACGATGCCCTTCCGGTATATGGACATTTCGAATCTTCCTCAAGTGTCTACAACAATATGAATACATATGGTGTATAATACGTAACTAATGGTCAAACAATGCGCCACAAATGCATATCAAATCAATAGATCTAACAATTGCATCTATGTAACCATTTAAATCTGATCGAAACAGGCTTGATTATTGCATCTGATAGACATTGCATACGACCAGGGTTATTTTGGTCCGTAGACTACACACCCATGGCCCAACGGATCAAACAAATTATTCTAAAACACTGGCATATACTGGACTCCATGCCAGGCTGCCAACACAGACCCACTATTGGATTCAGAAGAACTAAGACCATAGCGAACTTTGTTTCACGAACTGACATTACTAGCACCGACGAGGCACATCAACCTATAACTCGTGGTCATCACTCCTGTGGCCATTGTAAATATTGTGGCCACATGTGGACCACCAACAAAGTAAGTGTGCCCAGTAGCAACTTCTCTCTCGATCTGAGAAGTTTCTCAAATTGCAATTCCAAAGAAATCATATATATGCTAATTTGCAAATGTCAGCTGGCATATGTGGGACAGTCCAGGCGACCGCTTAAGGTACGCCTGGGCGAGCATCTCTCTCGCATAAGGAACAAGATTGCCAATGCTCCGCTTGTTAACCATTTCCTTCAAGAAAAACACTCACTTAAGGACATCAAGGTAGTTGTGTTGGAAACGTTTAGGCAAAATAGATATTATATCACTGATGTAGATCGATTTCTGCTACAAAAAGAGGCGTATTACATTCATCGCTTTAATACCTTGGCCCCGCATGGGCTCAACACTGAATGGGACCTCTCCGCGTTCTTATAAGAGATAGTACACATAACAACCATCCTGGCAAGCACATGTTGCTTTAAAGATTGCTGGAGAGCTCTAGAGCAGAGACCAATATAATTATTCAGTAATTGAAATCACTTGTCCCTCTTCATTCTTAGGCTTATATATAGAGTATTTTTTAGGCAACATTCAACGCGTGCACACACGGAGAGAATACGCTAGCAGAGGTGCGAGACGCGCTAGTTACGGTTTCATAGGTATGTCTTCTATTTTGATCAGTTTTGAATGGTTACATAGATGCAATAATCAAGCCTGTTTCGATCAGATTTAAATGGTTACATAGATGCAATTGTTAGATCTATTGATTTGATATGCATTTGTGGCGCGTTGTTTGACCATTAGTTACGTATTATACACCATATGTATTCATATTGTTGTAGACACTTGAGGAAGATTCGAAATGTCCATATACCGGAAGGGCATCGTGCTTTTTTCCACGTAATCTGTCTGCCACCGCCTGATGCTCATCACCTGGGAACCCTTGTACGGAGCAGGATTGTACCCCCCACCCCCCTCGTCAGCCTTAAAGCTGAGTAGATCATCTTCGACTACGGACTCTGAGAGACTTTGCGGTTTCTACGCTTTTTATCGAACTTGCTATTATAGCGCTGTACAACTACGCTTCCTATTGTCTACCAGCACCATGGGGAGAAGGGTTCACTTTCCAGGGTCCCGGGTTGTCTTGTATGTTTGAGGTTAAGGACTGAGTTGATTTGTGTTAGTAATGTATTAGCATGATTCACATGCAGAATGAATTAATACTATACAGATACATTGTTATGGTGGGGTATTTTTGCGTGTAGCTTACACACCTTACCTCTTGCCTGACATACCTCAGCATAGGACGCACATGTGAATTTTTCCTTGAATTAAAACACTTGCATTTTATCTTTTACATTATTGGGAGTGTCATATTTCCTCCTGGTCTTTGTGCATCCGGCCCAGTCAGCATCCGCATAGCATGAAAGATTGATTCCATCACCTACTTGAGGGGTGAGCAGCAGCTTTGTGTCCATGGTACCCTTCAGGTACCTCAGTAGCCTTTTGATAGCTACCCAATGATGGGTCCTTGGATCACTGGAATGACGTGAAAGAAGGTTCACTGCCAGTGTGATGTCTGGCCTGGTCCAGTTGGCGATGTGCAGCAGTGATCCAATGGTGGATCTGTAGCGGCTGGTGTCTTCAAAAGGTTCTCCCTCCTCATGGGCATTTTTCATGCAGTCCATTTGCATGGGTGTCCCACATGGGTGGGCATCAGACATGTTGCACTTGTCAAGGAGTTTGACTATCTTTTCTTTTTGGGAGATGGCAAACCCTTTTGGTATTCTTGAAACTTGTACCCCTAGGTATTTGTTCACCTCTCCCAGGCTCTTCAGGGAGAACTCGCTTTGTAGGCCTTGGGCGAACTCTCACATCTGGACTTGCTTTTTCCAAAATACAACAGGTCATCAACATAAACCAGGACCTTTTCAATCCCCTCTGGTGATCTTTTTAGGAATACACATTTGTCGTCCTTAACTGGGAAAAAGCTCATTTGTCCCATTTCCTCAGCCAGAAATTTTTACCATCTCCTGCTGGACTGTTTCAGGCCGTAGAGGCTCTTGTTGAGCAGCCATGTCTCTCTGCTGTTATGTCCAAAGCTGGGTGGTGCCTTGACGTATATTTCTTTATCTAGTTGTGCGTGTAGGTACGCTGTCTGTATGTCGAACTGGTGCACTTGTTCTCCAAGTATGGTTGCCATCACTAGGGCGGCCTTGACACTTTCTGGTTTCACCGTTGGGGAATAGGTGTCTTCGTAATCGTCTGGGTATCTTTGGGTGAAACCTTGGGCCACTAGTCGGGCCTTGTACAGTGTCTGCTTATCCTCTAGTTGTTTGACCTTGAACACCAATTTCGTCCCCACCATCTTTTGCTCCTCAGGGACTGTTGCAGGAGTGTATACGCTAAGGCCCTTGAGGCTTTCCATCTCCTTCTCCATTGCCGCTCTCCACTTGTCCTGCTCCTCAGGTGGTAGCTTGGTTATGTCGTCATAACTTGTGGGCGTCTCGGGGTAGGCGTCTATGCCTAGTACATAATCTTCCAGCTCTCTGGGGGTCTGGTTTTTGGTTGACCTGATTGACCTTCTAGGTGCTGCTTCCAGAGGGTTTGGCAATTCGGCATCCCCAACGTCTGTGGTGCTCAGGCATGGTTCCTGTCCTCCAATTTCATCATGTGTTACATCTTCTGGCCCACTGGGCTCTGCATTGGGCAGCAGTGCTCTGGCTTCCTCATGTTCTAGATCACTTGTCAATATTTCATTTGCGTGTATTTTGCTCCAGTTTGCGTGCTCATGAAACATGGCCAACCTGGAAACCACTATCTTCAGGTTGTGGTCTAGGAATCGGTACACCTTTGAACCTGGTTTGTACCCTAGGAACCTTAGTCTTCTCGTTACCCTGTCCCCCTTTTTTCTCAGCTGTCTCAGTATGTGCACGTCTGCAAGCACTCCGAAGACATGAAGGTGGGCCAGTTTGGGTTTCCGATTGTACATGGCTTCATAGGGCATCCTTCCAATGACGCTGGACCACAATCTGTTCAGTGTGTAGTTAGAGTACAGCAGTGCTTCCCCCCAATATGAGAAGCTCAGGCCTGTGTGTTCAATTGCACACCTGATCATGGTCTGAGGTACTCCGTTTCTTCATTCAGCAACTCCATTTTGGAAGGCTGAGAATGGTGCAGTCTTGAAATGCAGCATCCCCTTTTTGATTATCCAGTCCTCAAACTGGAAATTACGAGCCTCTTCCATCATCAGCTGCTTTATGTTTGTGTTGTGTTTGTACCCTCTTGTAGAATTCCTTGAATTTGTTGAAGGTCTCGTCCTTGCTCTTGAGGATGTACATGAAGCCGTACCTGCTGAATTCATCAACTATTGTCAGGAAGAATCACTTCTGGCCTAAGGACCTTTTGAGTGGCCCAATGAGATCGAGATGCACCAGCTGGAATGGATGGTCTGTTCTTCTGGTGGAAGTTTTTGGTCGTGGGTCAGTCTTGGACTTGGAACTCTTGCATACGGAGCACTCCAGGTAGTTCTTGCAGTTCTTGACCTTTAACCCTTCAGAGCATTCCGGCATTTCCTTGACTATCGGGAACCCTATATGTCCCAATTTTCTGTGTAGTAGGTGGGCACACTCATCGTGTGTCAGTTTCCCTATGGATATCCTTGGCATCCTTTGCTTTGTCCCACTGACCCCTTCATTTTTCATAGAATTGTGTGGGTCACTCTCCTCCACTTCTGAGTCCTCATCTCCGTGTACCCTGAGATCATCCGGGGTGCACTCTTGCATTACCACGTCATCGTTGCTGTCAAGTAGTCCTATTGTGACTTGTCTCTCATCAGCTTCCTTGGCTATGAAATATGGTAGGCCGCCTATGAACTCCACACTCCCTATTTCTTCTCCCCTTCTTTCAATGGATGCCTTTTTGTTTCCAAAAATTACTCTCAGGTTTGGATCCTCTGTGAGTTTGGTGGTGGCTAGCACGTTATATGGAATTCCTGGAACATAAAGTACGTTCCGGGCCATTCCTATTCCAGGGATGTGTACGTTGCCCCTGCCAGCTACCTTTGCGTGCTCCTGGTTGGCAACCTTGATCCTGAAGGAGTATTCTTTGAAGGAACTGAATATCTCCTTGTGGCATGATGTGTGGGTGGTTGCCCCAGAATCAATCAGCCAGCATTGCAGATGAGCGTCTGTGGGTCTGTCCGCCCTATGGTGTCTAGCCCCTTTGCTGTGTTTGACTACGTTTATGGAGTCTGACTTGTGTTTCCCTTGTTCTCTCTGCAGCTTAAGCTCTCTTCCCGGACTGGGTGATCTCCACTGCCTGTCATCTCTAATCTTGTCATCTCTGTGCCTGCGTGGGTATTCGTCCTGTGACCCATGCCTCGGCCTTAGTGTGCCTTTGTGGCGAGTTCTATCACATGAGGGGTTGTGCTCTGCATCCCTCTTATCCTTGTTGTATCTTGGACAGTCCCTTCTGATGTGTCTTCTAGATCCGCATGTGTAACACTCTGGGGTTGAGCTCGCTTGCTCAGTGAAACTAACCTTCTTGTGTGGCCTGTCTTCTCTGCACATGATAGCTCTTTCCCTCCTAAGATTATCCTCAGCTATGAGCTTCCTAGTGATGTATTCTAATGTGGCATTGTCACTGCTCATATTGTCCAATTGATCAGGAAGTAGTCCCAGCTTGAATCAAGAGAGTTGCAAATAATGCTAATCAGGTGCTGTTCTGTGATGCTCTTACCCCTTCTTATGAGATCAGATCTCTTGTTGTTTAATTTCATTAAGTGTTCACTCATGGTTGTTCCCTCCCTGAGTTTGTATGCGAATAGCTCTCTTAATAGAAGCAGGTCGTACTCCTGTTTCTGCAATAAAACATATTGTATAGTTTCCCCCAGACATTATAAACAGTTAGCCCATTTGGGATGCTCCCATACATAGCAGTGTCGATGGAACCCAAAAGTAAACAGAATACCCTGTGATGCAGTCTGTCCATCTCTAGGGGCCATGGTCTCTTTGGTGGATTTTGGATCAGGTGCAAAGCCCTCTCCCTCATCAGGATTACCTGAAATTGCTGAGCCCAGTCAATAAGGTTCTTTCCAGTCATGCAAAGGATTGGGAAGTTGGTTGGCAGTTGGTTCTGCTGGCCGGTGTTGTTTCCGTTGTTTGGGTAGTTCTGGTGTCCTGGTCTGTCCTTGAATTGGCAATAAGGAATGGGGACACAGACTGTCATATTTGAAAGTCCCGCTTGTTCTTTTTCTGGTTGCCTGCAGGGGGAGCTCGCTTGTCTCCTGGTGTTTGAGTGACCTGCTGTGACCTGTTCTTCCTCCTCTTCGCCAGAGGAGGAGCTCGTTGTTGTTTTGGTGAGCTGTTCTTTTTCCTTCTGGTAGGTGGAGCTCTCTTGTCTCGTGTGTGCCTGCGTGAGCCTCATTCTTTGCCGGCTGTCAAGGTGAGCAGACCTCTGCTCCAGAGGTCCTGCTTGTCTGGGCTGGAGCGTTGCTGGAGGGGGGCATCATCATCGCTGGAGCTGCCCTCTTTGTCGATGGATCCTGGGATGTCGCTGCGAGGAGGCTGCCTTCTCTGCCGGGTCGAAGGAGCCCCGCATCGCCAGGGTTCTGCATCTTCGGACGGGGCCTTGTATGGAAGCTGGCATCATCATCTGAGCTTCCCCTGCAGCCGGGCTGGGCGAGCAACGGGTCATGGTAGGTTTCTATCTTTCCCTTTTCTTCGGCGTGCGTCTCCAGTACTTCCGCACAGGTGTGGGTTTTGCAGAATTCGTGTCCCTTGCATCTGCAGCTGGGCCTCCTGCAGTGGTCTGTTTTTGTGTGGTGGTCGTGTTCCCTTCAGTTGTGGTAGTTTGCCTTTGGGGAGAGGTTGCGTCCCCTTTGGGAAAGTTCGTGGTGGCTTGCCTTGGGGGATCTGCCATGCTCTTTTCGCCCGTGGTAGCTTGCCTCTGGGGGAAGATTGCGTTCCCTTCAGCTTCTTGTTGTGGGGAGGGCCTCTGCCCCTTGGGGAAAAGTGGTCAGGTCATCGGTGACATCCCTTTTGGGTGCTTGTCGTCTGCTTGGGGCTTCCCACTCCCCTTCCAACTCCTGGGCACTGAGGGTTGGCATGGCCCATGTTCCCAGGGTCCACGTGTCCACCACCCCCTGGGCCCCAGGGCTTTTTCTCTTCTTTGTGTGGCTGGGGCATGCTGGTCATCTTTGGGCATTGCTAGCTTAATGGAGTTTCCAGCCTGTATGTTTGAATCTAGGGCCGCCGCTTGTGATTGGTCGGCTATCTTGTCTAGATTCAAAACTGGCATGGTGCTTGGGGTTCCCGCCATGGAGGTTCCCGGGGTAGAGCTTACCGTGCCGTTTGTGAGAGGTTTGCCTCCGCTATTCATCAAGGCCAGTAGCTCTGCCATGGAAATCATTCTTTTTCCCGCTAGCTCTATCACCTTGTAGATTTCGGTTACTGGGATTGTGCCCTGGTTGTCCCCTTCGGTGGGTGTCCCACCAGTCCCAGGCTCCATCTGGCCATCTGGGTCCATCTCCACGATGGTCCGGTTGGGGTTAGCCTCTTCCGTTACCGATTGGGGTTGTACGGTTGCTGGTTCGGGAGTTTTGGGTCCTCCTTTGGGTCCTGTGGGTCTGGCCCATGTCTTGGCCCCCACCTTGTTCGTTCGGGTCTTCCTTTTGGTCATCTTGTTTGTTCTGGAGTTAATTATGGGCAAACCACAGCCTCTGCTACAATTCTGTTAGAGAGTTTCAGATGGTTCGGCCCAATAACTCCAGATTCAATCATTTGTCTTTAAAGTCTTTTATTTCCACTGCCCGCATGGCAGTAAGTGGTGGTCTCAAGGGTCAGGATCGGGAATGGCTCAGCGGGTAAGCGAGGGTCCTTTAATAGGGTTAGATGAGGACAGAGGAATAGGGTTACATAGGCAATGCATTGTGGTATATGTAGTTCAGGGCAGTGTGATATTACATCTAACATCATCATTGCGATCATCCATGAAGACTCTCCTGAGAATATAATGCAGTGGCCTTTCATCTGCCTTCTGCATCGCAGCATGACACGCATACCACCGATCCAGTTCCGCAAATCACTTCCTGGTCCTGAGCCCTTTTGGCACACAAAGCCCTCATCGGCTCCAGGCCAATATTGATGAATCTGCTGCCCTCCATCAAGATGGATTCAAGTGCGATTTAATCCACTTGGGGACCATCACCCTTCCCTGTGGACAGGTTTGTAGTTTTTTACACTTTGCCGACTAAGTAGGCAAATTTTGGGTTTGTATGGAGAGCTCAGTGATTTGGTTTTATTTCCCAGTGGGAAATAAAACCAAACAGGTGCCACCCTGTTGCAAAGAGACATTCACCACTCCTCCTACCCACTCAGCCAATGCCTTCCCAGGCATCTCTCATTCCATCCTTCATTTCTTGAGGAAGTGTGGATTCCCCATGCCCCAATGGCATGGAACGGCCCGTGCAGAGGCCACTTCGGTGAGAACGCTCCTGGCCCATGGGCTCTGCGGGCAGAGAAATTAAGGGGGGTGGATTAATAATAGGGTTTGATTCACCCAATTATGACCTGACCGACGGTTCCGCTGAGGAGGCATTCCTCTAGACTCTGTTACCCATTAAGGTAATCACTCATCTCCGAGTTTAGCCTAATCCCAGGCACAAATAGTGGCCATATTTACCCCGGTCTAAACTCTAGACAATGGTGTTTCCCCAGTCAATGTTTGCCCACGCTAATTAACTTCCCCAAGAAAGATTCCTCATTAACCTGAGTAAACAGGTGATGTGATTCTCTGTCAGGTGACGGTTTTTTCCTGTATTGCCTTCTGATCTATATATGATGATGCTTTTCCTTCAATAAACTGATCTGATCTCGTTCCATACTGCCTCGTATCGTTACTTGATCAGTCTCCTCCGGGACCCAACGGCCATCCTAGCGGCCCCGATTCCTACATCTGGTGACCCCGACGTGATCTTACCCGTGAGTAAGCGATCACACGGTCCGGTTCTGCGCTTGAACCGCATCCGATCGTCCCGGAGGACAGCGCGGTAACCCGGTCGGTAAGCCAGCCGATCGGGCAGACGGCCTAAGCGGCGGGGCAGTACCGAAGAGGCATCCTACAGCTTGCTCCCGACTTTCGCGGAGGCGTTGCGGTTACGGAAAAACGCGTTCCCCTCAGGGTCAGCTGTGAACCCCTGACAGCGCAGAGGCCGCCGAGGGCCCGTGGCATGGGGCCACGCTCCAAGCTCTACCCAAGGAATCATCGCCAAAACCTATTACTTGCCCGAGACGCGTCGACTCGTCCCGAGGAGGAAACTTCGAAGGACCCTTCGCAGGTAATATGGGGACTTGCCCTCAGCGGCAACGTCTGTCCACTAGCCAAAGAACTCGTGAGGAAGAGTTCAGAATCCTGGCCAGGGTGTTTCAGTTAGGTTTCACAGCCGAGAGCTACCGAGACTTTTGGCGTACCTAAGGGAACACTGCCTGCTTTACCCAGAAGTAGGTACGTTAACCCTTAAACTTTGGGATCAGATAGGAGACTGCATTCAGCAACCCCCGAAAGCTCCAGAGCGCATAATTCGCACATGGGGCAAATGTAGGAAGCTCTTAGCAGAGGTAGATTCAGTCCGGATAGAAGCCAAAGAACCCCCAGCGCCAGCCGAACCATCGGCGCCCACGGCGCTCTATCCGTCACTCCAATTCAGGCAGAGTAGTGTAGGGAGCTTTCCCTCGGTGACAGCTGCAGACGTCACCGACGGAATGCATGGAATGAGGAGCGCAGGCGCTTCTCTGACAGTTACAGGCTCCCAGACCAAGAGTGCCCTTCAGCGCACAGTGGAGGAAGAAATTAAGAAGGGGGAATTGCCAGCAGAAGAACTAGCTGAGCTTAGTCAGATTTGTCCAATTCGCTTGGAAATGGATGCCCTCACAGGGGCCCAGCAGGTAGTTCACTCACCAGTCCCGTATAAGCTTCTCATGGCTATACGGAAGGCCATCACGGAGACAGGACTCCAAAGTCGCTTTACTAGGGGCACGCTTCAGCAAGTGTGCGAGAACACCATGTTCATCCCGCACGACTGGAAATCCGTCATGCGGATGATGCTCAACCCCAGCCAGTATTTGCTATGGGACAGCGAGTATCGTCTCGAGGCTCAGACAAGGGCTGCCAGGATGGGAGGCGCAGTACTTCCTGACCAGTTATATGGGTCAGGGGCCTTCGAATCCATCGATGCGCAGACCAACTTGCCACTAGCTACCCTCCAAATGTCAGCCGAGGCTGCCTTCAAGGCATTTCTCACGGTTCCCGCAACTGGCAAAGCGGCTAAAAATTACACCGCAGTCAAGCAGGGAGCCCAGGAGCCCTACATGGACGTCATCAATCGCTTAGAGGAAGCGATCAGTAGGCAGATAGACAATGAGGAAGCCCAACAAGAGCTCATGATGAAGTTGGCCAAAGATAATGCCAATTTAGACTGCCGTAAAATCTTGCAGTCACTGGGCAACCGTCCCGACTTGACCCTCACAGACATGATCAGGGCTTGCGCCGACGTTGGCACAGAATCCTACAAGATGGGTCTGTTGGCAGCGGCGGTGCAGGGAGGCAGGAAACCCAGACCCAAAGGAGCATGTCACAATTGTGGCAAGGTCGGTCACTTCGCTAGGGAGTGCCGATCCAGGGGAGGCGGACAAAATTCTGGCCGTTCCAAGGCTCCAAACACCCTGTGTCCGAAATGCAAGAAAGGCTACCATTGGGCCAGGAATTGTCCGAGTTCGGGAAACCGGAACGCGGGCACGTCTCTGGCCCCGGTCCAAACAGAGACATCCCTTGCTCTGGGCGCGCCAGAGCTAGACTAGATTCCATCCACATTCCAGGCATTGCGAAGGCACAGGCCAGCCCCAAGGGTAACACAGGGCTAGAATTGACTTGTCAGGCAGACGTCACATGCGACTTGCCAGGCACAGTCTATCTGGTGGACTCCCAGTACATGGTTCCACTGCCCAAAGGCTTTATAGGTTTAATTTTGCCTCGCAGTGTAGCAGGAGCACGCGGAATTCTTGTAATTCCGGGAGTCATTGACTCCAATTTTTCAGGCGTTCTCCAAGTTCAGCTTTGGACGCACTTACCCCAGACCATTCACAAAGGAGACACCTTAGCGCAACTGATCATGGTTCCTTGTCACTCGCCAGCAGATAGCCAGGGAAGGCTCAGGGACAGCTCAGAGTCCCCGTCCGAGGACCGCTCGAGCGCCAGTGAGGCAGTACAAGGATACCAGGTCTTAGCGACAGTGGAGACCAACATTGAGTGGAAACAGCGCCCAATTATTGAGGTATTTCTGAATAAAAGATCATTTTCATGGCTATTAGATACCGGAGCTGATGTGAGTGTGATAAGCAGAGGCCAGTGGCCACGGGAATGGGCCATTGAGCCGGTCTCCGATGTGTGGGGGGTAGGCGGCATCCAAGAAGCGTTTAGGAGCCGGGAGTGGGTGGAAGTCACGATCCCAAAGGCTGACGGCACAGCGGTCATTCGGCCGCATATTCTGGACGTGCACATCAACCTTTGGGGGCGAGACATTTTCCAGCAGTACGGTGCTACGCTTACCTTCGGGTAATGGCGTTGCCACTTAAATGGCTCACCAATACGCCGGTCTGGGTGGAACAATGGCCGGTAGTGGGGGAGAAATTAGTCGCCCTAAAGCAACTGGTTAAAGAACAGCTAGACGCAGGACTCCACTAGTCCTTGGAATTCGCCAATTTTTGTCATAAAGAAGAAGTCGGGGAAGTGGCGACTCCTCCACGATCTCAGGGAGATCAATAAATGCATACAGCCAATGGGTCCGCTCCAATGCGGCATCCCAAATCTGAATATGATTCCCGAGGGGTGGGAGATCCTAGTCGTAGATCTCAAGGATTGTTTTTACACGATTCCCTTAGACCCCAGGGACCGGGAAAGGTTCGCCTTTACGGTGCCGGTTGTGAACCACAGTGAGCCCACGCAGCGTTACGCGTGGAAATTCTTGCCACAGGGGATGCTCAATTTGCCCACCCTGTGCCAAATTTATGTTCACAACGCACTGGCAAAGTTTCGAAACCTTCACCCCAAAGCCATAGTTTGCCATTTCTTGGATGACATCTTGGTCGCAGTGCCGCAACTCGGCAGCGAAATGTTTTCAGACCTCCAGGCCAGCCTGGGGGAGAAAGGTTTACTCATTGCCCCGGAGAAAGTGCAGAGAACCGAGCCCTTCTCATACTTGGGTCATCGGCTTCTCCGCTCTTTCGCAGCACCAGTTTTGCCCCAAATCAACTTGAAGGATTCGGTCACCTTGGTGGAACTACAGCAGGTTTTAGGGAACATTAATTGGGCCAGACCGTATTTCCGATTGGATACGGATCTTTTGAAACCGCTCTTCTCGCTGCTAACATTAGGCAAGCAGCCGGCAGACCGGATACAAATTCCTTGAGAGGCGCGCTTGGCCCTCGAGAAAGTCAACCAAATTCTCAGCCAAAGATGGGTGGACAGGATTGCTCAGGGGCCATATGCCCCGATCCTGAACTTGTACATAGTTCGGGCAGGATCCATGTTCACCGGAGCCCTAGGAATAGATTCCGAGAAGGGAGCGAGTATCGTGGAATGGGTGTACTTGCCGAACACCTCTTCCCGAAACATCGTTCCTCCCCAAGAATTGGTCTCCGCGGTGGTTTACCGCGGAAGGCTGAGAGCCAGGGACATTTCAGGGCACGACTTAGCAAAGATTGTAGTCCCGTTCACCAAAGAACAGATTCAGCAGTTGATGCAGCTCGGTGACTCGCTTCCAATAGCTTTGGAAGGATTCACCGGATGCTTGGCATACCACTTGCCGAAAGACCCCAGACTTGTCTCACTTCAAACGCAGACAGTCAGCTTGTTCGAATTGCTTTCTCTGGTTCCACTTCAGGGGGCCAGGACAGTTTTTACGGATGGGGGTCGCACATATGGTGTCTTGACTTGGCAGGAGGACCAGGCTTGGCGCACGCTGCTAACTCTTCCACAGAAGTCCGCGCAGCGGGCAGAGTTGGCAGTGGTGAACCTCGCCTTGCGCACCTTCGTCAAAGAGCGCCTAAACATCATTACTGACAGTCAGTATGTCAGGAATTTGCTTCACAGTCTACCGGGAGCATACATCACTCCCGCGATAGACAAGAATTTGCTCAGTTTGTTCCTCACTGCTCAATTTCATTTGCGAAACCGCACGAAGCTGCTCTATATTGCCCACATCCGAAGTCACCAAGACCTACCGGGTCCGATTTCCGCGGGCAATAGTAGAGCGGATGCGGCGGCAAAGGAAATTCAGCAACGTTCGGTGTTAGGTGTTTTCACTACTCCAATTCAGAGCCATGCATTCTTTCACCAAAATGCCAAAGCACTTGCCAGACAGTTCAATCTGCCACTCTCTCAAGCCCAAGGCATAGTTCGCTCTTGTCAGCATTGTGCAGGGGCACCGGGGGGGGCCCTCGTGGGGGGTCAACCCACGAGGGACAGAGGCCAACCAGGTGTGGCAAATGGACGTCACGCATGTTCCGCAGTTTGGCAGATGGCAGTACATGCACGTTTGCATTGATACCTTTTCTCAATTCATTTGGGCTACGGCGCAGAAAGGGGAGACTGCCTCCCACGTGGAGCAGCACCTCCTAGCCTGCATCGCGGCAATGGGCAAGCCGCGGCACGTGAAAACCGATAACGCGCCATCCTACAGCTCCAGGCAGCTGGCGGCCTTCATGGCCACCTGGGACATTAAGCATACCTTTGGCGTTCCTTACAATCCGCAGGGGCAAGCGATTGTGGAACGGGTCAATCGGACACTCAAGTCCTATATTGACAAACAAACAGAAAGGGGGGAGCCACCAGCCCTCCCCAAGTCACAGGGTCAGGCACAGCATTGTCTGAATAAGGTATTGTTCACGTACAATCACCTTAATGTTTTTTCCGATTGCACGCCGCAGGAGAAGCACTTCCGCCGTTCGGAAGCTCTCCCGCGACCGATGGTCCGATACCGGGTGCCACCGGACCCTTCCTGGAGGGGCCTGGCGCCACTCGTAACCTGGGGGAGAGGGTATGCTGCAATTATGTCTCCTACAGGTGTTGTTTGGATTCCAGCTCGGTGTGTCAAGCCTCACTTGGAACCACATGGCGTGGACCCAGACCGACCCGAGTCCGATCCCGGAGATGGAGGACCTCACTCTGGCCGAGAAAACCCGTCGGAGGAGACGGCCACAGATGACAGCACCGAAGATCACCTGGGGGATGGTCAAGGTCCTTTGCAGTGAGGCCGAGGACGCCATCTGGCGCGAGGAGAAGGAGCCAACGCCGGAGAACCTCACGGCTGCAATCTTTGCCCGAATTCATGCCAACACCATGGCAGTCACCATCATCCTGACCCTCTCCCTACTTGCGGGGGGAGGCGTTCAGGCTGCCTCATTGAAGGCCAGCGATTTGATGCCAGGCGGAGACCTTTCTGCCAGGATGCATTGCAACATATGGGAAAGGTTGGCGGGCCTCGCCAACCAGTCCGATTTTTGCCTGAGACAGGACATTGGTTCTGCCTCAATTCTGGGCACCTGTCTCATCCCAGTGTGCCACACTTTGGACGCGCACGCCAGGGATGGTGACTGGCTGCTGAAGCGGATTTTCGGCCCGCATCTCCCTGCGAGCTTCACAGCATACGCTCGCTGGGGAGGAATGCAGCTGACAATGACTTTGCTGGCTGACGCAGTCACTCTCCACACTCCTCGAGTGGCGGCCAGCCCGAACTCTACCTGTGCTCGAATGGTCGGCTGCACCGCAGTCGGCCGAACTCAGCGCCGCTGCCTCGACACTGGCAGCAGCAATTGGACTTGTAATAAACCAGAGACACTTGGTTCGATGTATGCTCATGTTACCCTACCATCTGGTTGGTTCTTTACGTGTAATCAGTACACTTGGAACTACATTCCCGCAAATGTATCAGATGCTATATGTTGTATCAGTCGTTTGACACTGTTACTCCCTACTAAGGATATGGTCACCCCAAGCACAAATGTTACAAATGTTTCAGCACCCATACGACACACTCGCACCACCCAGTTAGACAGCTCATGTGAGAGCAGCTTTAGAGTGATGAGTTCAGCCGAATACGTCTCGTTGGCGGTCAGCATTATTGGCGTGCCAGGCTTGGCCGTCGGCAACGCTCGGAGGATTGGTTGACTGGCTTGCGGATTAGCCAAAGCCATTAACCATACCTCCTCGGCGATAGCGCTGCTCAACCAAGAGCAGGCAGAGCTTCGCCATGCCATACTTGACAAGCGGCTATAGACTATCTCTTATTGCTACATCATCTGGGTTGCGAATCTTTTCATGTTATGTGTTGTTTTAATCTCACTGATAACTCCCGTAAGGTGCAGAGTCAGCTCACGGACCTCCACACCATAGTCGAAGGCATCAGGGAGGGTTCCGCATGGGGGACTTGACTTGGCTGAGTTCATTGTGGGACTGGATGTGGTCATGGATTCCGTGGGGATGGCTTCAGACGGTACTCAAGGTGGTTGTGGGAGTGATTGTACTAGGCATAGCAGTATGCTGCTTCGCACAATGCATTCCCTCACTGATATCTAAGTGCCGCTCCCGGAGGGAACCCCGAAGCGTCATTCCCGCTCATCAGCTGGTACCTCTCTTATGCAGAGTCGCCGGTCAGGCTCTTAAGTAAAACGAAAAGGGGAGATGTGGATTCCCCATGCCCCAATGGCATGGAACGGCCCGCGCAGAGGCCACTTCGGTGAGAATGCTCCTGGCCCGTGGGCTCTGCGGGCAGAGAAATTAAGGGGGTGGATTAATAATAGGGTTTGATTCACCCAATTATGACCTGACCGACGGTTCCGCTGAGGAGGCATTCCTCTAGACTCTGTTACCCATTAAGGTAATCACTCATCTCCGAGTTTAGCCTAATCCCAGGCTCAAATAGTGGCCATATTTACCCCGGTCTAAACTCTAGACAATGGTGTTTCCCCAGTCAATGTTTGCCCACGCTAATTAACTTCCCCAAGAAAGATTCCTCATTAACCTGAGTAAACAGGTGATGTGATTCTCTGTCAGGTGACGGTTTTTTCCTGTATTGCCTTCTGATCTATATATGATGATGCTTTTCCTTCAATAAACCACTGATCTGATCTCGCTCCATACTGCCTCGTATCGTTACTTGATCAGTCTCCTCCGGGACCCAACGGCCGTCCTAGCGGCCCCGATTCCTACAAGGAAGGGCATGATACAAATATCACAAATAAACTGCAGCCTCAATTATGTCTAAAGGTACACTGATCAATCCTGAGAACTGGATATTGTACTAGCCTTGATAATCACAGCCGAGCTCCATCCAGTTCTCTTAATCAAGAGTGAATTAAGGCCTTTTTTTTGTTCGACAACAAAAAGTAGCATAATGGCACCAGAGCATAACAGTATAATTGTTCATAGATAGTCCATCATAATAATTATATTCCCATTATTTTCAACATGAGAGGTTTATTTTCCTTTGGCAAAGTACATCCTGGTCACTGCTGTGAAAGATTCAGCTCTTACCTCTGTAGCTTATTGTTCTTGTCAAGAGAATCTTTGTTGCGTTTATTTTAGCATACACACCTTGTGCTATCAATAAGGAATGGCTTTGACATCTCCTGCCATGCTGCCATGGTACTTCCTCAAGTGCCTGTTATCCTGAAGCAGATTTCCATCTAAAGGTTAGGAAATCTAAACATTTACTACAGCAGCAGCACATGGGATTAACTAAAATCTATTGGACAAGGATTGTTTTCTGGAAATGTTATTTAAAAGCCAATGTACTGGTTGCTAGACTGTGCAACATTTTTCTTGTCTAGGTCGGACCATTTGTGAGAGATGCACTGAGGTCCTACTTATCTGTTGCTGTGTTCTCTGTAAAAGGTTAGGACACTGTGTCTCTATTTCTGGCTTCTTTTCACCTAGAGATGTTGTGTTAGTTTGCCCTGAATTGCCATTGCTTACACATGTAGCATCTAAATGTTTATGGAATGGTTGATCAAATACTTCCAGTCACTTGCTATGTTTACTCTTCCAGTTATCAATACCTTATTAATTAGTCTCCCTTTTTTGTTTTGTTGTTGTTCAGTTGCACAGTCGATTCCGAACCTTTGCGACCCCATGGACCATGGAGTTCTCCCGACCCGCGCCCACACACCTGGAGGGGAGAAATGCTGCCTCCTCATCCCCGCCGCCAAAGAATTCAACCTGCAGCTGGGCGAGAGCTTCAAAGGGCAGGAGCCAAGGCTTTAGTTTCTGTGGGACTCCCCTTGCTGCTACATGTGGAGTGCCAACCGCTCCCATTGCTCTGCCAGCCAGCACCCTCTGGGCTTCTTATGTGGCCTGGCCGACCATGAAAGGTGAGAGCACGTGTGTTGGCTGGTGCTATGGCAGGGGATAGCAAGAACCGTTGCCTTCTGTATGCTATTTGATAGCTCAGCAACTACTGGAGTGATAGGAAATGTCTCAAACTGTTCTTGGGGGGAGGATAAAGGGCCATGGGCTGACTAGTGTATTGTTATTACTGCCTGTTCTGATATTGTATTACAGCATTTTGTTTTTGATTGTACTGTGTTTATTGATACTTTGATATGATGATATTGTTTTTTGATTCTTGCTGTACTGATTGTATTGTACTATTGACATGTTGTTTAGCCGCTCTGAGTCAGCGCAAGCTGAGAAGGGCGGGATATAAATTAAAAATCGAATCGAATCGAAATTTTCCTCCAGGTACCTCTGTCCTCCACCATCCTCCTCAGCCTGCCCAGCTCTGTGCCCATTGCATCTACAATACCATCTAGCCATCTCATCTTTGGATGCCCTCTTCTTCTTTTGCCCTCCACCTTTCCCAGCATCAAGGCCTTCTCAAGAGAGTCCTCCCTTCTCATTTGATGTCCAAAGTACTTTAGCTTCATCTTCACTATTTGTCCCTCCAATGAACAGTCAGGGTTGATTTCTTCTAATATTGACCTATTTGTTCTCTTTGCTGTCCAGGGGACTAAGCAGTCTATATTTATTACCAATATAAGCTGTATGATGTCATCTTCTTCCATGTCTAGGCCAGACGTGAAACTGCCAAAATGAAGGTACCTTTTGGTGAGTTCCTTCTGCAGTTTCTTTTGCCTAACCTATTGTGAGAAAGATTAACCAGCAATATGAGGCTGCCGTTACCAGGATACGCTTGATTGCGGTTCAAAAATACAGTGGACCCCCACTTTACGGACAGTCTGCCTACCGGAAAACTTGCTTCAAGGAAAGAAATCCATAGGAAATGATGGTCCGCTTCAAGGAATTTTTTGGAAGAGTTCCCCCCGTGTATTCCAATGGGAAACCGGTTCGCTTTATGGTATTTCTGCTTTCAGTGCATTCCTGTGGGAAACGGCACAATGCATTCCTATGGGCAGTTCGCTTTAAGGAAAAATCACTATAAAGAAAACCCTGTGGAATGGATTAATTCCATAAAGAGGGGTTTCACTGTATCACAATCTTCAAGGAGACTCTTTCTGTGTACCCCATGAACTCTACTGAAACCCAACATAAAACAAAAAGCTGAATTCTGGGACTTGGTTTTATCACACTTTGTATATATTTGCTTATTTACATAAAGCTATGTTTGAAATTGAAAGATTTGTGAAATTATATCTATAATGGTTTCATCTGTTTCTGCTGACCAAGTATTAATATCAGTCGCTCTGTAATCAAAACTGCGTTATCTTTATACAAGAGGGGGAGTTTCAATATTTGTGGGGGAACTTTGAGCGTTGCATAAGCAACATAAAACAGTGTTTAGGGAAAGAAGAGACTTAAGGGGGGGAAACCCTTTAATACTTCAATACTGTCAGGACCATACCTGTCAAGTTTTGGATTTGGAAATAAGCGAAATTTCCTGGCAAATAAGGGATATTTGACAGCTATGCTTATCCTGTGCTTCCCTCCAATGGTGGCAATGGGGCATTGCAGTCTAATTAATAAGGGATGACGGTGGGAAAGAGGGTAAAATGGGTTTTCCCGGCCAATAAGGGATACTTGACAGCTATGGTCAGGACAGGGTGGAATGGAAAATCAGTTGAGAGTAGAAATGGAATAGATAACTGGGAGGAAAATGTGACAGACTGATTGGATCAATGATCAGGTACATGCCATGCAATAATATGTTGTTGAAGGTTATGGTAACGTTTTAAAACCCTGCTCATTAGTATTTTGGGTTTAAAAGTTACTTCACTCACCCAATCCCCATTAGCACTCAGTCTGAAGCACGGAAGATGGAACTGTTGAGATGTCCATTTTGTTGCCAAGTTGCATAAAGCAAAGTAATTTTCCGTAATACAAGTGGTAAGATGAAATAAAGCATGAGGACATATTTCAGCATAAAGAAACCAACCCTTATTAACAAATTCAATGACATTTTTATTTGGGAATATTGGTTTCCATCCTTGGTGGCTGACAGTCTTTGAAAATAGATCAAGATTTTATGGTCTGATTTCCTCATTATGAATCATTTTAATGTTTAAAATTGGATTTTACTTTGATGTGGAAACAATACGTTCCTTCACTGCCAGCCTTCTTATCCAACCCCTCCAGGAAAGCGGTTGTTTTCTTTTCTGTTACTCAGGCTGGGAAGAGGGTGGCAGTGAACTCAAGGCTAGGAGCTAAGTACACTTCCATGTCTAGAGACAAAAAGGAAAAAAGTGTCGGCAGTGATTTAAAGCTCTTGAGGAAGAGCTTAGGAAATTCTGGTCTAGAAAGTTCTTTGAACACAATCAATCAGTATTTTGGCAAAACTGTGAACAAACTCAAGGTCCAAAGTACGAGTCAAAATAACAGACTCTTTATCAATGGGCAGAGTTTGGAAAAGTAAACTTTTTGGACTGTAGCTCACAGAATTCCACTGACAGCTATGCTTTTCCAAAGTATGTAAGAGTTTATTCAAATAAAATCAAACACAGTGATAATTGCATCATAGGAAAAGACATGTATATCATCAAGATGAAGTGAATGTGAGTTACCATATTCAATTTTGCCATAGGTTGAATGGGTTATGGGGGGAAAATATTCCCTCGAATTTTTTTCAAAGAAAGAAAAAGAGTGAAAGAAAGAGTGTGTGATAAAGGCAGAGTAAGTGGATGAAAATGAGAGACGTAGCTCCTAATAAAATCCTTTCCTTGTGCACAATCCTGGCATGACATTTTCAAAACTTCTCTGTAAAGAAAGAAAGATAAAAAGCAAGCAAGCAAGCAAGAAAGAAAGGATAGCAGCACCACTATCCAGTTTACAACATGAGACTCTCTTTCTAAAATTCAAAGCATTATGGATACCAGTGGCTCAATGCATGTGAGCCTCTAAGACAGGGATTCACAACCTGTGGCCCATGGACCGGATGTGGCCCACAGCACCATTTCATGTGGCCCACCACCACCTCTTCCACACCAGGAAGTACCATGTGGTGTAGGAAAGGCAAAATGGCCATCCGCCCCCTGTAGCTGTCTGAGTGACCACGACCCGGCCCCCAGCTTTAAAAGGTTGAGAACTCCTGCTCTAAGATTCATACAATACCAGGCAGCGCAGCAAGGAGGCAAAATGATTTGACTTCTTTGTGTGGCAGACTAATCATGTGGTGCACAAAGCAGGAGTGCTTTAAAATGAGCTACTAATAATTGGTATGGGTATTAAAGGCACGTGGGAAGGCCTCATGCAACTGGCTGTCTGAGCTGAAATGTCCCTTGGCCAGGCTTCTTTTTTGCAACAATAATGTTGGCAGTTGCTGAACACTCAGAAAGTTTGAGGGATGGGGAGAGAGAGAGAAACCTTAAGTACAGCCTTGTGACACAAAACATGTGTCAGGCGTCTGGGGGAAAAATGTGACTGTCTCAGGCGTTGCTGGGCTACATGGTAGTTGGAGTCCAACAACACCTGGAGTGCCACAGGTTGACCACTCCTGGAGTACAACATATCCTTGGATGGAATGGCAAAGTAATAAATATTGAGAACATAGAGCTAGGCCCCTGTCTGTGTGCCACCTGCCAATATGGAACCCGGCCCTGTCCTAGCTGCACCTAGACCTTCTCCAGCTGATTGGCTGGTCTGGTCACCTCGTCCCCAAATGCTGGGATGGTTTGCCAACTCAGGGAGGGATAGCCCAGTGGACTTTTGGTAGCGTTGCGAAAGGGTGCCTCATCTGGGTGAACCCGGGCAGAGAAAACCAGCGAGAAAATGGGTGTTCTAATGGGTAATGGCCATGCCTTAAAAAGTGTCTTTGGTGTTCTGGAAATAATAGGCAGCAGCCAGCAATATGGGCCAAACACACAACTTTATTTGGAATAAGAATAGATGACCTGAGCTAACAACATAGCCTCACATTCCTTATTTATCTCCAATCAGAACTGACAGTTGGGAAAAAATGTTGGAACCATTGCAGCTCTGTCTCATGCACTTCTCGTTCAGAACCTTCCCGAAGTCTCGCGAGACTTTAGACCACAGTAAAGCAAATACATATTAAACTCTATCACAACAAAAACAAAATGGTAAACATGTTTCCTTAAATACACAATACCCCTCCCTCCTAGGTTCGAACAAATTCCCGCAACCATTTAGGAGGATCTCAACATATTTTGTGGCGCACTGGCACCTGGTCAGTTAGTGAAGCCCAGGGACTAGTTGAGGTAGATGGTAAAGTCCCCGCAGTTGGGGCACCTCTAGAACTCATAGCATGTTGCGGACAATTACCCGTTTATTGTTCAGTACCATTGCTCATTTCAGTAGGGGACGACTCAACACAAAAGTCCCTCCTTTGGTTACGAGTGGGGGTAGACTCTAACACAGGAGGATGAGGGGTCCCAGGGGAAAATTTGAAAAACTCCCCCTGATCCTTTAACTGACTGGAGAAATATCAGACTGCTGTGAGTCCTGTGCAAGGGGTAAAGATTCTCGCTCAGAGTTTGAAAACAGGGCTGAGCCTTCTTTGTCTTCCCCTTGGAATAAGTGAGTGGGGGAGGACTCTAACGTAGAATTATTATGCGTTTCGGCGGCTGAGGGTACCCCAAATTAAAAAGATTCTCCTTGTTCTTCCAGTGACTGGTCTGTTACCCTATGCCTCAGTTGGTCTGTGTGTCTCCACCACAGAAGGCTGTTCCGTAGTTTTACCTAGTAGGAGACTGGTCCCGTTTGTTCTCAAACAGTTCCTGGAACCCAGGCTGGCCCTCTGGCAATGTAATTCCTGCAATGCACAGGATCTCCTGCTGCAAAACCCTTTTTCTGCCTCACTTCCAGATTCACACCCCTATCCTCCACCCTGGAAAGATCTAACCTGTCCAGTAGGGCGGCAGGCTTCCTATGAATGAGGAGGTCAGCAGGAGACAGACCTGAGGCCAGGGGGGTGACCCAATAGGATAAAAGAAATTGACAGAGCTGCAGCTAAATTTCCCCCTGCCCCATCTGGCGTAAAGCCTCCTTAGTTGTGCGGACCTGTCGCTCGACCTGACCATTGGTGGCAGGGTAAAATGGTGCAGACGTGATATGTCGGATAACGTTTCTCTCGAGAAACTCAAAATTCAACAGATGTAAACATAGTGGCATTGTTGGAGACAAGCACATCTGGCAAACCAAAAGAGCTGAACAGTTTACGTAATTGCTTAATTGTCACAGCAAACGAAGTGTTTGGGACAGGAATTACCACCAACCACTTTGAAAAATAATCTACCACTAAAAGGAATAAGGTGCCTCAGAATGGACAAGCAAAATCCACGTGGATTCACGACCACGGTCCACAAGCTGTGTCCCATTCCCAGGAGGGATGGTGGGACTCCTTATGCCGGGAACTCTGACAGTTAGCGCAGTTCCTAGCCAAAGCTTTGGAGTGCACTATTCCCGGATGGCTAATGTGCAGCAGTTTGAGCACCTTGGAATGTAAAACAGTAGGAATCACTACTCGCTAACCCCATAATAAACAACCCCTCTCAAGCGACAACTCAAACCGTTTTCTGTAAAAGGTTTTGAATTCCTCTGAGGGGGCATTTGTGAGCCAACCCTTTTGGACCCAAGTGACAACGTGGGACAGCAGCTTATCTTTTGCAGTAACTTTAGCAATTTCTGAGGGAACAATGGGGGAGGGGGTGAATTGAGAGATTCTAGCAGCAGTACCTGATGATCACACTCTGTCTCACAGTCTGGCTCTCCAACCCTGGGCAACAGGGACCTGGAGAGAGCATCAGCATGGCTTATGTCTTTCCCTGGGCGATGAATCAATGTAAACTGATGAGCATTTAGAAATATTGCCCATCTCAGCATGCGGGGGGGGGGGAGGGGAGAGTATTTGTGGAGTGGGCTTTGAAATGACAAAAATTTCCAATAAGGGCTTATGGTCCGTCCCGTACAGAAAACTGTGGAATTTTTTCATTCCTGCAACTGTGGCCAGAGCCTCATGGTCTGTCTATGCATAGTTCCTCTCAGCCTTGGAAAGGGATCCCGAATAGAAGGCAATTGGGGCTTCTGTCCCGTTATCCAATGTATGGCAGAGAACAGCTCCCACCCCCACTGGTGAGGCATCACATACTAAAACCACGGCCTTTCGGGGGGTTGAAATGGATTAGAATTGCTTCAGAGGATAACAATTCCTTTAACTCTTTGAATGCTTTTTCTTGGTTCTGCCCCCACCTCTAAACCGCGTCCTTCTTAAGAAGGCAATGAAGCGGCTCAGCTACAGACGCTTTCCTGGGCAGGAAGGAGTGGTAAACGTTTAGCAGGCTTAGGAAGGACTGTAACTTGGATTTGGAAGATGGTCGTGGGGCATTACATACAGCAGAAACCTTAGACTCGGAGAGTTTGACCCCAAGAAACTCAACCTCTTTAGCAAAGAACACACACTTATCTCTATGTAAATGGAGTCCTGCCTTTTCAAATCTTTTCAAAACCCAGTCCAACCTCTCTGCAAGTTCGAATTTGTCTCCCACAGTAATTAAAACATCATCGAAGTAGGGGAGAACCTCAGGGAGACCCTTGAGTAGCTGCTCCATGAGCGATTGAAATATACCGGGGGCTGCATTCACCCTGTAGGCGTGTGACTTTGAAAGCCCCTTTATGGGTGACTGTCATTTGCATCAACGCAGCGGCAGGTTGACAGGCCTGGGCTAAATCTAATTTAGCAAAACACTTTCCCCCATGTAATGAAGCCAGCAAGTGACTTACAACAGGGACCAGGTATGCATTGGGCTGAATGGCTTTGTTGATCGTGCACTTGTAGTCTGCACAGATCCTAACCTCCCCATTTGACTATTTCTGTCACAATAGGAGTTTCCCACTCTGCAGAATCAACAGAAACCAAAATACCTTGACCCACAAGCTTATCTATTTCTGCCTCTATCTTGTCCTTAAGGATGAAAGGAACACGGCGTGGCTTAAGGCGGACTGGCCGTACGGCCGGGTCAAGTTCAAATGAGACCAGGAGCCCCACATAAGTATTAAGTCCCTTCTTGAAAACCTCCGGGTGTGCATTGAAATGTCCAGCACTGGGTCAGTACGCACAGCATTGATTCCGGACAGTCTTATTCCCAGCGGATCAAACCACTGGACTCCCAGCAGATAGTTAGTTCCTTGCTTCACCACCACAAGAGGCAATTTAGTGGAAATGTTCTTGAAATGTACAGTGAAATCCCCCACCTCCAGAATTGGTATGTGGCACCCTTGAACATCTCGGAGGGATGTCTTCAATGCCCGCAACTTAGGGCGCGAGGCGGGGATAATTTTTAAGAATTCTTTTTGGAACAGAATAGAATAAGATGTACCCGAGTCCACCTCCATGCAAATTGGTATGCCTTGCAATTGCAAGTCAGCAAAAAACTGGCCGGACACATTTGCCACGTTGCTGTATGAAGTCTCTGACGTGAAGATCTTGGAGATATGTGCTTCCGGCTTCCTTGGGTACTGGTCCAACACTGGGGTTTGCCTGCTTCTCTGGTGGCACACCTTTGCAATGTGCCCTCACTTGCCACAATGGTGGCAATCTGCATTTCGAAAGGGGCAATTTCGACAGTTGTGCTTGCTTCCATAGCCGTCACACCTTTTCAATACTTTTTGGGCATGTTTCTCCTTTTCCTTTTGGACCTTCCCAACCCCTCCATCCTCATCACTGGACCCAGACATGGACGATGACGCCGGCGATGCTGTTAAAAATGAGCATGATGGTGAGGAGCAGTGGTGGGCCTGTACAGCGGACTCCAGAGCTCCGGAGGCGACAGGCCATGGCTTGAAGGACTTTACCCCTGACCTGGCCACCTCAGACACCAACACTTCCTTCAGAAAAGACTTGAAGGTGAGCGTGTCCTGGGTCATCAGCCTGTGTTGGGCCTCTTCATCTCGAAGTTCGGCTAGCAGGCGGTCGCAAAGGGCTTCTTCGATGTTCGGACACTGGCATGGAGCAGCTGCAAGTTGAAGGGCAGCAGCATAGTCGGTCACAGACTCCCCAGGGTGTTGGTCATGGTGGTGAAATGCCACCTGGGCAGAAAATATGGAGATGCTCGGCTGGAAATGGCTTTGCAGGGCCATCAGGATATCGGTGAAGGGAACATTGTTGATATCCCTCGGCAGCACCAAGTGAATGGCCAGCTCGAGAGTAGGCAGGCCACATCTCGCCAGGAAACATGAATGTTTCTGGTCCTCCTCTACGATGTTGTCAGCTGCCATGACATGCTTGAACTGCTTTTCGTAGATAACCCATTTCTCTGGTGCTGAGATATCGAAAGGGCCAATGGAATTCTGTTGGGATGCCATCCCATCCTTGTCACCAATTTGGTGTTCTGGAAATAATAGGCAGCAGCCAACAATACAGGCCAAACACACAACTTTATTTGGAATAAGAATAGGTGACCAGAGCTAACAATACACCCTCACATTCCTTATTTATCTCCAATCAGAACTGACAGTTGGAAAAAACCGTTGGAACCATTGACAGCTCTGTCTCATGCACTTCTCATTCAGTACCTTCCTGAAGTCTCGTGAGACTTCAGACCATAGTAAAGCAAATACATATTAAACTCTATCACAACAAAGACAAAATGGTAAACACATTTACTTAAATACACAACAGTGTCACAGTTTGAAAAACTCTGCAAAGCCCTCTGGGACTAGTAGCATCTTCGCCCATCAGAACTAGCACCCCCTTATCAGAATTAAAAGGCTGGGAATTTGGCCTTTGATGTTGCTGCTTGGGAGAGGGGGAGTTCGGCACAGTCCTGGGAAGCCGAACCTCATTAAGTCTTGCCCCTCTAGCTTCCTTTGATTACCGGCTTCAGCTGCGCTGACCAAAAAACAAAACATCGGTGTTGAAACAAACAAGGCCTTATCTGAAAAAATTCCCCTTCTGCTCCTTCATGGCTGGAAGGAGACAGAATAACTCTTCTTGATGAAGAAATCATTTAAAAGATTTATTGGAATAAAAATAGAGAATTCCAACATATTAAAATCCCCACTAATCTACGCTAAACAAAATACATTTTTCTAAGAAAATAAGAAAACATTTCAGGAAAGCAATACTTATCTAAAAGAGTGTGGCTGAGCGAGCTGCGCATCCAGGTACGGTAACAGGTTACGGGTCAGATCGGTTCTGGAAGGCAGAGAGCAGCATCTTGATGGCATCTGAGATTACTGCCCTATCCCTTTGATCTATGTGGGCTTAATCAGCCAAATATTTATACTGTTCTGGTAAGAACGCGTGCTGGGATGTTCTGAGTGACAGACACCTGTTTTTTGAAGTCCAGTGTGAGACAGGACATTTAATCAGCGTTCTCATCAAAAAGACGTGCTTCTCACGTCTGACCACAGGTGGTGTGTCTGGGAAGCGTGCGGCTTACAGGTGCTTGACCTGAGAGCAGACATTCTCCCAGGTTCACTGTCTGGGAACAAGGAGCAGGTTGTCTTGCAAATTTTTATTGGGCAGAAGCTGGCTTCTGCGCATTGCAACCTTCCAAAATTGATCCGTTTCAACTTATCAAAGCTAAACATTTTAACAGAATAAAGACAGATTAATTGTTAAGGCACACTAGGCATTAGTTAAATAACATAATGATTTAAAATTAAATCATCCCTGACTATGAATCCTCGACAATAAACTATTGCTCAGAAAACAAAATCAGTGCTCTTTCACCAGAAAAACCAAAAACAAAGGGGTATTAACTGTACAATTCTATATATGCCTATTCAGAAATAAATTCCATTAGATGCAGCTGAGTTACTTCCAGGTACATAGGTGTAGGGATGCAGTTCTAACCACCAGAAACAAATCAAAGAAGTAATAAATCATAGATATTATCAACCAGAACTAGAACTGGTCTATTTATTTCAGATAATTACATGGAAACTGATCTAAGCATGGATTGCAGAGCCAAAGCTCTGCTCAGGTTAGTTTACAAAAGGCCATGAGTCGGGTGCAGACACATCTAAATCTATGGTGCTCAAATGAGGTAGTAGTGACACATTTGAATCACTTGTGGTATTTCTTCTGATACAATGATGTGGATAAGTCGTGAATACATATAGCACCTTGTGGGGTAGGGGAGGGCAGGGTAGAATACAACTGAAAATGAGTACCCACTACCCACAATGTTTTTTTATTTTTAAATGCTTACACAAATTTGAAGGTTTTGTTGTGGCAGTGTGGCCAAAAGCTCTTCTGGAATCTTGCTATCTCTGTTCTGTACCTATCTCCATGTTTCTGTCCCAACTCAAAAGCATTCTCTCAGAAATAAGATATGCTAGAAACCTATCACTTTTTGTGTATCAAGTGGTAGGTGGCCAAATGAGACTTAGCCTTGATGACAGATTCTAACTGTACTATTGACGTTTGCATTCAGCCCTGAACTTTTAGAGTAAAGATAAACAGCACAGAAAGTAAGCCAGAGAAAAAGAAAAAAATCAGGAAAGGTTCTAAACTTTAGGTTTTTTCTGACAGAGCATTATTCTTCTCAAAGTACCTGGTTTTGCACATCTGTGGTTGGCCAAACGTTTGACCCAGGCCAGAACCAAGGCTCTTAGGCAGGCTGCAAACTTTAAGAAAGCTGCTGCCATTCAGAATAGACAATACTGGGGTGGATGAATCAGTGGTGCTTTCTATTCAGCACAAGATAGCTTTGTGTGTTTAAAATGTGCCCACATTGGATATATACAGTGATGCACTGCAAAAAAAATTACTACCCCCATCCTGGGTGTGGCTATCTCTGTGGGTGTGGCTAACTCTATGGGCCACACCCACTTGGCTGGCCACACCATGGCCTGGGGTAGGGAGGTGGGCGTGGCTGACCAAGTGGGCGTGGCCTGGGGAAATTTCTGCTACCGGTTCCTGGGATCCGGTGGGAACCTGGAGCAGTATACCACAGGGGATATCTCTATCTCTATCTCTATCTCTATCTCTATCTCTATCTCTATCTCCATAGACATAGACATAGACATAGACATAGACATAGACATAGACATAGACATAGACATAGATAGATAGATAGATAGATAGATAGATAGATAGATAGATAGATAGATAGATAGATAGATAGATAGATAGATAGACAGACATGAGCAAAACATTCTCCACGTCTAGTCGAACTGCCTGCTTAGAATGTGGAGTTTTATGAAACAGAAGTTCAGATCAGAGCTTGGCCTCTTTAATAACGCAAAAGCAGCTTTCAAACAGAGCTCCTGTTACCAATCTTTGAATTTGTGAGTATTGTTGAACAGGATTCAAGGCTCGCAAAGTCAAAGTGCAAAGGAATCTGATGAGTAAGAACAGTAGCATCATTACCACCATGGGCCTGTTCCCTTTGAGTTTAGTTGCAAACCTCCCTTAGTAAGATGGGAAACAGACTCATCCCTCTAGCAGCATATTATTGTGAACGATCTCTGTTGCAATGCAAAGACTTCTGAGAGGCGGCCTTGAATGAGTAATTAAGGCAAAGCCACTTAAAGAAAGACCAATACATATGATGGGCTAAATTCACACAGAGATATTGAGCAACACAGTTTCTCTTGGGTACAGTTATAAAAATGCCGGTAAGAATCATCAGCACTTGACAAGTCATTTTGCCATTTTTATTTTTGCCTCTTTGGCTTGGAAACAGAGATGAGTACTTTGGTGTATGCAAACCAAGACACGGGACACAGCCTCGGGCTGGGTTAACTCAGGTTTATTGCATCGTGGACAGAGGGAACATGAGGTAATGGCGGATCGATAGCTCTTTATATACAGTAGTAATACATTTGAACGTGGTTCCATGGTAGCCCATTGGCTACTGTCTGCGTGACGTCATTTCGGGTCACGCCCTTCTTGTCCAGGTGTAGGTGATGGCGGGAAGACTTCCCGCGCTGTTGCCTTTGATGAGTTTGGACCAAGGGAGCTTGGACGCTCGCTGCTGCCAGCTGGTGGTCATTAGCTCGCGTCCTCTTACAGGGTTCATATGATGCAGCTGAAGGTTACATTGTTGCTATATGCAAGGTTACATTGGTTCAGATACATTGTGGAAGGTAAAACCATTAGAACACAACACCCCTCCCCCCTAGGACGAGACAAAGTCTCGAGCCCACACTTAAACACACTCCCCCCCCCTAGGAGACAAAGTCTCTCAGCCAAGATGGCTTATTTCGAACACGCTGGGGTCTCGATGCGGGCTGCCTTTCCCCGGGTTTGCTACCTTCTCTTTGTCCCCTGGTTTCCTGTCCTGTAATTGGAGAGGGAGACTCGTTAGTGACTTGCTGCGGCTCCGCGGCGTTGTTGGAAGGTGTGCTCTTTCTTAGGGAGTAACCGGGGGCACTGGGGGCTAACGAAAAACCCCTCTTCTCGCTTGGATGTGTGGGGGAACACTCCTGAAAACCCCCCCGGCTCGCAAAATCAAAATCAAAATTACATTCGGGGGCAGCGGTCGCGAACTCTTCTCCCCCTTCCCCGGCCTCTGATAGGACTGGTGTATCAAAAGGGTATGAGTCGGGGCCGCTGCTTCTGCCTTCCCCCCTTGCTTGGGACTGTTGTCCGCTGCTGTCTCCCCCTTGGGTTAAGCGGGTGGGGGAGAACCCTAACGCTGAATCCTGTTGCTGAGCCCCACTGACTGGCCTACTCACACGGTGCCTCAGTTGGTCTGCGTGCCTCCTCCAGAGGAGGCCGGTGTTAGTCTCGACCCGGTACGACACTGGCCCCGTCTGTTCTACAACCGTCCCTGGTACCCAGGCTGGCCCTGCGCTGGAATAGTTCCTGCAGTGAACAGGGTCGCCGGCGGCGAAACCTTTCGAGACTGCCAACCCTATGTTTTTCCCTTTATCCTCGACTCTCGTCGGGTCTAGCCTGGACAGGATCGTGGTTAGTTTTCGCCGCATCAAGAGCTCTGCCGGCGAGTAGCCTGACGCTAAGGGGGTCACCCTATACGCTAAGAGGAACTGGCATACCTGGTGATTCAGGTCCCCCGGGCCCATGCGCCGCAGCGCATCCTTTGTTGTACGCACCAGCCGTTCCACTTGGCCATTCGTGGCCGGGTGAAACGGCGCGGATGTGACATGCCGAATGGCGTTTGCCTCCATGAATGCCCCGAACTCAGCGGAGGTGAAACAACTAGCGTTATCGCTGACTAAAGTATCGGGTAAACCGAACGTGGAAAAGACTCTCCTTAGCTGGCCAATTGTCGCGGCGGAGGACGTGCTCTTTACTGGGATAACCTCCAGCCACTTGGAGAACGCATCCACCACCAGGAGAAACATGGTTCCTCGGAATGGGCCAGCGAAATCTACGTGCACTCTGGACCATGGCCCCCTTGCTGTGTCCCATTCCCTATGCGGAAGACGAGCCGCCTCTGGTCGGGATCCCTGGCATGCCTCACAAGTGCCGACCATGTGCTCAATGTCCGCGTCCAGCTGTGGCCACCAGAAGTAACTCCGGGCCAGCGCCTTTGAACGAACTATGCCCGGGTGGCTGACGTGCAGCAGTTCGAGCACCCTCGGCCGCAGGGACGTAGGGACCACCACCCGTTGGCCCCACAAAAGGCACCCCCTCTCTAGGGACAACTCTAGCTTTTTCCGAAAAAATGGGTCGAATTCTGTGCTTGGGGACGATGCCGGCCACCCCTTCTGTACCCATGAACTAACTTTCTCCAGCGTTCTGTCCTTTCCTGTCGCCCTAGCAATGTCGGCTGGTACTATTGGGGGTGCGTCTAAGACCTCAATTAGCAACACCTGGCGGTCTCTTTCTACTCTCGCCTTTTGGTCGTCCGACAAGGGCAAAGGAGATCTCGAAAGTGCATCAGCATGGCTGATCTCCTTTCCGGGCCGGTACTCCAACTCATGTTGGTATGCGTTGAGAAAAATAGCCCATCGCAGCATTCTCGGGGACAGGATCTGCGGTGTGGGCTTGCTTGCCGTGAAAATCCCTAACAGTGGCTTGTGATCAGTCACGATTTTGAACGGGCGGCCATACAAAAAATCGTGAAATTTTTTGGTTCCCGCTACTATTGCTAATGCCTCCCTGTCGGTTTGTGCGTAATTGCGCTCCGCTTGGGACAGGGACCTTGAATAAAACGCTACTGGGGCCTCCCTTCCGTCATCCAACACGTGGCAAAGCACCGCCCCCACCCCCACCGGGGATGCATCACATACTAAGACCACCGGCCGTTTGGGGTCGAAATGCGTCAGGATTGCCTCAGATGTTAAGAGTTGCTTTAGTTCTTTGAACGCCCTCTCGTGCTCGTCACCCCACATCCATGTCTCCTCCTTTTTAAGTAACCGATGGAGCGGTTCGGCCACGGACGCCTTCCGCGGGAGGAATGTATGGTAAAAATTGAGGAGCCCCAGGAAAGACTGTAGCTCGGTTTTGGATGTGGGGCGAGGGGCCTTCTTTATGGCTGCTACTTTGGATTTAGACGGCTTAATCCCCTCGGGTGTGATCCGGAACCCTAAAAACTCGACCTCAGTTTCGAAGAAAACACATTTGTCCTTCCTCAGTCTCAGCCCCGCTCTCTCGAACACGGTTAGTACTTTGTCCAATCTCTTTGCCAGTTCAGCCTCACTCCCCCCTGTTATCAACACGTCATCAAAATAAGGCAACACCCCCTCCAGTCCCTTCAGGAGGCGTTCCACAAGCGACTGAAAAAGGCCGGGTGCCGAGTTCACGCCGAACTGTAAACGCGACACCTGGAACGCCCCTTTATGTGTAACTATCGTTTGTGCCGCGGCCGTGGCGGGGGTCACAGGAAGTTGCTGATAGGCTTGTGCCAAATCGAGTTTAGCGAAACACTTTCCCCCATTCAGCCTGGCCAAAAGGTGGCTGATCACCGGCACCGGGTATGCATTAGGGCGGATCGCCTTGTTAATTGTACACTTATAATCAGCGCAAATGCGCACCTCCCCGTTAGCCTTTAGAGCCGTTACAATTGGAGTTTCCCACTCCGCGGAATCAACCGGAATAAGAATCCCCTGGCCCACCAGTTTGTCCAGTTCCGCCTCTATCTTGTCCTTGAGTGCGAACGGCACCCTGCGCGGTTTGAGTCTTATCGGGCGGACCTCCGGGTCTAGGTCGAAGGCTACAGGGGGTCCCTTGAACTTTCCGAGTCCTTTCTTAAAAACGGCGGGATGCGCATCGCAAACCGCTTGTATTGGGTCCACCCCCACTGTATGCACTCCCCCTATGAACAAACCTAAAGGCTGAAACCACTGCGTCCCTAGGAGGCTACAACTTCCCCCCTTCAGGACAACTAGGGGCAGTTCCGCAGAATGTCTCTTAAAATTGACCCGAAATTTCCCGACCCCCAACACCGGAATGCTGTTCCCCTGTACGTCTCGTAGTGTGGACCTCAACGTTTTAAGTTTGGGCCGCACGTGGGGGTCGATTCTCAAGAACTCTCTCTGGGGAATTATAGAATAGGAGGACCCCGAGTCAATTTCCATCCTAATAGGGGCCCCTTGTACTAGTACCTCAACGAAGTAATGGGACTGTCCCGCGGACACGCTAAACACTGGGGCGTCGTCCTCGCTGTCGTCCGAGACGCGGCCCACGCCATCCTGCTTCCTCGTGGTCTGGGCGCCATCTTTGGGCCTCGCTGGACGGTCCGGTCTGGCCGAACGGTCTTGTGACTGCCTCCGGCCCTCCTTCCGTTTTCTGCATGCCTTGGCGATGTGCCCCCGACGGCCGCAGGTGTAACACTCGGCCTTCCTAAATGGGCATCTCGCGCGCTCATGGGCCGCTCCGCAACCATCGCAGCGTCGACCACCCTTTCGGACCTTCTGGACCTCCTCGCCGTCGCTGCCTTCCGTAGACGACTTTGAGGCCCGTCGAGTTGCGTGCACTGCTTGTCCGGACTTCCCGTGCACCGAATTTGCCGCCTTGCCGGCTCTAGGACGCCACTCACGCCACTGGTGCATCTCGTCCACTCCAGCATTCGTGGACTCTGCGGCTTCCGCGGCCTCTACGACCTCTGCCAGCGTGGGTGGCGGCTCCTTGTTCATCAAGCTGCGCTGCACCTCCTTGTCTTTCAGGCCACACAGCACGCCGTCCCTGAGAGCCATCTCTAGGATGTTGTCCCATTTGCAGGGGGCGGCGGCTATCCTCATGGCGGCCACGAATGCCTCAACCGACTCGTCCGGCGCTTGGACTCGCCTCCAAAACGCGCTCCGAGCGGGAAACATTGCCCTCGAGGGACTGAAGCGCTCTCGCAGCAGCTTCATGATGTCGTCCGCCTTAAATTCGCTCACCTTCTTCGGAGCGATGATGCCCACCAGCGTCCGCTTGGTTTCCATCCCGAGCATTCTGGTGAGGATGGCCCTCTTCCTCTCCTCGTCGTCTCCTTTGACTTTGAGTTCCACCAGTGCCGCCTGGAAGTCCATCTCAAGCAGCTCCCAGTCTTGCGGTTTGGTGATGTTGAACCCGCTCTGTGCCCTGGCTGTTCCGTGGGGATCCATCATCCCATCCTCGTCGCCAATTTGGTGTATGCAAACCAAGACACGGGACACAGCCTCGGGCTGGGTTAACTCAGGTTTATTGCATCGTGGACAGAGGGAACATGAGGTAATGGCGGATCAATAGCTCTTTATATACAGTAGTAATACATTTGAACGTGGTTCCATGGTAGCCCATTGGCTACTGTCTGCGTGACGTCATTTCGGGTCACGCCCTTCTTGTCCAGGTGTAGGTGATGGCGGGAAGACTTCCCGCGCTGTTGCCTTTGATGAGTTTGGACCAAGGGAGCTTGGACGCTCGCTGCTGCCAGCTGGTGGTCATTAGCTCGCGTCCTCTTACAGGGTTCATATGATGCAGCTGAAGGTTACATTGTTGCTATATGCAAGGTTACATTGGTTCAGATACATTGTGGAAGGTAAAACCATTAGAACACAACAAGTACTGAACCCTAGAGTCGGATACGACTGGCTTTCAAGCAAGGGAAACCTTTACCTACAACAGCAGATAACAGATGCATTTAACAGGAATGATTTAGTCTGAGGAAAAACCTGCCATTCACGTGGTCAGCATAGCCAAATACCACTAAGATTCAGGACACATCTGGAGTTATGCCAAGTTGTGCACCCCTCTTGTTGTCATGGATGCAGTTTATAGCTCTTGTGGCTGAGCCCAGAACCTACAGGAGAAAGTGCCTGTGTTTTTCACTATAACTATCACATATCCATTCAAGCAATATTCAGAATGTTTGCATTGTAACAATGTTAATGTATACTTGTAGCAAAGTAGAATAAAAACTAGTGTCAGTGTGGATTAACTGTTCAATATAAACATACTAACCATACCTGTCACGCTGTGGTTTTCAAAATCCAGGAGCCAGGCATGCATGTGCAGTAAGTTTCCAGGCCCCGGGCAGGAAAGGGGTTACTGCACATGTGCGGCCGTCAGAGGCAGTGGTGCACATGCGCAGTAACCCCTGCGCACATGCGCAGTAACCCCTTTGACCAGGAAAGGGGTTACTGCGCATGCGCAGTAACCCGGTAACCTCTGCACACATGCTCAGTAACCCCTTTCCTGGCTGATCAAATTACGGGATGGCCGCAAGAAGGGACTTGACGGAGCGGTGAAATAAGGATTTCCTGGCCAATCTTGACAGGTATACTAACCTATGCCCTGAAGGTTAAAAATGTTACTTCACAACAGGAGGAGTAAGGGTACCTGTGGCAGTTCAATTGTTGCTACACTAGAAGTCCCATAATATTTGACCCTGGCCATATTTTCTGGACTTGACAGAAGCTGTAATGCAGTAACATCCAGACTGTTCCCTGGCTGTGATTGACTAAGTTAGACTATACTGTATGTTTATAATGACTACTCAGTGAGTACAGTAAAAGTCATGAACCAATTTCCCATTGAGTGTCACATCCTGCCTTGTAAATGTAAATTTTCTTTCTTCTTTTTGTGCCGTATCCGATTCCGATTATTGGTGATCACCTTGGCAATCAGCCATGAAGACTGTCTTGTGAATATAATGCAGTGGCCTTTCATCTGCCTTCTGTATCACAACATGACCCCTGTACCATTGATCCAGTTCCATGAGTCACTTTCTGGTCCTGAGCTCTTTTGGCATGCAAAGTCCTCATCAGCCCCAGGCCAGTATTGATAAAGCTGGATTCAAGTGGGATTTAGAACATTTTTTAAATCCTAGAAGACACTCCACTGACTTTTGGAGAAATATCTGACAGCAGATCTGTTCCTTGTCACATGGCTTTGGCATCTGTGCTTTTGACACACTGCAGGATATAAATGATTTGATTACCTGGAGATTGGTAACTTTGTGTCATTATCTATGAAATCTGCAAGCTCTCCATCCCATCTATTGTATGAAATGTCCTGGTATACTACATTTTTATTAAACACTCTTTCCCACTGAATAAATCCCTCTTTGACCCTTCTTTTCTAACCAACACTGTGCCTTTTGTATTTATGCTGGTTGCATTTTCTTTCTGATCTTTATGTGTGTGTTTGTGTTTTCCTGTTCACACCATCTCCTGCCCTTTAGATCCCTATCCCACCTGGTTGGTGAAAGCCTCGAAGGTGGTGATGGGAGGCTGGGTCAGGGCTATAATCAATGCATCGTTATGGGAAGGGGTGTTTCCTGCACCTTTAAAACATGCTTTGGTGCACCCCCTCCTGAAGAAACAATCCCTCGACCCAGCAGTTCCAGCTAACTATAGACCGGTCTCCAACCTCCTCTTTTTTCAGGCCTGGATATGGTACCGAGATGGCATTGGTCGCACTGGTAGATGATCTCTGGCGGGAGCGGGACGGTAGCCATCTATCCGTCCTTGCCCTTCTTGACTTCTCAGCAGCCTGTGATACTGTCGACCATGGTATCCTTCTGGAACGGCTCAAAGGATTGGGGATCCAGGGTACTGTGTTATCCTGGTTTTTCTCATTTCTGGAGGGCCAGGCCCAGTCGGTGTGGTTGGAGAGTGAGAGGTCCAGCCCTAGGCCCCTGCGTTATGGGATGCCTCAGGGCTCGGTGCTCTCTCCTCTCCTATTCAACATCTATATGAAGCCGCTGGGCGAGATTATCCATTCCCATGGAGTGAGGTATCATCAGTATGCTGATGATACCCAGCTGTACATCTCGACCCGTGGGGACCCCAGTGATGCGGTCAGTGTCCTATCCAGATGTCTGGAAGCTGTTGGGGTCTGGATGGGGGACAACGGGCTACAATTGAATCCCTCCAAGACTGAGTGGCTATGGATATGGGCCCCCGAGTTATCCAGAGAGCTGCCAACTTTGGTCTTGGATGGGGCTACTTTGCCCCAGACAGACCCGGTATGCAACTTAGGGGTCCTCCTGGATTTGGGACTGCTACTTGTAGATCAGGTGGCAACCGTGGTCAGGAGGGCTTTCGCACAGCTTCGCATCATCCGTCAGTTGCGTTCGCTCCTGGCCCGGGACTCCCTGTTCATGGTCACACATGCTCTGGTGACCTCCAGGCTAGATTATTGCAATGCGCTCTACATGGGGCTGCCCTTGACGACCATTCGGAGGCTACAGCTGGTGCAGAATGCAGCAGCCTGGGTGGTGATGGGGTGCGGGCATTATGCTCACGCCTCACCATTGCTTTGGGAGCTGCACTGGTTACCAGTTTGTCTCCGGGTGCAATTCAAGGTGCTGGTTTTGACCTTTAAAGCCCTACATGGTAGTGGGCCAGGATACCTAAGAGACCGCATCGTCCCAAGAGTGTCTGTCCATCCAACCAGAGCGGACCGGAGGGGCTCTCTAATTGTTCCATCTGCCAGAAGGACTCGCCTCTCTGGCACATGAAGGAGGGCCTTTTCTGTGTCCTCACCGGCTTTGTGGAATCTCCTGCCAGTAGAGTTGCGGGAGCAGATGGAGCTGCTGCCTTTCAGAAGAGAATTAAAAACCTGGTTGGCGGGGCAGGTGTGGGGCTCAGATGGAAGAGTGGTCCCCGCCTGTTGGCTTATAAAATGAAGCCTCCCCATCTTTTTAATGTGGGCAGTTTTAATGTGGTTAGTTTTAATAGGTGGGTGGATATGTTGGGGTTTTAATTGTTTTAAATATGTATGTTTTAATCTTGTTGTGAGCCGCCCTGAGTCGGGTTTGCCTGATTGGGCGGCATAGAAATTTGAACCATAAATAAATAAATAAGCCTATGGGTCCAGAGGGAAAGCCAGACCCCCTTTCTTTATTCATCAAGCCTCCATTTACACTATAAATACAGACATATTAATTGTATTTACACAGTAGGCTGACAATGGGACACCTTTGGTCCTACAGTTTAACTGCCATGGCTTCCCCCACATATGGTTATGTGGGTATTATTGTTTAGTGAAATTGTCTTAAAGATTCCTATCATCTTATTGTCATTGCTTGGAAATAATAATTATGGTTAAACAGTTTTAAATCTGTACAAGAGAGTCATGCATTTCATAGGCCTAGTGTTGATGCATCTATAGGCCTTGTGCTACAGTTTTAACTCTCCTTGATGCGTAAAATTAAATTCAAACGAATCAACAAAATTCAGATATTGGTGAGAGCCTATGTATCTTTCTGCTTTCATACATTTATTAAATCTTATTTTTTTTCTCTGCTCTTGTATTTTTTTTTTTGTCTGTTTGTTATTATATGCTATGAAGATGAAACTGACTCATGGGGATCCTAACAGGGCTTTCAAGGTAAATGGGAGATTTAAAAAGTTGTTTTACTAGTTCCACACCCCCAGTAAACCTTTTTTTTAAAAAAAATAACATTTTGCATTGTCTTTAAAAAAGATTACAAGAAAGCCAGATTAAACCAATGTTTTCAGTTGTAGTAGATCCTGTTGTTACTTGCCACCAGGTCATGCTGGACATAGAGCAACCCTATGAATTAGTGACCTCCAAAAGCTCATCCACTTAGCGGAGTATGGTCTTCATCTTTTCTTGTTGCCTTCTTCTTTCCCCAATATTATTTGTTTGTTATTCTCAGTATGCCTAAGTATGATTCCTTCTCTTGGATGTAGACCTTAGTGTGGTGTGTGTGTGTGAATATTTCAAGGAAACAGCAATGCCACCAGAAGGCTAGATTCCGTTCAGTGGTGGGCATCAGCATGTCTGCACCAGTTCGCCAGAACCAGTAGCAGAAATTCTGGCTGGCTCCACCCATCCAAGTTTTGAAATAAAGTACAGGTAGTCCTAATTCAGGTGCAATGCAGGGCTTCCCCCCTGGCCGTGCCCATCATACCATGCCCACAGTGGGGTAGTAAAACTTTTTGGAGCCCACCACTGACTCAGTTACATCTGTGGATTCCTAGCAGGGTCATCCTAAGTAGAATAGCCAAAACTCAGAACTGGACTAGGATAAAGTCCTACTGTTCATGGATTAATCCTCCTATTACCAGAGAGGAATGGCTAGTTCAAAAGTGGTGGGGATTTTTTTTAAAAAAGACAGCTATTAATAGCAATAGTATTAGGTGGCAGCTCTGGCAAGGGGTCAGAAGCTGATAGCAGTGATACTGAAGGTAATTCTTTGTACTAATGTGCAGAACCAGTATGGCCAGGTTATTCTGCTCTTGTAATACAGTAGACCATACTGCCACCAGCTCAACACAATCGTCAGGTGACGTTTAACTAACCTAACAACCCTGAGGACTAATGGCCTTGGGTGACAAAGTCCACTGGGAAGAATGATGGTCCCCAAGTGGATTAAATCCCACTTGAATCCATCTTAATGGAGGGCAGCCGCTTCATCAATACTGGTCTGGAACTGATGAGGACTTTGTGTGCCAAAAGGGCTCAGGACCAGAAAGTGACTCGCGGAACTGGATCAGTGGTACGGATGTCATGCTGCTATGCAGAAGGCAAATGGCAGTCCATTGCATTATATTGCTCCTAGGACAATCTTCACGGCTGATCACCATGAGGAACACCAATATTCATAATCGGACATGGCACTTAAAGAAGAAGAAATGTGCAGAAGGTTACAGTAGTGAACTAGACTTGAATCATTTTCCTTGAAAACTCTATGTAAAACAATCCAAATTGAAATAAGAGATAGTGTTGGAGCATGAGGCTCCCAGAAGAGCCTACAATCACAGAACTGTATCATTGGAAAGGTCTCCAATGATCCTCTAGTCCAGACCCTACCAGTGCAGGAGGACAGTTAAAACCCACAAGACACAGAAAGCCAATTTAAAGTCGAGCAAAGCAAAACTTCATTTAACCTGTTTCTGTCTAAATATGATCAGATTTGGTAACAGGTAAACAGACAAGAGAAAATTGTTCCACAAATGATTTACTGATAGGGATCCATTGGTTTGGTAGTTATTTCCATCAGAAGATGGGGGAATACTCCGAGTTAAGTCTCTTAAGATTTTAATGGCTAGGCAGGTTTAGATGGATATAAGTGGTTCTTCATATATCCTAGGCCTAGTTTGTTTAGAACAGTGTTTTCCAACCTTTGGTTTTTGGACTTCAATTCCAAGTCAATTCGCCAAAGCACTGATCAGCCAATGTACTGACTTGGGTTTCTGGGAAATGAAGTCCCCCTGTGGGGCCTGTGCCCCATGTTGAGAACCACTGGTTTACAGCAAGGTTGGGTCTCTCTGAACTTTCCTGAACTGCAACTCCTATGATCTCTTAGAACTAGGTTTGCCAGCTCATGCTGATAAGAGCTGTAAATCAACAATCTCTGGAGACACACAAGTTGCCAATGCCTGATCTGTAACTTAAAATGAGCATTTTAAAGGGCGACTTGAAAAAAAACAATCAGCTGGTAAAAAGGTTGACAAAGGTAATCACTTCAAGATCTCCCAATAAACAGTACTGGAGCTGTATTTTGAGATTTCAAAAAAAAAAAGTACAAAGGTAACCCAAATAGGGCACCTTATAGTAATAAAGAAACTGTGGCCTGGCCTTTGATCAGGAACAGGTATATTGGATACATCTCTGTGTGATGTCATTGTTATTTGCATTTCATATGTTCATTTACATGTTTAAAATCTAATTCATTTCACCTATGTTATTAAACTTACCATCAGGAACAAGAAGAGCTTCTTTTCATGAAGAAGGTTCCAGACACTTATTTTCAGTGTCTAGTCTCATAGTGATGGAACCAACACGGTCACGACAGCAGAATACTACAGAATGTCTTTCAAAACAATGGGAACAATTTATAACAGGGATTCTCAACCTATGGCCTGTGGGCCGGATGTGGCCTGCAGTGCCATTTCATGTGGCCCACCACCACCTCCACCACACCAGGAAGTGCCATGAGGTGGAGGAAGGGCAAAATGGCTGTCTAGGGGAGCATGACCCGCCCCCTGGCTTAAAAAGGTTGAGAACTCCTGATTTATAAGAACCGAGCAATACAATTTTATATAAAGTACAGTGATACCTCATACAACGTCCAAACTTAGTTCCACAAGTTTAGACTTTATATGGATTTGGACTTTGTATGAAGCATGCAAAATCCTAGCCGCAATGCCTCATACAACGTCCAAATCCTTGCCACGATGCCTCGTACAATGTCATTTCCATAGATACATTGTACTGTAACAGCACAGACTTCAAGGCAAAGTCAAGGAGACAGACAGGAAACTGACAGAATTTTAAGAAATCATTGTCTAAAGGCTAAATACATTACAAAAACATGTCAAACATCCCTGATTGTCCAAGAACCTGAAGAATGCTGCAAAAAAAAAACCAGGAAAGCTTCTAAAAATTCTGATGAAAAAATTCAACAAAATCCAAAATCTTTGCCTCGTGCAAAACCCACAAGAGCAATGCACAATGCAACCTGGGAAAAACCCCAATGCCTCATACAAAGTCGCAGTGACTTCTGCAATAACAAATTCCAATGCTAATTTCCTAATCTACCCTAAGTGCATTACACTGTCAGGTACAACTAATAGGGCTTTGTTGTGTTCTAATGGTTTTACCTTCCACATGAATTACAATGTATCTGAGCCAATGTAACCTTGCCTATAGCAACAATGTAACCTTCAGCTGTATCATATAAACCCTGTAATAGGACGCGAGCTAATGACCACCAGCTGGCAGCAGCGAGCGTCCAAGCTCTCTTGGTCCGAACTCATCAAAGGCAACAGCGCGGGAAGCTTTCCCGCCACCACCTACACCTGGACAAGAAGGGCGTGACCCACAATGACGTCACGCAGACAGTAGCCAATGGGCTACCATGGCACCACGTTCAAATGTATCCCTACTGTATATAAAGAGCTATCGATCCGCCATTACCTCATGTTCCCTCTGTCCACGATGCAATAAACCTGAGTTAACCCAGCCCGAGGCTGTGTCCTGTGTCTTAGTTTCATACACTAAATTGGCGACGAGGATGGGATCAATGGATTCCCAAGGAGCAGCCAGGGCACAGAGCGGGTTCAACATCACCAAACCGCAAGACTGGGAGCTGCTTGAGATGGACTTCCATGCGGCGCTGGTGGAGCTCAAAGTCAAGGAAGACGATGAGGAGAGGAAGAGGGCCATCCTCACCCGCATGCTTGGAATGGAAACCAAGCGGACGCTGGTGGGCATCATCGCTCCAAAGAAGGTGAGCGAATTTAAGGCGGACGACATCATGAAGCTGCTACGGGAGCGTTTCCAACCCGCGAGGGCGATGTTTCCCGCTCGGAGCGCGTTTTGGAGGCGAGTCCAAGCGCCGGACGAGTCGGTCGAGGCATTCGTGGCCGCCATGAGGGTAGCCGCTGCCCCCTGTAAATGGGGCAGCATCCTAGAAATGGCCCTCAGGGACGGCGTGCTGTGTGGCCTGAAAGACAAGGAGGTGCAGCGCAGCTTGATGAATAAGGAGCCGCCACCCACGCTGGCAGAGGTCGTCGCGGCCGCAGAAGCCGCAGAGTCCACGAATGCTGGAGTGGACGAGATGCACCAGTGGCGTGAGTGGCGTCCCAGAGCCGGCAAGGCGGAAAGGTCGGTGCACGCAACTCAACGGGCCTCAAAGTCGTCCTCAGAGAGCAGCGACGGCGAGGAGGTCCAGAAGGTCCGAAAAGGGGGGCGCCGCTGCGATGGTTGCGGAGCGGCCCACGAGCGTGCGAGGTGCCCGTTTAGAAAGGCCGAATGCTACACCTGCGGCCGTCGGGGGCACATCGCCAAGGCATGCAGAAAACGGAAGGAGGGCCGGAGGCAGTCACCAGACCGTTCGACCAGGCCGGACCGTTCAGCGAGGCCCAAAGATGGCGTCCAGACCACGAGGAAGCAGGACGGCGTGGGCCGCGTCTCGGACAGCAGCGAGGACGACGTCCCAGTGCTCAGTGTGTCCGCGGAACAGTCCCATTATTTCGTTGAGGTACTAGTACAAGGGGCCCCCATCAGGATGGAAATTGACTCGGGGTCCTCCTATTCCATAATTCCCCAGAAAGAGTTTTTAAAAATCGACCCCCACGTGCGGCCCAAACTTAAAACTTTGAGGTCCACGCTACGAGATGTACAGGGGAACAGCATTCCGGTGTTGGGGGTCGGGAAATTTCGGGTTGAGTTTAAGAGACACTCTGCAGAGCTGCCCTTAGTTGTCCTCAAGGGGGGGAGTTGTAGCCTCCTAGGGACACAGTGGTTCCAGCCCTTAGGCCTGTTTATAGGGGGAGTACATGCAGTGGGGGTGGACCCAATACAAGCGGTGTGCGATGCGCATCCCGCCGTTTTTGAAAAAGGACTCGGAAAATTCAAGGGACCCCCTGTAGCCTTCGACCTAGATCCGGAGGTCCGCCCGATAAGACTCAAACCGCGCAGAGTGCCCTTCGCACTAAAGGACAAAATAGAGGCGGAACTGGACAAATTGGTGGGCCAGGGGATTCTTATTCCTGTTGATTCCGCGGAGTGGGAAACTCCAATTGTAACAGCTCTGAAGGCTAACGGGGAGGTGCGCATTTGCGCTGATTATAAGTGTACGATTAACAAGGCGATCCGCCCTAATGCTTATCCGGTGCCGGTGGTCAGCCACCTTTTGGCTAGGCTAAATGGGGGAAAGTGTTTCGCTAAGCTCGACCTGGCTCAAGCCTATCAGCAGCTTCCCGTAACACCCGCCACGGCCGCGGCACAAACGATAGTCACACATAAAGGAGCGTTCCAAGTGTCGCGGTTACAGTTCGGCGTGAACTCGGCACCCGGCCTTTTTCAGTCGCTAGTGGAACGCCTCCTGAAGGGGCTGGAGGGGGTGTTACCTTATTTTGATGACGTATTAATAACAGGGGGGAGTGAGGCCGAACTGGCACGGAGACTGGACAAAGTACTAACTGTGTTCGAGAAAGCGGGGCTGAGACTGAGGAAGGACAAATGTGTTTTTTTCGAAACCGAGGTCGAGTTCTTAGGGTTCAGGATTACACCCGAGGGTATCAAGCCATCCAAATCCAAAGTAGTAGCCATCAAAAAGGCCCCTCGCCCCACATCCAAAACCGAGCTACAGTCATTCCTGGGGCTCCTCAATTTTTACCATACATTCCTTCCGCGGAAGGCGTCCGTGGCCGAACCGCTTCATCGGCTGCTTAAAAAAGAGGAGACTTGGGTGTGGGGTGACGAGCACGAGAGGGCGTTCAAAGAATTAAAACAACTCTTGACCTCTGACGCAATTCTAACGCATTTCGACCCCAAACGGCCGGTGGTCCTAGTCTGTGATGCGTCACCGGTGGGGGTGGGGGCAGTACTTTGCCACGTGTTGGATGACGGAAGGGAAGCCCCGGTTGCATTTTATTCAAGGTCCCTGTCCCAGGCAGAGCGAAATTACGCACAAACCGACAGGGAGGCATTGGCAATTGTAGCGGGGACCAAAAAGTTTCACGATTTTTTGTATGGCCGCCCGTTCAAAATCGTGACGGATCACAAGCCCCTGTTAGGGATTTTCACGGCAAGCAAGCCCACCCCGCAGATCCTATCACCGAGAATGCTGCGATGGGCCATTTTTCTCAACGCTTACCAACACGAGTTGGTGTACCGGCCCGGAAAAGAGATCAGCCATGCTGATGCACTTTCGAGATCCCCTTTGCCCTTGTCGGACGACCAGAAGGCTAGAGTAGGAAGAGACCGCCAGGTGTTACTAATTGAGGTTTTAGATGCACCCCCAATAGTACCAGCCGATATTGCGAGGGCGACAGGCAAGGACAGGACACTCGAGAAAGTCAGCTCATGGGTACAAAAGGGGTGGCCGGCATCGTCCCCAAGCACGGAATTCGACCCATTCTTTCGGAAAAAGCTAGAGTTGTCCCTAGAAAGGGGGTGCCTATTGTGGGGCCAACGGGTGGTGGTTCCTGCAGCCATGCGGCCGAGGGTGCTCAAACTGCTGCACGTCAGCCATCCGGGCATCGTTCGTTCGAAAGCGCTGGCCCGCAGTTACTTTTGGTGGCCACAGCTGGACGCGGACATTGAGCACATGGTCGGCACTTGTGGGGCTTGCCAGGGATCCCGACCAGAGGCGGCCCGCCTCCCGCATAGGGAATGGGACACAGCAAGGGGGCCGTGGTCCAGAGTACATGTAGATTTCGCTGGCCCATTCCGAGGAACCATGTTTCTCCTGGTGGTGGATGCGTTCTCCAAGTGGCTGGAGGTTATCCCAGTAAAGAGCACGTCCTCCGCCACAACAATTAGCCAGCTACGGAGGGTCTTTTCCACGTTCGGTTTACCCGACACTTTAGTCAGCGATAACGCGAGTTGCTTCACCTCCTCGGAGTTCGAGGCATTCATGGGAGCAAACGCCATTCGGCATGTCACATCCGCGCCGTTTCACCCGGCCACGAACGGCCAAGTGGAACGGTTGGTGCGTACAACAAAGGATGCGTTGCGGCGCATGGGCCCGGGGGACCTAAATCACCAAGTATGTCAGTTCTTGTTAGCGTATAGGGTGACCCCCTTAGCGTCGGGGTACTCGCCGGCAGAACTCTTGATGCGGCGGAAACTGACCACACTTCTGACCAGGCTGGACCCGACGAGAGTCGAGGATAAAGGAAAAAACATAGGATTGGCAGTCTCGAAAGGGTTCGCCGCCGGCGACCTTGTTTACTGCAGGAACTATGCAAGCGCAGGGCCAGCCTGGGTGCCAGGAACAATAGTAGAACAAACAGGGCCAGTGTCATATCGGGTGGAAACGAGCACCGGTCTCCTCTGGAGGAGACACGCTGACCAACTGAGGCGCCGAGTGAGTGAAGGGCCGGTCAGTGGGACACAGCAACAGGATTCAGCGATAGGGTTCTCCCCCACCCGTTTAGCCCAAGGGGGAGAAAATGAGGGACATCAGTCCGAATCCGGGGGGGAAAGCAGTGATCCCGACTCATATCCTTTTGATACCCCAGTTCTATCAGAGCCCGGGGGGAGGGAAAAGGAATGTGCGGCCGCCGCCGCGTCCCCCGAATGTAATTTTGATTTTGACTCTGGTCTTGCGAGCCGGGGGGGTTTTCAGGAGTGTTCCCCCACCCTTCCAAGCGAGAAGAGGGGTTTTTCGTTAGCCCCCAGTGCCCCCGGTTCTTCCCCGAGAAAGAGCATACCCCCCAACAACGCCGTGGAGCCGCGGCAAGTCACTAACAAGTCTCCCTCTCAAATTACAGGGCAGGAAACCAGGGGACAAAGAGGAGGTAGCAAACCCGGGGAAAGGCAGCCCGCATCGAGACCCCAGCGTGTTCGAAATAAACCATCTTGGCTGAGAGACTTTGTCTCCTAAGGGGGGGAGTGTGTTGAAGTGTGGGCTCGAGACATTGTCTCGTCCTAGGGGGGAGGGGTGTTGTGTTCTAATGGTTTTACCTTCCACATGAATTACAATGTATCTGAGCCAATGTAACCTTGCCTATAGCAACAATGTAACCTTCAGCTGTATCATATAAACCCTGTAATAGGACGCGAGCTAATGACCACCAGCTGGCAGCAGCGAGCGTCCAAGCTCTCTTGGTCCGAACTCATCAAAGGCAACAGCGCGGGAAGCTTTCCCGCCACCACCTACACCTGGACAAGAAGGGCGTGACCCACAATGACGTCACGCAGACAGTAGCCAATGGGCTACCATGGCACCACGTTCAAATGTATCCCTACTGTATATAAAGAGCTATCGATCCGCCATTACCTCATGTTCCCTCTGTCCACGATGCAATAAACCTGAGTTAACCCAGCCCGAGGCTGTGTCCTGTGTCTTAGTTTCATACACTAAAGGCTTAGACCAGTGTTTCCTACCTATACAGAATTTCTTTTTCTCTGCAAGATTGCACTCAAAATGGAATTCCTTTTCCACCTCTTCTCTTGTGCTGCTTGGATTCTTATCAATCATTAGACTGGATGGATGACTCTTTAATGTCAAATATTTGAAATGAAACTCAAATGGGATGGCAGCCAGAACAGTTGAATACATGAGAGAAGAGGGAAAGAATAGATTTCTAAATATTGATGGGAAAGAGAAAAGCAAATAAAATGAAGCGCACAACAGAAGGATTGAGGTCTGGTACTCCTGGATGTTCTTTTCCCAGTTATATATATACGTATTCTGAAGGAGCTCTCTGTGGAGACAATAGTTGGAAATGTGCCTGTGAGCCCAGCATCCAAATGCAACTCCTTTGTAGGTATCCTGCCAGTTATAAGGGTGGAAAATTTCCCAGGTCATCTCCCTGACTCCTACACACAAGAGATCCCTAAAAGGCAAAATGTTAAGATACAAACAACATGAGGTGGAGGGTAAAACCCATGCTATCTTGAGGTGAATCATATCTGTATACACTTACTTCAGAGCAAACAAAACTGATGTAATTTGACCATAAGATATACTTGGCAATGTACTGGAGGCCAGAACCAACTGAATAGGCTATAGTACTGCAACATAAAAATAAAATAAAAATAAAAGGGAAGTCATTCAACAGCACAGAACTGACAATCCTGGGGGAAGTTAAAACTGGATTCCTTCAATGAGTAGGGGGTTGGACTCAATGGCGTCATAGGCCCCTTCCAATCCAATTATTATATGATTCTATGACATTACTGAAATTGATGGGGTACACAGAAAGAGCCTCAGTGAAGTATTTTTGAACCACAATCGGGCATACCCCAGGCAACAGCCATCTTGTGCCAGCTAATCTTTCTCACACTAGATCGGGCAAAAGGAACTACAGCATGAACTCTCCAAAGGTGGCTTCATTTTGGCAGTTTCACATCTGGCCTAGACACAGAAGAAGACTGAAATTGACTTTTTAAAAAGCTAGTTAAACCTCAAAGAAAGATTTTTCTGAAGAAGGAATGAAACAAAAAAAAGAAGGAAGGAATTCTCTCTGATCTCTATCTTTCTCACCACAAGGACAGCTAAACTGAAGGGATGTACGGGAATACCTTGATGCAGCAATTCTGATCTAAGGACCCATTTTTTGTCTTCATGTGCTAATGGGAAAAGACAACAAAGAATCTTGTGGCAACATAAAAATCACTCTGGACAGGTAATAAGGAACAATAAACATACAGGATATAAATAATATATATGATATAAATAATGTATATAACAAGAAGAACCCAGCTGAATCAGACTAAGGGCCAACCAAGGCCAGCATCCTGTTCACATGCATGGCCAACTGACTGACCATGGGAAGCTCATGAGCACAATGTGAGTTCTTATCACTTCAACAGAGGCCACTTTTGATACCGGACAGAAAATAGTAATCATGACAAATAATCATGAATAGCCCCTGTATTGAGCAATGTTTTAGATATCTCTCGCTTAACTTGTGTGAACCAGGTGAACCTTCAGCAGAATGAAAGGAACAATGAACCTTGTACAAAGTGAAAGGTGCAAGTGAAAAATGTTTGACTCTGCTCAGTGCTAAATCATTGTTATTCATCCTTTGCCAAAAAGGGCTCACACAGAAGGTAACACAGAAGGTAACCTCTCAGGTCCTCCTGTATACCTAGGCGTTGCTCCTTCTTTTCTTTCCTTTCAGCATCAACAATTGTTATTAAGTTTCCTCCTTCCAGATTACTTAATTTACTCTACAGGATTCCAAGGCCCCTAGGCTAAAGTATAGGTTTACAGAGATTGCAAATGCATTTCTTCTTCCTTTTAAAATGGGGGCGGAACATGCGATCCTCAGCTGTTAACTGCATCTTTTGTTCTACCTAATGCTTTGATCACTATGAATGGGTAGGAAAACTTCTGGGGTAATCTGACATCTTCAACAGAATAAGTATCTCTTGTTTGTTCTCATGACTTAAAAAAAGCCTGCATGCAATATGTAGTTTGGTGTAGGTGAATGTTTGTCAAATGCAGTTGCAAATGTAAGTACTGTATTTCCAGATGGGCAGCAATATTAGACTGCTGCAGCAAAAACAACAGTCCTGTGGTAACATAAAGACTATGGTCTAAGTCCAATTGCAAGTGCATCAGGAGCAGATGCCCTGACTAAAATCCTGTATTTAGAAATGAATTTCAGCAAGTTAAGAAATCACCTGAAATATTTTCTATTGTGTGTAAAATTATGCGACTCAGTGTGCAACAGAAGTCTGCAGAGGTTTCTTAATTTAGAGCAATTTGTGTCTACAAGTTATGTCATTTGTATAACTGTATAACAAGATTTCAGCCATCAAATCAGTGCAAATTATATGTCACTTTGCCATCCAGCAACTAGCTAAATCAGGTGTGCTCAAACTACAGCCTGCGGGCCAGATTTGGATCCTGAAGCCATTTCATCCTGCCCGATGCTCTCACCTCTCCCGGAAGCAGAAGTAAAACATTCATGTGTGGGTGCCGAACGCACCCACGCATGCACGTTTTACTTCTACTTCCAGGTGGGAGGAACCACGTGACCGGCCCGCTCGACCACATGACCAGCCCACGGCCCGAAAAGTTTTGGCACCCCTGGGCTAAATGGATGGACTATGGTTGGGGCTGGTATGGTTAAGGGCAGTGGTGGTCTCCAAAAAAATTTACTACCACACTGTGGGCGTGGTATGGTGGGCATGGCCAGGGGGAAAGCCCTGCGTTGCACTCAAATTAGGACTACAGTATTTCAAAACTTGAATGGGTGGGGCCAGCCAGAATTTCTGCTACTGGTTCTGGCGAACTGGTGTGAACCTGCTGATGCCCACCACTGGTTAAGGGACCAACTATTTATTTCATTTATTTATTGAATTTCTATACCACCCATCTGGGTGTTATCCCACTTTGGGTGGTGAACAAACAGAAAATAAATAACAATACCCACAACAAATCAAAACCCACCACCAACAAATACATCATAGACTAAACTAAACTAATTGGCGTCAGAGGATATCAAGACTGAACCTAACTGGCTAATCTATCAACCAAGGGAACAATGCCCTGAAAGGCCTCCTTGAAGAAGAGTGTTTAAATTGGTTTTTTTTAAAAAGGTAGCCAGTGATGGGGCCTGACACAGCTCCACCAGTAGTGTATTCCATAGTGTTGATGCCACTACTGAGAAGGCTCTATTTCTGGTTAAAGACTTTTGAGCCATCCTCAGGGTTGGCAAATGGAGCTGCGCTGACTGTGTTGACCGGGTGATGCAGGGAGTTGCTCTGAGGGAGAGACACTCTGATAGATAGCAAGGTCTCAAACCATATAGGGCCTTATATGATAACATTAACACCTTGTATCTGACATGGTAGGCAACAGGCAACCAGTGCAGGCCTGCCAAGGCTGGGGAAATATTATCAAATTTCTTTAAACCTGCAACCAGCCTGGCTGCTGCATTCTGGACCTGTTGTGATCTCTGTATCAGACATAAGGGCAGCCCCACATAGAAAGCATCACAGTAGTCAATCTGTGAGATGCCGCCTGTTCAAGTAGGGGTGTAACTGCACAATCTGTCGAAGCTGGGGGGGAAGCAGCTTTGGACACTGCCGCTATCTGTTGTTCCAATGAAAGCAATGGGTCCATAATGACCCCCAGATTGTGGACCTGGTCCCTAGGGGTAAGAGTAGTTCCATCCAGAGTAAGGACCAGGCATTCCAGTCGGGCAGACAGCCTCTCAAACACCAAAACCTCTGTCTTTTCAGTTTCAGCCTGTTAGCTTTGGTCCATACAATTATCGAGTCCAGACACTCGTCAAGATGTCGTAACTACGTAATTTCTTTCGGCATAAAATTATACAGACCACAGACCTTTTATTTGAACCTGAAGTGTATCTGTGGAAATGCATTGCAGCCTAAAGATGTTCAGGTAAATAAAATTGGTTAGGGTTTAATGTTGGATCTGGGCCGCGAAGCGGGTTGCGCAAGCTAGATCGGAACCGTGAAGCGGCTGTTGGGTCCCGGAGGAGACTGGTCAAGCAATGAGACATGAGGCAAGATGGAGCGAAGACCAGTGATTTAATGAAGACCAATCATCAGTATTTATCATGTTTTAGGCTGCATGTAAAAGCATTGCGATACTGCAGATTTCACACATAATGTTTACACAAGTTAATTGGGGAAGTCTACAGGGGAAGTTAATTAACTAACTTAATTAACGGCAGAGGAAATACATTGTTCCGTGTTATCCGGGGTAAACAAGTGGCTAGTATTGGTTCTAGGGTTTAAGGTAATCCGCAGGCGTGAGATTGCCTACTACGCACCTAGCGTGTTAGTCATTAGCTCTCTATTGTCCGAGCTGCTTGTCAGATCAGCTATTGATGAATTAAACTTTATCTAATATTCCGCTCCCCCAATTTCTGTCCCCTCAGGAACCACTGGTAACGATGTGATCACCCATTACCGGGGTTCTGTCAGGGCCAGTTATGCCAATTGTGTGCGTGGATCCCACAGTTTAAGGTGTGACAAGACTCTTTATTTCTTCAGGTCCTGACAATAGAGAAGTAAGATTATGTCTCAGAGAACATCTTGCTACATTGCTACAGTATTTAGCTGAGAGAGGACCTGAAATCAGTATGGGATCAAGAGGCTCTGAGAGAAGCTCTCTCTATGGACAAGTGTTTGTTTATGTTTATTTTATTTATACCCCGCCCTACTCGGCACAGGCCAACTCAGGGGGGCTTACAACACGTCAGTACAAGTACAAATGGCAATACAGCAGTACAAAAATAAGTAAATAGTACGATATAAACAATACATATCAAAATGTATCAGCAATATATTAGCGAAACATTGTATCAGTAAACAATATATCCGCAAAACAATGTTACCTCAGAACATAATATCAAAAGACATCAGCAAAACAGTCTCTCAGCAAAATAGTATATCGACAAACAATAAATACAAATATACAATAATACATGAAAACACAATAAAGCAAAATTATAATAAGATATAGTCCCAAAAATAACCTTATAGCCCCTTGAGCATGGGAGGCTCTAGAGGGGCAGAGTAGAGGCGCCAGTCACACCTGCCCCCCATCCCCGAGCCGATTGCATGGGCTTGGGGAAATGATTACTCACAAAGTAGACGCCAAACAGAGAAGGATATCCAAAACAGTATGTATCTGTTTGAGGCAGCAACAATAATGACAAAAAAATACCAACAGTCTCTTACACAATAAAGAATGTATATTTATTTCCAGCAACGTGTTGTGTTTTCTTTGAAAGAAGCAACATAAAAATGAAAGTCTTCTCAAAAGTAAAACTCAAAACAGATATCGTCTCTCAGTCAAAATGTCTCTAAAAATCCAAAGTTGTTCAAAGGTGAATAATTCTAATGCAAAAATGTTTCAAAGTCCACATTAAAAAAGTCCCTTGGGGTCCTGACACGGAGCAGTGTTTCCTCAGTGAACAAATTGAAACCGTCTTTGAATACGAGGCTCCCTTGTGGCTTGAAATATGTGGGTAAATCGTCCAGAAAATTGAAAATTAGATTGTTGGAACATCATTCCAGAATTAGGGGCCAAGTTGTCCAGGTGCCCCTGACAGCACATTATATGGATAAAAAACATCATGATTATCAATTTACATTTGTTGTTCTGGAGAAGCTGAGTGTCACTGATTCATATGATAGAGACGTTGAGAATTTGTTGTTACAAAAAGAGGCTTATTACATACACCGCCTCAACACTATGTACCCAAATGGTTTAAATCATGAAACAGATTTGTCATGTTTTTTGTAAGAACTTACGGTGGAGCAGGTGTAGAAACCGCAGGGACAATTTTCTGTATTGTTAAGACTTACCATTTCAAGGTGATTATATTCCGCTATTTAAGTTGGCGCTCCCACTGAGTTCAGTAATGTCCATGAGCACCGTTAACACTTACAATAAGGAGGCTTGCAGGATGCGAACTCAGGGTAAAGGGGGCTCCGCTGTTGAGTTAGCAGATTACATGGTTGGATATGTATTTCCTGTATTGTTGTTTGGGAATCTAATGATTGTTTATTGTATAATTCCACAGATAAAACTTGTATATACTCTCCTGAGGAAACAATAGTGAAAGATCCTCAAACTGGGTAGACCTCGAGAAACATATTTCATTGCTCATTATTCATCTACAGCGGGCGGTTTTCTCCCCCCGTTGAAACTCGTGGAGCCTTGTATTCGAGGACGGTTTTAGTTTGTTCACTGAGGAAACACTGCTCCACGTCAGGACCCCAAGGGGACAATTTTTATGTAGACTTTAAAACATTTTTGCGTTAGAATTAGTCTCCTTTGAACTTTGGATTTTTAGAGACATTTTGACATGTTGCCAGGCATAAATATACATTCTTTATTGTGTAAGAGACTGTTGGTATTTTTTTTGTCATTATTGCTGTTGCCTCAAACGGATATTGTTTTGGATATGGGCTCGGGGAGAGGCAACGGGTCCCGGGCAGCAGCAGTGACAGTGTCTCTTCTTCTTCTAGGCCCTCAAGCAGGCAGGGCTCTAGAGGGCCAGGCTGGAGGCGCCAGTCACACCTGCCCCCCATCCCCAAGCCGATGGCATGGGCTCGGGGAGAGGCAATGGGTCCCGGGCAACAGTGACTAATAATTAACTTTGTATTTCAGTATTTTTATCTCAATTGCATCATTGCATTGGTTTTATGCCCTACCTCGTTTCTTTTCTTGTATTTAAGTACCCAAAAGGCCTGATTGGCTTTTGTGCAGTGAACGTAACTAACCATACAGGAGGCTGTAAAGGGATTGTCAGCTCACACTTCCAGGTTCGTGCCAGTGCTGTGATGAACAGTGTAAACAGACTTAAAAGAGAGAGCATGAACTTTGCTAACTTTCAACTGATATTAATCTTTGCATGTAGTTGAGTTATGTCAGTGTATCCTTGCATGCAGCACAGACTATGAACTTTGCTGGCCTTCTTATGTCCAGCTTCAGCTCAAATAGGGTGGGGAGGAGTCTAGCAAACTGTGATGCACCCACAGATCAAGGCTGGGATTTGAATATTTCATAAGAGTTCTTGGGAAAGCTTAACTACCGGTAAATGTTTTCTGAGGGAATCATTCCAAAAATATCTCTGCGTGTGTTGCTGAGCTTGGCTCTTCCTTCTCTGTCATTCTTTCCCTGTCTTTTCAGGCACCTGAAGTTCACAAAACGTGGACTTTCATTGTCCAATGTTGCATGGCATGCTTTGCTCCTCCAGCCACTAGGTCTGTTCTGCAGGTTTCCTGGTAGAATTTTCCCAGGTAATAAATAATATGGTCAGCTCTGTGGTGGCTTGAGGATTTTGGGAGTTGTAATCCAAAGTATTTCCCTAACAGTTTAACCATCTTGGGATATTTCAAAAAGTTAGAGGGCAGTAATAGCCCATGTCCAATTTTCTAACTGCTTCCAGACAAGATAAATATTCTGATGTAAAATAGTTTAGAGGCAAATTTTAATTGAAAGGAAAAACCTTCAGTACAGTACAGACCAATTGTATTTATAGCAGTTCATTCTCACAACAGGGAAAAATCATGCATTAAGAGATGCATATTTTGAAGGAATCAGACTCTTCATACAATTAAATGCCAGCTATTTATAAAAATACATCACTCAGCTGTTGCATGTGGCACTTACATGTAAATAGCATGTGACATTTATATATAGCCAGTTTCATAATGAAACTAACATGACATTATGAATATTTATTGCAGAAAGTGTCCACTATAATGAAAATACTGTATTTTCTGGCGTATAAGACTACTTTTTAACCCCGAAAAATCTGTGCCAAAGTCGGGGGCCGTCTTATAGGACAGGTACTTAACTGCAGCTTGTTTCCCCTTGCTTCATATGTCCGGCGCATATGGTGGGGGGTGCCGCGACCGAGTCCCTGCTCTGTGCGGGGAGTATGAAGCAAGGGGAAGCAAGCTGCACAATCTTCCTGTACCTCAAGGAGGAGAACGTGAGCGTGGATTGGCTCTCCACCAGAACCTGCCCATTCGACTCGGATGGCTGCGCGTCTTCGGGTTGAGTGTGGGTTAATTTTTATTTGGTGTGCATTGGAAGAGATGTAGTCTTATAAGGCAAGTATATTCCAAACTCTATATTTTAACTGGAAAAGTTGGGGGTCGTCTTATACGCCCAGTCGTCTTATACGCCGGAAAATACGGTAAGTCCTGGGATTTGAGACTACTCTGCAAACACCCTCCCCCTCCACTAATTTATAGTGCCTAGGGCTGCGATGGTAAACCTTGGCACTCCAGCTGTTTTTGGACTTCAATTCCCAGAAGCCCAACTCCCTGTGAATCCACACAAATGGGTTTACTGTGCATACACGCAGTCACAGGGACTTGGGCTTCTGGGAATTGAAGTCCAAGAACAGTGTGTACGCACAGTAAACTCATTTATGTGGATTCACATGGACTTGGGATTCTGGGAATTGAAGTTCAAGAACAGCTGAAGTGCCAATGTTCACCATCATGGGCCTAAGGATTTGAGGATGAGAGTTTATGGTTCCTTTTCCACCAACAATGTTTCTTATAGCACTGGCAAATAGTTTCTTTCTTTACAAAACTTAACAGTCTCCATGATGTGATGAAACTGATTAGTCCAGTGATTCCCAATGTGGTGCCCAGGCCCCACAGGGTGGCTTCAATTCCCAGAAGCCTAAGTCAGTACATTGGCTGATCAGTGAGCTGATCGGTTTTTCTACAAACCAGACTTTGAGAGCTCTGTGAGGAACAAAGAGCAGAAGGAAGCCAGTAGTACTGAAAACACCAGAAACACACCTTTCTGAGAGAAAAAATAATCATGATGTATAACTCAAATGTCAACATGTTCCTCTTTGCCTCAAAGCTACCACAGTAATGATGTCTGACTCATTTCGCCTCATTTCTTCTAGTCTTCTAAACCATAGATAAGCGAGTGTTGCATTTGCTTTGCTCTGTAATTACTAAATAGCAATAATGATAGGTTCTTCTGCTACAGCACCCCCTTTCATTAATAAGAATTATAATAAAACAGCAGTAAAAAGATTGCTTTTAATATGATACCGTATTGTCAGGAAGAACAGGGTAGCGTTCCAAGTTGATTCGCATGAAAAATCAGACTAATATTACTATATCAAAGCTTTAACTCTTGCACATTTAAAACATCAAGTGAAAAAATGAATAGGTATTAGGAGAAAATAGAGATAGCAATGAAGAAAAATAGTCATAGGTATAACTATCCTTATGTGATCATTATTCAAAAATTTAAAAACAAAACAAAACCCTAACAGATGTTCCATCCTGGAACATGGCTAGTGTTTAAAAACAACAGCAAAACCATCTAATGGTTGAAATCTCATGCAGCTCTGCAGTTGTAAATGGTGATGTAATCAGCTATAGACATTAATCTTTAATTTGGAGCAATGGTTCCCAACGCGGGGCCCACGCCCCATAGGGGGGCTTCAATTTCCAGAAGCTTAAGTCAGTACATTGGCTGATCAGTGCTTTGCAGAATTGACGTCCAAAAGCCAAAGGTTGGGAAACCCTGACTTAGAATTTCCTATTTATCATCCCTCCCCCTTCCCCCCACCCAAGTTCCAGAGCTCCTTATGGATCTTTTTTGACTTGTTGAAGCTTTTTGGGACAAGGGCAGGGGGTTTAGTTTCAATGTCTAACTTGTGACCATTTTGCTACATGTTTTAGATCAAAGGTCAAGACCATCTGATGGGACAACTTACTCAATTAATGCAGTAGTTCAGGTTGAGATATCCAACACACTGTCATGTCCTGTGCTGTGGAACCAATTTCAACTTGTAATATCTGATGAGACTGACAAGACACTTGCACGTTGTAGAGCCACCACCTATCTTTGAATCCTTCCCTATTGAGTGCAACACATAATCTTTTTGGGCTTTAAATACCTGAACTGGAATACCATCATCTCCACTACGTTCAGCTGGGCCATCTCATGTTTGACTCCATCCAGCTTACCTTGATTCAAAGATGATTCATATTACAGTACATTCCAGGCTCCTATGTAATTCTGTTCTTTACAGCATTGGACTTTCCTTTCAGATCCATCCATAGCTGAGAGACCTTTGGCCCAGCCTCTTCACTCTTTCTGGGGCTATTTGTACTTGCCCTTCGCTCTTCCCTAGTAGCATACTGGACTATGGCTTGTTCATCTTGGATGACCCTATGTGGCATAGCTCATAGTCTCACTGAATGACACAAACTCCCTCACCACAGCAATGCAATGATCTCTCTCGCTCTCTCTCATTCTCTGTGTAATCCTTATGCACATTTATTTGTACTGTAAATCCTTTTGAATTCAATAGAAAAGTTATCTGAATAAATATACGTATGGTGTGCTTAATACCTGAAAAATTTACTTTTTAAAGAATGCAACAACCAAAATTCTGAAGCTTGTATAGTTTGTGGAGTGTGAATAGGTTATGGGTGCCAGACGCAGCTTACTGTCAAACTCCTGGCCTACCACTCTACACAAACGTAACCTATGCCTCTCTCCACTGACCACATATATAAATACAAGTGGAGAGCAACTTCTCCTCACCTCTGCCACACCTGAAACAATTTCTTACATTTATCATAGAAAATTTAGGAAGCTAACTGCAACAGATTCAAACCAAGGAAGCCAGAAAATATTGCAGTTTTACTTTGTTCTTTGCATGTTTGCCCATTTCTAGATCAGAGCTTTAGCATAATGGTTTTTCTGTACTTTTGCTTCTATATGGTTTGGAGACAAGCAACCACAAAAAGAAGAAGTGAAATTGCCACCTTCAGGCCCAATAGCCAGCTGTTAAGGAGTGAAAATTAAATAAACAGATTATACTGTTTCACACTGGAAGAACATAGTTATAGTGTATAGCCCTTAAATTTTGCTACACAGGTGTTACTTGCCATCTAGTGGTTATCATTCAGAACAGCTTCTGAATAGCTTCTGGGGATTAATCATGCGAAAACATGGTTTGGAATACAGTGGTAACTCGCTTAAAGAGCATAATGTGTTCCACGGGATTGCTCTTTAAGCGAGTTTGCTCTTTAAGCGAAAACACCATTGTAAATGATCAATTGTAGTTTGTTGTTGTTGTTGTTCAGTCGCACAGTCGATTCCGACCCTTTGCGACCCCATGGACCATTTTCCTCCAGGCACCTCTGTCTTCCACCATTCTCCTCAGCCCACCAAGCTCTGTGCCCATTGTATCCACAATACCATCTATCCATCTCATCCTTGGACGCCCCCTTCTTTTCTTGCCCTCCACCTTTCCCAGCATCAAGGCCTTCTCAAGTGAGTCCTCCCTTCTCATTTGATGTCCAAAGTACTTTAGCTTCATCTTCACTATTTGTCCCTCCAATGAACAGTCAGGATTGATTTCTTCCAGTATTGACCTATTTGTTCTCTTTGCTGTCCAAGGGACTCTCAGGACTCTCCTCCAACACTACATCTCAAAGGCATCTATTCTTCTGCGCTCAGCCTTCCTAACGGTCCAGCTCTCACACCCATACATTACCACTGGGAATACCATTGCTTTGACTATGCGAATTTTTGTTTTCAAGGTGATATCTCTGCTTTTCACTATATTCCCCAGGTTTCTCATAGCTTGTCTCCCTGTAATCAGTCATCTTTTTATTTCATGGCTACAGTCGCCATCTGCAGTGATCTTAGATCCCAGGAAAGTAAAATCTGTCACTGCTTCTACTTCTTCCCCATCTATTTTCCAGGGACTGATCGGACCTGTTGCCATTATCTTGGTTTTTTTGATATTAAGTCTCAAGCCAGCTTTTGCACTCTCCTCCTTCAATCCAATCAAGAGGTTCTTTAGGTCTTCCTCACTTTCTGCCATTAGGGTGGTATCGTCTGCATATCTCAGATTATTGATGTTTCTCCCAGCAATTTTAATTCCAACTTTTGATTCTGCCAGCCCTGCATTGTGCATTATGTGCTCTGTGTATAGATTGAATAAGCAGGGTGATAAAATGCAGCCTTGTCTTACTCCTTTTCCTATTCCAAACCACTCTGTCATTCTGTGTCCTGTTCTAACTGTTGCTTCTTGGTTCATGTACAGATTTCTCATGAGACATATGAGGTGTTCTGGTATTCCCATCTCTTTAATTACTTGCCACATTTTGTTGTGGTCCACACAGTCAAAAGCCTTGGTGTAGTCAATAAAACAAAAGTAGACTTGTTTCTGGCATTCTTTTGTTTTCTCCATGATCCAACGTATGTTGGCAATGTGATCTCTAGTCCCCCTGCCTCTTCTGAAACCGGCCTGCACCTCTGGTAGTTCTCTCTCCACATGTTGCTGAAGTCTATCCTGTATTATCTTGAGCATCACCTTGCTGGCATGTGGGATAAGTGCAATTGTTCAGTAATTTGAGCATTCTTTGGCATTGCCTTTTTTTAGGATTGGAACGTACACTGATCTTTTCCAATCCTGTGGCCACTGTTTTGTTTTCCAAATTTGCTGGCATATTGAATGCAGTAGTTTGATTCCATCATCTTTTAGGGCTTTGAAAAATTCAATTGGGATACCATCATTTCCACTAGCTTTATTGTTTGCAGTGCTTTTTAGGGCCTTTCTGACTTCACTCTCCAGAATGTCTGGTTCAAGTTCAAATTTCTCATTATTGTTATTATCAGGAGTGTTGAGGTCCTTTTTGTAGAGTTCCTCTATGTACTCTTGCCATCTTTTTTTGATCTCTTCTGCTTCAGCTAACTCCTTTCCATCTTTGTCCCTTATCATGGTCATTTTTGCTTTAAATGTTCCCTTGATTTCCCCAATTTTTTTGAAAAGATCTCTAGTCCTGCCTCTTTTGTTGTTTTCCTCCATTTCTTTGCACTGTTCGTTCAGGCAGTTCAATTGTAGTTACTTTTTCAAAAATTATAAATCCAACAACTCCACAACCACCTTGGATCAGTTTCCCAGCTCTGCAAAGGCAACTTTTATATAGAGGGTAAGAGCTGTAGTTGCAGGTACACTTACATCAAATGCCATCAAAATCAGAATCAAAATGCATATGCTCAAACTGCACATTAGTTCAGTTACAATTACTAAACAAACACACTTCGAATGAAAAGTAACAAAGATATGGGGCAACTGGCTGAATTTTTTTTACTGCTGGATCACTCCAGTCTTAGGCTACAATTCTAAACTCACTTCCTAGGAGCAGGTCGAATTTAGGTCAATGGGGCTCATTTTTAAGAGGATGTGTGTAGAATTACACTTGTTGTAGGCCTCAACCTTATAGCAACTTCTGAAGAAATGGTATAATTTGCCACAATTCTGGTTGCAGGGGAAAGGCATTGTGGTCCTTGTCTACTGTCCTTGGAAAAACACAAACCAGTTGTCAACCCCCATAGAGGTCTTCATCATGGGGGTATCACAGAGTTGTGGATGATGCAGAACCCCTCTCCCCTGCAATAATAATAATAATAATAATAATAATAATAATAATAATAATAATAATAATAATAATAATAATAATAATAATAATAATAATAATAATAATAATAATAATAATAATAATAACAACAACAACAACAACAACAGCAACAACAACAACAACAATAATAATGACCTGATCTATAGAATTAGGGAGAAACCTTTTGCCTAGCAAGATATTACAGTCCACAATACAACAAGCAGAATGTGAAACTTCTGAACTGAGTTAGCCCCCATTGTCTAACCTACTTTTAAGAAAGGAGCTGAGTGCATAGATCTGCCCATGAATGGGGGTGGGGGTGGTAGGAACAGTATGTTTTCTTTCTATACTATCCTAGTCTGAAGGTTTGTCCGTGATGGAGAGTTGGTTTACACTTGTGGTTCTTTTTTTAGTGACCAAATAAAGATAACACAGGGTCGCAGTGGCTGGTGGTTAAGACACTGAGCGTGACGACCAGAAAGTCAGCATATCAGCACCTGTCATGTGTCCCAGCTCCTGGCAACCAAGCAGCTCAAAAGCAAGAAATTGCAAGAAATTACCACTTCAGCAGGAAAGGTAACAGCATTCTCTGTGTGCTCTAGTCACACCTGTCACATGACCATGGAAAGAGTCTGCAGACATTAGACAGCACTGGTTCTGTGGCTGTAAACAGAGATGAGCACCAAACCCTAGTCCAGGGGTGCCCAAACTATGGCCTGGATCCGGCCCCCGTGCCAATTCTTCCGGCCCACGAATCCCTTGTCGCTCCCGGAAGCGGAAGCAAAATGCACAAGTTTCGCAGGCTGGATCAATTAGCCGGAGGGGGGGGTGTCGGGTCAAGCCCCCGGGCCATAGTGACTGGACCCCAGAACCACGCAACCGGCCTGCAGCCTGAAAAATTTGGGCACCCCTGCCCTTGTTGGACACAACTGGCTTTCGAGCAAGTACCCTTTATCTTGCGTTACCCAACTTTTGGGTTTTGGACTTCAATTCCCAGAAGCCTAAGTCAATTCCCTAAAAGTACTGATCGGCCAATATACTGACTAAGGCTTCTGGGAATTGAAGTCCCCCTGTGGGGCGCGGGCTCCACCACCTCGAAAGGCAACACAAACCCCTGCCTTGTGATGGAAGGAAGAGTCCTGCACAGCTGCCCTTGGGGAATTTCCCCACAGGAAAAGGAAATGAGAGAAGACTGAAAAATCCTAAAACCGGTTTTTGGGTATCCTTGGGTTTTGGAGTTCAATTCCCAGAAGCCTAAGTCAATTCCCCAAAGTACTGATCGGCCAATATACTGAGTTAGGCTTCTGGGAATTGAAGTCCCCCTTCGGTGACTCAGAATTCTTAAGAATTACAGTATCCCCTTCTTATTTCTTAATTCTGTAATTCTTAATTCTTAAGAGTTACAGTATCCCCTTCTCGTCTGAGTCACGGAACTGGACGCTCCGCCCAGGGAGCCGCTGCTTTCCTCATTCCCCAACCACTCTCCCAAGGACGCCTCCCCCCTGTCGGAGGACAATAAATGCCACCTTCCGGCTTCCCCTTTAAGCGCCCGACGCCGTTACTAGGGTGGCCGAAGAAGCGGGCAAACTGAATTGCTCCGGCGGCAACACCCGGGGACGGCCCTTGGTTCCGCTGCAGCTGCTGCGGCTCTCCCGGCGCCATGGCGTTTGCCTGCTTGGTAAGGATGGGTGGGTGGAGAGAAAGGATGAAAGAATTTTCCTGCAATCTAGTGCTGGTCAGGGGTTGGGGCTGTTTCGACGAGAATCCAGAAGCGCGCCAACACGGATTTGGGGGGAGGGAGAGCAATAACAATTAGCAATAGCAATTAACACTTCTCTACTCACCTCCTGCCAACCTAGCAGTTCGAAAGCAAGACATTGCAAGTAGATAAATAGGGACCACTTCGGTGGGAAGGTAAACAGCGTTCTGTGCGCTCCCGGTGTCTAGTCATACCTGCCACATGACCACGGAAATGTCTGCAGAAGCAGACAGCGCTGGGCTCTTCGGCTATGAAACAGATATGAGCACTGAACCTTAGAGTCGGATACAACTGGCTTTCGAGCAAGGGAGAGACCTTTACCTTTACATGGTCTTACCTACTTTGGCCTTTACTACAGAATCTAATGACTAACATTAACTGTATAACTGTTAACCGATGAGCACTGAACCCTAGAGTCGGATACGACTGGCTTTCGAGCAAGGGAAACCTTTACCCACCACATAGCGCTTAATGGACGATTCACAAGACAATTAGCATCCCCCCCATGCTTGGGTACTCGTTTTACCGAGCACGGGAACAATCAGTCATCCTTGATCCCCGACAGGATCGAGCTCACAATGTTGTGTACAGCAGTTTAACTCCTTCGCCACCAGGGCTCATTAGGGAGGGAAGTTAAGTCATGTAACTTGGGAATGGGCAAGTAGGAGGAGACGAGGAGGAAGACAACCCAGAATGTGGAGCCGTCGAGGGCCCAGGGGCCAGGTTTTGGATAGGAGAAGACCCGCTCCAGGAGTTGGTGGGAGTAGGTTTCGCTGGGCCAGTAGGCTTCGCTTCCCTTCCCAGCTCCAACTGGCCTTTACTTGTGCAAAGATCCGCTTGGATTGTCTCAGCACCACAAAGAGAGTGCTGAGCTCTGTTAATTAAATCATACCAATTATACTAACTCATTTTCTGAATTAGTTGGTTTGGTCTTCACTGAAGCCAGGTACTTGTTAAATCTCAGTGAAGCCATAGTTTTTCACTTGGTCAGTGAGTATAGTTTATGTGTGTGCTTGTTGCTTGGCATTTATTTTTGCATCATTTTCAATTCCTTCAGATATATATTAAGAAGTAATAGAACGTTCAATTTTTTGGGGAAATATCTGCACTGTTTTTGTAACAGCACAATTCTGCCATATCCCTAAATTTGAATATTCTGTGGTTAAATTTCCCAATTGATTTGATAAAAACCATGTTATATCATGATTATACATTTGAAACGCGGAAAATTAGAATGTCGTGCAATTGTCCATTCATTTCACTTAAAAGGTAAAATAAACATATGAGATAGACTCACTACATGCAAAGCAAGAGATGTCATGCCTTAATTCGTTACATGCGATTATGTGATGATTATGGGGTACATGAGATTGTGGGGTTGGGGTATTCATAAACTAAACCATAAGCATCAATATTATAACAAAGTAAGGTTTGAACTATCTCACTTTGCAAGCAATGAGTCTATCTCATATTTCTTTCACCTTTTAAGTTGCATTACTGAACTGAGTGAACATTTGCACGATATTCTAATTTTTCGAATTTCACTTGTATATTAAGAAGTAATAGAACGTTCAATTTTGGGGAGAAATATCTGCACTGTTTTTGTAAAACAGCATAATTCTGCCATATCCCTAAATTTGAATATTCTGTGGTTAAATTTCCAAATTGATTTGATGAAAACCATATTAATTGTTATGGTTAAAACTTTTAATCAGATTTTCCCCCGGTTAATATGATTAGTGGCTTCTCAGGTGATGTTCATCCCTGCTATTTTATCTTTCCTTGTACATTAATACAATATAATAATTTTATTTTCTAAATGATGTTAATCTCGCTTTGTATATGAAGCTAGAAAGTTAATATCCTCCTTAAAGGATAATTTTTTAGTAAGTCAATAGAGAAGTCTAGTCTAGTTTTACTTAATGGGTACTTGTAGGTTATATTTTTGATTTTGCTTTATTGTGTATGCGTTTTTTTAAAATTATTTTATTGTACTTGTTTGTCATGCTTTGTTTTTTTATTTTATTCTAATCTGTCGAGAGTAGTGATTTCACTAATCTGGTGGGAAATGAATGAGTGTTGTTTTTTATTCCCATGGGCTGGTAGAAGAGAGATGCATTTCTTGCCCACCACTATGGTTGACATTGTTGAAAACTACCTTATTCTCAGCCAGCACAAAAAAGGTTCCAGGTTAGCTTAGAAAGGTGCAGAGGAATCTGATCCTTTGTTTTTTGTCAGCTTGCATGCTTCTTGGCATGAAATTCCTTAAACCAGTTGTTCACCAGCTAGGGCTTGAAAAGGCAGTACTAGCTGTTTTTTAACTGAAACAGCAGATTAAAGAATTAAACAATAAAATGAACAAGAAATCACTATGTGTATAACACTTGCTATGATACATATGTACATGATCCAAGAACAACAAAAATAGTACCCTATGTGTTTTGTTTTTTAAATGCTACAGGAGGATCCAACATTGGAGAGGCATTTCAAAGGCCACAGAGATGCAGTAACGAGTGTGGATTTCAGTTTGAATAAGAAGCAGATTGGTAAGTTAACAACTTTATCTTTATTTTCTTCAAGTTTTTTTTATACAGTTCCAAGTCTGTAAAAAGTTATCTCTAAATTGTTCAAAAGTCATTAATATTCTGATTCAGCAGTGTAAACTGCACATTTTAGTGGTCTACTGATTGCTGCCAGAGACATGCACCTATGAGGACTTAGGTTTGGGCAACGACAAAGCAAAGAAAGTGGTTTCATTTTGGCAGTCCAGGGTTTGATTGGGACACGAAAGAAGAAGAAGAAGAAGCTGCACATTCTTAAAAGCCAAGTTAGTTTAGAACTCTATATAAAACAAGGGAGGAGAATATAAAGGCCCTTCAGATTTTGGCTTTGGTCTACCAGCATGGCCAATAAGGCAGTAATGATGAGAACTGTAATGCATCAACCTTTGGAGTTCTGCCTGATATAGTCAATTATTTGTCCTGATACGGACTTTTTGACATCATCCCTGCTTTTAAGATTTGATAAACCCACATTTTTTGCCATCAATTTCAAGTTCCAAATGTTAAATTAATAATATAGTTTTTAGATTTAATGGCTTAGACTCGATAGACAGAGTGCCAGAAGAATTATGGACAGAGGTGCGGGACATCATACAGGAGGCAGCAAGGAAAACGATACCAAAAGAAAACAACTGTAAGAAAGTAAAGTGGTTGTCTGATGAGACTCTTAAAATAGCAGAGGAAAGAAGGAATGTAAAAAAAGGCAAAGGAGAAAGGGAACTTTTTTAAAAAAATTATTTATTTATTTTTTTAAAAAAAATTATTTATTTTTTTTAAAAAATTGTATTGCTGCCCCCTCGCCTGGGGCAACTCTGGGCGGGCCACAACTGGATATAGAACATAACATTCATACTAAAAATCATTTTAAAAACCCCGTTAAAAACACATTAAAAACCATTAAAAACTCACCCACCCCATCTGCAAAGAGGGAAAGTTCAAATAAGCCAGCGGGCAGGCACCGCCTCCCCAGCAGCACCCCACACCTCCTCAGCCAGCCAGTTTTGAGTTTCCTAAAGGGCAGCAATTCTGTCTGCAACCGTAACTGTGTCAGCAGAAGGATCTATAGGGATCTATAGCGCCAGAGTGGGCACGGAGAAGGCCCTCCTCCTTGTGCTAGAGAGGAGAGCCCCTCTAGCTGATGGTACAGTTAGAGAGCCCCTCCTATCCGCTCTAGTCGGGCGGGCAGACATTCTTGGGGCGACAGAATTGTAAAGAAAAGCAAGGAGAGATAAGGAAACCTACCTAAATGAACAGTACAAAGAAATAGTGGAAAACAACCTAAGGGGTAGGACTAGAGAGCTTTTTAAAAAAAGGGGGAAATCAAGGGAACGTTTAAAGCAAAAAATGTCCATGATAAGGGACAAAAATGGCAAGGAGTTAGTTAATGTTTATGTTTATTGGATTTATACAACGCTCTACTCAGGCACAAGGACAACTCAGAGCAGCAACAACAAATTAATATACATACAGATTACAACAATATAATGATATACATAATCACAGATACCAAATAAATACTCAGAAAAATCCACAATGTTACAAAGTATAACAACAAGATAATAATCAGCCCCTAATTACAATATAATAATCCAAAATGACAAAATAATACATCAATGTGAATCCAAAAAATATAGCATAATCAATCAATATCAGCATTGCGACACAGTACAATAGGATCCCTAAAATACAAAGATTCAGTCAGCCTATGCAATGCATCACAGTAACAAAACTTGATGCAGAAGAGATAAAGAAACGATGGCAAGAGTACACAGAAGAACTCTACAAAAAGGATCTCAACACCACTGATAATCACAATGATGAGAACATTGAACTTATGCCAGACATCCTAGAGAGTGAAGTCAGGAAGGCCCTAAAAAGCACTGCAAACAACAAAGCTACTGGAGTTGATGGTATCCCAGTTGAATTTTTCATAGCCCTAAAAGATGATGGAATCAAATTATTGCATTCTATATGTTAGCAGATTTGGAAAACAAAACAATGGCCACAGGATTGGAAAAGATCAGTATACTTTCCATTTCTAAAAAAGGGTAATTCCAAAGAATGTTCAAATTTTTGGACAATTGACTCATCCCACATGCTAGCAAGTTGATGCTCAAGATAATTCAGGATGGACTGCAGCAGTGTGTAGAAAGAGAACTACCAGAGGTGCAGACTGGGTTCCGAAGAGGCAGGGAGACTAGAAACTACATTGCCAACATATGTTGGATCATGGAGAAAACAAAGGAATATCAAAAACAAGTCTACTACTGTTTCATTGACTACACCAAGGCCTTTGACTGTGTGAACCACAACAAAATGTGGCAAGTAATTAAAGAGATGGGAATACCAGAACACCTCATATGCCTCATGAGAAATCTGTACAAGAGTCAAGAAGCAACAGTTAGGACAGGATACAGAATGACAGAGTGGTTTAGAATAGGAAAAGGAGTAAGACAAGGCTGCATTTTGTCACCCTGCTTATTTAATTTATACACAGAGCACATAATGCACAATGCAGGGCTGGCAGAATCAAAAGTTGGAATTAAAATTGCTGGGAGAAACATCAACAATTTGAGATATGCAGATAATACCACCCTAATGGCAGAAAGTTAGGAAGACCTAAAGAAGCTGCTGCTTAGGTTGAAAGAAGAGAGTTCAAAAGCTGGCTTGAGACTCAACATCAAGAAAACCAAGATAATGGCAACAGGAACTATCAGTCCCTGGAAAATAGATGGGGAAGAAGTAGAAGCAGTGTTTTACTTTCTTAGGACGGATGTGAGGGCGATATGGCTGCGGCATCTATCACCCCATTGATCACCAGGGTTGATTTGGCTGATCTGGTTGGCTAGGCGGGTGTCCCCTCCCTCCCTCACCGCTCCATGTGCGTCCCTCTCGAAGCTGCGTGCTTGGTAGAAGAGGACTACCGTCCCAGATAGGAGTGTACCGTTCTTTGGTCAAGGGTATACGATAGCTGCGCTCCCCTGCTAGAACTTCCAATCAAGCTCAAGATCCTTTTTTAGGATCAAAGATCACTGCAGATGGTGATTGTAGCCATGAAATAAAAAAGGTGACTGATTCTTGGGAGACAAGCTATGAAAAACCTGGGTAACATAGTTAAAAGTAGAGACATCACCTTGCAAACCAAAATTCGCATAGTCAAAGCAATGGTATTCCCAGTGTTAATGTATGATCTTGAGAGATGGACCATTAGGGAAACTGAGCGCAGAAGAATAGATGCCTTTGAAATGTGGTGTTGGAGGAGATTTTTGAGAGTCCCCTGGTCAGCGAGGAGAACAACTAGGTCGATCTTAGAAGAAATCAACCCTGACTGCTCATTGGAAGGTCAAATAGTAAGTATGAGGCTGAAGTACTTTGGGCATCAAATGAGAAGAGAGGATTCACTTGAGAAAGCTTTGATGCTGGGAAAGTTAGAGGGCAAAAGAAGAAGGGGACGGTCAAAGATGAGATGGCTAGATGGTATTGTGGACACAATGGGCACAGAGCTGGGTGGGTTGAGGAGGATGGTGGAAGATAGAGGTACGTGGAGGGCAGTGGTCCATGGGGTCGCGAAGGGTCGAAATCGACTGTGCGACTGAACAACAAAATAAATACAGTACAAACTTAAAATAAGAATGAATAGTGAAAATGTACCTGCTATACTTTCCTTAATTAGGGGCAAAATATTTTTCCAATATACAGAGAAAATGAATTTAGATCACAAAGTTTATTCAATTTATTATTACTATTATTTATAGTATGCTGCTACAGAAGATAAGAATGTTTCCTTGTGTATGTTTTACCCACCAATATATATCATCACTATTAGGCTCAGTTGTAATTAAACAACACTGTGCAAGCTCTTAAGTTCACTGTATCTCTTAATTAGGCTAGGTGGCAAAGTGGCATAAAACAAAACCTTGTGGGTTTATAATTGCTCCTAAAGATATTGTCTCCTGTATGTTTTGGACTTTGTTTTGTTCTGGCAATTTCTGTTTCTGTTGTCAGGAGTAACTCAGATAGATTAAGTTTCTAATTTCCTTGGAATCCTTTATCAAGCAAGAGGATTGGAGAGGGATGTCGTTCTCCAAAGTTGAAAATGATTAAGTCCTTCACTGGATGATGCTTTTCTGGTTTTCTGCCTGATTTGATTGATTGATTGATTCGAAGGGTTCAATGTGAAATGAAAGTACTGTATCCAGTATTACTTCAAAATAAATGCCTTGTATTCAGTGAAACTGTAATCCAATAATTTCCTCAATGGGAGTTCAAAATGAAAGTCTCTTATAGTCAATTATGGAGCAATCCAACACGTAATATTATCATGTACAAAGAATGAATTTCTCGCACTTCATAGAACAGTCCAGCAAGTGAATTATCATGCTTCAAAATTGAATTTCTCACACTTCAAACCTATTCTGATAAATGGTTTTCGAGAAAATTCTTCATCAGGAAGATTAACATATATCCTTTTGCGTCAATGGCCTCACTCAGTTACTCTTTCAGTGCCTAATGCAAGCAATGGGCAGCCAGGACCTTTGTGGCCACTTGTGTTCGAGCTACTCTTTCCATTCCTTTATTTCAAATTCCTAATGCCTTCTCTGAAATGTGCTCATGCCTTCTTGGGGAAACTGTCCCCTGTGTTTGGCAACCAATAATCTACCAAGAAGGTAAAGCAAATTAGGCAAATATATGCCATACACAGTATGCTGTAGGTAGGACTCAACCCTTAAGCCAGTGATGGCGAACCTTTTAGAGACCGAGTGCCCAAACTCAGTGGGCTGCCATCTGCCCTGCAGAGAGGCGGGGCGAACTCTGTGCTAGAGGGAGGAAGGAAGCACTCCCATTGGTCTGCTGGACAGAGGGGTGGGGAAAGTTCTGTGCTGGGGGAAGGAGGAAGTGCTCCTGCTGGGCAGAGGGGCGGGACGAACTCTGTGCTGGGGAAACAGCACGCGTGTCCATAGAGAGGGCCCTGAGTGCCATAGGTTCCCCACCACTGCCTTAAGCAATAGTTCTTTCCCTAGTTATCTTTGACACAAATTGACAAAGATTGAAAGAAGCTACAGTACTGTACAGAGAATTTGGAGTGGAGGAAAAAGACAAGAGGAAAGGCAGATAGAAGTATAAATGTCTGTCTAACTTGGAGGAAAGTGGTTTCTAACATTTTAAACTTTGTGATGAATTGGTATGTCTTTGGTGGCTTTAAAAAGCAATGAGAGGCTTTTAGAGAGACACCGTGCGCTCCAGTGTCTACTCATGCCTGCCACATGACCACGGAAACATTTGCAGAAGCAGACAGCACTGGCTCTTCGGCTTTGAAACAAAGATGAGCACTGAAACCTAGAGTTGGATACGACTGGCTTTCGAGCAAGGGAAACCTTTACCTTTACCTTAAAAGCAATGAGAAACAACAGGTGGCAGTAAAGGCAATTTAAACTGAATATTGGGAAATGTGTTCCTATTTCGAGAACAGTTTGTTTGTGGAATAACTTTTTTGCTTATAAATCTTCCATTTGCTTTCCTGTCTATTTTAAAGGGGGGGGGGGGGAAATCCAGAAAACCTTACATTATTTCAAATGAAATTTTACTATAGCCTGGTGTTAAAATGAATTATTTTTGTATTTATTGTACTTTTATTTCTTTGATTAGAGAATTGCTTTCTTTCAAGTGGAGAAAAGAAAATTTCAGGCTGGTGATTCATATAACTGTCGACTTGTATGATCTGTTTCCAGAGTAATTTGTATAAAATAATGAGTGTCACCTTTCATTTAATCTAGTTAGTGGCTCTATGGATTCTTGTTTGATGATCTGGAGTATGAAACCTCAGATGAGAGCCTATCGCTTTGTGGGTCACAAAGATGCAGTAATGTGTGTACATTTTTCACCATCTGGCCATCTGATTGCTTCAGGCTCTAGAGATAAAACAGTACGCTTATGGGTTCCAAGTGTGTAAGTATATCCTGATCTTCCTTACTTCCCATTTTTATAAAATATATATTTTCGCCTTGCTTCTTGAGTTCGCCAAGATCAGAATATTTTTAAAGTGAATCCAACTGTGAAGATGGCTGTATTTTATCTTTTGAAGGAGAAATTATTTTTTCTTCTATGTTTATATTGTGTTTTCATCCAAAGGCATAAGGCGAGAACAACGTCAAAGCATCTGTTTCTCTTCATAATGAAGAGGCTCAAGAACTCTACCTCTTTGACTTAGCTGTAACACAGCCAGTTTACAGAGTTTGTAACCAAAATCCTGTTGCTTATTGTAGTAAATCTCACTAGAATAGGCATATTGAATCAATGGGGATTTGGTGAGTCAGCTCCACTGTAAGTTTCATTTATTCAAATGGATATACTCTAATTGTAACTTACTGTAGCATAGTAAGTTGAAGATAGAGTTGGTTCATTTGAATCCATGGAACATATGAAGGAATTAAGTCATTAAACCCCCATTGATTCAAGGGGTCTACTCTAATACAATTTATTGTGCTAAGCAACAGGATTTTGGCCATTGTATTTGCCCTCTGGTTCTGGATCAGTTCAAACTTGTTCCTGGTTACAAATGACTTAAGGCCAGAGCAATAGTGGTGGTGGAGTTACAATACCTCTGTCCTCCATAAACCGAGAGAAGCTTCTGACCTAAATCAAACATTCATCCAAAATCCATCATCTAAACTAGTATTTGACAGATAGTGCCACAGATGTTCCTTCCTGTCCCCTCCACCTTGAAGCTCTCTATACCACAAACCCCTGGAGCAGGACTGAAGATCAAGCAGGCAGTTGCAGCAGGGAAGAGGGATTGTCCAGCTCCATGCTGTATGCATGGAAGCTGTTTTATCAGTGGATGATTTATACCATGGGCCCGTCTTGTGTCAGGGAAGATGTCATGAGACACACTTGTATGGCAGGAACATTGGTGTTCTGGAGCGTAATTAGGGGCAGAAGGAAATCTTGTATATCACCATATGGCTTTTATCTTTTAAGAAACATGCTTAGCTAGGAGGTTTTCCTCTATTTCTTTTGTGTGACTGGTAAAGAGCCTGCATTTTCTGCTTTTAAGAAGCAGGCCTACACTGCTTGAGAATAAAATACATGCCACTGGACTGAGATTTTATGTGGTTTATTGGAGCAAGCCTGTTTCAGCAACATTTTTTCAAAATTCTTGCTAGTTTGTTGAATTTTAGTTTTACGCAAGGCAACCGAGTCCTGTACAAGAACATATAAGAATATTTGGAACTCATTATTTATTTGTGCAAGAAAGGCTCAAGGTGAAGAGAGTTGTTATTAAATGTGAATTACTCATTGGATGGCCACTAAGAAGCTTAGCTGGCCCCTTACATCCTTTCCCTCGCTGAAGGAACACATGTGTTGTTTTTGTACATTCTTCGTATTGCATCTCTGGAACAAAAAGTTTTAATAAGACACTTTTTTGACTTCAGTACTCCAAATGTTAGTTGTTATAATTATTTCATGTAAAGGGTACAAACACAAATTGCCTGATGTTGGGAGCTGTTCCAGTTACTGAACTGAAGTGGAACAGTTTGTTCGTGTTCTGTGTTTGATAAGTTCTGCTTGGCTAAGATCAACAATCCTCCAAATGTACATTATATACAGTATATATATTATATATAACTTACATTATATATAACTTACATTCTGCTTGGGGGAATGAGGGGAAGCTTACGTCCACACCCTTGCTTTATAGGTTATGATAATTTGTTTTAATGGGGTTGTTCTTGTTTTAAGGGTTTTAAGATTGTATGCTGCCCAGAGTCTTCGTGAGTTGGGCAGCTCTATAAATATGAATATTAAATTTTATATAATTTAATATTCATATTTATATAGCTGCTTATATATATATATATATATATATATATATATATATATATATATATATATATATATATATATATATATATATATATATATATATATATATATATATATATATATATATATATATATATATATATATATATATATATATATATATATATAAAATAAAAAAGAGGCAAGTGTGTATAAAGTTCAAACTATTTGGAATGCAATATTTGTTTTATTCTCTTTGTCCAAACTAAGGAAGGGAGAATCAACTGCATTCAAGGCCCATACAGCAACAGTCAGAAGTGTTCACTTTTCGAATGATGGGCAATCGTTGGTTACAGCCTCAGATGACAAAACAGTTAAAGTGTGGTCTGTCCACAGACAAAAATTCTTGTTCTCACTAAGTCAGCATATCAACTGGGTTCGTTGTGCTAAGTAAGTGAAACTGTTTTTCTGTATAACATAGTTGTGATGTATGTCGTGTAGAAGAGAGTTGACTTGCGTAAACATCACTGCTCAGGTGTTTTTCTCTCTATGGGTTAAATCCAAAATTTGTCATACTAAGAGTAGACTCTAAAGGTGTATGTCTTTAGTTCGATTGATTTTATGGACCTTCTCTAAAGTTGACAATCTTTGCATTCACCCCTGTGAGAAACATCATGTGCAGAGACAGTGGCCTATGTGAATACATTACCCATCCTATTCCTGCCAGTATGTGTTGGGGGGAAATTAAATAGGAAACCTGCTTAGAGTGTGCAGATTGTCTTCTACATCTTATCTCAAGATCCATGGGCAGTTACGTTCTGGAAACTAGTAAAAAAGAAGCTGAAAGGGAAAATTGAGAGAGTCCAAACACTCCAAGAGGCATGGAGGCTGTTTACAAAAACAATAACAGAGGCCCAATTGGAATGCATACCCAAAAGGAAAAAGGGCACTGTCAGGTCCAAAAGGACTCCAATGTGGCTTACAGGAGCTGTTCGGGAAGTGATCAAGAGCAAGAAAAGCTCATTTAGAAGATGGAAGGCTTGTCCGAATGAGGACAGCAGGCAGAAACATAAATTCTGGCAGAACAAATGCAAGGCAACAATCAGGAAAGCAAAGCAAGACTTTGAGAAGCGTATAGCTAAAAATACTCAGAGAAATAACAAAGACTTCTTTAAGTACATTAGAAGTAAGAACCCAACTAGGAAGGCCATTGGACCATTAGATGACAATGGAAGGCAAGGGGTTATTAAAGAGGAAACAGAGATTGCAGAGAGACTCAATGAATTCTTTGCTTCAGTATTCACTGAAGAAGACAGAGGCCACATGCCCAAAACAGAGCCTATCTTCGTAGGGAGGGAAACCGAAGAATTAAGCCAGATAGAAATAACCAGGGAGGAGGTCCTTGCATGTCTTGTTAAACTAAACACTGACAAATCACCAGGACTAGATGGCATCCATCCACGAGTTCTCAGGGAACTTAAAGATGAAATTGCTGATCTCCTAGCCAAAATATATAATCTTTCCCTCAAATCAGGCTTTGTGCCTGATGACTGGAAGGTAGCGAATGTAACACCAATTTTCCAAAAAGGATCCAGGGGTGATCAAGAAAATTACCGACCTGTCAGTTTGACATGTGTCCCAGGTAAAGTGATGGAAACCATCCTAAAAGATAGAATTAATAGGCACATAGAAGAGAAGGCGCTGCTAAAGGAGAGCCAACATGGCTTTTGCAAGGGCAAATCATGCCTCACTAATCTGTTGGAATTTTTTGAGAGTGTCAACAAACATGTGGATAAGGGGGATCCAGTTGACATTGTTTATCTGGACTTTCAGAAGGCTTTTGACAAGGTCCCACACCAAAGGCTCTTGAATAAACTTACCAGTCATGGAATAAAGGGACAGGTCTTGTCCTGGATCAGCAACTGGCTAAGGGACAGGAAACAGAGGGTAGCACTAAATGGACACTTCTCCAAGTGGAGGGAAGTAAAGAGTGGGGTCCCCCAAGGTTCAGTCCTGGGACCCCTGCTTTTCAACCTCTTCATAAATGATCTAGAGGTAGGAGTAAAAAGCAAGGTAGCCAAATTTGCTGACGACACTAAATTATACAGGGTAGTGAAAACTGTGAGAGATTGTGAGGAGCTCCAGAGGGATCTCTCGACACTGGGGGAGTGGGCAAAACAGTGGCAAATGAGTTTCAACATTAGTAAGTGCAGAGTGATGCATGTTGGGGCAAAGAACCCCAATTACATTTATAAACTGATGGGTTCTGAACTCTCTGCGACAAACCAGGAAAGGGACCTTGGTGTCCTGGTGGACAACTCAATGAAGGTGTCAACCCAGTGTGCCTCAGCAGTGAAAAGAGCAAACTCAATGCTAGGGATCATTAGGAAGGGTATAGAAAATAAGTCAGCAAGTGTCATTTTGCCTCTTTATAAATCTATGGTGAGGCCCCATCTGGAATACTGTGTACAGTTCTGGTCGCCCTACCTCCAGAAGGATATTATGGAGCTGGAAAAAGTGCAGAGGAGGGCACCCAGAATGATTAGGGGACTGGAACACCTTCCTTACCATCTGAGGCTGCAACGGTTGGGCCTCTTCACTCTTGAACGACGACGTCTAAGAGGTGACCTGATTGAAGTTTATAAAATCATGCACGGTGTGGACAAAGTAGATAAGGAAAAACTGTTTTCCCTATCGCATAACACTAGAACTAGGGGACACTCCATGAAACTTTTGGGTACTAGTTCTCAAACAAATAAGAGAAAGTACTTTTTCACCCAGAGGATTACTGGTCTATGGAACTCCCTGCCAGAAGAAGTGGTGACAGCTGTCAGTCTTGACAGCTTTAAGAAAGGATTAGACAAGTTCATGGAGGACAAGAGTATCAATGGCTATAATTATGGATACTTAAGGACAACCTCCGGGTTGGAGAGATAGGCAGGATATCTCTCAATATCATTTCCAGGGAATCCTAAGCAGGTGAAGGCATCTGCTTGGGAATACCCTGAAGGAAATGGTGAGCCACTGTGTGAGACAGAATGCTGGACTGGATGGGCTGTGGCCTGTTCCAGCAAGGCTGTTCTTATGTTCTTATGTACGTTGTAGCAGGAATGAGTGGAGTTCAGTCTTGCATTTTTTTGTTTTCAAGAAAAAACCCCAGAAATGACTGAATGAGACTTTCATGCAGAACTGAGATTTCAGACCAGTGAAGACCTAAACTGTTGATGAAGTTGTGTAAAATTCCATTTAACTTTCAACATGATTGCCTGTTAAGAATTAGTAACATTTCACAGTGTCAGTTATACTGCCACCAAAACACCTGCTTTTGTAGAAGAAAAGATCATTTATAGCCCAGACTGGTGTGAAAATTAGAATGGTAAATAATACATAGAATAAATAACATCCTATACAGTAAGCACAATTTTCTTGTTTCCATTTTATGTCTAAAAAACAAAAAAAAATCAACTCAATGGCTAAGGAAAGGAGGATGGTTTTTTGCCCTCCCCCTTGTAACTAGAAAAAAAAGAGAGGAAGGGCACTTTTGTTTTCATTATTTCTGAAGACCTGGACAGCACAATCATACACACATTTACCTAGAACTAAGTTTCATTAAACACTGAAAGATCAAATAGGCATATACAGGGTTGCACGGTTAAATTACTTACCTAGATTTGCTTTTAATGCTAGAATTTTAGACAACAAAGGAATGGAGAAACTGAAAAATTAGCATGGCATATCTGTGCCTCCCTGGGCATCTATGGAAGGCTTATCTATGTATGCAATCTTCATACTGTATTTCACAAGTGACATACAGTATTTCAGTTTAGTTATTTAAATAAGGAAATGTTATCTAGTAAACATTTTTACCCATGGCATTCCTGTTAACTTAAACTTCTCTTTAGAATTTCTTCTTCCTCTTTACTTCCTCTTTTACCCCTCCACATGTTGAGGGACTTCAGAATTTCTCATACTGTATGTGAAAAATTACATTGTCCTGACTATAGTCACAGTACATGAATATTTGTTGATTTCCATAAGCGTGTTATGAACTTTTGAAAATGGTCATTTTATTTCAGATGCTAAACAAAATCCTCACTTATGTCATCCCTGAAAAAATGTCTTTCTTCTAGATTTTCTCCTGATGGAAGATTGATTGTGTCATCGAGTGATGACAAAACTGTCAAACTCTGGGATAAAGCAAGCAGAGAATGTGTACATTCTTTCTGTGAGCATGGCGGGCAAGTATCAATACAATTCCTTGGGATTTCAAGGATTTCTCCTACTTCTGAAAAGTATATAAAGACTCGCCCATATATATATATATTTTAAAATCAAGCACAGCATTTTATACCATTTATATTTCTCCCTAGATGCAATTTTAGAAGTAGTCTCATTTTATTAATTAGAATTTGCTTTCCTGTGAGTACACTGATGGTGAGAAGGGAAGTTCCCCAAGCACGGTACATCATATAGAGCAGAAGGACATTTTGAGTTTTTGCCCATCAGAGTACTTAGCAATTGTAAGTCTATTTTCTGGAGTTTCTGTGTCCAACAGCTTTAAAGAGCTACACGCTCCCTTCTGTTCGATGAAAATGTATCATTCCAGCTGTACTGAGCTATCACCAGACATTAAGTGCAGAAGTTAAAGAGGAAACAGGTAGTCTGCAACATGCATGAGCAAGAAGGGCAAGATTGGTCAAGAAACGCACATGTGAGAGTGTGAAATGTTTGGCTTTTAAGCTCAGCTCCATTATTCATGGCCCTGATCAGCAGTTTGGTACTTTGATTTACATTTTACTACAGTTCCTTGTTATTTTTTCTCTTTATCTGGTCTGCACATTCCCACACCTGGGATGCCCTCATCTGGATCTTGGAGGGTCACACTACAAATTTGTTTGTTTTTATTTAATTTTTTTATTGTACTGAAAAAGCACCCCATGCACCCCATGCCCTCCAGTGGCAAAAATTAATGGCGGAGGAGGACAAGGAGTGCTGCAAGGCATTTATGTGTGTGTGGGACACATAACAAACTGTTCCCTAAATCACCAGAAGTAACCTAGGAATTTATTTTTGCATTTCCAATTTTTAGGGGTGTGGGTATTTGCAATCCATAGGGCAGTGATGGTGAACTCTGTGCTGTGGGGAGGAAGGAAGTGCTCCCATTGGGCTGCTGGGCAGAGGAGTGGGGTGAACTCTGTGCTGGGGTGACAGTGTGCATGCCCACAGAGAGAGCTGTGAGTGTTCTCTCTGGCACGCGTGCCATAGGTTCGCCACCATTGCCATAGGGTTTTATATGGCACAGGCCCACATTTCACCCACACCTATGCTGTAGGAGTGATATAATTGCTGTGACACTTTTACATTTTATATAATTTTCATGCACTATAAACTACTGAGCACATATAAGAGAAAGGAAAATACAATCAAATAGCCATGACACTTCTACATACCTTCCCCATAGTGCTTAGTGCACAATGGACAGTCCACAAGTTAATTAGCATTTCCCCCCAACATGCTGAGGACTCATTTTACTGACCTCGGAAGGATGGAAAGCTGAGTCAACGTTGAGCCTCGTCAGGATCCAACTCACAACATTTTGGCAGCAGTACTACTGTTTAACCTCTGCTCCAGCAGGGCTCCTGTGACATGATCTTGTGTTGTATTGTTTTCAGTTTTTCCATTGCCATATAGCAGCTTTGATTTTTGTTCCTTTGATAATTGAATTTATATCCTTCCCTCCCTCTAATAAGGTCATAACTTTATAGGGCTCTGTAATTGCATATGGCTGAAAGTAATTATAGAGCTTATGAAATCGGGAACTCTGATAAAGTAACATTCCTGTTACAGATGCTTTGTGATGGCATTGATGTGAATATAGTTACAAAGGGCTTTATGGATGTTCACAATTAATGCCCAAATCCAGTGGTACCTCGCTTAAAGAGCATAATACGTTCCACGGGATTGCTTTTTAAGCAAGTTGCTCTTTAAGCGAAACACTTGGAAAAAGCGCTGCTGCTGCCATTGTAAGTGAACGATTGTGACTTCTGGCCGTGTGGGTGGGTTGTGAACTCCGATTTAGTTGTTAAGCGAGTTTTTGGTTGTTTTTAGTTGTTAAGCGAGGCGAACCATTCAGAGAAAATTCTGCTCTTTAAGCGAGTTAGTCTCTAAGTGAGGTGCTCTTTATGTGAGGCTTTACTGTATCTCAGATGCTCTTGATCACATGGGGTTGTGGGGCTTTCACATTCATCCAGTCCTCTACTTCCCCTTTAGTCCTACACACAAGCAGGCAGCTGTCTGTGGAGGGCTGTGGTGACTGTTCCATGTAAATGTGCCTTCACATTATAGGAACTAGTATGTATTATGGAAGATTGTCTCATGGAAAACTGATTATATAACTTTTTTTTAACCACAAGGGGGTCTCACTGAGTTATAAATCCAACCTTTGTTAGCTGTGCTTTGCATTTTGTATAAATGGCCTACTTCTCCCTCTGGGCCAGCTTTCTATAAGATACTAAACATCTTTAATAAACATTTAAAACATTTTAATTCCACTTTGATGAAAATATCCAGGCTGGCTAACAGTACAAGTTAATTTAAGAGGCAATTGAAATAATATTTATGCAGGATTTAGGATGAAACTTGCTTCTGCTTTGGATAAGACACATATAAAAGGTATCTATGCAAAAGGGTCAAGTATGCACCTCTCTTAATGCTACAAATACACCATCCAGTCTAGAGAACCTGAGCCACTTCTCCTGCCATGGCCCAGTTCAGCAGTATCAGTGCTTATTCACATGGTTGTGTTGTCTTTGGTCTGGGGCATTCTGGTATTTTTGGTTGGGGATTGGAATAGATCATCCTGATATTTACAGCCACACACTGGTCCATACACTTCTGGAATTGCTTCCTGATGTCTCATTCCTGCACAGATTGCTATCCTCCAGCCCAGTTGCTACCATTTAGGAAAGAACTGAAGACGTGGTTGGCAAAATGGGTCTGGAGGCCAGGATTGTCAACAAGCTCCCCTTTCTGGCTCATCTGAGGCTCCCCCTCCTGTAATTAATTTTTAATGTTAAGGTTATGCGGATTTTATATTTGTTTTTAGATAGTAAATGGCACAGCGGTGGGTAATATTGCTATGTTTTTAAGGATTTTTTTTATAAAAATTGTTTTATATTGGTTTTAACCTGTGTACACCACCCAGAGTCCATTGAATAGGGTGGTATATAAATATATTTAAATTAAATCCTCCTTTTGCATATCTTCTCCACCCTGTCCTTTCCAAATTCACTCTTTCTTTTCTTTCCCTCCTTGTTTCCCTATCCATGGGGTGTGGATAGGTAGAGACTGACTAGCAGAAACATGCCTGTAAAGAAGTGGCACTCAGTAACATATACCCATAAAGTAGGGGTCCTCAACCTTTTTTAAGCCAGTGGCCGGTTCACTGCCCCTTAGACTGTTGAGGGACTTGACTGGTGGTGCTGCTGGTAGAAGCAGCAGTGGTGACCTCCCTGAGGGGCCCCCCTCACTCCCCCCCACTCCTTCCCTGCTTACCAGCCTGGAGGAGCTGCAGGGTGTAGGGGAAGGAGGGGTCCAGGCTGTCCTCAACTGTGGACCCTGGGAAAGCCGCCGGAGGGGGTGGTGGTGTCTCCCTGGCCCCTGGGAAAACTGCATATCCCCATCCCCCAGGAAAGCCACATGTACCCACCCCAGCCCCCAAGAAAGCCACAGGAGGCCTTCTCGGCCCCCCAGAAAAGATGTGCATGCCCACCCCATCCCCTGAGAAAGCCACACAGGGGTCCCCGTCCCCAGAAAGGGCGTGGGAGGGAGGCCTCCCTGGCCTTCATCTGCCAGAGTGAGTGCGTGGGCCTGGCCTGCGGACTGTAGGTTGGCCACCTCTGGCATAGATCAATGCAGGTCCACACAAGCAGATCTTGCATTACGGTAGCTCACAACAAAGCAGGAGAAAACTATAACATCATCCAGCAGTGGTGTAAAAACGGTCAGAGAGCAAGTTTTTTTTTGTCCCACTTTCACTCTGTTGCTACTAATTTCAACCCTATGTTGTGGAAGCTGAGCCTCTTCGAAGATTGTAGTATTTTTGAACCATAATCAGGAGTACCCCAGGCAATGGCCACCTTGTGCCAGCTAATCTTTCTCATCAAAAGGTACCTTCATTTTGGGAGTTTCATGTCTGGCCTAGACACACCGTAGAGAAAGCAAACTCCTTTTGATAAAAATAGTTAGCATTAGTTTCTCTAATCGCCAATTGGAAGCAAATGTACTGGAGTTCTTCCTTCTTTGGAGTCCCTATCCTTGTTGAAGAGGGTCATTTTGTCCACAAAACAGATGGGATTAAATCTCATGGCGACTTTACATTTCAGAAAGGAATTGATTGAGACAAATGTTTACTTACTATCCTTATAATGTTATTAATATCAAATACTGGTGTTGTTTGTAAGGACAATTTTTAGCAGCAAATAGTGTTCAGTTCTTATTTGGATCAGTATGTTTCTTTTCTTGCAGAACAAAGGAAGTTTAGTTTTGGTCTTTTAAAATATTTTCAGATTTGTACCTCATGTGGATTTTCACCCTAGTGGTACATGCATTGCTGCAGCTGGCACAGACAACACAGTGAAAGTGTGGGATGTTAGAATGAATAGGCTTCTGCAACATTATCAAGGTAAGCAGCATACGATCAGGCTCTCTCACAGTTAAGATCATAGCTAAATTTTCATGCAGGAGAAAATGTAGTAAATAAGCAATTTGTATTCTTGATTCCCCCACTTTTCAGTTTATGAATATAGTGGAACCCTGGATAATGGCAAAACTTGGTTCCACAAGTCGTGTCATTGGATAACGCTAAATGCATGCATTGGATAACACTAAAAAAAAAAACCCCGGCTGCCTCGGTGAGGGTCAGGGGAACCAATCCGTACTGTTTCTGACGCCCCCTGACCTGCCCGGGCGCTGCTGCAAGGCAAAATGCCGGGGGAAACTCCTTCACCCTTTTTGGGTTCTCCGCCAGCCCGGGTGCCTCCATGAGGGTCGGGGGAGCCGATCCGTGCCTCTGCCCACCCCTACAAAAAGGACAACGTGATCTCCTACCTGTTAATGCTGGTTGGGGCCGGAAAAAATTGCCATTTTTGGGTCCCTGTTTCTGGCTACCCGCCTCCCCAGCAGTGTCTGGGAGGACATATTCCGTGCTATTCCCGCCTTCCTAGGACCTTCCTGTGCCATGCAATAGCTGAAAATAGTTGTGGCCGCCATTTTGTGGGGGGTTTTTTGGACTTCAATTCCCAGAAGCCCAAGCACCCTGTAAAAATGCATGTGGTGACCATTTTTAAATGGACAACGCGAGCTGCGCCTCCCCGCCCCCTTCACCGGCAGGGAAGGTAAAAGGAGCCCCATTGGGCTCAAAGCTGCCGCCGCTGCCACGAGCTGTGCCTTCCCGCCCCCTTCACTGGCGGGGAAGGTAAAAGGAGCCCTGTCGGGCTCAAAGATGCCACCGACGCCACGAGCTGCGCCTCCCCGCCCCCTCCACCAGCGGGGAAGGTAAAAGGAGCCCCGTCGGGCTCAAAGACGCCAACGCGAGCTGCGCCTCCCCGCACCCCTCGCTGGTGGGGAAGGTAAAAGGAGCCCCATTGGGCTCAAAGACGCCACCGAACAACGCGAGCTGCGCCTCCCCACCCCCTTCACCAGCGGGGAAGGTAAAAGGAGCCCTGTCGGGCTCAAAGGCGCTGCTGCCGCCGCGAGCTTCGCCTCCCTGCTCCCTCCACCAGCGGGGAAGGTAAAAGGAGCCCGTGGGCCTGAGGACGCCACCCAGAATAGTCCTATGGTCAGCCATGGGAGTTGGGAGCCCAGCTGTGGCTCGTCCTGGAGAGACTGGCTCTAACTGTGGGGCGATCGGTGCAGCTTCCCTGGTCTGGCATTGGCCGCGGGGAAGTCGAAATTCCTGGGCTTGCAATGCTGCGGGTATATGAACTCCCGCTGCCACCACCTCTTTTTGAGCTCCTTCCTCGGTCCGGCATTGGCCACGGGGAAGTCAGAGCACCTGGGCTGCACTGTAATTGATATTATTGATATTATAATGTTGAACTGAATTTTTGTGATATGCTGAATTGTATTTAATTTTGTATTGTGTTTCTGTATGATGTCCGGCTATTTATTGATATGCTCTTGTTATTTATGTTGACTCTGTAAACCGCTTTGAGTCACTTTCGAGCGAAAAAAGCGGTATAGAAATGCTACTATAAATAAATAAATAAAATTGGAGCAAAAAAAACCCCCAAAATGGCAGCTGCAACTATTTTCAGCTGTTGCATGGCACAGGGAGGTCTTAGGAAGGTGGTAATAGCATGGAATAGGTCCTCCCAGACACTGCTGGGGAGGCGGAGAGCTGGAAACAGGGAACCGAAAATGGCGATATTTTTTTTCGGCCCCAACCAGCATGACCAGGTAGGAGATCAAACACAATGCACCGAATAGCGACAAATGATGGTATCCGGTGCACATCTTTCCTAAAAATGTGCTGTCGTTATTCGGTTTTGTTGTTTTTCAGTGCTGTCGTAATCTGGGGTTCCAGTGTATCAGAAAAAATTGCTCCCACTTGCATGCAGGAGATTAGTTTAGAGCACTTGATTTTAAAGTAAATAATTAAAAATAATGCCATTGACTTAGGGACAGTGATCGCAAATTAAGAATGAGGTGAAAATGTTGTGGAAAGAGAAGGGAGGAATACAAGAGAACACATGCACCAGGGATTCCTAAATGTTTTGGGTGGTGGGCTGGTCACGTGGTTTCTCCCACCAGAAGCGGAAGTAAAATAGGTCTGTGCATGCGCAAAATGCTAGAAGAAAGGGGCGCAAACGGTGAAGAGCTCAACTAGTGAAAAAACCGTTTGAAGAGATATCTTGGCTAAGAAAAGAGAACAACCGTCGTATTTTCATAAAAGTCTTTATAGGTGTAAATATAGCCAGAAACGTAATAACATAAAAAATTCCTCTATGGGTAGAAACAAAAACTATAGCTGATCGCTGGTAAATAGGAAAATAAGCCAAGATGAACAAAAATGAGCTGTACAAGCATGGAAGTGCACAGAAATAGCGATGTAGTTCTCTAAGTCGATACTAGTTATAGCGACTTTTCGAATAAGAAATATCTTCTTCAAGGAGATCTATACATAGAAATTACACATAAACAGAATGATTAACATGGCTGAATATAAATAACATAGGCACATAAAAATACAATGTATATACAGAATGAGAATACAAGCTTACCAACGGGGGTTATCCCATGCATATCATTAATTCGGCATTCCAACGAGTCAGGGACACTCCCAGACAGTGCTTGTTCGATAAGAAACAACGAGGTGGGGGCAATTTAATCAGGTGCTCCTTTGAATATTCACCAGTGGCCAACCGAGTCAAGAATATAATCTATAAACATTGGCATCTGGTTCAAGACCTTCCAGGTTGTAAGGACAGACCATTGATAGGGTTTAGGAGAGCGCGATCTATCAGTAATATGCTAGTACGATCAGATCATGCTGCTAGATATAAATCTACTGATAAATTGCTTCCCACAGGACATTTCAAATGCCATTCGTGTACGGTTTGCCAATTTTCTTGGGAAACTAAGGAAATTGAGGTTCCCAACAAGGGTTTAACATTCACCTTGCAATCACTCTCAAGTTGTGCCAGTAAATGTGTTATTTACATGTGGGAATGCCCTTGTCAGAAGCGCTATGTGGGTCTTACCAGCAGACCCCTCAGACAGCGGATTTCGGAACATAGGTCCAAAATCAGACATCAGGTTAAAGAAGCCCCTTTGGTCTCTCACTATATTGAAAAGCGCCATACGGATAGGGACTTTCGTTTTGTGGTATTAGAGATTGTTAGACCAAAATTATTCGAACGATGTGACATTTACAAAAGATTGAGACAAAGGGAAGCATTCTTCATTCATTTTCTCGACACAATGTATCCTAATGGGTTAAACCAGGAGCTCGACTTGGCAGCGTTTCTGTAGGAGTACAATCCTCATCACCTGGGTGAGCTCTAATTTAGCTATCAGCTACACATGAGTCAGCTTTCAACTGTGATAAAGGTAGCTGTTTCTCATACACCTTTCAACGTCCATATGCACCTAATAATTTGAGCGGAGGCAGGACGCGGGTTTAAGAAATCAGCATTACACGTTGGTAAGCTTGTATTCTCATTCTGTATATACATTGTATTTTTATGTGCCTATGTTATTTATATTCAGCCATGTTAATCATTCTGTTTATGTGTAATTTCTATGTATAGATCTCCTTGAAGAAGATATTTCTTATTCGAAAAGTCGCTATAACTAGTATCGACTTAGAGAACTACATCGCTATTTCTGTGCACTTCCATGCTTGTACAGCTCATTTTTGTTCATCTTGGCTTATTTTCCTATTTACCAGCGATCAGCTATAGTTTTTGTTTCTACCCATAGAGGAATTTTTTATGTTATTACGTTTCTGGCTATATTTACACCTATAAAGACTTTTATGAAAATACGACGGTTGTTCTCTTTTCTTAGCCAAGATATCTCTTCAAACGGTTTTTTCACTAGTTGCGCAAAATGCTGCCATAAATGCACCCATGCCAGTCATAAACGCATTTATGACAGCCAGGAGTGCATTTATGGCAGCATTTTACACATGCATGGGCATGTTTTATTTCTGCTTCTGGGAGTCAAGTGCCAGATTATTTGGCACTGTGGGCCGTAGTTTGGGAATGCCTGACATACACTTGTTGAGCAGAAGAGCTTCAACCCATTATTAATTCTACAATTGGCTCTACCATGATGTTTTTATTTTGTTTAAAAGCTACAGGGTTATGCACTATGCCTCTTGAATTGTATTGCTCCTTGGCAAAAATCCTCAATTAGAATGATTGGATATGTTTGCAATCTTAAATAAAATCCATAACATATTTTGTGAATGACACAGAATTCAAATAATTATTGCATGATTCAAAAGGCAAGCCAAGGTTTGTTTACCGGTAGTCCAAGTCAGTAGTCAAATCCAAAGGGTGTCCAGGGGTGAAGTCAGGGCTGGCAGAGTAGTCAGGGTCACGGCAGGCAGGCAGGCCAGGGTCACGGCAGGACATCGGTCTTTGCACAAGAGTTGTACCAACACTGGCAGGCTGCAAGAGGCTTGCTTATAAGCCTCCCAGCTAATCAGTATCAGCTGGAAGCCTTCTTTGGTGCCTCGCCCTGGCCTGCCTGTGTCTCAGGTGTATCTATTTCCTAGCCCTCTCCTGGACTGAGGGCTGATCTCTGTCAGAGCCAGACTCCTGATCTGACAGGTCAGCTGCTGGGGAGAACAGACTTGGGCCAGGGGCAGGCTGAGACCCCTGGTTCAGGGCATCCTCAAGCTCAGGTACAGGCAGAACCATACTGGGCATAGGGAGTGCCCCCTGATCCAGCTCAGCTTCAGAGTCAGAGGAGGGCTGGATCACAACAGGTAGCTATATTGTTATGCAGTAGAGATCTAACTCTCGCTACAAAGATCCGAATAGTGAGATGTTATGTATTCCTAGTGTTGCTATATGGCCATGATGTTGAACATTGGCACTCCAGGTGTTCTGGAATTTCAATTCCCAGAAGCCCTGATCAGCAGGAGTGCTGACTTGGGCTTCTGTTGATTGAAGTCCAAGAACACCTGGAGTGCCAAGGTTCACCACCACTGCTATATGGAGTTGAAGCTTGGACATTGATTAAAGCATCTGAAAAGAGAATCAAAGCTTTTGAAATATGGATCTACAGACGGCTGCTAAGGATATCATGGATTGACCATGTGACTAATGTAGAAGTATTGCACCAGATGGATAAAGAAAAAGAACTCTTTAAGTCCATTAAGCAAAGAAAGCTCCAATACCTTGGTCACATCATGAGGAACAACATAAATAGAATACTCCAACTCACTCTGCAAGCAAAGATCCCTGGGAAGAGAGGTAGATGTACTCCATGGCTGAAGAACTTGAGAGACTGGTGTGGTATGTCCTCGGAAGAACTGTTCCGAGGAGTTACCGTATATTAGCGAATATAAGTCGACTCAAATATAAGCCGAGGTACCTAATTTTGACTACACCAAGGAAAATAGATTGACTTGAGTATAAGCCGAGAGTGGGAAATGCAGCAGCTGCTAGCGAGTTTCAGTAATTAAAATACATTAAAATACAGTAATAATTATTTTAGTGATTTTTAAAAACTGTACTTGCACCACCCACCAGTGGTGGCGCTGCAGGTCAATTGCACTGAGGCAGGAAGTGTTGCTCTAGACTAGCCTCATGCTCCTTCTGCAATGAAGGAAAATGGCTTCCTCCCTCCATCTTGGACACAGGGAGCACTAGGGACAAAGGCACGAATGTACCGTAAATAAAACCCTTTCTCCACACCAGTTTGGAAGGGGGAGATGATTGCATTGTAGAGCTTCTTTCTTCATTTCCGGTTTTCCATAGGAATTAATTGAAAAACCAGAATATTTGAAATTTTTGAAATTTTGAAGGTTTTAAATTTTTAAATTGTACTGTATGGTACTATCTTAATTGGTGTTTCTGTAGCTGTTTTAAATTAAGTGGTATGCCTTATTCGAGTTGATATATAGCAACCGAGAAATTTCGTTGTTCCTGCAAGGGGACAATGACAATAAAGATTTATCTTATCTTATAATAGGAGAACTTTTCAATGTATTCTAATGGAAAATCGTGATTTGACAGGGAAACCCTGTTTTTTTACTTTCTGTTATTTTTTAAAATCTTCCTTTTATTTTCACTTTCTATTTTTTACATAAGTCCACATTAGTAATCTGTGCTAATTTTTCTTTCTTTCTTTTTGTCTTAGTACACAGTTCTTCAGTGAATTGTCTGTCCTTCCACTCCTCTGGAAACTATCTAATCACAGCTTCTAATGATTCAACTCTAAAAATACTGGATTTACTAGAGGGGAGGCTGCTGTATACGCTTCACAGCCACCAGGTGAGAACATTGCTTTAGAAATGGGTGGTTTATCCACGTTTCTGTATACACGTTCCATAACAAACTTTGTGTGCTTGTATACAGATTTGTTTGCATATGTTTCATTGCAGAGAATAAACACAGACTTGATTTGTGTATGTACGTACATGCTTCTTAATAATTATTTGAATGTTGTCCATGTCAGAAAGACTCTTAAGTACTTTATTGCCTGGCAAAGCATTCCATACAATGTTTGGGACTGCCCCGTACAAGAATGGAACAAAGCAAGTATGGCCTTTTAGAGGAATAGCTAATCTCCCATGTCCCCTTATAGTTATTGTTAGTAGTGGCAAAAATGGGGTGGGGGTGCGTTCCTTGGATGTGTTAGAAAATCAGGGAACTTTTAAAAATCACAAGGATCCATAAGATGATGTACCTCTTGTCCATGTTTTTGAGCTATGTTGCCGTTTGTCAATGATGGATCTGTGCTTTTTACTGTGTATTCTGTAGACGCTAACGTAAGGTTTGACTAGATCAGTGGTGGTGAACCTATGGCATGTGTGCCAGAGGTAGCACTCAGAACCCTCCCTGAGGGCACCTGTGCAGTCGGCCCAGCAGAGTTTGCTCCGCCCCTCTGCCCAGCAACCTAATGGGAGCATTCCCTCCCTCCCCCCAGCACAGAGTTCACCCCATCCCTCAACCCAGCAGCACAATGGGATCGTTTCCTCCCTCCCCTATTGCCATGTTGGCACTTTGCGATAAGTAAATGGGTTTTGGGTTGCAGTTTGGACACTCAGTCTTTAAAAGGTTCGCCACCACTGGGCTAGATTGTGATCAGAAAGGCTGGGTTTAATACATTGAATGACATAAGCCCTGTATATCTGAAGGTACTTTGCCTTCCTATGTATTCTCTCTTTTCCTTGAAGGTCATTCTTGGGGATGTCCACCATCCATTGCACCTTTGGTACAGTACAGTACTTGTAAAACCTCATTTCCAGGGAGGTTCATTCACCACCACCACCACCCACCCACCCCCGGTTAACTTTCAGAAAGATATTGGAAATAATAACTTTATTTTACACAGTGTTGTTATTTCTAACTTTTTTTCATATGTTGTGTTTTTTTACTGGTAGATTTCTTTTTTATTATAAATCTAAACAAAAGAGTCATTATCTATTGCTTTCTGTAAGGTAAGAAACAGGAAGAAGGGTCTTTTAATGGATGGAAAATTGCCCAAGAGGAGGCAACAACAGAAAGGAAATTCTACACCTTGAAGGATAAAAAGGCTGAACAGCAGTCCTGTAGAGCAGTTTATAACTCTCCCACGAAAATGACAAAATGCAGTAATTTCCTGGGACGGTTTTAGGGAGGAGAGCACTTGCTGTTTTCCATTCCTGCAACTTTCTGAAAACTCTTATAGGAGCTTTATACCTTAAGTGAGCAAAGAGCTATGAAACTCTTTATGTCGGCAAAAACGGTTATGTGACTGTAGTTTACTTAAAGACACATCTTTAGCTGATGTGCCATTTGAAAGCTTTTCAGAATTATAACCAAACATATTAATGACTCAAGATGAAAACAGTGTTGATGATTCCAGCATTTCTAAATCAAGGTCATGTCTATGGAGACGATTAGTCGTCCAAAAGAACAGCATGTTGTTATTATTATTTTTACAATTTTTCCTATTTGTGCTGAAGACATTGCTTGGCTTAGATATGGTTCTTATTCTGACAGCTGACTGGTGCTCTGGGACAGTTACTCATAAGAAAAGCTTTGGTTTCCTTAATAGGCTTTGACGTAACTATTGGTGTACCAGGAATTTGTTACCAGCTGATTAACTGCAGTTTATATAAGGAAGCCTGCCAAGTTTATATTGCTGTCTTTAATTATAATAGTGCTTACTCTTTATACCAGAAGAATTGTTGAGATGATAGAGTTAAGCTCTCTGCTGACATTTGCAACTGCAAATTTGGTACACTGCGATGGGATCTTGAGTGCCTCGATTTATGGAATACTTTCTCTTGAAATGTAAACAAGACTAGGAATGAATACATAGATCCATTGTTGACATTTGGTCATGTAGAGAAGCAGGATGTTCCAGGACTGAGTTATTCTTGGGTGGTCATTAAAAATGTGTACAAAAGGATATACATTGTGGATATGTGTATGTACAGTACTTAGGTATAGCTAGATGTGCTATTTTGAGAGTATTCTCTGCACAGTTTCAAGATATAAGAATTACATTAAAGCACTTTAATAGGAAAAAAAACAAAGAAAAATTTAAGAAATTCTAAAAAGGAGATATATATTTGCTACATATTCTTTGTGGGAAAAGAAGTTATTACTTTTGGCTTCCAGTACAGTCCCAACAGTGGACAACTATTATGCTTTTTAAAATAAATATATAGTTCACGAAAGATACTTCTTAAAAGAACAGAAGCCATAAAATAAATATTAACATCCATTCATCTCAAAAGCTGTTCGGAACATTCTCATCTTTAAAATAGTCAGGAAAGAAAACAGGAACGCTTTTTGTGGCAGAAATGAGTTCATCACTGAAAAACACATGTTCCTTAAATGTTAAAATAATTCCTAAAGTGTACCTCTTGTTGGACATAAAATAATGTCACAGGCACTGATGCACTGTAGCAGGTTCTGTCAGGTTCTGCAGAACCGGTAGCGGAAATTTCCCACAGGCCACACCTACTTGGTTGGCCACGCCCACCTCCATAGCCCACAATGTAGGATGTATGGCCACACCCACAGATTTGGCCACACCCACAGATTTGACCAGCCCACAGAGTAGGTAGTAATTTTTTTTGCAGTGCATCACTGGTCATAGGTAACTGTCATATGCATAGTACAGTATTAGCGGATCATTCACATAGGATATTTAAATGAGGGTTCAACAATGCAAATTTCATTTTCCCTTTTAAAAGTTGTGGTGAAATGTAAATGTTTGGAATACCATTTCCAACTTCCTTTTCTTCTTTTACAGTTCCTAAATTGTCCTATGGAAATTTTATTTCACTATTTTTATTCAGTTACCTGTTTGGGAAGGACAAGTTGTTCCCCCATGGTAGGGCCCTAGGTCAGACAAAATCCCGTTCGTAATTTTAATTCCAGGGGGGTTTAGTAGCCTTGTAAACATGTTCTTAATAGCTACTAACAGGCAAATATTTACTAGCTTACTTGAAGCTGGCAGATGAGGATGGAGAACTGTGTCCGTCTTATAGCAGCTCACTGTAGTTGTAAGCTGACTTTGTAGTTGTATGCTAGGAGTTCTCAACCTTTTTAAGCCGGAGGCTGGATCATGCTCCTTCAGACAGCTTTGGGGGCCAGACAGCCATTTTGCCCTTCCTCCACCACATGGCACTTCCTGGTGTCGTGGAGGGGGGGCATGAAATGGTGCCATGGGCCACATCTGGCCCATGGGCCACAGGTTGAGAATCCCTGTTTTCTGGTACTGGCAGCCTTCCTGATTTCTGTGATATGTGCATAAGAAAGATAAAGTGCTCTATATTTTGTAAGCTCACCATACAAGTCCTGCTAACCTATACAGTAGTTACCAACCCAGTCCTTAAATATAATACAGTACTGTACTCATTTTGTGCTTCTTCCAAGATAGGATAGTAGATCTGTCTTCTGTTTAAGCATTAGCCTGTAGCCATAATGAACGAGGAATTACATGCAGATGTGAACACAAGTCTATGTAGGCAAGTCTGCAGATTGGCAGGAGAGCCCAGCTTTGAAGGCAAAAATGCGTAACTAGTATAGTTATGTAGCTTCTTTCTTTTGGGCTAACTGTATACCTCAGTGAGTTGGGGCCTGGCTGCATGGTCAGAGGACAGGCATTCAAGTTCCCCTGTGTTCCCTACCAGAAGAACAAGTTCCACAAGTTTGGACTTTATACGGATTTGGACTTTGTATGAGGCATGCAAAATCCTAGCCGCGATGCGTCATACAATGTCCAAATCCTTGCCGTGATGCCTCATACAATTTCCATAGAGATACATTGTACTTTAACAGCACAGACTTCAGGGCAAAGTCAAGGAAACAGACAGGAAACTGACAGAACTTTAAGAAATCATTGTCTAAAGGCTAAATACATTACAAAAACATGTCAAACAGCCCTGATTGTCCAAGAACCTGAAGAATGCTGCAAAAATCCCAGGAATGCTTCTAAAAATTCTGATGAAAAAATTCAAAAAAATCCAAAGTCGTGCTCAAAACCACTCCTAAACACTCTTCGCCTCATGCAAAACCCACAAGAGCAATGCACGCGTGTGTCCTGCCTTTTATACTGCCCAGACACAATGCAACCTGGGAAAACCCAATGCCTCATACAAAGTCGCACGGCTTTGTATGAGGCAACTTTTTTCAAGGAATTAGGCGATGTTGTATGAATCCGATGTTGTATGAAGCGGACTTTGTATGAGGTATTACTGTATTTTACTTATATCCAGCCCATCTAGGAGGTTTTCCTACTCTGGCCAGCTAACAACACAAAACTCACATATTAAAAACATTTTAAAAACACATTTTAAAAAAATATAAAAACTGGTGACGGAGAGATACAGAATAAAATACCTAACTGCTCAGCCATTGACAAAACATTCTCAAAGGCCTCTTTAGAAAGTCACGGCCTTCCTTGCCAATCTCGGGGTTGGCACTGCTGCTTATAGTAAATCTCACTGAACAAAATGGGCTTGACTTGGGGATAAGTGTGATGGCCAGGGCATTCTGAGAGTTGCAGTCCAAATCATCAGGGCCACCATTGTCTGATCACTCAGAGCCCATCTTCCTCATACAAGGGCAAAGCTTCATGCGTCTAATTTCCCATTTGCAACAGATGTATTACATACTTCAGAAATTCACAGCTTATCTGTTGTTGCTATAAAAAGCAAGCAGTTTTTGGGTCTTCCTTTTGTCCTTAGATGTAAATATACAGAGATTCTTTTTCAGGAAAAGAGAAACCATAAGTCTGGTAACACCTTTAAGATTGTTGTTGTTCAGTCGCACAGTCGATTCCGACCCTTTGCGACCCTATGGACCATTGATCTCCAGGCACCCCTGTCCTCCATCATCATCCTCAGCCCACTCAGCTCGGTGCCCGCTGCGTCCACAATGCCATCCAGCCATCTTATCCTTGGCTGTCCCCTTTTTTTTTTGCCCTCCACCTTTCCCAGCATCAAGGCTTTCTCAAGTGAAACCTCTCTTCTCATTTGGTGTCCAAAGTACTTCAGGTTTATCTTTACTATTTGACCTAAGGAGCAGTCAGGACTGATTTCTTTCAAGATTGAGTTATTTGTTCTCCTTGCTGTCCAGGGTACTCTCAAAACCCTCCTCCAACACCACATCTCAAAGGCATGTATTCTTCTGCGCTCAGCCTTCCTAATGATCCAGCTCTCGCATCCATACATTACCACCGGGAATATCATTGCTTTGACTATACGGATTTTTGTTTGCAAGGTGATGTCTCTACTTTTAACTATGTTCCCCAGGTTTCTCATGGCTTGTCTCCCTAGAATCAGTCGCCTCTTTATTTCATGGCTGCAGTCACCATCTGCAGTGATCCTAGGTCCCAAGAAAGTAAAATCCGTCACTGCTTCCACTTCTTCCCCATCTACTTTCCATGTGCTGATAGGGCCTGTTGCCATTATCTTGGTTTTCTTGATGTTAAGTCTCAGGCCAGCTTTTGCACTCTCGTCTTTCAACCTAATCAGTAGCTTCTTTAAATCTTCCTCACTTTCTACCATTAGGGTGGTATCGTCTGCATATCTCAAATTGTTGATGTTTCTCCCAGCAATTTTTATCCCATATTGTGATTCCTCCATCCCTGCATTGCGCATTATGTGCTCTGTATATAGGTTGAAAAGGTAGGGTGATAAAATGCAGCCTTGTCTTACTCCTTTTCCTATTCCAAACCATTCTGTCATTCCGTGTTCTGTCCTAACTGTTGCTTCTTGACTCTTGTACAGATTTCTCATGAGGCATATGAGGTGTTCTGGTATTCCCATTTCTTTAAGTACTTGCCACATTTTATTGTGGTCCACACAGTCAAAGGCCTTGGTGTAGTCAATAAAGCAGAGGTATACTTGTTTCTGATATTCCTTTGTTTTCTCCATGATCCACCGTATATTAGCATTGTGGTCTCTAGTCCCCCTGCCTCTTCTGAACACTGCCTGCACCTCTGGCAATTCTCTCCACGTGCTGCTGAAATCTATCCTGTATTATCTTGAGCATCACCTTGCTAGCGTGTGGGATGAGCGCAATTATTCGATAATTTGAACACTCTTTGGCACTACCCTTCTTTGGGATTGGAACATATACTGATCTTTTCCAATCCTTTGGCCACTGTTTTGATTTCCAGATCTGCTGGCATATCGAATGCAGTAATTTGATTCCGTCATCTTTTAGAGCTTTGAAAAATTCAACTGGGATACCGTCATCTCCACTAGCTTTGTTGTTTGCAGTGCTTTTTAGGGCCTTTCTGACTTCACTCTCTAGGATGTCTGGCTCAAGTTCAATGTTCTCCTCATTGTGATTATCAGTGGTGTTGAGGTCCTTTTTGTTCCTCTGTGTATTCTTTCCACCTTTTCTTTATCTCTTCTGCATCAGCTAACTCCTTGCCGTCTTTGTCCCTTATCAGGTCATTTTTGCTTTGAATGTTCCCTTGATTTCCTCAATTTTTTTTGAAAAGATCTCTAGTCCGGCCTCTTGTATTGTTTTCCTCTATTTCTTTGCACTGTTCATTTAAATAGATTTCCTTGTCTCTCCTTGCTTTTCTTTGAAATTCTGTGTTCAAGTGACTGTATTTTTTCTTTTCTCCTTTGCCTTTTGCATTCCTTCTTTCCTTGCTATTTTAAGAGTCATCAGACAACCACTTTGCTTTCTTACACTTCTTTTCTTTTGGTATGGTTTTCCTTGCTGCCTCCTGCATGATGTCCTGCACATCTGTCCATAATTCTTCTGGTACTCTGTCTATCAATTCCAAACCATTAAATCTGTTCCTCACCTCCACCGTGTATTCCTTAGGGATGTCTTCTAGGTCATATCTGTCTGGCCTGATTGTTTTCCCTATTTTCTTTAGTCTAAGTCTGAATTTTGCTATTAGTAGGTTGTGATCTGAGCCACAGTCTCCTCCAGGTCTTGTTTTTGCTGACTGTATGGAGTTTCTCCATCTTTGGCTGCAGAGTATGTAATCAATCTGGTTTCGATGTGGGCCATCTGGTGATGTCCATGTGTAAAGTCGCCTCTTGTGTTGCTGGAAGAGGGTGTTTGCTATGACCAGTGTGTTATCTTGACAGAACTCTATCAATCTTTGCCCTGCTTCATTCTGCGTTCCAAAACCAAACTTGCCTGTTATTCCATCTACTTTTTGATTTCCTACTTTGGCATTCCAATCTCCCAAGATAATGTGGACATCATTTCTTGGTGTCTGTTCTATGAGGTCTTGTAGGTCCTCATAGAACTGGTCCACTGTGGCTTCATCTGCGCCCATGGTTGGTGCGTATATTTGGATTACAGTGATATTAAACGGTTTGCCTTGTATTTTGACTGACATTATTCTATCATTTTTGAGATTGTATCCCATTACTGCTTTTCTCACTCTTTTGTTGACAATTATGGCTACTGTTGGAATCTGATTCATGTAAAGATCTCTTCAATCAGTCAGCCTCATTAGCAGCAGTTTATATCCTCAGATCTTTTGAGGTAGAGACAGAAAAAAACACGACTCCAGTCCTTGGCTGACAAACGATACTCCTGCCTTCTCTTTATTCAGGCAGAGACTCTCAGAAACGAAACTTAAGCAAGCAATGTATATCAGAAACGAAACTTAACAGAGACAAAACTGAGGGCCCACAGTCAATCAGAAGTGTCAGAGCCCAAATAAGGAGAATACTTTTTCACTATTCTACGCATGCAAGCAAAGAGGCTTTTGGTTACAAAATGTGTCAGAGACAGGCAAGACAGAAACCAGATGCCTTCCCACATGTCCTCCTTTTTCATTTAAATTTGAGAGAGGGACAGACGGCTAATCATACCCCTGCATGTCATCATACTCCATAACTACTCCTCCATATACATCATCACTGTCCTCCTGGACATCGTACCCCTCTTGACTCCTGGTACCTTGTTCCGGAGGATGATACCTCATTGAGTACAATTGCCGTCGTGCAAAACCCGATGTCTCCCTTCTACGCAGTGGACATGCGTTACACATAGAAATAAGGTTAGGAATACTATTAATGCAAAAACACGAAGATATAAGGCAGATAATAATAATGAACCCATAAAAGAAAACTAGTCTAAGGACAGATAAATCAGGCAACCAAGAAGTCACCCAATCAAAGAGATTAACATCAGTGTGTACATTGTTAGTAATGCTCTCCTGTAAATTCTGAAGTTCTTATAGCAGAATAATCAGGAGTAAACATAGGAAACACATCATATATATCTTCAATAGTAGTGTTAAACAAGGTATAATTAAGCCTATGAGAACTGTTATAACTACCCCATAAGACAAAATATAACATAAGCAAAGACAGGTCTTTCTCCTGCAAGAGAATAAGCAAACATTTAAGCATAAACAAAACATAATCAGCATAGCATGGTAACTCAAATACAGTACAAATCTCATTAAAGCATTTCACACTCATAGCATGAGCAGGTTGCTTAAAAAAGGTTTTCAGGTTTTAAAATGCAAACAAAGCCAATTCTTTTTTAAAGTCCACACAAACGTTTTTTCTTTTTAGTCCAATTAAAATGTCCAAATTAAAAGTCCAAATCTTGATTGAAGCTTCCTTAAACACTCTCTCCTCTCCAGCACAGTTCTTGGCATGGCAAAGGTTGAAATTAAGCCATAAATTAAGTCTCACTGACTTCACAAGACAATCCCACACAACCCCCCTTTTCAGCTTTTCTGGCACACACACATTCCTTTATGCTCCAGCCACCCCCATCTGCATTAAGGCAGGCGAAGAGGTGTGAAGGCACAAAGAACTTCTCCAGAAGTTGCAAGTAATTTTCACACAGAAGAAAATCACAGGGAATTCCAAGTTGCTTTCCCTGCAATCCTGATGCCTGAAACTTGGGACAGCTCACTCTGGATCTCTTTGTTTGAGGGTTGGGCAGTTCAAAATCAGCCAAAAACTGTATGTCTGCTTCCTCCTTGTATTTTTGCAACAGCCTGCTGTCCATCGAGGAAATATTCACCCCCCTCTTCCTCTGTATTTCTTTCATCTCCAGCATCTGATTCTCAACCTTATGACAAACTGCATCTGTTAGTTTGTACTTGCACCCCTTTCTGGTCTTGGGTTTTGTGCATTCCTCCTTTGGGCCATCCTTCCACTTCTGTAGGATCTTCCTGCCCAAACGTGAGGTATCAAGTTTACTACTCAGCTTCTCCTCCTTCACGGGGGGGCTGAGATCTCCTATGCTCTTTGAAACACACTTCTTGCTTCCTGCCACTCTGCATGCATTAACAGCTTCAATCTGTGATGAGGTCCCCACCATTTGTTCCCCATCAGCTGGCACAAGTTGTTTTTTAGACTCGGCAGGCAGTATTGCAGCAGAGAACAGGTCTTTTGTAGGGCTAAAAGTGCTTGATTGCTGCAAGGCAGGATATAATGTCCCATCTCCATTTCCACCTCCACCCCCATCAGGGGGCTGTTGTTTCTCATATGATGGAGGAGCAGTTGCCATAGCCCCTCCCTTGTCTGGTGGCAAAAGCTTTGGGAGGGGGCCATCAAGCCTCTGAGAGAATAACATATTCTTTGGAGTGAGTCTCTGAAGGCAGTCTCTGACTTCCTCCCATGTAAATTGAACTGATACAAAAATTCTCTCATGCTTCTGCATTTCTCTCCCAATCTGTCTCCACTGTTGTAAGTCCAAGCATGCATCATATTTAACCCAAGGACTGATTTTTTCTATAGCTTTAACCAGCTTTTGTATCTCCTTCTCATCAGCCTTTCATCCATTGTTATTCAAAAGATCTGAGATATCTTTACAAAGTTCATTCCCTTGCGAAGACAATATGCACCCCATAATTCAAAAAAATAATATTTTTCTTCACTCACCTAATGTGGGACCCAATGTAAAATTGGATGAATTTTGAGCGCTCAATTTATGACCTTCCTCCGGTCTGACCTTTTGCCTGGTCGTAGGTGAATGAGACCTTCCCCGGTCGCCAATTATGAGGTGTTAATTGCTGAAGCAGAGTTCAAAGAAGGCTCTCTCATTGTAGTTCAAAGCGTCACACGGAGCGCCACTTGTTGGAATCTGATTCATGTAAAGATCTCTTCAATCAGTCAGCCTCATTAGCAGCAGTTTATATCCTCAGATCTTTTGAGGTAGAGACAGAAAAAAACACGACTCCAGTCCTTGGCTGACAAACGATACTCCTGCCTTCTCTTTATTCAGGCAGAGACTCTCAGAAACGAAACTTAAGCAAGCAATGTATATCAGAAACGAAACTTAACAGAGACAAAACTGAGGGCCCACAGCCAATCAGAAGTGTCAGAGCCCAAATAAGGAGAATACTTTTTCACTATTCTACGCATGCAAGCAAAGAGGCTTTTGGTTACAAAATGTGTCAGAGACAGGCAAGACAGAAACCAGATGCCTTCCCACAGGCTACTCCATTTTTTCTGAAGTTTTCTTGACCACAGTAGTAGATGTGATGGTTTCCCGAGTTGAATTCACCCATCCCTATCCATTTTAGCTCGCTGATTCCCAAGATGTCAATGTTTATTATTTCCATCTCATTTTTCACCACTTCCAGTTTTCCTTGGTTCATCGACCTCACATTCCATGTTCCTATGCAGTATTGTTCTATGCAACACTGTGTTTCTTCTCCCCCTCTCCCATCTCTCCCCTTCTTTTGATCTGTGTTAAGCATCCTGTTTCATCTAACTTGCCTCTTTTGTTTTGCCTTTTGTTCTGGTCCATAGGGTTCTCTTGGCAAAAATTTCTGGCGTGATTTGCCAGTTTCTACACCAGTATCCTCACATCATACATGTTGTTACAGTTCAGAACAAAGTATTATCGTGCATATTATCAGTTTAAAATAAAAAACACAGTTCTACTTCATTTGTTATGAAAGTAAAAGTAAAAAACTTAGTATGAAGGAAAAGTCCACTATATCAAGTCTCTGCATTGCTATAGTTGCAGACTACATTGTTTTAGTTAAGTTACTTGCATGCTTCTTTGATTATAGCTGGTGGTGTGCAGCCTGCCTGGTCCTCCCTCCTCCACCTCCCGCACCTCCGCTGGCCAGGGTGCGAGCGGAGGTGGCGGCGGGCAATGGTGGCTCTGTTGCTGCGGGCGATGGAATAGGCATCTTACCCTCAGTGGCTTCTGCCAGGCCTCTCCTCCTTGGATCCTTTTTCCCTCTGGGGTGGGGGTGGGACCTTTGGAATAGGCCTCTTACCCTCAGTGGTTTCTGCCAGGCCTTTCTTCCCTGGATGCTTCCTCCCTCTGGGGTGGGGATGGGGCCTTTGGAATAGGCCTCTTACCCTCAGTGGTTTCTGCAAGGCCTTTCTTCCCTGGATGCTTCCTCCCTATGGGGTGGGGATGGGGCCTTTGGAATAGGCCTCGTACCCTCAGTGGTTTCTGCCAGGCCTTTCTTCCCTGGATGCTTCCTCCCTCTGGGGTGGGGATGGGGCCTTTGGAATAGGCCTCTTACCCTCAGTGGTTTCTGCCAGGCCTTTCTTCCCTGGATGCTTCCTCCCTCTGGGGTGGGGATGGGGCCTTTGGAATAGGCCTCGTACCCTCAGTGGTTTCTTCCAGACCTTTCTTCCCTGGATGCTTCCTCCCTCTGGGGTGGGGATGGGGCCTTTGGAATAGGCCTCTTACCCTCAGTGGTTTCTGCCAGGCCTTTCTTCCCTGGATGCTTCCTCCCTCTGGGGTGGGGATGGGGCCTTTGGAATAGGCCTCTTACCCTCAGTGGTTTCTGCCAGGCCTTTCTTCCCTGGATGCTTCCTCCCTCTGGGGTGGGGATGGGGCCTTTGGAATAGGCCTCTTACCCTCAGTGGTTTCTGCCAGGCCTTTCTTCCCTGGATGCGTCCTCCCTCTGGGGTGGGGATGGGGCCTTTGGAATAGGCCTCGTACCCTCAGTGGTTTCTGCCAGACCTTTCTTCCCTGGATGCGTCCTCCCTCTGGGGTGGGGATGGGGCCTTTGGAATAGGCCTCTTACCCTCAGTGGTTTCTGCCAGGCCTTTCTTCCCTGGATGCTTCCTCCCTCTGGGGTGGGGATGGGGCCTTTGGAATAGGCCTCTTACCCTCAGTGGTTTCTGCCAGGCCTTTCTTCCCTGGATGCTTCCTCCCTCTGGGGTGGGGATGGGGCCTTTGGAATAGGCCTCTTACACTCAGTGGTTTCTGCCAGGCCTTTCTTCCCTGGATGCTTCCTCCCTCTGGGGTGGGGATGGGGCCTTTGGAATAGGCCTCGTACCCTCAGTGGTTTCTGCCAGGCCTTTCTTCCCTGGATGCTTCCTCCCTCTGGGGTGGGGAGGGGACCTTTGGAATAGGCCTCGTACCCTCAGTGGTTTCTGCCAGGCCTTTCTTCCCTGGATGCTTCCTCCCTCTGGGGTGGGGATGGGGCCTTTGGAATAGGCCTCGTACCCTCAGTGGTTTCTGCCAGGCCTTTCTTCCCTGGATGCTTCCTCCCTCTGGGGTGGGGATGGGGCCTTTGGAATAGGTCTCTTACCCTCAGTGGTTTCTGCCAGGCCTTTCTTCCCTGGATGCTTCCTCCCTCTGGTATGGGGATGGGGCCTTTGGAATAGGCCTCTTACCCTCAGTGATTTCTGCCAGGCCTTTCTTCCCTGGATGCTTCCTCCCTCTGGGGTGGGGAAGGGGCCTTTGGAATAGGCCTCGTACCCTCAGTGGTTTCTGCCAGGCCTTTCTTCCCTGGATGCTTCCTCCCTCTGGGGTGGGGATGGGGCCTTTGGAATAGGCCTCGTACCCTCAGTGGTTTCTGCCAGGCCTTTCTTCCCTGGATGCTTCCTCCCTCTGGGGTGGAGACGGGGCCTTTGGAATAGGCCTCGTACCCTCAGTGGTTTCTGCCAGGCCTTTCTTCCCTGGATGCTTCCTCCCTCTGGGGTGGGGATGGGGCCTTTGGAATAGGCCTCGTACCCTCAGTGGTTTCTGCCAGGCCTTTCTTCCCTGGATGCTTCCTCCCTCTGGGGTGGGGAGGGGGCCTTTGGAATAGGCCTCGTACCCTCAGTGGTTTCTGCCAGGCCTTTCTTCCCTGGATGCTTCCTCCCTCTGGGGTGGGGATGGGGCCTTTGGAATAGGCCTCGTACCCTCAGTGGTTTCTGCCAGGCCTTTCTTCCCTGGATGCTTCCTCCCTCTGGGGTGGGGGTGGGACCTTTGGAATAGGCCTCTTACACTCAGTGGTTTCTGCCAGGCCTCTCCTCCTTGGATCCTTTTTCCCTCTGGGGTGGGGGTGGGACCTTTGGAATAGGCCTCTTACACTCAGTGGTTTCTGCCAGGCCTTTCTTCCCTGGATGCTTCCTCCCTCTGGGGTGGGGATGGGGCCTTTGGAATAGGCCTCGTACCCTCAGTGGTTTCTGCCAGACCTTTCTTCCCTGGATGCTTCCTCCCTCTGGGGTGGGGATGGGGCCTTTGGAATAGGCCTCTTACCCTCAGTGGTTTCTGCCAGGCCTTTCTTCCCTGGATGCTTCCTCCCTCTTGGGTGGGGATGGGACCTTTGGAATAGGCCTCTTACCCTCAGTGGTTTCTGCCAGACCTTTCTTCCCTGGATGCTTCCTCCCTCTGGGGTGGGGATGGGGCCTTTGGAATAGGCCTCGTACCCTCAGTGGTTTCTGCCAGGCCTTTCTTCCCTGGATGCTTCCTCCCTCTGGGGTGGGGATGGGGCCTTTGGAATAGGCCTCTTACACTCAGTGGTTTCTGCCAGGCCTTTCTTCCCTGGATGCTTCCTCCCTCTGGGGTGGGGATGGGGCCTTTGGAATAGGCCTCTTACCCTCAGTGGTTTCTGCAAGGCCTTTCTTCCCTGGATGCTTCCTCCCTATGGGGTGGGGATGGGGCCTTTGGAATAGGCCTCGTACCCTCAGTGGTTTCTGCAAGGCCTTTCTTCCCTGGATGCTTCCTCCCTATGGGGTGGGGATGGGGCCTTTGGAATAGGCCTCGTACCCTCAGTGGTTTCTGCCAGGCCTTTCTTCCCTGGATGCTTCCTCCCTCTGGGGTGGGGATGGGGCCTTTGGAATAGGCCTCTTACCCTCAGTGGTTTCTGCCAGGCCTTTCTTCCCTGGATGCTTCCTCCCTCTGGGGTGGGGATGGGGCCTTTGGAATAGGCCTCGTACCCTCAGTGGTTTCTGCCAGACCTTTCTTCCCTGGATGCTTCCTCCCTCTGGGGTGGGGATGGGGCCTTTGGAATAGGCCTCGTACCCTCAGTGGTTTCTGCCAGGCCTTTCTTCCCTGGATGCTTCCTCCCTCTGGGGTGGGGATGGGGCCTTTGGAATCGGCCTCTTACCCTCAGTGGCTTCTGCCAGGCCTCTCCTCCTTGGATCAAGAAAAGCTCATTAGAGCAAGAAAAGCTCATTTAGAAGATGGAAGGCTTGTCCGAATGAGGACAGCAGGCAGAAACATAAATTCTGGCAGAACAAATGCAAGGCAACAATCAGGAAAGCAAAGCAAGACTTTGAGGAGTGTATTGCTAAAAATACTCAGAGAAATAACAAAGACTTCTTTAAGTACATTAGAAGTAAGAACCCAACTAGGAAGGCCATTGGACCATTAGATGACAATGGAAGGCAAGGGGTTATTAAAGAGGAAACAGAGATTGCAGAGAGACTCAATGAATTCTTTGCTTCAGTATTCACTGAAGAAGACAGAGGCCACATGCCCAAAACAGGGCCTATCTTCGTAGGGAGGGAAACCGAAGAATTAAGCCAGATAGAAATAACCAGGGAGGAGGTCCTTGCATGTCTTGTTAAGCTAAACACTAACAAATCAGCAGGACCAGATGGAATCCATCCACGAGTTCTCAGGGAACTTAAAGATGAAATTGCTGATCTCCTAGCCAAAATATATAATCTTTCCCTCAAATCAGGCTTTGTGCCTGATGACTGGAAGGTAGCGAATGTAACACCAATTTTCAAAAAAGGATCCAGGGGTGATCCAGGAAATTACCGACCTGTCAGTTTGACATGTGTCCCAGGTAAAGTGATGGAAACCATCCTAAAAGATAGAATTAATAGGCACATAGAAGAGAAGGCGCTGCTAAAGGAGAGCCAACATGGTTTTTGCAAGGGCAAATCATGCCTCACTAATCTGTTGGAATTTTTTGAGAGTGTCAACAAGCATGTGGATAAGGGGGATCCAGTTGACATTGTTTATCTGGACTTTCAGAAGGCTTTTGACAAGGTCCCACACCAAAGGCTCTTGAATAAACTTACCAGTCATGGAATAAAGGGACAGGTCTTGTCCTGGATCAGCAACTGGCTAAGGGACAGGAAACAGAGGGTAGCACTAAATGGACACTTCTCCAAGTGGAGGGAAGTAAAGAGTGGGGTCCCCCAAGGTTCAGTCCTGGGACCCCTGCTTTTCAACCTCTTCATAAATGATCTAGAGGTAGGAGTAAAAAGCAAGGTAGCCAAATTTGCTGACGACACTAAATTATACAGGGTAGTGAAAACTGTGAGAGATTGTGAGGAGCTTCAGAGGGATCTCTCGACACTGGGGGAGTGGGCAAAACAGTGGCAAATGAGTTTCAACATTAGTAAGTGCAGAGTGATGCATGTTGGGGCAAAGAACCCCAATTACATTTATAAACTGATGGGTTCTGAACTCTCTGCGACAAACCAGGAAAGGGACCTTGGTGTCCTCGTGGACAACTCAATGAAGGTGTCAACCCAGTGTGCCTCAGCAGTGAAAAAAGCAAACTCAATGCTAGGGATCATTAGGAAGGGTATAGAAAATAAGTCAGCAAGTGTCATTTTGCCTCTTTATAAATCTATGGTGAGGCCCCATCTGGAATACTGTGTACAGTTCTGGTCGCCATACCTCCAGAAGGATATTATGGAGCTGGAAAAAGTGCAGAGGAGGGCAACCAAAATGATTAGGGGACTGGAACACCTTCCTTACCATCTGAGGCTGCAACGGTTGGGCCTCTTCACTCTTGAACGACGACGTCTAAGAGGTGACCTGATTGAAGTTTATAAAATCATGCACGGTGTGGACAAAGTAGATAAGGAAAAACTGTTTTCCCTATCGCATAACACTAGAACTAGGGGACACTCGATGAAACTTTTGGGTACTAGTTCTCAAACAAATAAGAGAAAGTATTTTTTCACCCAGAGGATTACTGGTCTATGGAACTCCCTGCCAGAAGAAGTGGTGACAGCTGTCAGTCTTGACAGCTTTAAGAAAGGATTAGACAAGTTCATGGAGGACAAGAGTATCAATGGCTATAATTATGGATACTTAAGGACAACCTCCGGGTTGGAGAGATAGGCAGGATATCTCTCAATATCATTTCCAGGGAATCCTAAGCAGGTGAAGGCATCTGCTTGGGAATACCCTGAAGGAAATGGTGAGCCACTGTGTGAGACAGAATGCTGGACTGGATGGGCTGTGGCCTGTTCCAGCAAGGCTGTTCTTATGTTCTTATGTTCTTATGATCCTTTTTCCCTCTGGGGTGGGGGTGGGACCTTTGGAATAGGCCTCTTACCCTCAGTGGTTTCTGCCAGGCCTTTCTTCCCTGGATGCTTCCTCCCTCTGGGGTGGGGATGGGGCCTTTGGAATAGGCCTCTTACCCTCAGTGGTTTCTGCAAGGCCTTTCTTCCCTGGATGCTTCCTCCCTATGGGGTGGGGATGGGGCCTTTGGAATAGGCCTCGTACCCTCAGTGGTTTCTGCCAGGCCTTTCTTCCCTGGATGCTTCCTCCCTCTGGGGTGGGGATGGGGCCTTTGGAACAGGCCTCGTACCCTCAGTGGTTTCTGCCAGGCCTTTCTTCCCTGGATGCTTCCTCCCTCTGGGGTGGGGATGGGGCCTTTGGAATAGGCCTCTTACCCTCAGTGGTTTCTGCCAGGCCTTTCTTCCCTGGATGCTTCCTCCCTCTGGGGTGGGGATGGGGCCTTTGGAATAGGCCTCTTACCCTCAGTGGTTTCTGCCAGGCCTTTCTTCCCTGGATGCGTCCTCCCTCTGGGGTGGGGATGGGGCCTTTGGAATAGGCCTCGTACCCTCAGTGGTTTCTGCCAGGCCTTTCTTCCCTGGATGCTTCCTCCCTCTGGGGTGGGGATGGGGCCTTTTCCTCCCTCCAATGGCCAACTACTTCCATCCATAGGTAGAAAAATTGGGTGTGGGTGTGTGTCATTCTAGCCAGAAGATAATGATAACCTTTAAGATTAACTGGTGTTTATTTTTTTCCCATTTGCTTTCCTGTGTCCAAACACACTTAAGATGAATAAAGTGTCTGGGGGATGGAGGGAGTTTAAAACTGTTGGCAGGGAGAGTGTATGGGGGAAGGTTAACAATAGGATATCCTGGGTGAAGAAGATCTGTAATAATTCCTTCACAGTGATGGCGATTAGGGTCTGACTGAGTAACAAAGGCCTAGATGTAGCAGGGATAAGAAGGACAGGATTTTCCATTTTAAGGATATGACAGTGGAACCAACTGCCTCGAGGGGTGGTGAGCTCCCCAACACTGGAGGCATTCAAGAGAGAATTGGACAACCATCTTTTCAATCTGCTTTGATTTGGATTCCTGCATCGAGCAAGAAGGAGGGTGGACTAAATGGCCCCTTCCAACTTGCTGATTTTATGATTGGATTAGCAGGTACAATGGCACAGGAAATAAGTGACTTTATTAAGGCATACAGAGAAACAGTTGAACTTCCTGAGGTATTCTTTCTCATTTGCCTCTTCTGGAATCTGCCCTTGAAATTTCTTTCTTCAAGGACTGCAACTCTGAGGTCAGAGCAAGCAATGCCCCACTGCTTTTTTTTATTGGACACACAGGTCAAACGCTATTCAGGAGAGTAAATGGGCACAAAATAGGCATCAGAAATAAATAGCCAGAAACCAGTGGGCAAACACTTCATACTTCCTTTACGCTTTTTCTGTGACCTCAGAGTTGCAGGTAGTGGTTTTCTGTGTCATTAGATATACAGATCAAGTCATCTGGGCCTTTGTCGCCCAGTCAGACCTTATTCACCATCACGATGGTGGAATTAATCACTACCTATTCTTCTTCCCTGATATACTCTTCCTGAAAATACATTTTAAACTTCCCTTAGAGATGCTGCTGATATGCCATGTGGTATAGTGGATAGAGTGATGGACTAGGGCTCATAAGGCTTGGGCTTGGATCTCTGTTCATCTGTGGAAACTTACTGTGGGTTTGGTCCTGGGAAATTGACTAATCAAATATATCATTTACATCTCAAGTAAGTGTTTGAGTGATCTCATGGGATAGTTTAATTATTCAAATAATTTACAGAACAAGGGAGTCTTCCTCTGACATCATTTCAACACCTATTTTTAGTCTGTTCATACCATGTTATGTCATTTGTTCTTTTGTATTTACAGGGGCCAGCTACCTGTGTTTCCTTTTCAAGAACAGGTGACTTCTTTGCTTCAGGAGGCTTCGATGAACAGGTTATCTACTTCGTATTCTCTCAAGCCAAGTGTGTGCAGTGACTATTGTGGAAATAAAATATAGTGTCACCTATCTCACATCATTCATTATAATTATTGTCAAGATAAGTCTGATACAGTAAAAGCCCTACTTACGTATGACTCGAGTTACGTAAATTTTGACTTACGCAAGGATTTTTCACTAAAATGGTGTCCTGATTTATGTAAATGTCCCGATTTATGCAATGTGATTTCCTATGGGTTTGTTTCAATTTACGTAAAAATCCATTTTTCCTATGGGTTTGCTTTGATTTGCCTAAAAACCTGATTTACATAAAAGGCTATGGAACATACTTTTTACGTAAGTAGGGGTTTTACTGTATTGTGTTTTGTGCTGTGGTTTCTGCCTACATCAGGGTGTTAGGCCAACAGGAAATTATCCCAGCAAACAAGAATATAGATGAGTTACATACGACACCTGTCCTGTTTCAATCTTCCATCCATTTGGGTGACCTAAACTGGTGGTACTATTTCTAGGCCTAAATGGCCCAAATTCCAATTCTTAGAAATTGCTGTCATTTTCTTCTGTTTACTTTGCTCTCTTCAAGCCTGTCTCTGTCATCCAAAATGTTAAAGTTTATTTTACAAAGAAACAATTTAATATGATTTAGAAAATGGATTAACTGCACTTCTATAAAAATGTTCAGGGCGGAGCACAAGACAGATTTATATTATGGTAAAAACCCAACAGCAAAATACTCAAGAGCACTGTTTTGAAAGCTTGAAAAGACAAAAAAATGCTTAAACGTAGTGTCAAAATTGATATATTCCCTAATGGATTCGCTCCATAACTTGCAACATTGCCATAAGAAGAATCGTGTCCATGCTTGTATATTTATCATAAGATATGATATACTGTACTGTATTATAGATCTGAGGTTTTCCAGCTAATCTTAAAATATAGGAAGACACACCATTAACATATGCTGGGCATAGAGTTTCCTATGTAGTAACAGATGTCTTCAGTGAGGTCCAAAACAGATTACCAGCCTGGGTTACTAAATATTTGAATGTATTAAGAGATCTCAATAGAAGACAAAGATTAGAATTGCCAAGACTATTAAAACTAGTTCGTCTTGAAACTAATTTATAGTTTTACTCATTTACTGTATAGAAACGATTCACTAATATTACAACTCCTTGTAATGACTGGCAACTCCTGTATTTTCTCTTATTGCATCAGGCTATCTGCAACACTGATCTTGGTTTTGGCAGGGCAAAGCACCTTATATGCTATTCCATGTGCTTTCCTTCTTTTATTAGGGTGATCCAGGAAGGTGTGAGTTAGTGTGTCACCCTATTGGAACTTTTATTCTGAGCTTAATTAATTGTACATTTTGTAGGTTTCAGTTACACTTACTGAATGACATCTCCTAGAGTTCTTAAATAGTGAATTTTGTTGTGTGCGCGTATGCGTGCGCACATGTGCATATGCAGTACATAAAATATAAACACTAAAAATAAGGAGGCATGGGATAGCATATGTAGGTTGTTCTCTGGTTGAAAGCTCTGGTTCAGTCCTACCATTAGGACCTCAGTAGTGGCAAACCTTGGCACTCCAGCTGTTCTTGGACTTCAATTACCAGAAGCCCAAGTCAGTACACCTACTGATCAGGGCTTTCGGGAATTGAAGTCCAAGAACAGCTGGAGTGCCAAGGTTTGCTACTGTGGCATTAGGTGAATACCTTAGAAGCCTGATTGGGAATGTCAACAAAAGAGCAACAGATAATTGTTCAATTTAGTGTTATTTTTGTTTTGGGAAGTGGAAGTGATGCATGTGGGTTTTTCTGCCTACCTAAATAACTTGACTAGTCTTGAATATAATACAGCTTGTAATTGTTTACAGGCAGTGGAAAGATCTTGAGTCAGCCCTGTCAAAGCTTATGAGTTGGGTATCCTACGTTTATTAGCATGGTCATTCCAATCTTGAAAGCAAATATTTAAAAATTACACAGTTAATTATACACACACGTGATCTTAGCTAAAAGGTCGAGAACTACATTTTATGCATTTACATTTTTAAAATGTACCTCTCATTTTACTGTGTTGGTCATAGACCGTAATAAAGTGATTGATACACAACTTATTTACTCAAGCCCTTCCCCATTTTTGACAATTAAAAGCACAGTTCATTTAATATCCCATTATCGATTATATGGATGCTGTTGCGCATTTCTGCATCCACCTCATAGTTATTTGGGTTTATTAATGTAGAAGCATGATTGCTTCATAACAGCATCTGAAACTTACGTATATTTGAAACTGGTTGAAAATTTTAATAGCTCTCTTTTGAGTGGCTACTTAGAGTAATTTGACAATGTGATTGCTTTCAGTAGTTCTTTCAGATATGTACATTTCATTGTATGCCTTTCTTTTGGCACAACATTTCTCTTACATCTGTGAAAGATCTCCAAATCAAAATGGTTGCATGTACGAAATCTGTTTCAAGTTGGCTTTACTTTGTAGGTAATGGTGTGGAAGACAAATTTTGATGCTGCTGATTATGGTGATGTATTGAAAAAGCAGAAATACAGTACGAATGTGAATGGTGCTGATAATGGTGATACCCTGAAAGCCCAGAAATCCTACACAAATTTGAATGATGCTTTTAACAGTATGGTAAGTTGATGTCATTATGGCCATTCTAGATCTTTAGCTTTTCTGGTTTTTTGTGTTTTTTTGGTTTCAGGAAAATTAATGAGCTCAGTTTTCCAGATTAAGAAATGTAGGTTGACTTCTTTCTCCAATTATTTTCACATTATCTTTCCACTGTTTGTTGGTAAAAATTTATTCCAGTCCAATTTAGGCAATTTGGAATTATATTTTATTGAGGTTAACAGTTCTAAAGTTTTTACATGTCTTGTATCCTGATAGATTTTTAGGCTTATTTATATTTTGTTAATATTGCCTTTAACAGAAGAGAGCTAGTGTGTAGTGGTTAGAGTGCTGTGCTACACCTCAGAAAATATGCGTCCAGATCCCTACTCAGTTTTGAAATTCAGCAGCTGAACTTAGCCAGTCACAGTGTCTTAGGCTCACTTAACTCATGGCATTATTGTGAGCATAAAGTGGGAGGAAAGTCATGTGCATAGCAGTGAGGTCACTGGAGGAAAATGAGATATAAGTGAAATAAATACATGCGTACATATGTACATAAACACACACACTCAATTAAACCCCTTCTTTCGTGTCCCTATCAAACCCTGGAATGCCAAAATGAAGCCACTTTCTTGGTTTTGTCGTTGGCCAAACTTGGCAGCAATCAGCAGACCAATAGATGAGCCGGACTCCGTATCTCTCGACATTCACACCGCGTGTTGTTGTCTACCAGCAGCCCCTACTTGAACATGTTGGTCTTACATTCAGGGACTCCTCAGCCTATTCAGGGTCCTCCAAGTGACGTATGGGAGGCTGAGTTCCTCAGCTATATCCTCCTTATAGTTTCTTAATTTTTAATACATCAGTGGAAGTAATTTTGGGACAAGTTTGACTGCAGTCCTTTCTCTTTTAACAAGTGGCTTTGTAAGCATCATTCATATGCTCTGCACCTTAAGTTCATTTTTTCTCCTGGGCTGTGCATTTGCATCTGAATTGTACTCTGTATCTTTTATATATACTGCTCAAAAAAATAAAGGGCACACAAAAATAAGGCATCCCATGATCTGAATAACTGAAATACTGTATTCCTATTGTTGTTCACATACTGTAGTCGAATGTGCTGACAACAAAATCACACAAAACTTAACCATGGGAATCAAATTCATCAATCCATGGAGGTCTGGATTTGGTGTCACACTCAGAGTGATAGTGGAAGAAAACACTACAAGCTGATCCACCTGTGATGTAATGTCCTTAAATGAAATCAAAATGAGTCTGTATGACCTGTATGACCTCCCTACAATGCCTGGGCATGCTCCTGATGAGGTGGCGGATGGTCTCCTGAGGGATCTCCTCCCACACTTGGACTAAAGCAACCTCCAACTCCTTGACAGTCTGTGGTGCAATGTGGCATCGGTGGATGGAGCAAGACATGATGTCCCAGATGTGCTCAATCGGATTCAGGTCTGGGGAACGGGTGGGCCAGTCCATAGCATCAATGCCTTCGTCTTGCAGGAACCGCTGACACACTCCAGCTACATGAGTTCTAGCATTGTCGTGCATTAGGAGGAACCCAGGGCCAACCGCACCAGCATATAGTCTCACAAGGGGTCTGAGGATCTCATCTCGGTATCTAATTGCAGTCAGGCTACCTCCAGTGAGCACATAGAGGGCTGTGCAGCCCTCCAGGGAAATGCCACCCCACACCATTACTGACCCACTGCCAAACCGGTCATACTGTAGGATGTTGCAGGCAGCATAATGTTCTCCACGGTTTCTCCAGACCCTGACACGTCTGTCACATGTGCTCAGTGTGAACCTGCTTTCATCTGTGAACAGCACTGGGTGCCAGTGGCGAACCTGCCGGTCTTGGTGTTCTTTGGCAAATGCCAAATGTCTTGCATGGTGTTGGGCTGTGAGCACAACCCCCACCTGTGGTCGTCGGGCCCTCATGGAGTCTGTTCCTGATTGTTTGAGCAGACACATGCACATTGGTGGCCCACTGGAGGTCATTTTGCAGGTCTCTGGCAGTGCTCCACCTGTCTCCTTGCACAAAGGCGGAGGTAGCGGTCCTGCTGCTGGGTTGTTGCCCTCCTACGGCCTCCTCCATGTCTCTAGATGTACTGGCCTGTCTCCTGGTAGCGCCTCCATGCTCTGGACACAACGCTGGCAGACACAGCAAACCTTTGTGCCACAGCTCGCATTAATGTGCCATCCTGGATGAGCTGCACTACCTGAGCCACTTGTGTGGGTTGTAGGCTCCGTCTCATGCTATCACTAGAGTGAAGGCACTGCCAGCTTTCAACAGTGACCAAACCATCAGCCAGAAAGCAAAGGAACTGAGAAGTGGTCTGTGGTCACCTCCTGCTGAACCACACCTTTATTGGGGATGCCTTGCTAATTGCCTCTGATGTCTACCTGTGGCATACCTATCAAGTTTTGTATTTGGAAACAAGGGAAATTTCTCGGCAAATACAGGATACTTGACAGCTATGCTTATCCTGTGCTGCCCTCTAATGGTGGCAATAGGGCATTGCAACCTAATTAATAAGGGATGACGGCGGGAAAGAGGATAAAATAAGGGGTTTTCCCGGCCAATAAAGGGATACTTAACAGCTATGACCTGTGGTCTCTTCCATTGGCACAACAGCATGTGGAATTGATTGTCAATCGGTGTTGCTACCAGGGTGGACAGTTTGATTTCACAGAAGTGTGATTGACTTGGGGTTACATTGTGTTGTTTAGGTGTTCCCTTCATTTTTTGGAGCAGCATATTTTAAATCCCTCTTGTCTTGCCCTCGATTTCAGGTCTGAAACCCCCATTATTAAACCTCTGCTTGCCGTGTGACACTGTAGCCTCCTGGACTGTTCCTGTTAATGACTTTAGTGTTTTGCCACATGTGTTTTTCTGCTCTGACCTCATATTTCTCAAATTAGGGACTCGATCCATCAGATTATCTTGGCAGCGTTCTCTTCCATTTGTGTGGGCAGAATTATATTTTATTGGAACTAGGGCAGTCATGTTAGGAACAAATGAAATTAGACTCTTATCACTGTCCAAAGACTAAATGAAATTAAACTCTGTCACCCTCAGAGTCATCTAGTATTTCTTTCAGTTTGTCTTTCTGGAGAACAGGAACCTGTATTTATATACAGCACAATCCTATATGTCTGCTCAGGAGTATTTCCATTGAGAGCTGTTCGCCTTACTCTCAGGTAAATGTTGTATGGAATAATAGGACTCCTAGGCAGACACTAATTCCTAGGCTTGCCATAAATCGGAGGCACCTTAACAGCACACGACAAGTGTTTTATAGGATTGGCAGGCTAAACTTGATTTTTAAAGATAACTGCCCTGGTGGCACAGTGGTTAAACTGCTGTACTGTAACCAAAACTCAGCTCATGATCTGAATTCGATCTTGATGGGGATCAAGGTTGACTTGTCCTTCTGTCCTTATGAGGGACATGTTGGGTGCAAAATGCAAATTACCTTTTGAACAACCCAGAGAGTACACTAAGAGCTATGGGGTGGTAAAGGTCGCCCTTGTTTGAAAGCCAGTCGTATCCAACTCTAGGATTCAGTGCTCATTTCTGTTTCTAGCCAAAGAGTTGGCGCTGGCTTCGTCTGCAGACGTTTCTGTGGACATGTGGCAGGCATGCCTCAACACCGGAGTGCACAGAACACTGTTTACCTTCCCACCGAAGCGGTCCCTATTTATCTACTTGCAATTTTTTGCTTTCGAACTGCTAGGTTGGTAGGAGCTGGGACAGAGACGGTCGCTCACTCCATCATGCAGTACCTGGGAATCGAACTCCGATTTTCCAGTCAGCGAGTTCAGCGTCTTAACCGCTTGAGACACTGCAGTGGTATAGAAGTGTAATTGCTATTGCTAGGACGTGGGGCAGAATCCTGTGAACCATCAGCGTAAGGTCTGGGTAGTGCTTTCAAGTTATATAGGAAGTGCTTTCTCTGTTCCATGGCTGTTGTTTCCTGTGCATCTTACATGCCCTTTTCTTTCTGGCATGTCTTTTCTGTTTATTCTTGCTCTGTGGGCCATGGTTGAAAAAATAATAATAAACTCTCAACTTTTTAAAAATTGAGTTTTATCAAACAGAAATTAATTTTCAAACTCAGTCATGATGAACGATTACTGAATCTGCACTCTTGGGAAGCTTCTGGCTTGGGTTTCTCTGGCTGGTTCTGTGTATGTGCATTGTTGCGGGGGGAGAGCAGGCAACCTAATGCCAAGTCCTAACGTGGAATGGAGACAGAGACTATTAATTTGTGTTGTGCTTTCTATATCATTTTCTGATAAGTGATTTGCTTAGTTATTTTATTAAGACACAAATTGGTATCAGGGAAAGCCAGGCAACGAAAGTTAATACTGTCCAACTATTTTAAGTTTATCCTACAGCTTTGCACTTCAAGTTATATACATATTCTTATCAATGTTATCTTTATCTAAAAAAATGAAAACTGAGCTAGTGAGAAATCTACATGGAAGCATTTAGACCAGTGTTTCCAAACCTTTGGTTTTGGGACTTCAGTTCCCAGAAGCCTGAGTCAATTCCCCAAAGCACTGATCAGCCAAAATACTGACTTAGGCTTCTGGGAATTAAAGTCCCCCTGTGGTGTGTGGGCCCCAGGTTGGGAACCACTGAGTTAGACCTTTCTCCATCAGTTTATTTATTTACTAGACTTGTATGCCGCCCCACTTGCAGAATTACTCTGGGTGGCTCACAGAGCATACCTGTCAAGTTTTGGACATGAAAATAAGGGAAATTTTAGGCCACGAAAATAATGCAGTTATAATGCAAGTTGATGTAATAGCTTGGCTCTAGTGTTTTTGGCTTCTGGGGTGCTTCTGTTAGAGAAAGTGAAGGAGGGAGCACCTTAAAAGTTTTTGCCCTTAAGAACTTGCCATGAAGGGTTGGACAATACCAGTGACGTTGTGCAAGGCTGAAGGGTAAAAGTGGAGCTACTAAAACTGGCCTTCCTCCAGCAGGAACCCCTATTAGATTTCAGCCCATTTGCTTATGGAACACCATTTCTGGATCCAACCTGTTGTGCAATAATATCATGTCCTGATTTATTGAGTGAGGGCACAAACCAACACAAATCGTTGTAGAAGAACAACAACAAAAAAGTCTTTTTCTCAGCAAACTGGCATTCGCTTGTGCGAATGTGGTAGCCTAGTGGTTAAGATGCTGAACTTGACAACTGGAACGTCAGCAGATCAGCGGTTCGAGACCCAAGTGCTGAATGACGGAGTGAGCTCCCATCTCTGTCCCAGCTCCTGCCAACCTAGCAGTTTGGAAACAAAAAAAATTGCAAGTAGATAGATAGATACCACTTCGTGGGAAAGGTAATAGAATTCCATGCACTCCGGTGTCTAGTCATGCCTGCCTCATGTCCTTGAAAATGTCTACAGATGCAGAGAGCACTGGCTATTTGGTGGTAAACAGGTGAGCACTGAACCCTAGAGTTAGATACGACTGGCTTTCAAGCAAGGGCAACCTTTTCCATTTCCTTGTGTTTTTACTGGCAGCTCAGTTTCTAAAGAGACTTTTCAACTGTTTAAAAGTTTTTCCCTAACTCACTTCACCAGCTCTCTGTCTCACAGAAATATAATTTAGAGCTTGAAAGATTGTGGGATGGCGTGTATTGTTGGCTGCAACTTTTTAAAAAAGTATATTTTATTCCTAGAATTCAGGCCGTTTCCAAAATTATCAGTTGTCCTAATTCTTAAAATAAAAACAAAACCTTCATCTAGGCAGAATTTGTATCATCAGTGTTTCCAAAAGAAACGAAGTTTGTGTTTTTCTGTGCAGAACATGAAGAAATGAAATTATAAGTGATGTAGTTACCTGGATCTAATTACTCTTGAAAGATAATAAGTAGGATTTTGAAAGAAATCTAAAGCACACAAATAAAATAACTTTATTATTGTAATGAGTCCTATTTTCGAGTTACTTTCAAAACTTGCTTTTTAGATGTTTTTGGAAGCATTTTGTTGGACAAAGTTAATGTTTTATGTATTTCTCTTATATTTTATTTTTCCTTTAAAAATTACAGCAAAAATTCTTTCATTCATTTATTAGATTTATATCCCGCCCTACTCAACAAAAATGTGACTCAGGGTGGCTTACAATAGAGAATATACAAAAACAAAGGTGCAATCAGCAAAAATACAATAGGGAACAGTAACATCTCAGAAATACAGTAACATTTCAGTAACACAACAACATCCCAGTAATATAGTAACATCTCAATAATGAAATAACATCTCACATATCACACTCTGGCTCCAGACAAAAAAAGTCCTAACACCTCTATGGCCTTTTAAGTCCTGGCTGCCGGCGGGGCCCAGGACACCGTCAGTAGTGGTGGGTCCCAGCATCCATCGCTGCAGGGCCTCTCCGCCCCATCCACCGGGAAGACCGGAGGCAGCGATGAGAAGTGGCCGGGGTCCTTTTTGAGCCGCGGGGGCCGTCCGCAGGTGCTCCCACTTCCCCACCGACTGGCTGGGCTGGGGGGAAGGAGCACGGAGCCTCAGGGCAGCGGTGGTGGTGGCACTTTCAAGCTGCAGGGAGCCGTCCCCAGGTGCTCTCACTTCCCCGCTGACCGGCCGGGCTGGGGGGAAGGAGCACGAAATGGAAATGTAATGAAGAGAACAACAAATAACATAACCCAATACTTTCCAAATATTATAATGAGCAAAGAAAATGGGTTGCTTTTCAAATATAGTGACAAGTAATAGGAATAAATTCTTGTTTAAAAGTAAAGTTCTCACTTTGGTTTATCGTTACCTAGAGAAAAGTTAGCTATGATTGTGGTATTTTGTTGATCATGATTATGAGCTAAATCAAAGTGGCATTAGGTTTGGCTTTCAGATTTCAGTATAACGTTTATAGAAATTTGAACTATGTTCTATGTTTGATTTTGAACTAAATCTAAGTGGCATTAGCTTTGGCTTTCAGATTTCAGTATAACTTTTATGGGAATTTGAACTATGTTCTAATATAGATTATTCTTTGTAACTATGGCATGTGCCTGGAATCAGCTGCTTACTTCACCTTATATATCTTACCAAGGGATATATCCCCCCACCCACCACGAAATGCTCATCTGAATATATTGTCTGTCTTACTAAAGTTCTGGTCAACTTTTGCTTTGTCCTACAAGTGTGTCTCCACTGGGTGGCACTCTTATTCCTTTTGACAGTACAGTACAGGTGAAACTCGGAAAATTAGACTATTGTGCACATGTCCATTCAATTCACTTAAAAGGTGAAACAAATATATGAGATAGCCTCACTACATGCAAAGTGAAAGATGTCATGCCTTAATTCGTTATAATTGTGATGATCATGGCATACAGCATACATGAGATTATGTGATGATTATGGGATACTTGGGATTGGGGGGTTGGGGTTTTCATAAGATGTAAGCCATAAGCATCAATATTATAACAAAGTAAGGCTTGAAGTATCTCGCTTTGTATACAATGAGTTTATCTCATATATTTGTTTTACCTTTTAAGTTGCATTACTGAACTGAATGAACATTTGCACAATATTCTAATTTTCCAAGTTTCACCTGTATTAGTAAACTACCTCTTAAAAAGGTAAAGGTTTCCCTTGCTCGAAAGCCAGTCGTATCCCAGTGCTCATCTCTGTTTCTAAGCCGAAGAGCCAGCGCTGTCTGCTTCTGCAGACGTTTCCGTGGTCATGTGGCAGGCATGACTAGACACCGGAGCGCACGGAACGCTGTTACCTTCCCACCGAAGTGGTCCCTATTTATCTACTTGCAATTTCTTGCTTTCGAACTGCTAGGTTGGCAGGAGCTAGGATGAAGACGGGAGCTCATTTCCGTCCGGCAGTACTCGGGAATCGAACTGCTGACCTTCCGCTTCCCAGTCAGCGTCTTAGCGACTTGAGCCACTGCAGTACCTCTTACTCCGAATTAAAATAGCTAGTCTAAATGATATAAATCTATTTTCCTACCTCCTGACATTTTCCCTGAGTTGTGAACATAATTTCAGCTTAAATGAATTTTGGATGTTAATTCATCTTCTGATTAGATAAATAAATAAATAAATTTCGTGTCAGAAATTACTTGGGTTGTAAGGATTTTTTGCTGGAGAAACTCTGCTCAGGGGACGCCCGAATGAGGCTCCTTTCATGTCCCCAAGATCCGCCGTGCAGCACTCAGGTATCAAAACCCGACCTTCCAGTCTCCAAGCTCAGTGTCTTAACCAGTAAGCTACTGCAGTGCTGCTTTCTAATTAGATTATCTAACGCAAGGGAATATACTTTTTAATTGTATGCAAGTCGTATAACTGGGCACTCAAATAGGTATTATTAATTAGGATCTCTCATAGTTCCTACCCCAAAGCACTGTTGAGAAGACTGAAATTGTCTGAAGCCCATTGGTCACGATCCATACAAGGTAGAACAGTTACAGTTGGTATAGTGTATATTGGAGAGCCTAGATACAAAGCCAGGAGCCAATAGTGTGAATCCTCCCTGTGCGCATGTTTACTTTGGGGTGGGGGTGGGGATACAGGAAAGGCTAAATGCTTGGTATGGTCTGATTCACTTTTTTTCATTAATTACATAAAATAATGGGAAATGTGAATTAGTTGAGATTCTCTAATAGAAATGATTTTTTATTTCTTATTTCTTTCTTTCTGGTTTCTGTGCATCTTAACATTCAGTTATTCAACTGTTATGCATTTTACTAGTCTGCTTTCATATTTAAGTTCTGTCCTTTCCCCCAACTGCTAGTTTTTCAATACAGTAAAACCTCAGGTCCGTTCCAACAGTTTCCGTCATAACCCAAAACAAATGTAACCTGAAGCATGTTTCCCCACCTTTTCCACACTGTTTGGGGACCTTATCCAATGATAACACCACCCCCTCCGGAGCAGTAAACATTGCATTCTGACTTCAGGTGGAGGGGTGGTGGCCATTTTGATTTCTGAAATGGTGTTGGCCATTTTGAATTGCCAAGATTTCTGGGAGATGTAGTCATGAACCACAAAATGGCCAACACAACCATTTCACAAAGAATCACAGGAATGGTGTTAGGAAGGCAGAAGCTGAGAATGTAGCTGAGGTTAGCAAGAGATACGAAAAGCAACAAAAAAAGCATTGCATAACAAACGACAGAAAAAAGAAACAGTGGCTCAGCTACTCTATGAGGATGGGGAAAATGATAACAGATGACAAAGAAAAGGCAGAAGTGCTTAATTCTTACTTCAATTAGTTATTATCCCAAAATACATTTTATGACCCTCCAGGCAAATGTAAAGTAGAAAGGGGTGGGGGGAGAGGATGGGATTGCAGCTTGATAAACAGGCTAGAATGAGTAATTTTTACTCATTAGTTTTTCTCATTAGTTCTAGTGGCTAAAAAAAGTGCATAGTGCAACACACACACAACAACAACAAAACTTTCCAAGCTAATGTTAGTTCTTTCTGATAGCTGAGATAAGATTAGATATAAAAAAGTATAGGTTTTGGGCAGACAATATGTTTTTCTTTTGCTTAATGAGATTTCCTCAGAGACACAAGCTTTGACAGTCAAATTTATGAAAGGCCAGTTTGCGACTATTTTCTAGTGGTTTAACACGAAACAAAGCCCTTTGAAATGTAAGATATGGAGATGCTGCAAAATATGTGCACATAGAATTATTAACGTTGAAATGAGTAACCGTAGAAAAACCCAGATTTTCTTGGAATATTATTCCTTACAGAAACCGATGGACACTGGCAGTAGTGAGATCCAGCAGTCTGAAATGTACAGACAAGAAAAGGTGAGCAAAGTAAAACATTTTCTAGTTAAGAAGATTTTCTCTTTTGTTTTAATTGTGATGAATGGTAGTGAGCCTTTCAAGAGTGCTTCGATAGTATCCTTTGTCATCAGCCTCATTTCCTTATTTAGGTGATAACAGGAAGATTCTGCAAGAAGTGGAAAATAACTGACAGCATATTTGAGCACCCTGCTTTTCACACCATCTCATATTGCTTCCAGGACAATCTTCATGACTGATCGCCATGATGATAGCCAATATTCGGAATCAGACACGGCACTTAAGAAGAATATACTGTATATAGAACCACACCAGTACAGCTTTTTGTAGTGGAGATGTTTTGGGGAATGTTAGTCCAACAGTCTAGTCTGCCTTCTCTAGTGGAGATGTGTGTATATGGATATGGACAAGGTCTCTAACTCCGTTAGTTCATGTGAGCTGTTTCTGCCATTTTCTACTTCTCAAATCTTGGTACAATAACCATAGTCTCTTCATTCTCCAGCAGTTAGAAATGGATTTTGGAGACATGCCAGATAAGCAAAAATTACAGGGAACCACAGAATCAGTTAGACGGCAACGAGAACAAATGAATGAGGCCAACCTGGCCAGCACCCTCCATCATATTGTTGGGCAACTAGATGTTCTCACTCAGGTATGGGAAGTTCTGTTGTATCTTGTGGAAACACTTCATAATGTGAAAACTTATTTAAATACATAGCCTGGTCACATCGCCTGTTGTGCTTTTTAAAAAGCACCTGGATCTATACAGTATATAACAACTTACAATTTTTGTACTTATAATGTTTAAAAATGGAAACTTAACAAATCCATATTTCATATCTGTGTTTTATACTGAAACTTATAAATTGCTTCATAGCAGCATCTAATATCAAAATATGTAGGTGGAGGACGAGATCACTACATTGTTTCCTCCATTGTGACAAATGCCACGGTGGTAGCTGATTCCACAGATAGCTGTATTAAACTAAACCTTGTATTGTAAGTATTTGTGGCTAGCATCAAAGAATGACCAGCAGAGGGCCCTAAATGTGCTTTATTAAAGGAGTGGTTGAGCTTGGGCATGTACTTGGTTTGTTGTTGTTCAGTCGCACAGTCGATTCCGACCCTTTGCGACCCTATGGACCATCGTTCTCCAGGCGCCTCTGTCCTCCACCATCCCCCTCAGTCCTCCCAGTTTTGTGCCCATTGTGTCTACAATACCATCTATCCATCTCATCCTTGGCCTCCCCCTTCTTCTTTTGCCCTCCACCTTTCCCAACATCACGGCCTTCTCAAGTGAATCCTCCCTTCTCATTTGATGCCCAAAGTACTTTAGCCAAAGTACTTTACCAAAGTACTTGGTACTTCCTAATTTATTTAAACTTCATAGGCTTTTAAGTGAAGTCTTTAAACATAGATGTTCACCATTCACTCAGAGGATTAAGGATGATTAAGGAGTTTTTTGTTGCCAGATATTTTATTGCTTGGTTTCTGAAATTTCACACCTGTAAGAACTGTTCTGCATCATCCACCTCATCTTGCAGCATATTTTCTTCCTATGCCCCCCCCCCCCCCAAGACAGTGAAGTAGTAATTTGGTATAGGTTGAGAGGTAACAGCCTGTTTTTAGTATGTGATATGAATGGTGACTTAACCTTTTAAAGCCAAGGGCTGGGTCATGCTCCCTCAGACAGTTTTGGGGGCCAGACGGCCAATTTGCCCTTTCTCCACCACATTGCACTTCCTGGTGTGGTGAAGGCAGTGGGGGCACATGAAATGTTGCCATGGGCTGTTACTTGGTTACTTCCTGTTGTGCCCATGTTGTAAGAGAGAATTTGCAGGAAGGTGGTGGAGGTGGTGTAATACACCAAAATATAATAGATAAAATATCTAGCAGCATATAGCAATCTGTATCAAATTTGATAATGTCCAAGGGTTTCTGGGACACCTTCACCACCTTCCTTCAAATTCTCTCTTACAACAGGAAGTAACCAAGTAATAGTAACCAAGTAAAAGGGTAAACCAGAAAGAGATTAAACTCATTAGCTTTGTTTGGCAGCCTCACACTTTTGAGATTGAAAGGGAGACATTTAAAACTAATCTGAATAATCTATTGTTACTGCTAGCTGTAGGAAGCTGTATTGATATGCATGCTTGTCTGTCATTCTGCTTGATTACTCTTTACCTCTTTGCTTTGTGATCCTTTCCCCTTTTCCACTGTGATCCTTTCCCCTTGTGACATCTTGACACACACCCCCCCCCCCCCCCCCCGCATCTGGTATATATAAACCATGCCTGGAAGTTTTACTCTTTGTCTGAAGAAGTGGACTTGATCCACAAAAGCTAACAGTAAAAATATAGCAGTTAGTCTTTAAAGTGCTGCAGTGTTTTTGTTTCATTATATTTTTTTGTTTTTGTTTTTTGATATGCCAATTTTATTTAGTTTATCAGATTATGTGTTGGGACAACATTATGTATTTGGATGTAGATAGTTTGCAAAGCCTTTGTGTGACTATTATTTCCTTAAGATTTTATTCTGGAATAAACCTCTCTCGAGAATTAAAATGGTTTATAAGCTTAAACTTTATACATGATGTGCAGTACTGTCTGGTGCTGCACATGTTTATTCATATGTAAGTTGGAATGAATTAAGCTTTAATTGACTAATCTTGCCTTATTAGTCTTAAATTGAAGATTTACAGCAATGTTGTACAATTTTATTTCTTTCTCATTTTGCAGACTGTTTCTATTCTAGAACAGAGATTAACTTTAACAGAAGACAAGTTGAAGGAGTGTCTTGAGAATCAACAAAAGATTGCTCAGAATAAATCCAACTGATTCCCAAGGAAACTCATGAAACTAATATCATTGTTGGAATACATATCTGTGTGCATTCCAGACATTTTGTGCAAATGTTTTTATGAAATATCTATTTTATTAGAATGAAGTGTACAGCTAACAGAGTGCGTAAATAGTTTTGTTGTTGTTAAAATTAAACTTTACTTTGATACTAAATGGTCATGTGTTCAAGTGTTGTGAGGTGGTTCAATTTAAAGTAACAGACTCACTTTTCAGACCTGCTTCACTGGGACTTAGACATCCTCATTGTTGAAATGATATGCCTCCAGTACCTGCCGGAGCGAATGTTAGAATCAGGTCCATACATGTCTATGAGGCTACTGTGAGTTTCAGACACAGGGAAGTGCTGTCTTCCAAATGAGCTACAAGCAAGAAGACCTGTGACTTTTTGGGATATTTCTTCTTGACTTCTCAAGTGCCAGAATAACATCCTAAAGTCTGAATGCCACTTCCAGAAAAAGGTCCAAGGCAGAATCATTGTACAGTACTGTGATGGCGAACCTTGGCACTCCAGATGTTCTTGAACTGCAATTCCCAGAAGCCCAAGCCCCCGTGAATCCATATGAATGGGTTTGCTGTGATTCATCTGGCCCATGCCGCACCACCTTCATCACTCCTGGGAGTGGAAGTAAAACGTACAGTATATCTTTTCCCCCAGAGAGACAACATATTTGGCTTGTTAGATGAACAAATTAGATCCAGATAAAGACCTAATCTGAATATTACTTCTCAACAACCAAACACAAGAAAATATTACCTTCCTCCATATATATTTCCATCTCTGCTAAACTTACATACATGTCCATCTTTTTGTGTTGCCATGATCACACTTTTCTCACACCTATTACTAGTGCAAGATGACCCATCACTTTACATACATTGGACAGAGGGGCACCTTTGATGTATCTTTAGTGCTACCCAATAGCTATCAGCTTTTCTTGCAGAGCATAGAAAAGTTGTTTTTGTTTCAGTTCCCAGAACCCCTAACATATGAACTGTGTGTACTACACAAATACTGCAGCATTTCCAGTGTTCAGGTAATCTTGGTGGTAGCCATCCTTGCTCAGATATTCACATTTTCCTGGCTCTCTCTGAAGAGTTTACCATCCAAAGATTTACTTACATTGCAATAACTATTTTGGACTCCAAACTATTCCTTAGAACATACTTCAAATCTGTCTTTCATTAACTTCCCCCCTTTTGCTAGAACCAGATTTCTGCCTCACCCCCTCCTTTCTATAAGAGACTATAGCTGACGGTTCTTTACTAAAACTTTAGGACTTATTACTTCCACCTGGGAGGATCTTCCCACCTCCCTTCATTTGTTAGTTCTGTAAAGAAAAATCCTCAGCTCCTTCTGGTCTGTATTCCAACTATTTTGGAAAATCTGTTAGAAGCTACATGTTATTTTTCAACTCGGGTTGGCTTGACGTGAAAAGAAAGAAAATTTGTTCCATGCTTTGTTTTTGGAGGCAGTTTTTAAACACCTTGCCTATACGGGAAATGGTAAGAATAAGAATGTGGCTTGTGACTGTATAAACTCCAGATGTGGGGAGAGCTTCACATGTTCCCATGATAAATGTGCCTTATTTCCCTTTGCACATTTGTACTAAGAATGAGAACAGCACAAGTGGCTGCACTTTTTCTTTTCCCATTTTATTTATGTGTAAAAATACTCAGACTTACAGAGTGGTTTTGGCTGCTTCCAAATCTACAGGAGCACATTATAAATTTATTATTTTCTGCACATGGGAACCTTGGGAATTTGCTGATGAGTAATCGTCATACAGTACAGTATATTTATTATTACACTGGGTTAGACCCAGTGCTGTCAGTCTACTGATAGAACTACTTACATTAGCAGAACTGAAGGAAGGGAATTTCTGCCCATTTAGTCCCTCAAAATCTGTTCTGATGGGTTGGGAGACCCTCTAGGACAGATTTCTAGATTGTACAAAGAGAAAGTCTCATTGTACTAGTGGACCTCTGCTTAGGGTTGTGTGGATTCAGCCCATTCTTTTTAGCATCCCATCTTTCATAAAGGAGGTCAGGGCATTGTCCACAATATTCTGTTCTTATTTTTAGCTTTTTGTGAGGCTGGCAAGGCTGAGAGATGGTATATATGGACATTGAGCAAGTCGCTTGGTCAAAATCCTAGCCGAGCAGATGTTTGACCCAAGATTTGTTAGTAGGAACATTAGCTGCATTGCTGTTTATCTGGGTTTCATCTTTTGGTTAGGTGTGCTCTCTCCAAATTCCCATTAGATGTGCCTTCCAGCTAACAATGTGAGCTTAAACACTGTGCCACCACAGTCCCTATGTAGTGTTATTAATTAATACTACTATAACTGTTAGAGAACATGAATAGATCCTTTTTCTATATGCTGGTGCTCTCCCCCTTTCCCTCCCTTTAGGCAAAAATTAAACAAAATATTTCTGCTATTGTGAATATATACAGTAGAACCTCGGATAAAGTCCAAACTCCGTTCCACAAGTTTGGACTTTATCCGATTTTGGACTTTATCTGAACCAAATGGGCGATGCATTGGATAACTTCCAAAAATGGACTTTATCCGAGGTTCCTATGCCAAATACCTTGGATAACATCCATTATTTTTTTTGCGGTTTTGGACTTTATGCGCTGTATCACATGTGCATGAAAACCGCAACTTTATCTGAATCGGACTTTATCCAAATCGGACTTTATCTGAGGTACCACTGTATTTTCAATCATTGCGCTGAGATATTTTCCGAGAGAATGAAACTTCTGTACAAAATCACTAATTTGGGGTGGTGGGTGGGAGTGGCAAGTTAATAGATCCATGAAGGGAATAATAATAATAATAATAATAATAATAATAATAATAATAATAATAATAATAATAATAATAATAATAATAATAATAATAATAATAATAATATTATTATTTCATGTCAGAAATTATTCTGGGTTGAAAGGATTTTTGTTGGAGAAGCTCCGCTCGGAATTCCCAAATGAGGTTCCTTTCATGTCCCCAAGAGCTGGGACAGAGATGGGCACTCAAACCATCATGCAGTACCTGGGTCTTGAATTGCTGACTTGCCATCTTTCTATCTAACAAGGTGAGCTTAACCACTGAATCATCACAGCCCCCATGCAGGGGATAAAAAATACAGATTCTAAGTTGTAAATGCTCTGATGGCAGGAGCTCTGCTTAATTTAGGGAATTCAGCTGTGACAGCAGAGGAGAGAGGCAAGGGTTAAGGATTGTGTTTGGAACTCCGAAGCAACCTCTGAGCCAAGTTCCTAAAAAAAGCAGTTTAATTTGTTGCCATTAGGTTTGCCAAACATATGACCTCACTAAAGTTTTTAGTAACAGCTCTTTCTACTCAGATTGGTCCCCAGGGGAGCTACATATGCCAGAGAACTGCAGCAAAGAAAGAAAAAATGTGGGGGTTGTTACAGGCATGGAACATGTTAAGACATATTTGAATACTGTGGAAAAAAGACTAGTCTTTATGCAATGCCCACTTTCCTTCCTGTTTGGGAGTTTAAATTGAAGCAATACCTTGGTTAATGCATGATTATGCAGTGCCATAGAAGTGATGGTGAGGAGACACAGGTCAGATGTCCAGTACAAACAGGCTCTGTTCCACGTCTTACAGTGGTTGTGTTATCAGTCTGTTAAACAGGCTTACATTTTGTGCAGATTCAGTTATGTTCATTTCTAAAAATAATGTTTGTGCGTGCATTGAATCAAGCTCTAAAATAGAACAATCGTGTGCTGCTCTGTCTTGTAAAGATATGGCTGTTTTTTTTCAGTTCACAAGTAAAAAGAAGTGCTTCTCTAAGCCATTCTGAAAATCTAGCCCCGTGATGGCGAAGCTTGGCACTCCAGATGTTCTTGGACTTCAATTCCCAGAATCCCAAGCACCCTGTGAATCCACACGAATGGGTTTACTGCGATTCATCTGGCCCATGCTTCCCTCGTCGCTTCTGGATGTGGAAGTAAAATGCACCCGTACCGGCAGTGCGGGCCGGATGAATCACAGTAAACTCATTCATGTGGATTCACAGGGTGCTTGAGCTTCTGGGAATTGAAGTCCCAAGAATATCTGGAGTGCCAAGTTTCGCCATCATGGATCTAGCATATGGAAGTTTGATGGGTTGAAGAAGGCTTGTGGGCTCGTAATGCTGCTGATTGGAAATTAGAGCCATGGGAGATCTTACCTTGGTAACTGAACATTGCCTGACAATTACATGCCTGGATTCCTTTCTTGTTCCACATTCACAAAGAGTAACTTAGAACAAGTCTATTTTTAATTTTTCCATGTCTCCATTTTATTCTTGTTCCTGTGACAGTGAAGCATATAAAGATTAAAAATTGATTTCCATAGGGTGGCAAATAGTACAGTATAATATAATGGGGCTCTGCACTTGCCTAGTTAATGCTTTATCTATTTAAATATGAAAAATGATCTGTATCCCCAGCTCATGTATGGAGCAACTGGAATACCTAGTAGCACAATGTGGACTCGTGGGACCTGCTGCTAAAAGTGCCCCAAGTCAAGACATCACCGTCGACGTTATAAGTTGATTTCTTAATGTAAGAACATTTGGTTCCAAATGTTACATTGTTTGTGTTGTGTCAGTGTAACAAGGAAAGAGGATTTGGGCCAATGGCTGAATGAGGTTGGGCCTCCTGTGGCATCCAGAGCAAAGAAGGAACTGGAGCCCCATTTCTGGATCTCATGAGCTTTCTTGTTACATAGGCCTTGGAGGTAGCAGTGCAAGACCAGGAGAAGGGACTCCCCCTGGTCTTCTGGGGATCTTTTCGGTCATGTGAATCACAGTAGTAAAGGGGGAGGGGACTGTTGTTGGGGCATAATTTGCTGCCTGTTGGGTCACAAAATTAGAAAGTTGCCATAGAAAGTTGGGTTTGGGGCAACTCCCGGCCCTCCCACCGGCCTCAACTTACCAGGCCCTGTGGAATGACACAGGTCTCCCAAATGGCATCCTAAGACCCCAAATCCTGCTCTTAGGCTTTAGTCCTGAAATTGCATGAGATGCTGCTTATCAGACCAATGTAGGCGTGTTCTTCCCCTATACAGTATGATGATCTTTGGTGTGCTCACCAGGATGCAGCAGTTAGCTGGACCCAGCCATCATTTAAATTGGTGCTGTTGTGAAGCAGGGTTTCATGAGGGAAATTGAAATGCAGGGCCGTAGCCAGGATTCTAGATGTATGTGGGCAAATATTTTTTCAGGATGGGCAACAAAGCCTATTTTCAATGCATTCCTATGGGAAACCATGCGTTGCCAGGGTGGACAAACTGCTAACTCAGGGTGGACCAAGCCCACCCTGGTCTCCCCCTGGCTATGGCCCTGTTGAAATGTGATGGAATTTTCTTCGGAAGGCATGACCAAGTTGATCTTTCTAGGTCCTTTTGCTGCTGGCCCTGCAGTCTGGATAGTGACCCCTTTTTTCTAGATGGCTGCAGCATTTATTTTGGGCCCTGATAGCACACTCTGTTAACTTTCCCTCCCCTACTGGGAGGGTGGCTGGCTGTGAATTTGATCCCAAAGAGTTAAACGTGTCCTTCATATGTTTCCCTCTTGGTCCGTGGCTTCTGATTGTAAGAGAGGAGGCTACCTCCCTCCTCATCTGCAAGAAATGTATCCTCCAGGCATTTCCACCAGAGAGAAAATGAGATTTGCATCTGCTTGTGTGCCCATGCCTACACACTTTGGCTTCAGAATGAGTTTTGTTTCCAAAATGAATAATTATCTTCTAATGTACTCTCCAGCCTCAAATTGGGGGTTGGGTAGCTCTCCTTTCAAATCCTCCTTCCTCAATTGTGCCCAGGACTTTTTCTCTTCCATAGTGCATCCAAGGCTCATCTTAACATCTCTGCCCCACCCCCGTTTCACCATAAATAGATCATACACACTTTGATGACTAAAAGGGGTTAATGCTATAATTTTGCAGTGTGGGTTTTTTGGATGGCATTCAGCATTGCTTCACTTCCTTCTTATGCTCCCTCTGTGAGTATTTTCTTAACAGCTGTCTGGGATCTGTTCCATTCAGACTTCCCGTAGTGTGGGCCTATGAAAACATGCCGTCAGCTAACTCTCAGTAAAGTTTCCATTGTCGCACCCTTTCCTGAAAAAAGAAAGTAGCACACTGGTCTTAAATTTAACACAGAGTGCTTACTTTCACATTATTTTATTAGAAAGAGGAGTAAAGAAAACATGCAACATTGTGAGGTGTACAGGAGGATCTCCACAACTCTTGACACCTTGGCCCAGTGATCCGCCTGAAATTAATTGAGAAATGGGGATACAATCTTGTTTTTGGAAATGGAGCCACTGAGGTTGTTCCCACCAGATTGCTTTGCCTTTCTACAACAGCAGAAATGTATTTTATCTCAGGATTCCATTTATAAGCCAGGAACCTGCTGCAACTGTTGAGTTTCTGCTCCCCAAGCAGCTGCTGCATTCCTTCCTCATAGATTGGCTCTTTTAGTCTTTGGCTCAGTGTATGGGTCTGTATAACACACTCTTCTAGCGTAACTGACCACATGAGAATGAAAATGAAGATGATAAATTGAGGTCAGAAAATCTGCTCCATAAAGGTCCTGCATGATTCTGTATGGGACAGCAAGACCCAAAGAGTAGAGCCTCTGCTCAAACCGTCATACCTGTCAACCGCGGCTCTGGACAATCGCAGAACGGTTCTGTGCAGGTCGCTTTTTATGCATGCGTAAAAGCCTTCTACGCATGCGTAAAAGCATGTGCAGAACCGTTCTGCGCAGCTCCCTTCTACGCATGCATAGAAGGCTTCTACAATCCCCTTCTGCACAGAAGCCTACGCATGCGTAGAAGCGAGCTGCGCAGAAGGGATGCGCAGTAATGCCTTTCCCCCCGTTCCGGGGGGGGGGGGGTTTGGCAGCTCCAGGCTGGAAATGGCGAAAATCAGCGCCGAGAAACGGGAAATCCCGGCCAATCCAGGAAGGTTGACAGGTATGAACCATTGGGGACATGGGGTTACAGTCAGATGCTGCTACTAAACATTATTGAAGAAACATCTCTACAAACCCTGGTTACAGTGGTGGGCATCAGCAGGTTCTCACCAGTTCGCCAGAACCGGTAGCCGAAATTCTGGCTGGCCCTGCCCATCCAAGTTTTGAAATAAAGTACAGTAAAACTCCTACTTATGAGAAAAGTCCGTTCCATAGGCTTTTGTTTATATCGATTTTTTATGTAACTTGAAGCAAACCTATAGGGAAATAAATTTTTAAATAACTCAAAGCAAACCTATAGGAAATTGTGTAAATTGGGACATGGTTTTAGCACAAAATCATTATGTAAGTTGAATTTTATGTAACTCGAGGCATATTTAAATTGGGGTTTTACTGTAGTCCTAATTCAGGTGCAACTCAAGGTTTTTCCCCTGGCCACGCCCACCATACCATGCCCACAGTGTGGTAGCAAATTTTTTTGGAGCCCACCATTGCCTGGTTACCATTTTGTTGCATGATTGCCAATTGTGTTATCAGGCAGCAAGAATTTGGGACATACCTGAACAAGATCAGGTGGGTCCTAGAGGTTCAGAATGACATAAGACAACCTTCCCTGGCCTGTGGCCCTCCGGCCTCTGATCATTTCCCATGCAGTGGCAGCAGTTATGCTGATGGAAGTTAGAGTCTAACATAAACAAAGGGCCCTGAGTTGGGGAGACTGGTGCAGAGTCAGGCCTGATGGCTGTCGCTGCTTTGGCATACAGTTGCCTCTTTAGCTCATTTTTTGTTGTTGAAGATGGGTTGGAGGGCATGGGGTAGAAGCTAAAAGAGAGAGTGCTGTCCATTGGCACCGATTTATATTTCCTACTAGCCATAAGAGTCATGGCTCCAAAAGCTTGGCCAATGTGGTGGCTTAGGTCATTCAGCAGAAAAAACAAAGCCATCTCCCTGATGGCTGATAACAACAGATTTTTCAAAAGAACACATTTGCCCGTGGGTGCGCACTTTAGCCATGATCAGAATATTTGTTTGGACTAACACTCTCAGAACCCTGTCTGTGGGAATCTATACATATAAAAAAGTAACTCTTCCAGGCTCTCTGATTGTGATCCAAAGCAGAGATCACTGAAAGCATGTTGTACTTGGTGAACAGAAAAGAACAAAGAAGATTTGGTGTCTTGCACGGAAGACAATAGAAGGAGCCGCAGTAGGGCTAAACACAAATTGCATGATAGTCAGGGTGAACATGAGGTAATGACAGACAAAACAGCTCTATTTATAGTACACTGTACATTTGAATATCCCGGGAGGTAGCTCATTGGCTACTGTCCGTGTGACGTCATAGATCGTCATGCCCATCTTCTCCAGGTGTGGTGTGGCGGGAAGGTTTCCCGCTCTTCAGGTATTCAGGGAATCTGTACCATGTGAGCCGGATGCTCGCTACTGCCACCTGTGGCCACTTAGCTCGCATCCTTATACAGCTTGCTACAATGTGTCTTTGATTAGATACAATTGGATATATTGACTGGTTATATTCTGTTAAAGGGAACCTTGCAACATTCATTCAATACATAACACCCCTCCCCACTAGGTGAGGACGAAGTCCTTCAGCCATTGAGGCTTCCCGCATGTTCGCTTTGGGCGAGTGGTGGCCACACTTGGGGCCAGAGTCCCTGCATGCTCCTGACTACTCTGTCCTCGTCCTGCAATGGGAGAGTATAACTCGTTAGCAATTGGCTGCGAGTTCTGAGCCGGGGATTGGGGAGGTCTAGGTGTGGGAGTAAACTCCAGGGATGTGAAACCAGGGGCTCCAGGGACTAAAGAAAAACCCGGCTCTTTGCTTGGACGAGTGGGGGACCACTCCAGAAAATCCCCCCGGTTTCCTAACTCAAAGTCTAACAGCTCCTCGAAATCCGCCTCTTCCAAATTGTTCCTGTTACCCGGAGGGTCAAAAGAATGCGGATTTGTATCATTTCCCTCCCCCCTGTGGTCTGCGTCTCCCCCTTGGGATAAGCGGGTGGGGGGGGGGAACCCTAACGCTGAATGCTCTGCTTGGTCACTCAAGTCTTGCCTTTTTACTATCCTACCCCTGAGGTGGTCGGCATACCTCCTCCAGAGGAGTCCTGTGCTTGTCTCGACATTGTAGGAGACCGGCCCCATTTGCACGACCACTACTCCAGGCACCCAGTTAGGTCCGCCGGCCGCGTAGTTACGGCAATGCACTGCCTCGCTGATCTCGAAACTCTTGGTGCGCCCCGTTTCTATATTTCTATCTGTCTCCTCCACCCTGGTTGGGTCTAACCTTGAGAGGATCGTGGTGGGTTTCCTCCGCATAAGAAGTTCGGCGGGCGACAGACCTGACGCTAAGGGGGTTACACAATACCTTAATAGGAATTGGCAAAGTTGCAAGTTCAACTCCCATCCTACGCAGTGCGTCCTTAGTTGTTTGCACCAGGCGTTCCGCTTGACCATTTGTAGCGGGGTGAAAAGGGGCCACAGTTATTTGGTGAATTTTTTTAATCTCTATGAAACCCTGGAACTCCGCTGACATGAAAGTCATGGTGTTATCGCTCACAAGTACGTCAGGTAACCCGAAGTAGCTGAATACCTTCCATAATTGTTTAATTGTCGCAGCTGACGATGTACTGGCCATCTGGATTACTTCCAACTATTTGGAGTAGGCGTCCATTATTATAAGGAAAAGGGTGCCCCTGAAGGGACCCGCGAAATCTACGTGCAGACGTGACCACGGCCCCCGGGCTGTGTCCCATTCTCTGTGCGGAAGTCGGGACTCCTCGGGTTGGGTACTCTGGCAGCTCTTGCAAGTGCCAATCATGTGTTTTATGTTTGCGTCCAGCTTGATCCACCAGACATAACTTCTAGCTTGTCGAAACACCTCCCCCCGTGCAAAGTTGCTAACAGGTGACTTACTACCGGCACCGGATACGCATTTGGGCGAATTGCCTTGTTAATCGTGCACTTGTAGTCAGCTCAGATTCTGACCTCCCCGTTAGCCTTAAGCGTCGTAACAATGGGGGTTTCCCACTCGGCGGAATCCACCGGTACCAAAATCCCCTGACCCACCAGTTTGTTCAGTTCAGTCTCAATTTTGTCCTTTAGTGCAAAAGGCACTCTCCTTGGCTTCAGTCTGATGGGTCGGATGTCGGGATCCATGTTGAACGAAACTGGGGGCCCCTTGAACTTCCGTAGCCCCTTCTCAAAGACGGCAGGGTGTGCGTTACACACCTCCGTGATTGGGTCAGCCTGCACGGCGTGTATGCCTCCAATGAAAACCCCCAGGGGGCCAAACCACTGCGTGCCCAGGAGGCAGCAGGACCCTTCCTTTAAGACTACTAGGGGCAGCTGCACAGAGCACCTCTTGAACTGTACCTTGAACTCTCCCACCCCCAACACTGGGATGCTTTTGCCCTGAACGTCCCGCAAGTTAGTCTTTAGGGCCTTCAGTTTGGGGCATGACTTGGGGGGAATGCGCAAAAATTCCCGGTGGGAGATGATGGAGTATGATGACCCCGAGTCGATCTCCATCCTTACTGGGACCCCTTGTACCAGTACCTCAACAAAGAAACGGGGGTGCCTCAAAGGCACGCTGTGAACCGCCTGGTTGTGGTTGTCGGGAACTCGTCGAGACACACGGTGCTCCTGAGGCTCGTCGGTGGTGAAGATTCTGCCGACCCCGTCTGCTTTGTGTTGGGACCCCGTCTGCTTTGCGTTGGGACCCCGTCTGCTTTGCGTCTCGACGATGCCTGCAGACCTTTGCGATGTGCCCGGTCTGCCCGCAGTTGTGGCACTCTGCCTTCCGGAATGGGCATCGGCTCCAGTCGTGAGATGCCCCGCATCCGTCGCAGCGGCGGTCCTCCCTGGCGCGGTCTCGAACCTCGGGCGTCCTCTGCACCCGCTGCACGTCGTCGTTCTCGCTGAAGTTGGAGGCGGACGTGGTGGACTCGGAGGGCCCCTGCTCTCTGTGGGAGGAACAGCTGTGGACTGGGACCGCCGGCGCCCCCCCCAACCTGGCCCGGCACACCCATTTGCCTTGTTGCACTGACTCGGCGGCTTGGGCTATGCACAGGACATGCACGAAGGAGATGCTCTCGTCCTTGGCCAGTAGTTTCTTCCTGGCCCCATCATCTCGCAGGCCCAGCAGGAGCCTGTCTTGCAGCGCCTCGCTCAGGGATGCTCCCCACCAGCAAGGCATGGCAGCCACCCTCAGGGCTGCCACGAAGTCGGCCACAGACTCACCGGCCCGCTGGCACCGCTGCTGAAAGGCCAACCTTGCCGGAAACACCGACACTTTTGGGCGAAAGTGCTTCCTTAGCTCGGCGAGGAGCTCGGCTCGGGGTACCTCCCTGAGCAGCCTCATTGTCAGGAGGTTCGTTGCCAGTTCTAGCGTTTCCAGGCCGCACTGGGCCAGCAGGAATGCCCAGCGCTGGGCTTCCTCCTCGATGCCCTCGAGGTCCATTGCATATAGGAACTGCTGTTCGTAGAGTTCCCATTTCTCTGGCTTCGTGGTGTCGAAGGGCGCGATGTTCACTTTTCAGGATGCCATCCCACCTTCGTCGCCATTTTGGTGTCTTGCACGGAAGACAATAGAAGGAGCCGCAGTAGGGCTAAACACAACTTTATTGCATGATGGTCAGGGTGAACATGAGGTAATGGTGGACAAAACAGCTCTATTTATAGTACACTGTACATTTGAATATCCCGGCTGGTAGCTCATTGGCTACTGTCCGTGTGAGGTCATAGATCGTCACGCCCATCTTCTCCAGGTGTGGTGTGGCGGGAAGGTTTCCCGCTCTTCAGGTATTCAGGGAATCTGTACCATGTGAGCCGGATGCTCGCTACTGCCACCTGTGGCCACTTAGCTTGCATCCTTATACAGCTTGCTACAATGTGTCTTTGATTAGATACAATTGGATATATTGACTGGTTACATTCTGTTAAAGGGAACCTTGCAACATTCATTCAATACATAACAGAAGAGAAATTTTCTTATGTATTTCCTAAGTGTGTTTTTATCTGTATACTGCTAGTTGAAGTCATTCATATTTCCCTGCATGGAAAGGAACTTAAATCTCCAAGGCTGAGCCAAACATAACACTAGATGACTGTTTTGTCTAATTCGGGTTCATAGGATGAAATGTTGAGAACCATCACGGCTTGGATTTGGCATGACCTTCTGAACAGATCCTCAACGATGAATCACAGAAAATACAAGGAGAGGCACCACACCAGTGAAGGAGCTGAAAATGGTTTGCAGGTTGTAGTTGCAAAATTCTCTTCATGGATATTCAGTATGGAAGTAGCCATTCTGTACTTTGGCACCAATTATCACTAGAATAATAACAATGTGTGCTATAGAAACACCAAACAATAACAAAATGCACTGGTACATCCAGCAAAGCGTAATCAAATTGGGAGAGTTAAGTTCCAGGATATAGAACAGGAGTTCTCAACCTTTTTAGGCCAGGGGCCAAGGTTATGTTCCCTCAGACAGCTTCAGGGGCTGGATGGCCATTTTGCCCTTCCGCTACCTCATGGGACCTCTGGGTATGGTGGAGGCAGTGGGCCACAGGTTGAGAATCCCTGATATAGAATTTTTTTATTTTCATTTATTTATTTATTCTTAGATTTTTATGCCGCCCACTTGGGGAAACCCGACTCAGGGTGGCACACAATGGTAAAAACAAATAAAATACAGTAAAATATAACAAAACAGATTAAAACCCTCACTCGACCACCCACCAACCCACCCTCCCACTCCCACCCCACTTAAAAGACTAAAAAGGGAATAGGGAGTGGAGGAATACCGCAGTACACAACACAAAAAGGAGGGACAGTTGAGCTCTAGTTGGAAATAAGCCAACAGGCTGGGGCCGTATTCCCATTAGGGCCCCACACCTGCCCTGCCAGCCAGGTTTTCACCCCTTTCCTGAAAGTTGAGCTCTAGTTGGAAATAAGCCAACAGGCTGGGGCCGTATTCCCATTAGGGCCCCACACCTGCCCTGCCAGCCAGGTTTTCACCCCTTTCCTGAAAGGCAGCAATTCTGTCTGTAGCCTCAATTCTGTTGGAAGGAGGTTCCAGAAGGTTGGTGCGGACACGGAGAAGGCCCTCCTCCACGTGCCAGAGAGGCGATCCTCTCTAGCTGAAGGTACAACTAAGGATCCCCTCTGGTCCACTCTGGTTGGATGGGCAGACACTCTTGGGACGATGCGGTCTCCCAGGTATCCTGGCCCACTGCCATATAGGGCTTTAAAGGTGTCTACTGGTAACCAGTGCAACTCCCGGAGTAGTGGGGAGGCATGGGCATAACATCCACACCCCATCACCACCCGGACAGTTGCATTCTGAACCAGCTGTAGCCTCCAAATGGTCGTCAAGGGCGATAGATATAGATAGATATAGATATAGAATATATAAATTGCACTTTATTCCATATTTAAAATGCCCCAATACATTTTTGGCTCTCAGTCTTTTTTGGGGTTATACATATACAAGAAAACAAACAATTCTTAGTATCATATTTTGATACTAAGGGGCTTTCTTTACCTGGGGATAAGTGTAATGGCCAAGGTCATCTGAGAGTTGCAGTCCAAATCTTCAGGACTGCCATTGTCTGACCATTCAGAGTCCATCTCCATCATACAAGGGCGAAACTTCAGGCAATATATATTTCCATTTCCAAAAGATGTATTATGCTCATTAAAATGCCACAGTCTACCTTTTGGTGTGTCATCTTATTAGGAAAAGTAAGCCCTTGTTGGGTTTTCTTTTTACCCATAGCTGTAGAAAGACACAGAGGTTTGGAATGTGATAATAAGAGCAAATAGACTGCATCTTGGAACATCCATGGGGCAGTCCTGTATAATTTATTTCTTGATGATTACTCAATATGTGGAGAATTTTGCTCTTGATCAAGTGGATCTTTTTGGTCCAGTTGTAGGGCTACTACTTTAGGTTCCTGAACTAGAGGAATTCCCTGAGAGATGGAAGAGTTGCTTTAGGGGAGGTTGCTCCTTGCAAAAAACCCCTTTCCACCGTGATCAGAAGCAGGAGTTTCCCACCGTCTGATTGCACTCTAGTTCAAGAAAAGAATCAACAACTCTACATTGGCTGTACTTTCCCCCTCAACCTATAGTGCAATTCATTAGTTAAGGTCTACAGTGTTTGATGCAAGGTAAATGAGGCAAAAACCCAGTGTGGTGTAGCAGACAGAGTGCTGGACTAGGATTCAGGAGACCTAGGTTTGAGTCTCAGTCAGCCATGGAAATTTATCAGGGGTGTGGAACTTGTAAAGCCACTCCTTACTTTGAAACAGGGCCGTGGCCAAGGGGCCGGGGGTGGTGGTGGGTGTTAGCAGTTTGCCCACTCTCAAATTCCCTGCTGCTTTCCATTGCCTCCATCCTGTACCACAGCTGGCCGCTAGAAGACAGAAAGCATGGTTTCCCATAGGAATGCATTGAAAAGAGGCTTTCCCCACCAATGCATTCCTATGGAAAACCATGCCCATCCTGAAAAAATATTCTCCCATCCACATCTAGAATCCTGACTACGGCCCTGCTTTGAAAGCCCTATTATGGTCACTATAAAGTGGTTCGCCTTAGAAATCTATTTCCAGATGTTAAAAGACCTTGTTCTCAGTGGTCTTTTTAAAATTATTATTATAAATTATTATTATTTTTTTAAAAAAGTACAAAGTTCTCTTTATGCAACAGTTAACACAATAATCACATTTGGTGATTATATTTGTTTCGATTAGGATGGAATGTTCTATTTTAAAAATTCTATTTACTCTGCTATGAATTGTAAATATATGGTCTTGTGGAACATCATTGCCAGAAAGTTGATTTAGAGAATGTTTGATTTGATATTTGTGCATTTATTGCATTATAGATTTACTTAGACTTAGATTCTCTCATGCTACGTAGCATATCGGGCAGCAAGGGATCTCCAGCAGTTTTGGTCTTGGGTGAATGCTTTAGCATCCACCATGTCATTTCCAGGGTCTCTAAGTCTTCCATAAAAGTTCTTTGCCATGTATTTCCAGGGTGTTCTCATTGTTGTTTGGCATTAGGAGGGGTCCAACTTATTGCTACCTTAGGGATCCTGTTTTTCTCAATACATAAAATATAGCCTTCCATTTGGAGTCTTCTTTGTGCAACGATGTTATGTAATTTGCATGAGCCACTCCATCTAAGCACCTCCTTGTTAGTATTATGGTCAAAATAGTGAATCTTTAAAATTCGGTGGAGGCACCTCTGCTGGAAGACATCAAGTTTCTTCTTGATACTGGCTGACACCTTCCAAGTTTTGCAGACATAGATGGCTGTTGGGATCGCTATGTTGGTGAACAAATGGAGTTAAATTTTCCAGTGATATAGATGGCGAGGGACTAGGATTTATTGTATTAGTAAAATAACAATGTTTTGTACTTTTTAACTGGTTATATTTAGTTTATTTGTTGTTATTTGTTCTTGTGCACTTCTTGGAGTAGTGGAACACACTAGACTGGTGGTACACTTACTTACTTTTAAGACTGTATTCTTGGTAGCAATTACATCAGTGAGACAAGTTAGCGATCTTGCCACCTTATGCTGTGAATCCCCCAAACCTGCAATTTTATAAAGAAAAAGTGGTTCTTCAATACAGACATTGCTTTTCTCCCCAAAGTGGTCTCCTTCTTCCACGTGAGTGAATCATTGCATTGGTCCTCCCAACATTTTTCCAATCTCGTCTTTGTCTTTGTCTTTGGAGCGACTAATACATATCAATAATGTATGTAGAACTTTAGGCTTTTCTGTTTCTTGTACTAAGCATATGGAGGATGTAATAAAGTTCTTGTTGTGTTCTGTAAAGCAGTGCCTTTAACATTGTACCTTTGCCATGTGTTATCAATGTAACCTTTCTGTGTGCAACATTATAACCATCACCTGTATCAATGTATGCTTAATAAGGGGACGCGAGCTAGTGACCACCAGAGGGCAGTGGCGAGCGTCCAGCTCTAATGGATCATAGCCACCTGGATCAGCAGCGCGGGAAGATTCCCCGCGACCTCCTCACCTGGTCAAGAAGGGCGTGACCTCCTACGACGTCACGCAGGCAGTAACCAATAGTCTGCCAACGAGCCACATTCAAATGTATAGCCAGCTGTATATATTGAGCTACCCATCCGCCATTACCACATGTTCCTCTGGATCATCATGCAATAAACCTGTGTTAAGCCAACCCTTCGGCTGTTTCATTGTCTTTGGTCCCTTACACTAAATTGGCGACGAAGGTGGGATGGCAGCCCACGGGACCAAGACATGCGCCGGTTTCGAAATCAGGAAACCGGGCGACTGGGAGATCTTCGAGATGGACTTCCAGGCCGCACTGATCGAGTCCGAAGTCACGGAAGAGGCGAAGAAAAGAGCCATCTTCACCAGAATGCTCGGACAAGAAACAAAAAGGACCTTGGTGGACCTGATTGCACCGAGGAGGGTGAGCGAATTCAAGGCCAAGGAACTCATGCAGTTGCTGCGTGAGCACGTCCGGCCCGCCACGGCGATGTTTCCCGCTCGGAGTGCGTTTTGGAGGTGAGTCCAAGCGCCCGGGGAGACGGTCGCCGCGTTCGTGGCGGCCCTGCGGCTGGCGGCCGGCCCGTGCAAATGGGAGAACGTCGAAATCACCCTCCGAGACTGTGTGCTGTGCGGCCTGAACGACGCCGAGACCCAGCGCACATTAATGAACCAAGAGCCGCCTCCCACGCTGCAGGAGGTCGTTAGAGCGGCCCAGGCCGCAGAAGCTACGAAGGCCGGGGTCCAAGAACTCCAGGACTGGCGGCCAAAGTCAAGCAAAGCAGAGGCTTCGGTACATGCGGCCCGGCGAACTTCGAGGTCGTCTACAGAGAGCAGCGACGACGAGGACGTACAGAGGGTCCGGAAGGAGAGCCGGCGTTGCGACGGCTGTGGCGCGGCCCACGACCGCGTGAAATGCCCCTTCCGGAAGGCCGAGTGCCACAACTGCGGCCGCCGCGGGCACATCGCCAAGGTGTGCAGGAAGAAGCGCGAGTCCCGGAGGAGCTCCCCAGACCGTTCCACGGGACGAGACCGCCCAGCGAAACCCAGAGACGGCGCCCAGGCCACGCGGAAGCAGGACGGCGTGGGCCGCATCGCCGACGGCAGCGAGGACGACACCACAGTGTTCAGCGTGTCTACGGGACACCCCCGCTACTTTGTTGAGGTACTAGTCCAAGGGGTGCCCATTAGGATGGAAATTGACTCGGGGTCCTCATATTCAATAATTTCCCAGAGGGAATTTTTCGGAATTGCCCCCCAAAAGCGGCCCAAGCTCAAAGCATTGAGGGCCACGCTACGGGACGTGCAAGGGAACAGTATTCCAGTGTTGGGGGTTGGAGAATTTCAGGTCAAATTCAAGGAGCACGCCGCGTCCCTTCCCCTGGTCGTGCTCAAGGGAGGAAATTGCAGCCTCCTCGGGACTCAGTGGTTCCAGCCCCTGGGGTTGTTCATTGGGGGGGTGCATGCCGTGGGGATGCACGCTGTTGGGACTGATCCAATTCAGGAGGTGTGCGAGGCGCACCCCGAAGTCTTCAAAATGGGACTGGGGAAATTCAAAGGGCCCCCAGTGACTTTCGACCTGGACCCGGAGGTCCGCCCTGTTCGCCTAAAACCACGCCGGGTGCCGTTCGCACTCAAGGACAAGATAGAGGCGGAACTGGACAAATTGGTGGGTCAGGGGATTCTTGTGCCTGTAGATTCCGCGGAGTGGGAAACTCCAATTGTAACTGCTCTAAAGTCCAATGGGGAGGTCCGCATATGCGCCGACTACAAGTGCACCATCAACAAGGTGATCCGCCCGAATGCATATCCGGTGCCGGTAGTCAGCCATCTGTTGGCCAGGTTACACGGGGGGAAATGTTTCGCTAAGCTCGACTTAGCACAGGCCTACCAGCAGCTCACGGTGTCTCCTGCCGCAGCTGCTGCGCAGACCATAGTCACCCATAAGGGGGCATTCCAGGTGACGCGCCTCCAATTCGGCGTGAATTCGGCGCCAGGAATTTTCCAGTCACTCGTGGAACGCCTCCTGAAGGGACTGGAGGGGGTGTTGCCTTATTTTGATGACGTGTTAATAACAGGGGGGAGTCGGGCTGAATTGGCCAAGAGGTTGGGGAAGGTCCTGACGATATTCGAAAAGGCGGGGCTGAGGTTGCGAAAGGACAAATGCGTCTTCTTCGCAACCGAGGTTGAGTTCCTAGGGTTTTGTGTGACTCCTGAGGGGATAAAACCATCCAAGTCTAAGGTGGCAGCCATCAAGAAAGCCCCCCGCCCCACCTCCAAGCCCGAGTTGCAGTCGTTCCTAGGGCTGCTCAACTTTTACCACTCCTTCCTCCCCCGGAAGGCAGCGGTGGCCGAACCGCTACACAGGCTGCTTAAGAAAGACCAGGCATGGAAGTGGGGCGATGACCAGGAAAGGGCATTTAGTGAGCTGAAAAGCCTCCTGGCGTCCGACGCCATACTGACCCACTCCGACCCCAAACGCCCAGTAGTTCTGATCTGTGATGCATCTCCAGTGGGGGTGGGGGCAGTGCTGTGCCACGTGCTGGAGAACGGAAGGGAGGCCCCGATAGCATTTTACTCCAGGTCCCTGTCCCAAGCAGAGAGAAACTACGCACAGACGGACAGGGAGGCATTAGCGATAGTCTCGGGGACGAAAAAATTTCACGATTTTCTGTATGGCCGCCCCTTCACCATCGTGACGGACCACAAGCCCCTGCTAGGCATTTTTACCGCGGATAAGCCCACCCCTCAAATCCTGTCCCCAAGGATGCTCAGGTGGGCCATTTTTCTCAACGCTTATCAGCACGCGTTGGTCTACCGGCCCGGGAAAGAGATCAGCCATGCGGACGCCCTATCGAGGTCTCCCCTCCCCCTAACGCCCAGCCAGGTGAGCATGGGGGAGCGGGACCATCAGGTTCTCATGATAGAGGTGCTGGACTCGCCCCCCGTAGTGCCCGCCGACATTGCCAAAGCGACAGAGAAAGACAAAACGTTAGCGACAGTAAGCTCCTGGCTACAGAAAGGATGGCCCGCATCCTCCCCAGCGGAGGAGTTCGCTCCATTTTTCAGAAAAAAGCTAGAACTGTCCCTAGAGAGGGGGTGTCTCTTGTGGGGGCAGCGGGTGGTGATTCCCACTTCCCTTCAGCCGCGGGTGCTCAAACTGCTTCACGGCAGCCACCCCGGCATCGTGCGATCCAAGGCGCTGGCCCGGAGTTACTTCTGGTGGCCCCAGCTAGACGCCGACATTGAGCACATGGTCGGCACTTGTGAAAGTTGCCAATGCTCCAGACCGGAGGAGGCCCGCCTTCCCCACAGGGAATGGGACGCGGCTAAGGGGCCGTGGTCCCGGGTGCACATTGATTTCGCGGGCCCGTTCAGAGGCACCCTGTTCCTCCTTGTAGTGGACGCTTTCTCCAAATGGTTGGAGGTTATCCCAGTCACCAGCACCTCCTCGGCCCAGACCATTAGACATTTGCGGAGGCTCTTTTCCACGTTCGGCATACCCGACACGTTAATTAGCGACAACGCTAGTTGTTTCACGTCCTCCGAGTTCAAGGCATTCATGGAAATTAACGCAGTTCGGCATATCACCTCCGCCCCTTTTCACCCGGCCACCAACGGCCAAGTAGAGCGCCTCGTCCGCACCGCGAAGGACGCGTTGCGGCGCATGGGCCCAGGGGATTTGAACCTACAAGTGTGTCAGTTTCTGCTAGGGTACAGGGTGACCCCGTTGGCGTCAGGATACTCCCCCGCAGAGCTCTTAATGCGCAGGAAGCTGACCACCATCCTTACTAGGCTAGACCCCACGAGGGTAGAGGACAAGGGGAGGAACATTGGGCTGGAGGCTACGAAGAGTTTCAGTGTAGGTGCCCCCATGCATTGCAGGAATTACGCCAGCACGGGCCCAGCCTGGGTTCCGGGCGTAGTTGTAGAGCAGACCGGCCCCGTGTCGTACCGCGTGGAAACCAGCACAGGGCTCCTGTGGAGGCGGCACGCGGACCAGCTCCGACGCAGGGTCTCTGATGAGCAGGGCACTGACCAGGCAGGAAATAAGTCAGCGTTAGGGTTCTCCCCCACCCGTTCAGCCCAAGGGGGAGGAAAGGGGGACCGTGGGCCCCCACCAAGGGGGGAGGAGGATGTCCTCATAGATACCCTGGGGGATCTTTCCGGGGAGGAGGAACCCGACCCCATACATATCTCGCGGAAAGTCCCCACAAATGCGGGTACCCCTACCAAGTTAGATTTTGATTTCCAGAACCGGGGGGGGGGGGGGTTTCGGAGTGGTCCCCCACTCGTCCAAGCGAGAAGAGGGGTTTTTCGTTAGCCCCAACGGCCCCCGGTTTCCCCACAATGGAGTTTTTCCCTTCCCCTAAGACCGCCAGACAGCGGCAAGCCACTAATGAGTCTCCCTCTCCCATTTCAGGACAAGGGACCAGGGAACAAAGAAGCAATAACGCCCCCGGGGGGGGCAGCCCTCTTCACGGCCCACACGCACACGCAACAAGCCATCTTGGCTGAGAGACTTCGTCTCATCCTAGGGGGGAGGGATGTTGTGTTCTGTAAAGCAGTGCCTTTAACAATGTACCTTTGCCATGTGTTATCAATGTAACCTTTCTGTGTGCAACATTATAACCATCACCTGTATCAATGTATGCTTAATAAGGGGACGCAAGCTAGTGACCACCAGAGGGCAGTGGCGAGCGTCCAGCTCTAATGGATCATAGCCACCTGGATCAGCAGCGCGGGAAGATTCCCCGCGACCTCCTCACCTGGTCAAGAAGGGCGTGACCTCCTACGACGTCACGCAGGCAGTAACCAATAGTCTGCCAACGAGCCACATTCAAATGTATAGCCAGCTGTATATATTGAGCTACCCATCCGCCATTACCACATGTTCCTCCGGATCATCATGCAATAAACCTGTGTTAAGCCAACCCTTCGGCTGTTTCATTGTCTTTGGTCCCTTACACTAAAGTTCTTCAGGTCTCTTCTCAAAGATTTCAAAGTGTCTACCTATCAGTTAGCCAAGAAATCTCCACCTGTTGGTTTGACAGCCCATTAACCTGGGGCAGGGTCAACATCCTCAGCCCTCTTCCAAGGAGTAGACCTCAACAATATCTGTAAAGTGGCTACCTGGTCTCAGCCATTGACCTTCATGAGGCACTGATGGATGTCAGAGAGAAGTCTATGGATTTTTTTGTCTGACAATTGTTATCATAGTAACACTCACCAGTCAATAAATGAGCCGGTTACTCACCCATTTGTGTGAATCATAGGGACCACAAAGAAGGACAGATTGCTTACATGTAACTGTAGTTCTTTGAGTGGTCACTTATGAATTCACACATCCCATCCAACTTTACCACTTCCTGTCACACATTGCTCTTTTCTGGAGCAGTAGCAGTAGGCCTGAGGGACTATTGGATGGGAATCACGCACACTGGAGAAGGCAGGAAGAACCTGAGGCTCTCTAAAAGCTCTGGAACATTCTGAGTGATCCATCCATGCATAGAAATAACCCATTTGTGGGAATCCACAGATGACCATTCAAAGAACTAGTTAGAGGTAAGCAATCTGTCCTTACTACTTAGCCAATATTTCAAGTCCAACCATCTTAAATGTGCCCTCCACATTTGGTGAAAATCCATGTGCCCATTTAGAGAAACTAAGTCAGGACCCCAAAAGTGATTTTCATGTATGCCACATAGCCTTTTCTTTATAAGCCACTTCCTCCCAACCAGACCCTCCTTTGAAACTGGGTAAAAATCCATCCAGCCATTTTTGCTTGATGCAGGAACAGATACAAACTTTTATTTGTATACCTAATCTGCATAGTGCGCCTAATGTGCATAATCTGCACAACAAAATGTGGCAAGTAATTAAAGAGATGGGAATACCAGAACACCTCATATGCCTCATGCGAAATCTGTACACGAACCAAGAAGCAACAGTTAGGACAGAACACGGAATGACAGAGTGGTTTGGAATAGGAAAAGGAGTAAGACAAGGCTGCATTTTATCACCCTGCTTATTCAATCTATACACAGAGCACATAATGCGCAATGCAGGGATGGAGGAATCACAACATGGGATCAAAATTGCTGGGAGAAACATCAACAATTTGAGATATGCAGACGATACCATCCTAATGGCAGAAAGTGAGGAAGACCTAAAGAACCTCTTCATTGGATTGAAGGAGGAGAGTGCAAAAGCTGGCTTGAGACTCAATATCAAGAAAACCAAGATAATGGCAACAGGTCCGATCAGTTCCTGGAAAATAGATGGGGAAGAAGTAGAAGCAGTGACAGATTTTACTTTCCTGGGATCTAAGATCACTGCAGATGGCGACTGTAGCCATGAAATAAAAAAACCGACTGATTATGGGGAGACAAGCAATGAGACACCTGGGGAATATAGTGAAAAGCAGAGACATCACCTTGAAAACAAAAATTTGCATAGTCAAAGCAATGGTATTCCCAGTGGTAATGTATGGGTGTGAGAGCTGGACCATTAGGAAGACTGAGCGCAGAAGAATAGATGCCTTTGAGATGTGGTGTTGGAAGAGAGTCCTGAGAGTCCCTTGGACAGCAAAGAGAACTAATAGGTCAATACTGGAGGAAATCAATCCTGATTGTTCATTGGAGGGACAAATAGTGAAGATGAAGCTAAAGTACTTTGGACATCAAATGAGAAGGGAGGACTCACTTGAGAAGGCCTTGATGCTGGGAAAGGTGGAGGGAAAGAGAAGAAGGGGGCGTCCAAAGATGAGATTGATAGATGGTATTGTGAACACAATGGGCACAGAGCTTGGTGGGCTGAGGAGAATGGTGGAGGATAGAGGTGCCTGGAGGAAAATGGTCCATGGGGTCGCAAAGGGTCCGAATCGACTGTGCGACTGAACAACAACAACAACAACAACAATCTGCATAGGATTCTACTAGAAGTGCAGAGCTTTCTTCAATGCACTATATACACTGAATTACCACAGAGGGAATGGTACTATTCAGTGGACTTTGTCATGCATTAACTATAGTCAGGATACCTTGGAGTTATTATTCAGCGAGGAGTCCACACATTGGTAGACGTCTCCGTAATGACATTCCCCACATGCAAATGGACTTGAGAAATAAAGTCCATCTGCATGCAGTTTTTTTAGCCAGTTGGATATTCACATCACCCGCCAGCTAGGTCGACCATGACGTGTGCCCTCTGCTTTCAACTGGCCCAAGGGATCTGACGGAGGATGCTTTGATGAGTTTTAGTCCTGGCCTAACATCATTGACAAGAGATGGGCAACACAGCTTAGTTAGACCACTCAAGCTCCTGCACCCCAACAAGGCTCTCACCTGGGGGGGGGGGTAGTCAGAATACCATATTTAATTGCAGGTGGAAAGGTTTTATAAATGGATCCTGATTTTGCATTTTGCTTCATTCTCAAAGTTGCATTGTTATTTGAATCCTAGGTCCTATGGTCATTCATTGCATATTTTGTACACCTGCTCATTTAAGGTAAGAATGGCTAATTGTGATGAAAGCATCCTTAAGAGCTGTTGGTGTACAACAGTTAGCAGAGCGGTGTGCAGCAGCCAGTAAGAGGTACGCAACTGGCAAGGTGGCTTCTTGTGAGGGAATTAAAAACAGGCAAACAGGTCTTGGTGCAAAAGGAGACTCCAAGCGGGTTTACTCAGGAATTTAAAAGGTGCAAGTATATACAGTGTAACAACTGAAACACAAAGCAGGTATTTTCCCTTTGGTTGTTCAGTTGGCTTCACTGAGACAGTTCAGTTTTGCTATATATACAAGTCTATATAGTCTGGTAACAATCCAATCCAGCTAGGCAGAAGCAAGCTGCAATGACAATGTCAAAGGGTTTCTCAGCTTCTGTCTTTCTTGGTGGAGGCTTGCCCCAAGTAGTCCTTTGTTCAGCAAGCATGGATGGCATATCAGGCAAAAGACATCATCAGGATCAGTGCAGATGGTTCAGTCCTCAAAGCAACTTCTGGAACACGCAGAAGTCTTCATCCAAACTGTCCACAGAGAAGGTTAAGCATTGTAGCTGAAGTTTGCAATTCTGCTCTGACCTAAATAAACTGGTCCACATAGCACACCAGGGAAGTCCCAACACCTGTGTGCCTCTGCAGTAGGGCCTTAAAGGCACCACAGACACAATGTGCCTTTGTTGTGTATGGAAGTATATGCCTTTAAGAGAAACTGTAATAGGAAGAATGAAAGAATGTAACCTCAATTGAATACAATGTAACTCAATGTAAGTCAGCTGGATGGAACGCGATTCACCTGCCACTAGATGGCAGTGACTCGCGACCACATGGTGTTGATCATCCAATCACAGCCTACCGCAGGAAACATTCCCGCCACAGGTAAACCAGGTAAAGAAGGAGGGGCGTCACCATGACGTCACTCATACAGGAACCAATGGGGAACCGTGTGGCTAGATTCAAATGTACAACTCTGTATAAAAGGAGCTGCGCCTCCGCCATTACCTCATGTTCAGATTGCATACCTTGCAATAAAGATGTGTTTGGCCCCGTAACTGCTGCCTACTGCATATCAATCTGCAAACATCAAATTGATGACGAAGGTGGGATAATGGCATCCCAGATCCCCCTCGCCCCGTTCGACACCTCAAAGCCAGAGACATGGGACCTCTACGAAGAGCAGTTCCTATATGCTATGGATGCCGAGGGTGTTGATAACAAAGCAAAGCAACGAGCCTGCCTACTGGCTCAGTGCGGGCTGCCGACCCTGGAGCTGGCGAAGAACCTTCTGATGCTGAAGTCACTGTGTTTGGTACCTCTCAAAGAAATCCTCGCAGCACTAAGAGGGCATTTCCACCCAAAGGTGTCGGTGTTCCCAGCGAGGCTGGTGTTCCACCAGCGTGACCAGCTGGCCAGAGAGTCCATGGCCGAGTTCGTTGCTGCCCTGTGGGTGGCTGCCATCCCATGCCGATGGGGCGCGTCCCCCAGCGAGGCCTTGCGGGACCGACTGCTGCTCGGGTTGCGAGATGAGGAGGCCCAGAGGAGGCTCCTGGCCCGAGAAGAGGACATTACCTTCAAGCAGGTACTGAGGGCCATCCAGGCCGCCGAGTCAGTCAAAGATGTGGTGCGGTCGTGCAGGACCAAGACCCCCACTTCAGGACACTCAACGCCCGGGCCCCCGGTTCACAGCTGCTCAGCGCACAAAGGGACCCAGGAGCCGCCTCAGCTGCCGCCACGTCCTCATCAGACTGCAGTGAAAGTGATGGGGAACCAGATGTCCAAAAAGTCCGGAGATGGCAGGTCGGCAAGCGAGACACCGTCAAAGGAAACCGACGCTGCGATGGGTGCAGGGGCACCCACAACTGAAGGAAATGCCCGTTCCGGAAGGCCGAGTGTCACCACTGCGGACGGCGGGGCCACATTGCCAGGGTCTGCAGACGATGGAAAGGAGGAGACCAGGAGCCAACCGAGCGGCCACGTCGGAGAGGAGACATCGGACGGATCAGCGATGATGAGGCTATTGTGGGCCGTGTGTCAACTCGCCAATGTTTTTTTTGTGGAGGTACTGTTACAGGGGGTTCCTGTTCGGATGGAGGTGGACTCAGGGTCATCGTACTCCATCATTTCCCATAAAGAATTTTTATGCATTCCCCCAAATGAGTGCCCGAAACTTAAGACTGTAAAAACCACCTTACGGGACGTACAGGGGAATCAAATTCTGGTTTTGGGGGTGGGGGATTGCCAGGTGAGGTTCAAGGGGTTCAGGGAGAAGCTGCCCCTCATGGTCCTTAAAAGAGGGATGAGTTGCCTCCTGGGGAGTCAGTGGTTTGCTCCTTTAGGCATCAGACTGTCCAGCATTCATGCCATAGACTCTGACCCAGTGCGAGATGTGTGCAACGCACATCCAGCGGTTTTTGAAAAGGGGCTCGGGAGGTATAAGGGGCCCCCAGTCTCGTTTGACCTGGACCCCGAGGTTCGACCCATCCGGCTAAAGCCTCGCCAAGTACCGTTCACCCTCAAAGACAAAATTGAGGCGGAATTGGACAAACTGGTGGATCAGGGGATATTGGTTCCAGTGGACTCTGCAGAATGAGAAACACCAATTCTTACGGCGTTAAAGGCAAACAGGGAGGTCAGGATTTGTGCGGACTACAAATGCACCATTAACAAGGCCATTCACCCCAATGCATATCCGGTGCCCGTTATTAGCCATTTGCTCGCTACTTTACATGGGGGTAAATGTTTCCACAAACTAGACTTGGCACAGGCATACCAGCAGCTCACAGTCTTGCCGGCTACTGCAGCTGCCCAAACAATAGTCACGCACAAGGGTGCATTTAAAGTAACTTGCCTTCAGTTCGGCGTAAACTCAGCCCCAGGGATATTCCAATCTCTTGTGGAATGCCTCCTCAAAGGGCTCCCCAGGATCCTCCCCTATTTTGATGATGTATTAATAACTGCGGGAAGCGAGGCGGAGCTAGCCAAGAGATTGGATCGAGTTCTGGTGGTATTTGAGAAAGTGGGTTTGAGACTTAGGCGAGACAAATGTGTGTTCCAGGCAAGGGAGGTAGATTTCCTTTGGTTTAGGATAACCCCAGAAGGAGTTAAGCCATCAGATACAAAGGTTGCGGCTATTAGGAATGCCCCTCGCCCCACCGCGAAGCTGGAATTACAGTCCTTCCTAGGACTTCTAAACTTCTACCACTTATTCCTGTCTGGGAAAGCATCCGTAGCGGAGCCATTACAAGGCTTTTAAAGAAAGACGCAGTTTGGCGGTGGGGCGACAGCCAGGAGAAGGCGTTCAAGGAACTCAAACAGCTCCTCTCCTCAGAGGCAATCCTCACACACTTTGACCCCAAAAAACCCGTAGTGTTAGTGTGCGATGCTTCACCAGTGGGGGTGGGTGCCGTACTGTGCCACGTGCTCGGGAATGGATGGGAAGCCCCAGTAGCTTTCTACTCTAGGTCCCTCTCCAAGGCTGAGCGCAATTACACGCAAATGAACAGGGAGGCCCTGGCCATCATCACTGGGACAAAGAAGTTCCACGATTTCCTATACGGCCGGCCATTCACGATCATAACGGATCACTAGCCGTTATTGGGTATATTCACCACAGGCAAACCCACACCCCAAATCTTGTCCCCCAGGATACTCAGGTGGGTGATTTTCCTCAACACGTATCAGTTCACACTGGCACACCGCCCGGGGAAGGAAATCAGCCACGCGGATTCACTTTCGTGTTCGCCCCTGCCAGCGCCAGGGGAGCCTGTATGTCTGGTAGAACAGGACCACCAGGTGCTACTGATTGAGTCCCTCGACTCAGCACCAATCATACCCCCAGACCTCGCCAAGGCGACGGCAAAGGATAAAGTCCTGTCCCTAGTTTGCTCCTAGGTTAAAAAGAGGTGGCCCACAACTCCACCGAGCACAGAATTCCAAATATTCATCAAGAGGAGGGTAGAATTGTCCATTGAAAGGGGTTGTCTCCTCTGGGGGGAGAGGGTAGTTATCCCAGAAGCAATGTGCTCAAAAATACTTAAGTTACTTCACATAAGCCACCCGGGGATTGTGCGCTCAAAAGCACTGGCCAGAAGCTATTTCTGGTGGCCCCAAATAGACATGGATATTGAACACATGGTAGGCACTTGTGAAAGTTGCCAGAGCTCCCGACTTCCTCACAGAGAATGGGACATGGCCCGCGGACCTTGGTCCAGGTTTCACATCGATTTTGCGGGGCCGTTCAGGGGATTGTACTTCCTCCTGGTGGTCAACTCATTTTCAAAATGGTTGGAGGTTTTCCCAATGACCAACACATCCTCGGGTGCTACCATCAAGCGGTTGCAGAACCTATTTAGTTGTTTCGGGTTGCCCGACGTACTGGTCACCGACAACGCCAGTTCTTTCACCTCTGTCGAATTCCAGGCATTCCTGGAGAGGAACGCGATTCAGCACATTACCTCAGCCCCGTTCCACCCTGCAACAAATGGGCAAGTCGAGCGCCAGGTGCAGACGACTAAAGAAGCACTTCGGTGAATGGGCTCAGGGGATCTCAACCTACAATTGTGCCAGTTCCTACTCTGCTATAGGGTAACCCTTCTTGCATCCGGACGCTCATCAGCGGAGCTCCTGATGTGACAGAGACCAGTCACACTCCTCGACCGCCTGGACCCAGCCAGGGTGGAGGATAGGGGGAGAAATATAGGAATTGAGCACTCAAAGGTTTTTTCGGAAGGAGATACAGTGTACTGTAGAAATTACGCAACCGGACCAAACTGGGTGCCAGGGATTGTAATTGAGCAGACGGGTCCGGTATCATATAAGGTGGAAACAAATACAGGGTTAGTATGGCGGCATCACGCCGACCAACTCAGGTGCAGGGTTACCGATACCCAGGAAGACGATGAATCAACGTTAGGGTCCTCCCGCTCATTCCAAGGGGGAGAAACAGGGCAGCCTCCATCAGGAAATCTCCAAGGAGACACAGGGAACCTTCTCCCAAGGGGGGGGGGGCAGTATCGATTCCTCCCATAAGAATGCGTGTTTTTCAGGAGGGGAAGAGCCGGAGGTGCCTGATGACTTTGATTTTGATTTAACAGACCGGGGGGGGGGGGTTTGCGGAGTGGTCCCCCACCTGTTCGAGCGAGAAGCGGGGTTTTGATTTATCCCCAGGTACCCCCGGTCCCATTAATTTGGAGTTTACCTCTAGCTTCCGGAGAGTGAGGCGTCCTTCTGTTGAGTCAACCGCCACCCCAGAAACGGGCGGAATCTTGAGTTGAGAAATTCCGCTAATGAGTCTCCTAGTCTTCCCATTGCAGGACGAGGAACCACGGAGCACAGGCCCCCTAGTACCCCTGACCCCGGCCAGGCAGCCGTCCGACCCAAGCGTAACTGCGGAAAGCCACATTGGCTGAGGGACTTGGTCCCATCCTAGGGAGGAGGAATGTTGTGTATGGAAGTATATACCTTTAAGAGAAACTTATCAGGAAGAATGAAAGAATGTAACCTCAATTGAATACAATGTAACTCAATGTAAGTCAGCTGGATGGAACGCGATTCACCTGCCACTAGATGGCAGTGACTCGTGACCACATGGTGTTAATCATCCAATCACAGCCTACCGCGGGAAACATTCCCGCCACAAGTAAACCAGGTAAAGAAGGAGGGGCATCACCATGACGTCACTCATACAGGAACCAATGGGGAACTGTGTGGCTAGATTCAAATGTACAACTCTGTATAAAAGGAGCTGCACCTCCGCCATTACCTCATGTTCAGATTGCATACCTTGCAATAAAGATGTGTTTGGCCCCGTAACTGCTGCCTACTGCATATCAATCTGCAAACATCAAAGCCTTGCAACCAGTTAGGATGTGAGGCGAAGACTTACATCCCCTAACAAGAGCAATCCCTCCCTCATTCGTGTTTTAAGCCAATCTAGGTAGCAGTTGATTTCAATAGGATTTAGGACTGTAGTATGAGCACTGAACCCTAGAGTCTGATACGACTGGTTTTCAAGCAAAGGGAGCCTTTATATTTACCTGTACTTCTTTTTCCCTCTTGCAGTATAAGAAGAAAAACCACTCCAAAGAATGGAAATTTACCCCTTTGACAGATTGGCTGTTAGCATGGCAACTCAAAGTTTTAGGATTTGTTTGAAAGGGAAGACTGGTTTATATGGTGATATCCCGATTAACAACTTGGGCTTAGTAAATTCTCCTTCTGACTGACATTAACTCGCTTTCCAGTTCCAAGGTTTTGATGTCAAAATTCATCATGGATTTTGTTTTAGGATAAGATAATAACAGTATAAACTTATTTGCCTGAATGACTTGGATAACACCTAACATAATCACAACCCATTGACTCTTTAGATAAGTTTCTTTTGATAGCGTCCTATTTGGGGGACAGCTAATGGTTTCAGATAATCCAGAAGATCTGGATAGTAATAATAACTTTTTGGATAATGGGAGCTGACTTTGTGCTATAGTTGCCAGAGAAAGGACCCACTGAGATAAAGTTGGCACTGTAGAAACACTATTCAATAGAGACTGTTTACATGCCCAGAAATAGCATTCTGAATCATTTACTCTCACTATGCTTTGTTCCTGGAAAACATGTACATAAATCCAATAAAGTCTTGAAAATTTTATTCAAGCTTGGCCCTGAACAAAGATCTTCTCCACAGAACTCAGAAACAGTTAAGTCAGTGACTTGACTTCAGCATGAGTAGCTATCCTTTACCTACAACTACCCAAATAGGTCTGTAGTGACAAGTGGCTATGACGCTGACTGGAAGGTGGGAGGTCAGCAGTTCAATTCCCGAGTATTGCAGGACAGAATGAGCTCCCGTCTCTGTCCTAGCTCCTGCCAACCTAGCAGTTCGAAAGCAAGAAATTGCAAGTAGATAAATAGGGACCACTTCGGTTGGAAGGTAAACAGTGTTAAGTGCACTCTGGTGTCTAGTCATGCCTGCCACATGACCACGGAAACATCTGCAGAAGTGGACAGGGCTGGCTCGTCGGCTTTGAAACAGAGATGAGCACTGAACCTTAGAGTCGGATACGACTGGCTTTTGAGCAAGGTAGACCTTTACCTTTACCATCCAAATAGTATATGAGGAAGTTGCTTTGCAGTTACGTAAGCGGATGCTATGAGCCAGATATCTTTCACCACCTCTGGAAACACATCTTCTAATATGCTAAGTGTAACATCTCGTTTGATTCAATGTTTCTGGATCTTGTGTTTTTCAAAAATAAATAAATATATTTTTATTAATTCTAAGACAACAAAATTACAAAATATAAACAAACATACTATTCATACAACTAACAACAACACATATAAAAGCAACTTATGTTTAGAATCATGGTAGTTCAACCATACCGGGGTCACATACCATCTCCAAATTGTTGTTCAACAATTTACTTTAACTCGAACCAACATATTTTTCCATAATCCTTTGTTTCCCTATCCTATCCCAATCTTCTTCCTTAGTTTCAGCACCTAAATCTGTTTCCCAAGTTAATTTTAAAGCTTTCTGTGCATTACTTCTATGGTTTCTTCTTAAAATGCAACATTGAAAAGGAAAGGGTGTGGGCCCATGAATGACAACCGCAAAAGAAGGTCCGGAAGGGAAATGTCAATAAGCAAATCGAGGGAAAGGCTGGGCCATGTTGGAAGCATGTCTGGACCTTGGCACAGGAAAATAAACATCTACGGTGTGAATGCTCAGGGGATCCTCATTGAGGTACACCACTGACTGCAGTAAAGATAGCGCACTTTTTTCAGACCACTGACTGCAGTAAAGATAGCGCACTTTTTTCAGAGCAATGCCCATTTCCCAGTCTGGACATGCTCTTACATGTGCAACCGCATGTGTGTCATGCAAGTGACTTGATGCAATTGGCAGACCAACCTGAATTCCCACAATAACTGTTATAGTAGACTGCTAAGGTCTACAGGAGACTTGACAACCTCCTATCTCCCTCCCCTCTTGTCTTTATTTGGAAACTCTGGTTACACAGCCCATTAAACCTGCTGTTACTTTATGTAAGCAGAATCGCCACAATTAGAAGCTCAGGAAGAGGGCTGAATCCAGACAATGAAAGGCTTGAATATTGATTTATTCAATTGATTTAGATAGCCAGGTACAGAAATATGTCTAGTTATCATAAAGGTTTTTGCTTAAGGATCCATTTAATCCTAAACTTTAAAAAGACATTTTAAACATTTCCTGTGGGAGAGATTGCTTGATTGTACATTGGTGTAGAGCAGTGGTGGTGAACCTATGGCACATGTGCCAGAATTGGCATGCAGATGTCTTTCTGTTGGCACATGTGCCATTGAGGGGAAGCCCTGCCCCACCCTGCCCAGCCGATGCTGCGTAGCTTCCCCACCACTCCTATCCCCTTTACAAAAGAGGATGCTGAAATACCAGCAAGGGGGCTGCGGCTGAGCGAGGTAAGGCAACTAGATATCCCCCACCCATCCCTCCTAGGAGTTGGGTGCACCCGCAGGGGGGAACCACCCTTGGGTGGTGTAGATGCATATGTGACATCACCGGAGTGCCTCAATGGCATACTGGTGATGTCATATGGCTCTGTGGGCACGTGCAGTGCCTGCCCACATGCCTCCTCCTCCTTGGGCACTCGGGCTCTAAAAGATTCGCCATCACTGGTATGTAGTCCATAAGGATACACTAGACAGAATCTTAATAAGGCATTAAGATTGCATCAGATAAATATGAGGCTAGTCTGGAGGGCAGAAACCTTTCCCCTTTCCCTGTACATGCTTTATCCATCTGTTTGCAACAATTTTCTTTATTTGACTCCCTGGGGCACTTAATTGTCCATCGATTATTCATGGTTCTGATGCAGCAGTATGCAAGAGGCCTGGAGATACATTCAATCCAGAGCAACAAATACACCCACTAGTCAAAACTTAAAAGTGACTAGTTACAAATAATTAGTTTTTTTTAAAGAAAATAATTAGTTGCACTCATTTTTTTGTAACAAAGGCTTAGCAATGTATAGGTTACAATGTTCAATTTCTTAGCTATCACAATAAGTGAAAAAGTACTTAAGAGAACAGATAAAATGCTCCCCTCTGATGTCTAACAAGCTTCAATAT